>OY720036.1:11953857-13342199 GCA_963082485.1 Eudonia mercurella | reverse complement strand
CGTGTAACAGATTAAGCAGCGGCGCCGAGTTCCTGCCTGCAAGCGCACGACGACGCGGAGATGCAGTGGTGGCTGGAGGGTTTGCGCGCGCGCACCGCCGCGCCCGCCGCCCGCTCGCACACGCTGCCCGCGCCCGCCAACAGCGAGCCGAAGCGCCGCTCGTTCTTCACGCTCAAGAAGAAGTCAGTGGCCCCCCTCATGTTCCTTTACTCGCCTTAGTGCATGCCATGGCTCACGAGTAATTATTATGTTAACATTTCATTTGTTGCTTTCAATTCATTTTATTAAAAAGTAGTTAATACAAATAATCGTTAGATAATAAAATTATAGTTAGTATAATAAAAAGAGAAAATAAAAGTATAAAAATGTAAATTAATCGGCTAATTTGGCGAGTTAAATGGGAGGCTTGAACCTAGCAGAGGGTGCTTACGGCTGAAATGATGATGATAATGATATTAAATCCCAACCACCGCACCTGGGTCTGCGTGGTGGTTTATGGCCCGTTCTTATCCAGTAACTTCAATATTTTAAATATTAGGTAAAAAATTACAAAGCTCTTTTTATATAAATATTAGGTATTTATTTGCAAGATTTTTTACATAAAATATGATGATTGCATATTTTTTATAAATGAGTTTGTAGGAACAGAAACAACTACATTGTAATATAATACAAATAAAACCGTAGTTAAATGTTCCTTTATCGCTTTAGTGCATGCCAAGCATTTAACATTTACTCGTTGCCTTTATTAAAATTCATTACAAAGTATATAATTTCGTAATCTGATAGTACACACGACAAATCAACCAACCCGAAGCTGTTCAATTTCTGTAATCGATATTGAACTTTAAATCTCGTACTTAAAGTTCAAAATGGATTGAGGAAAATTGACATTTTGTGACAAGTTGACCTGCTACTGCTGTCTGTACAATATTTAAAATAAATAAGGTAGAATAAAATTACATTCACCATAGAAATAAGGTAATTAACCTTCTTAGTTTTGTACTTATTTACTAAGTCAAGCATGAAATGTAGAATATCAAGAATATAATATTTGTTTCGTTCCAGTATTTCTATTAATAACAATTATATTTTCCTTGAACGACGCTCTAATGTATGTCAATAATAGTTTAATAGATAATTGCATGTATACTAAATACAATATATAATTCCAAATTCTATAATTTAACTTTGCATGATGTGATTATTATATGCTCATTTTGTTTCCGTTGTTATAAAACTGGTATTATAAAAAATGGTTTGCACTTTAAAAGGAAAATAAATATTCCAAAGTTGCCATTTACAAGTTTTTTACATTACATTTTGTGACTTTCAAATAGGTAATATTTTTTTTGTCCGATATTTTATCCTAAGCTTCCGCTGACCAGATACTAATCAAGATTAATTGTTGTAATTGATGATGCCTGTCGCTGATAATAAAGGGTGTTCAAGGTTGATTTATTTGCTCTATAATAAAAACATTTTATTTAGATGAAAGATTTTATTTTGAAATCATGTTTTATGTGTGCTGCACTTTATTATCATCTTGCTAAATATAATAACTATATAAAAATAATTGAAATTCAACTACAATGACAAAATGCAAACTAGAAACAAAGTGTAAATCAAATCAGTATGAACTCTAAACTTATATATTTCTCCGTCAATTTTGTGAAAAATGCTCTTTTTAATAATCTGGCGCTGCTAAATTGAAAAAGAATAATAGCTCATACTGATATCAGTAACAACGAGCATATTAAACCCTTTGTTTCTGGTTCATATACAGCAGTAAGTGTTTATGCTGACGTGTATTGCTGTCCACAGCTAAATGCAAGTCGCGGGACCCCGCGCCAGTTTCCTCACACGCACCGGCGGACGCCGACATTTCTCACGACGCTTGCCGCTGTAAGCTTTGCTACTGAAGAAATCACTGGCGGCACCCAACGACTGTCGAATATCAATGTAACGTTATTCATTATTATTTTGTTGCGTACAAATACGTTATTTAAGACTGTATGGCTAAGTGAGTGTTCGATTCGCCTGTATTTATTGACCGGTCTCTGTAACCGGACGATTGATTACATATAGATTTATTGACCGAGTATGTATGATCCCACCCTAACCGAAATGTATAATTGTTGTGTTATTGTAAAAGAAAATACGGATATTTATAGAATTTTAAAAAATACATTTAAATTAAAAATCTAAATGCGACGCTATTTATTATGAATAGATGATTTTTAAGTGTTTAAATTCAGATTGAGAATATATAATATATTATATATTAATTATTTATAAATAAAATGTTTCTAGCGTAATGTAAATTACAGTAACTAGAAATGTATGTCGTTCGATTCAGCTACTAATAATCAGATCTTCAATACTTATTAGACACTATTGACCAATGAAATATCATTCAACGGATTTTGATAATCGCATTTGACATTGTAATGTTAGCTAACGTAAGTCGCCGGCTAGTGACCGCATTTACATTGACATCCAATAGTTCATTTCCCAGTGTTCGGTGATTTATTGTCGGACGGCTTTGCTATATCGGAGCAATACTGTAACGTTCACATGATATAACGTAAGCTACGTAATTGTATTAGAATTAATTTCCATTATGAAGTGTCTTCTTTCCGACGTTCCGGTGTCGCTCTTTGATATTCGCATTTAAATTAATGGATAAATATTTCTTCTTAGAGTCTGTAATTTTAAGATCGAGTAGGTGATAGACTTTAAATATACGGTACGAAAGTCGCAAACGGCGGCATCGGGACGATAATTAATTAATCAAAGTTGTAAGTATGCTTGATATCGCCTCGTAAGTGCTTCTACAAATAATGATTGTGTCTTTTATAATTATAAATGTTAATTTTAAAATTATTTTACTGCCAATATTTCACAAAGTGTTAATGTTTCTAAGCGATTCTGTCTAAATTTACATATATTAATATTACGATCACACATTTTTAGTTCTGTTATATTATTATGATATTGTATAGACGGAGTGCGGGCGGCGGCGCTCGCGGGGCGCGCTGATCAGGCGCAGCCTTGTAGTGCCGCGCGATTCACTATTGCATGTAAACCTATGTTTAAATATTTTATTTTTAAATTTTACTTTTTTGATGAAAATATAATAAAGATGTTTTCAAATAAACCGTTTTTTTATTATTGAATTAATTAACAATATAAAGTTTTGGCTTTCTAGATGCAACAGAATTATAATGATTAGTGGTCGCCCAGTGGTCGAATTCGACCGTAGTTCACAAATAGTAGTAGTTAAAAATGGCATTTCAATTTTGTGTTTTATTAAATATTTATAAAATACAGTAAAACAATTTAATGCCTACCCGACCCAGCCAGGAATCTAAACTGGGTCTTCCGCAATCCGGGTCCGAGATGGGTAGGCATTTAATTTTTTCACTGTATTTTGTAAATATTTAATTCAGCCTTAGTGCAGCAATTAGCACTAAACCCTTTATAAGGCAGCGGCATATATATTGCCACCATGTTTTGAACTGAATTTATACAATTGATATAAGGTCGAAAACCAATGAAAAATTTGAACATGTGCCCGTTAAAGGGTTAAAAATAAAAAAGTTAAATTTATGTTTTATGTTTGCAATACAGGGTCAGTGTTTTACCTACCTTATAGCTTTTAAAACATCTGTTGTATTTTTGTACATGTAGCAAATAAATTAATTATGAATATGACCATGTTTATAGTAGAATGTAATGTAACACATGTTATATATACATTTCATATTTCGGGACTTCTTCGCTAAATAAGCTTTAGCTATTATACCAAATCTCTCACACAATGTACTTTAATAAATGGCGTAGGCTTTATTTATTAAACATCAAACATAACAACCGAAGAAAACCGGTCATGTAGATCTTGGGAGGCCTTTGTCCAGCAGTGGTCGTCTTTTGGCTGAGATGATGATAACGCATAGGGATGCGTTCCTATACTATTCATCCGATTACGGTAAAACTGTGTAAGTTGTGCGCACACACGGATAAGGTTCACGCAGGCGCAGTTCGGGTGTTCTTTAACTGGTCTTAGACCTACAGTCAGCACTTGGGTTCGATACTCAACAAGAGGGACCTATATTATTCTCTCTCTCTGTTTAATCTACAGTATGGAGTAGTAATTACCGCCATCTTATCTTATAGGATAAAAATAATAGCTGAAACTCAGATGAAGACTAAAAGCTAACCCATAGATAAAAAACATTATCGATAATCAAGTTTTTAATTTATAATAGTCATGAATATCTGTTACCTTATAGGATTTTTGAAAATTAGTGGCTTTTCAAGATCGAGCTAACCCCGGAGACTTTGTAGGGACGATCCCTATCACCATCACGTAAACGGTCACGGAGGACATCAGGAGACGACTCCTCATACTATGACTAGATTCTCCAGGGAGCATTCGAGTCTGGAACCAAGAAATCGAGAATGGAAATATTGCAACCTCTCTTCTCTGACTAGCAAAACTGTAATAAAACATTATCAATCAAATTCACAAATTATACAACGTCGATAAAAGCATTATACAGACACAATCAGGGTTAGCGAAATTATAATTTTCGTCTCTGATAATGGTGATAACAGAAGTTTATAAACGTGATGCATCCGATAAAGTAGCTGGTAGATAATCGCGAGTTGGTTGAAATGGGTCGGATTACTTTGGTGCTTCTCGCGGTGGTGGCGTCTGCCGCTGGCCTGGTGGAAGTCGGGACCGCTGGAGGCTACCATCAGGATGTGGGCATCCCACTCGGACTGAAGATCAAGGCTTTCGAAGACGCTATCCATGCGGAGGAGGAGCATAGGATTGTTGGTGGCGCGTCGGCACCTCCGAACGAACACCCGTACTTGGTAAATAATAATATAATATTTATAGTAGAAAAATGTGTTAGTAGGGATGTTTAAATACAAAGTATCAATAGTTTTGCACAAAATATGTGGCTAGAAACATTTTTATTTAGCAGTCGTTATCAACCACCAATCTGCACTGGGCCCGCGTGGTGGTTTATGGCCCATTCTCCCTATCCATCCATAGGGAAGGCTCGTGCCCGTCAGTGGGGACATAATGAGCTGATGATGAGTAAAAATTGTAACAAGAACTTTAGTAAGTTCTTATTTAAAATTGTTTTTATTGTCTATAAACGATTACAGTTTGGTATAAATTGAATACACACGCTGGCTTAATTATCAATCTTTGACACAATTATCACCTCTTCAATCAAAGTAATATAAAATAACCGTTCGTCCAGCGGACGGACTAACCGTTGCTATAGAAACCATTTTTTTTTAATAACATTTTTCTTATTGTGCTTCTCATTTTAACTGAACTGCATGTTTTGTAGTACAAATAAAACTTTCAACAAATAAAATACAAAGAGTTTCCATGTGCCCAAGTTGGAGGACATATTTTATTTAAAGTTAGGTATATAATTTTTATTTCTTATGTCTTTGTTTGTGTTAGTTGTTTCTTTTTATTTTTATATAGTTAGGTACTATGTATCTACATATAAACAACGAAATTAATGCAAAGCGAAAATAAACGAAACTAAAAAGTTTAAATTTTTCTACGCTAGGCCGGCCTCCTCATCAACTTCGTGAACATAGCCGGTACCTCAGTCTGCGGCTCCTCACTCCTATCAGCCAACCGGCTAGTGACAGCCGCTCACTGCTGGTTCGATGGCGTCAACCAGGCATGGCGGTTCACCGTGGTCCTGGGATCCCACTTCCTGTTCACTGGCGGGCAACAGGTCGACACCACCAACGTTATCACGCATCCGCAGTGGACACCGTGGAACCTTTCAAACGATGTCGCTATGATCTACCTACCATACGCTGTCTCCTTAACCAGTGAGTTATTGTAAAGTATGGTCACCGACGAAAGTCGCTGAACATTTTAGTACCGTGTCATTATAATAATTATAATCTAGTTCTAAGCAAGAAAATAAATAAAGGAGATAATAATAATAATAATAATAAAGGTGCATGTTCAAGTCTTACACAAACAGATTATACACACAGACACAGTGGCGTAGCGTGGGTGGTGGCCGCCCGGGGCGGAAGACAATTTTGCCGCCCTCTTATTTAGGTATTTCAATTTTATGTATAGGTACTATACATTACATACATTAATTCTAGAGAACTTTTCGGCAGGAACAGTCATCATTATTTTGCACTATACAATACAGGTTAGACTTTAAATAAAAATGTCCGCATACGCAAAACAAATATTATTCATGAAAATAAAAGAGTTATCGTAATTTAAAATGATGTAGAAATTGCTTAGGTAAATTACCCCTAAATCAAGCTAATATTATAATTCTGACCACACTTTCCATCAATGGCGGCGTCGCGTAAGGTACCTACCGAAGTGCCGACAAAAGTATTGCCATGTAAGTTTTGTCATTTAACAAAATTTTTATAGAAGTAAATTTTTTTGACTTATTTAACAAAAATGATAACTGAATGAATCTCGATACCTAATATCACCTTAAGGGATCGGATAGGGTTTTTTTACATATTGTTATAATAGAAGTCATTCTCGCTGATTATTAGTCATAAACAATCCAAGCACAAAATAAAGCGTCCTTATTGGGTTGCATAAATTAAAGAGGCATTTTTAAGGCTGCATAACTTTTTTTGACATTCTCTTCGTTTCGCATAACGTTCATTCAAAATAAATCATTAGGCATACTTTATTTCCCCATAACTACTTTTATAATAATGATGATGATGATATAATATAAGCATCAAATGTTCATACATAAATGTTTTTACAATAACGATTACTAATCATAACATATATAAATAAAAAGCCATGTCATATCATAAGTGATTGTGAAACGAGTACATCACCATCTATTTTATCGCATCTTTCATCGTTGGTCGGCAACAATTTTTGTATGAAGTTAGATTTCAAACTCACTCATACTAGACACAAATATTCCCTTTTATAAATACTCACCCCATACTGTCATAGAAAACACCTCTTACAAACTATATTACGATCGCGCTATACTCACTGATAGAATCATAGGTACACTTAAATAGACCGGACATAACACTGCAAGACAAAACAAACAAAACCACTTACCTGATAGATATCGTCGCAGTCCCCAACACCCATAATATCCAAAAGACAATAACAGAAAAGATATGTAAATACGCAGACCTAAGAGAAGAATTTATTCGAATCTGGAAACGTGAACAAGTGTATATCGTCCCCATTGTCATCTCTACCACCGGCGTAGTACCAAATAATATAAAAAAAAACCTGAAAATAATAGACCTGAAAGAGAATACAGTAAATACTTATATTACAGAAAGCTGCTATCCTTAATACCTGCCGAATTGTGAGGAAGTTCATGCAACTGGAAGATATTGAATTTATCCACACCATATACAAACAACACACCACACCATGTCATTACTTGGTTTGTACCCGTAATTATAGAGAAAACCTGCTTTTAGCTGAGAAAAAATCACATTTACAAATAATAAAATAATGATAAAATCATTTATTGTAGACCATTGGATCCATGCGTTAGTAACAATAAAACTTAAAAACTATGTTAGTAACAACAATACAATATTAAATTAAAATTAAAATAATTTATTTATCAATGATATTGTATAAGTAAAAAAGGTAGATAATGATACTTTTTTTAAAACATATTTTTACGGAGAAGCACAGTGCCTTGATCGCTTGCGCGCTTCTCCGACTTCCAGTTACACACTTTGTTACACTGTTACACATACTTCCGTCCCATTTCACGAAATCACTCCTACAAATTGCTTATATATAAAGCGAGCGGAAAGATGTTACACATAAAAAAACACATTTACTGGTTGCTGTCGAAAACTGGTGTCTCTACCCTAATTTTTTTCAGCAACCGTCCAGCCCATCGCCCTGCCTGACTGGAACCAGCTGGGAGATGCCTTCGTGGGGCACTGGGCCACCGCAGCGGGGTATGGCCTAACCAACGATCGTATGTTGCACTCATTTATCTAACTATGTATGTAATAAGAAAGTCCCACGAGAAGGATTGAAACTGGGTTTTTTTAAAATTATTTATTCAATTAAGGCGCGCGCAAGGAGCTCGATAGCGAAGTGGTTAACGCGTCTGCAAGTGCCGAGGTTAAGCAATATTCGCAAAGGCCGGGCATCGGATGGGTGACCAAAAATTTATCATCTTGAGGTCCTCCGTGCTTCGGAAGACACGTAAAGCCGTTGGTACCGGCTGCAATAGCAGTCGTTAACAACCACCAATCCGCACTGGCAAGGCTCGTGTCCCAGCAATGGGGACATAAAAATGAGCTGATGATAAAGCGCGTATTAACAACGACAAAATGTCATGTCAACTAAGTTTATGAAAAGCTAAAATTTAAACAATAATAAACAATTATATAGATTCATGCGTTTCTACCACATGAGTTAGATATTTCCACATGTGTACTGCGGATTAAAATATTGTTTCTTCTAAAAATTCCCAAGCAAAGACTTCGGAACTTTTTCATAAAACCTGTGTAAATTCATCCGCCTGTATTATCTATCCACTTGTAATTAACTTGTATTATATTGCACATACACTTGTAGAATTGCATTTTTATACAGTTTTTGTATAAGTCTATTGGCAACATGCGTAATATGGTCCTTCGAGCCAGATTATTTATTTACGTGGTCAGACATTAGATCGTGTTGTTTCTATTTGAACTGAAGTAACTGTTTTAAGCTTATAGCGAAAATTATAAATTTTGTTTCAATCGAACGAAACAATATTATTATTATATGTTAGACCACAGTCTCAGAACCTGAGGTCTCGGGTTCGATGCCAAATTAAGGAACCTATCACTGGGTGGGAGAGTACCCAACTGAGTAGGGCTGCTGTACACGATGACGGTTATTTGCAGAGCAAACCGGCTTGGATCAAACGGCTAGCGTGAGCCAGGTGACGCTGCAGGTGATCACGGAGGCGCAATGCCTCGCGGTGTACGGCGCCACGTTTGTGTTTCCCAGCACGTTGTGCACCAGCGGCTCGGGCGGCGTCGGCGTCTGTCGGGGAGACTCGGGTGGACCGCTGTTCATCAACCACAACGGGCGACGCGTCTTAGTAAGTAGCCCAAATTGAATGTGAAGTGTTGTAGTTCAATTTCCATAGCTTTGTAACTGTGCCGCGCGGTGTACGGCGATGCGTTCGTGTTTCCGAGCACGCTGTGCACCAGCGGCTCGGGAGGCGTCGGCGTCTTTCGGGCGTTCATCAACCACGGCGGCGCGTTTAGTAAGTAGCCTACTTGTTTTTTAGCTTTTTTTTCCGCACAGGTAAGGTGGCCTTCATATCACATGTTAAGTGATGATAAGATTGAAGGTGGAACGCACTTCAGCCGAACGGATAGATGCGCGGGTTGAATGTGAGGTCTATCATATTTCCACCGGAGATGTGCGAGGTAGCTAAGCGGTGCGCGAGGTAAATATCCACCAATAGGAGAACTCCATTTTATCCTGCAAGGACAACCCAACTCCAGTTTATCCTGACACCCCCTACCAACCATAAGGTTATAAAACTAAAGGTGTCAGACATCCTTGCGCAAGCACAAGGGACCATCTTTTGATTGATTGCGGAAGACCCAGGTTCGATTCCTGGCTGGGTCGGGTAGGCGTTTAATTTTTCCCTGTATTTTATAAGTACCTATTTAATTCCGCTTCAGTGCAGCAATTAGCACTTAAAAAAAAAAACTAAAACTCAATGTATACGTATGTCAATGTATGTAAACTATTACATATATTACTGAGGGTCTTGCTTAGGGTCAGTAATGATACCCGTGGTTAGTGAAGAGAAGAAGAATATTTATTTACAAAACTTAACTTACTAAAATACTAAAACATGATATCGCAACTAGCGCTATGACAAACAATATGAAACTTACAAGCTAAAGTAATACAAACATTCTATAGTATATATACAGAGACCTTGTTGTACTGCGCTGTGATTGGTCCGCGTCTTAGTATGGACATTGGTACAACTGTTGTGCTGCCAGTGCTGCCACACATACATTGCACTAAGCGAGCGATCATTGAGTAATATTAATTTATCAACCGCAACTGGTTACTTTTTTCGGTAAAGTCTGCCAGTCGTGGGGGTGGGGGACCGCATCATCGTGCCCTTGTTCTACGAGTACGGTGTATTAAGCCTAAACTAGTGTGCAATGTTTAGTGTACCTATTCTGTAAATGTGTAGTGGCATTTAGAGGATAGGGCGTGGGAACTGTTAATGTGTATAATAATTGGCGTTTGTCTCAGGTGGGCATCAGCTCGTTCGTCGCCAACATCGGCTGCCAGCTCGGGTACCCCTCGGCCTTCGCCCGCGTCACCAGTTTCCACTCCTTCATCACGCAGCACATGTGAACTACTGCGGCTGCTCCAAAGCTTTCAAACTTGACTGAACTGTTCATCTTCATCACCAGGATGTAGACAAAGGCGATACTGAACTGTTAGTAATGTTAATTAATTGAAAATATGTTGAAAAAAATCCACAAGCGGGATTTGAAACCGCACTCCATTAAATACCGGGTCAAGTGCACTACCGACTATGCTATCGTGGCTCTGTTATGCCAAAATTTATCGACAGTATGTTAGTAATATGTTTATCTCAATAAAATAAAACGTTGTTTTACATACACTTCTATATTTTATTAACTCCCTTATTCATAAAAACTATTTAAGCATTATTTAGTTAATCATTGTTTTGTCTCTTTTGAATAAAAATGACGTTTATGTGACGTTGACAAAACAATATTCAACTTAATAATGCTTAAAAAGTTTTTATGAATAAGGGGGTAAGTGTGCAGTTAATGCTAAAGTTGTGTAGGAAACAAATCTCTGAACCTATCTATGTACATATAACGAATACCAAGGTGTTACTGCTGTTTTGTTCCAACCTATTGTTTATTAAATAGGGACACATCAGATTACCCAAAACAGTAAAGTTTCTCCAATAAATGTTTAACCATATAGGTACCATACACATAGGCATGGTATGCCTATTATACTTATTACGTTAATTCTCGTTACAAAACTTTGTCTAAAATGGAACGCAAAGTTTAAGTTAACCACAGATATAAAGTTTAAAGTCCGTTGAGGATATTTGACAGTTTTGTAGGTAGTCTGGAGCTGTTTGTACATCGACTGAGAGACAGATTTAGAGAAACTTCCATAATACGTGGGCAATCCAATGATTGTTCCATGCATAGCCCTGGTTTGTTATCACCAACCTGCATTTGGCTAGTATAACCAACACCAGTCAATGATATACTTAGTAAAGAAAGTACGAATACGTTACTAGCGTTACGAAGACGTACCGAACAAATTAAGGCAATGTTATCCTTTTGGTCTCAGTCGCTCTCGAAGACGGAGTGACAAAAACCTCTTTTCTGATTTAGTTCCTTAGAAATATGCCAAATTACAAACACTAGCTGTCGTACAGTAGGTATAAAGGTTAGTTACTATTGCTGCCTGAAATAAAATATTATTTTGAAGGGGGTTAATTCCGGCTATAACGCACAGTTGGCCGTAGTCAGGCTTCGAGGAAGATACATCGGCGGGCAATGCGCGCGGTACCAAATACTACCGCTTTTTACATTTTTATTAAAAGCAAACCGCCGGCGACGCCGACGAATCGCAGCCTTTTCAGATGTTTTTCCTGTCCAAGCATGCGCCACCTTAGGCCACATCCTACTCACCAACAGGCCAAATGCTAAGTCAGTATACAGGTCGACATTTTTATCACCATCCAAACTTTCTGAGATGATTCCCGTGATACAAACGAACAACTTTTACTGCAGGACCAACTAGTTTAGGGAGTTGGTCCATTAGAAAGAGTGGTTCGTTTGTATTACGGGAGTCATCTCCGAAGGTTTGGATGGTGATAAAAAAAGTCGACCTGTATATGCATAAAAATTATGTTTCCCAACGAAGCTGGTATTGCTATTATTATTTTTATTACTATGTAAAACTTGTGTTTATCCTCAGGTGGGCATCAGCTCGTTCGTCGCCAGCATCGGCTGCCAGCTCGGGCAGCCCTCGGCCTTCGCCCGCGTCACCAGTTTCCACTCCTTCATCATACATCATATGGTTTCATAAAAATAAACAATTTTTTACTTGCCATGAGTATATATTTTATTTCGCGAACAGCTGTGCGTACAGCTTTGTGTACAGTTATGATTACAGTTTTGTGTATGGATAAGTGTATAGTACAACTTTAAGCCTTCTAATGTATTAGGCAAGGTCTTAATCTTTATATTGATACGCGCTGATTATAATAATTATATCACAAAACAGCAGGAAATGCATGAAACTTATTAAATACTAGCTGACCCAGCGGACTTTGTACCGCATTTCTTTTTTCTTTTTTAATATAACCTATGTTACTCAGTGCTAATGTAGCATTTTAACGGTGAAAGAATTTTTTAAATCAGTCCAGTAGTTTTTGAGTTTATTCGTTTCAAACATACATACACACACAAAAATACAAAGCTTTCCTCTTTATAATATTAGTATAGATAAGACACTTGACTGGTTATTATCAATGAATACGTTTTGTTTTGTTGTGTTATCACTACTATCAATAACTTCCTTTAAAGTAGACTCATGCTTAATTAAGACTGTAAAATTAAATATATCAAAATAGCCTTATCGCGGTTAAGACCCGCTTATGCCTACCTTACCGATGATAGATAATGGATAGCCATTCGCGAAAGTGACGACGTAACATCAATGTTTGTAGCATTGTTGTGTTCCGGCAGCTAGAGATAAGATAGTCAGTGCCTAACCTAGTTGAGGATCCCGGGTGAAGTGCGCTCCCACCATTGGCCTTTATCATCACTTAACATCAGGTGAAATTAAGGGACTGTGCTTACCCGTAGGTATATTATAAAAAAATTAAGTCATAATATCGTCAAAACAAAGTCTAATATTATGTGCACTCTTTAGAAAGTCAAGGTTTATCACGATTTATTTCCAAAAAATATTACCTAATGAAGGATTCTCATCTGCCATACAAATTCTTGTGTTTGTAAGCGTGATCGAATGCTAAATAAAACTCATACAAAGCAAACAGGAAGCGCTGATTTTATGTCTAAAAATAATCAAATGTATGTCTCCACCGACATAAATTTCGCGGTCGCGGTCGCGGGAAGCCGCTGGATGCGAGCAGCACAAAACCGGTCGTTGTGGAGATCCTTGGGGGAGGCCTTTGTCCAGCAGTGTTCGTCTTTTGGCTGAGATGATGAGACATAAATTTGATTGTAAAATAATAAACAGATATTTCTGTAATAAATAAATACACTGTTAAAAATAAGTGTTTATTACATTAAATATTATTTTTGAGCTGTGGGGCTAAATAAAAAATTTTAATGAAAGTTTTAGTCGAGTACAATCCCGGTGACGTCGCTGATCCAGCCCAGGTACCTCTGGACCCGGGTGAACACAGACGGGATGTTGGAGTTGCACCCGCTCACATCGACGACGGACGCCACGCCGATCTGAGAATGGCAAAAAAGAAAAGGTAACAAAAAGTTTTTGTCATTAAAAAACTTTTTACTTTTCTGTAGGTATTTTTCAATTATCGTGTGACATTACAAAAACATACCACCTAACAGCACATATGCTCATTCTTTTCCCTAAATGTTTTATTGGTTGTACCAAAACGGGATTTCTTAAAGTTGATTCGTTTGTAAGTATAATCCATTTAATTCCACCCAGATATAAATGAGATAAAAAAAAGAAAAAACCAGACTTCGTAATCCAGATTAGAAAGAAGATTGTTATAATATTTATAGCACGACGGGAAACCACTTGGCTTTCATCTCAAGTTTTTTTTTTTTTATATTTACGGGTAAGCACAGTGCCTTGATCTCACCTGATGTTAAGTGATGATAAAGCCAATGATGGAAGCGCACTTCACCCGGGACCCTCCACTAGTGAGGTACTGGCTATCTTATCTCTAGCTGCCGGAACACAATAATGCTATAAACATTGATGTTATGGCGACATATTTAGATAAGATGGTGGTAGCTAGCCAGGCGGACAAGTAAGTCCTACCACCAACCAAACCGAGTACACAAAGATGTACCCCCCGCTGGGAATCGAACCCGGGACCTCTGAGTCTAAACCGGTGGTCTTAACCACTAGACCACAGAGGCGATTAGTGATGATTATTGATGATAAAGGTCAAAGGTGGAAGTGTACTTCTTCTGGAATCCACAACCAAAAAGGAACTGGTTATCTTACCTATCTCTAACTCTCGGAACACAACAATGTCACTACTTTATTATTGTTATGGAACAGATTTAGATAAGATGGTGGTAGGAAGCCAAGCGGACTTAAAAACAAACCCCACCAACTACCACCAACCAAACTGAGAACAATACATATGCTTCTCTGGAAATCGAACCCGGAATAAGGATATGATTTTCAATGCAAACTTAATAATTTTAAATAATAACCCCTTGAGCGTCGATCGACCAGCAGGTGGCCGATAACAATAAAAATTCTATTGTGTCTGGTATTCGCGCGCTCGAGCTCTTAACAAGAGTATACTCACTAATATTGTCTCCTCTGTGGCATTTATAAAAATGGTCATTGGACCGCCGTTATCACCCTGAAACAGTGAATTAAGTGCCTGAGTATTATATCACGTTAACAAAAACGAAAATTACTATGGCTTTGAAGCAGCGCCTCCAGCGCCGCCAGCGACATACGAGAAAAGTTAAAATGCATTGCATGAATGCATGCATGCATTATAATTGCATTGCAAATGCATGCATTATAATTTTTTGTTTTCGTAAACGTAATCGAATGAATACGGATAGTATCTAAACAAAACTCACGCTAGGTACCCAGGAGACGCTGCTTCAATGCTATACCAGAGAAGAGATATTTATTTGAAATGTCTTCGTCCATATTTATTTGATGCCGCGCGGCCATACTAATTTTGTATGGGGAATCTAACGTGTTAATTTGAAAAATTAAAAATTAAAAAAACCGCTTGATAAATCTAAAATGTGAGACGGACAATTTGTAGTTAAGACATTGGTGATGTTTAGACATAATTAGAGGTATAATAACTTAGATAAACTATAAGATATCCACTAAACGCCACCACTCGTTTTCATGATTTTTGCTCAACTTTAAATGATATTGTAGAAAAAACTATAGTGAGTTATTATGAATTTATGGGTCGGACTAATTGTAAACACTTTCCCTTTAATACTTAATATATATTTTGTTTATGTAATACGATAATTTTTTCATTAACCGTGATTACACTTTTGGCTTTTTTTGGTCGGGAATTAAACTTGCACTAGGCACCCTGACGTCATCAACGACAACTGTAATAAAATTGTGGATACCTTGCAAGTGCAGGCGCCGGCGGTGCTGTTGGAGCCGCATACCGTGTTGGGGGGCAGCAGGTTCTGGTAGCTGGTACGGCACTGCGAGTCCGTAAGCACCACCATGAGGTGCTCGCGGAGGGTGGGGGACACGAAGCTCACACCTACACCAGAAAAACAACCGTAAGACAGCCGCACTTAGGGTGCGATTTCGTACGAATTTTACTTTACGTTTACGTTGCGTTCTTCTCAGTTGAAATGCCAGAGTGACACAGTCACGTGAGCGTTTGTTCGTTCGTACAACCGCATGTAAAATCTAACAAGAACAAGACGCGCGTATACGCACAACAAGTTCGCACCCATGCAGTGTGCCAGGTACAATAGTAGCCGGAGGATCGAAATGTATCGTGCGTTCGTACGAGCCAACTGCGTACGAAAACGCATCCAAAGTTGCTTGATTAACATCTTTGGTAAACCTCTAAAGCAGTCTTTAAAAATGCGTTAATATTACCTTCAGCGGCGATGCCCCATCCCGAAGCAGTAGCGCCCATGGCGGCGAAATTATAATCCACCTGAAAAAGGTACGGCAGGCGGACCACGTCTATTGTATCTGAAAAATATAACAAAAACAGGGAATTATTTTTAAACTCTTTTAGGAATTATTAATTAAGAATTGTCTTGAAGGCACTAACAACGAACTAACTTACTTTTTTGTAAGATTTATGTAATTATATGTTTTTTTTATAGAAAGCTCGGCAAATGACTCCATCCCACCTGATGTTAAGTGAAAATGCGATCCAGACGCGAAGATAACTGGTGCAACGTGAAAACAAACGTAGCATCAGTTAACCTCACTCTGCCGGCCCCAAAGTGCTTCTTCACGCCTCTTTTGAAGGATCTCATATTTAGACATAGACTATTCCATCTTTTGGAGGTGCGACTAAGAAACGAGTCACCAAATTTCTTAGTGTGCGATGGGATATTTGAGCTGCTCCTATGATTTCCTATGAAGGAAGGGAGAAGTTGAGATGAGGTCAAAGAACTCTTCAGAGCACTCGCCATGGTATAAGCGGTAAAACACGCTGAGTGACGCAACATCTCTACGCAATTGCAGAGATTCCAGAGTATTTGCGACTTCTGCATTGCCGATAATGCGTTGCGATAATGTTTCCCAACTAAAGAAAAATAAATATAAAAAAAAGAAAGAAAAAAGGTAGGTACATTAGCGCATTGAGAGTGGGAGAAAGAGATACGACTGATCAATATCAAACGCTCTTTTAAAGACGACGACGCAGTCTATCTGACGCGCGAGGTCTGTGATTGCAGAAGTTAAGCAGTTTTCTCAGAGGGCGTTAATCGGGTGGGTGATGACCAAACATTTATCATTTCGAGCTCCTCCGTGCTTCGGAAGGCACGTAAAGCCGTTGGTCCCGGCTGCATTAGCAGTCGTTAACAACCACTAATTCGCACTGGGCCCACGTTGTGGCTTATAGAACATTACCAACCTTATACATCCATCGAGAAGGCTCGTGCCCCAGCAGTGGGGATATAAAAATTAGCTGGTGAACATGGAAGGCTCACTGTTCACTCAAATGTTAATGTGTGTATGCAACAGCGTAGCACTGCTGTGTGAATGTGTGTGTGACACTATAAACTATGAATTGTTTATTGATAATTTAGTCCTAAATACAAATCAAAGCAATAACACGTCTCTCATTAGCAATTTTCCCACAATCAAAAGTGAACCTTAACGTCATAAATTATTATATTATAATTTAAAAAATAAAGTGCCTGATTAAAGGATTATTTTGATAGAAAATTAAGTAGAAATTCTACCTTTATTATATTTTATAGAATTAAACTATATCTTATAGTATCAAAAACTACTGTGCTTCTTACACTAAAATATAAATACTTTTGCTTTAAAAACGAGATTTTTGACATTGAAAACACAATTCACCAGTGAGGCAATAGAATTAGACCTGTGATCTGCATGACGTTGGCGAGCCTGTAGAGCGCCAGGTCGTTGGTGAAGGTGTCAGGCTCGTAGTCGGGGTGCACCACAATGCTGTCGACGTTGACGATGCGTCGCCCGTGCTCGTAGCGGTCGTATAAGGAGTACGCGCCGAGAATTGCCTGCCGATTAAGGACCTCTTCATTTGAGCATTTAGGTCGCATTTCCTTTGTTTAGAGATGCGTTAATACGAGTTTTATTCTCCATTCGGTTACGGTAACGAGATTTTTTTAGAATTAAAGCAGCCTCCTCCGACATAAGGTGAGTAAAAGTTTTACTATGTAAATTTAAATTTTTGGTTTTGCGGTTTTAAAAAAGAGCTACTTACTGCTGGTTTGTCTGAACTGTAGGACTTCTGCCGATCCGCAAGTAAACACTACCTTCTTTATCGTTTCAATGGCTCTATTACAGATCTTAAGGTACCGAGGGTAACGGCACCAGTGTTCGACAATTTAGGCCCAGTGATTGACACTTTTCGTCGCCAAAAAGTAACGTAAATTTTTGGTTATTTACATATAATTTTACGCAAATATTGTTATCCGCACTGGGCCCGCGTGGTGGTTTATGGCCCGTTTACCCTATCCATCCATAGGGAAGGCTCGTGCCCCAGCAGTGGCACTGGTAGCAAGTGTTTTGGTCGAATGGATATTGATGTTTTGTATGGAACAGCTGAATTTAATTTTCGAGTTAGGGAGTTGGTCCAATATAATAAGAGTTGTTCGTTTGTATCACGGGAGTCATCTCAGAAGGTTTGGACGGTGATAAAAAGTCAATCTGTATAAGCTAGCGTTTACCTGGACATTGTCGACCTGCTGCTCATCATGATAGCTGCAGTGTGCGGCAGTGATCACCCACTGCGGGTGGATCAGGCTGCCGCCGCAGAAACCTAATGCGCCTGTGGTGCCGACCCTCGAGTAGAGCGCTACCTACAAAGCGTAGTCACATTATGCCTTGAAGATCATCATGTCTTTTTTATATCATGCGGGTAAGCTTACCCGCTTTCATCTCACCTGATGTTAAGTGATGATGAGGTCGAAGGTGGAAGCGCGCTTCACCCGGAATCCTCAACTAGTGAGGCACTGGCTATCTTATCGCTAGCTGTCGGAACACAACGATGCTACAAACATTGAGGTTATGGCGACATATTGAGATAAGATGGTGGTAGCTAACCAGGTGAAAAAATGAGCCCTACCACCAACCAAAACGAGTACACAAATACTTACCCCCTGCGGGAATCGAACCCGAGACCTCTGGGTCTAAACTGGTGGTCACCTTTCTGGATAGACACCTGCCCATTGTCGGAGAGGTCGGGATTAAACCATGCTTTCTCGCAATCAATCCGAGCGTGACTTCAAAGCGTCCAGAAATTACATGGATGACAGTATGGTTGACAGTATACTGGACTGCGTTCCGTTTTAAACAGTAACCAGTATAGCTAACTATAAAGGAACGGCTTTGCAGTTAGACTACAGGGACGGTTAAAATCATTCATCATTCATCTTTGTCATCACTCTGGATACTGGCATGTTTTGTTTGTTGTTTGTTGTTGATTTTAAAATGAAAACTGCATTCAAATGATTTTAAAAACTTACCTTAGTGATAATTTCTAATCTTGTCGTACGGACTTCTCCATGCTGACTCATTTGGCTTGGTTCCATCACCAGCTCAGTTTTTTATTTCATTGCTAGGTCCCAAGCCTTCGCTATAGACCAGGCGGGTCCAGTGCCAATTGGTGGTTGTTAACGACCGCTAATGCATTCGAGACCAACGGCTTTAAGTGCCTTCCGAAGAAGCTCGAGATACGATCACCCATTCAAAGATTGGCCTTTGAGAAAGTTGCTAAACTGCAGCAATCACAGCAATTTACTATTGCGCCAAGCTATAGTCAAACTGGAAAGCTGGCTTGTTCAAAGTACCAACCTGGAATGGTCTTGAATGCCTCTCACTGATATCTCCACCACCAATTCTTGAACTACTTCTTGCGCACCGATCGCCAGAACAAAATTTGGAGGCACTTAGAACTACAGGTAACAAAAAGAAAATAATATGATTGAACATTTTCGTTTGTAGATCTGTTGCTGTTTGGTGAGAAAGTTGGAATGCTTATCAAGATTCGTCATCGCATCACCGGCGTGTTGATATGTTCTGTCGGTTTGATAACAACTCAATGAGGTCATAGATAACCCAAGATGTCTCCTGTAAAAAAATGTATTTCATACTTGGAGTATGTATCTCTGTTATCTTCGCATGTATGAATTTAGAAAGAGATGGTTGAACCGTATGTATAGGTATTGAAAATAGTTCTGAAAGAATTCGTCTAATTTCCGATGTCAATATTTACACTGGATATAGGTATATAATATTTTTTTTTTATATTTTATATATATTTTTTTATATTTGCGCAGTGCCTTGATCTCACCTGATATTAAGTGATGATAAGGGCAATTGGTGGAAGCGCACTTCACTCGGATCTCTCAACATGGGAGGCACTGCGGCTATTAGGCTGGTTTTAGAGTCGCGCTGACCGCACGCTGACCGTCGGCACTGACAGCCGATATGTATGAACTTCTAGCGCATGTCAGCGCTGAGCCATCAGCGTAACTCAGTAACATTTCCTTTAATTACATATATATTGATCTGTCAGCACCGACGATCAGCGTGACTGTAAAACCAGCCTTATCTCTAGCTGCCGGAACACAAGAATGCTACAGACATTGATGTTATGGCGACATATTTAGATAAGATGGTGGTAGCTAGCCAGGCGGGCAAACAAGCCCTACCGCCAACCAAATAGAGTACACAAACATGTACCCCCGCTGGGAATCTAACCCGGGATCTCTGGGTCTAAACCGGTGGTCTTGAACACTAGACCACAGAGGCGGTTAAAAATAGCACACTATATGTATAGTAACTAAGATTTCTATTAAATGTGTATTTTTAAAAAAGAATCGACGGAATAAATTTAAAAATTCTAACGATTTAAATAAAAATACTATGAATTTTATTTAGTAACTAGCTGACCCGACGGACTCCGTACCGCTTTGACAGTTTCCATCATTGAGTTAAATATATATCAATGGTTTCCATGACAACAAAACAAACAAATCATATTGTAATGGAAAATTAAATTGTCGTTTTTAGAATTTTATTTAATACCTTTTTTATATAGCCCATGTTACTCAGCGCTAATGTAGCATTCTAATGGTGAAAGATTTTTTAAATCGGTCCAGTAGTTTTTGAGTTTATTCGTTGCAAACATACATACATACAAAAATACAAAGGTTTCCTCTTAATCAATATTAGTATCTTAGAATATTGTATAAATTAGCCTATATCCCAAGCAAAACTCCCCTTAACTGAAATCAAGCTATCGTTCGCTACGATTAATAGGTATTGATAGGCTTAATCGTCACGCTTGCCAAGAGCGTTTTGATGATAACAAACCCGGGCGAGAGTAAATAATCAAAGACCGGGGCTACCTTTGCGAATAACTGAACTTGCCTGGGAATTGAACCCAGGATTTGTGCCACTCGGCTACCAAGGTGTGTTTGAACACAGATAATTGTGTGTATGTATATCAAAAGTATGTAGAATAAATATTAAATGGGTTTTTATTATAATAAAAATGACTGTTCACTTTCAAGCTCCTTTATTTCAACCAGGTACCATCCTCAAAATGGCCACAGCATTCACACAACGAACATTGCGTCAAGCTCACAGCAGCGTTGACTCGACCGACGACGTTCCATCTTACACAATATATTCACAGTTCACACTACTGTCTAAAGTACATTAAGTTATATTGTACAGGGATTAGTAATATTATGTTATACCCCAATGTTCTTATGTGGCCACCCTGTATTTTGTTATTTAAATAATAAAGAAATAAACTCTTTTTGTTAGTCCTTTTATTATTTACTAGTAAGTAAATTACAGTTTGACTTGACCCATATTGGTTGACTATTTTTGATTTTTTAGTTTGTTTTTTTCACTTTAGACGGTAGTGTGATGTCATATTTCGTATTACTATACACAGTCCGAGTCATCCCCCGGGTACCCGCGCTTGTCCGACCACAAAGTTAATTTTTGCACAACAAATATGTATCTAGGTATATGAAGTTCAAAATGTGCGAAAAGCATCCACAGTAACATCGCGAACAAAATTTTATTTACGATCGTATTTACTTTTTTTTCAAAATCACAACAACTTATAATTTAACACGTACCATGCATTTTAGGTTATATTTCACATACTATAACTTCGCTGACATAATATGTATTTAAAATTAATAAATTATGACAAAGAGACTAGATTTAACTTAAAACTTAAATTTAATTACGACTACACATAACTATTAGTTTTCATGATAACTGTTATAGCTGATTTTCGGGCATACATTCTTTTTCTACAACACTAAACCTACAAATAATAGTATGAGAACAAATTCGATGTACGTATAAATAATAATGAGATTAAATCAGGCGTGTGACAGGTCAGCTGTTAAAATGAATTATCAACTAACTTAAATCAAAGTTATGACAATTTTAAAAGCGAATATTAAAACTATTTACAAAGCCTCCACAGCTGATTTTTACATAATTAAAGACATTAATTCGAGAGGACAATTCCATTTTCAATATATACTTTTTTTAAATATTTACAATAATATCGAATTCACATTCTGACAGCGACAATTGACAGAAATAAACTATAACAGGGAAGTATTTATAATAATAACAGAAGAAACTAGATTCCAAATTAATATGCATAAACTTACATTTCTGTTTTCAAACATTTCATCAGAATAAATAATATATAATTAGATAAGATTGAAGCTAAATCCTTGCACATTTATTTTGGTTTTGAGTGCAGTATTTAAAACAAACATTCCTTCCCTTAAATACGAAAACTACTAAATTAAATATCCATCATCATGACGTCAGTCAAAATAACACATTTAAATCTAAAAGGAAGCATTAATTAACTACCGTATGATATCACAGTTCATTTATGCAAATAAAGTAACCGTACGACGACAGCTAATGCGTTACTGAAATAAGTTATGGCAATAATTAACAGAAAGGGCGTCCGTTTGACAGTTTCCTACGATAATAGCAACTTAATTACTTACGCAGTTTCTTTGTTCTGATTTCTGATATTACTTACTTTCCTACGCGACTATTCTAATCCAACTTTTTTAGGTCGTATTATCAATGGAAACGCCATACGGATTTAATACATAAATATTTTGACATAATCAACATATTCCAATAAACAATAATATCAATTGTCTTAATTGTAAAATGTGTAATTTGATTTTCTTAAGCTTACTTTTGATGATACATTTGACGTAAAATTTATGTGCAATGATTTTTTTAATTTGTTATTTATTAACATTATGATTTGGTAAATTTTAAAATTATAATTATTCCTTACAATTAAGACGACAAATGCCCCATAGATATTTGATTTTATTTTTTCTTTAAAATTATTTTTTCTACAATAAAATGACTGATATTAGAAACAATGTTTGACAATCGGGATCACAACTGGATCCAACTACAGTTTTAATTTGTCGTAGTAAAAAAATGGGATGTAAAAGTGTTGAATCAGTTATGACGGCGAGTGTACATTTGTTTGAGTATAACGTGCGGTATTGCGGCTGGCTTGCACAAAAATTCACTATATACGATTAGCGCTAAAGATATTTAACGTATCAATATATTTCTAACAAAGACAGAACCTAGACCGTCGCCAGGTGGCGCCACTAGCAAATCTGTGTCGGTTTTATAATAGGTGCCCATCAAATTCGATATGTTAGTATATTTTAGATAAATTTGTATGGTATTTAGAGGAGAATTGATTAAAATGCGTTATATTAACACCTGATGTTACAATAATACTTTGATTATTGACTTAATATAATATTATTAAATTTTATTTATGTTTCTGGTTTTTGAGTTGCAAATTGCAGCATCAAGAAGAAAAATATTTTATAGCCTCAAAGTTTGAAGTTGAAAGAGACGGTCCTCCTTTTATAATTTGAAATATGATTAGCGCTAATAAAATAACTTTTGATGTAAGCCAGCTTAAACCCAATTTTATCACACTCTGTTAGATAATGAAACATTATGTTTAAATATTTTAACGATCTGTTAAGATTAATGAGTGTCCTAACTACATAGCTTGAATTTCTGTTTATTTTCTGTAAACAGTTATTAAACTTCATTACAGCTCTAAAGGTCCATTAAATTAGTAACAGACGCTATATTCTCTGTCAAGAGAGCTTAACACATATTAAATTCTTAACAGTTCGTTAAAAAATTGAACATACTATTTAACTAACTAACGCAGTATGATGATATTGAGTGAATTGATTATTACTAAGTGTTTGATTTGAATAAGAGAATTTTGCCTTGCATACACACATCCGTCATCACAAAATGGCATCATAGATCCCTAAGATGGTAACATTTCTTGTTTGAGAAGATGGCTGGCCAAGTCGTTGTATATTAAATTCTAACTTGAAGTGACACATTTTTATCCTTGAGATTTATTTCCGGGATATGTGGATGCAAGACAGTATATTAGCTAGAGGAGCAGAGATTCATCGTTTATGTTGGACAGAGGACCTTTAGTATGTAGTCTGTTAGTAATGTAGGAACAGTAGGGCTGTCTTCATTTATCGCCTTCAGAACTGAAATGAATAAAAATCAAGTAAATATTTATTATTTGCCTTAAAGTTTAACGATATTGGGAAAAGGACTTTATTTACATTATTATTTAACAGCTTTGGCAAAGTGGGTTTAAATACTTAAATCAATTGGTGAAATTTCACTGAAATTATATTTTTTTCAATGGGGAAGCATATGACTTTACCTATGGTAAGTGACAATAAGAATCTGAAAACGTTTTACTGCTGAATTCAGGCGTTTACACATAGAGAGGAAAGATTGGGCTATCACCCATTTTACTGGCCTAGTGTGGCAAAACTCCATTATGTAAATTTTAACAGGAGTAAATAAAAATATACTTACTCTTAATAAGAACTTGGAGAGACTGATTGTCCGGCGGTCCGTTGTCGTGATGGAACGGGATAACCGTTGTGAGATACTGAAATAAAAAACATGTATTTATAATACTTTGTTTAATATAATATAAGTAATAAGGTCTACAGAAATTGATCATGCAGTATGAGTGGGTGAAAATATTTGGACATTGAATAAGAGCAAAACCTTACTTCAAAGATATTGGATTATGTTTTTGACTAACTCTGTTAACATTTTTGATCCAAGCATAGATTAAAGACTTTAACACACTTTGACTTGAAAACACTTTTTAATTAAATAAATTAAAAGTTTTATAAAATTAAAGTTAAAAGTGTGTATAATTTAAAAAGTTACACATTCTGTTAAATTTACTAACGAACTGTTAATGAGTATTCACTCAACTGTAGAAACTGACCTTGGGCTCCGAGGTGCTACCGTTGAGGCTGGGCGGGCGTTTCTTCCTATCCAAGTGGTGCTGACGCCGCTTGTTCTGAACGGCAAGCAGCAGCGAGATGAACGTGTTCTTCAGCTCCTTCTCGTACTCCAGTTCATCACGCAGCGCCAGCTCAGCTATCAGGGTCTCGGAGAACTCGCGGATCAGAACTTCGAGCTCCATGAATATCTCGTTGAGTTGAGGTAGAGTTAGGGTGCGCAGTTCTGGAATGAGGTGGTTTGAGTTTAGCAATTGAGTGTTAAACTTTTGAATATACTTATATATTCTTTTTTAATTTTTAACGGGTATGCATTTGCTTTTCGTTTTGCTTTATGTAAGTAAGGATAAGGCTAAAGGTGTGGTTCAGTAAATAAACTCTATGAAAAAAAGGTGTTTTATATTTTGTCACAGTCGAAAAGACTGACAAAATACAGAATTTTTTTTGGTATTGATTTGATTTGGTAATATTATTAACTATAAGTTAGAAAGTTGGGATATTTTCGAATTGTAGGTGGATTTTATCCATCTGGCGAAGACATTCTTAGTGGACTCCGTACTTTGACCGTGTTGTGTTGTGTGTGAAGTGTCAACTGTTCTTCATCTAGGTATCTTACAGTTGTACTTTAGTGTACCTGTTATGTTTCTACCTCTAGGCTATTTCAAAACTCTTACCTACCAATTTAAAGAATCTGCAGTACCTACTGATCTGCGTTGGGAGATTTATGATAACTCGATGTGCGAATCAATCGACGCGTCCGGGGTAAACGCACTGGCGACAAATTGGACGCAACAGCTGGTCAGCGGCGGACGCCAAGATAGGTACTGGCGTAAAAAGCTAATACAAACGAAAGTCGTGATCAACCTTCTTGCTTTACTAAATCAACTTGACCCTACATCACAATGAAGTAGGGGAGGTTACCAGACTCTTTTTGTCACTAAGTGATGCAAGTTGCAATCCCTCAAGTGTGAGAAGCATCGGTAGTCTAATTTTGACTTAAGTAATATGAGAAACATGTAAATATCAGACCACAGACACCCGATTGAGGAAGTTTTTAAATACTAGTATCGAGGCCCTGTTCCCTATACGTTTTTTGTTAAAGTAATAGGTATATCGTGCGGTTTTTCGTTATTCGTAACTTAATTAATCTTTTCACAATAACAATAATTGTGACAGAGAAGAGTTTAGATCATTAGTTCCACACACAGTTGGGACGAAGTGCAATTTCCTTACATTATGCCATTAGGTGACATGTAAACAAACAGGTGTCAAATACTTCCCCATCCTTATCAATCAAACTGCGGTAAACAAGCCAAAAGGTTAAACAAATGAAGTAGGTAACACGATCGTACAAACACCATTATTTTCTTAATATTGGCGTAATAATAAGAGAGGCCCGTTATAATTTCGGGTCAACATGATTACTGTGACATGATTGAGCCGAGGGAAATCATTAGTGGACGCAACGTCGCGCTTTTCTCACGGTGCGGTGGGACCTTAATTGCATGACAGTATTGTGGGCATACAAAATCGCGTCGCTACAAAATTATATCATCGATGTAGTTGCGACGAAAATAGCGATCTATACATACTTAAACAAAAACACCGCATCTCTGGTCTATTATGATTTATGATTACGATTTATTATGAACCATTAGTATTTTGATTAGGTATGTACCTTCCTTTTTATCTCTTTGTCAAATAGATGAAGGATTCGTTGCCCACGATTTGATAAATAAATTTACTATAATTATTATTGAATTATTTCGCATATACAAAAATAATTAACAAAATCTGTAAAACTTTAGATAAATCAAGTTATTTACTAGAGTCATCTAAGTAGTACTATATACTATCTCTCTTGCCTCTAAGTAGGGACAACCTACAGAACCTGCTATAGATTTGTATAATTATGTGTTTTATTAAATGTATATTATGTAATTTAAATTATATATAATCATATATGCACTTTGTGTCTAAATTGATTTTAAGTGTTTTTTAATTTTATATCAAGTATTTTGCCAGAAATAGTGAATAGAAACTTATTCACACTAACGCAAAAGGCAGCCACGTATAATTTTATACAAAAGTGCTTCTTATCGTTAGAGAATACTCACTGTCTTCGTAAAGCGGGGAGCTGAGCACCTCCTTGCCCTTTTCGAGGGCCTCGTTATATTCTATGATGTCTCCTTCCGACGACGGGGTCTCTTGCATCATGTCGTCTATTTCTTGGATCACCTGTAATGTAAAAAGGTTTTATTGTGGCAGCATAAAAACAATAATGTGCCTTTCCAATATATACTTATCTATCTGTACTTACTTATATTATAAAAAGGAAAGCTTTGTATTTTTGTGTGTACGAATAAACTCTAAAACTACGGGATAAAAAAAATTATTTCACCATTTTCTAATGGTGAAATTTTTTTTTGCTACATTAGCGCTAAGTAACATAGGCTATTTTTTTAAAAAAAGAATTGCGGTACAAATATGTTTCAACACTGACAATTAATTAAAAAATAGCAATTAAATTAATCATTTAATTTAACGTTAATGTTTTTTGCTCATCTCTAACAGAACATTAAGTAACGTCAGTGTGACAGCGAGATGCACTTCAGTGCAGTACAGTTTATCTACAGATAATTATATAATTATAATTATATATATGCGGTTTTGAAGAATTCGTGGTATTACCATGTTTAGTCCAGCATGACGGTTTACATACTCCGCAGCTCAGCTGTTTAAAAAAACACAGCCGCTATAGCTCAGTTGAAAAGGGATTGATGACAACTATTTGCTGATGGCCTCCAATATCAGATTTAACTTAGGTTATTTTCCGATATGCACTGCGAGCACTGTAAGGAGTGACGATATTTCCATAGGATACTCACCAGTAAGAGCACTGGACAGTGCTCACAGTGTATATCGAACATACCCTTTGTGACCCGATTGTGACATTTAGACAATGGACAAACTGTCAAAATCAACCCACTGACAGAAATTAGTGGGCATTTTTATACACTCGTAGCGTCTGCAGCCCTGATGTGTGGGTGCACTAGTGGATTTAGTGCAGCCTACCCAGAATTAGTGAGTGTATGTCCAGGTCTGATTCCCCAAGCTCGTCCGCTGCGCTGTAGATGACATTACACACAGCAGTGCAGAGCGCACTAGCCTCGTCAGCAGTCTTGACGGGGTACTTGTGGTCTTAGAGAAGCCCGACCAGAATTGTTTCGTGCATGTCCAGATTATTAAATCTAGATATTAACCCGGGTATTAACCCGGGCCTCGTTCTCCGAGCTGTGGATGTCATCATACACAACATTGTACTAACCTCGTCGGCAGTCTTGACGGGGCACTCGTGGTCTTGGTGCAGCCCACCCAGGATGAGTGCGTGCATGTCCAGGTCTGATGCCACCGCCTCGTCCTCTGAGCTGTGGATCTCGTCATCAGGCGTCATTGAACCCTGGACAACAAACTGGTACTAATTAGCATAGTTTCTCATAATTATCGTCGTTTAAGTGGCAATGTGGCTGTGTATAAACGCTTTGAGCTGTATGTAGTTAAGATTTAACTATATCATAAATGCGTAGAATAAGTAGGTAATATAAAAATTAGAAGAAAAATTAGTAAAATTTGATTAAGAGGAGCTCGATGGTGTAGTGGTTAACGCACCCGGTCTGCGAGTGCTGAGGTTAAGCAACTTTCGCAAAGGCCGGTCATCGGATGAGTGACCAAAAAATTTATCATCTCGATTTCCTTTGTGCTTTAGAAGGCACGTAAAGTCGTTGGTCCCGGCTGCATTAGCAGTCATTAACAACCACCAATCCGAACTGGGTCCGCGTGGTGGTTTATGGCCCGCTCCCTATCCGTCCATAGGGAAGGCTCGTACCCCAACAGTGGGGACATAAAAAGTGCTGATGATGATGATGGTAAAAATTTGTAGCTTATTGCAAAAACTTTGAGGATGCCTTTTTAACATTGATAACAGTAGAAAGATATAACTGTTAGTTAAGAGGTATTCTTACTTCAACAACGATATTAATATGCAATTACGAAAGGTCGCATTGAAAATGAAAGATGACAAGCTAACAATTATTATTTAAGATTTCAAATGATAATGTTAGTAAATAATATGACAATGAATCAAAGTCTTACAGTAAGATACATTACAATAGATTCTTACAGCTAGTTTGTTAATCCCATCTCTTACAGCAAACACAATGCATCAGAAAATTAGAAATGTATTAAAAATAAGTGGCTATTGTTATTTGTGAAAATGACCGCCGCCATGTTTAACCGCCAAATTAAAAACGAAAGACCAGTTAAGTCACCCGTTTTAATTATACAACTTAAGATTAACGAAGACTCTCTAACTTAAAATATTCCCAGAGTTTGCAATTTTTTTTCAGACAATCTTCCGCTTTAGATATTTAGTTAAATGTTATTATTAAATCTTCTTTTCATATAATGTGTATGTTTTTGTGCATCAATGGGTGCTTAGCCTTCATCTCATCACATAATGATATCATTTACTTACGTAAACGACGATAAGGCCATGTATGGAAGCCTTACGCTTCGTACTTTAACCGGAATCCTCAACCAATATGGAACTGACTATCTTATCTACGTATCTGTGTTTTTTGTGTAACTACCTACAAGTAACTCTAAAAAAAGTCCTGTGCTTTAGTTTTTAAATCAATCTAGTAACCATTTATCTTAAAGTTATCATTAATCATCAAAATTATTAAATCTTTCATATAAACTTTTAATTCTCTACTACAACGACATCGTCTTTCTGCGTAAAAAATAACTAAAACTAGATATGTAAAGTTTGAATCAAACTATTCATCCATGGTAGATAAACATCGAGGAGCTCGATGACGCAGTGGTTAACGCGCCCGGTCTGCGAGTGCTGAGATTAAGCAACTTTCGTAAAGGCGACCGGCCTTGGTGATCAAAAATCAACCATCGGATGGGTGACCAAAAATTTATCATCGAGGAGCACGAGATGATAAATTTTTGGTGCTTCGGAAGGCACGTAAAGCCGTGGGTCCCGGCCGCATTAGCAGTCGTTAACAACCACCAACCCGCACTGGGCCCGCGTGGTGGTATATGGCCCGTTCTCCCTATCCATCCATAGGGAAGGCTCGTGCCCCAGCTGTGGGGACAAAAATGAGCTGATGATGATGATGATGAGATAAACATATCAAAGCTAAAAAACGAAAAAATATTTAAGGTGCATGCAGATACCTACGACCACGTTACACTTTTACATAATAAAACATATAGATGTTCCCACTTCCCACATGATTTTCCACGTCATCGGACGCTTTGTTTTCGTAACATCCGCAAAGACGGCAAGTATAAAATTACGCATATTATGAGAATATACAGAAAAGAAACTGATCTTGCGAGAATACATTTTAATTTAACGAGGGCAAAGTACCTATCCTGATATTTTGTTGTCGAAAGTTTAGTTTGTATTAAAAAAATAAGGATTTTTGTATTTTATTGTCGTCATAATCTAGAGATATCTCTCCAATAAAACGACAAAGCAAAAAAAAAGCAAGAGCCACTTACAGAATCAAATAAGAAATTATTCGTAAGTTTTGTTTAGTGCCAAAACAAAGCATTACATTTCCTAACAGTATATAATTCATAATACGCCTTCATTCGAATGTTATTTTACCTTTTTGTCGGTCAGGTTCAATGTTGGTATATGCATCTTCCGAGAGAAAGACTTGGTCCAGTCGATAGGGAGAATGTTCCCGAAGTTGCCAGTTATCGTCCACCACATCCTGGGAAGAAAAGAAAAGAATACTAACTTATTGAGGTAAGATGCGCTACATAACTATGAATCATCATTAAAAGCTTATAATCATCCCACGGTTGGGCTTAAAATTGTGTCTATCAGTTATAGTGACTTAACTAAGTACACTAATATTCAATCGAATTGCCATGGGTAATCTATTTTTATTACAACCCGATCATTGGTCATTGATCAGATTAATAAAAGCCGATGTTGATTTACGTTTTTCGAAAGCTGTAAAATAAAATCAAACCGACACGTAATCGCTTTTGGGACATTTAGATGTGTTCTGACTACCAGTGTATTTGTTTATTTTAAAGCACTGCGAAGATTAATGTTTCCTAATAGGTTTTTAGGCATTGTTTCGTTAAGAACAATGTGATGTTTATCACGTTTTCTGCCGACGTAATTCGACCTTGGTCCTAAAAAGGTCATATTAATAATGTTCGAAGCATGTGGTGTTTCCTCAGCTCCAGGCGCTGGGCGGTGCGGTGGGAAGAGCTCAATTGCGTCAGTCCTCCAAATCGCGACGCAAGGCCGCAAGTGCAATGGCGCCGGAGTCGTTAGGACCGGCATTTTGATTGAAAATCTATTTTCGTAGTGACGATTCGTTATTTTTGGTTCATACAAGTGTAGGTGATTAGTTTTATAAACTTCAAATGTTTTGTAAAGATCTGTTACTGCAAATAGAAACTCTTTGATCGTTTAAATTAATAGGACAATTTGATTTAATATGCCACGTCGACTACTACATCATGACTACTTCAAAAATTCCACGAAATGTTTCATGTAAACATGTCTTATCTGATGGGCAATATGTTAGCGTGATGATAAACAATAGCAAAGCTTGGTATCTACATTAGAAAAAATTGTGGATAAAAAAGAGACCTGCGCGTGAGTCAGGCCCGCCCGGAGACATAAATTGGCGCTAATTCGAGATCTCGCGACGTACCACCGCTCAATTGAGGAATGTGTCACTTTATATTATGTACGGTGTGTTTACTGTAGGCACAGACAGACCTTACGCCTAGATAACGATTGAACTTCGTATTTTTCGTCTATTATTAACTAATTATTCTTGTTAATGCTTGAGTATTCAGATTCCTGCATTATTTTTGTAAAATCTCCCTACTCGGTTTTAAAGTTTCATACTAAAAATAGATTCAATTCTTAATAACACATCAACGTTCAAGCAACAGTTACCTTACGAGATTACTTTAAGATAAATGCTACGGACGATACCATTATACTGCAATACCTGCATGCAACTACGAGTAATTATAACAACCTATAATTTAAAATATTGCAGATATATTATTTGCTGGATATATATGCATATCTGTGTGAAAGTCTGCTTGTTTAGTATGCACACGATAACTATTTTCCTTAAAAGGTCACGCGCTGATGTCTCTCTTTATGGTCATGTAACCTAAAACAACAGCTGTTGAACAAGTTACTGAGTGGACGAATCGTCACGTGTAATTGTTTTTGCAATTATATCATGTTTATTGTATATGGGACACACATTGTTAACAAATCGTTAAACAATAACGTCTACATACGAGTATATACATTTCAATAACATCTCATTAAGTATCGATAGGCTGATTTTGTCAAGTTTATCATATTCCTAATGTCTAACGATACACTATTGAGTTGTTAGTAGTTGTTGTAGAGTGTAGAATAAGCATGTTTAAGGCCCTTAAGTGTGCCAAGAAAGTGTGAAAAGGCTATGCGACTCGGTTATTCAAACAGCCCATATCGAGATTGAACGGCAAACCTACGCTCTTGGCGCCCAAGTTTAACGACAGTGTCAACAAGCAAAACGGCCGCAATAATTTCAAAACACGATGCCTGCTCGGGTCGTCTGCGTTGCATCACAGGTCGCAGATGGCTGGCCGACAGATACGCCCAAACTAACAGAGATATTCGCATTTTGCGCTCAATAACAATGTAATCGACGTGATACAGTGCGGTAAAGTCATTCTGCGTTGGAATCAATGCAATTACAAGCTTGAATGTTGATTTTACAATTTATCTCATAGTTTTATGTTATGTCGCCGTTTCATATACATAACGTTGTTATGTATTAAATGATTAACAATTATAAACAACTGTGTAGTTTTCTTCATGGTATTTTAGATCCTTCTTATCAAGGACAAGAGCGCGGTCATGTTCATAGTTCTTCGAGCCGCATTAATAAACTATTTTTAATGAACTTTCTTATCAAGCAGTTCTTTACAAGACTTTCTTATCAAGAAGTGCAGTTGGATACAAGGAGTATATCAGAAGATAAGACGAGTTTAAGTCTGTAATTTATCACTTTAATTATTGTACAAACCTACAAAAGAAAAAATCCTTTCCGCCGGTAGCATACGGTCAATTTGATGTTTAGATTTAGTGTTGCATTTCGTTCAAACTCACTAGTGCTTGGATGAGAAGTCACGAGCAACGACGCGATGAAGATTTATCGCTTAATTTTATCCTACGCTTTGAATTTCGGTGCAAGTTATCTTGGTAATATCTCGCTTCGCTATAAATTGAACAAATAAACACTAGGATGCAATTGTAATAATAATACATTTATAACTTATTTCTTGTTTAACCCTTAATTGCTCACGTGGGGTATATTTAGTAATATTTAGTAATTTTAAAGCATTTTTAGGTTTTATCTATTTTTGTGCATGTCTCATCTTGCCATTGGCCTCGCATAAACGTATTTACTGGAACTCCCTGAAAGTTGACTTTTCCAAATTTTAAAACCAACTTTAATACCCACACGTTAACTTGCCAAGTATAGATGCCATGCCACCCGATACGGTCGGTCCACTGGCTCGAATATGAGTATGATTTCACTGCGAGCTAACCAAATTTGTGAGTACCGTTAGTTTTCCTGTGGTTTTGGCATCTAGTTACTTGACCTTATGAAGACATACCTAGGTACAATAAGTACGATTATTAATATTTTATTACATTTAATTCACTAATTTTTAAATCCGTTGGTACCCAAAATATCCACACTTGATTCAATGCCACCATATAAATACATAATTAAGTAATAAAGCATATAAACCTTGTTTCGGGTCTGGGTGTTTCCTATGTAGGTATAATAAGTATGTATTTAAGTATATTAAGTATGTTTGCCCGTTGTCTAGTTAACCATATAACGAGTTTCTTAAGGAAGCTTTTCTTTGGGCTAGATAATTGTTGTGAGTGTGAGAAACATTGATTTTTTTTTTGTTCATATGTTTTATGTATCGTCTCGTCCAAAATCGCTTTATCAAATAAAGCAGAATAAAGGACAAATAATTACTTTAAATAATGATTTAACTGTTAGACATTTTATTGAATATCGAATCTATCAATAATGTAGCCCAAATGTCAGCATAAACTTGAAACCAAAATCGAAGCAAAACTTTATGTAGCAGTCTTCTACATCACAAAGCTTTTAAGCTCTCGGCGGCGGTGGAGAGTTCCTGGAATCTTATAAGACAGGATTTCGAGGCTGCATTCCTTCATCCGGTCAAACTTCATGCATATTGGGACGTCTGGCTTTCATAAGACGTGATTTTAAAATTCAAAAGCCTTCATACAGAGAAGTTTGAGCTTGAGTTAACAACGCTAATTAAATGTTATTCCCAAACTTAAGCTTACATACTTATAAGAATACTTACATGAATACCTGTTTTCGCACTATTACGCGATAAGATTATTTTGTTTCTCTTGAAAGTAAATAAGTCATGATAGGTAGGTACGAGTAGGTACGTTATGATTGTGATTTTTTTAAGACTCGTAGCTTATAGTTTTTATATAATATTTATAAGCTGCAAGTATTTAAGGTCACGAGGGCGAAGATAAGAGGAATGAGGGTAACATATTATGTTGCTAAGATTGTTCAATGTATTAAACTCGCGAGCTTTTCTTTTGTTGAATACTATCCTATTATTAATAATAAATTATTAAGAATATACAGTTTCGTAACCGTAAAGATATTTATATTCAGTAGTAGGTATTGCACTATTATTGATAAATACTTCCATGTGTTTCGTCAAATAACAATAGGTAAATATTTATCAACTAATAACAATCGTTTTGTTGACATAGCCATTAAACACAAAGCATACGCCCACAAGCACCGTCGAGACTTGTGCATTATATTAAATAACTTATTCATATGGAACTAAAGCTCATATTCGGTATCTACTTCGACCTTTCGATGCTGACATTAGCAATTTATTCAACGACATTTTCTAAGAGGTTAGAGGTTCGCTATATAGAGTGATAAAGGGTATCTCACCTTTATTAGAACAAGGACGCTCAGCTCTCAGCTCTCAATATAAGGGAAAAAGAGTCTAATTAGCAATAAGGTAGCATTTCCAAGTTAAAGTAGATGGCAACTTGTCAATATCGAGGTGAAGGCAAGATAGGGGCGAACTTTCTTTTGTCAGTTATTGGTCTGTTTTTTGTCTTTGTCAATATACCTATTATTAGTTTAAATGAACTAACTAGTCGTCTTCCATCTTATGATTGACATTCAAGGATATATCTATATCGGATATAGGAAGATGTACAGTACTATGGTAAGACGATAAAGTCTATAAAAGCGTGTAACAATACATTATCGACCTTTAGTTCGACCTTTGCGTTATTTCTAAATTAATAGTAGACCTTTAGTAAACCTAAATTCTCGGCTGACTGTCAGTACCTACTAGGGTTGCCACCCGTACTCTAAAATAAAGTATTGTCCTCTTTTTTATGTAGGCGTACTTTATAATCTACGACACCAATAAAGTGCGCTAAAATACTCTATTTACGTAAAACTGATTGTTACTGGCTCGTTACTAGTTATGAGTACTTATGAGACGTCAACTAAATAAACTGGTTTTTGTATAATATGTTAAATGTCTCAAAGAGCAACAAAAAATACTTTTTTAAGGACAAATAAATAAATACTCTTTTTTATGCTATGTACCTACTTTATTTTTGTTCTAACATAATGAAAAAATACTTTATTCGTCCTGAAAAAAGGTGGCAACCCTAGTATCTACCTACAAGAGGTTACAAACATTTTTCGAAAAAAATTACCTACTAAGCAGTTTGACATGTTGGTGTTAATTTAGTTTCATATTTTCATTTTGTAATAAAAATAGTAATGTATACCTAAAAATAATACCTATATACTTGCCATGGATTTATACCCATGAGAACCAAGCTGAAATCGATTCAGTACCTTCCCATAAAAATTGCCGATGTGATTTTTAATTGTACACCGACTTAGACTTGATATTATATTACCAATTATATTCTAGGAAAAATAACCTACCTAATAAACCTACTAGTATTGCATAAAACACAAACGTGAAATCTTTAAGTTTAAGTTACGTACATACGTAATTTTTTTATAGCAGAACGTACTGTCTTTTTAAATATATTCTTCATATGGTTTGAAATAAATCTCCAGAAGCGTCCGAGTTGGTCGGTCAACACTTTCAATTGTTGACAATTTAATTATTGACAATTTGAGATAACGAACGCTGAAGTATTTATTTATCATCAAATACAGCTATCATTACAGGATTGTTATATTGTTATAAATTGTGTGATGTCGTCAAAAAGGGTGTGATGGCGGACTTTTTTATATAACAACAGAAAAACCAATGCGACTAATTTGGGGTTATTTCTGGTCATGCAATTTGTTTTTCAAAACATTTAGGTGCGTTATCGAGAATAAGAATTGCTAAAATTATTTCTCAGTTCAGTCAGACGTCAACTAAAAAAAAAGGTAACAATGTAAAAACATTACTTACTACCTACCTTATTTTTAGTTTTTAAATTTTTCGAAAAACTGCATGAATGTATTAATAATTGTATAGCAATTCAATCATGCTGTTCTGTTTCTAATAAAATGAAAGACGCATGAATGGATTAGGTAATATATTCAGATTACTAGCTGACCCGGCAAACGTTGTTTTGCCTTATAAACTACTATATTATACATGTATTTATACATATAAACCTTCCTCTTGAATCACTCTATCTATTAAAAAAAACCGCATCAAAATCTGTTGCGTAGTTTTAAAGATCTAAGCATACATAGGGACACACCGACAGCAGGAAGCGACTTTGTTTTATACTATGTAGGTGATAAACACCTGTAATAACTAAGGGTCTTACAAATAAACAAAGAATAAGCTCCGAATAGTTATTCCGTGTTTTGTCTCTTTTACTCTAATTTGAAGTGACATTTACATGACAGGAACAAAACACGGAATAACTATTCGGACCTTATTCTTTGTTTATTTGTAAGGCTCTAAGTGTTTATTATTTATCTCACCATATAATCTTTGTTGCTATCCTATCGTTAATCTGACAGGTTTGACTGTGAAAGTTTAGATGTACCCAATAAAGGTACTTAATTGTTTTCGTTTTGATAGCCAACTTTATTCTTTACAATGGTTTTATAACAATAAAATTAGACACAAATAGGTACAGTTCATAAATTTATATTTTATAAATGTACACAGTCGGTAGATACGTTAAGGTTAATGAAAAGCTATTTGACCCTTTAGTGCAATGCGGCATTTAATAATGGCGTTGCCGATGGTCTCATTTCCTATTGGATTCTGCCCTAGTTTCCGACTTGAACGATAAAGGAGTTCTTAATAAAATACCTCGTGTAAGGCTCTGGCATTTAATGCGATTCTACGTCCTTTCCTCTTCACTGATATCGAATTAAGGTTGGTTAATCTTTATTACATCTTTGGTATTACATCTTATAAAGGTAGTATCATAGTAGCAAGTCTTCAACACATTTTTGGAAAAAAAACATACCTAATAGAGTGGGTGTTAAATTCTATAAAGCTTTATTTTTCTACAAAGTTTAACCCAATACCCTACAAAACCACCATTAGGCTAATTGAGCGATGCGCTATCGATCGGCGTATGATCGGTGACCGCAATTGACTTACATACCCCACTAACCCCGAGCAATGTGGCGCCGTACAAACGACACTTGGCGGGCGTCTTCGCTTCCCGCACGTAACCAAACGGAGTAATACTCGTACCCTAACAATGTTTACCAAAGATTACAGTAGGTATCGGCAAAGATAATGTTTCTACAGTCATAATGATCTTTACCAATTTCGTTCATAAACATTTCAGTTCATAGACAAGCGTAGCATAAACAAAAACAAAAAAATACAAAAAGAAACTGTCTTATGTTTTTCGAAATGTGAAGATAAATTAAGTTTATGTTCTTTCCCCTTCACTGAAATCAAATTATTATTAAGTCGTCTATTAATTATGTTAGAAACAAACTGAATGAATTACCAAATGCTAGAATAAAACAAAATTAAAAAAAAGATTATTATTATTAAATTATTTACAGAGGACTACGGCATCGGCACTACGGGTTACAATTTATTGCCTTAATTTTTTTTTTCGGCGTACTGTGTATTGTGATATCATTTATAACGGTCGTTTTGTCAAAATTTGAACGAACGAGTTTGAACTTCTTTTCTTTAGCTGTTGCCTTGCCACTGATGCCAATCAAGATGATCCAAAACTCCAAATCACAATCACTGGCTAAATATAACGGAACCAACAACTTTATCGCTCAGTAGATTGTCTTGAAGATAACGTAATTACCGACACTATCGACAATGAAGATAGCACTTAGGTATCTCATCTAAAGTAATTTTTAAGTTAATAGTAATGCGTACTAATGATTCTTGAGGCAAGTTATATTGCACAACAAAACACTTTTTGGGAAGCCATAGTGATGGTACATTTCTCAAAACTCGCTAAATTTAGTATGTACAAAAAAAGTACCTATAACATCTACGTACTAAAATATTATAAATGCTTATTTTACTATGACTTTGGCTTATTTTACTTAATTACATAATACTACTAGTAGCTAGCTTTGAAGTTTGTTATTTTTTTGTTATTATCGTCTATGTGGAATCTTAGGCACTTGGCTCTTAACAGTTTATTTTTAGATCAGCACTGTCAATGTAATAAAAAATAAAAACCGCGTCGCGTGATATAACATGGCGTCTCGTGGACGGCAGGAGGGATTCAAATTTAGAATTTTATGTGTCGCTGCTATGAATGCGTTTTTTCTTCTTTGACTCCATAGAACGGCGAATGTCGGAGGAATGGTGACATAGAAAGTCAAAAAGTCAATACAAATTTTATAAAAAAATATTGGTGTCTTTGAAAACTTAGCTAATATACAAAATACAGCTTTTCCTGCAGCAAGGTACATTTTAGAATAAAACAGTTGCTACGAGTAATTCATACATCCTTAGCAGACACATTAATACTCTAACTTACTTACCAGCTTCGCTTACCAGGCAAAAAAAACATCGATGGCGTACGTCGCTTTAAAAAACGGCATAAAAAATGACGTCGCACTAATAACTCACAGTTCAGCGGCTCGCCCTCAAAATAGCTGCACTGTTTATGTTTTTTGTGGAAAGCAGGTGCGATCCAACCAAAGAGCAGGTAGGAGGCGGACTAACCTTGTTGCCCACTTCCTCAATAAAAAAAATATAAATCGACAGTCATCCCTAATATAAGTATAACAAGCAAGTGTTAAAAAGGGTAAAAAATCGAACGTTCGGAGCATAAAATGTTTGTTTACATGCTTTTATTATAATTTTAAAGACTATAGTGTATTAAAAATACTAAAGCTTTTAAATAATGTTTAAAAGGCACGATCTTGTTTATGTTACATTAATTTCATAGGAAGCGGGAACTCTCCGAATAGATTCGGAGGTTGATTAATGATGCGGGATTCTTTCGGTGGAAGTTTTATTTAATCCCGTTTACAAAAAGGTGGAATGAAAGTTTATCGCTTCTCGAGCCCTTTTAATTGGATGGTGAGAGATAGAAGTCACTTTTTTTGTATGGAATAATACCATCACAACAACGCTTATTAGAAGCTTGCCCGTCTCTTTTAGTTAAATCTTAATAGCCACTAGGTGTATCCAATTACCTAACAGGCATTCTTTAAAAAATCACATGGAAAAGGCTTTCGCCACTGGGTATAAAAATATTATTATTAGACATTGAGGATAGAAATTAAATAATTACCTACTTAGCTATGTGCATTATAAGCGCTACGTCTCTCACATTTTTTTGGTTCTATCATGTTCTATTATAGTCATTAAAATCAAGAAACGTGTAAATAAGTAAGTAGACCGTAATCATCATCATCATCATCATCATCATCAGCTCATTTTATGTCCCCACTGCTGGGGCACGAGCCTTCCGAACACGAGGGAGAACGGGCCATAAACCACCACGCGGGCCCACAAGTAGACCGTAAAACGAATTTATTCATATATCCAATGTGCCTGCCTATGCATAATGTTTGCTCCGATCCTAGTTCATTTGCGGTGTTCAAAAGTCTCCTCCTACAATACTTTATCGAATTAAATTCGTAATTGAATTTTTATCTAACGTTATCGCTGCTTACCTCAAACCATCATCCCACGTAATAGACACTCGCTTATTTGTACTAGAATTAAAAGCGTCAGCCGGTAGCCGTCCAAGTGGGATGCTTGTCAACGTTCGTCGAGACAAGAGCATTGCATTAGCATACGGCCTTTACTCCCAAGCCGGCCATCACAGCACAGCCCACCTACAACGTTTTACGCTTAGGCAACTTCTTAGTAAGGCAAATAGGCTGAGTAACTTTGGTAGTGTACTTAGTCGTTAAGGTAAATTGATGATGCCCTAATGTGTGGTCTGGGGACTTTGCTATACTATACCTACGTGATTTTTATTCTCTGGGTATAACTATAGTATTGCCGAGACTAAGGCCTTAGTTAGGTAATATGCCTCTATGGGTCAGGCCTAGGGAATGCAAATCTGTATCGGTTTTAAAATCCGGATTTTTAAAAACGGATTTATGGTCATATCCGAATTTTCGGAGATTTAATGATTTTTATTTTCAAATACTTTTATTAATAAATTTGATGTTTTATAGTATAAATGGATTCAATAAAAGTACAATATTAAAATCAAATATATTTTACTACTTTTTAAAATGGAAATTATTAACAGACAGACAAAAGTATCATAACAATTTAATTTTACTTAAATCAAAAATATTTTAGAAATAATTCTAACTCTTAGTAAAATTAAACAAACGCCCAAGTCGTGCAAATAGCGTCATCTAGTAAATGGCATTGGTAATTAGCGGTAAAGGCATCTACCAAATAACGCGCGAAATTCACTTTTTTTTCAAAATTTCTTAATGTTCGAAAAAAAATCCGGATTCGTTTTTTAAATCCGAATTTGGAAGACTGATAAAAATTTGCGGATATCCGGATTTTTCGGATAACGGATTATCCGGATTGCATTCCCTAGCCAGGCCAGTAGCATAACTGAATCCTCATATCCTTCAAATCAGAACACAATTCCGGACACTCTGTTTGACGGCTAGTAAATAGGTTTGTGTGCCATGACTGGTAAGTAGTGGTGATACGAAGATCTGGGGGATCTATTAGGAGCTCGAGCGCGCGAATACTTGACACAATAGAATTTTAATTGTTATCGGCCACCTGGTGGTCGCTCGACGCTTGAGGGGTTAGAAAATAAATGCATTATCATTCTACATTTAATTATTGATCGAAGAAGAATAAAAGTCAAGTCTTTAACATACCCCATCATGCCATTATTGACGCCATAATAAATTATCTTTTGCCATTATGAGTATAGCGATAGGCGGCAAACAAACGATTGTATGCGTAATAGAGGAAAGTCGTGATATCGTAAAGGAGCGTATCCAATGAATAATAATTTGACTTAGGTGTGTACTGTGTAGGCAAAATAAGTTGAGTATTATACGATTATGTAGAGAAACTTTTTTTCATAAGTGGTAAGTAAATATTTAATAGAACTGCTGCAAGAAAATATTGCCACTGTTTTTTAACTGAAGATCAAACAGCATTCTAATATCTTTACTCAAAAAGGTAATTGGTCACAGTGTTTTAACCTTATAATATAAAAAAATACCTACTTTGAACTTATAAAAGCTTCTCCTTGTAACTTAATATACTGCCGTTTCATACATAGTCAAACATTTAACACCACCTACGCAAAGCAAGGTCGTTCTAAACCAATGTTTATGTTGGTTTAACATAAAACTCGTATTGCAACTGGCCGTGTAGGTCAAACGTCTATTTAAACAACCTTATACAAAACGTAACCAAACATTTGTGATCGTTAAAATAACTTTATAATTAATTCACGTTGGCATTAACATATTGAAATGTCATAGCACGTGGACCAATTTCTAATCAATCCAGATAACAACCTTTGATTTAGAAATTGAGCAAAATTAAAAAAAAATAAGTCGACTGCCAACCTCACGAATCCTCACGGTTACTAGGGCTAGGACAATGCAGGCTTCTGTCGAAACCTCTGTGGTCCTTAAGTGTCCCGTTTTCCAGTTACATAAAAAATCACAGTAGTGCTAAAGTGGTAAATTCTGCATCCATTTTTTTTATACGGTATTTCTTAAAAGTGATAATAGGTAGGTATCTAATAGAGGTAATTTGCAACTAACTGACAGTGCAACTAACTGACATCTTTGAACAAGAGGTGGAAAACGAGTGTAAAGTAAAGAATTTAGTTAGTTAATGACAATGACCCAAATCGTGAACGTGACCAGCTTTTAGGAGTTGGGAATAACCATAAAACGGATGTTAAAACTTTACGGCATAGATTACTACAACGTCTGTTTGAATACATTTTCGTGTTCTACAATCAACTTTGTTTCCGATATCTTCTGTAAAGGACAAACCTTAGTTACGCAAGTGGCCTGATTTGTATAATAAAGTAGGTCGCCAGTGTGACGCTGCACCATGACGGTATAAGTGGCTCGTCATAGACGTAATTGATGATCCAGGGGATTGGAAAAATACTGTGGGGGCGGCGGTACATTTCTGGCGTAGGTATACGTTTACGAGACACCACATCACCATAGGAGGTACACTTTGGTCACTTTATCTCATGCTGTTGACTTCACATCGACCTACAGCTACTAGCTAGCTAGCTACATACTCTTACCGAAGAGTGTTCTTTCCAAAACAAAAATGAAATCATAGCCACTTTTTACAACGTACCTAAATAGATGCAATTTTTAACAAGAACTAAAGGAGTGTTTAAGCATTCAAAAACCTCTACCCATAAAGGCATTCAAACATTGATTTCTATTTCAAAGCTTTCATAAACAGTATAAGCTAGTAATGGAATGAAATGCCCGAAGGCCATATCAAACGGTTTCGGCATTGAACTGTGGTAATAAAATTTTACTGTCATTGAATGTATCACGCATATGCTCAATCTGTCAGTTTATGTAAATAGATATAGAAATTGACCTTATATTGAATAATATCTACCTGCTATTTAAACTTAAATAGCATTTTAAGATGAATCGATGAATATTTGGGTAGCATATCCCTATGTTACACAAATATTTATCTATTCGATCGATCGATCATTGAAGACGATTGCTTCATTTTTACAAGCTTTTTTATTTTTCTGTATTTTTTTTAAATTCCTTTATCTAACTATTTTAGGTTCAGTGGACTAGTGAGACTAGTGTACTAATCGGTCTTTTGTTTTTAGGATCAAAGATGTTTTAATATTATGTTGTTTGTTTGTAAAGTAGATGATTTTATCTTTAATGTTTGTATGAGATTCATAGTTGCGTGCTGAATGATTTATAGGTATCAGCTATGGCATCATTCAGAATTAAAATATGCGTTCACGCTAGTCATAACCAGTAGTGTAGGAGAAACGTCCTTCGCACGCCTCTATCAGGAAGATTTCTGTTTCACATCACAGTCAATCACAGTCAATAATGTTTAGTTATTCTTTTACATCGCTAACTCAAATTGGTGGAGATTCTTTGAATCAACCCCCATCATCATCTTCATCATCCTCAGCCTGCAGAGGTCCACTGCTGAACATGGCCTTCCCAATGGATCGCACTCAACGTAAACTTTTTAAAAATCACGTAACCATAAATGCCTTAACCTTTAAAAGAAACCATCCACTAAATAAAATACTGGCGTAGACTTAATCTAGAATCTAGAGCTTAATCTGTTTAATATTTTACTACATTGCTTAATCTGAAAATGTTTACCAAACGCAACTTTTTAGTAGGTATATTTTGAGGTTTACGAAATGGGAAGTTTACCAAATAGGATGTAGCCTTATCCATTTTATATTGTATTTCTGAAAAATCTTCTTAGTAATAAATAGGTATAACATAGAAAAGTTGGCAATGTTACTAATCGTAAATAAATCGTATCATACAGTTTGTTTTGAAATAATAAAAACAAACATGTGCGTGTGGATTGAGTGTCCCTTTTAAAAAGTTAATCCAAACATTATGAAATCTAAGAATGTTTTAGGAAATAATTGTGAAAAGTCAATGATGAAGATAAAAAAATTGTGAAAAGTATGGAGAGAAAGTTACGGTCAATTAACTGGAACACTCAATCCGCTGACCTGAGAAAAATACTGTACCTCGTTTCTCAAAAAGTACCAGATTTATATGTATAATTTTTTGTGAAATAATTGTACAGAATATGTTAAAGATATTCACAATTATTCAATTATTTTTAACGGTTTATTTTGATTTTATAAAGGTATCTGTAGAACACTCAATCCTCCTCTGGTGCAGATAGAGTGTTCTTAAAATCTCAAACTATGGCTACATAAATTCTTGACATTGTTATTCTATTACACGAATACAATCTCGAATAAATTTGTGAATTAAAAATCTTAACGTAAAATATAACAGTTCAAAAGTAAATTAAAAAAATACTTTCTTTGTAACGTCCCGTCTGAGTGCCCCATATTTTAGCGTATATTTAATTAACACGAACTTGTATGCAAGCCGAGACTACATCAGAAATTGTGAAAATGTTTTTACTAAAAATGAACACGTCTTCTGTTTTTGTGAACGTTTAATTTACAACAATAATTAACTTTATCATATTTCTAAGCTAGGAAATTGATTAGGGTGACCATGCATATATAAAAATAAAAACATTTTTTAATTGTGTCATGCACTTTATTACAAGAAAATATAGAATTATTTATTTTATACATTATCTTTCTTTTCTAAATCTGAAAGACCGTAAGATAAAGAGTGTAAAGTAATGGGACCATCTTTACCAGAGCAAATTTTTTCCGCTAAATCATCATAGCAGACCATTTGATTGTTAACAAAAGCATGTCCTTTGTAGTGGCCAAGATCCTTAGGATTAATTCCTGGAACAAATTCAACGCCCCCCACCAATTTGTACTGTCTATCTCTTATAAAAATAGATTTAGGTATTTCCTTTAAGATAATCTTTTCAACCCCATTTAAATCGAAGGATATGAAATCCGAAAGTTCATTTGTGACGATAGTTTGATTTTTACACCATTTACATTCTTGTGTCTCCTTAGTGAAACAAATTGCCTCCTCCAATAAAGAAATTCCGAAAATTGACAGCATATCTACATTGATGGGCAGAAATGCAGACTTTCTCTCTACTTTCTTAGGTGTCTTACATGATGTGTTTAAGCACTCTTTTGTGACAGTAGCACTGACAACACTATTAATCAACACATTTTCGAATATAAATGAGACATTGCATGCGCAGTCAACATTAACATTTACATCGTCAACATTTTCACTTTTAAAATGCTGAAGTGCTAAGCGAGCTCGCAATTCTAAAACGTCCTGATTTGTGTCTTTATCAGATAAATATTTAATGTAATCTGTAACTGGAACATTTTTGAGTAAATCTATATAGTTCTTAATCCTGTTGTTCGTGCAATATCCCAAAGCTAATAAGTATGTCACAGAGTCTAAAGCACATGTGTTTGTTAGTTTTATTCTCTTGGTAACCTGTGTAGTTACGTCTCTACCGATTGCGGTAGAGACGTAACTACACAGGTTACCATTTTTTAAGAATATCACATCTACTTTTGAATTAGGTATGTTCATTTCTACTTTTCCTCTCCAATTTTCACAAAACGATGGTTCGTCAGCAAATATAGAATCTGACCTAAATCGTTGATCAGTATCACATTTTCGAATTTTTGTTTGCTTCCTACTATGCAAGTTTTTTGAGTTTTTACGTTTTTTTGAGCGTGTATCAGCGGGAGATCTTTTGTTAACTTTATCCTGACACAAATCACCTAGCGCGATTTTTATCTCTCCGTTTAAATATTCTAAATGTAGTTTAAGAAATTCATCGATCCTATGTTTTGCTATCTTAGTTTTAAAAATTAATGTTTTTAAAGTTTTGAAATAACTCTCAATAGCTGACGAGGATGGAGATTTATTTTCTGACATAAAAAGCGGACATAGTAAGTTAGACCATAACGGCAGTTTGTGCAATAGTCTCTTTAGAGTGGAAATAAATGGTGGATAGTAATATTTATTAGCATTTTCCAAAATCACGTTGCCTTTATTAGATTCGACTATTCGATCAAACCATGTAAAAAAATATGTATTACCTAATTTATCTAAGTCATTGTCATCTAAAATGTCTTCTTCAAATATAACTTCTTCAATATCTTCCTTATTTGTGATCATCTCGGTCGCATTATTTATTAACCTATCTAGTCGTTCCTTAGCCTCTTTAGCTCTATCAAATTCATCACCATCATGCCATTGACCTAAAGAAATCTTTACAATGTCTTCAATAATTTGTTTTGCGATTTCATAATTTTCGCATTTCTTTACAAGTAAAATGCAGCGTATATAAAAATATTTTACCTTTGAATCTACTTTATCACGAAAACATGATAAATTATGTAGTGTTTTGATGAAATGGCTTGTATCAAGTCTTATGAATGTACCTGGCAAGTTAGTAGCTTCTCCTTCCAAAACTGAAAATAAATTCTGAATATATTCTTTAACATTCTTATATGGTGTGCAAGCTTGAGTGTTGGCAGATAATAAAGCAGACGAATCATCTGTAATTATTTCATGGGGTGTAGTATTTATATAACTTAGCCATTTTTTTAACCAATTTAAAAGTGATATATTATTATGAGAATCTGAGATCATTTGAATAATAGGCACAGATTTTAATTTGTCATTGGCTGTAATAAGCCCAGCATACAAGAACAATGTCTTAGTAATTTTGGTACCATCAGGTAGACGTATTGGTTCAAACAACGACCCAGTAGCATCTAATGTGATTGATACTCTTTTAAATTTACGGGAGTACATTTTAAAATATTCAATTTGTTCATCGGTCCAATAGTACACATGTAAATTAGGATGAACACAAATTTCTTGAATTGAATTTGAAAATATTGAAGTTTTAGCTAAAGTAATTAATGATATCAGTGGATCGTTGTCGTACAACTCGCCAAGTTTTGCATCTGATTTAATTTTTCGCAAAGTTGATATGGATGGCAACACTGGAGGCTCGAAATTCTCTTTAGCTGAAATTAATTTTGAAGCCAATTCATGACGTACCAAGATTGCTGGCTTGTATTTCAATTGTTTGGCCAATTGTTTTCGTCTGTAAGTTGTAAGTTTCGATTTTTTTTCTGGATTATGCTTAAACTTTATTAAATTCCGAACGTTGCACAAAAAAGTGTGAACTTTTTCAGTTTTTTCTAAAGACGATATTTCAATGCGTGCACCACATTGACTACAACGCCCTTTGAATTTTAAAGTATCGTCATTAACTATACTTTTCTTGAGAGTCCACGTACATCGTAATTTAGAATTTAGCCAGATTTTGTCTTTAATCATATTTGACCATTGTAATTTTGGTAAAGTTTTGTATCTTCGGGAAGTACCATCACTTTTTTTTCTCCGTGAAAACAATGGTGTAATTTGTTTTAATTCGTATATATCTAAATCAAAAGAAAATATTTTACACTCTCCTCTCGAATCTAACTTTACCTCATCAATAATTGGAGTCGAGGTATTTGTGGTTGAACTGGGTACAAGGGATGTATCTTCTATGATATTTATCTCATCAATAATCGGAGAAGAGGTTTCTGTGCTTCGAGTATGCGTAAGAGACGTATCCTCTGATATTTTCTTATCATAATTTCGTTTAAATGACATGAACAAAGCCTTGGGTGTCATTATTTCGCCAATTTCTTTTGAAATGGTTGAGAAAATGGGATCATTGTATTTAACATTTGATTTCTGTAGTTGTTCATGATATTTTTTAAACATACTCATTTGCTTGGTAATGTCAATTTGTGGTTTCCGACCTCTCCTATTGATACTTACCTTCGATTCGCTGCGCTTTCTGGAAATTTTTAAAATTCTACTTTATTAAGATTCAAAAATTCATCTAACCCGACCAATGGTGCTGCAAAAAATTTAAGCATTTTTTTATAAAATTGGGTTTGAATAATTTCCTTATGAAAAATACTGGAGTACCACCAAAAAATATTAGAATCCTCCAATACAAGACCAGAACAAAATGGTTCGAAATACCGTCCTCCTGTGGTTGTTTCTTTTTTGGAGGCTATATAAGGCGACTGCTAGAAACTGCAAGAAACTTCAAAGGGCTGGTCAGGTCAAGTGTTTTAAACCTGACGAAAATTAAAAACAAAAAATAAATTTGTGCTTTTTTAATTTTTAATTAAATAAGTAGGTACTCAATTCATTTTACGAATTTTAATTGGGTAGTCTTTGAGTATCTAATTTATATTAAAGCAATAACTGGGGCAAATAAATGGGGTCTCATTGCAGACTAACGTAGGTACTTATCACTCGGCTTTATTTTTTATATGTTATTGCTTTAAAATAAATTAAACACTCAAAGACTATGTAATAAAAAATCACAAAATTAATTACTTATTTAATTAAAAATTTAAAAAGCACATTACTTTTTGTCATTTTTGTTATGTTTAAAACACATTACCTGACCAGCCCTTGAAGTTTCTTGCGGTTTCTAGCAGTCGCCTTATATTACATACCAACAGTAAACGAACCCGCGATTCCACTTTAGTAAGATCATTTATAAATACCTACTTACAATAAATTATCTTCATACTATTAGAGAAAAATAGACTACCATAATATGTATCGCTAATGAAGGTTGGTACTTACATTGCTCATTATCAGTAATCGGAAACACTGACGACAATATAACAACGCAATACTTCAAAACACTGCGATTGATGCGACAAATCAAAATATCAAAATGCACTTATCTAATAATACTGTTGCGTCGTACACAGGAATCAAGCTATGAATGAATAGTTGGCGCGTAATGAGGGTAAATGAAAATTTTGTCCGACAATTATAAAATTATGTCCACCCTACATAAATGTTGCGGCTTAGAAATATGATACTAATTATTGTTGTAAATTAAACGTTCACAAAAACAGAAAACGTGTTAAATTTTAGTAAACACATTTTCACAATTTCTTATGTAGTCTCGGTTTGCATACAAGTTCGTGTTAATTAAATATGCGCTAAAATATGGAACACTCAGACGGGACGTTACAAAGAAAGTATTTTTTTAATTTACTCTTGAAGTATTATATTTTACGTAAAGATTTTTATTTCACAAATTGATTCGGGATTTTATTTGTGTAATAGAATAACAATGTCAAGAATTTATGTAGCCATAGTTTAAGATTTTAGGAACACTCCATCTGCACCAGAGGAGGATTGAGTGTTCTACAGATACCTTTATAAAATCAAAATAAACCGTTAAAAAATAATTGAATAATTGTGAATATCTTTAACAAATTCTGTACAATTATTTCACAAAAAATTATACATATAAATCTGGTACTTTTTGAGAAACGAGGTACAGTATTTTTCTCAGGTCAGCGGATTGAGTGTTCCAGTTAATTGACCGTAACTTTCTCTCCATACTTTTCACAATTTTTTTATCTTCATCATTGACTTTTCACAATTATTTCCTAAAACATTCTTAGATTTCATAATGTTTGGATTAACTTTTTAAAAGGGACACTCAATCCACACGCACATAAAACAAACACAACGCGGCAGCGTTGTCTATGTATTAAACTATTTAAGATATACGAGTACAATGTGAGCACTCATATACTTTGTAATTAACTTGTAAGACATTTGTCTTAATTTTAAGGCTATGGCATAACGAGCTAGCATAGTCTTTATTTCCGATAATGACAGTTAAAATTTAAATTGCAAAAATGTAAAAAGAAGCCAGATCTCTTATGTACCACGTATGTACCGAATAACTAAGCAGTCCTTATCAAAAGAGTTCATGAACATAGGAAATGAAACTAGAAATTCCAGACATTATCGCAGCGATTACAGAGCGTTGAACTTAATTTTCTTATGCTAATTTGTGTAATTGTTAGCGAAGTGGAGGCTTGCATGCTTGTACTTCTACAAATAAAATAAATGGTTGGGATTAGGTGCGTATTTAATCCGATAGGTGGAATTATTTGTCACAAATATTTTTTTATAAATAGTTAATCTCAAATGAACACATAATATATAGCGATCTTCTTAAGAATTCGGAATTAGTTGCTGTTCAAAAAATCTAAATCGGGAAGAATTTCGAAATAAACAAAACTCTTGTTCCGTACTGATAATTGCATCATAGCTTTACTTTTTGTTAAAAAACAAATGTTATTGTTCGCCTGTCCTACTTTAGCGTCTATTTGTTGTTAGAGCTCGTCAGCTGTCTTTATACTTCGTTTCCATCGGCCATCGGCTTTCTCCTGCTCATTCTCTGTGATATTACTAACAATATTGAACACATCAGTTGTTACTCTTTAAACAAGCTTCGCGCCATTAATGTTCCTCTTTCGTTCGGTGATATTTTGTAAAATCAAAATGGTCTATCACCATATCATATAATTTTCTGATCCTGAATCAGTAGGTCTGCAAACTTTTCACTTGAAACAAACAAGTGTTTTATTAAGATATATTTGTTTGGTTATGCCATGGAATGTTAACTTGGGTTTTGTGACTAAGGGTGAAACCGCTTTATTAAAAATTTGATAATTGGCCACATTTGTCAGTAAAAAAGTTAATTAAGGCAACAATTATTTCTGTGAACTAAGTCCCCTTGAAAATTAGTTTACAATCACAACATGCGCTTCAATTACTACCCTTGTTTTGCCATACCTACATTACTGTTTTTTAATGATAAAAATAAACCCTTTACGTAGTAAGGTTTTGTGCGTTTAAGATTAAAAAATTGTTTTATTTATTTATAGTACCTACTTATTATAATTATGCATTAATACTTCCAATGAACGACATAATAAGCATAACTCATAATTTTGTTATGAGTTTTTACTTCTGAGTCAACATAGGATTTAAATACAATCAAATTATTTAGAGTGAAAATGATAAGAAAGTTATGTATGTAAATATATAAGTGAACCAACCGTTATTCAATGCTTGTCAATCAAAGTACCAATCGAATATGAAACTTCAATGAATACAGGTTGGTATTGGTTCATTTTATATTAGGAGTACGAGTAGTAGTTGCTTGCTGCACGATCGATGATTAGATGGAAAGCAGACGAGTGCGTGTTAATAAATTTTAATTAAAAAGTTTCTTTACATTTACATAAATATGTTTTAAAGTTTCTAAACAAAAGCAGAGGTGAATCAAATCTTTCATTTGTTTTTTTACTGTGTTTTCAACATTAATTTATATGCCATCAATCAGACATAATTATATGCATGTGTCCCGTAACTTCTCTGGGGAAAGCAAGTAATTACAAAATGATTTACAACCTATTTCCACGCTACTCATTCAACGGCGGGTCAGTAATCCTGTTATGTACTTCTAGAAAACGTAAATGGGGTTGTATGTATGTATAGTGGTCGTGCGAGTTGCAATCAGTGCATGTGACGGGTTCGCAGGCACTGCTCAGGCTTCTCCGCACGTGATGTGGCCATCGCCAGGCAGATACAAGCGCACTTTTTTAATTATTATTTGAATTTCTTGTTGATTACCAAAACATTAAGATTAAGAAAAAAAGCAGAATCCGAACGGAACGGACGGAGTAAAAATACTTTCTCCAAGAAAAAAAAATCTAATATTAAAGTAATAGCAATTATATACATACGAAACTGTTTTGACTATTGTCATTCTATAAATAAGTATATACTAAAGTTTAAGAATTTTACTACTAATTAATCCTAACATTAAAAGTTATGTTGATAAATGCTATAACTTATATGAAAGGGAATCCATATAAAGGTTAGAAAAACAAGGAATCTTTTCTAGTCTATACTGACTTAAATGGCACCTACCTGATAGAACTGGCTAAGCATTAATTACAATGTTATGTAACCATGTTCAACTGATGAGACGTACTACAGGTAATGAAGGGAAACATTAAATTGTGAGGTTATATGTTCTCTGATGTTGAAACCTTCGTCATTATTTGTAGGTAGACACTTCAATGATCATGAGTTCCTGCTGATAGTCGATAATACAAACTCTACAGCATGTTTTATGAGATAATATTTCTTGGTGATGTATGAAGTAACAGAATTAGAATTTAAAGTAGACTTAATATTTAAATGGCCGCCGTTTGAATCCATAAGTGCGACATTTGAATCTTAAAGCGCTGTTTGTTTTGTATGTTTAAACATTGCGCAGTGCAGTAAGAGTTGGAATTATGGTTGGTAATGTTATTACAACAAACTAAGTCATCACTGTAGTAGTTACAGGTAGCCCTTCTATTGTTACTGATAATAAAGCACATGATGGAAGCACATTGTGCATAATAAGTGCTAGGTCGACTTTCCTTGAAGTTTTACGGAAGACCGATTTGACTATTGGGATATTTATTCCCATAGATGATTTATGCTAACGATATCATATATTTAACACTATCTGTCCGATATCCAATTGGTTGCTCACGAGTCATGCATGACGGTAGTCTTCACTACTTTGGTAGAAACTAGAACTGAAACTCCTATTACCTATTATGCTTTGAGATATCACTGCACGTCACTTGAACAGAAGTTCAGTTCTGTTTTAATAGTGATGCGATATCCTTATAACAAAAGTTTGATTATTAATTTTAAGTTTACTATTAAGAATTATGTAGAATCTAAAAAATATCTCTGAGCAGCAAGTAAATTTAGTTTTATTTCTGTACAAAGCTTTGTTTTTGTTTTGTTTCTCACGGTGTACATACAGGTAATAAATCGTTGCACCGACATATGGTATATGGGTAGTGAGTGTTATTACAGCCAGGATTCGCGGCGGCCAAACCGGTCGCCAGTCGGAGAATGTATAGATCCAGTTTGACCGTACGCAACGACCTGACTTTCTTTGGCTTGACTCGACACAAACCTTACACTGATTTCAAGAGTCTGTTTCCAAAGCGAGTAATTGCGTTACATAAATTTTATTATGGTAATTATATACAGTTATTAATACGTAACTTTGTTCATAAACGAACGGTCCGCCATCGATTTTAACGATCGAATGATAATACCGTGTCAAATTTCAACTTTCTTAGATTAGTGGAATAGAAAATAATCACGAATAAAAGATTTTGTACGCAATAAAGCACCGGAATCATGTTTAGAAAGAAACGTAATTAAACTTAATTGCTTTTTCTCAAACAAGCATGGAATGTTAGTGACAAAATATCGATCCAACCCCGAGGAAATTCCAATCTATTTCAGGAAAGACATGATTAGCCATACTACTTATAGCACATCGACGAGCTGGGTTATTATACTCGTAAGCATAAATTCTTATACTGACGTTCCATATATATGTGACCACGGTTAAAGGTGTCATAAGTAAGAAGAACTGATTTTTCGCTATCTGCAGAACCCAGTGTGTGCGAATGAAACAGCTAATTCGTCAGTATCATAAATAATTCTAAAAATGCTATTCTGACTAAGAAAGCCATAAAGAGAGATGAATTCTCAAGTCACTCGGGTTATAAGAGTAAAAAGGATAGAGAGCTACGCGTGACCGCTCTTACACTACGGGGATAAAGCCCTCGTGACATGTAAGGCAAGATACTCAAATATACAGAGTAAAGTAACGGCATAGGTATTGTATGAATAGTTTGTTTCGTCAATGTGAGTGAACCATTACGGTACACATAAATCACTATTCTTTGAGATACTGATTTTGTTTTTAAACTAAACGAATACCAAGCATGCGCACTAAGGGCCAGGTGCCTACAATGGAGTGGGGGAGGTGGTCCCTTGAAAAGACTCCGGATGAAACACCGCCGGAGTACGTCCTTGAAAAGAGTGTTTAGACAAGGTTACGTGTGTTTAGTAGTCTGCGCGAGGCAAGGACGTGATTTTAGATAACGTTATATATATACGTGCAAGCTTATGTTTGTATCAAAATGGTAAATAAATTACTGTGTGGATCAGAAGTCTGATTAATCCGAATTTCTTTAGTATATACGTCTTATACAGTAATGGCCAGTAACTGTGAAGTGGTTACTCACAGCAAAGTAATGAGTTAGAGTTTTAGTCATGCATGAAGTCATACAAACAATCCCGAACGGATGACGTGAATCCTGCAAAAATAATTTTGAATGAACCAAGCGAGATCTGTGTTTACAAATAACGTCAATGGTCTGTAATAATCTGCGTCAGTGGAAGAAAAGCAGACGAACATTTTATGTGCAAAGAAGAAACCCATGTTGGTTGTTACTTATTTACACCGGTTGCTAGTTGTTATTTTTTGGAATATATTTTTATAAACAATGTCGCCCATGGGTATGCAACCGCCCGCATTTTTCTGAATATTCATGAAAAATTATCGAAAATTAACCTTTAAAGGGGAGGAATATCTTCAATATTTTTCATGTTATTCTATTTTTTATTTTTTGAGTAGCGTTTGTGACCTTGCATTTACATTTACATTTTACATTTTTTGTTATTGTCATAGGGTTCACGGGATACTGCTGTTTACGCGGACAAAGTCGTGTGCGATTGCTAGTCCTACAATATGAGGATTATCCCACATTCATAACTGTCGTGAGTAGTGGTGACATGACATAACGGCTGATCGAGATTAACAGGTTGACAATGAATGTGCAAGAAACTTCAATTTACGACTACACTTGCGTTATCATCATCATCATCAACAGTCACGTGATCACACACACATATTGTGTGTAAAATTGTTGATTCCGTGAACGAGCAGAATGTACGCTAGAATGCAATTGAGAATCAACAGGTTATTTTGTTATTTTAGAAGCAACAATAATCAATAAAGATACCGTAGGCAGACTAGGGGCATCAAGCTAAAAGATAGTACCTACGGTTAATAGTTTCTCAGAAAGGATTTATCTGATTTATCTTAGCAGATACAATGATGAATGACCTATTTATGCAAGTTAGAAGAATTTAAGGAACATAAAAATAATTTTAGAAGAACTCATCAATATATTCTCTTTAGACACACGGAACACTTTAAGGTAACATAATTTCAGAACTACCGCTAATGTAAATATCATTATTCAATCTCTGTTTCGCAAATGATAGTTTTAGTGGTACGAACTCACCGCGCGCTGATCTTCGTTCGTGTGGGTTTCTAGCAACAGTAGGCACATCTATTTTAAATTGATGGAAGGTCATCGTATTGAGATGAAGACCGACTGCCGATGCCGTGCAGTTAACGATATTTTGAAACGAGCGAAAATATGTACGCCGCAAACTTCGATCAACAATCGAAGGCCGCAAATAATAATCCGAAAATAGGTATAGGTAGGTAGGAAATAGGTATTAAATATAATGTGTATGGAAACTTACAAGTAATAACACAAAATAAAAATAAGTCGAAGAAGTAAAAACCACCTACTTACCTACCCACCACCACCTTGCCTACTTCTTAACTGATCTTTAGTATTTGTAAAAATATTATGATCGGATGTTAATGACGGTAGTTGCTGACATAGAATGGACGCCTTTAGCTTTTAAAGTAAAAAGTAAATAGTGTTGAATAATTTCGGCGGGCTGGTTAGAACCACGATAGCTCAATTGGAAGAGCACCTGACCCGGAATGTCAGAAGGGTTGCAGGTTCAAATCCTGCTCGTGGAAATTTTTTCAACATTTGTGTTTTTTTTAAGTAAAAACCAATTTAAAAAATTTAATTCTGAAAACTTGAACTTATCATGTCTTTTAAATTGTTATAATTTGCATTCAGTCTTAACATATAATGTGGCACTTGAAAGAGCGACAGTGTCTGGTGTGGAGCTCGACCATTTCTTTAATCTTCAGCTTAGGAACTCAGCAAAGATTTTCCAATTAAATTAAATATAGGTAACCCATAATTAGCAACATGGATCCATATAAAGCAATCTGCGCCAGGCCGGCAGGCGTATGGGTGCTGAGTGCCGACCGGTTCAAGGAAACCGCGACATATGGCGTGGGATGCGTCATAGTTGTCCTGTTTAATTATTATATTCTACACAACCCGCACATTGAGTGTTTATGCTGTTGACCTTACGTCATAATCATAACCAGTTGTAATCATAATCTTTGTATATAAGAGCGACACACCGCCGACGTACTGAACTAACGGAATAATTACTAAACGACACGAATTATAAATCCTGCAAATTTGAAATTTAGCAGAATTGTTATTTAAATAGTGTAGATATCTGAAAAGACTTTTTAAATTCCCTTCGCAATCACAAAGATATAATACGCAGATTACGCAGATATATATATTAGCTAATACGCTTCTTGAAGAATACTAGTTTCTTAGATGAAGAGTGAAATGACAATTATGCAATGCTAAGTGTCTATCTATCTTCATTAATGATGTTAATTTATTTGCATAAATCTTCACGAACAGCTATTATTACTCACGCATTGCGTACACAAATACTTATTAAACTATGAGACCCGAAACAATAAATTGATAAAAAATATTAATAATTGATAGTGCAAGGGTATTTCTATTTTGTTGTTAATAAGTCAATTAATTATAATGAAATGAACGCTCAAGACAAAATATTTTATTAGATTTATTTTTTCAGACAATATTTTCAAAATGCAGTTACTTTAACTATGTTCATACGATTTGAAGACAAAATATTTTACTAGATTTATTTTATCAGACTAACAGATATTTTCAAAAAGCAGTTATTTTAAATTCAATAAATGACAAGTTGTCATACAAATTCTCGTTTTCGTTACCGTGATCATATGGCGAATGAAACTTACACAAGGTCCTCTGTTCGAGCTGTTCCGAGATCTGTTAACTATGTTTAGATTTGAAACTAAGGTTTTTATAGGACACCTTGAGGAGGAATAAGCATAAACGTTTTAAGCATTCCATGGAACGGGCGCGGTGGCAAATATGTGTAGCGTAACGTATTTCAAGAATTCTGTAATTGAGACGTGGACATTCTAAAAAAACTATTTAAATTGGTATAGTATATTACTTAAATTTAGACAATTAACTTTCTATGAAGCCGATCGTTTAGCAGCAAAATTATTATAAATCACCATTATCATCCTATGCCTATAAACGTCCCAGGACGTTCAAAGCAAAAATATTACTACTAAGTATATTACTGCGTGAATACGGCTTGCACTTGGCCAATTTTTTGTGGTGTTATATAATTTGCGATATATAAATTATAAACTAAAGCAACATAACGATTTTAACCTAATAAGGTTGTATTGAATTTATACTAAGCGGGTAATGAAGCCACTAATAGGTATCCTGTGCAAGTGTTTTCTTTGTAAAAGCCACTATTAATGCCTGCATGGTCGTTGCTCTGCCTACTCGACCGTGCGATCGGTGCGGGTCATGCCATTGTACTGTTTTTGTCCAGCCAGCGTTGATGCTTTGTGGTTAATAAGCTGTTTATGTAACGAGGAAACGAAATTGATTTTTTAAGCTACTGCCAGTTTTGCTTTCTGCGAAACTTTTTCGTTTGGTGCGAATAAATTGCGATGCATGAACCGTTAAAAATTGTTAATGAATAATTGATAATATTCTAAAACAACCAAGTTATTAACAGTTTTACATAGATGATTGGTTGCTAAAACATTCTGCTGCAAGATGCATTCGTATGCAAACTGGACTTTGGGTACGGCTCTCTTACATTGGGCAAAAACACTAGTTTATGACCCACATAAAAGATATGTGACAGACGGACGTATTGTCAAGCACAGGCGCAAAAACAAGTCTGCCTTGTGCGAACATGCTCACGAGAGATCCAACTTGTTTTGATTTTTCAAACTCGGTAAAGAACAACGATCATCTCTTAAATACGCAAGGTTTTAAGAATTCAAAAACATCCTAATTTTAAGAAAGGACATGACATGAAATTTCCTAGCTAGCTGAGTAACATACAGGTGGTTATTAAATCCCACTCAGCGTGCTGCTGAGCATACTACAAGACTAAAAGACACTGTGAGCTCATTTAGGCTAAAATGGAACGCAACAGATAAAAAATTTTGCATAATTACAAATTATTTTTGTGTCTTACTATTCACTACTTATTCTCGTAAAATTACAAAACTATAAAAACCAATTTAAAACATTCAGAGAAGAATGTTTGTCACCGATTTCGACTGCAACAGCCCTAATATTTAAAGTAATCCTATCGCAGGGGTCAGTCATGTGGTAAGACGTTTAAGGTTTTACAATAACGTGTTTCTCGCCCACATATCTATTACACACAGCGATTACCTTTAAGACGGTTGTAAAAAAGGAATCCAGGTGAATTTATTGTTTATCAAGAGTAGCCTTTTAGTTATTTCGAATTGTCAAAGTTTTACATAATTACATAGGAAGATATGATCATAATAAAAACCAACTCTTATATATATATTATAAGAAACTAGTTACAATAAAATTAAATGTTGGCATCTTTAAGATGTCGAGCAAAGCGTCTTCAAAGGCTCGCTACATTGTTCATGTTTTTGACAATGATAAAGTATCCGAAGAACCTGCATCTTCGTCCATCATATCACTAAGCAGAGAATCATTTGTCTTCATTCATTTTGTGCTCGAGTGTCGTTGATGGTTGATTTAAGAATGTGATAGATTATTTTTGTCACTTATAATTAAACCTTATGTATAAAAACCTCATTAGCGTTCTCCTTGATTCTAAATATCAATATTTACATACTGGATTTAAATAGCTATACTATATTATTAAATATGTATTCAAGTCTCGATACATTAATAGCAAGCTCACAATTCACAAAACCATAACACCACCACAATAAAACAACCATATTGAAAATTAAATAGGCAGATAAACATATTATCAGCATTATCTTTTTTCTTTACCGTAAAAAGGTTACCGCTGCACTATAATTTCTCCAGTAGGAGAACAATACTTTATGATGGCGTGGGAGTGGGAATCCATGGACTGACATGGAATAACGTGATAACATAACAATACCGACTTTCTAATTGGCTGATAACTTGATAAACAGCTTTTAAAATCAAACAGCCTATTGACTCGATCTGTATAGGGAAATACGATATTTACTTTGTTTATTTGTATCTTGACGATTTTAAAACGTTACCTGTTATTCAAATTGACAAAGTAAACAAAGAATGTCCGAAAAGGAGTTAGGTGGGTTTAGCTTTCGTAACGCTTATATGGACAGTTTGCTGTAAGTTTTACGACGTGGGTGATGGGAAGACGTCATTGTCAGCAAATCTTGATTACAATGCGATAGAGATCTCGTTCTTACAAACAGTGAGATTTTCAAAAGGGGAAATGTGACATTAAAGTGAAAGTGACAGAGGAAACAGATCGATTAGAAAACATCACGATGTTTTTCTGTTTACGGAACAAACGCAATGTAGCTCTATCACCTACTTTGTTGTATGTGAAGACATCGACGATGTTATTGGTAATTTTTAAAGAGTATAGATGGGATTTTTACCATTGAAAATGGTTATCAGATGCAAATCCCTTCCCTTTAGTTTTGGTATTGTAGAAAAAAGGGTATTTCCGTATATAAAAAGTGATGTAGCTTCTTTGATTATTGACCGATCGTCATGGTAATGGTGTTAAAAGATGCGGATGCAGGCGAGAAGTGCATTCAAGTTGGAATTGAGAAAACAATAACATTCAATGAAATATAACAAACCTAACTAAATGAGATCTCAGAATAAAAATCGAAAGTGAAGCAAACCGTTATTGCATTAATTAACTGATGGCCAGTTACGTTGAATTGTTGAAGAACACTATAGAAAGCATGTGGTATAGCAAGTTGAAAAGACAGAAAATGGAGACAATCAATTAGCCCATGCTGAGCTACGGGACATGCAAATTTAAGTCTGCACATGTAAATTAAAGTGTGCAGTAGACTCGGTATGTTAATAATATGGCGCACGAGATCTAGGGCGTGTTTCCGCGGAGGAACTGCTGAATTGCTGATAAACTTGCAAATTGAGACACTTTGCTAGATAACGGGCTCACAGAATTTAACGAGTATTTTTATTTAAATGAGCCTGAGTTGGAGTTTAGTGTTATTGTGTTAAACTTTCTGATAAAGTAAGATTGTTTCAAAACATCACTTAAGTTTAATTGAATATTAGTTAAATCGTTTTCAAGAAACGTTATTATTTGGTTTGATTGTACACCTAAATGAAAAGATTATACGTTAAAGATTATAGATAGACACGCAATTCGTGTAGTGGGTTTAAATATAATAACAATTTAGCATTTGGAAACTGAGACAGCCAGGTTGTGGTTATGAAATCTAATTTCAAGCACGCAAATAACTTCACATGTAAGGTCATCGGCTAATTGTACATAACCGTTACTTATTGATCGTATAATCTGAATGAAGCAATGAAATGCTATAAAAATAGTGTTATAAAACACCAAAACGTTAATTACAAAAATTCAAGGTTCTACGCTTTTGCCTTTAAAAACACTGCTAAAATTGTTAAAATTACTAGTTAATAATGTATCCGGTAGGTTAGTAATAGCTTTGTAATTGTGAAGAACGAGTGAATTCAAAACAAATTAATGCTTTATTGATTGGCAGGTGAAGCAGGCCATACATTTTTTATCTTTTAAAATTATTATAATTATATTCATATTTTGATCGATTCATGAAAAGATTTGGTTGCAACTTATTCTTATTCAAAACTTGCAGCCGGACAGACGTGCGGCGTGTGCCAGGGCCTATTACAATAAAGTGTCGCCGTGAATACTAAACAAAAATAAGAATTAAAAAGAGATTCCTTGAAATTGCTATTAAATCGAAAATGTGAACATATATGATTTCTTATCTTAACTGTTTAAGAAATTAACAGTTAATTCGTCATCGAAAACGGTGAAAAAACATGTGTAAAATTGCCATTAGGTATAAATATTATAAGTATAAATATTTTGGTCTAAATTTGCTTTTATATATTTTGGTCTAAGTATTGTTATCGACTTATCGTTCAACCCTACAAATGAAAATATAATAATTTGTGAGTTGTTTTCCTTCATAGCTATACTTAGAAATGAAGTGTTATGAACAAAACGCTAGTGATTGTAATATACAATTGTTTCAAAAGTAAACAATATCTGCTCTGATTCCAAACTTAAGTTACTGCTTCAAAGCAGTAACAAGAATATGCCGCCGATTTCTTGTATCTGAAATTTATTAGTTTGGCTACAAAAAATATTTGTCATTTTTCGTTAAATATCCAAGCAAATATTTGTTTGAATAAGTATTCTTCGTTCTATTTTTAGTGCCTATAGATTTTTAAAATAACAATATTGCTTTGGACTACTTGAAAGTGACCCTTCAAAACACGATAAACATGACAAAAACTTAAATTACATGCAATCAAAACCGGTGAACGAAAAAAGGAGCCAAATAAGTTTAAATTTGAATAAACACATTTGCCATATGCTGTCGGTAACACGATATGGGTAAGGTGTTCACAATGCCAAGCCTGTCGGGGGAGCAAGGTGGACACGGCATCTGCTAAGTCTGTTCACGAATCACGGCCGGAATCAACGCAGGCACCTGGCGACTTGCTCTGAATCAAACAAGTATTTTTAAATTTCGCGAATTGGGATTCGAAGCAAGTTTTAAATAGAATTATGGAATTTGTATACCTAGTTATATTATAGTAAGTTATGGCCATATACTTTATACTAGTCATTAAGGCCCAAACTAATGTAATGGGTGCAGTAAAGTAGATCACCAGATCTGTATAGGCACTAGCTAAAATATGATAAATTTCTATTGCTTCTTAACTTTCAGGTAGTCTCAAAAACAAAATTAAAAACTGTTTTGTTCACAAACTATTTCGTGTAAAACTCGATTTATTGCTTTCTCCTCGACATGCTGGCATTCAGGTCATCTGGATAGCGTCCAAACTTTACGGGATGACATACAAAAAAAAGATTTGCACAACATTTTGATGAGATATCCAGATTTTAAGAGATCGTAAAAAGATTAGAATATCCAGTGGCGACTTATCAAGTTCAAATAAAACGTAATGTTATGTAAGACTAACGGTGTATCTTTTCATTCCATAAAAGGAAATTTAAAAAGGAAAGCGTTATAAATAAATATTAGTCCTGACTACTTTCGGAACTTGATTACATTTGCTACAATGTACCTATCATAAGTTTTATAGAGATAGAAGCTGCATCATTAACATTAACATCATTAATAACAATTAAATTCCATTCGATTCTCATAGCTTTGTGAAAACTGCAAAGATATCTTTCTTTTTGCCATGCTTACTACGAAGACAATAAACAAGTGTGAGAAACATATACAATTAATGGTTATTGGTTTTCAAAACTGATTATTATTACCAACCAACGTTTGTTTTTGAGAAAAGGAAAGTTCACTGGACGTTTTGCAGACGTTGCAGTACAATGTTGTGTTTAGGTAAGTTATCGATTTTAGTAACCACAGTAAAATTAAAAGTTCTGCACACAGGAAACAGGGAACTGAACATACTTAAGTAAATTGTACAGATTTTGTCCAGAAATCGTTTTTACTTGTATTTATAACAACAATCGTGCACGATGATAATATTTTGGGTTAGTCGCGTGCCGTGTTACGTGTATCGACGCCACCCACCCATTTTGGTTGGAAACAAAAAAGGGGCAAAGGGTGGGTCGCGGGTGGATGCGTCACCACCACCCCTACGCTGCCATGTACTCCCGCCGCCCTCTCTGAACCATCGATCGATCCACGGACCGCTAGCGCCATGCGCAAAGCCCGCCCTTTTTGTTTATATTTCTAAAATACGATTTATGCATGCAATTTCACAAGATTTGCTAGCATCAAAATACCTGGTAACTAAATTGTTTTTTTTCCCTGAAAGATATGAGTTACGCAGTAAAAAAGAGTTAAAATAATTAGTCAACGTTTTAGATGACATCATAATTTACACGTATTAATTAAGTGCTTATTTCGTGCTAATTGATACTCACTGGCATTCATTCATTATCTCTTCCTGCGAGCGAACCTGCACAGGGGCCAGTTTCTCCACGCTCTCTTCATAGTTCCCGAAGCACTTGGTAATCTTCTCATCGAACGTATTCACCAAATCTTCGAGCGACCCAGAGAAAGTTTCCGTAAAGTTGTCACCCTCCCCATTCTGCATGTTATTGTCCTGTTTGCACTTCACCGGTTTTGGTTCTTCATTATCGTTCAGTTTATTGGAGTCAGTTTTAATTTTGACCATTTCACTTTTCAGTGTGTTGATGTTATTGAGATGGATGTCATTACCGTTGATTGTTTTCTGCGGATAATCCGCTGTGGAGAGACAATCGTCTGCATCCTCGATTTGCGCGAGCGGTGCTTCGAACTCGAGCTCGGCCATTCTGCCAGCCGCTTCTCGCATGACCGTACGTCCACCCGCGTCGATTACGGCGCGAATACTGGCGACTCCACCGCCTCCGCCCTCTGCCGCTGCGTCACCGTACAACTTGGATACTAACCACAGGATAGCAAAAGGCGAAAAGCATAAAATCACTACGAGAATGCTCTCTGGTATTTAAAATAAACTTTAGATACAGAAGCTATTAAAACATCAGCCCAAAATATAGAAAAAGTAGGTATTGTACAGTAAGGATCAAAGTTATGGTTATCATAATTACAAACATACTAATAAATAAAATACTAAAAAACTTGAATTGGCATAACTCGAAGTTGTAATGCATTGTAATGTAGAAATAAGCACAAATATTCAATATACAACCTGCATATTTTCAATTCCCATAACTCTAAGGTTATATTCTAACACTAAAAATAATTAAAAAAGTCCAAAGAACATGGGTTCCAAAACGCATATCTTCGAAGATAACATTAATTTTAGTTAAAATAGTTCATAAAATGTCTCCAGTAAGTCGATTCCTTATTTTTGCGACGTTGCCAAACTTCTACACGCACTACGTACGACGACAGCAAAGTTGTAAAAAACCTACGCGTGGGACTTCCCCGTATCAACCAACTAGTGAAGTGAAAGCCAACTAGTCGCTATCGATAAAATCATACCTACCTGTTACACCGGAATTACGTAATGCAATTAGAACGAAAATAATTTATGCTTTGGTTAGTTCTTATTCCTTAGTAAACTCTTGTGAGCAATTACGCATTAGTTGCTTATTTTGCAACTCTTTAAATTTTAAAAGTTAGACTATGAATGGTATTTGTCGAAACATAAATTGTTTCAACATAATTTCAATCGATAATGGTTATGATTATGAAAATTTTAAAGAACTCTTACCATGAATATCCGGCGGCTGGATTGCAGCCAAATACTAAACAATACCTACCTTTAATTTATTACGAAAACGCGCAGTCATTCGATATTTACCATATTTTTTGAAACATCTGAATTACTGGATGATAATGTAATAATTGCAGCGGGTGCCAAATGCGGGTTCATAGTTAACCTACCAGTAGGCTTAGCCAAAGTAACATTAAGAAAACGATAGCGAAGTTCGAAAAGAATAAAATCTATGGGATTGACATAAGCCGCGCTAAATCACGTGGTCAATCTTATGTCAATCCCATACATTTTATTCTTTTCGAACTTCGCTATCGTTTTCTTAATGTTACTTTGGCTACCGCCACAGAGCTGCGTTCGAGATGTCCGAGCCTTTGTATGACTAGGATTTTGAGCCCGGAACCCCGAGATCACAGACCAATGTTTAATAGTTCCATAATAAAACATTAAGTTAATTTAGAATTATTTATAAGAACTTAAAACAAAATAATAATTCCGGGAGATATCGATTATCGATATCATCACAAAATTGCTTACACCATACCCCAGCGGCGCACGAGTGTAATTTGATCATCAATGTACGACCTTTAAGTAGTTCTTCGAAGTCGGATCTTTCATCTTTACATATGTGCATCTCTTAGTGTAAGCGAGAAAGAATGCTTGTGTTGTGTGACGGGTGGCCACGCTGCGTGATGTAGTGTAATAATAATGAGTTCCATGTATGCGTAGGGTTGTTTACTCGAAATATCAGGGATGTACATCACCTACACAAAATAATGTTTAAAGTAACAGGGTGCCTAGTGTGAGTTTTGTTATTACTATCCGTATTCATTAGATTGCGTTTACGGAAACGAAAATTAGTATGGCGACTTAAGAGAAGAGTTAACATTTTGCCATACAAATTCTCGTTTTCGTTAACGTAATCGAATGAATACGGATAGTAAACAAAACTCACACTAGGCACTCAGAATGTGGATTTTGAAGTCTTCTTTGTTTGTTAATTTTATAAGTAATCATAAAATCTGTAATACGTTTATTTTTTATAACCCAAATTACTCATAAACAATTTGGGTAGGTGATTGTACCTAACTAAACGAAACCAAAGACAATTTACATAATCTTACGTTTTAAAAAATCAGACACTCACAATGATTTGATCACGAATAGGGTAAAAACTACTAATAAATACGAAACTTGACTTGATGAAGAAAGCCCACCAACAGCTTTTGAGACTCGTCTTAGTTTTGACAACCCTATTATTATGCCGGCGATGACGATGAGTGACAAAAGAACGCACACATGGAACTGAGTCGCTCCGCGCCGACATGAAGCCGGCAGACCTATAGCCAAATACCGTTAGCAAAAAAAGTAAAATTAATAGTAAACGCTTTGGAAATACGGTTGATTTCACAATGACTCAAATAACTAGCCGCCAATGACTACATGTATCTACCTTTATTGACTTACTTGTTTCCTGACCTTCGTCTTGCTTACAAGTATTGGTGCCCGTGATTAGAATTGTTATTAAACCGTTGTGCTGTTAAGTTTTGTTATTAATTTGTTATTGATGAACTATTGGTTTTTATTTTTGTTATTGTTAAAGTGTTGGTTGTTATTTTTATTTGTTGAACTGTAAGTTATTAACTTGGTTAAAATGCCGAGGCGCAACTATCCGCCACAACATCAAGCGGATATTCATTTTGTGTATGGATATTGCAATGGAAATTCCGCGGAAGCTGTGAGAGAATACCGGCGTCGATATCCAAATCGCACCGTTCCTGACAATCATACTTTCGTCAACGTAAGTTTACATTACTTATTTCTTTAGTAATAGGCAGTGAACGAAATGAATCGGGCTAACTTGCCTGAGATGGCCGACGAGACAAGGCTTGTGAGTGGTTGACGCCACCGAAGTTTTGTTAATTGATTTTTATCGAGTACTGGGTCTGGCACTTAAGGCCTAACCTTAAGTGATTTTACTTCTTGTTGGTCATAGTGCACATGAAATTACTCGTTTACACTTTTTTTCTGAATGTTGAGGGTGTCGCAGTTCGCCAATCATTACACCAATCCTATAATTTGACATACCGAAAAAACCGAATAGGCAGTAGTTAAAAAATTCACGAGATAGTAAGAGAACTAGCATATTAGGTGATTTAGGTGTAATGAGTGGTGACTTGTGGAAAAAACTATTGGAGTTGCTTATAAAATACGAGTTAATTTCATGTATGCTTGCTGGGACTGAGGAGCTCGATGGCGCAGTGGTTAACGCGCCCGATCTACGAGTGCTGATGTTAAGCACCTTTCGCAAAGGCCAATCATCGGATGGGTGACCAAAAATTTATCACCTCTAGCTCTTTTGTGATTCGGAAGGCACGTAAAGCTGTTGGTCCCGGCTGCATTAGCAGTCGTTAATAACCACCAATCCGCACTGGGCCCGCGTGGTGGTTTATGGCCCGTTCTCCCTATCCATCCGTAGCAAAGGCTCGTGCCCCAGCAATGGGGACATAAAAATGAGCTGATGATGATGATGATGGCTGGGACTACTCAGGGGTAAAGCTGTTTCTGGGATCCGATATTCGATAGAGATAAATTGTCAACGTTTTGGTGGTCAGAGTGTAAGGCTTATAATAATAACAGTAATAATGCAATAACCAAGCATTTGTTAACGTTGCATTATGTGTACTTTATCACTTAAAGCAGGGTGAGTTCCCGGTAGCGGGGGTAGAATACTACTATGGAGAAAAAACTATTAACTGTATGTCAAATGTAAAGCTTATTTTTATTTGAAATAGAACCACTTTCACGGATCTACTCTCTCTACTGTACACATTGATTTATTATTATTTTTATTTTATCGTGTAAATCCGTATAAGTAGTATTAATTCAATGTGTAGTGTTCGCGTAAGCTTCAGTTAACAATTATTTTTATTTGTTACAGATACATAGACGATTTCGTGAGCAAGGCTTAAGAATAGCTTCTCATGAGCGAGTCATGAACCTCTCATTGGACCAAGAAATGAGGATAATGAATTTAATTATCGAAGATCCTACTTTATCTACACGACGTGTCGGACGCATAGTTGGCGTCTCTCATACTATGGTGTGGAGATTATGGAAGAGATATGGACTTCATCCTTATCATTATCGGAAAGTGCAAGGCCTTTTACCCGGTGATAATTTCTCACGAATCGCGTTTTGTCAGCGGATAAGTGAGTTTCTCATTCAAGATCCACTATTAATTAAAAAAATTCTGTGGATGGACGAGGCACAATTTACACGAGCAGGCGTATTCAATAGTAAAAATCAGCATCAATGGCAAGAAGCAAACCCGAAAGCAGTGTGGGAAACATCGCACCAAAGAGAGTTTTCTGTAAACATGTGGGCGGGTATTTTAAATAATAAACTTGTAGGTCCCATAGAAATACCGCACCGTTTAAATTCTAACAACTACCTTGAATTTCTACAAAACCTTTTAAATTTAGATTTTTTTGAAGATGTGGATCTGGAAAGTATCCGGTCATTATGGATACAGCACGATGGAGCACCTGCGCATTACGGAACACACGTACGAGAGTACCTAAATGAGCAGTATCCACAACGTTGGATCGGCCGCGGAAGCCCGATCTTAGCGTGGCCGGCTCGATCACCCGATCTGACCCCTCTTGATTTTTATGTATGGGGTACCTTAAAAAGTAAGGTGTATTCTAAAAAAATTCTTTCCCGGGATCATTTGTTGCAGCGGATTCAACATGAAGCAAATGAAATGCGTGCCAATGAAGTTAATTTAAATAGGCAAATTCGTACAAGAATAACTGTATGCTTAGAATGTAATGGAGGACATTTTGAAAACCAATTAAATTGATATTTTTTATCAAAAAATGTTTTATTTACCACGCCTTCTAACTTTTGTATCCCAAATGTAAGTTTGGTTCTCTGTCAAGAATTTGAAATCAGTCGTTCATTACTAACTTTTTATTTTTTTTACGTCATCAAATAAAATAGTTGTTGTACATTTTTAAAGACACTCCCATAACCATTATGGTTATTAGTTACGGCGTGCTGTAGTAAGTTCACTGCGAAATCATGGCTACGATTGTAAGTGCATTTTTTACTAGTTAATTAGTAAAATACAGGCATGCAGGTACTCGCATGTAGGTCAATTTCAATGCGAACTAAATGTAACTACGAAAAAAAATCAAAATTAATCTTAGTTTATTTACAAAAACAATGTTTTAGTAAAAGCTTAAGATAAAATAATTTGTAAAATTAAAATTACTGCTTAGCAAATTAAACACGTATGAATAAAAGGTCACTTCATTTTTATTTTTTTGCAAGCCGTACAATAACTGCATTCTGACTCGTAGTGCCTAACTTTCATTCATAAGTAAGTCCTATCATTCATAACTTTAGGTAAGAGTATGCGATGTTGTCATATTTCACATAAAGGGGTTTTAGATAGATAATCATGCTTTATTTGAATTATTTTGTATGAAATAAGAAAATAAAAATAAATATTGAATTCAGAAAATATGAATTTGCTATTTGATTCTTATACGCAGTCTCGTTGAAACCCTAGAGTTATGGGAATTCAAAATGAACACGTTGTATTATTCAAGAAAATCTCAAGTATTTCAATTAGAAAAGTTGTAAGGCATCTATTGCAGTATAGGTCATATTGTTTTTATTTGTTTAATTATAGCTTTTACAATTTTATCAGTATAAAGTTTTACATATCTAAAGTAGCTAAACAAGCAGTAAACAAAGGTAATACCAATCGAAGAAAGTAAAAGAATGGCATAGCTAGCATTGTTCATATTTTTGTAAGCATACCTACCTACAATACCTATACCAAATTGGTCGATTGTTGATAGGCTATAAGAAATTGATGATAAGCAATGAAACATGCATACGGGTCTGATGTAGGTTCGAAAGTCATCCTTGCGACGCACGCTGTTGCGAAAAAAATTTCAAGTGGTACGCCCTTTCGAAAAGCTGTTGTATCGAAAACCGCTGTATCGTATGACGGATTCGCGAACACGTTACGAAAATCCTTTTATATGTGGTACGCTAAGTCACGGTATTGAAATCTTTTGTTGCGATTACCTATTTAAATCTTTTGTATGGGAATCGAACTCACAACCTCGATGAGACACGCAACTTACGATGTTGTTACGACGATGTTATGATTACGATTAGTATTTGGAAGGAAGAGAGGTGAAAAGTACATAATATTATTAGTTAACTTTTTATTATTGTAGTTTATGTATAGAAAACAAATCTAATTTGTAAAGCAATGTCCGACTTTTTATTTGTACACATTTTTATAATAATAACTGTATAACACCAGAGATAAAAAAAGGAAAAAAATGTTTTCAGATAAATTAGTTACAAGTCTCTTTGCTCATTATATTGTAAAGTTAGGAAGGAACATAGGAATCCAAAATAAAGGTAGATTAAGAGGGTAAAAGGGAGGGAGAAAAACAAAATAAATTTTAGCCAACCTTCATTAATTTATTTTAATCGCAACAAAAGATTTTGATACCGTGACTATCGATAGCGTACCACATATTAAAGGATTTTCGTAACGGGCGCGGCGTAGTTCGCGAATCCGTCATTCGATACAGCGGTTTTCGATACAACGGCTTTTCGAAAGGGCGTACTTGAAATTTTTTTCGCAACAGCGTGCGTGTCGCAAGGACGACTTTCGAACCTACTTATCAGACTCTGTGCATATGTAGGTAATCCCATCAAAATCAAATTAAAATAAATTTTATTTACACATTTGATTTGTGTACAGGGAAACTAGGTATCTATAGGTACATAATGGTGAACTTAAAGTTTAGGGCTTTATGGGCTGGACTGAGAATATAAAATTACTAGCTGTTCCCTGACCCACCGGGTCGCATCACACTCGCATCGCGTCGCATCGCCCGAATGTAAAAAAATCAAATGCAAAAAATAAAAATATTTTTTCAAATCCGACTAAGAGTATAGAGATTAGCGCGTTCAAACAAAAAAACAAACTCTTCAAGCTTCACCTATAGATTATTATTATTTAGACTACGGTATAAAAATGGCGGTTAAGTCTGGCAATAGAAAATAATAATAATTATTATTATCATAATCATTTAGGTACTTATCTAAGGTAATAAATAAGTGGGTACCTAGGTACTTACCTACTAGTTTCCGAGTTGTTACTTTCAAACTATTAATAGATAGGCAAAGAGATTCAATAGGTAATAGAGCGGCTATTAGAGACTTTTTCATACAAAAACTTTGAGCTGGGGCGCTAGTAACGCCATCTAACGTTGAGAAGCAAAACAGCGTATTAAAATCAATTAGAATAAGTTTCTACCACACGGTAGGTGTCGCTAGTACACCAGTAGGGATGTTCCGTTATGATTTCGACGTTAACTTTTATAAAGGTTAACCAAAATCGGTATAAAAAATATTGGGTCTTTACCTATGAAATTGACGATTTTTTTCTTACACATTAAAAAGTGTATTACTTCCAAAACTTAATACCATTTGTAAATGTTTGTATATACATTTAATTAAGACTTATTATTAAGGCTTTAGTAATAGCAATTATTTTTAATCTTGTATCTTTATGGCCTAATTTTTTTTTAAATTGACTCTTTTTTTTGTTGTAGTTAGCGGAATTGACCTTTTGTTTCATTGTACCTTTGAAGGTACTTGTTTTGTCTACTTATAGTCTGCTATATTTAGATAGTGAAACAAACATGCTGGCCTTTAATTTTTAGAAAGTTAACATCAATAAATGCTAAGAAAATTTAAAAAACTTAAGTATGAAAAAATATAATTAAAACAAAACTCATACAAAAAAAATGAAAAATGAACATTTTAAATCCGTATTGGCCCTTTAATCTGTCAGGTACCGTAAAACCAGACACAATTGAAAACCAATTGTTATAGGTTCACATGTGAACCTGCGGGGTGTCAGACATTAACTTTAATATAAGTAGTAATAATTTGATTCAATGATCATCGCGTCGGGGGACTGCTGAGGTATCACTTAGTTTTACTGTTCCAGTGCATAACAGTCCTCCAACGCAATGATCATTGTATCAGAATAGTACTACTTATATTAAACTTACGATATAAAAATATTATATATAACATTAATCGATAAATAAAATGACATCGCTTGAACATCACTAAATCATCTAAAAGTAGTGCTTTTTCTTCTTACCACCAGAGGGCGGTATAGGGTATAGGCAAATGTTCTAGAATACTTTATTGGAAATTATTATATTGGCTGATTAATGGGTAAATATACAAAATACTTACGAAAATAAACTGTAATCACGTTCAGCCGTTTTACCATATCGGGATTTGCAATATCGCAACACGCAATTTGGTATATTTTCTGTAGATTTTGTCAAATCTATTCGCGCACAAACACGACTGCATTAGAGGTCGTATCACATCAAACTGAGCGACTTGTTACCACTTGGTAATAAGTAGTGGATTACAGTGTCGATCTCTATGTCCTGTCTATAGTAAGTAGTTAAATGTCTTTGTAGATAGGTATAATGTCAAGTCAATTTGATTGAATTCTTTGTGGTGATTTGAATGTGACGTAGGTTATTGCTATAGAATATCTGAAACTGAATGTAGGCTAAACTTTTCTAATAGATATAGGCGCAAACTACTCAGAGGCTACTTACATTAACTTCTTCAAGATGTTAATAGTTTCTTTGTGTCTGGCTTAGTGTCTGGTAATATAACTGCTGAGCGGTTGTAAAATAGGTAGGTGAGCTCAAGAGCTCCTGGAATGGAAATCAGCGACTGGCAAACTGGCAAGAGATCGCGCAAAACATTATTTTGACTTTGATTTTTCGCTTAGGATTTTTCGTTATTTTATTATGACAGCGTTTTGCGCGGTTGTTTTATGAACTCAATGCTGCCAACTGCAGTGCAGTTCCAAAGCGAGCAGTTGATTTCCGAATTGGAAGAGTTCCTTTTGGGCTTTAAAAACTAAAATCTAATCGTAAAATATATGGTAAAGTTTAATTTGTGACATTTTCATACATGTTTTCAATATCTTTAAACTTATTAATAGTAGTGTTGGTTATTATATTATAAAAAATTTAGACAAAATACTATTTTTTAATTTGTAAAAATATATAGTATAATATTTTTAAGCGTTGAGCATCACTCGGACTTATAAAAATAGCAATAATCTGTCTGTCACACCCACATATTGTGACATTTGGCTTTTACACTGCAAAAATGGAAGTTGCCAAATAATATCATGAACCACTTTCAACGCTATTTTAGAGAAATTGGATAGCCAAAATCGTCATGTATTTTGTAAAACGTCAACTAGATTACAACACCATAAATACTATTGTCAGATATTACAGGTTTGTGGTTTGTATTCTGGATACTCTTAAATAATTTTGTGACATTCCTATCTTCTTTGTTGCCAATCAGTTGATTGTATTTGTTTTGGTTTCAGTTTGGCTAGAAAAACTCACTATGAAATACTTAGGCTACGAAAAAACTGCACTGATAAAGAAATCAAGGAAGCATTTATCAGGATGAGTAAAGAGGTAATAACTGTATTAAAATTTTCAACTATTTTGTCGTAAAACACCAGTTTTGCGACAAAACAAAACCCACCAAAAAAAAACTACAAAAATTACTACATTGCTATGTAGTAACCAAGCAATGTAGTAATTTTTGTGTTTATTTTATTGTTTTAATTTTTGTTATAATTTTTAATAAACAAAGTTTTTTTTTTGTTGCGACAACCTTCTAAAAAGGCTAAATCTTTATTTCCAGTACCATCCAGATAAAAACAAAGATGTAGCAGCACAAGAGAAGTTTGTCCAAATTGTAGAAGCGTACAACGTGCTGGGCAAGCCAGGCAGCCGAGCCAGATATGACAGTACAGACTCATACGGCTCCACTTATGTGTATAAAACACACACTCCCTACAAGTATGTTTTATACAAAGACTTTTACCTATCTTTACAATTTAGCAATTGAAACAGAAAATAAAAAACCACTACATCTCTTGAATACAATTTGATTATGTATGTGAACAGTATTAATAGAATATAGAATGGAATAGAATAGAATAGGTTTTTATTTGACTAACACTGTACACTCAACATTCATTAACAAAAGGTTACAAAAAGAAAATAAAATGTTTTAAAAATCAAAATAAAACAGAAGGTATATTCACTAGTTATGAATAAGTTGCTGCATGCACAGTGTCGCCAAACAGGGTCTGCACTCAGCATAAGCTACGGATTATCCGTCCGTTGCGCTGATTTTCAGTACAACCCTTGTATGACGTGGGAGTAGGCTGAACACTATAAAATCATATAATAATAGTAAGATAAGATATGTTTTTTTTAAATAAAAATAAAAAATTGTCAGGATTATAATACATAAATAACTATTGTGTAGGTATACAAAATACATAATATCTAATACAAATAAAAATATAAGAATACAATTAATAGAGTGAGAGTGAGAGAAAAATAGTAAGTATATATTAATACTTACTATATACTTACTATTTTTCATTTCATGGCATTTATGTCTCCTATGGCCTTGCTTATAATAATCTTTCTTAATTCGAATAAAGTCTGATTTATAGAAGTTACTAACCAACTTAATTTTGATAAGATATTTCTTTCTCAAAATTCCTTAAGAGTATAGACTGAGGAACCCAATTTTATAATTTGTTTAATTTGTTTATTTACAGCATTCGAAGGAATCAGTCTAATCATCATCAGTATAACTATCATTACCAAAGTCAAAGTCAGAAATCTCAAAATAACACTCAAAGCAATTCATTTTATGGTATCAGCGGTCTGAAGAAAGTCCCCAACTATGTGATTATCCTCCTGTGTTTTGGCCTTGCGATGGCAGGATGTCTGCTGCAGATATTTGTAATCAGGTGATTATTTGTGAGATCTTTGGGCTTAGCATAAACTATTTTGGAAATCATACAATATTATTTACAATTTTTTTTATTATCATCTAGTTCCATTTATGTACTAAAGTTCTAAAATTAGTACATTGGTAAACCAATTTTTAACCAATTTTTTTGAAAAGTCAGTATAATATCAATATGTTTATTATAATAACTTACCAGCTATTAAACATAATTAACCCATTTAGTCCGACCAGGCGTTTATGTGATTTTGTAAATGAAACTCAAGTATCATAATTACTCACTTAATTACTCTGATGGCCCAGCGACTCAAACTGAGTCTTGGCCTCCAACACAAGGTGATGCCACTGCTCCCTGTATTCCCCCATCTCTTGCCAGTCACTGGTTTACAGGAGTTCATGTACGTCCTTGGCGACTTCGTCCATCTTCGATATCATACCATGTTAGCAGGTTTAATGTAAAAAATACCTAACCTATAATTATATACTAACTATAGTATTGTAAGCAGTTTGGATGCAACCTTACACAGCTATTTGTTAAACTTCTTACGGGTCTGTAATAACTAATACAAAGTTACATCTGTTGTGACTTAAGTACCTAAAAACAATAACTCACATTAGTATTTTAAACATTTCCAGAGATTTGTACATAGTCCAACGAAAACAAGCTAATGAAAAGTCAAAATTTTTTGCCGAGGAGCTGGAGAGAGTGCGCGCCGCGGCACATGGAAACACCAATGACGTAAGAATGTTGTTATATAATGAAATAAAGATAAGTTGGTGGTAGCTACTAGCTAGCCAGGCGAAGTTGGAACAACCCTTACACCAGCCAAACAAGCCTTCTTTTTCTTTTGGCTTATAACTCTGAGGGCGCTACTCTAATAAGGGCGTATCCTTTTCTAGAAAAAGATTATTGTTGTACTGTTAATACATTAATAACAGTCCCGTTAATATCTATAAAGCTAATACGCTTGTTTGAAATGCGTTCACGTTGGTAGGGTAATGTGGCTAAAAGATTTGAACTATGATTTCTCGCACTCAACCCTTCGTCCCGCTTCTCTCCTACGCTTTGGGTCCCTAATGCGAGTTTTATTTGCCATTCGATCACGTTAACGCGAAGAGAAGATAACGATTTTTTATTAGAAAAAAATAGCAACTCCATTTGTAACCAGCTTGCGCTGCTTAAATTGAAATGAAGCAAATTATCGTGATCAAATAGCAAATAAATGTTGCACTAGGTTCCCTGGGAAAAGAATATCTGATGTCTTAACGATTTGCTTTATTGATACACTGATATTTTGTTGTTGCCAGATGCAAACCCGAATTTTGCTAGAAAAAATTGTGACAGCAGCAAATCCCACGGTTGCGACCGCATCGCTGGGCCAAGCCTTGGCCAATGAGAAAAAGTGATTCTACCCACTTGCGCTATGTATATTGTAGTATTTATTGTAGTATACTAGGTACCATTGTTGCTTTCATTTGAGTATTAGTTTCGGTTGGTATTATAATTATTTTTAAATTGTTGAATTTGTAATGGTTACGCTATATGTATTTTGGAACTGAATATAGCACTTGATAAACGACTTACCTCAGATGGGACTCGCATCCTAGACCACAGATTAGTTAATAGTTACTACGTAATCTAGACCTTTTGCAAACAGCGCTGGCTAATAGCTTGTTTTTTATATTTGAAAAGGCAAATGACTTCACTCAAGCAAAAAAATAAACTCCCCTGTTAAAAACCATACTTGAAAAAACTTTTTATAAAAAAAAAAAAACACATGTTGAAAAAAAATTCCACGAGCAGGATTTGAACCTGCACCCTTCTGACATTCCGGGTCAGGTGCTCTTCCAATTGAGCTATCGTATAAAACTTTTTATATTTGGAATAATTATTTTTTGAATCCTTTATTGTACATTGAAAGGACAGAATAAATTACATTACAATTATGTTGCTCTAGTGAACCGCGGTAGTAAAATGACGACGGATAAAATCCGATTTACGAAAATGAAAGCTCAATGTATAGTTAAATTTGAATATTGACCAGAATCATATGATTTTAGTTTTGTTTTTAATGAGTTTGATAATTTTCTTAGTTCTGTAGATAGACGGTGATAATATGCTTGTAGATTTGTTTGACTGATCATATTTATTTATGGAGTGCAAGAATTAAGTACACATATTTTAAATTGGTTTACCCTGAACCGTTTAGTGGTATAGTTGATTATTTTATTGACTCGATAAGTTTACTCATTAACTCATTGACGATTGATTATAATAGTCTGGGGGCGGCGACGACAACGTAACACTAGTAGGTATGTTGCATCGAATAGCTCAAGGGCGTTTATAAAGTTTGATATCTCATACAAATTTGATGACCTCCGTGGCCGAGTGGCTCGCAAGCCGTATCTGACGTCCCGGGTTCGATTCCCGGTCAATGTAGAAAAACGAACTTTTTTAATATTTTGTCGGGTCTGGGTTGTAGTACCGTTGTTGTTCCTGATTTTCATAACACAAGTGCTTAAGCTACTGTCTTTAGAGTATCAATGTATGCGATGTTATCTAATTATTTGTTTAACTTTGATGTTTTAATTTTTTTTAAACAATAAGCCAACTTTGAAGAAGCTTTCTATGCTTTAAAATATTCCAAAGTGGACTTTAAATAACATTAATACAGTTGAATAAACGTTTTATTTTGATATGGGATATCAACTCTTAATTTTTACTTTAACCCTTTAACGGGCACAGCATTGCATTGCAGCATTTTTCATTGGTTTTCGACCTTGTCTCAATTGTATTAAGTTCAAAATATGGTGGCAATATATATGCCACTGCCTTATAAAGGGTTAAAATATTATTTTCAACGGTAAAACAACATATAATCATGTAATTATGTTGGAAGGTGGAATATCCACGACTCTAAATTATATTATAAAATTATAGTTTTTGTTCTGGTAAGTAAGTGTTCTGGTCAATGTTATACCCAGTGATATTTTGTAATTATTAAACTAGAAGAAGTTGTTACCTAATTCATATTTGAGTAGAATATATTATATTTTTTTTTTTGTGTAGATTATATTTTTAGACCTACCTCAGAAGTTTTTGTAAATGTATGTACATATATTAATTTATGACTGTATTAGTGCAAAGATTTTAATAAATTGTTATAATTAAATAAAAATATTTTTTATCTTTAAAATGTCACTGACTGACAGATTATAATCAATTATTTTCAGGAATTACAATCTTGAAAAAACAAACCCATAAACTTAAAATTTTGTAGGTAGTTTCCTTATAAATTATTATATTAATAATTAATTAATTATAAATATGAATATTAATTATTATTCCTTATTCCTTGTATTCGTGTGATAAATGTTATTGAGGTATGCTCTTCGGAGAGACGTTGCGTCTCTGTATATTGTATTGTATATCATGGGGAGTGTTCTGAGGAATTGTTCGGTTTGATCCCTGCCGTTGATTTCCTTCACCGCACTACACGCAATCGACTGTCATTCCATCCACATCACCTTGATGGATGGCGGTCTACTACTGTGCGTTTTTCACGAAATTTCTTGCCTCGAACTACAGTGTTGTGGAACCAGCTCTCGGCGGCGGTATTTCCGGACCGTTACGACCTTGGGATCTTCAAGAAACGAGCCTATTCCTTTCTTAAAGGCTGGCAACGCGTTTAAGATTCCTCTGGTTTTGCGGGTGTCCATAAGCGGCGGTGATTACTCTCCATCAGATGACCCGCCTGCTCGTTTGCCTCCTTCTTTTATTAGAAAAAAATTTCGTTTTTTATCACAAAAAATAAATAAATAAAAAAAATTGTTAAGAAAAGGTTCTGTAAAATTCCGTCATTATCACGGGAGACGGGTGCTCACGTGGACTGTTTCTTATCTATAAATCGAGTACCGTACTACCTAGCCTAATAATTCTTAGAATCATCAATTAATATAAGGGAAATATTAACTGAGACATAGTTTACCAAATATAACAAAGTTGAGAGCATATGTGATAGCGAAATATTCTAGCTCGTTGTCTTACTCAGACAACTGCTGAATTGCTTGCGTAAACGGGTCACAGACAAAAATTATTATCACGCTGATAAAAGGAAAATATCAATATGTTGAGATCTTGTCTTATCTCAAAAGGCCAGTTGAAACAGCTTAAATTACTTCTGAAAAAATATTATTAGTTAAATCAAATTTATTTGCTGCTTGCGATAATCTTTGGAAGATAAATATAATAATTAAAGGTTTATTCATTTATTGTTGATATCTAGCCAATTTAAGGCTACCATGACATAATAAAAATTCTAAATTTTAATCGAAATACGATCTTCAGTCTACGTGGCGTAAGTTGAGTCGCATAACCGAATTCTATGTTACAGAGACACTGACACCTTACTCACGGAACTCGGAATTTCTGATATGATCACGGATGATATGTACAGCACTTACCATAAGAGCTCGATGCAGGTACATATTTTATAAACTAGTTTTTTTAAAACTACCAAATTTGTGACTCTTTAGTAGATTTTTTTAAAGTTTTAAGTCATTTTAATATTTTTTGTTTATTTAACAATGTGCACTCTGTGGTCGAGTGGTAAAGCTCTCGGCACATTATCTGGAGGTCCTAGGTTCAATTCCCAGATCAAGCAAAGTGTGTTTCGGATGCTTCGATGCATAGCCCGGGATTGAGATTACCAACCCAACCCACATTTGGTAAGCGTGACGATTAAGTCAATAGCCACCAGTTTTAACGATGATTTGATTTAATTGTTGGAGGCCTTTACTTAGCAGTGGGACAATGCTCGTATATACTTAGGATTTTAACTATTGAACAATGTATTTTTTTTATAAAAGCCGTCAGGCAAGAGTACCTCCTTGATGATAAGTGTTCACCGCAGTCTTAACCTGCGAGTTACCGACCCTAAGGTCTTTCTTACTATAACTACTCAGCTTTACAATTTAAATATTACTGGTTGACAGCAGAATAAGATATGAGGGTGGATAGATAATGAGACGGATTCTGTGCTGGGAGAAAAATAATCATTTTGACTATAGCGTAATAAAACATTTACATGATATTAGCTCGATTTAACTTTTTATTGTATATATAATTATCTTTTTATTGTGTATAATGTAAACATGTTAAAACTATATAAATTTATTGTAAAATTAGTAACACATCTCTTATCTACGCAGAACTGAAATATGGCTAACAGACAAACATTTTGTAGTTAAAGCATCAAATGAGTCGAAGCGCATCGCAAAACGACGAGAATGTGAAGACATTTAAGTAAAATAAGTTTTAATGCGTAAGTTTTTAAAATTTATTTTTGCTTGATTCAATAATGTTGATAGTGTTAGTCAAAATAGAGTCTTATCCTGTAAATGTAAAGTTTATTTTTCTCAAATGTCTTTTTTTATATATTTTAGACCACTTTTGTTGCATCGTCCAATTTAATGCTGACTTAATGAAACTAAGTAATGAACTTGCGAAACATAAAAAATATTATTCAAACAGAATTTAAGAATGAAGTTTCAGAACAGTAGGTAGTGTTTCTTTAAATTATTAATTTTCTTTACAGCATAACCGACCAGCTTATACATATCACTCATGGTGCCTCTATTGACGGTAGAGAAATTTGAGAAGTGAAATAATTAAATTTAGTGCAATCTACAAGATGTACCTTATTTGACGTAACGTAAAATAAAAAAAAATAAAGAAACATAATTATGGTTTTTATTTGCAGCACTTGTAAATTGTAGTATACGTGAGTGAGAGAAATATACTTAGATAGAACTTTAGACAATGAGTAGAAGGCAATTAATTAAAGTAACTTGCTAAGCTAAGCATACAAAAACCGACTCTATGGGCTAGTGGTTAGACCACTGGTCTTAGACGAAAGTGCCTTGTATAGGTGTAAAATCCCTCCTTACACCTATACAACTGTATTATACAAGGCAGTTTATTGGGGAGGCCTTTGCCCTGCAGTAAGAAAGTAATGGCTGATAATAATAAAAATGTTAAATAAATAATATTTAAAAAAGATTCTTGGCGGGAAAGTGAAGAGTCATGTCTGCGGTTTTGTTTTGTTTTCTAAAATTTGTGTTAGTAAATGAGGACTTAGTAAAGCCCCACATCTTTACCTCAGTAAATTATTACAATGCTACACCCGCGCTCATCTGTTATGAGGCTGTACATCCCGCGGAGATGTGGGGGTCGCTTCGCTTCGTCGGTTGAGCTTTTTAAATGCCAAGGACCTACATAACCGTGAGGTGTGCAGTCTGAGGGATTATTTTCTTAACAGTGCGTGCGGGATGCATTTGGATGTCGTGGCTGTTGATAGACACTTTACGCCGCTGTCCTTGGCAACAGAAAATTGGCGTAAACCAGTGGTGCTAAGCACTCTCGATCGCAAGGAAATATGGAAGACCAAGGTGCTACACGGGCGCTACTATCGGGCTCTAACTGGGCCTGATGTAGATTTGCCTGCCTCGGTGAACTGGCTACGTTTCGGTGACCTCTTTGGGGAAACCGAAGGTTTTGTCTGTGCTATTGAAGATGAAGTTATCAAGACGAATAACTACCGGAAATATATTATGAGGGACGGTACGGTCGACATCTGTCGGGCATGCCGCCTTCCAGGTGAATCACTCCGACATATTATTTCTGGTTGTTCTCATCTTGCTAACGGAGAGTATTTGCACAGACACAACCAAGTAGCCAGAATAATTCACCAGCAACTTGCTCTTGGATATGGCCTTGTTGAATCGGAGGTGCCGTACTATAAGTACGCACCTGCGCCAGTACTCGAAAATGGTCATGCAACGCTTTACTGGGATCGCTCTATCATTACGGACAGGACTATTGTCGCCAATAAGCCTGATATCGTGGTGGTCGACCGATCCCAGCGCCGTGCAATACTGGTAGATATCACCATACCTCATGATGAGAACCTTGTGAAAGCCGAAAAGGACAAGCTCAGTAAGTACCTTGACTTGGCTCACGAGGTTACCGCCATGTGGGATGTGGATTCAACCATTATTGTACCGATAGTCGTTTCGGCAAACGGTCTGATAGCGAAGAGCCTCGATCAACACCTAGAGAGGCTCTCGCTGAAAGGTTGGGTTAAGGGTCAGATGCAAAAGGCAGTACTCCTAGACACGGCACGTATTGTCAGAAGGTTCCTCACCCTGCAGCCCTGACCACCGGTAGCTTGGGCCCTGCCCCGCTGCTGGTGGTACTCTAGGATTAGGTTTTTATAATGTTTTATTGTTTTTATATTAAAATATTGTAAAAATCTAGTTTTAAGAAAGAAAATAAATAAAGAAGATAATAATAATAATTTGTTTGGGAGTACACAAAATTGTTCTAGAATCTTTTGGTAGTGTTTCAGGAATCAGTTCGTTAATGATGACTGACAATTCATTTAGAGCGACATGACTTATATTATTTTTTACAGCCCATATTCTTAATTTCTCACGAAAGGATAAGTACATGTTTTTCATAATCTTATTCATATTCACTTATACTAGAGCTGAAACTACCACACTCAGTGTCTTCTACGTTGTGTACGGAACCATCATAAACTAAGTTTGAACTCACGTTTGAAATCGCATTGCTGGTCTCAGCTTCAAGCATTTTTACCTCTGTATTGTGTACGGAACCGTCATCGTCATTAATAAAGTTTGAAGTATTGAACAGGTTGGTGTTCAATGTGTTGATTAGATTGATTATTTGGTCTTACTATCTGCAAATATTATTTTAAGATTTTTCTTCTGATTCTACCGGTCCTCACTTTCTGTTTCCAATTATTTTTATGCATTTTTATTATTTTGGGTGTAATGCGCGTGTTATTATGTAACGTCCAAGTGTTAAATAAAACCACGTTCACATCATTATTTAGCTTAGAGGATAACAATGTGGTACTCGTGGACAAATAAACAGTTGTCAGTGTTACTAGATATGAATAGTGGTGCGTGTAATATACCTTACACGTACATGTGAACTCATTAAATGCTCTTTTACATTATAATATAAAGGCTGACTAATATATCACAAACTTGACCTGTTTACAGAAACAAGGTGAATAACCCTCCACAAATTGCTTTATATAACAGCTTTTGGCTGCATTCAAGTTCACAAGTGTTGTATTAAAATGCCAGCAATATAACACCGTACAAGTGAACCATTTAATTGTCAATGCCGTATTTTTCCCCTCTTAAAATGCTCTCGTTCAGCTTTAAAACTGAAAGCTGACTAGAAGAGTTATGATATGCTATTATAACGCCAATAGTTACTTAATAGGCTTATTGTACACTTCTAAACATGACTTATACAGGTATAAGTGGATTTGTTCACCTTAATAAGCCATTGAACCACGTGTGGATTACATTAATGCTTAGAGATGACCAGTGAACAAAATGTGTACTATTAAAGAGAAGAAAATGCTACTTGGGTAGGGAGTACTTTAATGTAAACTCTGTCTTCGTTGTGCGGTTCCTTGGGTAGTATAAGTGGCTGGCCATCCTTAGTAAGGTCCTTGTAAAGAGCCTTATACACACAAGTGAAGCCCAGTCTCTCCGCAGACTTGGCGGAGAAAGCGCTGGACGTGTCCATACGAAGAAGTTTCTGTTTCTTTTGTATTGCAAGTTTTCTGAAATATAAAAAAAAATTGTTTATTTTCTAATAAGTCGGCCCTTCTCGTTAGAAGATGGGAAATATTGTTATTTTAAATTTATTTATTTATTTTTCTTTGAAACATATTTTTTTTATAATTATTTATTGACATACAAAACATCTGTTATTAAAAACTAGCTGACCCGGCGGACTTCGTACCGCATTTCTATTTTTTTAATATAGCCTATGTTACTCAGCGCTAATGATAGCATCCTAATGATGAAAGAATTTTTTAAATCGGTCCAGTAGTTTTTGAGTTTATTCGTTGCAAACATACATACAAACAAAAATACAAAGCTTTATAATATCTTTATAATATTAGTATAGATGTATATCTTCTTCATCATCATCATCATCATCATCATCAGCCTATACTAGTCCACTGCTGGACATAGGCCTCTCCAAGTGCAAGCCACTGAGCATGATCCGCGGCTACTCTCATCCAGTTTTCGCCAACCACTTTGCGAAATGCGTCGAAATTTTAATGTCCTAAACATTTTATGTAATTACTAGAAATCGTATACTGTCCCCTACATGTCCCGCCTGATGGAAATATTTATGTTTTATCATTGCACACCGTGTGGTGCCGGGGGTAAAGAATTGCACTACCCCATCTCTTCCCGTGGGTGTCGTAGAAGGCGACTATGGGACCATTCCAGAGGATGGGCAGCAGCGTCTCTCTGTGATTATTCTCACCTTACTGCGATCGCCAACCCGCCTGCCAAGCGTGGCGATTATGGCAAATCCCCTCAAAATGATTTATCCTTGAGAGAGGTCTTTGTCCAGCAGTGGACGTCTTTTTGGCTGAGATGATGATGATGATTGCACACAACTTACTCTGTCTCGGCAATGAGTTTGTTCATGATCCCAAGTTTCCTCCAGTCTGGGTGTGTGGCGGCTACCTTCACCTCGACGATCTCGCGCTCCTGAGGGAACTTCTCCCACAGTCGGGCCCCCTCCTCACGCTTTGCGATTATGTACAGAATCTTCTGGAACTTGGGATTCTTGCATTGCTCTGCCTCTGATAGCATATCGGCTGCGTTGTTCTGGATAGAAAAATGATTATGACTTAAATCTCTTTTATGGATAAAGAAGAGCTTTGAAAACTGTCTTGTTGGCTCTTTGAGTCCGAATAGTTGCTTATTCTGGTGGGTTTCTTAGTGAAAAATGAAATAAGTACCAATATTTTTTCAAGATCAATGTTTTGTAAATGGTATTTTCTCATCATATAAGAGCGACGCTTAAACCATGATATGGCTTGTACAAAGAGAAAAAGGTCCTTGAACAAATCGAAAAAGGAGCACTCGTAATGATAAAATAGCGTGATAATAGTTCACCGGTTAAAAAATCGCCCCCCCCTGGCATGATAATAACATAGGTACCTCATGTAAACTACACACTCCACTGATGGTGACTCCCACGACGGTGCCATGCTTATCCACTGCTTTGAAGGAAAACCCTTCGAGCAAGGAGTGGTTGCAGTACTCGTCCAGCTCTGCACATGGACTGTCTTCGCTCCACAAGTTGATAGCTTCGTTTAAAGGTTCATCTATATAGAAAGTCCTGAAAGTATGGGCTTGTATATTTATAAGTCTATTTAAGGAGTTTGTTAACGAAAATGTTCAAAAAAGATCAACATTGCATTAAATGTTTGGTACTTTGAAACGAAGAAGTTGCAGTAAGTCTCGATAATGACAAAAGAGCCCTAGTGAGAGGTAAATTTGAAAATTGACAATAAGAACGAATGTTCTGGAATCCACGAACAGTACAGTATAGGAATTCGTTTCGTACGGAAAAATACTCTCGTTTGTCGCCAGGAGGCGCTGCCGCGATGCCGCGATGCCAAAAAAAAACTCGTTTTCGTTATTGTGATCGTATGGCAAATAAAATTCGCACTAGGCATTTAGGAGGCGCTGCTTCAATGTCGTACAAATTCTCGTCTTTGTTAACGCGATCAAATCTATACTAATATTATAAAGCTAAAGAGTTTGTTTGTTTGTTTGGTTGAACGCGCTAATCTCAGGAACTACTGGTTCGAATTAAAAAAATATGTTTGTGTTGAATAGTCCACTTATTAAGGAAGGCTATAGGCTATATATACATCACGCTATGACTAATAGGAGTGGAGCAGCAATGAAAAATGTTGCAAAAACGGGAAAATAAAATAGTTTTTTAATAGATTGTTCGCTAATTAACGCGGGTAAAGTCGCGGGGCACAGCTAGTGACAAATAAAACTCTCACTACGCCTTTAGATTAATTTCGCGTATATTCTCAAACAATTCTTGCCAACTCCTTACTTTTTAAGCAAACCTATGACTTGTTCCACATCATCCTTCGTCACCGCTTGTGTTGAATAAGATTTTTCTTCTGTGCCTTGCGACATTTCAGTTCACGTAGAAACAATAGTCTGTAGCTCGTTATACTTAAAACAATGGAGCTTGTAGGAGGAAAACTGAAACACATACACATATCGAATTAATTTTAAACGCTTGTAGGAATTCAAAGTATGGACTTGTTTCATCTGATTATTACCTACAAATTATATAAAAACATACTTATCGGTATGTTCGAACACGATTATGTAGGAGTTAAGTAAATTAATACGTTACACAGTCGGTTCATGTATTTAGTAAGTAATGCAAAATATTTGTAAATAGTCAGTCTATAGAACAACTATATAGCAGAAGTATAATATTAAATTAATACCTACTTGATAAATAATAAATAATACAGTTGGTAATCAGAAAAAAACTTATTAAATAATTAAAACTAAGTAAATACAAAAACATTTAAATGGAGCGCTTGGGAACAAAATCTTGGGGCGGGCGGGAATAAGCCACTTAAACATCATACTTACCTGTTATGTATATAGTACCTACTGGTGCCGATGTGGGAATCAAATCTGCTGATTTGCGCCTCTAGGTCAGGGTCTCGATTTTTCTACTTTAACAAAGTCTACAATCGTGTTTCAGTTGACAAAGATTGACTTTTCGACATGAGAAAAATTTCGGAATTACGCCAACGAGACACGATTGTAAGCATTTTATATATATATAAAAAATATATATATATAGCATAGCAGAATCAAGGTCCTGATCAGATACAGACACCTACAAATTAGGATCCGGTAGCTTAAACTAATATTGTTAGATACTATATCTGATACCTCTTTACTTCTATAAATTGTTATTATTGTCGAAAAGAACGCAAAGAAGCTATTCATTATTATAACAGATACATATATAAAGGTAGTTTAAAACGTTATAGTAGGTATGGTATTATTGCTGTTTTTATTCTAAATCAGTTTTGGGCATGAATGAGTCAAATCCTTTTAAACACAGACAAGATAAAACCGGCTCCAATGTCGTCTACAAACGTAGTAGGAATAGAGATAACAAAGCCATAAATAAAATTAACGTCACACGCTGCTCCACTGATTGATTCATAAAACTGGTCTTAATTAATATATATATAATTATTTACGTACCTGCATCCGTCGTAGTCCAATAAGTCACTAAATAATTATCAGTCTGTACATTGCGATGGATAAGATATCAGCGGACGAGTGTTTTGTACGACACACTTGCGCATGGGCTACTAATGTTTGAACGACCGTCGCATGCGCATTAACATACATAATAACGGTGAAAGATAAAAATAAAATTAGTTAAAGGCGAATGACTGCAAATCTATGTACTCTATGGCGGTACACTCAAACCTGTCTTTTTGAAATGAGTATTTTTAGATGCTTTGCCTACTACTGCGGTTATTTATTATCCTATGTAGATCCTTCTGTGAAGTTTAAAACACGTAACACGTGTCACGGACATTTTTTATTGACATGTTCTTGTTAGTAAAACATCTTAATCGCCATGCTCTTAACGACAGAGCTACAATATTGATTGTAAGTAGGCAGGTACTTATAGGCAGGTAATATCGATTGCGATTTTATTATGTTACTAAGTACGTTCTCTTAAACATATGCAGACTTCTTACACAACTTATATTCAAAAGTTAACCATAGGGGTGCTTCGAGGAATAACACTTTAATATTTTTAATTGTTAAGCGCTCCTTTTATTAGCAGTTATTAAAAGGAGCGCTTCGAGGAATAGTTTTGGGGCGCTTCGTTGGGAGCGCTCCAAAACGGGAGCGCTTCGAGGAATACCTTCTTATACTATGATATCAATCATTGGCGTATCTAGGGTCATTTTCCAGGGGGGGCCTGGCCCCTGAGATGCGATGGCCAAAGAAGCCGAAACGAACGCTACGCTTAGTTTGGGGCTGAATAATTAGTTAGAAAGTTGTGTTATTATTATTCTCTTTATTTAAACTAACATCTTAAGAAATTATTATTATTATAATATTTCGATCATCATTACCTAAACATTTTTTTAAAGTTTTGTGAATCGTCTTTATTTCGATTGATTAATAAAATGTTAATTAACTAAACCAACTTCAATTTACGTTTTTCTCTACAAAAATATTTAAAACTTTTTCCGGCGTGACGTTTTCCTTGACGTACTTATTAGCCCGGTAAACAAGTTAAAAAAACGTGAAAAATAGGTATAAAGCTCCTAAAAATATGAGCAATAGCTCATTGGATTCAGAATGACCTCTAGAAAAACGCAGTGTGAGGATTTTACTGCACGTAAAAAATTGCAAATTGTTATTAACAAAATAAGATAAAAAAAGGTATTTAGTTTTTTTTGTTAATATCTCAAAAACTATTAATATTTACTATATTTTGAATAAAGATCCGAAACTTCCGCAAAAAAAGTTCCAGCTCCCGGAACTCTACCTCTATTATTAATAATTTTAATTTAACGCTGAAAATAAGAATCCGCGCAGCCATTACGGCATGGGTGCACTGCCGCTAAAGACAGCGTAGGTACCACATAAAATATTTGTTTTATAGTAACAAATATGAATTTAAAATTTTAAAAAAATTATGGTATCAAATAATAAAGTATTTTGATATAAGTATATTGCTGTTTTGGTTATTTTTTTTTAGCTCTAGAAAAAATATATAACGGTAGTTAGAATTTGTTTATAAAAATTGTTAAGTTAACAAACAATGAACTTATTGACAAAAAAAAATTAATTAACCTGTGGAGAAATGCCAATTATGATTTTTGAAACTATTCCTTAACTAATTATTTAAACAATCTAAATGTAATAAAACGATTATAAACAATTTAAAAAAAAATTAAAGAAAATTAAAAAATCTATATATTTTGCCAAGACAACAAATTGTTTTGTTTTTAAATATCAAACTTGTCTATTTGTTTATAAAAAATTGCTCAACAAATGATGTAAACAAAAAATTTCCAACGTTACTTAATGCTATTGTTGGATTCGAAAACAGCAATAATATAACATTTGTTTAAAAAAAAAATTGTATAACATTTCTTGGATTTTTCATTTTAATTAACTCGTGATTTTGTTTAGTATATTATATACGAAAGGCTCCACTGAGTCAAAAAATATTAGGTTTATTATTTAAACTGTCATTTATGACAACGGAGATTGGAAAAAGATTAGCAAATTAACAATTGCATAACTTTTTGAAAAATTTTAAATTCATATTTGTTACTTTAAAAAAATATATTCTATATGGTACTTACGCTGTCTTTATCGGCAGTGCACCCGTGCCGTAATGGCTGCGTGGATTCCTAAATTATTAATAATAGAGGTAGAGTTTCGGGAGCTGGAACTTTCTTTTCGAAAATTTTAAAATATCGTAAATATTAATAGTTTTTGAGATATTAACAAAAAACGAAATACCTTTTTTTATCTTGTTTTGTTAATAACAATTGCAATTTTTTACGTGTAGTAAAATCCTCATACTGCATTTTTCTAGAGGTCATTCCGAATCCAATGAGCTATTGCTCATATTTTTAGGAGCTTTATGTCTATTTTTCACGTTTTTCAACTTATTGACCGGACTATACATTTTCTATGAGAAGAGTAATAGCGTACGGAGCGGCGCCCGCTTGCCGCTTTGCGTTGCGGCGCGAAATTCAAATGTACTCAAGCTTAGTACGTTGTGTATTTGTGAATTTAATTGTTTTTGTGACTTGAAAGTAACTAATGGAAATCGCTTGTAGACTATGTATTTGATTGAAATGGTTTTTGTGTGAAGATATTTCTCCAGCCCAACATCCTGGGGTGGGCACCAGTCAATTCTGGGGTGGGCCCGGCCCACCCGGCCCCCCCCCTATATACGCCAATGATATCAATTGCAAGATCTTCCGAAGCTCGTACCTATTCGAAGTCATCGGGGCCTTAAAAAGTAGGTACTTACCTAAATAAGTTAATATGCCGGCAGAGTGTATATTTTTCACTCTCACTTTTCCATCAGTTTGTTTCGTATGCATAACTCAAATAAACAATGCATCACAACTTAGATGTGATTGTTATTTTTTTGCCAGGGTATGTACTACAGTTCGGATTGTGCAGTGCGAGTTTTATTTGCCAAAACGAGAATATGTATTGCAAAATTAAAACTATTTGTAAGACACCAGGGGGCCGACCGCCTAACTCAAACTTTCGATAGCTTTGAAGGCGAGGCAAGGAGGAGGCGTCATATTGTCTTTTCGAAAGATTTTTTTCTTGGCTTTCGAGATTATATTAGGAGGCGAGGCGAGGGCCTCGCCTTCAAAGCGATCGAAAGCGAGAGTTAGGCGGTTGGGGGTAGCATCAATGTCATATAAATTCTTGTTTTCGTTAACGTAATCAAATCTATATAAATAAAAACCGGCCGAGTGCGTGTCGGGCAACGCGCAGTGTAGAGTTCCGTAGCCCAACTCAATAATGCGGACTCTGAGAAGAGGGCTTTTATGAACATTTATTTAACGATGGCTCATATACTTAAATGTAGATAATACCGGTTTCACACCTGACAACGTTATTTAAGTAGTTCCTAACGAGGAATTTGTACTGCGCCAAGTACATTTTATAACTCTACGACTGTTCTGTCTGGTCGACTGTTACTCGTAAACTTGTAAAGCCTACTTAGCTGTGATAGTTTTCCTTTTGACTTCGTCATATATTTGTATAATATTGTTGTAGACACGGTAGTTGTCTACAGTGAATTTTTTCACGTATCCAAAAACAACCATTTGGCTGGCAAGCCACTTGACTCTAACGAAATTTTGCACTTTAAAGCTTAATAGTTCACAAACGAATGCCTCAATCAAAAAAATGTTTCCACAAACCCGCAATATTTTTGAAATTGATATCCAACGACACCCCACACTATGGGGTAGACAAGAAAAAAAATTACATCCCCATTCACGTGTAGGAAAGGTAACCTAAAAAAAATATTTAAAAATGTTACCTCACCACTTTGTCGGCGTGTGTATATCCATGCTAAATTACAGCTTTCTAGTACTAAGAGTCCATGAGCTAGGCTGGGGACAGACAGACAGACAGACGGACATGGCGAAACTGTAAGGGTTTCTTGTTGACTACGGAACCCTAAAAATGAATCACTGAATTACTGAAATGTATGTACGCACACTTCCGATCGACTGCACAAAATTGGATAAGTAATTCTTTTTTTTGTGTTTGTTATTGTCAGGACAAGGTTTGTACAGAAGAAAATTAAAAGAAATAAAAATATTTTTACTAAAATATGATTTTTTTAATTATCATGATATGAAAGTGAGTGATTGAATTTGACAGAATGACGTACAGTTCTTCAGCCAGCATTTGACAACTTCAAAAAATGCCACCTGTGAGGTGTCAAAATATCGGCCGGCGCGGTGTACGCGTAATGCAAGTCGAATTCATAATCTTCGAAACAATGAGACTGAAGAAGAAAAAATAATATGGCGGTACGAAGTTCGCCGGGTCAGCTAGTGTTGAATAAAAATCGCACTTGGCATCGTGGTTCCTAAGCCTCCCATTGGTTAGGTATACCTTCGCAGGAGTTGAGTGCTGTAAAGTACGAGTAGGTACTTGAAAAGTGTTGATTTCAAATATAGAATAATAAAAAAAAGCGATAATTATTTTAAAGATTTATTAAATTAACACATTTACATCAAATTAAATCTACTATTCACTAGAATTACAATTACTACCTAGGTAGGTACTACTTACTAAAACTCTTTTCACTTGGGTAGGTTTATGTTTTAAAAACAATTCATTGTCACTATAACAACTTTTTATCACGTTTAATATAAAATCTAATAAAAGTATTGAATCATCATCATCACTAGCTCATTTTAATTCCCCACTGCTGGGGCACGAGCCTTCCCTATGGATGGATAAGGAGAACAGGCCATAAACCACCACGCGGTACCATTAGCTTTACATGCCGAAGCACGGAGGAGCTCAAGATGATACATTTTTGGTCACTCATCTGATGACCGGCCTTTGGGAAAGTTACTTAACCTCATCGAGCTCCTCAAAAGTATTGAATACTACCACAGAACACCAGAAATCTGTGTTCTGTGAATAGGTACTACTAACGAAAAGAGTTGTATGCAATTGCTAACAATTTCTGTGCGTCTGTTTTGCTGTTGTCAATATTATAGGCGCTACCTTTCTTGAATTGTGTATGGTTTAAATATAAGTAATAATATTCTTGTTGATATATAAATCCTTATCTTATTTTATCTCACATTATATACGTCCTAAGTTGATAAATTGTTGATACAATCTAATATGTAAGAACGCTATTGTACACATTTATACAATAAATAATTCATATTTATATTTCTATTTCTAATGGTAACATTATTATGAAGTTTAGCTGCATGTACATAATTAATATACGTAGATAGTTACAAGATAATGAAATAATTATTAAGCCTTGTATGCCTAAGTGTAGATATAGAGCTAAAAGAACACAGTAAAGTAATGCAGGTACCAGATGCAAAATCACAATGTTTTCAACCAACTTTATTTGACTGGTTAATATGCTAGCGATAAGAAACGCGTTCAATAAAAGCTCCTTGGTAAAGGAAAGTAGTCTATGTAGGTCTTAAACTTTTTTAATGTTCTCGACTAGTTGCGAATTAAACGGTATAAATTTTTAAAAACAAATTTTGGTAACTCTTCACTTTATAGTCTTTAGATCTACATTAAATACTGTAGAGGAGATCGTAATAGGTAGGAATAATTTTAATGATAACCTTAAAGTGCTCTTTAATATTACAAAACAAAAGTATTTGGTATACTTTAATTTATACTTAGTTAAAGATAGTTACTTATATTAATAACACGTATGCGTTTACGTTTAATTGCGCGCAATTTTCAACAAAGGTTAACTTTTCTTTGTTGAAAATTACGCGTTGCACTTAACTTTTATAAAATATTTATTGAAATGTAACTAAACAGATCTACTCAGATTAAACATTAAGCCTGGATCTTTAACCATTTGCAGGGTCCATGATCTCAAAAAGATTTTTTAATTTAAAGTCATTAATAAGCCACAGGCTATTCAATTTCAAATACCCCAGTGACAGATGGAAAGCGGGGGCGGTGCCGGTCAAGCCAGGTACTTCCGTCATCATTGCTATTAGAGCAGACTAAGATAAGTTGGAGGTAGGTGAACAAATACCACGCTCTCCCATTAACCAGTACATATCAACCAGCATAATTCAGGCAGGAATCAAACCTGGGACTTAGGTACTTGTCTGACGAGGTTGGTCTAACCATTAGGCCACGAAATCATTTATATTTGATTTCTTATTCCACAACAGGATATAGCGGATATAGCGGTAGCGGCCTTCATCTCACTTGGTGGTAAATGACGATAAGGCTATAAAGATGAAAGCAAACTTAGCTCGCGCTGTGAAAAGGAATTAAATAAGCAAAGAGGTTTAGTTTAAAATTTCTTAAGATACACTTTGGCGACAAGGTGCGGCGCCGGCGGCTTCGGTGCGAATGGCAGCGAGGCGTAAGGCACCTCGAGTACGCCGATGTTGTGTCCATGCGCATTGCGCCCGCGCCCTCTTCTTTAGCTAATCGTCTGAAACGGAAACAAATGAAGTTAATAGATGTTTAGACTAGTGGTAGGATTTAGGAATTCGATTGGATGACGACCACTTTAATACGTAGGTATTTCTGTCGACTAACAGCATTGTTTTGCGTTTCTATGGTTTGGTTTGAGGATTTCTAGATCCAGTTAAAGCATAGAGGCATAAGAACTGGAGCTTCAGGGTCGGTAACGTGAGCCTTAGAGTAATGCCTAGGGCTTGCAATTCGAATAGTTACTACGAATATATTAGCTTTTTTATTTATACCTAAAAGTACGCACTTGTCTTTCATATCTCCTGTGATGTTAATTGGGTGCCTAGTGCGAGTTTCATTCGCTATTCGATCATGTTAACGAAAACGAGAATTTGTATGGCAAAATGTTAACTCTTCTCGTTTGTCGCCAGGAGGCGCTGCTAAAATGCCATCCTAATTTTGGTTTTCGTAAACATCGAATGAATACGGATAGTAAACAAAACTCACTTTAGGCACCCTGATGATAAGGTTAAAGGTAGAAGCGCGCTTCACACGTTATCCTCATATCCTGAGGCATTGGCTATCTAATCTCTGCTTGGAGCTATTTATGAAATCGTGGAAATTGTCATTAAAAGTTAAATCCACGGGCTACCGATATATAAAAAATATAAGAGTATAGAACACAACTAAACCTAGCTTATTCATGACAAACATTTTTAGGGTTAGTTCCGCTATGGTATGGTTCCGCTATGGCATCATCACAAAATGCCTACCAAAAAGTCCCGCTTTGGTACCCTTCAGTTTCTGGGACTGACGAAAAGAAAAGTCTTACGATGTTTTATGAAAATACGTGTGTATTTTCATAAAATACTCACATACTCATTAAAAGCAGAAAATTTTGATAACCTGCACATAACTATATAATCTGTGACCTGAAGTTATCAATATTTAATCATAACTCTTCTAATTAATGTTATCGCAAAGTTGCAACTGTAATTCGGACACTAAAACGGCAATCATACTGCCTCTCTCTGTTTACATAAAAACAAAAGAAAAGGACTAGATAAGAATTTGAGGAAGGGCTTGTTCCTATTGTTTTCCCGAAAAAACCGGTTGGTCAGGTTGTGTTAATAGAAGAAATAATATTAAATGCAGTGGATATGTAACTCTTGACAATATCTATACTAATATTATAAAGCTGAAGAGTTTGTTTGTTTGTTTGTTTGTTTGAACGCGCTAATCTCAGTTCGAATTGAAAAATTCTTTTTGTGTTGAATAGTACATTTATTGAGGAAGGCTATAGGCTATATTACATCACGCTATGACTAATAGGAGTGGAACAGTCGCTAATTAACGCGGGTGAAACCGCAGGGCACAGCTAGTAAATCATATAATTTAAAAAAAAAATAAACAGTCATCAACGCGTGCTAAATTTTGAAGACAATGAAGTTCAAATAACCATAAGTGAGTGCAAAAAAGAAGTTAGTTCAAATTACACATCGGTACAGAAGATTTTTGAAAAACATATGCGAAGCATAAAAGACAAAGGCCTTACAGGAAATGTTTCTGACTACAAAACATTAAAAACAATATTATACAGACATATCAAAATTAACTTATCATTCCGAACTTTAAAAAAAATAGGTTTAATGTTTAGTTTTATTTCGTAGTTTTAATTTGCAATTCTTAATACTTTTTCTCGGTTGTTGATTTTGTAATTAATATTTTTTTCCAGTTGTTGATTATTTATATTGGTAATTAATAAGTTTACATTGTAATTAATATTTCTTTCCAATTATTGATTATTTGTAATAAATATTTTGAATGAATACAAGACTGATTCAACATTGCAAACAGACTTTATTTATTTACACTCCTAAAAGACTGTCCGGTAAAGATTAAAAAGTTATACTTTTCTTTTCAATTGTACCTTCTATTGTTTGATCTAATAGATGAGTACCATAGTGGGACTTTTTGGTAGGCATTTTGCGAGGGTGCCATAGCGGAACCATACCATAGCGGAACTAACCCCATTTTTATAATATGAGGATGTTTTTGAGAAAAAAAAAATAAAAAAGTAAATTGAAGTAACTTCATTTTCAACACAACTAGATTTTTTTTGTACCGTTATTAGATGTCTTTTAGAAGTGGCTTACTACTGTATAAGATTCATTACTTGAATTTCTTTAGTTTTGACGACAGATTTATTTTTCAGTTTTCGGAAGGAAAAAAAAACCTAATTTTTGACATCGATTTTCTGCGAAACTATAAATGAGAAAAAAATGAGATTTAGATTGCCAAGCTTAAAATGGTAATATCTATACATATTTAAAATATCAGAGGTATGTCCGATTTTGAGTCCCAAAAAAACTGTCCGCATAGCTCTGAAACCAGCCTAACAACGTTTCCAACCTTTTACAGGATCCGTGGTCACAAAGAGACAGTTTTTTTTTTTAGTTTGCTGATTGCCTTAAACAGCAGGTTCCTCAAGCCGTGTGAAACGTATCACCTTCGGAGGTTTCCTAGAGGGAACGGCATCACGCACTACTTAGTGCGTGTCCCCGTGCCCTACTAGATTCTCCGAGTAGGGATCGGATCGGGGAGCGGAACAACCCGAGGGCGTCCTAAAGGCTCGGACCTTGGCTCGGGTTGACCGGGTCGTGGTGGTGGAGAAAAGCGCCCAGGTACATGTCTGTACCTGGTATAGAGCGCGTATGAACCGGTTCGTCGTACACTTGTTCTAGGAGTACGGTGCCTTGGGCCTAAACTGTTGTGCATGTTTAGTGTATTCTGTAAATGTGTAGTGGCATTTAGAGGATCGGGCGGGGGGACAAGGAGACAGGTGTTCATAGTCCCCTAAAAGAGATTCGAAACGTTAGGATAAAAACAAAGAATAATAAATGAAAATTATACGCGAGTAGATTCGTAAAGCGTTAATTTTAATGTTGAATTATAATCAACTCAACTATCAAAATCGAAGTTCGATTTGTGACAAGTAACGGTCACTGACATTTGTAAAAAAAGATTTAGAGCATGCTAATATGTAAACTCAATAATTAATATTAATTACCAGACGTCATTTTGGGGGCTAAGACAAAAAAAAACTAGGTACCTAATTATTTTAATGCACTACGAGTAATATAAATATGGTGCCTATGACATAACAATGCATTCTTCCGCGTTTGGGACAATTCAACTGTCGTCAAATTCACGAGCTCTAATCACAAGGAAATAATTATGCACATGCGTTCATTATCTAGGCTGAGATGTAAAAAAATGTTGTTCTGAAGTGGCATTTCCCTGAAGCTTCCTGGTTTGTAAATTGAAATCATTTTGCGTTTGACAAGTCGAACAATGAATGTAATTAGTTTACGTACCTACTCAATTAGCATTCTAACTTTGTTTGGGTAAATTACGTGTTAGGCAGGTACGGGAGTGGTTTTAAAGCCGGTCAGAGACGTAGCTATATTATATATTAATATGCTGTGCTATATATTATATTATAGCAAGCCACCACACACGGTAGCTATACTGTAATATATATTTTGCCCTGATTAAGTCCAAGGTCGTATATACCATATCTGTGTACCATATTATATTATACTTATATTAATAGTGACCAGTTTAAAAACAAATAAAAACAAATTTAATAATAACTTCTTTATGTAAAAAAAAAGTCTTACCAACATTTTCCACTTTCCATCGAAAATCGAAGAGATTATGTAATCTGTATTAATCTGTATTAAGCTATAAGCGGAAACTTGTAATTGGCTATATTTAATTTATAAACATTTTTAATTTATGTATTAGCTGTAAGTTTTCCAAAAAAAATAAAAATAAAATAAAAATAAAATGTCTTGCTTTATCTGTCCACATATTTGGTGACGTAATAGAAATATATATATTATAGCTACGTCTATGACGGGTTTTATGGTTTTTTGTTTTTTTTGGAAAGAGATTGCTAATGGCTGCCCATGGCTTTAACAGCGAGATAAGTGTTTCTAAAACCGCGTCATCGAAACATCTTTAGAGGATTTGTAGAGGGTATGGTATATTATATCACGCAAGCGTGTCCTCCATCCCCTACTAGGTTCTCCGAGGAGTTTGGATCGGATCGAGAGTGGCACAACCCGAGGCCTCTAAAGGGCACCTTGGCTCTGGTTGACCTGGTAGTGGTCGTAGGGATATTATAATGGCTTGGTAACGTTGCCTATGTCGATAAAGGTAAAGTAAAAAAAGTTTCTTATGGTTAAATCAAAACAATAGAGTTTGCCAAATCCATACTCTATTCATATTCAATTAGGTTAGTTTTTCAAAAAAGCTATGATTTCTTAATAATTAAAATCTAGTCGTCTTTGTTCAAGCGCTATTTATAGTTAGATATCTACATACAATATAAATATTTGAAATGGGGCAATGCAAATCAATAATTAAAATACTTAATGTAATAAGTTACAATTTGAAAAAAGACAAAAGAATTGAAAAATTTCGACGAGCGGGATTCGAACCTGCACTTTGGCCGGGTCAGGTGCACTGCCAACTATACTATCGTGGCTCAATCCAACTCAAATAAGTTAATTAAATAACTTGTTCAAGTGATATTATCAGTATTAATATTCTGTAAGTGTGTGCCGCAGATTTTCTCATAAGCTACGCATTTCTATTGTTCTTTATGAGTTTGCGCATAAGCACAAAATAGTTTCTACTATGCGCTTGCGTGATGGACAAAGTCCTTTGTGGCTATGTCATAATAATAGTTGATATCGTAACAATTGCATAACTCACGCGTTCCTATTAAGACCATTGCTGAATCCACTTGAGACGACCGCGTCCCATTGTTAAGTCATGGAACGAGTTGGATGCGAGCTAGAAACGACTGGCTGTCACAAATAATAACGATATGCAGTACGCAGGATAATTATTCATATTTCACGTCAGCTTATAAAGCAATTAATAATACTTTGTCGTGGCGTATATAATGCTGCTGTTATAAATATTTATATCAATTTTAGCTACCATACCTAGCCAGCTAATAACCACATTATCTAATTCTGTATTTTTTTTTGGAGAGAATTTGCTGATTGCCTCAAACGGCATTTTCAGCTTTCCTGGGCTTTTTTGGGGGCGGCGAGAAACTTAAAGGGTTCCTCAAGCCGTGTGAAACGAATCGCCTTCGGAGGTTTTCTGGAGGGAACAGCATCACGCACTACTAAGCTACTAGCTTCTTCGAAGGGTTCGGATCGGAGTCTAAAGGCCTTGGCTCGGGTTGACCGGGTCGTGGTGGTGGGGAGAAGCGCCCAGGTACATGTTTGTACCTGGTATAGAGCGCGTGTGAACCGGCTCGTCGTACCCTTGTTCTACGAGTACGGTGTCTTGGGCCAAAACTGGTGTGCATGTTTAGTGTATTCTGTAATCGATAGTGGTATTTAGAGATCGGGTGGGGGGAGGTCTAATTCTGTCGCTATAGTAACAATGTTAGTGGCATTGTTGTTTCGACAGTTTGATAAGGCAGTCAGACTAGTTCCTCAAAAGTTTTTTTTATAATGTTAAAAGGAGGCAAACGAGCAGTCGGGTTCCCTGATGGAAAGTAATCACCGCCGCCCATGGACACCCGCAAAACCGAAGTAATCGCAGATGCGTTGCCAGCCTTGAGGAAGGAGTTGGATCTTGAGGAGGGAGTAGGAAGTGGGAGTGAGAGACGGGCCTCCGGTATTTTCACTCACCGGACGAAACACAACAGCAACGAGTGCCATTGTTTCACGCCGATATTCTGTGAGAGGGTGGTATTACGCCGGGGGTGCCGGCCCATTTGGTGCTGCAAGCAGCGTGACTCTACCACTCAGACAATAATACCTACCTTCAGTCTTATCGATACTTACGATCAAGATAAAGGTCCGGGCTTACCAAAAAATTCCAAATCCACGTGGACGAAGTCACGGGTAAAGTGCTAGTAAATGATAATTTTAACATTTGCATTTTTTTATTGTTTAACTTCCTATACATCTAGAAACAATCATATTATATAATTTAAAACGTATATTGTGAGTATTGTAGATCAAATAACTAGTGTGCGAGTTGTCCTAATGCGTGCGACAGAGATTTCCGCGTAGCGGAGCCAATCAAACTTTTTGCATGATTCGAGTTGAATTAATAACGTCGATGGATAAATTGATTGATTGATTGCATATTGTTGCAGATATTAAACAGTTTTTTCTAAATTTAGACAAAAGAAAGGTACATACCTATTGCGTCATTTAATAAGCTTGCGGACATACATAGGTAGGTAAATTGTTCTAGTTTTGTCCAATAGGAACTTGGTAGGTACTTATCTAGGTATCGTGCTTTATGCGAGCTTCATTCGTCATTCGAGCACGTTTATGAAATCTAAATCTGGTAAATTTTTAACTCTCTTCGTTTTTTACCGGGAAGCGCCATACAAATTTTCGTTTTCAGTAACGAGATCGGATCGCGAATGAAACTCACACTTGGCGCCCAGGAGTTCTTACGTTGGCATTCGTAAAAATATGCCATTCCTACAAATCTCTTAATCCTTAAATAGCTCAAACAAGAAAATAGCAGTTGCAAAATTCGACTTAGGTAAGATTTGGAACTACCATAAACCATCACGCGGGCCAAGTGCGGATTGGTGTGGTTGTTAACGACTGCTAATGCAGCCCGGTCCAACGGCTTTACGTGCCCTCCGAATCCGAAGCATGGAGGAGCTCGACATGATACATTTTTGGTGACCCATACGATAACCGGCCTTTGCGAAATTTGCTTAACCTAGCAAGCGAAGACCGGGCGCGTTAACCACTGCGCCATCGAGCTCCTCGAAAAAATATACTTTCAAATATACTGCGAAAACTTACTCAGTCTCCTCACAAAGCACCCTCATCAGGCCTTTGCCTCGCCAAGCGGAGTCTGTGGACGCGATCCTGACTTCCATGACCTTGTCGCACGAGGCCGGCAGCTTCTCCCAGATCTTTGCTTCGCGGTCAAGGTGGCACAGCACCTGGAGGATCCGCCTGTATTTCGGGTTGGGGCAGTCTTCTGATTTGTCATTGTAGTCAACATCCTGGAACAAGGCAAGATAATTATGTGTAGAAATGCGGTGCGCTGATTTAACAAAAGGTATTAGAAGTGGAGGAGCTTGATAGCGCAGTGGTTAACGCGCCCTGTTCGCGAGTGCTGAGGTTAAGCAACTTTCGCAAAAGCTGATCATCGGATAGGTAACCAAAAATTAATCATCTCAAGCTCCTCCGTGCTTTGGAAGGCACGTAAAGCCGTTGGTCCCGGCTGCATTAGGAGTCGTCAACAACCACCATATCCACACTGGGCCCGCGTGGTGGTTTGTGGTCCGTTTTTCCTATCCATTCATAGGGAAGGCTCGTGCCCCAGCAGTAAGGACAGAAAATGAGCTGATGATGATGATGTCATGATGATGATATAGAAATGTGCTACCGCAATAAAGATATTAAACAGCATTAGCTAGATTTTCTCGTCGTATCCTTAGGAGCGTAGGTATATTATAAAAGCCTAGTGCGGGTCGCCCTGGGGCCAAGTTCTGGAGCTTTCAGAGGGTAGGTATCTCTTTCGGGTGTCGAGAGGCGAGTCCCACGCAACGGATGTACTTGAGTACAAACGCCTGCACAGCAGACTATCGGAAACTGTCAAATTTCTACAATAAATGTTCAACCGTAATAACCGTATACCATAGATAGGTATATAGTTCCCTGTGTAGTGCCGTGGATAAATAATTGCACCACCCCATCTCTTCCCGTGGGTGTCGTAAAAGCCGACTAAGGGATCATTCTATAAGATGGGCAGCAGCATCTCTCTGAGGTTAACTCTCAACTTACTGCGAACGCCAACCCGCCTGCCAAGCGTGGCGATTAAGGCATATCCCCTCATGTATCCTTAGGGGAGGCCTTGGTCCAGCAGTGGACGTCTTTTGGCTGAGATGATGAAAGTCCAAAGACTATTGACAGATTGTGGCAGTCTAAAGTGCAGTCGTGTTACAAAAATATCTAGTAATGCTAAGGCCGTGAGTGGGAGCCAGGGCCGTAGCTAGACTTGAATTTAAGGTAGAGCAGCTGTGGTTACAGGTAGGGCGGAAGTAAAAGTTACCTGATCTGTTCTGGTCAATCGAATTTTGGTGTCCTTGATTTGTGAACATGTGCGAGTCAGGTTAGGGTAATATACAGGATGTAACAAAATTCCCTTAAATTGCGATTTCGAAGTTGGTGCCATAGTAAAAGTTGTTCATATTGATGGTCATTGAGGAGCTCCATGGCGCAGTGGTTAACGCGCCCGGTCTGCGAGTGCTGAGGTTAAGCAACTTTCGCAAAGGCCGGTCATCGGATGGGTGACCAAAAGTTTATCATCTCGAGCTCCTCCGTGCTTCGGAAGGCACGTAAAGCCGTTGGTCCCGGCTGCATTAGCAGTCGTTAACAACCACCAATCCGCACTGGGCCCGCGTGGTGGTTTATGGCCCGTTCTCCCTATCCATGCATAGGGAAGGCTCGTGCCCCAGCAGTGGGGACATAAATTGAGCTGATGATGATGATGATGATGATGATATTGATGGTTGGAATGACCCCTATTGCGCATTTAAGGGATTTTGTTACACCCTATATATTATGACTGTAAGACTAGATGCCACTATACGCTAGTATTTTTTTTCCGTCTTAAATCTGCTTTACGATACTTTGCTTATTATTAGTTGATTATTATGGTATTTTATTAAGGTAAGGCATTGGTATTTTAAGGTAGGGCATTGCCCCACAATGCCCCCCCTTCGCTACGGCCCTGGTGGGAGCGCACTTCATCCCTTAACATCAACTACTTACCCAGGATATATTGTATCCTTAAAAAATTGTCGAAACGACAATGTTATACTTATATGTTTCTACATAGTCCACCCAACCGTGTTATGTTCCAAATAGGCATGAGGTTGTCAACAATTAATTTACCGACATTTAAGTCTGTTACATGAAACTAAAGCTCAGTCGCATTGACCGGGTCAGCAGAGCACGTCGCCAGGCGAGGCGTGACCCTTTCATTTAGGTCCTTGATGAGCGAACTAATGATGATTATTTTTATATAATTTTACGCAAATATTTTTGCGAACAAATCACAAATTGAAAAAAGACAGTGTTGAAAAAATTCACGAGCGGGAGTCGAATCCCGCTCGTGGAATTTTTTCAAGACTGTTTTTTTTTTAATTTGCGAACTAATGATATTTGCTAATTCAACAAAAAAACATAGATAAATAAAGTTAAAATACTAGAAAAAAAATCAACAGTCTCAGGAAGGGAAGACTGAGTAATTATTTCTAGTAAAAAATTATCTTGTTGTTAAATATTGTGAACGCTCAAATTCATATAATAAAAACAGATAGATGAATCCGATTTATCTATATATTAATACGTGAAGCAAAAGCCTTTTTACGAAAATTGTGCGGACGGAGGAGTATAAAATTTCGCACACTTATCTATACTACTATTATTAAGAGGAAACCTTTGTATTTTTGTATGTATGTATGTATGTATGTATGTATGTATGTATGTATGTATGTATGTATGTATGTATGTTTGCAACGAATAAACTCAAAAACTACTGGACAGTTTTAAAAAATCTTTTACCATTAAAATGCTACATTAGCGCTGAGTAAAGGTTATATTAAAATAAAATATAATAAAAAAAATACTAAAAACGACAATTTAATTTTCCAATACAAAATGATTTTGAAAATAATTCCACGAGCAGGATTTGAACCTGCACCCTTCTGACATTCCGGGTCAGGTGCTCTTCCGATTGAGCTATCGTGGTTCTAACCAGCCCGCCGAAATTATTCAACACTTTTTACTTTGAAAGCCAAAGGTGCCCATTCAATGTCAACAACTACCGTCACTAACATCCGATCATAATATTTTTACAAATATTAAAGATCAGTTAAGAAGTAAGCAAGCTATTTATAAAATGTTTAAATAATTTTTTAACGCAAATTTTGTTGCGAACAAATTACAAAAACACAAATGTTAAATAATTCCACGAGCAGGATTTGAACCTGCACCCTTCTTACATTCCGGGTCAGGTGCTCTTCCTGCTCGTGGAATTATTTTCAACATTTGTGTTTTTGTAATTTGTTCGCAACAAAATTTGCGTTAAAAAATTATTTAAACATTTTACAAAATGATTTGTTTGCTTTGTTGTCATGGAAACAATTGATATACAGGGTGGAAAAATAAGTCGGGCCCTGGAGGGAAACTACCTTAAATCCTTAAGTTGACTCATTTTACTTAAAGGAGACATTCCTTTATTTTTAAAAAGAAACTAAACTGCATTCAAAGATTTTCTAAAACTCCCTTGCCTCGCCCGGGATACGAACCAACTAAAATTAAAAAAACAAACACTCGCTATTTTATTATACTCTTACTAATCGATAGGATTATTATTCAGGATAAATTTTCTCTAACAAACATTTGGTCTTAAAAATGAAAATGATCGTAAAATCTTAACTGAACTGTTACGTGTCTTTAACTGTTGAAAGCGAACAGTAAGTACTAGGTAACGTTCATTTAACAACTTGTGTACTAAACTAAATAGGTATTCTTCGTGGATATCTTGTACGACAGACGAGAATAAGACCAAATGTTTGTTAGACTGAATAATTTTTCTGCAAATCGAATATAAGGTCACATTTTATCAACTGCAAATATTTTGAGGATAAATAAACAACATATATATGTAAGTAAACTATTTTTATGAAAAAACCTTTAATTTTTATACACTAGTTTTCAAGGAAAACGCCAAAAGACATTTCGATTAAAAATAAAATTAAGCACTTTCCGTAGTTTCAATTCAAAGGAGCCAAAACAGAGAGGCCGCAATGCTTTCACCGCTTACACATGCCCCTAGTTTCATTCAAAAAAACCGACAGAGAGGCCGCTCTTAAAAATATTACAGTTTTTGTGTCAGGAAAAGTAAAAAAAAAAACTAGCCTGATTTTTTTTTAAATGGGCCGTATTTCTCTGATATAATTAGATGTTTTGTCAAAATATTTACAGTTGATAAAAAGTGACCCTATATATCGAAGTATGGTTTGCAGCTATCCCTAACTAATAAATTCCCCAATACTCTTATGTATCTTTTTTGCAGTCGGAATAGTTTGATTACTTCTGTACCATGTCCCCATAATAATATGCCATAAGTTAGACATAAATGTGCATAGGCGATAGTTAGCACTTTTTGCTGATTTTAAGTTAGTTAGTTTTTTTAAGTTTACCAGTGTATCTAGGCACACGTGCCCTGTACCGTAAGCATCATAATGCCATAGGTTTATTATTGTTACATAACAATATTATGATTGTGTGCATGAAGCAATAAAATTGTTTGAATAATAGTCGCTTGTTTACGCTTTGGCAGATTATTTGCCACGTTTTGTTACTTAGACTCATATAATTAATAGTCATATAATTAGACTTATATAATTAATAGTAAAAGCATGTCTTTGCTTCTACGTTTTTTGGGTGGGAGAAAAGTGAAAAAGCAATTGTTATGATACTTATAAAATATTAAAACGTGTAAATAAAAATATAAATATATAAGGTCACATTTTATCAACTGCAAATATTTTGACTAAACATCTAATTATATCATAGAAATAAGATCCTAGCATTAAAAAAATTCAGGCTATAGGTGTTTACAATAAAATTTTGTCACAATTTTTTTATAGGTAAGTAGCTGTATGCCCTCAACGTGGTACACATACTGAGTGACGGCAGTTAATTAAATTCCTATGCCAGTAGCGATCCACAGCCAACAGCTATCAACACCTGCCAGGAAGTCAGTTCTGTAATTATCGTACAATACACATCCACATATAAGGCTACCGCCAAATTGGATACCGTAAGGGCTTAGGTAGGATACCTAATATTGGGTATAATAAGGTCACTTTTTATCAACTGCAAATATTTTGACAAAACGTCTAATTCTATCAGAGAAATAGGGCCCTAGCATTTAAAAAAAAATTCAGGCTACTTTTTTTTTACTTTTCCTGACACAAAAATTGTAATATTTTTAAGAGCGGCCTCTCTGTCGGCTCTTTTGAATGAAACTAGGGGCACGTGTAAGCGGTGAAGGCATTGCGGCCTCTCTGTTTCGGCTCCTTTGAATTGAAACTACCGAAAGTGCTTTATTTTTCTTCTTAATCGAAATGTCTTTTAGCGTTTTTCTTGAAAACTAGCGTATAAAAATGTAAGGTTTTTTCATAAAAATAGTTTATATATGTTGTTGAATTTATCCTCAAAATATTTGCACTTGATAAAATGTGACCTTATATACTTTCTATGCCTCCTACCTAACGTCTCGGTGGGCGAGTTGCAAATCAATTTCAATCAAAGGACGTCGGGCAGTGTGTTACGGATTTTTCGATACATAGCCTGGATTTGTGATTACCAACCCGCATTTGGCATGCGTGCTGATCAAACCATTACCCATCAATAGTAGTGATGGCTTGATTTCAATGATGGAGGCCATTGCCCAGCAGTGGGACAGTCATGGGTTATTCACTTGCTTTACTTTTTACTAGCTGACCCGGCGGACTTCGTACCGCATTTTTTTTAAATATAGCCTATGTTACTCAGCGCTAATGTAGCATTCTAATGGTGAAAGGATTTTTTAAATCGGTCCAGTAGTTTTTGAGTTTATTCGTTGCAAACATAGTATATAAAAATACAAAGCTTTCCTCTTTATAATATTAGTGTAGATAAACTTTCGCGTTCCATAGTTATCAAAGATGGTTCTGATACTTTATTAATCCCCGTTTACTTTTTATTAGATACTATAGTGCACGTGTGTCTGCATTTCCTATCTTAAATATTTCCAAAGTCGATATTGAGGTATAATCAGCGCGCCGCAGCCACAATATATCCACTATATATCACTTCTATAAATATTACTTACACGATAATAAAAGCATAGATTTAATTGACGTTGCAAAGATTAAAAGGTTCATTACCTAAAATGCCTTTAACCCAAAATTTTATTTTTCTCCAAAACCCTTAAGTGAACTTTTTCATCATGGTATAAGGATATCCCCTTGCGTTGAGAGGTGAGACAGTTAGACGTAGGTACCTAATATCTCCGAAACATTGGAATGGGCAGGAAGAGGAGGAAGAGGAAGAGGAAGAGGTCTCAAATAAACAGCAAGTGCACTTGTACCTCTTAGGAGCATAGTAATCGCATATCCGTTACATTTTCATAAAAACGACGTTACTTTATAGCCTTGGTTCTCCGCCAAGGTATATCCACAAAAAAAGGAGACCCAGAAAGTAAAGCTTAATACACTAAGGGGCACATCTCACCGCCCACCCCGTTATTTTCATACAAACATAGGCCCTTCTTTACCATTGGGCACTCTGGGCAAGTGCCCGAGCCCCGCAATCGATAGGGCCCCCTTGTTCCTGCCAGATCACTAACCGATAATCGATATTATCGATAAATATATATGTTTTGCGAAACAAGAATTACTAACTTATTAACTTTTTTGCTTTTTAATTCAAATAAATTAGGGGCCTAACACTGCAACTCTATCTGGCTGCAAATAAATAAAAATATCAGTTGAATAAATCTAGAGTTTTGCTTATATATTCCTTTTGCCTGTTTTACTAAAATCTAGCGTAGCATAAGGACCCCAGAGGCCCTGGTTGTCTGGTGGTTTTGGATATACCTTGGCGGAGTACCAAGGCGATAAATTAACGTGCTAAACTTGCCTTCAGCAGTCTCTTTATGTTGTGGTATATGTGACGATAACTGACAACGATAATTCCAAAGATTACATACTTAACCAGCGAGATCGCAACCTGAACTAATAGCTGCTTTACCAAACCCCGAGAAGGCGGTCAAGAATAGGGTATCCTAGTGTTCGACAAGCCTAGTGTTAGCGAGATCTATTTTCGTCGCCAAAAAATGTGGGCTATGTTCAAGTAAAAAAATCAGTTACTGACCTTTCCATTATTTTTGAATTTTGTATTCACAAAATGCTATAACATTGGGTCCTTACCTATGAAATTGTCGATTTTTTCTCACTTATTAATAGGTGTATTACTTCTAAAAGTCAATACCGGTTGTTAATATTATTATAGGTACACCTTTAATTAGGACTATGTTACTTAGGCTTCAGTAATAATAACAATGATTATTCATTTTGTGTCTTTAAGGTCCAATTTTTTTTTTAAATTGACATTTTTTTTTCGCGGAATTGACTTGACTTGACTTTTTGTTTAATTGTAGCTTTGAAGGGACTTAATTTTATTTCTTAAATGCCTGCTATATTTAGCTAGTGAAACAAACACACTACTCTTAATTTTTTTTATAGAGTTAACATAAATAGATAATAAGAAAATTAAAAAAAAACGTTAGTATGAAAAATATAATTTTATAAAAAAATCTTCATACAAAACGTCAATTTCATAGGTAAGGACCTAATATATAGGGTACAGGTTAAAATTTTACTGCTACAAGTTTAAAAATATCGATCGCTGGGCCTCGGTAGGTCAGCAGTCAGAGCATTAGACCGGTTATCAAAGGTCGTGGGTTCGATCCCCACTAGAACTTCCTGGAGGCTGGTTGATTCTTTTTCTTGTGAAATTTCATCCAGTTGCTGACCTAAATGATTAAATGATAAAAGTGCCGATTACTGGGTCCTGTCGAACCCTAAGTAATCATAACTATTTTGTCGTACCTCTCGATGAACAAGTCCGTTCATGAGCAGTCCGACGAAGTTTCCGTTGTCATCCACGGCTGCTACGGAGAAGCCCTGCTCTATGGTGCTGGCCGAATACTCCTCCAGCTCTTCGCAGCGGGATTCGGGAGTCTCCAGAAGCTTTATCGCACAGTTCATTGGCTCATCTCGGAAGAAAAACCTGCGCGGAAAAATTGGCATGATATGTTACGATTGTCAAAATTTGTTGACGAAAAAAGGTCGTGCTTAGTGGTGTGCATGTTTGATAATGAAATTTAAATTTACAGACCTTTGTTTTGCTAAAAATAATATAAAGTAGAAAGTGTCGATTAAAGGAAAAGACAAAATTGGTAAGTATCTTAGGCAAGTATAGTTGCTTAATTTTTTTGTTATTTAAACCACTATAATTTAGACCTTTTTAGTAAGCAAATTTTTTAAGCTTCGCAAATAAATTAATGTAATCGAATATCTGAGTGTGTAGTTAAATTGAAGAAATCAGGAATTCAGGATCAGGATTTCAGGATTTAGGTTCGCCATGCTTATTTACTAATCTCGTCTATAGCTTTGTGCATGTCGGCGCCGCTGGTGAGCTTCTTGACGGTGTAGCCAGCTACGCCATCTTGACGTATTGGCATATCAAGATGGCGTAGCCTGGCTATTTTATCTTATCTTTTAAAAAAGATTATTTTTAAGCTACTAATATGTAGCGTATCTGGGTGTGTAGTCAGGAAGGAATGAGTAGGGTGGTTTGTTATGCTATTTCACTCACCTCGCGAGGAAGTCTATAGCCTTCTGTTTGTCGGCGCTGGTAAGCCGCCTGACGGTGTAGCCAGGCTGCGCCATCTTGCGCGGGCGCAGCCCCAGCTCGGACAGCTGCGCCGGCAGCTCGTCCGCCAACTGCAATGTTAATAGTAGATACTATATTAGATAATATGTAAAATATGAGAAAAGAGGCTCGATGGCGCAGTGGTACACGCGCCTTGATTGCTGCAGATAAGTTACTTAATTATATATGCAATAAAAAATAAAAATACATTTATAGGTGATTCGACCGCAATCTCAACTGATTATAATAGTCTGATGCGGCTTAGGATGGACTCTTAGCATACTTTAGAATAAAGAAAATAATTATAATTCTAAACGTTTCTGTCTTTTACCACTAAGAACTGTGTTTACAGATTTTTTCCAACCAACTAATTAGAATATTAACAGTAACAATTAATTTTATTGCATAATCATATTCGACGAAAGATACTTTTTGCAAGCGACCTGACCGACTGGCTGGACACACAATATTATTTTTTGTTTCTCAATCACAGTAATTTCCTCCAGCTCCCTATGGGCACAGTGCAAATGATGCGAAATAAATGATTCATCCTTCAACTACTGACTGACTAATGTCAAAATGCCATCTTCAATTATTCTTGCAGCTGCATCAGGGAATATGACACCGGTAAATGACAAAATGCAACACTTTCAATTTACTGAACGTGTCAGTAGCTGGTAGGTAATTGAATAGTTGTCGTATCATCATTCTATTGTCGGCTGTAAACAGTTTACTTAGCATAATATTGTGTTCCAGTACGGTGTTTTAGTTAGTTAAAGAAATTCTTTATTATTTTTTCTTACTAGCTGACCCGGCGGACTTATTATCGCATTTTGTTTAATATAGCCTATGTTACTCAGCGCTAATGTAGCATTCTAATGGTGAAAGATTTTTTTAAATTGGTCCAGTAGTTTTTGAGTTTATTCGTTGCAAACATACATACATACAAAAATACAAAGCATTCCTCTTTATAATATTAGTATAGATCACACTAATCACACCAATATTATAAATGCGAAAGTTTGTGTGTACGAGTATGTGTGTATATTTGTTGCAGCAACGGATGGATGGCTTTGGATGAAATTCGGCATACAGATAGTTTATAACCTGGATTAACACATAGGATACTTTTTATCCCGATATTCCCAAGGGAACGGGAACCACACGGGTGAAACTGCGGGCGGCCGCTAGTTTAAAATAATAATCTACCTTTCAAAAATCTATGTATATTAATAGGTAAACAACCTACCCCTTTTTAAGCACTTTTTATTTTGTAAATGTGTAGAGGTATTGGAGGAATACCACTACACATTTACAAAGGAAATTAAAAAATTACATAAGGAATCTAAGATCTTTCTACTAATCTCATACTAAATGTATGGGAGTGTTTAATGTCAACATTTTGGATACTACTCGTTTGATTTTTAAAAAGTTATTGATTTCATTTTATTCATTAGGTAACGTACTTTCGATATCAGTTTAAAGTTTTTTGATATCTGTAAATAGTTACGGAATAATCGCCTGGACACACTTAACGATTACACCCTGTATACTATATCCAGGACTTCACTCTATACTATATTATAGATGCATCAGTAATGGTTAAGAAGGGCTTAAATGTACCTACATAAGATCCCTGGACGATTTGGCGTTATTATTACGTAGACGCTCTTATCTTATCATTTTAATATAGTAGGATGTACATTGCTCACATATCGTGCAACATAATATGATGTTTACATAGATATCATTAGTAAAAGTCAAGTGCATTGTAGGTAAATTAATATAGGTATACCTTCTTATCATTTAATAGAAAACGGAGAAATGCCATAAACCTTTTGTGATACCATTTTCCTACCTACTTAAATAGGACTTTAAGGGTGCCTTACGAGAGATTTATATGGCATTGCAGCTGCGCCTCTTTTCTCTTGCTCACCAACGAGGATATACTCGTATCTACTTAAATCTCTCTCCAACTTAAAAATCGCAAACAAACCAACGACCAAGTGTGGTTTACTTGATTGTAGAGTAGTGGCACCAGAGTTCAACAGGAACCAGATTTTGGCACTATTTTTAACCAATACAAATAGGTGTCAGCAATAACTACACTACAATTGAATACAGACATGCTCCCTAGCTGTCATTCAGTAAAATTTCTATGAAATTCCTTACTTATTTTTTGGCGACGTAAACTAGTGTTGAACAATGGTTACTGTGTCGAGCACCGGTGCCACTACGAACTTAGTATAAAACAAAAAACAAAAAAAAAAAATCTTCTCCTTTTGAAGGATCTTCTTCTATAATAATGTTACTACTTGGTAAATATGGTTCATTGAGTAATTCAAGTTTACCTAATAACTAAGACGTGCTTGAAAGCCTTTAAGTCTTTTTCCTATACGCCAACTAACTAAACCAATAATTAGATGTGTCACCACTTTACCATCTACGTCATTTTATTATGATAACGATTCAATGGAAACCGTGCTCAATAATTATTACGTGACCGCAAATATTTATGGTCTTGTAATTGTCGCGCTTTATAGGTCGCACCCTGTTCGGTTATCGAGCGAGATTATCTGGGCCGGGAGAGCGGTTACAAGTCCAAGTAGTACAGTCAGCGTCAAAACGTTCTTAGTGCCAGTTCTTTTTTTGAAGATTTTTTTATTTATGCCTAATTTTTACTATTCTGGCAGTAACTTTTTCTTTTGCAATTAATCTCTTACAAGCTTACACATTTTTTATTAAATCTAACAGCAGTTTTACTTATCTTATATATTTTACACACTACTTATTTAGGTACTTTTATTACGTCTATTGGCGCATCATCGTCAGCTCATTTTATGTCCCCACTGCTGGGGCACGAGCCTTCCCTATGGATGGACAGGGAGAACGGGCCATAAACCACCACGCGGGCCCAGTGCGGATTGGTGGTTGTTAACGACTGCTAATGTAGCCGGGACCAACGGTTTTACGTGCCTTCCGAAGCACGGAGGATCTCGAGATGATAAATTGTTGGTCACCCATCCGATGACCGGCCTTTGCAAAAGTTGCTTAACCTTAGCACTCTCAGACCTTGCGCGTTAACCACTGCACATCGAGCTCCTAATTTAGTTCTCAGTTATTGGCACATAACACAATTTCTTTTACATATTCTAGTACAGTATTTATAAGTTTACTGTTTATTAAAAGCGCACTTTTAATAGTCGCTGAGTTGGAACCATTTTGGGACTCTCCTATGATTTTTTCCTTTTTTATCTGTATGTTTGAACTGTTTTGTCCCAAATAAATTTATTTTCATTTCAATAAACAATAAATTGCCAATTAAGGCTCTAGTTTTCTGATTGAAAAAAACCGTCCACTTTGCATATAGCTCATACTTGGTTTTGGCATTTATTACGCAGTCATCCAGTCCGGAGCCACCACTTCGCTATCTCAAATATCCCATCACGCACAAAGAAATTTGGTGACTCGTTTCTTTGTCACACCTCCAAAAGATGGCATAGAATGGAACCAGCACACGTTTTCCCTCCTTCCTATGATATGGGGTCCTTCAAACGAAGCGTGAAGAAGCACCTTGTAGGCCGGCAGAGTGAGGTTAACTGATGGTGCGTTGTTTTCACGCTGCACCAGTTGTCTTCGCGACTGGACTCCATTTCCACTTAACATCAGGTTGTATGGAGTCACTTGCCGTGCTAACAAGTCTGAGTACAGTACCTTTCGTTTGTTTTCGATGACGTGATCGTGATCCTATCAAACATTCTGAACATTTGACAAAAATCAACCGTATTATGTAAGTGTCTGTGAAAGACAAAAGCCTCTAATTTTTTTATTATCCTTGTGATGTCTCACTGTGTCAATGACAGTCAGGTACAGTTTTAATTGACGGCTAAAAGCAAATAAAAGTCCTTGTTTTGTCACGTTTAATTGACTACTTGATACAAATTAAAGTACTTGACGGTTGGTTTTTTTCTAATCTTTAGATATTTTTAAAGGATTGTATGTTCCGATAATATTGGCGCTGACTGTACGTAGCCCTTAATATTGTACTTTATGCATATCCGGCTGCGTCACCTTGAATCACAGTTAATGGCGAGCTAATAATTTATGTTAAATCTATAACTTTGTACAGCTGCGCTTGTAATTAGTATAACAATAGCGGCTGAACCATTATTGAAAAATCAGCGTTATATTAAATAAATTTCAATGATACAATGTTACTAAACTGGAATAGTTTATTGAAATACCATTTCAACTTTGAAGTTATTTGAACTATTATTCGAATAAATGAGAACTTAGGTATATCTACTTTAAATGCGAAAGTTGGAGGCTGCGATTTACTGAACGGATTTATGTATCGACATTTATGTAGGTACTTTTTTTTAGTAAATGTCGTTACAGTTTCTTGTAGGTGGCCTGTCATTTAACAACTGGAACCAAAGCTTAAAATAGAAATAGAAATAGAAAAAATCTTTATTTTGGTAGGTACCTACAATACATCACACATACCTACAAATTCAAAACACAGGAACATCACTTAGCATATACCAAATTGGTCTAACTTTAATAATTTTATTTTAATGTTCAATGTTTGCGTAAAGTTTAGAAAACAATAAGGTGTTATTTAAAGCTTTATAGATTTGATACAAATTATAATCGTTACCACATCGGGGGAGGCAATGCGACAGAAGTTGACGTGTCAAGATTTTACATTTGACACTGGACTGATTTAAAAGAGAACTTTCGATTATTTAGAATTACGTTATCTTTGCATTATTTACTGGATCCTTTTTGTTGTTGCAGAAATCCAAATATCAAGCTCAAAATCTTATTACTTTATTAAAAGGGCCTTTGGAAAACGTATTTTTTGTTACATAAGAACCACCTTAGAGAAGAGCCAACGGATATCAGCTACCAAGCTCCAGCCGCTGCTGGGTTCTACACGGGAACTCTGGTGGTTGCTTATGGCGGTCAAGGATCATCCTAGCAGAACGAGGGATCCCCCTCGGAGTTTGTAGTGGGTATACCCTCCTTCTCCCTTGAGAGAATCGGGGGGAGAATCCCACATAACCATCTGCATTTCCCTGGGCATAGAAGTATGCCGAATGAATTTACTACCGTATACACAGAAACCATTTACACCGCCTATGTGGTCTAGTGGTTAGAACCACCGGTCTAAAACCCAGTGGTCCCAGGTTCGATTCCCAGTGTTCATGTTGTTATACTCGGTTTGGTTGGTGGTAGGGCTTGTTTGTCCGCCTGGCTAGCTACCACCATCTTATGTAAATATGTTGCCATAACATCAATATTTGTAGCATTGTTGGTGTTCCGGCAGCTAGAGATAGGATAGCAGGTGCCTCAGTAGTTGAGAATCCCGGGTGAAGTGCGCTTCCACCATTGGCCTTATCATCACACAACATCAGGTGAGATGAAGCCACTGTGCTTACTCGTATATAAAATTAAAAAAAATAAAACCAGCCAAATCGTTACTACCCGTAAATCATGTACTCTTAATTGAATGTTATGCAAAGGCCTAGTATCCAAACGATATCGGACGGATATTCAAATTAGACCTTTGTACATGACTTAAAGTAATTTATGTACTTGTTTGTATTGTTCGATTGATTTAAAAGCCAACGACGGTCACGACTGCAGATTAGCTGCAGCACGCTAAATAAGAAATAAGAAACATTTATATATACATTACAGGCTCTACATTAAGACAATATAATATATTTATGAGAACATAAATTGTTGTTGTTGAAACATTAAACTTAACTAGTGGTCGCCCAGTGGTCGAAATTCGACCGTAATTTTATTAAGGCTGCACGGATTGTATCTTATGCAATGAAAAATTTAAAAAAGATAGAATGTGAGTTTGGATTGGCAATGACAGATTACGGCCGCTCCTCTTCCATTTTTGAAATTTTTGAAAAGAGTACCTATATATGCGTGTGTGTCAAATACATGGTAGTGTGTGTAATGTTTGTTTTATTGATTTAATGTATTTTCTATGCATAATTTAAAAAAAAAATTAACATTCTGCAATCCTTCTCTATATAAACTACTAGCTGACCCGGCGGACTTTGTACCGCTTTGATAGTTTCCATCATTGAGTTAAATATATAGTATCAATGGTTTCCATGACAACAAAACAAACAAATCATTTTGTATTTGAAAGGCGTTATTATTCTAAGTTGAAAATTAAATTGTCGTTTTTAGTATTTTATATAATATTTTTTTTAATATAGCCTATGTTACTCAGCGCTAAAATGTATTGTTGTAACATAGGTAGGTATTGCAGTTTCTATTGCGTCTAAAAAAAGCGTTTTGACAGCTGCTAAAAGTTTCTCTATTCATTAATCAGTCAAGTACTCAATTTAATAAATAAATAAATAAAAATATTCAATAAAAAATAATAATATTCACCAAGGACATCCTACTCTGTGCCTACATACATTTTACTAATATTCGTGCACGTACTTATTAATAAAAACCTAAAGACTAATCCCAATTAAAATCATTAAAAAGATTATAACTTTAATAAAAGTACGAGTATATAAGTAATCCTTTGTTACATAATTGCAAAGTATTTGCATACAATGACCAAACTTCATTACTATCAAGAAAATGACATAAAAATTTGCCTTTACAAATTAATTATGGTTAAAACAGTAAATAAAGTTAGTGTATCAATTAAATTCGCTTCTGACTAAATGGTGGCACGCTCCATCGATGTTTAGACCATTTATAACTTTTTCTCATAATTATCTGTATTCAGTAACAATTATGACTGAATAAATGAGGCTTTTGTTCATCCATCAATGGGAACGGTTGAATAGAGTTTTAATACTGTTCGTGTTTTAGCGCGTGACATCTAGCCTGATCAATCATGTCTTAAATGTATGATAAGTGAACTTGAAAAATACAATTTACAGTATTAAATGGTTGATTTTAATTTGCTAAAACGATTAAATAGTTCATTAAAAAAATGGAAATGGCACTCGGATGGCGTTCGGATTGCGAACTTGCAAGCTAAGCACACATTCTCTCTCATACACGACACACATAGACTGACACACAGATGAAAACTCATACATACACACACACACACGTAGAAAATATAGATAAAAATAGATAGGATTAAGATGACTTAGATTACTCCAAACAAACAAACTAAACTTTTGTAATATTTTAATTTACTTTTTCTCGGGTACAGTGTGCCATTAAATGTATAGGTACTAGAATATCGTAAAATTATTTTTCACTTCTCATGCTCGTAAAGTTGTTCTTTATGTCGAGATAAGGCTGCATAAAATGGATTTTAATGCTCTTGTGCATAAAGTAATTTCTTCTTTTAAGACTAAAGCAATTAGGCCTTACAGCCACATATACAATACACCTTCATTTAATTGATAAGTTTTTATGTGATTTAGGTTGTATCTTAATTTAATTACGACATATGTATTACTATCTAAATACAAATTTACGATTAGTACGGGCGTGAATTTACGTAAAAAAAATATAACGCAAATATTTATAATAACTTGGCATTACGGCTCAGACCATAGTCAAACGTCACATAGCTGAAAATTAAAAAAAAAATAAAAATAAAAGCTGTATGGTGGGTTAAATTTTCTAATTTTCTTGTATATGCTTAATCCTTTCCTTGTTTTATTTCCTTGCAATCGAAGTGAAAAGCAGAGTATAAAACTCGAGTATAAAACCCATTTTACCCTCGACGTGACTATCCAGGCTATATGCACGTCTCGGGTAAAATGGCTCGTTTTATGCTCTTGTTGGTACAATCTACTATTTTAAGAGGGAGTCTGTATCTCACAAAAGAGGTTATTCTACCCTTAAATATTTATGAGAGTTGTTATTTTATGAAGAATATTTAATTTAATTTAAAATCTTTCGTAATGCCGGGTCATTGGATGGCTTCAAATTAAAAAGTTCGAGCTCGGGGGACATTGTTACAATCGATATATTCTTTTCTTTTGTATTACTTAGTTAAGGCATGTTAAGCTTTGATTACGTGCAAAGCGTAGTTAGCTCTATAGTATTATTAAGGCTCTATTATTCCTTACTCGCGTCTAAACACTGCAATGATCATTAAGTTTTATACCATCATTACAATATGGTAGCTAAGTATAGGGTTCTAATCTGCGTATAATTTGTTATAATTTGCCTGTTAACACAACCTATTAATTAGAATATAAATAAATGCATTATATTATGCAGAATAGGTTGAACGGTTGTAGAGTCCTTGTCTAAGAAGCATGGACTTGGCTACTAAATTAGTTTCAGCTTTGTGCAGTGAGGCATATTTATAAGCATACACCTGTAAACCATAACTTAAAACGATAACTTAGTCAGTAAAGTAAATAGCCTTTAAGTAACTGTCCCATTGCTGGGATGCCTCCATCATTGAAATGAAGTCATTACAATTGACGAGTAATGGCTTAATCACCACGCTTGTCAAATGCGGGTGTTTGGTGGTTGTGATCCCACACAACTATGCATCGAAAATCTGAAACACACTTGGTCTGATCTGGGAATTGAACCCAGGACTTTCGGGTGTCGGGGCGAGTACTTTTCCACTCGGCCACCAAAAAAAAACAAAACAAAAAAAACAAAACAAAAAAACAAAAAATAAAAAAATTAAAAAAAAAAATATTCTGACTTCTTAATCGTGGATCATTCATGGTACATTCAGCTACCGAAACCGTTATCAAGTTTAGTACTATGTCACAACTTACAATAGCTCTACTAAAAGTTGATTAGCGCCTGTTAAGTTATTTAGTTTAGTTGTTCAAGTGTTCAGCGACTTTAACTGCTGACTGTACAAGGCGTCTTTTTACTCGATCTCTGAGTGACCAATGACGTTATCTCAGGGTCTATAGTTCTACAAACAACAACAAAAATTTAAATTTAGCAAATAAACTTCCTTTGACGGTATAGATATCCGATATATTAATAGATTGTTTAAAGTTCTCTCTGGCTCACACGACACGAGTATTCATGACTCTATAATTTTACGGACTTGTACCATCGGTCAAGTATGTACTAGATTCCCGATGAGCGCTGGAAAAACGGAACAACAATGACTTTCGTGGCGAATGACAGTAAATATTAAGTACAAATATTTTGCAACCTTAATTGATCTTTATGTTTAAAATATAAGGTTCACAGTAAGCTGAAATTGTTGACGCAATCCTATGTTTTTTCACATTTTGTTTTCGAAATTTAAATATATAGAAGAGCAAACGGGGCCGCTTTGAGATGCATTTTTGTTCCGAATCCTTTATCTAGTACAAAATTAATATATACTACTCAAAACAAAATAAGGGCCACGAGGTATTTTTTCATTTTGGTGTAAATTATTAAACATTTACATATTGAAAGTAGTAAAATATTGAGTATACAAACTCTTTGATACCTAAACTTTTTAATATTGTAGTATTCATCTAATGCTGGCAACAATTTTAAATAAAATTTGATTTAAAATTATTTTTGAGGACTTCTTGGCGGGAAAGTGAAGAGTCATGTCTGCGGTTTTGTTTTATTTTCGAAAATTTGTGTTATATCGAATATTAATGTGAAATAATGGTGGATTATTAACCGTTAAGTGTTCGTGAGTGTGCATGAGTGTTGGCAAATAAAACAAAACAGTGCAACGTCACTTTTCAAATTCTCTCAAGACGTCCGCCCGAGGACTTAGTAAAGCCCCACATCTTTACTGAGATACTCGAGGGGTTGGGGGTATATCATTTCTCACTTCTCATTTCTATTATCATTCATCATCATCATACAGAAAAGAAATATTGTTTATTTATGTATTACTAATAATAAAAAATACTTGAAATTGGCTAAATGCTAAACGCGAAGCCATTAATTAAGATTAAAAAAAAAAAAAAAAAAATTTGAAAATTTTGATTGCATTTTCTTTGACGTTTTGCTTTTCTTAGCTTCTTGGTTTATTAGAAATTATCAGAGTTCATTGATATCTCGAGTCAGAAACATCTTTTGCAATATGCCACAAGCACGCAGGCGTCATATGGACTCGCTGACAGCAACCAGAGCCGTTACAATGATTGAAGAAGGTCATTCGCGGCGATCTGTGGGTTTGCAATTGGGATTTTCTCGAAGAGCTATTCAAAATCTATGGAATCGTTTTCAAGAGACCGGCAGTGTTAGAAGAAGACCTGGTTCGGGCAGAGTTCGCATTACAACAGCTCAAGAGGATCGTTACATTCGATTAAGTGCGCGCCGAGATCGCACAACGACGGCCCGCAAGCTGCAAAATCGTTTACGGCTCACAACGGGTACTCGTGTCAGTGACCAAACTATTCGTAATCGATTGCATGAAGACCAGCAGGCATCAAGAAGGCGAGTTGTCCGTATTCCATTAACCAGAAATTATCGTGCAAATCGTTTAAGATTTTCCCGTCAACATTTGGACTGGGACATAAACCAATGGGGCATGGTGCTCTTCACAGACGAATGCAAAGTTAAATTTTTTAACGACGATCGGCGTATTAGAGTATGGAGAAGACGCGGCGAGAGATTTTCAGAAGCCTGCATCCATGAAGTCGATCGTTTTGGTGGTCCAAATGTAATGATTTGGGGCGGGATAAGCTTACACGGCAAAACTGAGCTCGCTATTTTAAATGAGGGTACTGTTACTGCTCAGCGGTATATTGAGGAAGTCGTCAGACCACATGTGATCCCATTTGCCCAACGAGCGGGTCCTAGATTCATCTTGATGCAAGACAATGCTCGTGCACACACGGCTCAAGCGACTCGGTTTGTACTGGAAGCGTCTCAAATTCAAGTCTTGCCGTGGCCGGCGAACAGTCCGGACTTAAATCCAATAGAGCACATGTGGGATCAGTTGAAACGAAGAGTTAGAGACGGTGAGCAGGAAATCCACAACCAACAGCAACTCATCAACGCTGTTAAAAGAGCCTGGGAAGAGATTCCAATGGAAAATGTCAGGCATTTGATTGAGAGCATGCACTCCAGGCTTCAGGAGTGCGTAACGAAACGAGGGGGGCATACCCGTTACTAAAAGATGAGCATGGAGTATTTTCTTTTGTTTTCAGTAACTTTACATTGTTTTTATTTTTAACCTTAAATGTGTTTTTTCTTTCAAAAGCAAATAAACTTTTTAATCATTATTATTGGAATAAATTTATTGGTCTACACGGTAAAAACAACATTAGTTTTCGTTATGGAGACAAAAAAATTAATATTGGTTTTATTATTTTCATGGTACAGACAAAATACCTCGTGGCCCTTATTTTGTTTTGAGTAGTATACATCTAATAATAAAAATATTATGAAGAGGAAAGCTTTGTATTTTTGTATGTATGTTTGCAACGAATAAACTCAAAAACTACTAGACCGATTTAAAAATTTCTTTCACCATTAGAATGCTACATTAGCGCTGAGTGACATAAGCTATATTAAAAAAAAGAAAAAAGAAATACGGTACGAAGTCTGCCGGGTCAGCTAGACTATTAATAAAGAAGTAAAGTTTGTGACTTTGTTTGTATGTCAGCGCTAATCTCTGAAACTACTGGTTCAATTTCAAAAATTCTTTCACGGATAGAATGCTACATTCCTTGCGGGTAACATAGGCTACATTTTATTTTGATAAATCTCAAATCCACGTAGACGAACAACGAACAACGAACGTCAACTGTAAAGGTAACCGATATATTGAACCGTTCAATCGTCCCTGCAGTTTAGTGGTATACCGTACCAGACCTCTAGGTCCCGGGTTTCATTAAATACATCTTCTCGTTTTCGTAAGCTTGATCTACCTAATGGTGAATAAAACGCGCATCACCACTCTATTGACTAACAATTGCAAGTGTGCATGTCCCACGTTACAAACTAACTTGTATTCAAGATATTCCATTGAAATAACTTCAATTATTTTTCAATTAAACACTGACAAGAGGTATTAACTAAAACATTGAAAGAAAACTTAATTCAATATATAAAACCTATACAGCCCACCGTGCCGGCCGTTGACAAGGCTAACAAGGACCAATTAGTGCACCGCTAATTACTTATAACAATCTATTCAATATTAAACTGGACAGGAGCAAACATCACACATATTGCAACGGATCAAAGTACCTGGTAAGTAAACAGCCTATAACTGTCCCACTGCTGGGCAAAGGCCTCCATCATTGAAATCAAGTCATCGCTACAATTGATGGGTAATGGCTTAATCCTCCTCGCCTAGGTGACCGAGTTGCAGATTTTCAATTCCCAGGTAGGCTACTCTTGACGCAAACTCAATCTCAATACAATTCCAATCCCAAATCTAAAAAATTCAAATGGCACTCTTAAAAGCAGTAATAGCGCTACATTGGAATTAAATTGCGTGGAAATTGAGTAAACAAATTATTATCGAGATGGGGTGTTCCGAAATTGCGAAATTTATCCAAATATCGATAGATATTAATCCCATTGGAATTGTATTGAGATCGAGTTTGCGTCAAGAGTAGCCTACCAGGTTGGGCAGTGTATCTCGGATGTTTCGATGCATAGCCCGGGTTTATGATCACCAACCCGCATTTGGCAAGCGTGGTGATTAAGCCATTACCCAAGTACTTACAGTTCAACTATTTTGTTAATGTCTTTCGTTTGTCGGCTGTCGTCGGATTTCTATCAGTTATCTATGCATAGTATTAAAGAAAGTCCCCACATCGCGTCTGTTTGTTCGGGCTAATGTCAAAAACCACTGGACGGACTTTGATGCGATTTTTCTAATATATAGAGCGTCTTTCGAGAGTGGTTTGAGTATAAAAGAACACGGGGAAAACCGGGCTGGGTCGCTAGTAGAGTATATAGAGTTGCTACTATACTACTTTAATTTATTAATAATTTATTTTAGGATGAGGGGACATACTATTGTGCCATACGTAATTGATTTACGATTTATAGTTTTACAGCTCTATATAGTCTACACGAAAAATCAAAACAAAACAAAAATAAAGTACGTTCTAAATTCAAATGATTAAACATGATAAATCTAATTATTGATGGACATGGAAATTAATTTTCGGTTGCATTCGGAAGTGCAATGATTACCGTAAAACATTAAAATTAAAAACACTGTACGTACCTATGACAAGTGCATGCCTTGACATGCTGTCGTTTGTACCATTGTTTCCCTATATTTATGGTATTAGTATTTATAGGTAATTGATTGAGAATTGCGCTTCACCTCTGATATGATTACTAGGAAGTTGAACTAATTGTCATAATGATAACGTGATCGCGTTTCTGGGCACAAACCAGACCTCATACAAAGGCATCTAGGCATGCACTTAATAAGAAAAAATAGATTAATCGCGTAATGGTATTGAAGGGTTACTTCCTCTTTTTAGAATATACAATCTGTAAAAAAACTAGCAATAATATTACGTACATATACCTACCCATGTGGTGAAAAAGTTTTTCATATTTTTTAATTAGTTGCAGGAGTTCTTAAATAATGGTAAGTAGGCTAGTTGAAGGACAGTATGTAGAAAACAGGGAATCATCGATTTGTCACTTTTGTGTTATTAATCTTTGAGATAGAGATTATTGCCCCGTCTTCAGGGTTGTATCCTGAAGAGTTTAAACAAAAACTTGAGCTCCTTTTTGTCTAAAAACTATAAATTTCTCAGCTACCTATTACTTGTGAAAAAAACAGTTATCACCAAACATGTAGGCTGCTCAAATTTTATTGCCTATGTTTTTTCCAGGTTGTATACGAGTAATATAAAAAAAAACAGTAAAAAATCATGACAGAAAAAAATAAACTTAACTATCTGCACTTTTCCCAAATAAATAGGTGCTAAAGAATGAGGTTTTTTATTGTTATTTCTTACGGTAAAGCACTTGGCCTTATCCCACCTGATGTTAAGTATAATGATAAGGCTGCAGGTGGAAAGCGCTTCACCCGGAATCCTCAACTACCTAATGAGGCACTGCTATCTTACCTCTAGCTGCTGGAACACAACAATGCTACAAACATTGATGTTATGGTGACATAATTATATGGTGGCAGCTAGCCACGCAGACAAAAACCCCTTGCACTAACCAAACCGAGTACACAAATATGTACCCCCGATGAGAATCGACCCTGGGTTCTCTGGGTCAGAGACCGCTAGTCTTAAACACAGAGCCGTTATAGGTTGAAAATAAAGAAAAATTGCTGTTAATATGTAATACTCTTGTTTATACTTAGCTACCATTTAATTTATAATATAAATCAATTCAAAGTGTTATACAAGATCTCAAGAGATAATAGGTAAGTATTTGATTATATCTAAACCAATAACGCTTATTGAAAATTAAACACTCGACGAGATTGCTGCATTAGATATTATGTTGTTCATTTATTATTAGACGGTAATGAATAACTAACCAATCTAAACCGGATAAATAAATTAAGTTTATTTAATTAAAGAAAGAAATAAAAACCTAATGAGTTATTATATTTTTGAAAACAAGAACAAAAGATGTAACAACAAAAGTAGCTGACGACAAGCTACATAAACAGAAATGTTGAAAAAAATCCCACGAGCAGGATTTGAACTGCACCCTTCTGACATACCGGGTCGTAGTTTTATAGTATTATACTCGTAGGTATAGTATTTTTCTTTGTTTCCTATTATGTCAAGTAAAGTAAAACATCGTTACATAACAAAGATAGATATAATTAGTTGCTAATTAGAAGTTAAGTAAAAGTTTAAATGTAAAATAGTATAAAAACCTAGATGAGAACTACTGCCAACCAACTGCTATGCAGTTTGGCAGATAATAATTATGTAGCAAAAAAAAAATCGTTTAAAATTTTTCATTCATTCATTCATTCATTCATTAATGATCGCTCGCTCAGTGCATTTGCGATTAAAATGTATGAAACTGGTTGCTTTTTACTGTAATAAGGTTTGGGGTTCCCTACATGAAATCGAAAGTTGCGATATCTAATGTCACGACAGCGAAAACGGTCGGTGGATCGAACGGTCAACAAACCGATGCCGATGGTACGCCACATCGAATGTCGCGGCATCGAATGATCACAGTATCGACAAGTTACACCATCGAAGGGTCATCAAATCGACGGTATACCACATCGAATGTCGCGACATCGATTGTCAGTTAAACGGTAATAAATTCTTTTATAGCTGGTTTTGTTCTACACCATCTTAAACCCATCTACTAAAACCGAACAATCCTTGTCTTTATCAGTTTTAAGTAATTTAGTTTCGCTCATCTAAGTTTCGTATCACACCATTACAAGCACAGAATAGTAATACTACTTTGAATGAGAGTAGTTAGTAGTCTATCTTGACATTGCGTCCTATAAAACACGTAGGCGTAGAATGGAAATCATGCAGTTGATATTATCTACTACTAAAAGAAAATTACAATACATTTGCTTCATTTATCTAAATGCGTTTTTTTTCACAATATTTTAACGTAGGTACTTTTTCTGACTTTCAAATCCATATTTTATTTCATTTTTAGAGTTAATTTTGTCATGAATAATCGATACTCAAACCTATGGATGTCAATACATTCGATGTGTTAACCATTCGATGTAGTAATGGTTCGACATCGAGACATTGGATGTCGCGACATTAGATGTGGCGTACCATCGGATTGATGACCGTTCGACGCACCGTTTTCGCTGTCGTGACATTTGATGTCGCATCATCACCAACCCGCATTTGACAAACGTTACCTATCCATTACTTAATTCAATGCTGGAGACTTTTGCCTGGCAGTGGGACTGTATATATATAGGCTACTTTACTTTTGCATATAACTATGCAGCGCCACGTGGGATCCGCATAAACGCGATGATGTTCTGCGAATGTCTAAATGCAATAAATTAAAGGGTAAAAATTGAAAGTCAACCGCTTAAAGTTATGTGTACCACTTCAAGATAATTAATGAAATTAAAACGACAAGTGCAGATAGATAAATAGAATGTAAATCTTAAGGTCAAGTTCATTTAGTACCTACCCACATAAAAAAATATATAAATAGCTTTTGATAATCATCCCGCGCCGTGCATTGTACCCAGATGTATGTCACTAGAACTACCGGTGTATAAAAAGTAAAACTTGAATCGGGCGAAAGGCAGGCGTTGAACCCGGGACCTTGATATTGAACGTGTACGAGGCCTGTCACGTCAAATGTTGTGTTCAGTTGGTAATTAAAAAGCGGTTTACGGTTTTGTTTCTTCGATCAGTTAGATCTGCCCATAAAAGATGTCCATGAAGAAAAAAATTTTTAAGTATAAATAAATATTTTTGTTTTTATTGAATAATTTCTTAATCTAGATATGGATCAATGACATGGGATTCAGGATGGAATATTTTAGTGATATTGTGGTTCCCATGGTATTTTTATTTGGGAGTTGAGGAAAAAAAAACAATAATAAGGAAATGCGTATGAGTTTAATATAGGTATACCTGATGACCTGACCTGACCTATAATGATGTATTACTAACACATGTCCTTGCTCGACTTCAATTTCTTTTAATAGTGAATTATCTTTAAAATTACCTTATTAAAATTGTTATTTAACTGTATTGTATGATCTTAGCACTTTTATTTGTTGGACGAGTTTAGGTGCAGGGCACGAACTTTTTTTTGGATTTTTTAATGGCTAATATAAACTTTCTACTTTTAAATCGTGTATAATTAAAAGTTGATCGAATATTTCTTAGAGATTTAAGCAAGTACGACCACTACAACTCATCTACAAACCCTAGGGTTTGTAGATGAGTTGTAGTGGTCGTACTTTTTGTTATATATCTAGATATATAACAAGACTAGTGTCATATTTGAATTGCGCAATTAATGTTTGCTACAAATGTAGTGACGATGTAGAAACAGTAGAAAACATATCGTCACTTTTCTTAAGTTTATTTGAATGAAATTTTTGACTTTGACTTTGGTTTTGACTCTTTTTTGGTACTAACGAGTTCCAGCTTTTAACTTAGTTTCATCATCATCATCATCATCAGCTCATTTTTGTCCCGACTGCTAGGGCAAGAGCCTTCCCTATGGATGGATAGAGAGAACGGGCCATAAACCACCATACGGGCCCAGTGCGGGTTGGTGGTTGTTAACGACTGCTAATGCAGCCGGGACCCACGGCTTTACGTGCCTTCCGAAGCACGGAGGAGCTCAAGCTGATTCATTTTTGGTCACCCATCCGATGACCGACCTTTTTCGAAGATTGCTTAACCTCAGCACTCGCAGACCGGGCGCGTTAACAACTGCGCCATCGAGCTCCTCGCTTTAACTTAGTTTACAAACTATTATTGTAACTTATAGTAACAGACTTTTTTTAACATAGTTGTATATAAGTACTTTGTTTAGAAAGTTCACTACAATAAGTTGCAGTGATCGTTTGTAAACTATCAGCTGGAAATCGTTAGTACCGAAAAATATCAAAAAGGAGATGGGACAGTTAATTGTGTTAGTGACTGTCTGAAGCGATGTTTGTGTTGTTTTTATGAATCTTCAAATCTATTGAATGTATTGCGTTCCAAACCAATTACCAAGTAAAATTAAGAAGATTTAATAAAAAAAGACAACAACCTTGCATCTTAAGAAGCAAGATAAATCTTGCTTTCTAAGGAAAGCCCGGCGAAGCTCGAGCTATTTCAATATAAGGCCAGTGGTCACCCATCCGGTAACCAAAGAAAGTTGCTTAGGTAACATGTCTATACTAATATTATAAAGAGGAAACCTTTGTATTTTTGTGTATGTATGTATGTTTGCAACGAATAATCGCAAAAATTACTGGACCGATTTAAAAAATTCTTTCACCTGCCTCTTTCAAATCCTGCTCGTGGAAATTTTTTCAACATTTGTGTTTTTGTAATTTGTTCGCAACAAAATTTGCGTTAAAAAATATTTGAACATTCATAAATTCTTTCACCATTAGAATGCTACATTAGCGCTGAGTAACATAGGCTATATTTAAAAAAAATACTAAAAACGACAATTTAATTTTCCAATACAAAATGATTTGTTGGTATTGTTGTCATGGAAACCAATGATATATATTTAACTCAATGATGGAAACTGTCAAAGCGGTACGAAGTCTGTATCACTACATTTCCACCTTCCTGAACTCGAAATTGTTACAGCTTATTTCAATATGACATTGTTCCGAAGTATAGAAACTGCCTTAGCTTGCATTGTCACTGCCATGGCTGGTTCATTTGAACGCAATGTGCTAATACTCACTCAAGTGCGTAGCGTTTGTAATAACGCATTGTTATCTCAGTATTTACCTATTATTTATGTGCTACAAAGATCTCGCAGTTCCTTATAGATGTAACAACAAGATGTATTGCATTACGTTTTATGTATTTGCTTTAAATGTCTCATTCTGCCTTTAATATATTGTCGGAAGTGTATTGTTGTTTTCGCATATTTATGAAGAAAAAATAAAATTTGTAATAAACTAGACAAAAATACCTGCTGGTATTTTTGTAAATACAAATCTTACATTTTTATTGTTGCATGTTTAGGTAAGTACCTATGTTAATATAAGTAGTATCCAATATTTTTGACGCCGTAAGAGAGAAAAGAGCTTGACACTTGCTGAGTTTCTTGCTGGTTCTTCTCAGTACAAGGTCTCCCGCCCAGAGTAGACTTACGAACCGATGGCATAATGACATTCATAAGAGCTATTTGTAGCCTAAACAGAATAAATGATTTTGAATTTTGAATTTAAGTAAGTAGGTACCTACGCTATTTTATGAAAAATTTTTCAGTGTATATTTCAAAAAAACTATGTTTATTGTTATCTTTATTTGCCAATGTTACAACTCTGTCTTTGTAAACTCTATGTTGTTATCAGCTATAGGTTTTTGTAGAATGTAGCAGAGTACGTTCTCTTACGTTGAATAGGACGTCATAAATTCATCATAGATTCAATAAAACACGCGGATCTGAGCGCATGTCACGACACACTATCGGATCTAGCTAAGGTGGACCGAGGCCACATTACAGGAAGACAATAAAAAAAATTGCGAATACGGTATGATCATGCATTTGTCACATACTCAAGCTATTGTAACAAGGAAGTATGCCATCAATCCCTTTGCTTTTATAAGCTGTTAACTGGTCGTATTCCATATTTAAGATAAAACTTTATTTTTGGTTCGCCGAAGCCTTAACGGATGCTACGCATAAACCTTTAACCGCCTCCGTAGTTATCGAGTGGTTAAACTACCAGACCCAGAGGTCCCGGATTCGATTGTTTTTTATACTTAGACCATGGGGCCACCATTAGCTCCGCTCGGGGTCCGTTTTAAGTAATGAAATGACCATCGCGGTCCGCAGAACATTTATATAGAAAAAAATATTCTTTAAACAAATGTAATTACGTTAATAACAACGCTTTCGCAATCCGCGAACTCTTTCTCGCTTGTTAGCTCGTTACTTCGCCCGGCCGTTTTCGAATTGACGTCAACAAAGATAATGCGAGGGATACATTTTTATTAAATAACGTACTCTCTAGTGCAAGTTGCTATGTTCTCGTGGTCCGCACAAAATGTGTCGGCGGTCCGGATACGGACCGCAGTCCGCCATTTGGTGACCCCTAAGTCTAAGTCTTAGACCTTCAAAACTTACAATATTTATCAAGTAGTGGCCATAAAGGTTTACCTGCTCTATCAAAGCAAATTAAGAATATCTCTTTTCCTACGTTTCTTTATGTGAGCCTTTGAAACTGACACTAAGTGCATCACATAACATATAAAATAAGTATTATAAGTAATAAAAGTTATAAAGTAAAAAATCGATTAAGTGTTTAACTTAATCTTGTTGTATATCCTCGTTTCAATCCACAATATGCTCTAACAAACTGCATCCAAATCTCTGAAGTCGTTTTGGTGGTGCTAGAGATTATAAAATTATTATACTAGATATTATAAGTAGCTTATAGATAGGAAAGAGTTCTTTATCAATCTTGAAGATGCATTGACCTATACAAGCAAAATTAAATTCCTCCCTTTATTCTGCTAGCAATAAGTTCAATTTCAGCATTGGAAATAGTAGGTACTTGATTAATTAGGACATTATGACATTAGCAATCGGAGCGGTACAATTTTAAAACTGGGTGCCTTGCCTAGCGCGAGTTTTATTTATCATTCAATCATGTTAACGAAAATGAGAATTTGTATGGCAAAATTTTATCTCTCCTCATTTGTCAGGAGGTGCTTCAAGGCCATACAAAATTTCGTTTTCGTTAACGTAATTTAACTGGCACTCGGACCCTGACGTAAATATTTATTATCTTCTAACCCAATCGTATTTGATTTTACCAGTGTCTGTTACATTTTATTGTGTTATAAGTTATTTAAAATTTCAGTATCATCGATGAGATTCAGAAATACTTTAAGTACAGGGATTTTCTTGTCCGATTAACTCTATCTAAAAATGTCTATGAATATTTTGTTAAAGTTGAACACTGTTCGTAATGAAATGAGATAAAAGGAATATATTACATTCCTATTATTATTTGGTAGCTATTTATATGTATCTTTATAAAATTCATGAAAAAATAAGCTCTAGAATTTTCTTCTGAATTTTGTTGCATATTTCATCAAGAAAAGAAAGGGATGACCTAATAAAAATAACATTATTATTTGCTTTACTATTATAAATTTTTAAGTAGAGTGTAAGTACAATATAGTTTCCAACTTAGAGCATAAAACCAAATAATGCTCTAAGGTTTTCAACGATAACTTTTGAATATTCTAAAAAGGTTTCGGTTAACAGGAAAAAAGGTATTCTAATAAAAACATCTTCAAAATTATTTATTGGCTAGAAACGAGTGTTTTATGCTGAGGTTTTATGTATAATAATACAATTACAATTTACGTCAACACAAAAAAGTGACCTATAATAAAAAAATCTCATAATTATTTCTTTGTTATGGAAGAGTGTTTTGTAAACATTAAAACTATTAATTATAATACACCTACCGTGTACTTATTAATCCGTGCATTTTCATGGTCGAAGTGTGTCTCCTTCAAGTTGACAATGGATCTATTACTCGCGACGGCCATTATGGATTTTGAAAATTAAAAACAATAAACTGTCACTTTTCGCGCGCAAAATCGGGTTCTCCCAGAAACGGCTCTCCCGCGTGCCTCGGTGGGATCGCGTCGAGATTCCGTGTTTGAATGGTTGCGAAATAGTGCAGCGCGCTTCGTTTTATAAGCTTGTTGCGAATAGATCTGAATGCGCCCCCGCGCTCCTTCCCTTTCATATCCGTGCTGTACGCTTAGAGCAAAAGGAATCATTAGGCCTAATAAGCTCTTAGTGCTGTCTAGCCGCCTCTGTGTTCTATTGGTTAAGCTCACCGGTCTCAAACCTAGAGCACCCGGGTCCAGCGGGGGGTACATAGAGCTTGCTTAAGTCCACCCCTGTCTAGCCAACACTATCCTATCTAAATATGTCGCTCGAGCATCAATGATAGTAATATTGTTATAGATAATATAGCCAGTTCCATATATATATATTTTTTTATTTCTATTTCCTCAAGTGTTGAGGATTCCGGGTGAAGAGCGATTCCACTTTAATCCTTATTATCATTTAAAATCAGGTGAGATAAAACTTTAGTGCTAACTAGGCCTAAAAAAAAAAAAAAAAAAGGTAATTGGTCCTTAAAAACCACAGAGTACAGAATCTTTATATATATAATCTTCTGTGCGTGTGTATGCTATTGAACTCCTTCTAAACGGCTAGACCGATTTGGATGACATTTTCTGTGTGTATTCAAGTGGATTCGAGAATGGTTTGGATTTACAATTGGACCCGGTAGGTGGCGCTGCTATAGGGCTCCATCATGGGATACGGGTGTTCTTAAGCGGACGAATGATTTGTTTGATTTGTTGTCACGGAAACTGTCAAAGCTGTACGAAGTCCGCCTGTCAGCTAGTACTAGGTATATAATTTTTGCTGGTATTAGCTCCATTTCAACATTGCGAATACTTGGGGTTGGGTAATGACAGAAATAAAAAAGGAAAAACACTTCTCTCATCACCATCTACTATTAAAAGAAAATAATGTACAATATTCTTCATAACCTTGACACTGGCTAAATATGGGAACCACTCAAAGTCTAAATAACTAATTAAGCTAAGAAACATATGGAAACAACCGCACCAAGATATTAATATTGAAAAAACATACGCCCATGTCAGTGATGCTCTAAAGAGTTTCCAATTAACTATCCCTTTCAGAGTAAATGCATAAACTGCTTTCAGAAGCGATCGGATGGAGTCGCTGAAAATGCCACAGTTGTTTATTAAAACCAGTATTTTGTGTAAAGTTCTTTTTTTAGTTTTTTTATTATTTTAATTTTTACATTCATAATTTTATAATAATATGTAGGTACCTAGTCGAAAAAGTAGTAGAAAAAATTAACCAATTCCCGGGGAAGTTTTTTTTTGTAAAATTTAATTTAATTTAATTTAATTTTTTGTCAAATTCAAATTCAAAATCATTTTATTCAGTTTAGGCTACAAGTAGCTCTTGTGAATGTCACTATGCTATATATATATATGGTTCGTTAGTCTACTCGACTTAAACGTCTAGTCTCTAAGTAAAATTTAATTTAATTTAATTTAATTTTAGTAAAATTTAATTTAATTTAATTTAATTTAATCTTGTATTCTGTTAGAACCCTTTTAGAGAGAGATAATAGCAATGTGTTTTAACTATAGGTTATGATTTTTAAAGCAATCAATGCATATTTAGTGAATATGCCTATATACAAATTCTTACATTAAACTTTAGCTGTTGATGGAGACTATATAAAATGTTTTACAGAGTTCTACGCAATTTAGTATAGGGGGGTATAGTACAGGTATCCTAGGTATACCTTTTAAGTCATACTTTGTTGCAGTCATGCTGGTTCAGGATATTATATATTTAAAACTCTCCAAGTGCACGCCACTGAGCACGATTCACGGCTACTCTCATTCAGCTCTTCCCAGCCACCTTGCAAAGATCGTCGCTCCACCTAGACTGCCTATGTTCAGCAGTGAAATAATATAGGCTGATAAAGATGATGATGGATGATGATATTTTATTACTCCACTTTCTTATATTACCAATATGTACCAGGTGATAAAGCACCTCATATAGAAAGAAATATAATATTGAAATAATATTGTAACATACATAGCAAAGATATCATTATATTCGCTTGGATTTGATTTGACTCGTTGGTAAGTTACGATAGAGGAGAGAGAGGAGAGTGAGGAGCTCAATGGCGCAGCGGTTAATGGGCCTCGCAACTTTCGCAAAGGTCGTTATCGGATGGGTGACCAAAAACTTATCATCTCGAGTTCCTCTGTGCTTCGGAAGGCACGTAAAGCCGTTGGTCCCGGTTTCATTAGCAATCGTTAACAACCACGTATCCGCACTGATCCGTTCTCCCTATCCATCCATAGGGAAGGCTCGTGCCCGTTCAATGGGGACATAAAATTAGCTGATGATGATGATGATGATGATGATGATGATGATGATGATGATGATGATGATCATGATGATGATGATGAAGTTACGATAATATGGAAGAAAGAGAATGCTCAACTTCTTAGGCACTTATCTTGTCCGGTAGTCTCAGAACAGAAAACTACAATACTATTAATATTGTTTTTACAGCGACAGTCTCATTAAAGTAAGTGCCAGAAGTAACCTCTCCCCCGCTCAGTATCGAACCCGGGAGCTCTGGTTCTGAGACCGTTGGGCAAACCATTAGACTACAAAGGCGGTGTAGAAATATTTATAAAATATTTTAGGTATAATATGTTTTTTCTGAAAATGTTTGTTAACAACATAACAGTAACATGAACTTGTGCAAACTGTGTGGGCGCAGGTAGTACGAGTACACGAGTATAAAAGCGGCTTTCATCAAGCTTCCCCCCCCCCCCACCGCGTTTCATTTCCATCTCGCTAGTTTGCGACTACGAGCTACGAAAGAAAGTTTGGAGCTGCGAAATAACCTTTTCATCCCCCCATCTCGAAGAGAGTATTTTTGCTCTTCGATATCTGAGTGCAAAAGCCGTTTTTATCCGCTAGAGGATAAAGTAAATTGAATTTAGAACATCGTGTGCACTAAGTTTGTGAATTCAAAACATCATTAAACCTATTTACTTCTACCTCCATGGTGCCGAATTTATCAGTACACAAGTCACTAACACCAACATTACAGTACCTAACAAAAATATTACACTCAACTTAAGTAACTGTAGCAACGTTACTTTCAATTTTTCTTAATTGTACCTAAGTATTATTTGTTATAATTTAAAGATTATTCAGTAATACATACCTATCATAATGTAGTAGTTAATACACAAACTGAAATAAAAGTATCTTGTGATTGTAAATGTTTTTTTTTGCATTTAGTCATTTCCTCGCTGAGGTGGGATGAAAAGTTACGTGTTGCACTCGAGTGCAAAGATTTTTCACCTCGTGCTCTTTTGATTCCCTCGCTAACGCTTAGGATTCTAATTTTTGAATCACTCGCTGCGCTCGTGATTCAATTTTAGAATCCTTCGCTTGCTCGGTCATCAAAATTGAGCACGCGGTTAAAAAGCAACTTTGCACTCTTGTATAACAAATAACTATTTTTCGTTACGAAAGCTACGAAAAGGGATTAAAGCTACGACGCTGTGGAATAATGGAAGTTGAGACGAGCCGTTGCGTTGCTGAGTTCTTGATGCAACTTTTTGTAGAAATGGCGTTGTGACATTTGATGTAGCCAGAGTTGAATGAACTACTTATTTTTAAACTCTTACTGTGATTTTCAACTTAAGAGCTGTCTACACTTGAGAAATAAAATGTTTAACGTGGTTGGACATAAACACTTTAGGGTGTCCTACCATTTTAATTTTTGTTAGTTTGTGAACACAGCCTAGCCGGTGCAGCCGAAACATCGAGTCCATTAAAAGGATTGTTTAGAATATCTGAAATAAGAAGTTTTATAATTATGGTTATATATAATTTACGCAAATATTGTTGCGAACAAATTACAATTTAAAAAGACGTGTTGAAAAATAAGTGTTGATAGCATGTGTTGTGTTGGGCTCACGGTCTTATATATAATGTAAGAAAAAGTGAGCTCTTAATATTTCAGGCCAAGGGTCGTAAACTGGGAGATGTGGCGCCTGTGATGCTCAACGGTATGGCTCTTAATCGAGTTAAAGAGTTTAAATACCTCGGCCATGTGGTCACCGAGGATTTAAAAGACGATGGTGACATCGAAAGGGAGAGGAGAGCGATAGCGGTCCGCTGTAACATGTTGGCTCGCAGATTCGCGCGGTGTAGTGTAGAGGTAAAGATTACACTCTTTAAAGCATTTTGCCAAACACTTTACACCTGCAATCTGTGGGTCAGCTACACGCAGCGGGCCATCAACGCTCTCCGAGTACAGTATAATAACGCATTCAGGGTGCTGGTGGGGCTCCCACGCTACTGTAGTGCGTCTGCGATGTTTGAGCATGCGCACACAGACGGCTTCCACACCGTGCTGCGGCGACGCATCGCGTCGTTGATGTGCCGCGCGCGTGGGAGCGCCAACACCATCCTGAACGTGCTCAGCGACAAGCTGGACAGCCCCCTTCTGGGGCACTGGGTCGAAGCACAAGCGCGTGTGCCCGGAGCCCCAGAGGGCGGCAGATATCTAAATTAATTTTTGTATTTACTAACATAGTATTTAAGTCATTTGTATACTAACAATATTATGGGCAACAGCCTGAAATAAATAGATTATTTTTTTTATAGTTGGTAATACACCTGACCCGACATGTCATAGGATGCGGGTTCGAATCCCGCTCGTGGAATTTTTTAACATTTTGTCTTTTTTTAAAAGAACTTTTATGTTAAACCTTATTAAACATTTTAATGAAAGCCCTCTATTAGTATCGAAATCAAAGTCCGGAGGTCAAGTCTTATCAAAATCTACAACACTGCCAAACATTCTTTGGAGAATTAAAAAGGTAAAAAATATTACAATAATGTTATTTTAATGAAATTATAATTGGAGATAATAAAAAAAAAGAAATATAAACTTTTCTATTAGTTTTATGCAGTGCACCTGTTCATATAGGAGACTATATGAACAAAATGCATAAGGAGATCAGGATGGGATATGTGTTACTAAACCTTTCCTAACTTAACGTCATCGTCAGTCTCATTTCCATTCACGTGCCTATTAGCTCGTGTCACGTTGAGCTGCCGCTCTGTTTGCTGTTCGTTCTGGGGTATTTCGGGATGCGCTCCGTTTGTTGCTTTAGAACCTTTTCAGCTTAAAACGACTGTTAGAAATAGCGCTTTTAAATTAGGTCGCTGCAAACGGATTGCACACAAAGAACGAGAATGAAAAAAGATGTTGAATTGATTCAAATGAAACTCTTTATTCGGTGATTGTATTCGGTTTGGTGCTCGATGGCGCAGTGGTTTACGCGCTCGGTCCGCGAGTACTGAGGATAAGCAACTTTCGCAAAGGCCGGTCATCGGATGGGTGACCAAACATTTCTCATCTCGAGCTCCTCCGTGCTTCGAAAGGCACGTAAAGCCGTTGGTCCCGGCTGCATTAGCAGTCGTTAACAACCACCAATCCGCACTGGGCCCGCGTGGTGGTTTATGGCCCGTTCTCTCTATCCATCCATAGGGAAGGCTCGTGCCCCAGCATTGGGGACATAAAATGAGTTGATAATGATGATGATGATGACTCGGTTTGGTTAGTGGTAGAGCTTATTTTAAGTATCTTACATAAACATGTCGTCATAAAGTCAGTGTTAACAGCATTGTTGAATCGGTCTTATCTTCGTTTAAATTCAGGCGATATGAAGGCCAAGACGTAAGGAATTAAAAAAATACACCATAACTGAATCATTGTCTTACCTATTGTTATCTCGGTTAAAGACCTGTTTTATAATTCTAAAAAGAAATAAGGTCGGAACCGTTGTTTATCAGTTCTAATTCACTGTTAGGATTTAAAAGTAGGTGACCTAATAAGCTAATTCTTCAGCGTCCATTGACATTGCTCTACGCCTATTTTTTGCCACCGACAAAACAAATTACAAATTTATCATAATTTACGGCACTTTAAATGGTGATCTCATCAACACTTTCTGTGTCAATTGTCTATACCGGAAACATAACGTTATTTTACTTTATTTTAACTCTCTCTGAAGTGCTGATTTTTTTTTAAATTCATGTATGTCCTCTCACACACATCATCAATTATATAATCAGACCACATTAGTAAACTGACTGATTTAATTTTTGCAGGCTTAACTTATGTGGGCTGATTATGATAAGCCCGTGTCCAGCTATTCTCTCACATACATAAACATACACATACACACGCACGCACCATCAGCCTTCAGGCCCCTTCAGGCTTCATACTTTGTATTTCTATATGTGCAATAAATTGGAAAAGACGGACATAGCTCTCTACGCTGGTTAAATACCTAGGTTGGTAGGTTTTAAATACTGCCATATTTCTAGCACCAACGGCTTAACGTGCCTTCCGAAGCACGGAGGATCTCGAGATATGTTTGGTTATCCATCCACTGACCTGGAACTGTGAAAGTTGCTTAACTTGCAAGAGCGCTACACGATGCACAAGCCGCTGCGCCATTTAACTCCTCTGGCCCGATTTTTCAATACTCAGATAGGTTCTAAAGAGAATCTGTCATTATGTCAAAATTATTCAATGAATAAACTTTTACTGACGGACTGACGGTAAAAAAAAATGTTCCTAACATTATTTTTTATGCTCATTACAATGCATTAAGGTAGCACAGCAATATGTATTTTAATTGAGTAGTAGTTGGATCGTGGCTCACTTGATCTACTTGATCGATCGATCGATGGATCTATCTATTTCTTAAATTGAAAATAAACATAGAGAAGAAAAAGAACAAGTTTATAAATATTTTTATTGTTTTAATTGTTGCATTCACAATACTATATGTAGTTACAAGATAGCGTAATTTAAAGTAAAGCGTAATCCCTCAGATTTACGCTGAGAAGCACAAAGTACTAAAAAATTCAACGAGTCTTCTGGGGTCTCGGTGGCTTAGCGGTCCGGCGTTGGCATTGGACCGGTTATCTAAGGGTCGTGGGTTTGATACCCACTCGAGCTTCCTTAGACTGGTTGATTTTTTCAACTAAAAAGAATGTCAGAAGGGTGCAGGTTCAAATCCTGCTCGTGGAAATTTTTTCAACATTTGTGTTTTTGTAATTTGTTCGTAACAAAATTTGCGTTAAAAATTATTTTGAACATTTTATTAAAACAAGTAACATTTTATCTTGTAACTTTAAAAAAAGTTAGTCAGTTCAAAAGCTGCATGACACTTGACATGACGACTGTGTGTGTAGTCTTATAAAAATAGAATAAGTTAAAGATAACAGATACTTAATCACGTTTACCAGTACCTATATGGAGGCAAAAAGTTAATAGCATTTAAAGAAAAAAATGCCATAAGTTCCGCAATATGTTCCGGTTAGAAGCTATATAAACTCCTACATACGAGCCTTAGTTTTAATGTAAAAATGTCATGCATATGGGTGCAAGTGATGCAACCATTGGGTTCCGCGAGCCTACTACTGCTAACTTACATCACAAAATATGTCTCCTTAATTTGTGTTTAAGTCATAAATGAGGTTTGATTCTAATTTGCCATTGTTTGTGGAGCCACGCCCAGCATTGAGACTTTTGATTAGATAAATGAGGGTTATTTTTTTTATATTTTACTGGTAAGCACTGGCCTTGATCTCATCTGATGTTAAGTGATGATAAGGCCATGGTGGAAGCGCACTTCACCCGGGATCCTCAACTAGTGAGGTACTGGCTATCTTATCTCTAGCTGCCGAAACATAACAATGCTACAAACATTGATGTTATGGCGACATATTTAGATAAGATGGTGGTAGCTACCCGATAGTAGAAAACCTATCTTGCAACATGGTTCATGTACAGACTGATTTCAAAATACTTTTTTAATTACTGTGTTTTTGCTTGAAATTTTGTGATGTTATTTAATTTGAATTTAATTTTATGTGACAGTGTAATTTTATTTGATATATGAATGACTTATAATGAGTCAGTACAGTTTAAAGGTATCGAATCGAGAAACGAGGGAAGTTTAATCAAATATAATTACTATGTTTGATTCATATTTAATATCTTATATGAGTTAAATAAAACATTTATAAACAAAAAGTGGGAAGTGTGGATTATACATGTAGCGCCATCTATCAGAAGTGTGAGTGAAGCTTTAGTTTGCGTCACGGTAGTGGAAATTTTACCTAATTATGCTATTTACATGGAAATTAACACAGGAGTGATGAGGTGATAGATAATTGCCATTAATCAGAACAAGCTTGAGGCCTTCTGTGGTTCTTGGAAATTCTTGAATACTTATAGCATACACTTACCTATTTATTTAATTGAAAAAAAGATAAAGTGTTAAATATATTTCACGAGCGGGATTCGAACCCGCACTTCATGACATGCAGGGTCAGGTGCACTACCAACTATGCTATCGTGGCTCTATCCACGTGGAATTTTTTCAACACTTTTTTCTAATTGTAATTTGTTCGTAACAAAATTTGCGTAAAATTATATATAACCATAATTATTTATTTATTTCATTATGTATCACAAATAGGGAAAGTATACCTACATACAACCTAAATACTAAAATTGAAAAAAAATTACCATTATATAGTCGTGTACTCATGGCCTTGATATAATGTAACTATAACGTCAAAAATTAAAGTGCAATAAATCTGTGGAAACCAAACTTCATATATTGTTGTTAAGGCAAGTGGTAGTGGGCAGGGAAGCGAATCCAGGACCTTTGAGTTTACTTTACGGAGGGTCGACCGGGGCAACCGTGGCGTAATGTAGCAGATTTGCTTATTTTTATTTATTTATTTAATTTTATTACACAAAACAGATTTACAGTAACAGCCATTCAGTTTTTACGTGGATTTAGTAAAATAGGTAGACTGCAACTCCACAGATACGTGTAAACAACATGCTTAAACTTTAAATCAAATCATTAAAAAAAAAACATGTAAAATTAAATTAAATTGTGAAAATTATACATTATTATGTTGATTAATAAATTGAATTATATATTAAAATTACAATTACATTATGGAAATCAATACAAATTTAAAAACACGAAATAAAAAATAAATAAAATGAAAATGTTTACAATTGCAAAAATTACATGACATCATGTCAGTCTACTGAAACAAGCCTATGAAGCTGATGCTTAGCACTTTCGATTCCATGTGTGTGATTCAAGTTCCCCTGGATGCTATTTTCTTAGTCTTCAGGCAGAAAAAAGGGACGGCAGAACCGCTACATATCTTATCTTATCTTAGTGGGGCCTGCCGAGATTTCCCTCTCGCAGCAACACTTCGACCCATCGGGATCTTTTGTGCAACCCCATCCTTTCACTCTTCTTCCTCTGTAAAGATAGATGCCATAAGCTTGGCAACGTCCTTAAGAGCGAAGAGCCTGAAGTCCTCCGGTTTCGGATAGGCCGACCCCAGGAGTCCCATTCTTTTCCTAGCCAGAGAGTGGCAGTCATTGTTACATTGTTACATACAGTGTTACATTATCATGTGTCTATGGTCAATGCAATGTAGTCTGTGGTGGACGGTCGTTAAGCGTATGTCATAAAGTATGGAGTCGAAATATATTGCTGAATATTAAATATGAATTTTCATTAATCCCGATCCTGAAGGAGCTGGAACAAAAATATAACAACACAGTAGGTGCTGCATTGACTCCGTTTCCACATCCCTACACAAGCTATTTGTTGATAGATGCATTCTGTGGAGCATTTGTTTTGTGGCATAGTGCCCTGTTAAGGCGCCGATGGTTAACCGCCACATAACTTCCGACCCTTTCAGGAGCTGGGGATCCCAGTAAGGAAGGTTCACAGGTTCAAAAAAAGAGAAAAAAGGACTTCTGGATCTGAGTACTTGTGGATTAGTGTATAAAAATATACTGTTGAAATAATTGGAATGCAAAGTTGTTAAAGATATGAATAAGTTTTTGTTACAATATTTGACATTTACTAAAATGTATAGGTACGTAAATAATTTTTTTTTGTTGGTCCGTACGCGTTCTCATACCATTCATCCGATTGCGACGAAACTGTAGTAGGTAAGTTACGAGCTGCTTGCGAAGGTTTATGTGATGCTGACAGGAAAACCATCATGGTACTTACTTATAGCTTTTTTACATAGCTTCGTTCACTTGGATGAAGTCGCAGGCGGGCAGTCAGCTGTATTACATTTATATAATAACCTCAGACCAAACAAAAAGTTAAGACGGAACTCTGCGAACAACAAAGTGAGGCCAGTTTTTTAAATGTGTGCGTTTTAAACGAATGTTGCCATGATAATTCAATTACCCCAAAAGTACAAAAATAACGTTAAAAATTAGCAACGTTATTTTATTTTTTAACGTTATAATATGATATAAATAAAAGTGATTCTTGTATGCTTGCCTTTTACTTTCTTTAATCGCTTTGCATTCTTGACTTCATGTCAGGTCCATTTTTTCAATTTGCTATTATACCGAACCAATTTTGATAACATGAATATGGGATGAGACCCACCCTAAAGATAATAATTTATGGCTTGTGTTTAAACGCCTACCAAAAATGTATCAATTCTACCAATAAAATTAGAAACGCTTACCAAAACGGATAAATGCTCACCAAATTGTGTTTCCTAAAATATTATAAAAAGGATACAATTTATATTTTTATTAAATGCAATAATAACCTTTTAACTGCATTTCAGACCAAATATATTATTTTGTCACCAAATAGATAATACCAATATTTTATGCCTCGAGTTTCAATTTGGTAATTTTTGCTTTCTGTTGTCTAATAAAAAAAATAAGCTCGAAATTCAACTAACCTATCACGTGACCTACAGGAGTAGGGCAGCTAGTATCCTCAATCATTTGAATAATAGTGTAAAAATTTGGTGAGCATTCATTCATTTTGGGAAGCAAAAATAATACAGTCATTTAATTTATTTGGTACTTAGGCTTAGGGTATAAAAATATTTCTGGTGAGTGTTCAAATTATACTCATTTACTTAAGAAAAAAAAATATATACTTAATCAGTTCACCAACGGCGAAGATATCGCGTCGCGTATTCATAAACATTAAAAAATACAGTTGAATTGAGTACCTACCTCCTAGTTTTTAAAGTCGGTAAAAATTTACTGATAAGCATTACAAGTAACGTTACGTTGCGTATCACAGACGTCACAGTACCCAATAATAGAGTGAACAAAAAAAAACACTTCATAATGGCAACACTTGTGTTTCAAGCAATAACCTCAAAATTTTATTTTGATTTATTGAAAAATATTCGTTTCCAAATTACTTACGTGTGAAATATGATTCCATCCCGCTTTTGAAGATTTTTTTTTATTTACACCTTTTCACAACACAATTCGGCATTTTCACAGGTAAATTTATGATTTTTCAAAACGACTTGCTTTCACGAGCCGCGGACCTACACTGACAAGTTAAGGCGTAGTTTCGTTGTACGTGTGTGCGTGTAATTGTGTACGTACATGACGAGGCGTAGTTTGACCCAGCCTCACTTCGCTGTTCGCAGAGTTCTGTCTTAACTTTTTATTTGGTCTGAGATAATAACTAGCTGACTCGGCGGACTTCGTACCGCTTTGACAGTTTCCATCATTGAGTTAAATATATATCAATGGTTTCCATGACAACAAAACAAACAAATCATTTTGTATTGGAAAATTAAATTGTCGTTTTTATTATTTTATTTAATATATTTTTTAATATAGCCTATGTTACTCAACGCTAATGTAGCATTTTAATGGTGAAAGAATTTTTTAAATCGGTCCAGTAGTTTTTGAGTTTATTCGTTGCAAACATACATACATACATACATACAAAAATACAAGGTTGTCCTCTTTATAATATTATTAGTATAGATGATAGGGATCGTTCAGTAGCCGAAATTCGACCGCAATTCACACATTATTCATACATTTTATCTTTAGGGAATCCTTCATATATACACTTAGGTACTTACCACATTTCACACTCCTCTGTGTCCACATATGTTTAAAAAGGGGTACAAAGTTTTTTTTTAGCTAAAGATATACTATCTGTCTCATTATTAAATGTCAGTAACTTCACACGCGAAGTTAGCTTGCTCGCATTTTCATGAGTTTTTTGAACACTTCAAGCCTTCAACCAAAATATATTTAAGTAACACCGCCAAATTATTTTAATATTTTACGCTTGTCAATCATTGTTTAAATGTTATTATAATAAGTCTGCATCTACATATTCATAAAGTAGTACGTTTTGTATACACTAATACCAAACTAAAAATATCTGTGTTCTGTATTAATTGTGCTGATTTAGTTTGACTTATTATACAGTATTTTGATTTCCGATTTGAGGATTCAAGGTGAAGTGCGCCACCACCTTCGGCCTTATCAAGCCTTAGCAACAGGAGAAGTAAAGGCCAAGTCATCATCATCATCATCATCATCAGCTCATTTTTATGTCCCCACTGCTGAGGCACGAGCCTTCCTTCCCTATGGATGGATAGAGGGAACAGGCCATAAACCACAACGCGGGCCCAGTGCGGATTGCTGGTTGTTAACGACTGCTAATGCAGCCGGGACCAACGACTTAACGTGCCTTCCGAAGCGCGGAGGAGCTCGAGATGACAAATTTTTGGTCACCCATTCGATGACCGGCCTTTGCTAAAGTTACTTAACCTCAGCACTCGCAGACCGGGCGCGTTAACCACTGCGCCGTCGAGCTCCTCCTCCAAGGGCCAAGGCCAAGTGCTCACCCGTAATTAAGTAATTAAAAAAAGTAAAAGTGGTGAATTATTTTTTACGAAACAAGATTTGAATCCTTACTTTGTGTACTATTTACGGGTTAGAACCACGATAGCTCAATTGGAAGAGCACCTGACCCGGAATGTCAGTAGGGTGCAGGTTCAAATCCTGCTCGTGGAATTTTTTTCAACATTTGTGTTTTTGTAATTTGTTCGCAACAAAATTTGCGTTAAATATTATTTGAACATTTGTCTACTATTATGTGTTCTGTGACTTTGTGACAATCTTGACCCGGAGCCCGCGTGGAGCACCACGGGGAGAACGGGCCATACACCAGTATGGTCCGTTCTCCCTATTCCATCCATAGGGAAGTCTCGTGCCCCAGCAGTCCCGACATGAAAATGAGCTGATGACGATGATGACTATAAAATTAATATCTAATACTTATCGCAGCGCAGCCTTGCACACTCTCGTGATCCAATACAATTATCAATTTAAAAGTATTGAACGCGTTTAGGCCACCGAAGAACAGTGAAGGTGTTGCGTGCCGATCGGTCATGCACAAGTAAAAGCAACAGATTTGACCTGACATCTCCATATTTTCTTGCCCATTATCTAGTATTAACGACGTTTATACTGGTTATTAATGTAGCCATTATACCCCTTTGTTCGGATATTTCTCAACTGGGACATTTTTTGTTTTAATTAAAATGTAGTCAAAAAGTTCCAATATTTTAAATTATTTTATTCGTTCTCGATAGAATTACTTCGATATTTTTGAAACCATGCGTCAGGCCAGTCTAAAATGGCTTTTTAATGTTAATCCAAAAACAGTAACCTTATACGATGTGAGAAGAAGCAACTTGCGGGTCGGCAAACATGAACCTATAAAAAACCTTTTTTTATAGGTTCATGTCGGCAAAGTGATGATGAGGCAAGTGAGGTACCATAATCCTGCTCCACTAACGTTCTCGACCACTGGGCAACCGCTAGTTTCTATTAAAAAAAATATAAGTGTAAGTATATTATTATAAAAATCAATTTGCCGAAGAATTTTCACCACGTTTGCCACTGTTCAGGATGTAGATACGGTGCAAGATAGCTAAATCTAGATCGGTCGTGGCCAGCATGACATTGACATTACCACTTTCTCAGGAACTGGTTGCAGTCATCACTCGGAAGTCGTGATTATAGCTACAAAGCCCTTGTTTAGAATGACATTGTTAACAATTTATTACCAATATGGATTACACTGTATAACTTAACAAAGATAATAGATAAAGTCAGGGTAAAACGTTGTTGAGCACGAAGCTATTACTTCGAACACTAGGCATTGAAATAAAACAACTTTTACGGATCAACACGCTTTTATTTTAGATCTCAGTCTCCCAGTGACCACCGATCCTGCAAAGGGTTCGAAACGACAGGGCAGAGGGTAATACGGTTCAAATCCCGATCGGCGATTATTTTTTACATTTTTCCAAATTTTAACTTGTTCCGAATGCCAATTAATTTTTTTTTTATTAATTTAAGCATTATTTAGTTAAATATTGTTTTGTCAACGTCACTCAAACGTCAATTTGAATTTGAGAAAAAGAGACAAAACAATGATTAACTAAATTTTGCTTAAATAGTTTTTATGAATAATAAATAATACTTTTAAACTAGCGTAAACGTGGCTATTTAAAGGCATACTGACCTATTGATACTTAAAATGTTTGCCCGAGATTTTTTATAAAGACAAAAGTGGAACAAAGTTACGAGTTCAAATCCAAATTAAAGCAAATCTATTTATTTGCAAAAGGCGGACTTCATGCCCTGAGGCTATCGACCAGTCGACCAGTGGGTATCAAAACCCTCACAAAAACATTCATCTGTCTATACCTACATAACTCGAATACAATTTAAACAAAACATATTAGTCACACCATCTCGGTATTTTATTCGCGCTTTAGGTACTAATAATCTTAATGAGCTGAGCTCATTACAACCTTCAGTAGGTACCTAGTTCTGACACGATAATAAGCTCATGCAATTTCGGTCAAGAACATAATGAATAGGTAACATTCTCGCATACATCTATGAAAAAAGGGCATTGTTATTGAACTAACGTACAAAATCTAGTTCACTTCTAACTTAGTAGATCTTTAGCTATATACTTATTAATACGTGAAGTAAAAACTTTGTACCCCTTTTTACGAAAATTGGACGGAGGAGTATGAAATTTCGCACACTTATACTTAGTTTATATAGAGAAGGATAACAGAATGTTATTTTTTTTTAATTATGCATAAAAAATACATTAAATCAACAAAACAAACATTACACACACTACCATGTATTTGACACACACGCATATACTCTTAACAAAAATTTCAAAAATGGAAGAGGAGCGGCCGAAATCTGTCAATGCCAATCCAAACTCACATTCTATGTTTTTTAATTTTTCATTGCTTAGGATACAATCCGTGCAGCCTTAACCCATCATCGTTGGCCGTAAATAAGAGACAATAGAATTTTATTGTTTGGCGCTTACATGTAAGCGCTCGGCTCACGAAGGGTTAATAAAATTACGGTCGAATTTCGATCACTGGGCGACCACTAGTTTATATTATTATGAGTTTTGCGTTCACAATGCTATATGTAGTTACAATATGAAATATTACTACAAAAAATCAACCAGCCTCAGGAAGCTCGAAAGGGAATCGAACCTTTGCATATCCGGTCCAATGCTTTGCTGCTGAGCTGCAGGGGCCTCGGTAGCTCAGTGATTTTTTTTTAAAAGTTTATTTTAGTAGATATTTTCACATTCCACTTAATAAATACTTATAGTTGAGGAAATAAAGTACTTTGAAAATCATTGAACAAACAGGTAGGTTAACCACTGCGCCACCGAGCTCCGAGAGTATTATCCAAGGGTACCTAATTGATACCAAAGGTAGTATTGAGCGAGTTTTTTAATGATGATCAAAAAAAGAAAAATGGGAATAATCACTAACACTATAATCAAAAACAAAAGTAACGAAATTCTATTATAATTACCGTACTTATACGTACGTAGGTAACGTAACTGCAAAACTATAGATTTTATGATTATCCTTAGGCATCCACGAGTGTCGGACAAGAACCAGTGATCGAGATTTTTCTCCTTTAATCATTAATTAAAAATAGTGGTCATAAACATTCGTGCCGCTTGCCGCTACGATAGTTGATTAATTTTTTTCTTTTTTGAGAGAGCGATTGAGGCCAAAAGTACACAAACGAAACGTCTATCTTCGGGGCACTAATAATTTTTTAGGGTTCCGTAGTCAACAAGGAACCCTTATAGTTTCGCCATGTCCGTCTGTCTGTCTGTCCCCAGCCTAGCTCATAGACTCTTAGTACTAGAAAGCTATGTTTGGCATGGATACATATTAATCACGCCGACAAAGTGGTGAAGTAAAATGTTGAAAAATATTTTTTTTTTAGTTTACCTTCCCTACACGTGAGTCGTTGGATAGTAATTTTAAAAATATTGCGGGTTTGTTGCCAGTCAAATGGTTGATTTAGGATACGTGAAAAAAATCACGGTAGTTGTATATATGACGAAGTTAAAAGGAAAACTATCACAGCTAAGTAGGCTTTACTAGTTTACGAGTGTAGTGCTCCAGTAGTATCTATAATGAAGTATATGAGCCATAGTTAAATAAATGTTCATAAAAGCCCTCTTCTCAGAGTCCGCAATATTGGGATGGGCTACGGACGGAACCCTACCTACACGGCGCGTGGCCCGACACGCACTTGGCCGGTTTTTTACATAAATATATAATACTCGTATAATTGGCATAGATGACATTACGGGCAGCAAAGCACGGTTATATCCATTATATCCTATGAACCCTTATAGTCTATGATGTTATATACAAGCGCCAATAGGTCGTCGATAGGATCGAAACAAAAACATTGTTTACCTAGTATTGTTTGCTTGCGTGTAAGCGCACGCGATCTCAAAGCGATAACGCTAAACGATCCGTTTTTATGTCTTAATAAATCAATCGCCACGCGATATACTTACCTTCGTAAGGGTAAATAATAATTATGCAATTATAAAAAAAATGTGATGGCTTTTCGTGCTATTTGTAACTTGAAATTAATGGTGGCTACTTAAACTCAATAATTGGTGTTATGAATAGCCATAAATTGTCTTAAACACGATAAAAAAATAGGGATTATCATTTCCAAGTGTCACAAAGCTTTAATTATTGAGACATTGATCGATCGTGACCTAGCACCTACACATTGTTAGGTAAAAACTCAACTTAAAAATTATAGCTTTAATATTGTTTACAGCTTACTATAAGCTAGCCAAATATATAGCCAAAAGGTAGGCACGTATTCTGGGACCCATTCTATTCCCAGGTCGGGCATAATGTGTTATGGATTATTATTCAATGCATAGCCCGAGATTGTGATTTTTTTGTTGTTCTTTCAAATCAGATATTTTTACATAATAAAATATTATGTATTGACGTTTATTTTTTTTTGCATGGTCTTCAAATGATTCAAAACTGAGTTGTTAGGAATGAATTTGTTGGTATCTATTAATGCCACCATCAACCATTTTTAAGGGTTGCGTTCGTCCTGTTTACGTAGACAAAAGATTGCCTACGTATAAACGTTGTACACATTATATAGAAAATAATTACACTTATAATAAACAAACAACATGCAATGTACAAACAAAAACTAAAATGCTAAAACAGCTTTTGCCACTGGGCTATGGCACTTGTTTGTTCTTAATGATAGCGTAAACTTTCGAAAAAAAATACTACAGCCTTTTTTTTATAATTAAATAGATTTTGTTTTTAGAGGCTTAGATTTTGCTGACAAATTTGTTAAGAAATGAAGGTAAAATCAATTTGCATCTAGATAAAAAACTTGTTCTCTTTGGAAGGGCTTATAAAAGAACTAGGAAAACTTTGCTAATTTGCAATAGGTACCTATAAATGTTGTCAAGTCTCCATTAGCTGGACTTTTTACAAAACGTGGCTGTAATGGAATCTGGTTCTTGGATAAATGCGACAGCTTCAGTTCTAGACCAGATTTAAGTTTAACTTCAGTCAACGTTGTGGAATAAGATAGACTAAGTGATGTCACACATTTGCAAGATCACAACCTTTAAGCACAGTATCTAATTCTATGCTACAAGCTGTGCTACGAGCCCCGGCCGGGCTTTTCTTTTTATATCATGTTATAAACGTTATGTCAGAGGCATTATGTCAATTTATTTTGTTTTTGTTTTATGTAAGAGAGTTAAGGCGAAGGGTAAGGCACACTAGCGCCGCTAATGGATTTAATTTGATAACTGCTAAACTGGATTTTTTTTCAAACGTTGCAGACCTTCCGACACTAGGCAAACATCTATTATTTAATAATTGCACTACTTTTAGGTTTGTTTTTGTATTCATTCGCTAACACCAACAGTGGCCATTGTTTGTGAATAAATGCGATAGTCCGTTTTGTGAATAAACCACGCAACAAAAAGTAGTGCATTATTATTAAATAAATACTATGGATGCTTTCTTGTTGTCGGACGGTACGCAATGTTTAAAAAAAGATCCGATCTAACGGATCGGATCTTTTTTTAAACATTGCGTAAACTTTTTAAACTTTTTTTAAATATAATTTCACAATTACTAACGGTAATTGTGAAATTATCAATTAGTGGCGCTAGTGTGCCTTACCCTTCGCCTTAAGGCTATGAGCGCTTTATGTAGGTATATCTACCTATCCATTTTTAAAAACTTTCATTTTTTGATAACAAAACGGTTCTGAAAAAAAATTGGGGCATTGTCTTGGCATATCGCTAAAGACACTAGGATAAGTTACAATTATCTTTATTAGCTACTAACATAGAATTAAGTAAACTGTTACTAACACTATGGATGCAAATCCGAAATAATTGAACTTTATTTTATTTTATTTATTGTCTAGGTACGAGTTTGTTTCTCTCCATAGATTCAGTTCTGCTCTCCTTTAAATATTTGAAGAAATAGCTCATCTGTAGGAGGTGGACATGTTACTGTGATACCTAGGTATATGTGGTTTGTTTTTATGCGTATCTTTCGTGTTCTCGAACATATAGTTGCTACTAATTGAACTAATTTCTATTGACATTGAACTAACTAATTTGTTTTTGCGTTAACGTTCGATGAGACGCACGCTTTTTACGCATTGTCACTTAGCTGTGTAGTAATGCAATTAGTTACAGTCAAAGTTTGTAAACATTAGTTATGTAAGTAATCAAGAAGTTCCGTGTTCTTGAAAAGTCTCTCGAAATAAATCTTTACGTAATTACCGTGCAAAGGTAAACAAGAATAAACTACCTAATCAAATTTTCTTACTTCTATTTAAATTGTCTGTCGTACAAAATATGAAGATATATATCTTCATATCTTGAACGATATATATCCCAATACAAATAGTAAGAGAACGAAGGAATGAATTGGAATGGAGACTTTACAACCGTCTGTCTGTACAAAACCAGATATGTGTAGGTACTACTACTTACAATCGGCAAAAAAAAACTTTTAAACAACAATCAATAATATTAATGCTTTCGTAGTTGATACTTTAAAAAAAATACTTCTGCAGATATAAACACATTTAAAAACACCTCAATATTTCACTACCTACGTAATTACAGTGATAGGATAGTATCTACCAAAATATTGTGCTGTAAACAGAGCTATTTTTCTTCTATATAAAAAAGCTTACTAAACCTAATTCGAAGAGTGATTGAACAAAACATTATGATGATTAACAATAAAAGTTCAGTTAGACATAAAACCTGTAAGCAAACCTACTTCACTTACCTGAAAATTTAAACGACTGGGAGCGAAGTTCTTTTGTTTCCCGTGTTGTGACGTGTTGTCCCCTTCAGTATCCCATTCAACTTTTTCTCTCCCACTGTCCCAGTTGTTTTGTGAACACACTACAGGAACGCTTGGCACCAAATGATGTGCCGTAGGGTGTCAGCGGATATTGTATTATGCAGTAATAGATACATGTGGGTGGGCACCGGGATACGTCAAGTGGATCATTAAAGGTAATATGGAACTGATTATTTTGACCTATTACTGTTGGGTACGGAGCTCGATGGTGGTTCACGCACATGGTTTGTGATTGTTGAATTTAGGCCACTTTAGCAAAGGCCAGCCATCGGATGGGTGACCAAAAAATTTTCTCGAGCTCTTTCCTAGTTCAGAAGGCACGTAAAGCCGTAGGTCTCGGCTGGATTAGCAGTCGTTAACAAACACTAACCTGCACTGGGCCCGCGTGGTGGTTTATGTTATGGCCCGTTCTCCTTATGGTGTTTCCATCTATAGGGAGGCCCGTGCCCCCGCAGTGGCGACACAAGGACACTGGTCAAAAATGAGATGCAGGATCGTTCTGCGGGTATGCCATTTGTCAGAGTGGTAGAGCCACGCTGCGTTGCAGCACGAAATGGGCCGGTTCGCCGGGCGTAATACCACCCTCTCACAGAATATCGGCGTGAAACAATGGCACTCGTTGCTGTTGTTTCGTCTGGTGAGTGAAAGTACCGGAGGCCCATCATCACTCACCCTTCCCCCCTCCCAATTCCTACTTCCTCCTCAAGATCCAAATCCTTCCTCAAGGCTGGCAACGCATCTGCGATTACTTTGGTTCTGCGGTATGTCCATGGGCGGCGGCGATTACTTTCCATCAGGTGACCCGCCTGCTCGCTTGCCTCCTTTTAATATAATATAAAAATAAAAAAATGCCGAGAGCGAATTTTATTCACCTTCAAAAACGTTAATAATTTTTTTATGGCATTGAAGCAGCGCCTCCTGGTGACAAACGTAGAGAGTTAAAATTCGCTAACAATTTTCGAAAGTAACTAGGAATAACTAGGCACCCGGGTCAATATTGATGCGCCGCTTCTCGCCTCATTATTAGCTTATACAAATGCACGCCACCGAGCGAGATCCGCGGCTTCTCTCATCCAGCTCTTGCCATCCACCAGCTTCTTGTCTCCGCTGCCGCAATCATACAGTTTATAACTCTTGCATAACTAATACAGCGGCGGATGTCTTCGTTCAAGGTGCCTAGTGCACGTTTTATTTGCCATTAGATCACGTTACGATACGATGGCATTGAAGCACCGTACCCTGCGAGAAAACAAGGAGAGTTAAAAAAATAATATACAAATTATAGCTTTCCTTTACCTTGTCCACGTCTCTTACAGTACCTAATACAAAATGGCCGCCGTTGTTAACATAGAATGGACGTGAGAAAACATTCGCCTCCCGTCCCTGTTAAAATCTTCGAATGTCGTCGTCACTGTGCATCATAAAAGTTTGGTTTACACAATCAACACCCAATTGGATCGTAATTGAAATAAATTGACAGCGACCCTGACTGATTTGATCAGCGCCTATGTGATTGAAATGTTACGACTAGTACTATCTAGAATATTGATTGCTATATACTTGGTATATATTCTTCATTTATACTGAGATATAAAAATAAAATAAAGCTTCTTTTTTAACTTTTCATCATAACTTTAAAAACGCTTAGGTAAATTTAGTTTCCTATACACACGTTTTTTTTTAAGATCTCTTTATTTTTCTGAAATTTCATTGAACTTTGTATAGGAAGAAATGGCTCATAAACGTAAAAATTACGCCATAACTTCTCAAACCATAACATTAAATATTAGATGCATTATAAACTTACTTTCGTTTAAAATATTCCACACAAATCAATCTCTATTACAAGGGAAATAAAACACAAAATTAAATATGAAATTCATTTATTCTAGACCGTATATCGGCACTTACGAATCATCGTGGTAGAAATTGCATTCTACATTGTAGTTAGAGACTTACTTCAATTTCGAAGATTTGTGACAAATCAATCTCGCCACTTAGTGGCTAACGAATCAGCGTGGTAGAAATTGCATTCTAGATTCTATTTAGAAACTAACTTCATTTTCAAAGATTTGTGACAAATCCATCTGTACCACAAGGGCAATAAAACACAAAATTAACGAAATTAATTTATTTTAAACCGGGTACCGCCACTTAGTGGCTAACGAATCAGCGTGGTAGGAATTTCATTCTAAATTCTAGTTAGAAACTAACTTCATTTTCAAAGATTAGTTACAAATTCATCTCTATTACAAGGGCAATAAAACACAAAATTAACTATGCAATTCATTTAATATCAGACCGGGTATCGCCACTTAGTGGCTAACGAATCAGCGTGGTAGAAATTGCATTCTAGATTCTAGTTAGAAACTAACTTCATTTTCAAAGATTTGTTACAAATTCATCTCTATTACAAGGGCAATAAAACACAAAATTAACTATGCAATTCATTTAATATCAGACCGGGTATCGCCACTTAGTGGCAGACGAATCGGCGTGGTAGAAATTGCATTCTACCTTGTTAAGGCAGGCGGGGCCGTAGCGGCAGGGCTTGGGGTGGTAGAAAGGGCAGCCGGGGTTCACGCAGTTCGGGTAGAACTTGCACATACTCGGCATAGGCACTGCTGATATGCTTTTGTAGTTCGCCGCGGGGACAACATGCGATGCTGTGGACAAAAAAATAATTTGAATGAGTACCTAAGTAAAGTAAATAGCCTAATAACTGTCACAGCTGGGAAAATGCCTCCATCAAATGTTCAAATATTTTTTAACGCAAATTTTGTTGCGAACAAATTACAAAAACACAAATGTTGAAAAAAATTCCACGAGCAGGATTTGAACCTGCACCCTTCTGACATTCCGGGTCAGGTGCTCTTTCAATTGAGCTATCGTGGTTCTAACCAGCCCGCCGAAATTATTCAACACTTTTTACTTTGAAAGCCAAAGGCGCCAATTCAATGTCAACAACTACCGTCACTTTTTTTCAACATTTGTGTTTTTTTTTTATATGCCTCCATCATTGAAATCAAGTCATCACTACAATTGATGGGTAATGGCTTAATCACCACGCTTGCCTAATGCGGGTTGGGGATCACAAACACGGGCTATGAATTGAACAAAGATTTTTAAAAACAAGCTTTTATTTGAATAAAAACGTAACCCAAAAATTATTTAAATAAAAATTAAACATAAAAATTAAAAATAACGCGAACTAAAAGTAAAAAATAAATTTTAGTGACATTTTTTAAATAAATATATTTAGATATTTTCCAAATGTAATTTATATATAAATTTTAAAAGCTTGAGGCACTGTACGCTATCCTTTATACACTCACACTACACACACACACACATAATAATATCAGTGCCTCGAGCGTTTAAAAATTATTTAAATAATTTTTGGGTTACGTTTTTATTCAAATAAAAGATTGTTTTTAAAAATCTTTTTCTATTGAAATTTTATTTTTTGCTTAAATTTTATAAATAGCTTGCCTACTTCTTAACTGATCTTTAGTATTTGTAAAAATTTTATGATCGGATGTTAACGACGGTAGTTGATGACATTGAATGGGCGCCTTTGGCTTTCAAAGTAAAAAGTAAATAGTGTTGAATAATTTCGGCGGGCTGGTTAAAACCACGATAGCTCAATTGGGAGAGCACCTGGCCCGGTATATCAGAAGGGTGCAGGATAAAATCCTATTCGTGGAAATTTTTTCAACATTTGTGTTTTTGTAATTTGTTTCGCAACAAAATTTGCGTTAAAATTATATAAACAAAACAAAAACATCTTAAATATTTGTTATTAACATCTCTTTTTTAGTGAAATATTAAAAACTTTACTGTTTTTTACTCTTTAAGCCCTTTCATTCGATACCCATATTGACAGGATTGAAAAATCTATTTAATCCGCCATCTTAGAGTGGCGGCCATATTGAATTTAGTGTAATGTTATTAACTTTATTGTTTTCTACTCTTCAAGCTTGATACCCATAGTAATGGGGTTGAGAAAAAATTTGCAATCTGCCATCTTGGACCCGCGGCCATATTGAAATTATTACAATACTGAGTATTCCACATTGTATTGTCACCAGAACTAAAGGTGTATGCAAAAGTTCAACTTAATCGGATACCAACAAATGGTCGAAATATAGTTTGCAAATTTTGACGGACAACTTACATAGTTACATACGAACAGTGCAAGTTAAATAAAAGCTTGTAAAAAGACACTTAACCCAACCTGAGTAAAAAATAATGGGTTGTATTTAATCGATCACCAAACTAACCTAACCTAACCCACAAAAATATTAAGTTAGCACCTAAAAATACAAAGTTAGCACCTAAACTACTATTTAGATGCTAACTTACCATTTTAGATGCTAGCCTACTATTTTTTTGTGGATCAATTTATTATTTCTCAAAAATAATAATTTGAATGAATGAATGCATAGTAAATATCTGTCTCCGGATACTCTACTCAGTTTTAATGTGTGTTGTTATTGATATCTATTCTTCGCAGATTTGATTTTGAATTGGAATCTGCGAAGAACTCTCCGTAATAAAAAATATGAAATTCAAACGATCATTATTGCTATTACTTGGTTATTTCATTTTATTCATAAGATAATATTGATCCAATTTATTGTGGATAGTAACAATGGGCACTTATACAACTATGTTAGTAGTTAAAAAATAGAAAATAACAATATAAATCGACAATCTGTATCTGAATAGTATAGCATATATTAATAGTAATAGCAGACCGGGCGTCCTCTTCAATTATAAATTACTTATTCACAAAAAGAAATTATAACGCTATCTAGCTTACCGGAAGATTATAAAGTTGACGTAGCCTTCACTGCAAGGACTTCGTTGTCTGCTTATCACTAGAATAAAGGGAATTCACCGTGGCAGAGTAAAAATAAACTTACAGCCAGTGAGCTTGGCTTGAACTTACACTTGGTGTGTTGGAATACGGTCGCATTAGCCGAAGCGTGGTGGTTAATGGCCCGATCTCCTTGTGGTGTTTACATTCCTAAGGAAGGCTTTTGTCCCAGCAGTGTCATAAACTAAGGTTGGAATTAGGTAGAGTTATTTGTGTACTTGCATCGAAATGTTGATATTAATATAGATCTTTCCGGGATTTTTAATGGACAATCCCGTGTGGCCAACAATATTACAAATAAATAATAATAAAAACCTCAGAGATAGATAAGACAAATACAACAAAGCTAATAAACATACAATTTTTATTAGTATTTACATTAATTCACTATACAAATTATTAATAGTCTTCTAGCCTAGACTCGTGAGGTTAAAATTTAGGTTAATAATTAGTCTCGGGATTTGAGGCACATCCTCTTTATTCTTTCGCTGTATGAAATCAGTGTAAGTACATAAATAACTCATAAATATTCTAACGTAAAATTAACTAAATAACAATAAACTCACAAACAGTGGGCGTGGCGCGCGGCGTCACGTGTGTAGGCGTCCCTGGTGCGTGCGAAAACACGCAGCCGCGGCGTGTGCAAGCACACAGTCAGTAAGTACCTTAGCCGATGACCGACCTTCGCCAAAGTTGGCTAACTTCAGCAATCACAGCAGCGACTGACTACTGCGCCATCGACCACTTCGATACTAGATGATTAATAATAAACTTAAACTTACAGTGGGCGCTGCAGGGGGCGTAGCGTGCGTGTACACACGCAGCCGCAAACTTTCACTTGGGGCGCTAAATTGTATGATGTATTTATAATTAAAAAAAAATAATAAAAAAAATAAAAAATCATGTATTATTCTAATGTAAAGTTAGCTAAATAACAATAAACTCACAAACAGTGGGCGTGGTGGGCGGCGTCACGTGCGTAGGCGTCCCTGGCGCATGCGCGTACACGCAGCCGCGGCGCGTGCAAGAGGCCGCGAACTTGCACTTGGGATGCTGGAACGCGCACGACGCGCCGTAGCGGCATAGGGGAAACGAACGGCACCATACCGACTTGCGTTCGGATGCGGATACTGTGCGAACAAGATGGTATATATTTATTTAATAACGATTAGATTAAAAAAAAAAAAGATCAAGCTTTTTATCTACGTGTTGCCAGTTCTTGGTTCAAATTCTCTCATCATCATCATCATCATCATCATCATCATCATCATCATCATCATCATCATCATCATCTCAGCCAAAAGACGTCCATTGCTGGACATAGGCCTCCCCCAAGGATCTCCACAACGACCGGTTTTGTGCTGCTCACATCCAGCGGCTTCCCGCGACCTTCACCAGATCGGCGGCCCACCTTGTTGGAGGCCTGCCCACACTGCGCTTTCCGGTACGCGGTCGCCACTCGAGGACTGTTCCGCCCCAGCGACCATCAGTCCTGCGAGCAATGTGCCCTGCCTACTGCCACTTGAGCTTAGCAACTCTTCGGGCTATGTCAGTTACCCTTGTTCTTCTTCGGATCTCCTCATTTCTGATTCGATCTCGCAGAGAAATCTCTCAATTTAACAATATTATTATTTATATTTAATCGGTGGCTGAGTGAAACGCCTCGGTGGCCGAGTGAAACGCCTCGGTGGCCGAGTAAAACGCCTCGGTGGCCGAGTGGCAGAGCGCTCGGCCCGATAACCTGGGTTCAATTCCCAGGTCGGCAAAATGTATTTCGGATTTTTCGATGCATAGCCCGGTTTTGTGATTATCAACCCGCATTTGGCATGCGTGGTGATTAAGCCATTACCCTTCGATTGTAGCGATGACTTGATTTCAATGATGGAGGCCTTTACCCAGTTGTGGGACAGTTATAGGCTGTTTACTTTATTATTTATATTTATATTACTAGCTGTGCCTTGCGGTTTCACCCGCGTTAGTTAGCGACTGTTCCACACCTATTAGTCATAGCGTGATGTAATATAGCCTATAGCCTTCCTCAATAAATGGACTATTCAACACAAAAAGAATTTTTCAATTCGAACCAGTAGTTCCTGAGATTAGCGCGTTCAAACAAACAAACAAACAAACTCTTCAGCTTTATAATATTAGTATAGATAAGTATAGATTATCGCCATGCTAATGCTAAAAACAATAATAATGCTAAAAACATGGTAATAATGCCGTTAATAATATTTATTCTAATGTAAGTGACCATGATAGTTTAAAAAGTTATATTGGCATGCTGTTGGCGAAAGTGGGCCAATAATAATTAATATTATTATTTATATAAAATAATTATAACATCAAATGGGCTACTAATACTGGTCGTAGTCTCCATCTTATGATTGAGATTTAGTTACATGTCTTAAACGATATGGTTAGAGATAAAGTTTTGCCAAATTTGGTAGACTACCTGTGCCCTAATTCCCGTAACGAATCGTTGAAACCATTTTCGTATTCACATCCGTCAATCGAGCCGACTTTAAGGACGTTCGAACGAAGTTCCATCCAATCGTATTTAGTTTCAGATCTACCGTATACAGCTGGTTAGGATTTCGTTTCAACGACATTGAAATCGGATGACAGTATGAAAATAGTTCCAACGACTAACAGTGGAAATTAATAACCTATCTTTAAATAGAGATAGGCCTACCTTAGTTTAGTTACCTAGCAACCGCTGTTATTTTCTGATAAATAACAGAAATAACTAAGCAACAAATCTCTAGTAGGCCTATCTCTTGCTGAGGATTGGTTATTAATTTCGGCTGTTAGTCGCTACAATATCGTTACGGTTTTTATTGGAATCGGTGGGCTGGTTGGCTGTACCTACTACAATGTTGTACGTTTGGCAATAAATACTAAAATTAAAAGTAAATATACTTACATGGCGGCACCGAATCGTATTTGTGTGGATTAGTCGCTGTTGTAACTATAACGTGGCTGTCACTGCTCACGCTTTCAGTTCTTTCTCTCTCTTTGACTACTTCCTTCTCTTTCTTGCGCACGTCAAATACTATAGGGGACGCTTTCCTCTTCTTCACAGCAGTCACTTCAGCGGAATCTACTGAGCGTGGAGCGTCTACGTCACTCTTTCTTTTCTCAGCAGTTCTTTCAACTACAACATCTGATGTTTCATCTTCCTTCTCCTGTTTTATGATGACTTGAGTTTCACTCTCTTCACTTTCGTTGCTCAACCGTTTCTTGTCAAAACTAGTTCTTTCGACAGTCTTCTCTTCGACTTTGTCTTTGGTTCTTGTATCATCTTTTGACTTTGTACAATCCCTTGTTTTCGTACCGTCTTTTGTTTTAGTACCCTCTTTTGCTTTTGTGTCTCTTGTTTTTTTAAATACTGAGTTAGACTCTTTAGACTTGTCTTCGACTTCATCACCGTCATTTAAAAGGCCTTCTGTCCTGAGTTTATTAGCAAGAAAAGCGTTAGGGTTGAACCCGTCCATTGTAACTATAAACTGAGTATTTTTATCTTTGTCTACGGTTGGATTGTGGATGTTGCTGTAAAGGGAATTGGAAATTAAGATTAATTTTAGTTCAATAATTCGCGTTCTTCTAGAATACGATGTAATGCTTGGCGAATAGGAAATGTTTAGCATATATTAGAAAATTGACCAGCAACTAAGTATTTTAATGAGTATTTTTATTTGTTTGGAAAGTGCAAACCAACCTATTTGGGCACGGTTATGGCCATTCTTCATGTATTATTGTTGTGTGTTGTGTTCAGATGAGAAGGCCAGCCTATAAGCTTTAGATAACTTTCGTGCCGAGTGCGAATTGTTTTCATTATTAAGTATATTGGATCAGCGCCACCTAGTTACGAGTTTGTAATACAAACTTGGAACTGCTTGGTATAACTAAAAATATTTGTTTATTTTAGACCCAGTCCATAGAGGACTTTCTGTCTAACGACTGCACAATAAAGTTACAGGTGCAAATTCTCGCGGGTCAGCACTTTACTCAACAATGTAATTTTTAACGTTATCAACTTATGAACTATTATATTTTTTGTAACTAACATTTAACTTTGAACCCAAATAAACTTTTAGTTATCTTTAAGTAGTGATCCTATAGAATATTAAAATCAACAAACATTTAAAGACACCACTTTTTTGGTACGCAACTACGCACCCACCTGAAGTTTAGTTACTAAGGTACATAATACCAAATAAACAAAGAAAATATGTGAGTAGCAAAATGAAAGCCAATGCTCACCTTATGGAAAATTAACCCAGGCCCGGCGCAAATGATATGTATCTCAAATTACTGGTAATAAAGTGTAATTAATTACGGCGTAAAGGGCATCACCGAAATATTTCTCTAAATGTATAATATTGCTATTCGAAGTTTTGCAGGGGTCATATTATTAATGTTTCAGTAAAAGGGTCATTAAATCGCTAAAAAGGGTGTTTAAAACTGAGTAACAGATCCAAATATTTTTTTACATATGTATATCGCCACTACTACTACTACAAGTGGCTACTGTCATCAAAGAAAAAAAAACACCATAGTAGTTACATGAATAATTTTATTATAACTTAAATAGATACAGGCCTGGATTAACATATAAGTAGGCCATTTTTTTCCCGAATAACTACCGACGGAAACGCGGGCGAAATCTAGTTCGATATATCCGATCCTTTAGTTTAAATTTATTGTTTTTTTTCCTATTTTTGTGTGAAAATCTTAATGCGGTTCACAGAATATATCTACTTACCAAGTTTCAACAGTATAGGTTCTTATAGTTTCGGAAAAAAGTGGCTGTGACATACGGACGGACAGACAGACAGACATGACGAATCCATAAGGGTTCCGTTTTTTGCCATTAGGCTACGGAACCCTAAAAAAGGTTTCGATGATGTTCGTAGGTTTGTAGTAATTACTTACTCACTTGTAAACACCCATTTTAGCAAGTTAATGATCTTTTTACTAAAAGATTAATATGAACCCTATAAAATCTATCAAATCTGGATCCAATTGAATATTAAGATTTTAATTTTATTTTGTAAACTCAATAATTTAATTTAATTTATTCTTATTTTTATTAGTCATTTGATTTTGTTTTGTAAACAGTAATTTCGTCTAATATTTGTGTTATACCTATACCTATTAGTTTACTCGCTCATTTTTATTGCATGTAGTCCTCACCTGTAATTGCAGTGACATTTGGATTGTGTTATTGTGTGCATTTTTGCTATGTAAATTGTATTGGTGTTCACTGTGTTGGTGTCCGATTAAATAAATAAATAAATAAATAAATAAATAAAACTTCGAATAGCAATTTCACACTTTTAGAAAAATATTCCGATGATTCCAACTAGGTAGTATTTTAGATAGATAGATAGATAGATAGATAGATAGATAAATTCTTTATTGCTCACACACAAATGAATTGGAATTAATTAAACAAAAACTTAAAGCTAGTAATATGGGCAAAGGCGGTCTTATCGCTACAAGCGATCTCTTCCAGACAACCTTTGGTAAGAAAATCTAAGAAAGGGATAGAGGAAGTGCGCTAACATTAAATATATAAGTACAAATAATACCCTTTACACACATACATACATACATACATACATACATACCTACTTAAATAAAAAAATGTATAATTAAAAAAAAAAAAAAACTATAACAATATGTTACTAGCAGTTGACTGTAGTAGTAAATGCTTGTGCAGTTTGGATTTAAAAGTTGAAAGTGATTTAGAATGACGGATTTCAGGCGGTAGTTGGTTCCAAAGAACCGTAGCTTTCACTGTAAAAGAGTCCTTAAAATATCCAGACCGAGTAAAAGGAGGCTTTAGGACATTATCAGTATTTGACCTGAGATCCCTGTTGTGATCCACCCCGAGAAATCGGAAACACTCCTTGAGGTAAGAAGGAGTACGAGGATCATACAGTACGTTAAAAACAAGAGTGAGAATATGTTCTTCACGACGCAACCTAATAGGAAGCCACTCAAGCTTTTGCCTGTATTCAGACACATGGTCGAACTTACGCAAACCGTAGATGAACCTGATGCAGAGATTTTGGAGGCGTTGTAGTTTGTTGAGTAGGTCCTTATTTAAATCAATAAGGCAGACATCAGCATAGTCTAAGATCGGTAAAAGGAGAGATAGCGCAAGTTCAACCTTGGTCTTCACAGGAAGCAAGTTTTTCCACCTCCTAAGCGACCCAGAGGCCGCAAACACTTTCCGACTTATTTCCGATACATGTGGAGCCCACGAGAGGGTGCAATCGAAAAGAACTCCTAGATTTTTGGCAACGTTACCATAAGCCAGTGTGACACCGTTGAGCATGAGCGGAGGGATAGACAACTTATTTAACTTAGCTATCTGTTTTGAGCCACCGATGATGATAGCCTGTGACTTGTTGGGGTTGACCGTTAAGCCATGGGTTCGACTCCATTCATAAATTGTCGCAAGGTCAGCATTGAGGCTAGCGATCATATTCGTAATATTATCGACGGAGGCTTGAGAATAGATTTGCAGGTCGTCAGCATACATGTGGAATTGACAAGAAAGGAGTGGAGTGAGAGAATTGATAAATATCGAAAAAAGGAAAGGGGAAAGAACACCGCCCTGGGGCACACCGGCAGTGACGTCGCTAGCGCATGACATTTTATCATTGGCACGGACACACTGTCGCCGCCCAAAAAGGTAGCTACGAAACCACTCGATTACAGTATCCGAGACTAGGAGAGATCTCAACATTGCCAGAAGGATATCGTAGTCAACAGTGTTAAAGGCATTGGAAAAATCCAAAAGAACTAGCGCTGTTAACTGTTGATTGGACATTCCCAGGCGTATATCATCGGAAACTTTTGTCAACGCGGTTGTAGTAGTGTGCCCCGGGCGGAAACCGGATTGAAAAGGGCTAAGGAAGTTATTAGAGTTAATAAAGGCATTGACTTGGTGGAGGACAAGACGCTCTAGGATTTTAGAAAGAAAGGGAAGAATGGATATAGGCCTAAAATGAGAAGGTAAGGAAGGGTTCGAGGTTTTAGGGATGGGTATGACTACTGCCTGGCGCCAACAGTTTGAAAAGCTACCGGTATTGAGCGAGAAGTTAAAAATATGGCAAAGGATAGGGACAAGAATTTCAAATCCTAGAAGGATCATTCTACGGCCAATCCCATCCATGCCTTCAGCATTAGAATTAACTGTCCGGATGTTATCTCCAACTTCACGCTCGAACACCGGTCTAAAGGAAAAAGTAGGACGCTGTGAGTTAGGAGAGGGACATAGTGATTGCAATGTACTTTGTTTCAAATAATGTGGAATGGCGGATGGAGCAGAAAAATATTGGTTTAAGGAAGCCAGGTCAAGGTTGTTAGGAACAGAGGTCTTAGCCTTACCAATCCCAAGAGAATTAAGGAAGGACCATACCTTGGCAGGATCACCATTTGCAAGAGAAGAATGTATGTGACGACGTTGCGCATCCCTGCACAGCCTGCTACACCGATTACGTAGCCTTCTATACTTGAGACGATTCTCATCCGACGGATCTTTCCCGAACCGTGCCTTAGCTACATTGCGCCTGGCCATAATGACTTTAATATCATTACTAAGCCAGGGTGCAGGGAGATGCTTGAGCCGGACAGGTCGAAGAAGAGCATGGATATCAAAAATTTGGATCAGATTGGAGTTGAAAATTTCCATTTTCAGATCGATAGTTGGGGCGTCAAGCACCGCATCCCAGTTAATATTGCTCAGGTCAGACATGAAGCGATTAGTATCAACACTGTTGAAATTACGCTGCATGATCACACGTGGTTTGGGTTTAGGACAACGGATCTTATAGGATAGGAAAAGAAGGTCATGGTAGGAAAAAGCTTCCGCAGGGAGTTGTCCGTGGGAACTCACATGATCAATAGAGGAGACAATTGCAAGATCCAACAGTGAGGGCTGGCAGCCAGGAAAGCGATGAGTCGCAGTTAAGGGGAGAAAGTTAAGGTTTGTTGAATCCACAATTGAGCGCAGATGGGTAGACCGAAAATCCTGCTTAAGTATTAGTAATAATCTGAAATACATTTAATTTCCGCCGGGCCAGGGTTTTTTTTGGGCATTGTCCTTTGATGTTACAAAAATTTTGTGTACACTAACTTACTGCCGAAATTAATAACCTATCTCTGGTAAGGGATAGGCCTATCGTAGTTTAGGTACCTAGCAACCGCTGTTATTTTCCGATAAATAACAGAAATAATTAAGCAACAAATCTCTAGTAAGCCTATCTCTTGCTGAGGATAGGTTATTAATTTCGGCTGTTAGTCGAATGTCATTTACTACAACACTACACATTACTAGGCACTCTGATGAATCATCATCAAGTTATCAAACTTACATAGTTTCTATGATGAGAGAGTCGTCTCGCCGGCTGGCAGTCCTGCCTTCGTTGCGCGTGGACGGAACGTAGTTTGTGTTCTTTATTTTCATTGTAATTGACTTTGGTACATACTCTTGCTTCTCAATGTCTGGACTTTTTCTGGAATGACATAAACTTGTATTAGCATCAAAGTGGAATTTAACTTGGCTACAAGAGACAAGGACAACAGTTCTCAATAAAATTTGATACACCAATCTTCTTATAATGCCTTGTTAATGGTAGCCCGTCTACTTCTAACATTGCTTCTTCATCATCATCATCATCAGCTCATTTTGTCCCCACTGCTGGGGCACGAGCCTTCCCTACGGATGGATAGGGAGAACGGGCCATAAACCTCCACGCGGGCCCAGTGCGGATTAGTGGTTGTTATCGACTCGTCTGCTATCTATCTATCTAGCTTAACTGCAGCCGGGACCAACGGCTTTACGTGCCTTCCGAAGCACGGAGGAGCTCGAGATGATACATTTTTGGTCACCCATCCAATGACCGGCCTTTGCGAAAGTTGCTTAACCTCAGCACTCGCAGATCGGGCGCGTTAACCACTGCGCAATCGAGCTCCTCCTCTTATCTATTGATAATACCGAAATAGAACAGTTGTTCAACGGATTTTGTCACTCTGGTTGTTGGAGAGTCCTTGTTCACTATATAGGAAGTAATCCATCTTGGGGTTGCCGACTTGCCTTACCATCTAAACTAACATCCTTACTGTGCTGATGCAGTTGATCAAGGATATAATAAAAGCTCAGACTTACTTGGACGCCTTCTCGTCCTCACTGTCGATGTCCCCCAAGCTGATGTTGTCGCTCTGGTTGTCGGAGTGTGTTTGTTCACTTCCTAGGACCTGGATGATTATCTTGGGGTTGCCGACCCGCCGTCGTATTAACAGGGCTATCGTCCTTATTGTGCTGATGCAGTTGATGAAGGATATAATAAAAGCTCGGACTCCCTTGGACAACTTCTCGTCCTCACTGTCGATGCTGCCAAGCTGATGTTGTGGCTTTGGTTGTTGGAAACAGCTTATTCACTACACAGGACCTGGATGACTATCTTAAGAGCTCGTCTGCGCGAATACCAGACACAATAGAATTTTAATTGTTATCGGATCAGTGGCCGGTCGCTCGACACACAAGGGGTTAAAGACACCGAATCCTATCAGCAAGAGTGACGCCTTTTCGTCCTCACTGTCAATGTCCCTCAAACTAATGTTGTCACTTTATTGGTTGGAAAGTAGTTTTTTTACTATCTAAGTCCCACATCTTGGAGACATTGAATCCTATCGTCGGGAGAAACAACTTTGCATACTGCCGAAAGGCATATTGATAATAAAGCAAAGACAGACAAGTTTGTACTCACTTGGACGCCTTCTCGTCCTCACTGTCGATGTCCCCCAAGCTGATGTTGTCGCTCTGGTTGTCGGAGTGCGCGTGGTCGCTGCCGGGGACCTGGATCATGATCTTGGGTTCACCCACGCGCCGCATCGGCAGGACTAACGCGCGCTTCACCATTGGCGGCTCCTGATCTATTTTCGGCGGTATCTGTAGAACGTATAGATAAGATGCAAACAAATAAAACATTTGAATGTGCTGTTTAAAAAAGTAGAAAAAAAGGTGTCATATGCCATTAGAAGTAATGTAACAGTAGATAAGCCCGTTGAAAAATAATCATGCTAAGACAACCTTCAAGTTTGAGCTTCTCTAATACTGTGAAGGGTTGAAAACGTCAGCAAACAAAAAACAGACGGAAGTAGATTCAGATAAAGTTTCTACTTGCTTCACACTCGCATTTTTCGATGTATTGTATTCTTTATTTCTACTGTTTATGTGTGTTAGATAATATATAAAAATATAAACAATAATAAAATATTTTTATTATCTATTTTAGTATATGCAATTACAATGCTTTAAGAGCTCGAGCGCGCGAATACCAGACACAACAGAATTTTAATTGTTATCGGCCACCTGGATCGACGCTCAAGGGGATATGTAAGTTACAAGATACAATTTTAATAGAAAAAAGGGACCTCGTTAGCTCAGCGGCAAGAGCATTGGATCGGTAGTCCAAGGGTTCGATTCCGACTCGAGCTTCCTGATACTGGTTGATTTTTTCTAATTATAAAATGTAACATTTGATCAGATTGTTTGAAGGAAAGGCTTACGCTTAGCAGGCTCTTGTGCGCGTCGGCGACGGCCCGCAGCAGCAGGCTGGAGGCGGGCGCGCCGACGCGGGGCCGCGGCCGCACGCGCACCACGCTCGCGCAGCTCACGCGGGTGTTGCGGTTGCCTAGCACCGATACCCTGACACCGATACAGTATTACTTATTAAACTATCATAGTAACATAGATTAGAATCCTACTAATATTATAAACGCGAAAGTTTGTAAGTATGGATGGATCTTTGTTACTCTTTCACGTAAAAACTACTGAATGGAATTGGATGAAATTCGGCATACAGATAGTTTATAACCTGGATTAACACATAGGATAGTTTTTATCCCGATATTCCCACGGGAATAAATGGAAACTGTCAAAGTGGATGTTTGTTACTCTTTCACGTTAAAACTACTGAATGGATTTGGATGAAATTCGGCATACAGATAGTTTATAACCTGGATTAACACATAGGATAGTTTTTATCCCGATATTCTCACGGGAATGAATGGAAACTGTCAAAGCGGTACGAAGTCCGCCGGGTCCACTGAACCTTTTGAGCGCCAAGCAATTTCGACCGCGATGTGCCCCTAGCGCCACGCTACAAATCTATAACTAATATATAGTAAAAAGTAGTGATGAGGGCAATTTTATTGTTCCATCGATAAATTATATTTACGTGTTTTTTCCTTAAAAGGTTTTAGATAAATTAAAATAATGTGAAATGGTATTATATTGACAAAAATATTTTTATTAACTTTTTTGGATATATTTTTTAACCCTCTATCTCGGCTCAAAATTTAGAATATTTTATGGAAATTCGTAATTTTTGACATTATTTTGTTTACGGTGAAATAAAGTAACAAAACGGTTTATTTCATATATTGACGTTGTAATAAAACACTTTTTCCATATTAAAATATATATATATATATATAATAGTTAGCATAACTATTCATATCAACACATCGGCACTGTAATATCATATTATAGTTATGACATCAAATAATATTTTTATTAATTTACTTTGTATCTAGAGCAAAAGCAATTTTTTTATTGTTGTATTTAAATGTTAGTGTCTATGAATTCATTAAAAACGTATTATCGAATCACATCACTAGGCGTCTTGCTATAAAGACTACGGCGTCTGGTGCACGTAAAAATTTGTGGCCAGAATAATTTTGCCGTTTTTAAAATAAACAAAGGCTTCTATTGAATTAAAAATGTAAGCTTAGGGTTTTAGGTATTACAAAAAAAGAAAAACAAACCAATTGTTTATGTATAATTTATTAATAAACGTTCTAATTGGACATTGTCTTCTATTAAAGACGTGGCGTGTGGAGCACGAAATTGTTTGTCTTCTATACATGTCCGTGGCGCTCAAAAGGTTAAAAGGGGTACAAAGTGTTTTCTTCACATATTGACATTGATAAAAAAGATAATGCATACCTAGAAGTAAGCCTCTTTGTACTGGACTCCGATTTTTCAGAGCTCTCTTCAGAACTGTGTCTCTGCTTCTCAGGGTGATCACTGAGACGGCTTTTCACAGATTTACTATTGAGCGGACGATCGGGTTCTCTTTCCGGTGTGAATCTGAAAAGCATAAAAAATCTTTCAAATAACTAACGAATCTGCAGTTGCAGTTTATTGCAACAAATTCTAGAATAGAATAAAATAGTTTATTTGCATAACATATTTATTTGATGGTTGCAGTTACATATTTATTTGATGGTCATACACATTCTTATATCTCACTTTTAGTCTTTTCAGACATGCAAAATTAATTTAATTTAAAAATTATTATACATCGGTTAATATCCATATAACATCGCTCTTCACAAAGAAGTCATTGGACGTGACTTATAACCTATTAAAGGTGCTAAAAAGATCTTATAGCAGTGCTAGACTCACTCCCCGTCGTAATGGGTGATTTTGAATTACAGTTAGTAGTTTCAGTAATAAGACGTAGCTAGAACCAATAGCAATGATCAGGTAATTAAGAAATAGATGGAGATAGAGGCGTAACCCAAAATGGGTCTTTCTTATATTATACATAAACTAGCTGTGCCCCGCGGTTGCACCCGCCGGCTATCATTTAATAGAAATTGGATTATCTATATAAATAATTAAATAGTCTTCCTCAAAAATTGAGCTATCAAATGCAAAAAATACTTTTTCAAATCTGACTGGCAGTTCTAAAAATGTGCGCATTCAAACAAAAAAAGATCTTCAACGTTATAATATTAGTAAAAAAAAATACATCATGTAAGTAGAATGTAAATAAAAAGAAAATATAGAATAAATATATTATAGATTATTGATTGATTGTTTGTATGATAATAAAATATAACCCTTACCCAGGTAGTGCTCACACAACAACTACATTAAATTGAACCTATTCCCTTTTAATAACCCATAAAAAAGTAAAATGTAAATTGAGAAAATACAGCTTTGTTCTCTATATTTAAAGATCATTATTCTTCAATACCTTATATGATTTTGCAATTAACCTGTCGGGGCTTTTCCGTTTCTCTGGTTCCTTTTCCTTCACTTCCACCTTCTTGGGTTCCTCTCTTACGCCAAGCCGTTCTCTGATTGGTCTTTTGGGCAACTTTAACTCAATTTGAGGCAGAGTTTCTATAGTTTTAGCAATTTCTATAGGTTTGGGAGCAGGATCTATGGGAGGTGGAGATGGAGATTTGTTGATTTTCAAGGGAGATGTTTCAACTGGTGCCTGTTGTGAGATTTCCTGGAAGTATTTAGGTTATTTTAGTAACTAGTTTCAAATGCATACTGTGTAAGAAAAATGGAAACTATCATCAAAGAAACAGAAATAAGTGTGCATATTTATATGAGTATATTTAGGTATCATAACATGTAAATTCATTAGCTTCACAATAAGGTTCCAGTTTTAAACATATTTCATATTTTATAAGAACAAACTCTGTTTGTTTTAAGCAGTCAAAGACAAAGACAAAAATAGCATCGCTAGGACCTGTCAAAATTATAGGTCTTGAGACCTACGATACAGTATTCATAAATCATAAATTATTTATTGTACAAAAATATGGTATATTGTGTATCATACAAAAAATTTAATAGAATTTAATGAGTTCGAAAGCGTAAAATTACCTGAAAAACATCTTCTGCAAAATCATTCATCAGTTCCTCAGCCTCTGTTCTTATATTTAGAAAGTCTTCATCTTCAGACATAGAATCCAATTGCTCAGCTAACTTCTGTTTTAACCCTAGAATTTTAGCTTCAATTTCATTTATTTCTTTCAACTGTTCTTCTTTTGGTGCTTCTATTGATGAAACACTAGGTGTGTTTTCTCTAGAAATAGACACTAATTCTGTATTAAGTGAAACGGTGTCTGGATCAGGCTGAGATGAAATAGTAGCTGGATCAATTATAGGAAGTATTGGTCTTTTAGTTTCTTTCACAATGGGCTTTATGTCTGGTATCACACTGGTGGGCTCATCGTGCAACGAGTCTAGAGTCATACCGTGACTCTTCAATATTTGTCCGGCAAACACATCAGTTATAGATGGTTCAGACACTTTTTCTATATTCATCAGGAGTGGTGGAACATTTGGACGAATCATTCCGTGATGTTTACTTTTCTTTTTGCTTTTATGAATTTTCTTCTCTTCCTTTTTGCGATGCGCCTTCTCTTTCTTTTTAGCCTTTTTTAAACGTTCCGCCTTTTTTGTCTTCTCTTTTTCAATTTTATCTTTAGATTTTTTCTCTTTCGATGAAGACCTTTCTATACTAACCTCATGTTCAACATTTTCTGAAAATTAACATATTGTTAATATAATTGCAACAAAGACATTTGATATGATTAAATGAAATATTACTTGAATATTTAAGATATCTGAAAAAGAACAAACAACTAAAGATAATTTTTAAAAGGCAGTATATTATTTAATACCCAATATTTCAAAGATTGCCAAAGAAACTTACTTAATGGTGTTGTCACAGTAACTTCCTGTAACTTTTTTAACACCTGGTGCAGCCAGTTCACAAACAAAGTGGTATTATCACCAAGGAACAGCTGTAAATCGTCTTCCATCTGGGTGCGGGTGCGTTTGTTTGCGACCATAACCATAACATAGTCAGGGAGTTCATCATCTGTAAAAAGTGGTAATGTTAAAGGATCATTTATAAATTAACCATTAAAAATACTTCAAAGGAGTGTATGCATGGGAATATGTTCTACAAAAAATAATAGTATCATGTATACTGCTCAAAGAGCTCAATGGTGCAGCTCGCCTTGTCTGCAATTACTAAGGGTAAGAAACTTTCGCAAAGGCTGGTCATTAGTGTTAAAGGAGGTGCAATACCATGTTTTTAACAAAACTTTATGGTGGCGTTGACCGCCTGCTTGCTGTCATTATTTATGAATGTTTTCTACTTCGGTTTAACATTTTTCTTGTCATAAAAATCTATCTTACTGAATAAATAATAAATAAATAAATCGTTTATTTGCACAAAACATGGTATAAAATGGTAACATTAAACAATAAAAGATCGTTTACAATGTTAATGATATTAATTACATTACATGGAATCAAGATTGCTATAATAAAATAAATGTCAGTAAGGTCCAGCTAGTTGTCAATTCTTTTGGTTATGATGGTGATGATGGTTACCGGTTACTGGGTTATAATAATAAATCAGAACCAACACTGATAAGGTCAAGAGATGTGACATTTAAGGAATCAATTATCAAGTCCATTGGATTGGATTAGAGTCAGATGTCTCAGAAACAGACAAACGAAGTTCTACAACTGAGATAGAGATTACCTTCCCCAAGACTAATGAAAATGATCTAATGTTAGATGCAAGGGAGGATGTAATGCGAGATGAAGCCAGTACAAGTATGCCTCAAACATTGACAGAAGCTTCATTTTCACCTGAAGCAACTCCATAACTCAAATTATATACCTAGTCAAGATGAAGATGAATGAAATGAATCCCTTGTTACTCCAGAACCATCAGTTATAACTGATGAAGATCACGATAATGATACTCCTGTAACGAAAACGCTTAGAGACAGATCAAGACTGCAACCACCAAAGCGGTTTGATGATTATGTTATGTCTGCTTTTGTACGAGATATTATCGATGAACCAAACACATAGAAAGAAGCTATAAATAGTCCTCAAAAAGATAAATGGTTAAAAGTGATAGAAAGCCAGGTAAAGTCTTTAGAAGATAACAAGTTACTGAAAAAGAACTTGGAAGTCAAATATGTTCCCACAGAATACCAATGTGCTGATATTTTGACGAAACCTATCCATAAACCCAGAATGGCACTCATATCTGAAATAATTGGCTTAGAGCAATAAAGTTTCTCAAAAAGGGAGGATGTTAAAGGTGTTAAATACCATGTTTTTAACAAAACTTTAGTGGCGTTGACCGCCTGCTTGCTGTCATTATTTATGAATGTTTTTCTACTTTGGTTTAACTTTTGTCTTGTTATAAAAATCTATCTTACTGAATATTGCTTTATAATTTTATTTAATATTTTAGATTCTAATGTGGTTCTCTAATAATTAGATGGGTGACCAAAAATGTATCATCTTAAGTTCCTCTATGTTTGGATGGCACATAAACCCGTTTAGAAGAACATAACTAATAAACTTTAATCTTTAGAGTATACCAGAGTCGTGGCAACAGCATTATGTAATAATAAGCCAAATTAAATAAAGCAACAAAGAAAACTGCAGTCTGGGTACACTATTTTATTACAATGGGTTGTAATATTACAGTACATGCAGAAATTGTTTGAGCAAGCATAAGTGTTTGACTGTGAAAGCTCATTGTGATATAATAACTTACCAACATAACACCCGAGTTCAGTCAGCTTAGCTTTGATAGCCGACTACAAACAAACAAAATTATTTTGATTATGTAAATAACTATTAAGTATTATTTAAATAAAAATGGAGACATTAAACTATTAATCTGGTAAGTTGAAAAAAGATCTAGGTCCTAGGTGTACTAAAAAGTAGATAATAAACATGCTTGTGAAAAGTATGACCTAATTATCCATGTTTTCTAAAGATATTTTAAGCATACAAAAGCTAAATCTAAGAGACTAAAAGAAATCTTTTTTGGAATTCATTATTTTACATTTTCACTAAATCATTGTTTGTTTCGAAACTAACATTTTTATTAAAAAAATTTATAGTATGATATAGATTTACAAGTTACAAAGAGTAAATATCTATTGATTAGGTACTTTAAAAGTGGCTAATTTCTTCAAAATACTGCACTTTTAACCAACAAAAATATATGTACATCATTTTTTCAACAAAAGAGATATTATATATTTTTCAAACACTATGTATTTTATAATTTTTCGTTAAATTTATTAGTAACTCATTATTTACCCTCATTTTTTGTCCAATTTCACTACCGACGACATCCATTTTGAGGTTTTCACGGTGCACAATCAACACTATACTGAGAAAATATCACAACACTAAGCTAATCTAAGAGTAACACGTGCATAATTAGTTTTTTACTAATTGCTTTTGAATTACTACAATAAAATTACCACGAAAAAAACACTTGATCCCACGTAAAGATAATGCTTTTCCATTTTAAAGATATTTTTTCAGACTTTTGACAATTTACGAACGAAATGTCACTGTCATCACTCATGTCACTGACAGTCTGTGAGTTAGTTGTCTCATTATTACTTTCTCGATCTTTATGGCAAAGAAGCCTAGTAAAGCATAGTTACTGAGGTGGTCAGTGTATGCACCACCATAAATAATATTTTTTTTACCATCGACAAAATAATTCCAGCAACTAAAACTAAATGACAGCGTCCCAAACACGTGCAAACCATAAAACCTAAGATAAATGTTTTAGAAACGCGGAACGAATCCTTTTTTTCTTAAATGAGGGTTTTAGTTATACAAACTTGATAATAAATTTAGAAAAGACAAAGAACTAGTCTGACCGTATGCCATTAAAAGTTAAAGTTTATGGTCTAGTCAATAGGTGACAGTGATTTGAAAGGATCACAAAAAGTTAGCAGACGTTCGAGAGTGCCATAAATAAACAAAAGTGAACTATAAATTTACTTAAGCGTCGGGTTGGACCATGGGAAAGCAGAAAAAAGCGTCACACATGCATTGCAAGTGAGATTCTAGGAAACCCGGGGCGGGATGCTGTGCGCTATAGAACCGCCTACAAACATCATCTGACCAATTAGAAGAACAATATACTCGTAGATGTGTAAAAAAATTACAGACGGGAGACATGAGAGGTGTGGCTACAGAGGCTACCTGAGCTGGACGGCGAAGGAGAGCAGGGACAGTCAACGGGCGCACCTCCGGGAACGAGGAAGCTCATTTTGGTTCGATTGCAAAAATCGATGTTAAAAGCAGTGTACCTTTTGAAAATTGTAACTAGAGCCAGTGTTTTGATTATAAGATAAAATTGTACAAGTAATAGATCATAATTAGATTCATACGTAAGGTGGTACCATGGTGCGAGTGTGCTAAGTTCGGTAAAGTAGAAAATTTTGTTTTGTAAAATTTGTAGCATAGTTTGTTAGATTTATTACAGAAGCTTTCACGACACAAGCTAACTAAAGTTATTTATGTGAACTAAACCACATTTAAACCAGAGATACATAACGAATTTCCTTTATTGTAGGCCTAAATAGAGATATATGTATAAATCGGTAACACTCTATTTTATGGAGCTATTATATGTGATTAGCAATAATACTAATCATAATTACATGAGTTATTATAGTGTAACGCGCTAAATATTGAAATGAATTAACCGTGCTCCATAGCGTGATGTATTAACCATTGTAATGATTGACCCGATACTCATGTCGTTGGATTCCTGCAGAACCACGATTAAATACTAATTTCACATGACTTAAAGAAGAGAGGAATAATTGTGTGTCGAGAAAGGTTCTTGTAAATAGAGTGTGCATGTTTAGTTATATAATTGTAACTAGGTTGGTCAATGAGGTTTTTTAGTTTAACCGACAGTTTTTCCTCATTTGCGATGACCTAGGAACTAATCGGTTGGCTTTGTAAAGTCTGACGATTTTACAAAGTCTCAAAATAATGAAACAGTTTCGTATCTTCTAGTTTAATTAGGAAATTAAGCAAATAGATAGATAAATAAATAATTAACTAAATAATAACAAATAAATAATCCAAATTTGGGCAGATCTATATAAATAAATTAAGAGAACTGCCTATGTCTTGAGTTTCATTTGATTAAGTTAAGTACCTTGAGTGCAATGATTATTACAACCGCTAGGATAGCGGAAGACCTAGGTTCGATTCCTAATGGTCAGTACAGCCGCAAGGATTGCGGGAGACCCAGGTTCGACTCCTGGATGGATCGAGAGAACATTTAAAGTTTTACCGTGCTTTATTTCATCATGTCAATTTCACCACTGAGATATAACATCAGAGATAACTAAACCTGTGGCCTTTGTTTAACCCAGCAGTGGAAATTATAGCTGAGCTTCATTGTTATTACTTTTATTAAATTGGTTTTTATCTCACTCGATACACAAATATAGATGTCAGTTAATTCCTTCATTTTGTAGACAGACAATAGTATATTATCTTCCTAAATAGCGAAGCGTTCTGATGCGCTTAGTTTTGAATAAGCCTAGTAATTACAACTGGACATTAAAATCCGACTTAACTATAAAGAGTGGAATGGGTAATTTTGTAGAGCAGAGACATTGTGATAATTATATTTGATTTAGGCAATTATTGTTGTGAACAAATTGCAATTCAACACTGCACCTTACCCGGAGTGTCATGGGGTACGGGTTCGACTCCCGTTTGTATAATCTTTCAATGTGTTACGAGGCGCGGGTTCGACTCCCGTTTGTGAAACTTATTCAACGTTTTGTCACTGTAAAGCATTTAAGTTTAATTAGAGCTCAGATAGACAATAATAGATAAGCTGCAGAACTGAATGGCGGGAAGGAGAGCTGATGCAGACATCATTCATTCATCCTAAAGGAAGTATTTATTGTAAAATCAGGAACATAGGATAGTTGAGGTAGGAGTACGCAGGACTAGTACAGAGATTTGTGATATTTGGGAGAGCACAGTTACTTTTGTTATATCGGGAGTAAGGCCATCGCTGCAACGCGAAGCCTGAATTATGTTAATTAAAACCAGTACACTGTCGTGGCGGGGAGCAGCAGTCCGGGGTGTCACCAATACACGTCCCTGTCTCAACCGAACCTTTGCTTTCCATAGTCTGGCCAGACTAACACACAATTATCTTGAGAAATAAAAATGAATAAACAATAAATCCATGGATAAGGGGGCAAAAGAAAAGAAGCGCTCAGCGCCACGTAAATGATATTACACGCATCGCAGCGTATAGGGTAAATAAGGTCGGTTACCCCCATCTAGCTCTGCTAGCGGCTCTGCCATCAAGTAGGAACCCTGACATCAAGCTGGACTGGTTCCTGATCGGAGGGGGGCCCTTAGCCCTCACGGGTACAACACATCGATTCACGCGATCCTATCACTTGCTATGGCTGCATGGTCTATATACTCTTAAGTCAACTCTATGCAAGCACCCTTTAGAGTGATTTTGCGCACTTATTTCAGCTTAACGATTAGAAACCTATCTAGACTCACTAGAAGGATAAAGACCAGCCATTGAAGCAAGCTAGGTGGAATGGAAAGATGTTTGTGCTTGGTTCACTCGATGATGTATTGGTATAGACATGCGTAATGACTATTGGAAGTAATTAAATCAAGATAATCCAGCTCTCCTATAATGTAGAATCTCTGTATCTGGCAAAGCATACTCGATATACTTATAACTTACTAGACGATCACAAAGGGGCACTACTGGGGTGCCACCACATTACGGACAAAGTTAAAACACCATCAAACACTAATAACCTGCCCTAAAACTAGACACTGGCGAGAGCCAATTGAATTGAATTGAATTGAATTGAGCACCCGATTTCTTCTTGTAACATCCCGTGTTGTAAGACTCTATTTTAATTTCAATCTACCGAAGCCATTAATTAAAATGTAAAATCGGCCGGCGTCGTGGTTGATGAGCGCAAACATGCCCCCGGCCTTGGAAGCGTTCGGTTCCAATGAAGACGAAGGTACCGATGAGTCGCGCGAAGATATGCGGCAGGCGTGAGAATGCCCGTAGAATTTCGCCAGTCTCTGTCTTAATATGACGATTAATGCCTACACTACAGCCGGGCTTTCTTTCCCCTGTGCCTTTCTTTAACTTTGACATTGGCTATGCAAACATCTACAGCTTCATGTGTGCAAACCGTAGGTACAAAGCCATTAAAAAAGCATGCCCTCTTTATATTATTATTACTTTTTTTCTGATACGTTTACGAGCGGGATTCGACGAACCCTAAACCCAATTACATGGTAACCCTATTTAGTATTGTTGATATAGTGGCTGTGTCCAACTTGTACAAAGTAAATTTTTTTCAATAGTTATTACTTTTCCAAATTAGTTTATTGTAATTTGTTCGCAACAAAATTTGCGTAAAATTATAGTATACCTACAACGTTAGTCGGAACGGGGGTACGAAGCCGAAAAGAAGGTAAAATATACATACATACATACATCACGCCTTTTTCCCGGAGGGGTAGGTAGAGACCAATAAAAATAATAATAATTCAATATACATGATAGTGAATAACTTTTGTCAAGAACTTTTCTTTAAAAATGGATAATTTTAGATTAACAGCTTTTTTAAGATTTCAAAAGAAATGACGTTGTGGTAGCACTGGCGGTCACAAAAAAAAATCAAATTGAAAGTTAATATTATTGGATACATTAGTCCAATTATGGAGAGAAAACTAGACTCTTTACAATGCCCGTACATTGGTACACAATAGAGATAAAATTTGCTGAGAACCTACGTCAAAACCGTAGTCTACTACTAGATTTTTGTAGACCAATCAAATGAAAAAAAAAGAAATAAAAAAGAAAAAAAAAAGAATTCATTATCATGTATGTTTTACCTACTTTCGGCTTAGTACCCCCCCCCGTTCCGACTAACGTTGTATATTAGACATCTAACACATTGTCCTGATAAGTAGCTAAACCACTCGTTTTCAGGAAATCAGGTACAACGACGGTACCTACCACAACCACCCAGACCCGACACAATATGGAAAAGTTTGTTTTCGACATTGTCGCGGTCGGGTATCGAACCCTCCCTCAGAGTTAGTGCCGTCCAAAGTCCGGCGTGCAAACGAGTCGGCTACGGAGGTCGTCAAATATATCACCATCATAATCTATCTATATATTAATACGTAAAGCAAAAACTTTGTACCCGTTTTTACGAGAATTGCGCGGACGGAGGAGTATGAAATTTTGCACACTTATCTATACTAATATTATAAAGAGAAAACTTTTGTATTTATGTATGTATGTTTGCAATGAATAAACTCAAAAACAACTAGACTGATTTAAAAAATTCTTTCACCATTAGAATGCTACTTTAGCACTGAGTAAGATAGGCTATACCTACTTATTAAAAAAAAACGACGGGTTGCACTCTGGGAGTGCCGGCAGAAGTGAAAACTTGAATATTAACGTTGTGCATTTTTGATATTTTGGAATGGTTAGGGAATAATTTTGCACGAATTGCTTTAATTATCAGTATAAAAGTACTTTCATTTATGTGGTAGAATACAATATCTATTTATTGGGCTATCGTACACAAACATGACAATTTATATTACGTTAAAAAGTTATATTAAGTTATATTAAAAATTTATATTACGCCGCGCCAGCTGTCTACTCTCCATCCGTCTTACGAACTTTCGATCAGGTCACGTGTCCTGACGGTCACGTGTCCTGACGCGAGTTTAACATTTTTTACCCATTCCAAAAAGTGCACAACGCCGCTAAAGAAGTTTTCACTTCAAAAATAAAAATATTAAAAACGACAATTTAATTTTCCAATACAAAATGGTTTGTTTGTTTTGTTGTCATGGAAACCATTGATATATAATATTTAACTCAATGATGGACACTGTCAAAGCGATACGAAGTCCGCCGGGGCAGCCAGTAGTTTATAAAGAGGTTATCCGAATGTTAATATATTTTTAAAATTATGTAAGAGTAACATAGGCTATACTTATTAAAAAATAATAAAAATAAAATATTATTATTTTATATCTCAAAATGTTTAAAAGTACATCTGTGCGAAGCCGGAGCGGGCCGCTAGTATGATTATACATAGGAAATTGTGTAGACCACTGGTGCCTGACGATTGGACACTACCTTAGTAACATCATAAATTTTATTAGTAAATTGCATTATCTTTATACCGAAAAGGAACAGGAAAATAAAAAGGCATTCATACTTAACTCATTTATTTTTGGCAACATTAAAAACAATAAATAAGGCAATTACTTACTTAATTAAAATACAGTACCTAATTAATTATGCATAATCAGTTAATTTTACAACACAAGAGCTTATTATTACTTCTATTATGGCATTTCAATTAATTACATAATTTAATTACAAATTGAGATTTCAAATCGTGCTGTTTTAAAATACTTATTATTTAAAATGTCTGTATATTCAAAAGAAATATCATATAATTTTTTTTTTTAATTTTCATATTTTACATAACCTAGATTTAACAATAAAGTACAGATTGAATAAAAAGTTCAAATCTTTGGTCCACTTGTTCAAATGTACATCAATAAATACTATTTTGGAATGTGTATCACTATGAAAAATAGACGTCCTGAATGGGTGGTAGGTAAAAATTGTTTGGACGATTCAAAAGCACTTTTCTAAAGTTTATTTGAATACAAAATATTTGAATTTGACTTTGACTTATAAAATATTTCAAATTCTTATACTCGTATTTTCAGTTTCAGCCTTAGATTAATAAGTTTCAGCATCATTTCCACCTTACGACATTGTTACGGAATGGCTCAGTATCGCATTATTTTCATTTACAATCTTTCGGAAGACATACAGAATTTAATTTAATTTAAATTTAGGTAGGTACCTACCTTTGTAAATACTATTTTCATCAAAAAGTATTTTAGTATCTGTATTTTACTTAGAGCATTAAACCAAATGCTCTAAGGTATTTTATAAATTAATTCAACGTTCACGTCTTTCGAGGTATACCTACTTATCGCTCATTATTAGGACGGACTAAGAAATTAAGTTGATTGCTTAGATAAAAATAATAAGATCACATCTCGAGTGAGTAGATGATAGAGTCATCAGATAAATACTGAAGCACAATAAATATACGTAAAAATACTTTTTGGTTATAAATTGAAAGAAAAATGCAAAATCTTTGGTTCGTCTTATTAACGAGCGACAAGTCAATCGTTCGTCTGTTTATCACCCCTCTCTTTGTAACCCACTTCTTGGAATCGGATTCTGGGACCGATGCTGTGTTGCGAACTGGTTTTGCCAACATTCCTCAAGGATCCCGTTTTCAGCGTGACGTGTTGGATTGACTGCCCCGATTTAGGACCGATGCTTCTGGAAGATCCGACGAGTTGTTTGTTGTTTCGGTGTGGCGATTGTTTTTTGTTTTCCATGCTTTGCGAGGATGGTGTTTTGTTTGACAGAGTCGTGCCCGTGGATTTGGAGGGCAGGCTTGAGGCGGAGTTGGCCTCGATTCTGTTCAGCGCGTGCACCAGCTTGAGGTCGAGCGCGGGCTGCGAGCTGGCGCGGCCTACCTGGCAGACCCGCCCGGTGCGCCCCGAGGGTCGGCTCTCGACTCCCCCAGCGACACTTGGCTGAGCGCCGTTCGTGTGTTGCTGTAGCTGTACCCGTGACGCTCGTTCCATTTCTCTAAAAAGAAGGGGGAACTAGTTAGTTCTCATTGGTGGAGAGGATTCTTTTCACAAAAACCTTTAAATGATATTGTGAATGCCTCTTTACAAGTTGAAGTGACGTTCTTTAAATATCGGCTTTAATTTGATTCTATCAGCTATTATTTAAGGTCGCGTGAAGCGGTTGGATGCGAGCAGCACAAAACCGGTCGTTGTGGAAATCCTTGGGGGTCTTTGTCCAGCAGTGGACGTTTTTTGGCTGAGATGATGATGATCATCGGCTATTTCCTATTGCGATTATCATTAATGGTAAGGTAATGGTGTGATGCAAAAGCATGTAAATGCAAATGCAAATTTAATGACAGCCTTTAGTCTGCAGGTAGCTGATAAATAAGTAGGTACATGATTTTGGAAAACAAAAAACTGCATAGTAAATCTTTTTAGTAGGCCTGTGGTTTACCTAGGTTTACTGTTTGCCATAAGAGTGCCCCTTAATCTTGTCACATCCTGGTATTCTAGATAAAACGATATAAATGAGAAAACCGTTATCAAATTTACCAATGTCATTAACCGGAAGACGCCTATAATCCACCAAATTTCAGTCTTTGCTTTTGGTGGATTCCCACTTCCATCACAGGATGAAGGTGGAAAAAATCGTACAAGAAAAATGAGTCCCACCTTTATGCTCGCACGGAATTACGTATGCGCGAGTGAACTAGGTATACAAAGAACAAAGCAACCAACACCATATTTTGCCTAAGTCGGTTGAAAAACACGTGGGCACGAAGGTCAGCAGTGCGGAGACACCTCCTTAGGGCATGCGAGCGAGGTATACCTTACAGAGAACAAGCAACCAATACCGAACAGTGCACAGGGCAGCGTTGCCAGTCAAGTGGACACTGGTCACATAGATACTCCATGGCATTTCAAAACATACCGGGGAGGTATAACCTACAAACAACAAAGCACCCGACACCAAACAACAATCTCTGCCTGCACATGTCAAAGATACCATTCGTGCATCATGGAGACCGCTCGGGCGCTGCCGCCGCCGGGAGTTCCAAGTACGAACTCCAATAACTTTTAAATGTTACCGCAACAATTAACCCGGTAATTAAAGGACTTTAAAATAAAAGAGGGAAGTGGACTGTAAATTGGTATGATATATTGAGTATAACGGTACGTTAGTTGAATGGTAATATAATAATTAATGTCGCGTCTGTGGCAAAGTAGCTGGCCGGTGTGAAGTGAGGCGCCCGGCGCCTACCGCGATGGTTTAAAGTTCGTACGGTAAGTCCTAGCGGCGTCGGCACCCGAGCGGTCTCGATGATGCACGAACGGTTACCTTCAATTGCGCACGAAGGTCGGCGTGGGCACGTAATCCTTGAGGCATGCGGGCGAAGCATACGTGTAGCAACCAACACCGAACAATGCACATGTCAAATGGTGCCTCCACGTGCGCACGAAGGTCGGCAGCGCGGAGACTCGCGCCTTGGGGCATGCGGACGAGGTATACCTACACATTTAACAAAGAACAAAGCAACCAACATCGAACCACACCGAACAGCACCAAACACCGAAATTTGCACAAAATGGTCCCTTATCATGAGCATGAAGATCGGCAGCGTGGATATATACTTCTTGGGACATGTCTGCGAGGTATGCGTTACAAAGAACAAAGCAACCAACACCGTACCACACCGAACACCGAACAATGCACATGTCAAATGGTACCTTCACGTGCGCACGAAGGTCGGCAGCGCGGAGACGCGCTCCTTGGGGCATGCGGGCGAGGTATACGCACCGCTGGTGAGCCCCGTCAGCCGCGCCAGCGGGCAGCACAGCGCGGCGGCGTACGCGGCGCGGTACTGCGCGTTCATTATCACGTAGATGATTGGGTTCACGCATGCGCTCGCGTATAGTAGCAGGTAGCCCGCGATGTGGAACACTGCAAGAGGATATTTCATTGAAGGACAGCTGTTATAATGGCTTTCAGTTAGCTATAGCCTCAAACACTCCTAAGATACATCATCATTATCGGCCTATAATCATCCCACTGCAAAGGTCGAACCTTTCCACATGAACAACAGCATATGGGGTGTTAAACCATATACCAACTGTACTGCAACTCACATTGGGTAATTCTATTGCGGGTTGGAGACATATGCGCCACCAGGATTACTTTTAGGGAGGTGCATCTGCATCTACACATTACACTATTAACTAATTAAAATATAGAATTATAGAATGTAAGTTATGTAGATAAATATAATATATTTTCTAGGTATTTTTTTCTTGACATAGGGGGTACAGGTGCACCCATTGCACCCTGCTGCCGGCACCATGGTTGGAGGGTTCTGACGTCTGATTTGATAATAACTAATAGTACAAGTTGTCAAAATACCAAAAATGTAAAAAATGTATAAAGACCACATTTCTAAATTGATTCAAGATAAAACTGTATGTCTACATAACAGAAAGACATGACGTAAAGACTGGTGATACCTAATTTAAGAGTTTCAACCGTTGTATTGTAACATACCAGGATAATGTACATGACTATCGGCGACCTTCGCGATGGTGATCGGCAGGTAGCAGACCAGGAATGAGAGGAAGATGGCGAGCACCATTTTGGTGATCCTCCACTCGTTTCGTCTTGCCTTCGTTTCTCTGTTGTCTTTGATGGTAGACCGCTTGTCAGTACTGTTGTTTAATGAGCTGGGAGTGTGTTGAGATTTCTGGTGTTCTCGCATACGTTGTTCGGAGCTGTAACAGATGTAAAAGCAATTTGATGGTTGGATTTTGCGTTTTGTACTTTGATTTGATATAGAAAAAAAAAGATAGTTTTTGTATCAGCACAAAAAAAGCATAATTTTTTGTTATTATTTTCCATTTAGTTACCATTATGTAGAATTAATTTATGTTATATTGCTAACGTGGTGGGCATTAGCTTTAGCACTGCTAAACTTATTGGCAAAAAGATATCCCACCTAGGCATCTAGTTGCCTACAGATTTAGAGCGACTAATTTGATGCTGTCTGTACAACATATTTGTTGTAACCGATTTAGTGTTAAGCGAAAACACTAAATTACGAAAGTATTCCAATCTTCATCTAGAACTCCGCAAGAATACGGTAAAGTTCTCCAACTTGGTTTCTTTCTTGTTACTTAATTCGAGTTAAGTAATTTAATATTGGAGCTACTTCGTGAGAACAACAGTTTAGATTAGGTTAGTTTTGTTTTATCATCATCATCAGCTCATTTTCACAAACTCATTCAGCCACAAACCACTACGCGGGCCCGATGCGGATTGGTGGTTGTTAACGACTGCTAATACAGCCGGAAACAAAGGCTTTACGTACTGGAAAGTTAAAGCAAAGTCACTAACCTATGGACAACCCAAAATATCCTGGCGTAGCATATTAAGATGAGCAGAGCAGGAACTATGAAGGCGATGACGAAGAGAGCCGTTTTCGAAGATCGGCCGTTACTGTCTGGCAGTATTGAGCATGTTCCCAGCTCCGGGTCGTAGTCAAACTTGCCTGAAAATTAAGTTACAAGCGTGATAAACTAACTTTTAAAAAACCACAACGGAGAAACGCTTAGTTTTTATCACACTATGTGCTCTGAAGCAGTATAACTGCAATGTTATTGCAGTTGTGACGTGACGCGTGTATATTAGTCATAGTCATTCATAGATATTTATTGTTAATTATTAAAATGGCATGGTACTATGGGCCCTGATGCTATTTTAAAACTTCAACATTCGTCTGTCGGTCGTCAAATTTTCCATAGAAATGCTTAGATTAATAAGTAACGCCTAGTAATCAAAATTTGGCTGCCGACACACCAAGGAGACGTTATTGAATTACCAGATTTAAGGTTCTGAAGGTAAGCGACAATAAGTCGGACAGTAAAAGCGCCCTTCATGCTGATTTAGTAGATTGTCAGCCAGTTTTGTGGCAAAGATTTAGTAGGATTTAGCTACATTTCAGCAGCAACTTATAAATTATGACAAGTCTTTTTTTTTAGTCGTTTTCTACTTATAGGTTAGGCCTATAACGATTTTGTAACAATTTTGTGTCGCGTCGCGAACCAAATTATGTTTTACAAACAAAACTTACAGCTATTCATTTGTTTATCAAAAATGCCGAAATCGTTTGTTTTATATTTAGTTGTGACTGAGACAGTTCAGCTGTTCTTAACTTACCCCATATGCCAAGGAGGGTGGGTATCTGCATTCCATACGAGAACATCCACGAGAAGATAATCATGAGGGCGATGTTGTGCTTCCTGTAGACCCGCCCGTACCAGCTGTGGTGAGCTATCATTATGTACCTGGAGAAAGAACACTGATATTAGTTACAGTTTATTTTTATATGATTACACAATTGGAATGAAATACTTTATACAAATTGAGTTGCGTTTTTATTCAAACCTGATGTTTCGAACCAGGGGGACGTTTTTATGTCACCTTTGATTTCGAAATTAAAAGAGACATGAAATCACACACTCTGAAATATAATAAGTTATGCATCAGTTACTAATTTTAAGATACAGACCGTTATCGGTGGCAAAAAAAGAGTTTCGAATAAGAATAAAAGGAGCACTCATAGTTGATCATAGCGTGAGAATTAGACAGTGTCCGTGGTCGCAGCTCGCAGGAAGATCTCATTGATACGTATAAAGTGTTCATCAAGTGTGTTGGTTTAAAATCGAAGCGAATAGCAGTATTTACTGAATTTGTTGTTACCGTTTATATTAATATTGTGCTTATTAATTTTTATTAATTAGGCAGTCCTTTGTCTCCGCCATTTTGGAGACTGAAGACAAGATTGCCTTTCGCTTTGTAAATTATGGTCCTTAATTACTTTATGATAAAATGATTCATCTAAACATTATTAATAATAATAATAAAAGTGATATACATCGTTTTATTGACAGACAACGCTGGAAAATACATGAGATTTTCCTTATATCCTCATAAGAGTAATCGAGTTATGGAATTCCAGGAAACAGCATCATTACGTCTTTTACAGCAATTTGAACGGGACTCTCAAAGAAAAAATCATAGTAATATACCTATAAATAAGCCTGGATTATTTTTATATCAGTATTTACGTAATTGCTTAATGAAAGATATGTTATAGGTATTTCTCTTTTTATTTAGTTAATTATTTAAACAGGGTTGTAGGTAGGTAGGTACTCCTAGATAAAAGTAACTTGACGTGCTATCATAAGAAACGTGGTTTACAGGTTTTTAAGTAAAGCTACGCTCTTATTTATTTCGAGTGATGACGTCAAAGAGTTTAGAGAAACAGACAGGAAAGTCAAAAAAGTTTATTCGTCGGTAACTGTAGTAATACCATAAAGTTAATGTTGGTATATTAACTTTATGGGTAATACCAAGCTGGCATGTCCATTACATTTAATACTGTTCTCCATAAGTGATGTGAACCAGTACAGCGCCATTTGTGAACATCAGAACTTGTAGTTGATGGTGATGTTGCCCCGGATCCGCGAGTATGCACTCTTATGTGATGAGATGGGCTAATAATATGTCCTTTCAAATGTTACGCATCTGTTTAGGGTCATCAGGCCGATGGTCAGTAGTGACACGCCCACGTGCCCGTAGCGTAGGAACAGTACCAGCTGGCACAGAGCCCCCTTGTAGAACCAGCTGGCACAGCGCCCCAAAGTGGAGCCATGTGCGCGTCCAAAAACTAAAATGATTTGTCTCATTCCCGTAGCGCAAGTAACAAACAAGCGATCTAAAATTAATTTATCTTTTATTATGCTACGCACCTGTTCAAGGTAATCAGGCCAATGCTCAGTAGTGAAACGCCTACGTTTCCGTAGCGCAGGAACGGTACCAGCTGGCACAGAGCCACCCGTGGGACCAGGTGCACGTACAGAAGTTCGTAACGGTAAACTAAAATTGAATTAATCTCCTTTCGGTACAGACCTGTTTAAGGTTATGAGGCCGATGCTCAGTAGCGAAACGCCTACGTTTCCGTAGCGCAGGAACGGTACCAGCTGGCATAGCGCCCCCCCGTGAGACCAAGTGCGAGTCCAGAAGCCTGATATGGCGAACGGGAGCACCATTGCGCAGAATAAGAAGTCCGCTGCGCACAAACTGCAATGTGGAATAATTAATAAGTCTGACATAGATTATTAAAACAACGGCATAAATAAGTTACCTATTTAAAAGTTTACACACTATAATTGAATATTTGTTAAGAATGTATGAATATTACAAATGACAAAATTCGGCTTTTGGTCCCGAAAAAAGGAAATTCCTTAAAATATAGCTACTTTATGATGACCGCTATTACCTGATTATATGACTTAACACATGATATATTATTTTCAAAAACAAACTTTTTCCTTCCTAGTAATAGTGCAGCGCGTTTTTCATTCTCATATTCACGTTTATACGTTGATCATATATTACGTTGTATGGAAACATTGTAACTCAGCTAGTTTATCACCAGAAGGTGCTGCTTCAATGTCATTCAAATTCTTGTTCGTATGCTGAATAAAACTTGCACTAGGCACAGTGGCAGCTTGTATGCATAATATCAACAAACATCTTACTACTAACGATTTGAACCAAAGCATTACTAAAGTAACTACAATAACATCAGACTTAAATAAAATAATCTATTGTTTAAAACTTATTGAATAGCTGTTATGATTGTCGATCGAAACGTGTGTAGGTATAAATTAATTTAATGCTGCAAACTAAATTGTAACCTTTCATATATATTTAGCGAAACGTGAAACATATATAGAAAGTAACTATATGTGTGGACTTCTTGGCGGGAACATGAAGACTCAAGTCTGCGGATTTGTTTTATTTTCTAAAATTTGTATTATGTCGGATATTAATGTGAAATAATGGTGGTGAGTGTGCATGAGTGTTGGCAAATGAAACAAAACAGTACAACATCACTTTTCAAATTCTCTCAAGGAGTCCGCCCGAGGACTTAGTCCACATCTTTACTGAGATACTCGAGGGGTTGGGGGGTATATCATTTCTCACTTCTCATTTCTATTATCATTCATCATCATCATACATGAAAGAAATATTGTTTATTTAATATTGTAAGATTTTTCATTCGCTAAATGCTTGTGCAAGGCCATAAAAAAAAAACTATATGTGATGTCAAAGTTTGTTATATCCCACTCAAAGCCATAATGGTTTTTGTAAACTCTAACTCATCCATAACTAAATATTTATAGAATACAGTGAAAAAATTAAACGACCACCCGACCCAGCCATCATCATCATCATCATCATCAGCCATCATCACCCATAGCTGTTTGTTGTTTTATATGGTATCTTAAGATGCTACAATAATTTCAACGTCCAATATGAACCTTGCAATGTCAATACATTAATACCTAGTTCATATTAACTGTTTAGTTACAAAATATAATTTTATCTTTTAAACTAGTGTTCGACAGGAACGAGTTACCGACATTTTTTCCCTATAATCATTAGAAATAGGGGTCAGGACCAAAAAATTAATCATCTCGAGCTCCTCCGTGCTTCGGAAGATATGTAAAGCCGTTGGTCCCGGCTGCATTAGCAGTCGTTAGTAACCTCCGATCCGCAATGGGCCCGCGTGGTGGTTTATGGCCCGTTCTCCCTATACATCCATAGGAAAGGCTCGTGCTTCAGCAGTGGGGACTTAAAATGAGCTAGTGATGATGATGATGATGATGATGATGATGATGATGATGATGATGATCCGATTTTAGTCTTACAACACTTAAATACAGGCCACCTGCTTCCTATCTGTTATCATGTAAAATGAAAATCTGTGTTATTTTTGTAGGGACGAAAATTGTGTCAAGAAATGGCCTTAAAGTGTCGAAGACTGGTGCCAGTATACCTATCTACCTACTAAATTACAAATGTTCTACACTGACAATAATTTACGTAGCCAGTTACATAATTTATAACATTTTTCAACTTCCTCAAAAACTCCTGGAGGCAGGCCCTTCTTTATCATTGGGCACCCTAGGCAAGTGACCAGGGCTCCGCAATCGAAGGGGCCCCCTTGTTCCTGCACACTAACCGATAACCGATATTACCGATAAATATATTTGTTTTACGAAATAAGAATTTACAAACTTATTGACTGTTTTTGCGTTTTAATTCAAATAAATCAGGGGCCTAACACTGGCAACTATATGATTTAGGCTACTCTTGACGCAAACTCAATTTCAATACAATTCCAATGCGATTAATATGTATCGATATTGGGATAAGTTTCGCAATTTCGGAACGCCCCAACTCGATAATAATTTGTTCACTCAATTTCCACGCAATTTAATTCCAATGTAGCGCTATTATCGCTTTGAGGAGTGCCATTTGAATTTTTTAGATTTGGGATTGGAATTGTATTGAGATTGAGTTTACGTCAAGAGTAGCCTAGCTGGCTGCAAACAAATAAAAATACCAGTAGAATAAATCTAGATTTTTGCTCATCTACTCCTTTTGCCTGTTTTACTAAAATCTAGCGTAGGTAGCATAAGGACCCCATTATGCGTAAGTGCCTAGGGCCTCCTGTCTGTAGGCACCTACCTTAAAGCGTTAAACTATAACTGTAGTTTAACGCTTTTCAAATAAACATTGCTTATTAAAGAAGAGTATACAATACCTGATAATGAACGCTGCTGCAACATTCCGCACTTTCGGACATTTGAGTAAGGCGACTACTGTAAGGAGGTTGCCAAAAAGGCCAACTACCATAATAAAGCCCGTCACCAAGGCAGCAAACGTCAGGAGTCCTGGAGAGAATCTGAAACAAGAAACACATTATTTTAAATTAAAGTTGGATATAGGTGCTGGTGCTTCGGAAGGCACTTAAAGCCATTGTGCCTCAAGGACGTACCCGGGGAAGGGGGGGGTCCAAAGGGTCCGGACCACACTCACACATATACATATACACACACTATTAAAACTGTTAGCTCCGCTTCCTGTATCTATCGTAAGTGTTGAGAGATCTTTTCCAACATTAAAACGAGTAAAGACATATTTACGCAATATGAAGTCGGTTACAAATGGGGAATGATCGTTTAACCGGGTTGGCCTTGATGTCGGCCCACTCAAATCAAGCCATTTCAGTGGATGATGTTTAGAACGAAAGTCCTCCCGACCAAGACAGTTGAATTTAATACTGTAACAATATCTTAAAAATATCTATTGAATAATTATTATGTGAAAATTGATTTGCCATTTATTTCCGAGAAGCTTTTACGTGTCATTTAGGTACTTTAATCATTTACCCAAACGAACCCCCCCCCCCCCCCCGACAAAAAATCCTGGGTACGTGCTTGTTGTGCCATCCGCATTAGCAGTCGTTAACAACCGGCAATTCGCACTGGGCTCGCATGGTAGTTTATGGCCCGTTCTCTCACACCACATGTTTACATACATACGGAAAGCTTGTGGCCCAGCAGTGGAGACATAAAAATTAGCTGGTGATGATGATGGTGTAGGTACTGGTTGTGTTTATTAATGTTCATCATCATCATCATCAGCTCATTTGTATGTCCCCACTGCTGCGTCTCGAGCCTTCCCTATGGATGGATAGGGAGAACGGGCTATAAACCACCACGCGGGCCCAGTGCGGATTGATGGTTGTTAACGACTGCTAACGCAGCCGGGACCAACGGCTTTACGTGCCTTCCAAAGCACGGAGGAGCTCGACCATTATTAATGTTTGATGAGGCTAATTCATACGCAATCCTTTGTATAGACTGTTACCACTCTAAAACCGTGTTTTGTCGTCCACCATGCACATCGTATACCTACTTATGCATGCATATTATTTTGTTGTACCTACTAATCGTTATTGATGATAAACTCTTGTTGTAATTACATCAAAATAATCTTTTATCGTGTCTTTTATTGTTAAATTACAATATAATATCATAATCTCAAAGAAAAACACATCAAGAACCGTAACATCATCACTGTTCCGTTGTATAACAAATGTCCTTGCCTCTGCGCAATTCTAAAGGTGTATTCGCAGTTCGCACAAACAATGCCATTAAACTCGTAGGCGTCGTCCAAATGAACATTAAATTACACTTTAGAACATCCAAGAGATCCTTTCCGCTCCCCATTCAGTACTCTTGTCGTATTTTTATTATTTCCTGGGAGGTTTTATTTTACAAGGATTTAATTGTAAGAGCTGAGCCCTTATATCTAGAGGGTACTTGGTCTGAATGGCGTTCGCATAAAGGACAGGAAGGTGAGTGAAATGTTTTCCGTAGTCGCGCCACTATTGTTGGTTTGCCATAGAAATGTTTTCGTTCCGGCAAAACGCAGGTTAAAAATATCACTTCCAGTATCCCCTTTGTGTCTTTGTGGAGGTTTGCTACCTTATCTCACGTGAAAAGCGAGCGCTTTGCTTTTTACCCACTTTTTCATTTTGTTACGAGAACTACTCTGCAAATTATATTTTTCTTATAACAAATTCTGTGTAATTACTAAAATAAATAGTATTTTTATTTACAAACAAAGATAATAACAAGACAATAATTAAACTACTTAAAATTAAACTTATAAAAAAACTATAAACTATAACTACTACTAACTAACTATAAATTAAAAAATTGCCCCAAATCATCCCCCTCAGGCAGAGTGCCCAGTAAGCTAGCAGCATTGCCACGTTGGATAGCAATCACAGACCATATAGCAATGCTTATACGTTGGCCCAAGTAGCTGCTAGCTCTGGGGTCCCGGGTTTGTGAGCACCTAGGCCCCATGGAACTTTGGAACGAATAGAGAATTGAAATGGAATGTTTTATACGAAAGATATATCAGTACAGACACGCTTATATTTTACATTAAAAAGGTATAGAAATTTTTAACGAACTCTGCAGAGTCTGTAGATACAGAGACTCTCCCATGCTATCTTTAGCTTATCCTCCCGTCTATTTTACATATTATTTCATAATAATAAATGTAAAATAAACGCGAGTAGGTATATTAGCAAGTACGCGAGTATAGAGAGTAGAGTAGATATTTATCAAAGTACCTATTTTTTGCTGAGTCTCTAAACTGGGTCACTATAAAAATTAAATCCCAAATTCGAAGCTCGCTATGAGGACTATTACATCAGGAAGCAGATGGTTAAGTATGGCTCTCCCCTCAGACTGGAAGGGTGAAGGGGGAGGGGATACCTACTATGACTATAGATATAGATGTATATGGACACATTCCTCACTTGCCACCAGATCACCGACACACACCGACGATCTGAGACTTTGGTAATCACCGTGGGTGGATCCCAATATGTAACAACACTGTCTTCGCGACCACGACCACTCTTTTCTAAACCTACTTAGTATATGTTTTTAATATAAATTAGGTAAGCCTTTGACCACATCTCACCTGGTGTTAAGTGAAGATGGGGCCTACGGTGAAACATGCTTACCTAGAAACAACCCATTTAGGAAACCCAAGTCTGACTAAAAATAAATCAATCTCCAAGAGCGAAAGGAGTTGACGACCGAAAATTGAGACAAAGGTTGTATGTAAACGTACTCAAGCGATTGAAGTTATTATTTCCAAGTAACAACAACACATTTCCGAGAAACAAAAGATCTTTTAGGTCGTCGTCTCATTAAAACTTTGACATGACAGTAAATGACAACTTTTTAACTTACAAGAAACACTTGTTTACAACTGTTTCTCTTGAAGTTCTATGTTTTTGTTATGTTTTTTTCCATGTTTTTTTTGTGTAAATGCAGACAAATATTGTTTTTTGTATATATATTAAAGTAAGAAGAAATAGAGTAAAAACCATATAGATATTTCAGTCTCGATCTGCATCTGATTTAACGAAAATCGGTTTCCTTTGTTAATGACAATATTATTTATTACCTATGTGTTCCAGAAAATTAAAAACTTTGATTTTAATTATAATGAATTATGTGCAGTGCAGATAGTTGACTATTTCGGCCATAGGTACTACAACCAAATACTACTCTTTCTTAGCTAAAAATTCTTATTAAGTTAAAGCTTTTCTTTATCTAAAAAAAGAGCAATTTGTTGTACGTAATAATTAATAACCCATGAAAAACCAAACAAAAAACCCAAGATAATAGATGTACAGCTATTGCGATATAAACACATGATGGGGTCATTGGACTCTAACCGCGGAGGCGCGCTGCGGTGTAGTGGCGCACGCGCACCCCGGGATCTACCATCCTTACGGTCTGCAGGAAGACCATGGTGTTTTAAGGAGATCTTATAGGTACTCACCTATAGGGTCATTGCGGGGCTGCAGAGATAGGGAGAGGGGATCATTGAGCGTTACAACGGAAGTTATATCTTAGTGGAGTCTGGTGTGGTTCCCTCTCCCAGTATCACTACGACCTATCGGGATCTTTTGTGCAACCCCATCCTTTTACTCTTACTCCTCTGTGAAGATAGATGCCATAACTTGGCAACCTTTTTGAGAGCGAAGAGCCTCAAGTCTTCTAGTTTCGGGTAGGCCGATCCTAGGAGTCTCATTTCTTTCTAGCTATAGAGAGTCGGACGCCAGACGAACAGAACAAGCCGCCAGTAGGCTTGTTTGTGCGGAAAAAATGCTGTTGAACCCATCAATCCGCATTGAGCCAGCCTGCTGGATATGGTCCGATCTCTTATGCTCCTAAACGAATAAAACTAAAAAGGTTTCGAAACATAAAAAAGGTCTGGTTCAATTAATACTCACTTAGATAATTCGCTAGGCTCCGCACCTGGGTCTTCGCCCGGAATGTCCGTTATGTTAAACAACTCCGTCATTTTCAAATATCTGAAACAATATAGACAACAAACATTAGAACCAGATATCAACAGAAATCTAAAAGTTCATATTTAATCTACTCGAGAATAATAAGGCCACAAAATAAGGAGACTGTAGAATGTAAGCTTCATACATACGCGCTCCAGCAACGCACACATGTCTAATGTTTAATGACATAAATAGGTAATTAATTAATCAAATTTGACACATTGACATATTGACTGTACCATAATTTTAAAATAATATTATGAATGTTCCTAATTTATTGTGCTAATGACTTGTTATTGTTAATACTTACTAATTTTATAAAATAATTGCATGCCTACATTTATAAGGTATAATACTGTTGATTCCATTTAATTGATTTATTATCCACAATCTATGTACCTACATGGTATTAAGCAAATAAAAATTCTATTCTATTCTAAACAAGCTCAACACAGTCCGAATGCAGCTGTTGCGAGATTACGTGTCCGTGAGAGGGTCTTAAAGAAAGGTTGATTTTTTTATCACCACCGTCACAAACCGAGATACAAACCCGTGATACAAACGAACAACTCTTAGTATTGGACCAACTGAATTTTATTTTCGACTTAGGGATTTGGTCCAATAGTAAGAGTTGTTCGTTTGTATCACGACGGGAGTCATCTCAGGTGTGCGTTGCTCGAGCGCAGTATGTATTAATAAGATTACCTTCTGGGTCTCTTTATCTTGTGATAAGGTAGTCTATGTAATTACTTTTTTTTTTCGTAATGCCGCCTTTTATGAGAACATTCTGCTGTTGAAAAGGTTGTATAAATTTGTAATTTAGCCTAATGGCCAGTAATAAAATTAATTGAACTGGCTAGAGATCAGTGACGTGGCATTACATAGAAAACTCATGCAAAGGCAAAAAAGATACATTATTAATTAATACATTAAAAATATTTAAAAAAAATATATCTCAAAGTAGTAAAGTAAAGTACGTTTTTGTCTAAAAATTACAATAAAGTGTTTCTATAGTAAATGTTTTGTGTAATTTTACTATAAGGTAATTAAGTGTGTATTTAAAAAAGACTACGCTTGCTGGCAGACTAACTGTAAGTGTATAACTTATGATTTCCTTTTCAGCGAATGTTTAAAAACTCTTTTGAGACAATAAAGTAATTAACCGTAGGTGGCGTTTCTTAGTATGATTATTATTACGTAGCGAAATACCTCCGACAGTGATGACCGATCGCACTCCTGCATCCATGCACGGTTACATCACACTGGTTTTAAGGTTACCGGAACAATTTAATGTGACCCCTCCAATTATGGCTCGGCCAATCATGGCAAAGTACTGTTGCTGCGATGATTCGTCAGTTTTCTGAGTAAAGGATGTCAAGACTAGTGTGAATCCGGTGGTTTTCCGCATATATTCCGTTATCAGCATGTAGCATTGTCGCGAGTAAAAAATAATGACGCCATTTTGATAGCCATTTAAAAAAAGTTTTTATAAGTGGATTGTAGGGTGTTACTGGCATTGCCTTAACGCTTACTTCACGATCTTGCAAGTTAATCAACATTCGTAATGCAGGTATCTGGATGGGTGATCAATTTGAAAAGTACCTCAAGCTTTAACGTGCTTCCAAAAAGGCAACCTTTGGTAATTATAATGGTATATATATAATGGTATGGTAATCATATGGTAATTATAGTCCTTGTTGTTAACGTATAATTTACTAGGTACATTTTAAGTAACCCCTTGAGCGTCGATCGACCACCAGGTGGCCGATAACAATTAAAATTCTATTGTGTCTGGTATTCGCGCGGTCGAGCTCGTAACGCCTTATTTAACTAAACCATAACATGTTAGATGTTCATTAGGTGACGTAAAAATGCTAAATTACTTCATTCAAATAGTTTGTTGAGCATAATTTGATTTTGTTTTTTTTTTCATTGGCGGCGCTAGTGTGCGGGGTAAACGCTCTTAACAAATATAATCTATCACACAGAAAAAAGTAAAGAAGTAGATATTCGTTTCTTAATTTATCATTGTCACATATTAAGCTTGCTTTGAAAACGCGCAACTCAATTCTTATTGAGTTTTCTTACAACAGCAAAGTTTCCACGTAGAAATTGCTCCTTGCTGCGTTAACGTATAAAGTTCTAACTGAAGTTGTAAACTTTTAATTCCAAGTTCATTGCCGCATTTGCCAGCGCGCAAACACAAAGTAACTTCAACATTGATCGTACAATGCGCTTTACACAACAACGGGTATGAAAGCAATCGAAACTCATTACGATCGCTATGCCCGGTGAGGTCACAGAGTGGAACATCAGCGCGCATGAGGATCTATTACGAAAATTAAAAATGTCTTCTACACTCTCTGCATTACTCCCTAGGGAGTGACCGCTTTACTGTCTCGAATATTCCATCGCGCAAAAAGAAATTTAGTGACTCGTTTCTTTGACGCACATTCAAAAGATGGAATGGTCCTTCAAAGGAGGCGTGAAGAGGCTTTACTGGTTTAACTCCCGCTGTCAAGTTCTCGACTGTCAGTCATCCTTGTCACCTTGATGAATAACGTAAGTGATATACACAACTGCGCGTTTTTTGCGGAACTTCCTACTACGATCGACGGTTCTATGGAACCAGCTGACAGTGCAGCGGCGGCGGACCGACCTTCAAGAGACGGCAACGCATCTTTGATTCATCTATGTTGTGGGTTGCTAATATACGAAATAAGACTACAGCTATTCGATATTTCGAAATTCGTAATACGCCGCTGCTCTGTCATGCGTTCAGCCTCATGATGGTCACATGTGACTGGCCACAGAAAATAAGAGTCTGCGTTTTGTCTGTCACAAACTTATCGCTAACTAAACTCCCAACTACATTGTAGTTTCGGCCTTTTGATATAGTGTGCTGTGTGCTTGACCATTGGGCCAGGCCATTCCAGGTGGAAAATAATTTGCTAATCCTCGTTTATATAATCTCAATATTAGCATTTGTTGCAACGCAATTTTAAAATGAGGTTTACCTGATGAGTTGTATTCTTCAAATACAATATTTGTAGAGAGTGTAGTTAAGAAAACTAGACTCTCATCGTTTTTCTATATGTTTTTTTTGTTTTCATTTTTTTTCTTATTGGTAACAAATTTTGGTTTCGGTATAATGTGACTTAATGTTCATAACAGTTACATTTTATGTATATTTTATATTTTTACGCTGCTGCTAAGCTGAGGTCTACTATTGAAACTAGCTAACATTTCATTGCATATAAGCTGATGTAAGTCTGCACAATTTAGATGCAATATTCAATCCACTAATTGCATCTTGCTTAATTAATTAACCGACTTACTTTTTTTGTGCCGGCTTTCGTTATTAATATGCCTACGGATGAACGAGCAATTGCCAGAAGCCAATGATTATTGGCTTCTGTTTTCATTGTGGTGTATGAAGACGTTGGCCATAAAGGTGAGTAAAAAAGGTGAGTAAGCCACATTACGTAACATGTTACAAAACTATAAGTAAGAGGTTGTTTTATTGACAGTTATCGTCCACACTAATAAAACATGCGCCATAACCATGCTATTCACATGTTTTGTCATATTGCCTGGACCTTCAGACCGTAAACTCTTTTATGTAAGTTGGAACAAACGTGACCTCGTACAGTAAGTTAGTAGGTACCAATAACCTACATACTGTCCCACTGCTGGGCCTTCATCGTTGCGTGCGGGTTGGTGATCAAAAATCCGGGCTATGAGCTGGAAATTGAACCCCAGGACTTCCGTGTTTTAGGCTGAGCGCTTAGTCACAATATTATTTATTTGCTTAATTTTGAGGTTTTCGAAACGGTTTTTAAACCTAATCGATTAAACCTATGTCGATCTATTATTACGTAATATCAATACGAGAAGTGAAAACTTTGTGACCCTTTTTATGCACATTGAACGCTCGGAGGATAGTGAGATTTGATATTGTTAAAATTATTATGGGAAAGAGTTACAAAAGATGAAGTTCGTGTAAAATATGTGTTATATAACATTGTATAAACATTGTCTGCTTAACCACAAAACGATGGCTCAAGACAGCGCTTAAATAGACGCTGTCATTTTTTAACCGACTTCAAAAAAGGAGGAGGTTCTACGAGATGTTCGACGCGTATATTTTTTTTATGTATGTCCAGCGATTTCTCCGTCATTTGTGAAACGATTTTAAAAATTCTTTTTTTATTTGAAAGAGCATACCTACTTCCGAGGTGTTAGGCGGTTGGGGGGCTGGTCGCCAAACCTAATAGCCGGACAGACCAGCCAGTTTGGCCGGACATTTGGGTAAAAAGGCCGGACACCCTACATTATTGAGGATTTTGTGTCTCAGTATTAATAGTTACGACAAAAAAAATGTATATAAAATCAAGCTTTCTTGATTATTACCATAAATCTTGTTAAATCCTAATGATATATAAATAAAGTCGAATGCCAAATCAGTCTAAGTACTTTATTATTAATCAGTCAAATAAAGTCATCTGTCAAAAAAAGTAAAAATGTAAAATGTAAAAAGCCTAACAAAAACCGGACAGCCTGACACCGTTTATTTTGGCCCGACACGCTATCAAAAAGCCTAACTATGTCCAGCTTTATCCGGACGCCTGGCAACGCTACTAGTATGTATAAAACGAACAGTGCACATCCGAGCTTGCGCCTTGCCCATGCTCCGCGGCCTGTAGTTTCACCCACTAATTAACACCGGTCAGATGCGGCAATTGTTTAAACGCCAATTTAGTCCACTTAGAATTGCCCCCACTCGCTCATCTTCAGAGATAATACTCTGACGTTACATGTTACGTTTGTACCATCTATCTGTTAGCACTGTTAGAAATTCTACATGTAGGTATTTCAAATACGAAGCTGTGTACCTGTGTAGGCTAGATACTTTCCATGCTCTTATTACATACAGACATGCATATATATACTTTCACGTCCTTCTTAAATGAAGGGTAAAAAGAGAATAAAAACCACCAATTTTTTAGAAAATTCACCGGTTTTAATTTTTTTTAAAGTCCCAAAACATTTTATATAATAAACACAAATTAAATTTCAACATCAGATAAAAAATAAAAAGTTTCATTAAAATATTTCTTCAAGTTATAAAATGTATTTTTGTAAGAAAATCCTTTATTTTTCTCTCATAGGTAACACAGCTTTTTTCCCAGTAAACACTTTCAAACTGTCGCGTTCGTAACAAAGAGTTTACGATATTTAATGCAAACTATAATAATACTTAATAAATTTAATGCATTCTACATGATTTTATGTAACAGTAGTAGTAAATAGCCTATAACTGTCCCACTGCTGGGCAAAGGCCTTCATCATTGAAATCAAGTCATCACTACAATTGATGGGTTGATTGGTAATATTATAGTAATTCAAATAAATTTTTTAAGCTATATTGTGTGTGCCTAAGATACCTATACTTAGTAGTTAGAGTTCCTGCAAAGCTTTTTGTATAACAATGTAAGGAATACCATAATTTACAAACTAAAAAGAATGAATTTGCAAAATAATATTAGAAAATTAAAAAAAAAAATCTTGTATTTATAAGAATGGTTGCCATCAATAATGTCAAAGTATGATTTATTTTCCGTGGAATAACGAATTGCAATTCCTACATTTGCAAATATCACGTGAACGACAAATAAATCACGTGCCAAATCGTTTTGAATCAAAACATTTTTTCCAAAATGAATGGTACATTTTCTTTTCATTTGTAAGACGACAAACGATTCGCTTTTCCGTTTACGAGTCAATATAGAGACTCGTTGTTTCTTTTGATTTTGTTTGTTCCCTGCTGTGTTCAATTTTCAGTTGGCAATGTGTTCTTGGTACACCATTATGAACTATGACTTGTCTAAGACTTAGGTATTTTTTTTATATATTTATTGAAAATAAATGTGTAGTAAATATATTGTTGGCATTGGACAAAGGTACCCAAAACTCTTAATATTATTCTAAATCTTAACGGCACCAAAGTGTATAAAATATATTTATACTCATTCCCCACTGGCCTAAAGACGATTTGTATACTTATAGTAATTTATTCCCACTAGCTTCAAAGATAATGAAAAATTATCTTTTTAACGAAAACTTGAAATCTCATATCAAATTAATTTGTAGCTATTAGAGATATTCTATTAGGGCCATTTCATTGTAGATTTCAAACATTCATATTTCAATAATCACTTCTTGAATTTTTTTTCCCTTATGTATTCAAAACCCGAAACAACAGTACTAATCAAAGCAGTTTCTTCAAGTCAGCAGCTAACATAAGATACAAATTTGAGATTTCTTAGGCAGGAAAGTGCTCAAGAGACCCATTCTAAGTAGAACTAAGTTCTGTAACTATCCCCCACTGAGTTACAACAATCAATGTTTGGCCAACTCTGCTACTAATACAACTCGACTAGTTCTCAAACTAGACAACATTTCACATACAATATATAAACAAACGTTAGGGAAAAGGTTTTATAAATGCCTAGCTTTCTGAATCTCCACATCATCTTCATTATCATCATCATCATCATCATCACCACCATCGTTAGCCTTCATTAATCGAGCACGATCCGCGGCTACTCTCATCCAGCTCTTGTGAATATCATTGCTCCCCGTAGACTAATCTCCTTATATCTCCTAAAAGTTGTAGTTAATACATTTGTTACAAAACAATCTTTAGGATAAAGTAATAATTCCAGGGATAATGGTGTCTGTAGACAGTTATACATTTATTAATGACGTTATGTAACAATAATTATCAGAAATTAACATAATATTTCTGAATTTTCATGAAATATAACTGGAATTACTTCTAATAAATGACAATGCAAATTGCTATAATTAGTATAATAACATTGTACATAATGCTACAACATACGCATTATTAAGATAATTTGGTGACTAATAAAATCGTTTAGAGTTTTGAGCAATATTAATTGTAGAATGTCTGCTTCATAATAAATGTCAATGTCCAAACAATAAGTTCTTTTAGAAGTTATTGCTATTATTACCTATTCAGTAAAACTATTATCAGAACTTTAAGCATTCAGTCTAACAAATAATATTGAAAATTTAAGATTTTTATAACTTTGTAAAACAGTCGTAATTTAATTTTTGCAATATTCATTCTAAGACCTATAAAGTTTTGGCTAGATTTAAAAGTTTTTAACATTGTTGTCGAAGTCGAAAACTTATTATTCAAATAGGTATCTGCTACATTTTCATAAAACAAAGAAATCTCCAAGACAAAGACTGAAGTTCTTGCAATAAATTGGAATGATGTAACTGATACATCGTCCAATAATAGGCGTTCAGCCGACCAAGCCACATAATTGTGTAGGCGACTTATGAAGAGCAATTGCTTGAATCATGCCAGTACAAACTAGCAGTCCGAGAGCGGTGCACTAACAATTAACTAATTTAACACGAAAAAATTTAAGTGAATAAAGCTCGCCCGAATAGAGGAAGCGCCCACAGACCTTGAAATTTGTACCCTTATAATGCCAGTTGTACACTCGCGAGAAACAAGGCTATCTCAATGCACATTAACGATTTCTTATAGGAATCTAGTTGTAAAAGCTAACGATAAGCATCGATGCACTGCGGTCTTGTTCTATCTCACCCAAGAGTTGTACAGCTGTCATTAAGCTTGAACTCATGAAGCGTTTTGATGATTAGAAGAGATGGCGAGAAGTCACTCAGTTCTAACTGAACTAATAATATACATAAGACGATTACTTTGAGCGTGTGATGTTTTGGCCCCTCTCACTTTCCTTCCGATAATGCAACTTCATACGAACAACCGATGATATTGTGTAACAATGACTTTATAGAACAGCCCCCTTATTGTCTAACTTTTTGTCTAACTCTTTATTGTATAACTCTAATACCTATCAATATGACATTTGATAGAAAACTTCAAACAAATTCACGCCTTAATTAATGATGTTGAATGAACGGCATCGTCAATTTGACATTTATTTGGAATCGTCTATAAGGTATCGTGATAGAAGTTAAAATTAGACAAGAAGCACCCTGGATGTAATATGTATAAAAGCGGCGTTAGATAGTGCTTTATTTTTGACATAAAAAAAGGGGGTAAAGCAAACGATATGCATCGATGTATTGCGGTCTCGTTCTGTCCTATCGTATTGTGTACAGCTGGCTTTAAACTCGAACTCATGAATCAGATACAACTCTGAATACAGCGTTGGTGTCATTGTCAGATGCTAATGTAGTGAAATTAGGACTTACTGCTTCGGTAGTTGAATTTATTGTTGGTGTGGAGTTAACGACCAATCCAGACTACAAAGCTCTGAGTGTCGTAACGTAATGCCGGAAGTGGTCCAAAACAATGGTATAGACCTAATGTAAACAGCCACTTTAAGTTAAACAATCTATCTTTTAAGATCGTAAATTTAAAATGTATATAGATATCTGAAAAACTAAATCTGATTCCCTGATTTAATTAGTGTCGTGAATCGTGATTAATTACTTACTTACAACTATCCTTTCAAAGTTTATAATATAATCTGTAAGGAAAACTGGCAGCTACCTTTGCCAGTGTATTAGTTTGGCAATCCAAAGGGGCAATGTTGCCAGCATTCTAGGGACCGTTCCCATGAGCCCACAGTTGGAGGACATCTTTTATTTATAGGTCTTTAGTTTATAATTTCTAATTATTTTTTCTCTGTTTTTTCAAGTTAAGTCCTGTATTTAAGTTTGTTTAGAATAATAATAATGTGTTGTTGTTAAATTAAATATTATAGTTATCTTAAAAACCTTTGCAAGTGTTCTAAGCTATTTATTTGAGTAAAATTGTTCAGCATTATAAATATTAGACCAACTCTGACTCAGAAAGCAAATAAATAAATGAAATAGGAACTTAAACTATCTGAACACTATGATTCAGACTTCATTGTGGATAATTATGTCAGACTTAATCGCCACGTTAATCACTTGTCAGGTTCTCAGTTGTGACAAAAGAAACCACTTTTATCCTTTCAATTTTGATTCATAGCCATACATGAATCAGAACTGTAGAAGGTAAAAAGCATTTGTTTTGCTTTCGCATAAAAATGAAACAGAAACCGCATCTTAGTCACGGTTGGGAAACGAAATTACAACCTCGCTAAGTCAGTAAACCTACTTTATGTAATACTAGCGGCCCGTCTCTGCTTTGTACGGGTGGACATTTTTTTAAATATAGCCTATGTTACTCAGCGTTAATGTAGCATTCTAATGGTGAAAGAATTTTTTAAGTCGGTCCAGTAGGTTTGAGTTTATTCGTTGCAAACACACATACATACACACATACAAAAATACAAAGGTTTCCTCTTTATAATATTAGTATAAATAACTTTTTTTTTTCTTTAGTTGATGGCTTTGTGCGATTAGCACATTTAGCCAGTGTCAAAGTAATTTTTCTTACAAGTAATACCTGCATAAATAAACAATATTTCCTTAATTTAAGATTATGATGAATGATAATAGAAATGAGAAGTGTGAAATGATATACCCCACAACCCCTCGAGTATCTCAGTAAAGATGTGGGGCTTTACTAAGTCCTCGGGCGGACTTCTTGAGAGAATTTGAAAAGTGTCGTTGCACTGTTTTGTTTCTTTTGCCAATACTTATGCACACTTACAAACACTTAACGGTTAATAATCCACCATTAAATAATGGTGGATTATAAAATTTGTGTAATATTCGACATAACACAAATATTAGAAAACAAAACAAAACCGCAGACATGACTCTTCACTTTCCCGCCAAGAAGTTGTAAATAACTTAGCCAGCAAACTAGCACAGATCGTAACGGAAAGTACAATCGCAAAACAAGGAGACTGCAGAATGTAAGCTTCATATACCGCGTTTGAGCATCGCACCCCTGGGTGGTTTCACCCATTTTATTGGACTTGAAATAATAAAATGACCTAGTGTAAAATGAAAAAAAAATAATTATAAGCAAAATGTAGCTGTAACAATTATTTTAAATTTATATCCAGTCACTTTCACTGTCATTTGTATACGCTGCCGTATTTTCTTCTCCTTGTACTGCCGCCGTTGAAGTGGGTGGTTGTTCACGATGACTATTTTTAAATTGAAATGTGTACATTTCTATTTGCCTATTTTATTAATAACTATCTGACCGGCGGACTTCATACCACTTTGATAGTTTCCATGACAACATAACAAACAAAACGTTGACAGTTTCCATGACAACAAAACAAATAAATCATTCGTCCGCTTAAGGACACCCGTATCCCATGATGGACCCCTATATCAGCGCCACCTACCGGGTCCAATTGTAAATCTAAACCATTCTCGAATCCACTTGAACACACACAGAACATTTCATCCAAATCGGTCCAGCCGTTTAAAAAGAGTTCAATTTCATACACACGCACAGAAGATTTATATATATAAAAATATCTCGGGGAATTTCGTATGTATGGCAAAGTCTTGTTAAATTTTTTAAGCCCTGTTCGGATATGAATAATCGAATGTAAAGAGTCCAAGTTCATTTTATTCTTATTTTAAAACAGCGTTTTATTACTGCCTGCGTGATTGCGTTTTGTTGTGCGATAATCAGAAAATAATCAGCATTAGTACCTTCTATTTAGTGCTAGGTGCTGTTTGCTGTTGTTTCGTGCTGGACTTATGAAAATAGTGCTAAATCTAGCACCGAAAGCGCTAAGTTGGCAACGCTGAAACCACCACCTCACAGACACAGAATTTAGAAACAGCTCGAAACAGTCGGAGTGCAGCTGCTGCTGTTGCGAGATTCCAGGGTGCCTAGTGCGAGATTCATTCACCATTCGATCACGAAGAAATGAAGGAACGCCTTTGCCCAGCAGTGGGACAGTGAGGGCTAATAACTCTTGGACACGGTGCGGATAGTCCGAAGGTTTCTGTCTCTGCCTTAACCACCGGCAGCTTGAGCCCTTCACCGTTGCCGGCGGTACTCTAGTTTAGGTTTTTTATAATATTTTTATGTTGTGTATGTGCTTTTGTATTTTACATTACGAGTAGCCGGATTTCAGACAGGCATTCAGGGTCCTACCACGAGGTACGACTTAAGACGATTTTAGTATTTGCCTTTCTACTCTTGCCTACATTTTTGATGACTTACGTCTCTTACAAAATGTTACAAAATGTTTTTGCTTCACCTAAACATGGTTGGATAATACTTTATTATAAGTCTTTTACCGGTAAGGTCTTGAGAAGGCCAACTGCAGAAGAGAGCTGATGTCTACAGTCATGAGACGCGAGGTCGCCTTTTTCGGACACATGCAGAGAGGATTCTTATACGAGTTCCCACGGCTAATCCTCGAAGGCAAAATTCCGGGAAAGAGAGCTCCGTTACGTCCGCGACACAAATGGCTGGACAACATCAAAAAGTGGACTGGACTTAGTTAGCGCTAATTAAAACAAGCTATATGATGATTTGATCTCCAAACTTCAGTATGAAAATTGCATTAAATGCTGATGATCTTACAGGAGGAGGAGGAGCTCGATGGCGCAGTGGTTTACGCGCCCGGTCTGCGAGTGCTGAGGTTAAGCAACTTTGGCAAAGGCCGGTCATCGGATGAGTGACCAAAAACTTATCATCTCCAGCTCCTCCGTGCTTCGGAAGGCACGTTAAGCCGTTGGTCCCGGCTGCATTAGCAGTCGTTAACAACCACCAATCCGCACTGGGCCCGCGTGGTGGTTTATGACCCGTTCTCCCTATCCATCCATAGGGAAGGCTCGTGCCCCAGCAGTGGGGACATAAATGAGCTGATGATGATGATGATGATGATCTTACAGGTAAGCAGTTGGTCTTCTCACCTGATGTTAAGTGATGATAAGGCCGAAGGTGGAGCCGCACTTCACTCGGTCAACTACTAAGGCAGCAGTCTATTGACAGACACTGATTTGTAACAGAAACAATGTTTAACTGAAACATAAATAGTAGTATTGTATATACTCTATAGTATCTGAACAATTAATACTGAACCATAACAACTAAGCATTAGAATCCATTTTTGTTTAATATACAAGAACGGTATTATCACCTTTATGGTTTTGCCAATACTCGTAAGGAACGATTTACATAATGTGACGTATCTTGAGTCACACTGACCGCGAGGTGAATGTGACTGACTCAGCAATGTAATCTGACTCATATGACAAAGATCTTAGGTACCTGTAACTTTGATGACGATAACGACGACCTTACAAAACAGAATACCCGTTCTCTTTCTTAAATGGTCTAAGAATCAGTTTACAAGTGGAACGTGTCATAAGAACTGCGTGTTATATCTGTCGCCGATTCGGAATATGTAATGTCACCAAATATTTCGGATTCTTATTTTGAAATAATAATAATTCTACGCAATTTGGTGCGCACAAACTAAAATTTGGAAAAGCATTGAAATCCTTTCCACGTGCGGAGTTTGAAACTTTGAACACGCACCATGTACATAGACCCGATATGTCAGAGGGTCGTGAAAAAAATCATTTTTACATTTTTCCTCATTTTTTTATTATTTATAGTTATAGTCTTATAAAGTAAAAAAACGTACCGGCACTGAATTTCGTTTTAAAGATAACCTTTATAGACATCGGCACATGTAGGTAATAATAGGCTGTGCCAGAGGTCTCGCGTTCCATGCCCAGCCCGAATGTACACCATTTGGGCTTTCTTGTAGTCAAGTTAAAACATCAAGGCCGGTGTTCTATAACAAACAAACGTTTCTGAAGGCACAAAGTTTTTGGAAGTAAATATTCACGAGCTATTTCTGTAAAAAGTTACTTTGTATAAGTATCTAGAAAATACTGGTCGCCAATAAAAGTTAGAGAGTAAACAAAAAAGTATTGAGTGGATTTGGTAACTGGGTCAAGGATACAATTTGTTAACTAAGTATTTATGTATAACATACATTCTTACTCATATACTTATGTAAATATGGAATTAATATCGAGGCCACATTGCTTTTATACATTAAAAGTAGAGCACTGCGTCTTTTGTTAAAAGTATTTAAACTGACTTTGATAATTGACTTTCTTGTATTCGAGTTAAGTTTCTAGCTCTCGCTGTGGTTTAGTTCACTGACCCCGTCTTCAGACCTATCGGTGCAGGGTGCGATTATCAATTATATAGAAGTCATATCTATATTCTAACTTCTTTTGTTTATCTTTGATTTTATCTGAATTATGTTTGTAGTAATAGCTGTAATTCTTTTTTATCATGATTTTTACCATATATGTACAGTATTGTTTTTTTCTTTAGGTAACTTAAGTTATTTATATCTACTTTAGATTCTTCACGTCAAGAGCGTTTTTTCTAAGTATTTTTATTTTTATTTTTGTTTGTTAGTTCTATGTAATACTAGCTGACCGGCGGACTTACGTACCGCTTTGACAGTTTCCATGACAACAAAAACACCCGTATCCCATGATGAACCCCTATAGCAGCGCCACCTACCGGGTCCAATTGTAAATCTAATAGCATACACATGCACAGAAGATTTATATATTTAAAGATAATCAAATGTCGGATCACGGGTGTTATTTCGCGTTTGAATTATGTAAGCCACGATTTTCAGTGTTTAAAAAGCATTTTATATACAAAGTACTTTGTACATGTTCACAAAAAATTTTAGAAACAAAACATGAAAAAGAAAAACAACTACAAAGGCGCTGCTTATTTCAGTATGAAAGTCCATTGGTGAAGTCTGTTATTTAAAAAGAATATCATTGAAAATATAAATACTATAGTCGTATCTATATCGAAAAATATTTTATTATTATATATTATATTAATTACTTAAGGCCCGAATTTTCAATCCTCAGATAAGTTTTATCCAACGAATAATATTGTTATTTTGACATATTTTCTAAGGAGAATCTGTCATTATGTCAAAATTAATCAATGAATAAATTTTAACTGACGATTGAAAAATCAGCCCTTAGGATGATTTAACATTACAAACCACCCAAATAAGATTTAAAATTGTTAAATGTTGAAGTTCTAATGCTACTTTATCAACATATTATTTGAATTAGTTGTATTCGATGATTTCCTTGAATGTAATTCAATTGTTATTTTCTGCAATTGATATTGTACTCGTTTGTGGTGAATAAATGCATAATTTACTAACTTGCGTCACAAGAATTGAATATCAGAAATACGTAGGTATATTATGTTATACGTAGGAATTAATCACGTTCAAATTAAATCCACAAACGTTAGTAGATATCAACAAAATATTTTAATCTAAAATATAAATAAATAACTTAAATTATCTAAAGAAAACAAACAATATTGTAAATATGTGGTAAAGAACATGATAAAAAAATTACAGCTATTACTACAAACATAAATCAGATAAAATCAAAGTTACACAGACGTAGTTTTATCTAATATCTACAGAAAAAAAACTTAACCAGAAATAAATTAACTTTTTAAACATATTCTAACTGCTAAATTCCATATTTTATACTATTTGTTTTGACGGTAATATGTATCTTGTTCGGACATTTAAAAGATACAATGCTTGGCGATACCCGAATTTATTTACCAATAAATGGAACGTTCCTTATCCGTTATTTATCCTCGATATCCTGAGGGCTATACCGAGCGCTACGTTACTATCCTTGCCAATACTCTGTGCCAATAGATTGCGATGGTTGGCGGAGTGATTAACCCACTTTATTCGAGACATAAAAACTTTTTACGCATTTTTTATGGACGGGTTTCTGTCTACCTAGTATCTACAGTCACGGTAAATACATATAATATAAAGATTAAATAGATTACGTACTTGAAAAATAATACTTCATGTAGGTAGGTGCCCCTTAAAATACACAATCTTAATTATTGTACTCTTTAAAATCAGTCAGTCATCGGTTCATGTGCTGGTCGCGTCCAGCGTCCAAGCATAAGTATATGTTATTAGACGATAATATACCTAAAATGTTTTTTTTGTTTTGTTTTTAACGCTAATTTTGTTGCAAACACATTACAAAAACACAAATGTTGAAAAAATTTCCACGAGCAGGATTTGAACCTGCACCTTTCTGACATACCGGGTCAGGTGCTCTCCCAATTGAGTTTCAAAGGTTCAAATCCTGCTGGTGGAAATTTTTTTTCAACATTTGTGTTTTTGATAATATACTCTTTTGACGTTTAATTTAAGTTTTGTTAAGTCAAGTTTAAATTACTAGGATATTTTTAAATAGTTTAAATACCTATGCTTTTTGAATTGCAATTAGAAAATGATATTTTTATTTACCTCAAATAAAGCTCTTAATTAATTGATACTTCACACAACTGAATTTGATACTACACAAGATAAATTTTTGAGTCCGTTAATGATGTAGTTTCAGAGAAAACTGCTTGACAAATCTTTGGTTTTTTTATTGGATGTATAAAACTCAAAAAGAGGTTTTTTTTTTATAATGTTTATCTCATCTTTATAATATTATACCCCTACATGGTTTAGGAAGGTATGATAAGATTAGCATGATAAAGCTACAGCGTCCCACACGAAGGATTTTTACATTATGGTAATAAAAGTTAAAAGCATTTTTTTGTAAAGAATGATTCGCGGCACACATTCATTTAATTTAAAAAGCTTGCCACCCCCAAAAATTAAAACCCTGCGACCCATTAGGGCTGGTAATTACCTTATTCGGGTACAAGTTTTGTACATTTTTACGGTGCCTCGTTAGATACCCCTAATCAGGATCCGTTTAACCCATTTCCACGCTTTTTAACTCAACATACATCTTCTGTCAGGCCATTATCCAAATCTCGAGCGATATATTGACTGTAAAAAAATGTGTGCTTGTCATTCTGAATCGTAGTTCTTAACGTGTAACACATAAAGCTCATTTTGTTCATTTTCATTACTCCATGTGATGTTTGGTCCATCGGTTGCTGCAAAGTTCTCTTTACAACTTCGGTAATTAGTTGAGATACGTCTGGGTAAGAAGATAGGTGCTATATTGCGACAGTCGTTTGTTTCTTGTTGACGGACGTTACTATAGTTAGCAGACGTCCCATTGAGGAATTTCGCATCGCAAATAAGGGGATTATCGGCGTGGAAACAATCGGATTAGTAGAGCGGTAACGTCGTATCGCAATAATCGATTCTCGTAAGCATGAAACAACTAGGTCCGTTTACAAATCGATTACTAGTTTAGAGCTGGCTATGTGTTGAATATAATAATTATATGTTACACACCTTCACGTATTTGAGTATTGTGCCGATGTAAATTCGTTAGGTATACGAACAACGATGATGCAAAACTTATGTTTGCGAACGTTAACCTAAGTTTGGAAGTCTATCTTGGGTGTTTCGGTTACTTCGCGAATCGGACGAGCTTACAAATCGTAAAGCAATGAGTTGGCAAGTTATGTAGATATTCGAGTCTTCCAGGAAAACGTTAGCGTATCACGTAGTAAGCACTTTTATTTGTTGTCGATCAACAGTGTTATTTATTTGGTTTACTTTTTTCGAAAGTACTTATCGAGTTTCACGGCGATACAATTTGGCTCAAACGATTTGTGCAAACAACAAATTAACATATCACATTTTTCTAAGTATGTTTTTTTATTATGAAGAGCTTGAAAGCGCAACGGTTTGCGCGTTGAAACTGTGGTTTTGCAAGTTAGGAGTACTTTCGCAATACCGGGACACAAGATGGGTGACTAATTGATATCGAGCTCCGTGCATAGAAAGACGCGTAAAGGCGTTGAAATCTTGGTTGTAGTTTTTTTATTTTTTTATGCCTTATAAGACAGCTCTTGACCTCCATCTCGCCTGATGGCATGTATTAACTCTCGCCTTGAAGGCATTCAGGTTATAAGTTTTTGGGAACACAGACGATGGCAGAGAATTCCACTCCCTGCCAGTGCGCAGTAAAAATGATGACATGCAGCGCTTAGTGCGACATAGTGGAACTTCTTCTAGGTGGGGATGATATCCTGCAGTACGTCTGGAGGTTCGGTGGTAAAAGGGCGATGGTGGTATGAGCTCGAAAAGCTCCCCGGCGTATTCTCCGTCGTAAAGTCCGTAAAAAACACACATGCAGGCGACACGATTGGTTTAAGGTCGCGTTGTCTAAAATCCAAAAACCCGCATTATGCCAGCGTGGTGGGTTATGGTCCGACCTCTCCAAAAGCTTTTGTCAATGTGGGAAGGCCTTTTTTTAAAGAGTTAGCTGATTGCCTCAGAACGCATTTTCAGCTTCACCGGTATTTTTTGGGGGCGGCGAGAAACTTAAAGGGTCTTCAATCCCTGTGAAACGAAGCACCTTCGGAGGTTTTCTAGAGGAAACGGCATCACGCACTAGTGCGTGTCCCCGTGCCCTACAGGTTCTCCGAGGGGTTCGGATCTGATCGGGATGTGGGAAGGCCTGAGCCCAGCTGTGGGACGTACCTATATAGACTGATGATGATGATGATAACGATGTGTAACTACATAAGTACATTTAATAGGTACACACAACGTTGAGCTGCAGATTTCTTCTTCATGTTTGGTTATGAATGACTCTTTCTTTCTTTTTAATTTACCTGCATGTGAGTCTTATTCAAATCATGTAAACTGTCAATATAGAATATATAAATATATGTATACATATTCCACCTTTCATATATATATATATAAAAGATGGAATAGTCAACCAGCACACGTTTTCCTTCCTTCCTATGATATGGGGTCCTTCAAAAGAGGCGTGAAGAAGCACCTTGTGGGCCGGCAGAGTGAGGTTAACTGATGCTAGGTTTATATAAATACAGTGAAAAAAATTAAATGCCTACCCGACCCAGCCAAGAATCGAACCTGGGTCTTTCGGTCGTTGCAATTAATTTTTTCACTGTATTTTATATAAATATTAAATTCAGATTAAGTGTAGCAATTAGCACTTAAAATAAAAAAGTAAAAATTGATACTAAGTACGTTTGTTTTGCACCAGTTATCTTCGCGTCTGGACTCCATTTCCACTTAACATCAGGTAGAATGGAGTCATTTGCCGAGCTATCTATATAAAAAAAAATCTTTTAAAGTGTCGTGTAAACTCCAAATCTCTAATTTTGTGTACTATAAACTAAGGTAAAAATAAAATACATTAAATACGATATTTCAAAGGTAATCATTATAAAGTAGGCATATGGACATTATTTGTTTTCATTATGTTAAACCAAGGTGGTCATGTTATGGTCAAGTTCGTTGGCTAACTAGGTCTAGGTAAAGTGCCATCGGTATGGTTCACGTGTCATGGAGAATTAAAATTCAGACCACCTAGTTTCTATATCCTCGACGCAAGTCTCATTTGAATATTCTGTTATGTTTCCCTGTATGGTAACCTGTTTTCATACTGCGGTACTCGTTGGACTTAAAGCAATATTATTGTTTGATCATTATTATAATTAGTTATTGATCAGTCCATGTATTTATTGTCGTACTTAGACTTAGGAAATATTATATCGCCATTTTCCTTATGGAACTTATACGGAAATTAGTTTTGATGTATGAACAATAACTATAAAATAATTAATGAATGATGAATTTGTCTATATTCATAATAAAAATTATTGAATAAAAATTATTCAAAAATGAATGAGATCACTACTACAAAAACCATTGTAATTAACACATTCAAATTACTTAGTTACTAAAATTTAACGAATTTACTTTTTGATACATTTTTTTTTCAGTACAATGTAAATGTTGAAGTACAAAATGGAACTGAAAACATAGTTGTGTACAAAATACTAGCGGCTTGCCCAAAAAAAAATTCATATCAAAACCATCAAAGGAATCAGCACAAATAAACTGCATTGCGTTTTGTCTTAAAACCATCTGCTTGCAAAACCTTTTGTAAATGCTTGCGCTGATTTGGTTTGATAAAAAAGTGGAAAACTCTCCCAGCATACATATTCCCTCCTTCCAACGAGGCGTAAAGAAGCCTAGTAGTAAATAGTGTTTTAGTATGTGCATTTTTAATATATATATATTTATGAGTATCTAAGTTTATTTATAATATAAGTACATATATCAAAAAATATATTTTTTTTAGTTGGAAACGTCACCTCGCACAGGCCCTGCCAGAATACCAGCGCCGCCGCCGCGCCGTTGCGATGTAACTTTCTCACACCGTAGTGGCATATGCTGAGGTAGGTTCCTGATTGGCTCGTCACACTATTGTGTTCTTTATTTATAATTTTTTAGTTATTTTTTGTTTTTGTATTTCAAGTTTTTTTATTTTTTATTTATTCTATTTGTTATGTGAGGAGTCAATAATTTTTTTTTCTTTCTTTTCTTTCTTCTTTCTTTCAACTTGCGGCTCGGCAAGGTTGAGGATGGCTGGTGAGGCATCTGGCCGTTTTCGTATCTGGACCGCGCTTCTGCTTAAGATCAGTTGGAGTGGAGTAATTTGTCTACTCACACAAGAAAAATAGTACTTAATAGGACCTCCGGTATTTTTTATTCCTAGTATTATTCCTAAGCAGCCTTCTAACACCACTCACGTAATTAACTGGAGTTCATGATCCAAGAGTACGCGGCGTTTATAGGGCAACAATGTTGGAATAAATTCGAAAAATATTAATATAACCTTTCCCAGTACTTGCGAAGTATTAATTAATAAACGCTGTTTCACTATGTTTATTATAATGAACAATATTGAATGCGTCGAATGGAACTTGTAGCAATTAATAAAGGGCTTGTACTTATTGATGAGCTGAGCTAAGAGGAAATGAAACAATCTATGAAAATATCTTAGTAAATATAATATTTGAAAAAAGACAAAGTGTTGAAAAAATTCCACGAGCGGGATTCGAACGGATGTTGATGACGTAGTTGTCGACATTGAATAGGACTCTTTTGGCTTACAGAGTAAGAGTAGATTGTGTTGATTAGTTTCGGCGAGTTGGATTGAGCCACGATAGCATATTTGGTAGTGCACCTGACCCGGCATGTCATGGGGTACGGGTTGGAATTTTTTTTTTCACTTTGTCTTTTTTCAAATTGTAATTTGTTCGCAACAATATTTGCGTAAAATTATATGTAAATAATCATACAATATAATACTAATTTCAGGATATCCGTGTGGTGTTTCCATCGATAGAGAAGATTCGTGGAACAGCAGTGGAAACCGTGGATAAGGATGATGAGGATATCGATGGCGATGGCGTTGCGGTTTGTGTTTTCGGTTTGCGGTCTCGCAAGTTTAGAAACTTTTGCAACGCCATATGGCTGACCAGATTATTTATTATTATTTATTTAATTATGTACCTACACGGACAGAATACAATCAAGTCATGGCATAATTATAAAAGTATTGACATTGTCTAGGCTATACAGTATTCCACATTTAGTGTACACAACATTTTAAACATTTAAAATGTAAATTAAAATAATATAATAATACAAAAGTAAACTATGGAAATTATGACGGGGTTGAAGATATTTCAGCTGACAAAATATCTGATGCGGTTTTTTTTTTAATTAAAAAAGTTATTATCAAAGATATCAACTTCCTAACTCGCTGCGTACCAAGTCATTAAATTAAATTAATAACATACTTTATTGTTTTACGTGCTTCGGAGAGCATAGAGGTAAGTGGAAAATGTCAACATGATAATACATGCATATATACAAGATAAATGTGACTTGACGAGTGCATTCTAAATGACTCAATTGCTACGAATGTCATAAGAGAGCAGCGCCAATACGGATAATCGGTAATTTCATGATATTCGGTGAATATGAATATCCGTAAGTACCTATTCGTGCGCGTTACATCACTATTTAGTTAGATATACACACAGCTGCGCAAAGAACTTTATCGTATCAATATATATTGTAATTATCATATTTGTGATCAAATCCAATGAAAACAATTCTCGGCCTTTATTAAATTTCATAGTTAATCCATTAGTCTTCATAGCAGCGATGTATAACGACATCAGAAAATTATAAGTAGGCCACCCGCGTTGCGTAAAGACAAAGTCTAATACGGTTGAGTATGTTTCTTTTTGTACTAAGATTTGGTATTTTTTTTATTAAAAAAAAAGAAAACTTTTTACTGAAAATACCAAGGAAATGTACTCGTATGTATGTACGAAACGAGTAAGATACAATTTTTTTTATAATATATTCTTTATTTTCACACTTAAGAAAACAGATGCAAACACACAGACAGAGCACAAAAAAAAAATTGCCTTATGCTAACAATTAATCTATCCCAGACCACCTTGTTCATAAAAATAATAAGAGAAAGAAGATAAAAATGGATGCAAGAATAAAGTACTTACTTATATTAAAATATTAATTGAAAATGAAAAAAATAACAAAAATGGCATAAACATAGATAGATAAATAGATATACGACTGTCAACATGAAGTTAGTTAGTAAAAATGCGTCCAGGTCCCAACCCCTCCGCGTATTGGGTCAAGGCGTCAGTTTCCGACATAATTCGGCTCCCGTTTCGGTCGAACAACTCCGTTTGCCCATGATAGTTATGGTCGTTGGGAACATTCTGTCATACATTTAAAATAATACGGGAATATCCCATTCAATCATCATCATCATCATCAGTTTAGACCGGGCGCGAGTGCTGAGGTTAAGCAACTTTCGCAAAGGCCGGTCATCGGATGGGTGACCAAACATTTATCATCTCGAGCTCCTCCGTGCTTCGGAAGGCACGTAAAGCTGTTGGTCCCGGCTGCATTAGCAGTCGTTAACAACCACCAATCTGGGCCCGCGTGGTGGTTTATGGCCCGTTTTCCCTATTCATCCATAGGGAAGGCTCGTGCCCCAGCAGTGGGGACATAAAATGAGCTGATGATGATGATGAAGTGCAGTGCCTTCAGTTCTCTCACCTGATGTTAGCGATGATAAGGCCAATAGTGGAAGCGCACTTCATAAGGGATCCTCAATTACTGAGACACTGGCTATCTTATCTTATTTCATATTGTCTGTTTTAAGAAGTTGTGCGTTGACAAATTTTAGAGCTAAAGTCCTCATCGTCTAATCCTAAAGTTACGATTGTGGACATTTTGAATACTTAGTAGAATTTGGACCCTGTTAATAATTACAGGATTATATAATATTACACACAACAAAAAGAAACATAACTTAACTATAAAAAAACAAAGAAAAATTTATAACTAATTAAAAATAGTTCTAATAAATTAAGTGTTAGTTTTTTTCACACTTATTTAAGTTTAGGTATCTACTAAATACCATTACAATTTAAATTCGTTGACATTTTATTCCATTTTATTTTATTTGGATATACCAACAGGTAAAACTAACTTAAATGTGAGTCATAGTTTTCAATCAATAATGGAAATACCATAAATCTATCGAGAACATCGAAACAACATCACAAACGTTTGAAGCGTTTAACTAACAAACAAATTATCGAAGACTAATTAAATAAGGTTTCCTATGAACTCCAAAACTTCTGAATCTCCCGAGAGACTGATCGAGAAAATCTATTTACCGGATAGTTTGGGATTGGGAGTCACATGCTCGGCGAACTGTAACGGCATATCTAACTGACAATTAGTTTTAATTGGGACGTTTGGCCGAAGATCGCATCAATGCGGGCACTTGTGGGCTGACCGTTTTACATGAATTGAAAATGGCCGCCTTCTACCGAAAGGAGGGTTGAAATGAGCAAGAAATTGCCGAGATGAAAGTTGAGGAGTTGATGATTGAGATGAGATTGCGAAACAAATTATCAAGACTATTTTACTGTGGAAACTATTCTATCGCAAACAAAGAAATTTGTTTCTTTGTCGCACCACCAAAAAATGGAATTTCCTTCCAGCACACGTATTTCCTCCTTTATACACACTTTATATATTACTCACTTTATATTATGAGGAGCTCGATGGCGCAGTGGTTAACGCGCCCGGTCTGCGAGTGCTGAGGTTAAGCAACTTTCGCAAAGGTCGGTCATTGGATGGGTGCCCAAAAGTGTATCAGCTCGAGTTCCTCCGTGCTCTGGAAGGCACGTAAAGCTGTTGGTCCTGGCAACATTAGCAGTCGTTAACAACCACCAATCCGCACTGGGCCCGCGTGTTGGTTTATGGCCCGATCTCCCTATCCATCCGTAGGGAAGGCTCGTGCCCCACCAGTGGGGACATGAAATGAGCTGATGATGATGATGACACACTTTATTATTTAAACGAGGTGTGAAGAAGCAACTTGCGGGTAGTCAAGGTGAGGACGGCTAGTGAGGCAGAATCCTGCTCTTCTAGCAGTCCTCGCATCTGGTCTCTGCGTCTGCTGAACATCAGGTAGAGCAGAGTCATTTGCTTAACTTTCTATAAAAAACTATTTTTTCCACAAAATAAGATTTTTTTAAATATCTTTAATACCTCAATTCTGCTATTTTAAAATGTTTGTTGGTGGCTAGGTTTTGACATTATACGAAATCATCAACTGTGTAGTTCAATGCATTATGTAACTAGTCATGGTTTAATTCAGGGTTTTTTAACTTTTTGCCGTCACGAACCACTTTTACAATTTTTAACAATCCCGCGGACCCCTTTCTAAATATTAGGAAAAGAAAACAAGCCTTATTTATATTAAAAACCACTTTTATTGGTAGTACTAGTAATATAATTAGATCTCCTGCGGACCCCTAATACGGACCCTTATGGGGTCAGTGGACCCTACTTTAAGAAACATTGGTTTATACTAACACCAAGATCATTTTAGAATAAATTGAAAATAACCATTCTGACATTCCGGGTCAGGTGCTCTTCCAATTGAGCTATCGTGGTTCTAACCAGCCCGCCGAAATTATTCAACACTTTTTACTTTGAAAATAACCAGTTAAATTTAACAGTTTCACTGTTTATTTTTAAATGATGTTTATTGCATCTTTACTGCTAATGACTGATTATGTCTCGTATTCCGAGATAAAAAGATTTGGAACAGAACGAAATTCATAGCCCAAAGCCACGAGAGTACACGCTAGTCAATATTTTTAGTGGGCAAACATTTAAGTTTATCGTTTCTAGTTTCAAAATTCCATTAAAAAGTTTTTAATCACGTCTGCAGACGGATTATACGCGTTTTGATAAAGTTGAGTTGATTGATTCTATAGTTTCATTAAGAACGAGGTTTTCCATTGTTGATGGTTCTCCTTGATTTAAACCTTTCAAGAACTTATTTATTTAAAACTAGCTGACCGGGCGGACTTCGTACCGCTTTGACAGTTTCCATCATTGAGTTAAATATAAATCAATGGTTTCCATGACAACAAACAAACAAACAATTTTGTATTGGGAAATTAAATTGTCGTTTTTAGTATTTTTTTTTAAATATAGCCTATGTTACTCAGCGTTAATGTAGCATTCTAATGGTGAAATAATTTTTTAAATCGGTTCAGTAGTTTTTGAGTTTATTCGTTGCAAACATACATTCATACATACAAAAATACAAAGGTTTCCTCTTTATAATATTAGTATAGGTAATAGAAATCCATGTATGTTATTAACGCATTAAGATACTTATAACTATGTTACCATAAATAGCTTATCAATAATTTAACAATTATTAACTAAATTCACATAGGTACCATTTATTAAAGTAATTAATTAGCCATTATTCTGTTCTACTTCTGGGCTAACCTCCTTTTATCGTTCATTTTTAATCAGCCAGAAATTAAACCCAGAACCTCTGCATGTAGCGACAAGCTCTTAACCACTCGGCCATTGGGCGTCTTAGGCGAGGCAGAGCTAAATTCCGCATATTTTTCGGCCACATTGCTCGAAAGGATGGTCACATCCTCGAACAGCCGATGGTGACAGGCAAGGTTGACAGCAAACGACCAAGAGGGCGCAGTCCCACAAGATGGTCTGATCAAATCCGATCCGCTCTACACACCAAACTTCACAAGGCCCCATTACGAAGCTAAAGACTGAAGCAGCTGGCGGGTAGTAGTCAGAGAGAGGGTGATTCTGCGGGGGAGTCACGACCCTCAGTAATGAGGAACACGACGTTAGAGGAAGAGGATCTTATCTATACTATTATTATTGTTGGCGACTGGCTGGTTCAAACCTTTCTTACCTTTTAAAAGATTTTTTTTAATGATTTAATGTCAGTGTTCCAAGTGACGGATTTTTGAGTTGTCAAGTTGTTTTTGCTACGAATTGTTGTACTTACTGAAATAAACATTGAACATTTACAAAATACTACGTGTTTCCATCAATTAATTCATCATACAGTCCACTACTCCATAACAATTATAAAGAGGAAACCTTTGTATTTTGTATGTATGTATGTTTGCAACGAATAAACTCAAAAACTACTGGACCGATTTAAAAAATTCTTTCACCATTAGAATGCTACATTAGCGCTGAGTAACATAGGCTATATTTAAAAAAAAATGTTCACCCGTGCGAAGCAGGCACGGGCCGCTAGTAAAGGTATAAAGTAGAAAAGTCTAACATAATAATAATTATCAAGCCACACACAGTGAATCCATATAAAGATCGTCAGAATGAATTATACCAGTGTGTTTAAAAGGTAAAATAACAGTTCACTGTTATGATAACAACGTAAGCGATGTTATTGATATCAACGGTCTATATAATATCACACAAATTTCAACTTTAAGATAAGGGTATTACTTATTAAATTAGGGTAAACGATAGGTGTATAGTTGGCTGATAAGTACACTGAGGTGACTGAACATTTACAGACATATTTAATATAATCGTCAAGTGTGGCCAGTAAGACGTATATAAAAAAAAATCAACTGATATCATTTTTTTTAAAATATATATTAACGGGTAAGCACAATGCCTTGATCTCACTTGATGTTAAGTGATGATAATACCAATGATGGAAGCGCACTTCACCCGGGATCCTCAACTAGTATGAGGCACTGGCTATCTTATCTCTAGCTGCCGGAACACAACAATGCTACAAACATTGATGTTATGGCGACATATTTAGATAAGATGGTGGTAGCTAGCCAGGCGGACAAACAAGCCCTACCACCAACCAAACCAAGTACACAAATATGTACCCCCCGCTGGGAATCGAACCCGGGACCTCTGGGTCTAAACCGGTGGTCTTAGCCACTAGACCACAGACGCGGATAAAATAAGTTACCTAATACGTTTATAAATTAAATCAATAACTTTTTATTGTGTTATAATCTAAGGTTAGAGGTTTTAAGTAATATTTACTTCATGTCATGGAAACCATTGATATATATTTAACTCAATGATGGAAACTGTCAAAGCAGTACGAAGTCCGTCGGGTCAGCTAGTATTTTCTAAAAAGAATCTGTCATTATGTCAAAATTATTCAATGAATAAACTTTAACTGAAAAATCAGCCCTGAGAAATGTATTAGATTGGAAAAAACAAAGTTGCGATGAGAAAATGGCGATTAAATAAAAAAAAAACAAGCAGGAGAGACGTATATTACGAGTATAATATAAGTACATCAATATTTTGTTTACGTTAGTAATACCTTCACTGTATATCTTTTTAATGTAACTAGCCACCGTCTGCGATTTCGTCTGCGTAAAAAGCCGTATTCTAAATCCCGTGAGAATTTAGGAAAATCCTGTCTTATCTGTTGCCTACAAAATTTCAGCATTACTACGTCATGAAAGGAGCTGCCTGCAAAATTTCAGCGTTCTAAGTCCCAGCGGTACGGGCTGTGCGATGTTAATGATTTTCAGTCAGGCATTTTTTTATTACAAGTCGAGTCCAATAATATCTCAACATTATAAGACCTTGTCGCTCTACGGTAATATTGGTTGCAATATCTAAGAATATAAGTTGACAGATACTTCGACAACGTACAATTGGACTCTACTGTTAAGGTCTATTAGGGTTTAATAAGGATTTTAAAATACTACAATCATCATCATCATCTCAGCCAAAAGACGTCCACTGCTGGACAAAGGCCTCCCCCAAGGATCTCCACAACGACCGGTTTTGTGCTGCTCGCATCCAGCGGCTTCCCGCGACTTAAATACTACAATATCGTTATGTTTTGTTATATTAGATTAAGCCAATACGATCTGGTGAAGGTCGCAGATAGCCGTTGGATGCGATCAGCACAAAATCGGTCGTTCTGGAGATACTCGGGAGAGGCTTTTGTTACCTCGTCTTTTGGCTGAGATGACGAAGCCGATACCCATAAATATAGGCTCAGTGAACTGCATTAAGAGAGGCCTATACAACGTGTAACAGAAAGGTGTGGTCAAAATGAAAAGATCCAAAGTGAATCCGATCTAGAACTTGTATGCAGAGTTACTAAGTCATAATTATTAAGTTTAATGTGTTATGCAATTTTTAATTTAATATTTCTATTGTGACGTCACATCAAAATAAACAAGTATTAGCCCTAGTGATTTAGTTACCTCTGTGTACTTACATTTATTATCACTGTTGCTTGCATATGCGCGCCTGACGCGCATCACTTCACAAATATAAATATTTCATTAACCATTGCATGACAAATTAAGGTTAATAATTATGTCTTAATAACAACATACTTATACAAATTCTTAGATAGGATACACTTTGGATGTTTTCATTTTTGATACACGTTGTATATAAGATTTTATGACCTAATTGTATATGTAAGTTTGTAAGGTATCTATAATATGGGCCTCTATGTAACTCACCACCTGTATGTTCATTATTTGCTTCCTGAATTGAATGATTTCTCTATGTCCAATAGTGGAATGATGTGGGCTAATTATAATGAATAGCTAAAAACTGTAGCGATGACTTGATTTCAATGATGTAGGTTTTTTCTCGGCTGTGGGACAGTATAAGCTATTTACTAGATTAAGGACGACCTAGGTTTCGTATTACAGGTGTCAGGCTGCGGTTGGTAGAGTGGGTCAGGGCTCTCGTGTGTATACGAACCTAGAGCTCGCGCTGACTGGATTCTATTGTTATAGATGACCTTCAATGAACGAATGACAAAAAGTTAGTTAAGCCGTGAACTGGGTATTTAAAACTAATTTCTCTTATTTCAAAGGAAATTAATCAATAAAAATAACAGAAAAAAAAACAAAATGTTAGCAACGTTTTCTTGTAAGTAGTTTTTACAAAAGGACAAGCAATATGAAATATGAATATTAATTTTTGTAAAATTAGTTCACATATTTTGTAAAAATCATTTTCAATATTAATTACATTTTGGCTTTCCAACACTATAATCTATAAAAGTACATATTTATTGTCACTTCTAAATAACCTCAAGTAACAAACACTAAGTAAAATTATTGCAAGTGTTTTCATAAGTCTAGTTTATTACACTAATCAGTCTTTACAAATCAGTGACATTTTTGTTCATCATCATCATCATCAGCTCATTTTATGTCCCCACTGCTGGGGCACGAGCCTTCCCTATGGATGGATAGGGAGAACGGGCCATAAACCACCACGCGGGTCCAGTGCGGATTGGTGCTTGTTTACGACTGCTAATGCAGCCGGGACCAACGGCTTTACGTGCCTTCCGAAGCACGGAGGAGCTCGAGATGATACATTTTTGGTCACCCATCCGATGACCGGCCTTTGCGAAAGTTGCTTAACCTCAGCACTCGCAGACCGGGCGCGATATCCACTGCGCCATCGAGCTCCTCACATTATACATTTGTTTTTACAAACTGATTTTTATCATGATATCATAGAGATAACTAATACAACTTAATGAATAGAGCCTTTAATTTAATATCAACTGAGATTTGAACAACAACGTAGATAAGTATTATGATTTAGTATTTTTCTAAGAAAATTCCATAAATGAGACAGACAGACGTATATGGACTATTGTAGGTATGCCGTAAGTTAGTTTTATTGTCATGTTTTAGTTATTGTTATTATGAACTGTAATGATATTGTTTTACGTAACTGTCATCATGATACAATTTAAAATTACATTCGCATGCGAAAGCATAGGAAAGTAAAATTGATGGAAAGGTTTAAAGTATTATGACACTAAACAAATACATATAGAACCATGTCTCAAGTGTATATCAGTTGAGCTGTTCCTACTACATGTTAAATTATATTGTATGTACCTACTTTTGACTGCCCGTGCTTCGGAAGGCACGTAAAGCCGTTTGGTCCTGCCTGTATTAGCAGTCGTTAATAACTCCCAATCCGCACTGGGTCCGTGTTGTGGTTTATGGCTCGTTATGTGGTGTGTGTTCTCAACCGTGTCAACAGATGGCGCCACAAACGCATACCCACGACGTCGCCCATACTACGACAGTAAAATAGTATGGGAAGCCTGCATCGCGGTAGCGAAGTTTCACCGTCTCCTTCGCTGTATATAGCACCTCCAACTGACATCCGTTGGACCTCGGACTCCGAGCTATACCACCCAGCTCGGAGGAAGATCTTCCCTTTGGCTTTCCTCAATGTGGCATTCTTCCTACCACCGGTTTCCCTACATACCTATTCTGTAATAAGTTTTTACCGAAAAAATACCAAAAATTAGATAAGACAGTTAGTTGTGCAAGTGACGATGTGACATTACTTTGACGCATTTTGACAATGTCCATACAAGCACTTTTTTGTCTTCTTCGGGAAATGAGTCAGACATTAATTTCGTACTCGTGTCTTCACTCATACTAATACGTAGAATTTTTGTAATTTGACAACAAAGAAGACGTTGTAAAGACATATTATTGGCTATCTGTTATTACCGCATTTTTATTCTTACTGAGTGATCAATATCAGGGTTAGTGTCGTATGTTTTTCAAGCTGCCCATTCATGCATCTCATCAGTGACGATAATCCAAAACACATTCTTAGTCACCCATCTTTGGTACCGGTTTCGCCTACAATAGCTTAATATTAGCGATAATATACCAAAGAGAAAAAGCTTGACCATGCTTGACAAAGGTTTTCGATTAAAGCATTTGAAAGGAATAAGTAGTATATTTACATACCGGACTTTTATCAAAATTCAAAATTATTTATTCAGTTTATGCTACAAATAGCTCTGATGAATGTCACTATGCCTGCGGTTCGTAAGTCTACTATAGATTAAGTAAGGTAGAGACTACGTAGACAGTCCATTGTTATAGGTGTACTCAGTAACCACCAATGAATTGACAATGGCCAAATGTATTGTGGGCGGGAGAGTGGAAACGATCACAGAACTAGGTAACAATCAAATATAATTTCTAAACTAGTTGTGCCCGTTCGTATGGACTTAAGCTTTTGTATTATTTGAAGGTTACAGACACAGAACATAGAATGTATTTTTTTTAATGGCAACACAATATCTATTGCCATATCATTATCAAAAAAAAGTTTTTACAAAAATTAACAGGTATCTTTAAAAATACGTTATTGCTTATACCCGTATGTAAAAAAGGCTTTTAATTAATCTAAAATGTAATATTAAACACAAAAAATCACTTTAATAGTGTTTGATAATCGAAACATAAATCCTCCTTGGAACTATTTTCCTTACAGGCATGGATTAATTATTAGTCCATGCTATGAGTTAATGAAGTTTTATTAAAAACAACGACACCTAGGTCAAGACGAAGTAATTACCATAAAAGTAATGTTAGTATTAATTCAGTAAGCGTCATAAAAACGACCATTTGTCACAATTAGTCTCACAACAAGTATTATCGCGACAAAGGTCCCAACCTTTGTGCAGATCTGTTAAACTACTAACTAGCAGTAGCTACCGTTAATTTCATTTTAACTCTTCTCGTATGTCGCCAGGTGGCGCTCCTTCAATAGCATACTAATGTTCGTTTTCGTTTTCGTAATCGAATGAATACGGATGGTATAAACAAAACTCACACTAGGCACTCCGTTATTATTCATTAATACACTAATAAACTTCTAAATTGAAGATATTTGTTCGTTGGTGAATTTGAACTGTGCTTGTAATAATAAAAGTAAGGGATTGATTACATAATTAAACCCAGTTGTGCCAAAATGATCAAAGCCACATGTTAACCTAAAATAGGCCTTATTTTATATCGCGAAGACTCGACTAATTTCTTTAATGGTTTCTATAAAAAGGATCCATGTATTCTTATAGCAATTTATCTACAAAGAAACACATCAGTGTTCATTAAGATGGTAAGTACTTCTTTTATATATTTTTAATTTAATAATGCAGATCTCTGTTCTTTTTTTATCTATAAGAAGTTCGTACCACCGTTGACCTCAAAATTTCAATCTTATCACGGTTCAAATAAGTAATAATAGTTTAAAATATCTTCCGTACTTTTTATCACTATCATTCATAAAAACTATTTAAGCGTTATTTAGTTAAATATTGTTTTGTCATCGTCATACAAACGTCATTTAGAATTTGAGAAAAAAAGACAAAACAATCATTAACTAAATTATGCTTAAATAGTTTTTATGAATATGGGGGTACTTATATGTTTAATAGAATAGTACATACATACTGTACTGTACTTTTGTTTTTTTAATATTTTTACATGTAATTAACTTATTTCGTACTTATTGTGCGCCAATAAATGTTAAAGCAAAACATAGGGACACAGCCAAAGCTTTTTTTTAATTTTGAATGAAAAAATTAATTAAATCGGTCCAGTTTTGGATGAGGAATCAGGGGACTACGAAACGTTGATTTTGTTTACTTTTCATATAATATAATAGTCGACCTCCTACAACTGTGTTTTATTTTCAAGTATATTTTTAATATAATATTTACGACAATAGATAATTTACAATTTATACGAGTATAATAGTCATGATGGGACTGTCATGTTATATTTTTTATAAAAGTTCCATTTAATTAATAAAAAGAAAAAAAAAGTAAATGTTTCGATTTTGGATCATCATGGCGACAAATGTAAGATACATTAGTAACCACTAATCCTTCCCTATTGATGGGAACGGGGGGAGATACCCAATTGACCATAATTATGCGTGTTCCCGGGCGCAGTATAGTTTTCTTAACACATTTTCTCCTGTATAAAAGTTATTGTTTAATGACCCCAATAAAGTAAAAAAATGGCTGAAACGATTATTGAAGCCGATTTTAATTACGTTTCCGATAAGATAAGGACATAAAAAGCCGACTCAAAAAAAATATGGCATGCCACAGCAGCAAGAAAAGCGAATAGTTTGTGATATAATCTTTAATTTGTTATTTAGGTCGGAGTTTTCATAAGATTTATTTTCTAATAGACGTCAAGATAAAAAGAGTTATTTTAATTAACATTTTTATTTTATTTTTATAGTTAGCGCGGCAAATGACTCCCCTCGACCTGATGTTAAGTGAAAACGGAGTCCAGACGCGAAGACTACTGGTGCCGCGTGAAAACAACGCAACATCAGTTACCCTTCCTCACTCTGCCGGCGCACAAGGTGCCCCTTCACGCCTCGTTTAAAGGACTTTGAGTTTATGAAGATTCTGTAAGTGTACCTATAAATTCGAACCAGCATTAATTTAAATTGCTAAAAGTACTACTTACTTTGATACTTGTTCTAAGTAATTGGTCCTAAGTGCTTATACCTACACGTAATAGACGCAAATAAGTCTTTATATAAATAAAGGGAATGGTCATCATCATCATCAAGCGCGGAGGAGCTCGAGATGATAAATTTTTGGTCACCCATCCTATGGGGACCCATCCTAGGGGGAATATGTTTATTGATATTAGAATCTTATATCAATAAACATATTCCCCTCACCCCAGGTTATGTTATTTATCGCTATAAAGGTCATGTATTAAACGTAACAATTAAAGTAAGGTATTATGGATGCATCGCAGTGTGATTGCATTCGTAAGAAGTTTTTGTGACATTCTGTTATTATTTCAATAAAAAACATTTTTGGAGAGTATCATAACTTAATTAAATAATTATGATAAGATTTTAATCAAGCGTTTAGTAATTCCACAAGCAGGTAGATTGTAAAGAAACACCTATTATTGATGTAAACGTTAATACATTATAACATCAAAGTGAAAATAAACGTAGATTTAACAGGCAGGACGTCCTGACGCGTCGCCAGTCACCTAACGAGGATGCGGACACATCAAAGTGGACAATATTAGAATTACGACGAAAGATCAATTTTATATGGTACAGTCGGCAATGAAGTCGCCTAACACTTTAGTACTTTGTCAAAGCAACTGATTTGTCTCGATTGTTGACGTTCTAGTAAAGTATTTTGACATGGACGTTGACGTATTCAGAAACTTACATTGCTGACGTTACAATTATAAATTAAACGAGAAAAGACGAAAAAAATTACGTTTATAAAGTTTAAATAAATATAGGTTTAAATAGGGAAGTATAAATAACAGTATTACAAACTATTGATCCTAACATAGAATAAAAGAACGAAAAGTTCTATCATATAGTAAACACAGCAGGATCACGAAAGTTAATGGAACGGAACGTGTGGTAGGACATAGAAGTAATTCTCTAGCAACGTCTAACAAGTGACAGAAAACGATTCATCACGATTGTGGTTTAAATAATTACTCAACCAACACGAGTTTTCGATGTGTCTTAAAATATAATTTGTAAGTACATTTTTAACGAAAACGCTGAAAAGGGAAATCGCTCAATTGGTATTTTCCTAACAAATCCCCCCAAAAAAAGTATCTAACGTGTTTGGTGAATTGATACAGAATTAGATCACAGAACCGGGCCAATATTTTATTTGCTTGTCACTTACAAGTGGTTTCGTTACACGCTGTATTAATTGTTTTACAGAATATTTCTACGAACACTTGAAATAATATTTACAAGGATATCCACGTACATTTTGATAACATTTCACTGTACTCTGCCTGCTAGGGATGATCTGGGGCAGTTTTTTTAAAATTTATAAATAGAAGTACTTAACTAGTTTTAGTTTTGAGAAGTTTAATTTTCCAGTAACTTTCTTGGTTTGTAAACATTATTTGACAAATAATAATTTCATTATAAAGTTGAATATGGGTATGTAATAAAGTATGTATACATTTTGATGTATTATAATGTATGTATGACACATTATAATGTATGTACACAAGAGGAGCTCGATGGCGCAGAGGAGCTCGATGGCGCAGTGGTTAATAACGCGCCAGGTCTGCAAGTGCTGAGGTTAAGCAACTTCCGCAAAGGCCGGTCATCGGATGGGTGACCAAAAAATTATCATCTCGAGCTTCTCCGTGCTTCGGAAGGCATGTTAAGCCGTTGGTCCCGGCTGCATTAGCAGTCGTTAACAACCACCAATCCGCACTGGGCCCGCGTGGTGGTTTATGGCCCGTTCTCCCTATCCATCCATAGGGAAGGCTCGTGCCCCTGCAGTGGGGACATAAAATGAGCTGATGATGATGTATACATTTTATTTGGAACAAATTAGTAATTACAATATGGTAGAAAAAATTTCCACGAGTGGAATTTGAATCAGCACCCTCTGACATACTTAAGGGTCTATTTATGCTATCGTCGCTCTTTCTGACCCGTGTCACATCAACACTATCTACTCTTACTTTGTAAGATTCTGTACTACCTTTCACATTGATTGTTAAATTAGAAATCTATACTAATATTATAAAGAGGAAAGCTTTGTATTTTTATATGTAAGTATGTATGTTTGCAACGAATAAACTCAAAAACTACTGGACCGATTTAAAAAATTCTTTCACCATTAGAATGCTACATTAGCGCTGAATAACATAGGCTATATTAAAAAAAGTGTTTTTAAAAATAAAAGTACACCCGTGCGAAGTCGGGGCGGGGCGCTAGTATTATATAACTAGCTAGTAAAAAATACCACTGGTTTCGACTATAACGTTAACATCGCAAATCGTTTAAACTTCAGGATGCGTAGTGTGAGTTTGTTAACTATTCGTATTCATTCGATTACGTTTACGTTTACGAAAATTAGTATGGCATTGAAGCAGCGCCTCCTGGCGACATACTAGAAGAGTTAACATTTTGCCATACAAATTCTCGTTTACGTTAACGTGATCGAATAGCGAATGAAACTCGCACAAGGCAACCTGTAGTTTAGTTAGTTAGTTAATTTCAATGGCTTTAGCTGACGATGACAGAAACGTAATTAGCAAAGATCCCAGAGGTTGACCTATTAATACAACTTAATAGGATGCAAAGCGCATGAATGCTATACTTACTTACTTTATTAATGATCGGTTTATTATAGCCGGCATAACTACAAAACATAACAATAAGTAATTTCTAACTTTTACTAAAACTATTTTTAAGACGAGACTGTTGCTAAATAAAATAAAACGATAGTAATAATAATTTTGTTAAGTTTAAGAGAGCTTCATAACTTAATGCGATTTGGTAGGCTACTCTTGACGCAAACTCAATCTCAATACAATTCCAATGCGATTTATATGTAGGTATCGATATTGGGATAAGTTTCGCAATTTCAAAACGCCCCATCTCGATAATAATTTGTTCACTCAATTTCCACGCAATTTAATTCCAATGTGGCGCTATTATCGCTTTTAAGAGTGCCATTTGAATTTTTTAGATTTGTGATTGGAAATTGATTAATGCAATTGTGTTTCAAGAGTAACCATACTGTTCGTTAAAAGTACTCGAAAGACATCGTTTAAATAAAATATTGCAATGGCCTTTTCTTGGGATTGCATATTTTTTTTGTAAAAAAAAGAAATATAGATTTGTTATTGTATAACTGTGTATGTATAAAATATTTACAGGTTTTACAATTACTATAATATATTTTAACACACTATTGAATTTTGTCATTATTAATTTTCAATATTAGATTTGTAGAATTATGTCAAACTGGTAGGTACTACTCGTACAAGCAATGGGCATTAACATAAGTTTCTGTGGTTCAAAAAATTTTTATTGTTATAAGAAATCTCTTTATTTTGAAATGATTTATTATATTGTACAGGTTTTTTCGTTTGCTATTTCCATTTAGACAAGCTATGGTATTCCTGTTTCCTTATTTTCTTTAGTCATAAAATGGAGATTCCAAATTGTACTACGAGCATTTTAACGCAGTAAAGCTTGTCTGTTGTTAAAAATAGCTGTTTGTTTAGGGTTGCGGTTAAAGTTAGTTTCAGTTCCTTCCTGGCTTCGATAATCAAGTTAATATACGTAAGGCATGCATAATGGAGTTTCAGAAGTTGGACTTAAATTGATTACCAGTTCTTTGCTGAAAGATTTAACAAATGAATAATTAAACTAAACGGGTACAAGTATTTTCGTGGCAGGAGGTCGAGATCTTACATAGGTATTTATTAAATTGATAGCTCAAAAAAGCCTAGGGTATGCAATAAAATTGATTATCTATGCTATTAACAAAGAGGTAAGGTTTGTTGTGATTTTGTTTGTTAGTTTTTTGAAGAGTAATCTCTGAAACTACTGATCCAATCCCAAATATTATTTTACTGATAGAATGATACATTCCTTGCGGGTAATACTCGTATTGGCTATAGTTATTTTATTTTAATAAAAAAATATTGGTTTTCTAAAATACAGCTATCTTAGAATAAAGTAAGTTTGAAATTAAATGAACGAGGAAATATATATTGGAAATATATGATACACATATAGGTAGTATAGGAAACGTACTATTGACAATATTCTGTGATACGTCCAAAGCAAATTGAAAATGAGTCGTCAACCATTATGACTACGTTGGTCATTAGCTAAATGCGTATAACGTTGACGGCAACACCAAATTATATTATTTTTTTAAACGTTACGTTGTGCGTGCATAATTAGGGAAGTAACTACGCTGTTTTCTTCCTCATAATAAGCTTAAGTGCGATTTCAAATAGACGGTGTTGGATTTTACACGTAAGTTAAAAGAAAACAAAGCGTACGTGTTTGTAAAATACACGGAAGAGAGAATATAGCATTACTTGATATGCATTGATTAGCTAGTTATGGAATATGTTGTTGTAATTTTGAGATGAGCTGTCATTCAAGTCTTTAGTTTTAAAAAGGTCGTAGACAGCGCATTTCGAGCCTTTGGGATCGTTTGTGCTAAATGATTTTTTAAGCATCATCAGATATCATGCATCATATCTTGGACAAGAAGAAATTTATGATGCTGACGATCAACCGTTAGGATTGAAGAGGCACGAAGGCAAGAAGAAATATCATTCGTACACAATGAACGAAATATTCAGGTACATTTATTAGGTGAGCACTAAAAATAATACTTTGTCATTGCATTAGAAAATAAAATAAATATTTAGCAGGTGATTCATAGCTTCTATTTTTTATATAATAATGTGTATCTGCGGACCTTATCCTTGAAATTCTTTAAATGGAATCTTGTATACATATATTTTTTTTTTGTAAATAGCACAGTGGCAGATTATTTAAAATAAGTTGTGTGTTTGTGTGTGTTTTGCGGGTAGATTTAATTTATAAAAAAAAAGAAAAATGTACTTACATTTGATTAATACAATTATGATGAGATATCTCAGTGAGATGCCTCCGTCCCAGTCCAATATGTTTTAATTTCCTTGTACACGCTCAGAACAGTATAATAAAAAACGGTCACTATTACAATTCTCGCCACATATTTTATCGTTTCATGCATCACAATTTATTTGATTACCACTGCGGAGATTTTGTTATTTATTAAAGAAAAACACGAAAAAGGCGGCAAATGTTTTTTTCCCGCACATACGTGCGTCGTCTGCAATGGTATCTGTCACACTGAGTAGTGAGTATACAATAGTAACGAGACGGTGCGCGGACGCATTGTCAATACAGTTGTACAAACTTAACTTTTACCGGCGGATAGAGTATTTTAAGCCTTATCACTTTACTGGAAAGGTATAAAATGCATGTTTCAATTATTGCCGTAATGAATGAGTCACAGGGTTCGGGCAGCTCAGCTCTATCCACAGCTGGCTACGTCATTCATACTTTTCACTAGAAACCTGTTTCGGCATTTACGACAAGGTGATAAAGTTGAAATTTAAATGAATCACTCAAACGTTGTATGTAAAATTTAGATTCAATTGATATTCTACTTTATTTACGAAGCATTAAGTTTCTTTAAACTATTATCTTAAGTGTGGGATAAAAAAATGTAAGCATGGTCTTTTCTTATGTTAGAATAAATTTAAAGTTTACGATGACGATGATGATGAATCAGTGTGCCGGTTAATAGCCTGTTAAGGTGAACGGATTTGACTACCAGTTAGGTTGCGATACTTTATTCCAATCTTTAGTTAAAAATATAGATTTTTTTTTATGAGTATTTTTTTCATTATTTTAATTTGTCTATTGCAATAACGCTGCCCGATGTCGCTCGGTTAGACAAAAAGAAATGGGTTTGATTTTGATCCTGAGTAAGATTACCTTTTATAGAACTAACATTCTATATCCAATTACTGTAACTGCCTAGAAATCTTGACAAACAGAACAAATCTTATCTTTTGGTGAACTTATGAACTTACTTTAAGTATGATAGAAACTATATCAAAACTTTGAATTTCATAAAAAATCTTTTTAATTGCAGTTTTTATCTTTATCAGTAAGGCGAATGGCACCATATTTTAAGCAAAATTAAGTAAAAACTTTACAAGGTGCTTAGCAAAGAGTTACTATAGAATTACTGGTAGTAAAAGTAACTTGAAACAAACCTTTTTGAGTACCTGACGATTTGGTCAAGCCCCCTACCATAGTAGAATGAATCATGCCCCTACGACGGTTATGAGGACCGTGCGCCTATTTACTAACTTCGGCTTACGATTCTGTCCGTATGACCTGACCCTGACCTATATATTTATTACCAGTAAGTAAGTTAGTTGAATAATAAAATCGTGTCCATACTGACTGAATGTTCCCTTCCATCAGATGTGTCCCGTGCGCTATAATATGAGGTTTTCAAGCAGCATTAAGTAGAATAGAGGGGCACGGTGGCGAAGTGGCCCGGTCTGCGATTACTAAGGCTAAGCAACTCTCGCAAAGTCCGGTCATCGGATGGGTGACCAAAAAAATATCATCTCGCGCTCGAGAATTAAAGTAATATTTTAATGCTTTTTCTGTAGTTTTTGGGTTAGCACAATAATTTTACTTATATCATCCTTAACAAAATAGAAACTTGATGTAGGGGTATGTAGAAGGATAAGTATATATAAAATACTATGTTCGATCAATTTGTATTATAAGCTAGTATTTCTCATTGTAAGTCAATGTTATGTTATGTTGTTATGTAGCAACAATGACGCTGTCCAGTGGATAAAGCGGTTGCATGTGTTTCTTTCGGCAGAAAAAAAAACTGCCTTTCCACTAATAGATGTCACCCATACACGCACATTCATTCACACACATACTCCATCTAAACACTCACACTTCACTCATACACCGACAACAGATACCAAATACACATACACAATTACACATACATACCTTATATAGGTACATACTTTGCGCATGCTCACTGTTTATCGTTTTATTTATCAATGTGCGACTAAATTAATTGAAAGGGCGTGAAGTGATGAATCATCATTTCATTTGCGATCATAAATCTTACTGTTTCACTTCAAAATTTATTTCAAAACAGCAGAGCAGTTCATAAATCCTTCGCAATCGCGTAACGCCCCGCGAGCTTCATAAAGGACGCCTGATAAACGATTAGGATTGCCGGTAGTGATGTAACGTATACCAAGTGTATTACAGAGTCGAGAATACTCGAAAAGATTCAGCCAGTGTTAACATTATTGTTATTATTATCTCCTTTATTTGTTTTCTTTCTTAAAACTAGATTTTTACAATATTTTAATATAAAAACAATAAAACATTATAAAAACTTAATCCTAGAGTACCACCAGCAGCGGGGCAGGGCCCAAGCTACCGGTGGTCAGGGCTGCAGGGTGAGGAACCTCCTGACAATACGTGCCGTGTCCAGGAGTGTTGCCTTCTGTCTCGACCCTTAATCCAACCATCCAGCGAGTCTTTTGAGATGTTGGTCGAGACTCTTCGCTATAAGGCCGTTTGCAGATATATATATTATTATTATTGTTATAGTTATTATTAACTTCAATAACTTATAGGGTGTCGGACCCCACCTGGTGTAGAGCGCGTGTAAAACCTTGTTCTACGAGTACGGTGTCTGGGGCCTAAGCGAGTGAGCATGTTTAGTGTATTCTGTAATTGTATAGTAGCAATTAGAGGATCGGGTCGGGAACAACAACATTGATCAACTGAACTTACCTTCTGATGCACAGAGGAGCTCGACCATCCATTGCGATAGTTTCTGACTCCGTATTTTTTTTTCAAATAATAAAGAGAATGCAGTATATACTCATTTAGAAGATATGTCAAACTGACACATCCTATCTGCCGCGCAATTTATGAACTCAGTAAAGAACATGTGAACAGTTTTGAGAAAAAAGATCGTAATGTCAGCACCTCAAATATCATAATCACAAACACAGTAAGTTGTACTTAATGCGTTCATAAATTGTGTGGCAGTATCACACTGTTATGATCACATTTCTACGAAATCACTCCTACAAATATTAGTACCTACAACGGATATTGGGTTTAAAGTGTCGATCACTGGTAGCTGTTACGGATCACACTGTTACGTACTTCCGTCCCTTTTCTACGAAATCACTCCCACAAATTGTATATATAGAAAGCGAGCGGAAAGATGTTACACATCAGAAACTCATGATCACATCACTAATCTTTGATAAAATTTACAAAAGCCACATCCTGCCCACTCCGGATGCTGGAGGTGGAGGCATTGTCCTTTTTTATTTTAATTCCATTTATTGGGTAGTTACTTTCTTTGTTGAAAAGCACACGATAACGTGCCATAAATAATGTTCTGATTAGAAATCAGAACATTATTTATAATTAACAGAGAAATTCTACTAAAATTATGATTGTAAATATATTAATACATTCTAGACTGTAGGAAAGTTACAAACTAATTACGAGACAACCAATACCTCAGCTTTCCTGTTGCCACCATAATAAAAATAATACTATACGAGAAGAGTTAACATTTTGCCATACAAATTTTCGTTTTTGTTAACGTGATCGAAATGCGAATGAAACTCGCACAAGGCACCCAGTAATATTTGGACGTGACGTATTTACGAGTGGACGACATGCACCGTTACGAAACATATAACGTTACTAAGCAAGAACTGCTTCAACTACCGCTTTCATAGATATCAATTATCATTAATTACTAATTAATACTTTTCATTAAAAAAAAATCTAACAATGATGTCGTAATATCGTTTTTAAATACTGATTTAGGTACTGACTGAGGTAAGTAATTATAGAAAGTCATTTGTGTTAATTGACATTTTAACACGTCATGTGTTGAATGTTTGATAGTTTCTGACAGAAAAGGAGTATGGAGGAATATAATTACACTCCCGGACTCCTAAATCGAGCCACCTATTATGAGTTTGTATCGTCCATAACTTTAAAAAAATGTTTGAATGACCAAAAAGTTTTTATGCAGTTTTGTAGCTGGCATATTCAACATTAGGCTCATGTGCTGTTGTTCTGAATTTTTTGGTCATTCATAAATTTTTTAAAGTTATGGACGATACAAACTCATTATGCTAGGTGGCTCGATTTGGGAGTCCGGGAGTATGTATAATTTTGTAACATATTATGTACAAGCTGCTGCTCTGAATAGCTTTAGGTATTGTTCTGAGGGTAGGGCATAATGTAACAGAGACAGCAACTTACTAAGAGTAAGCAAAAGTAATTCAAAACTTTTTGTGTAAGGAAATAAGAGTGAACAGATACTTACTAAATTTATATGTGGACAGGACAGTAGAAGTTGGTTATTTTCACACAATGTTTTACAAAGAAGTACTTTTTAACAAAAACCACTTAAGAGATCCGTTGTAGTCAATACAAACAAATTACTTTATTCCTCACCATGTTTAATAAAAACAACAAAATTTTACAATTTATTTGCGTAATTCGCTTAACCTTTTAATTAATGTAAAATTTGGGTCAACTTAAAAGGTTCCTACTCAATAATAATAATACAAGGTAAAATGTAATAAATGAATAATGTAATGAAAACACAAAATTAATCATTGTTAATCTAATTTGCTATAAGTGACTCATTAAGTAATATTAAAAAGAAACAAATTTACCAGCTTGATAATTTATTTAGAAGATACATCACTTGTTTAATCAGTATTGATAAAAAAATAACAGAACTAAACAATAAGCTGTCCCAAATAGGTACCTACCTATTACTTGTGTACTAAAACACTTTGTCACTTAAAGTTACTAAGTTCAGTTACGCCCTGAAGTTGACACACTAGCTTAAGAACTAGAAAACAACATCGAAAGTGTCGATCATAATACTGGACAGTGGACACTCACAAGAACTTTCGAAGAACACACTAAACTTATCTCTAAACAAACATAACAAACACAGCATCAAGAGACACTCTCCAGGACCTATAAACTGTCGAACTGCGTCTAAATTGGACATTGTAAAATTTATAAATTTTAATTCAATGGATAAACAAGAAAAGTCGGTAATGAATAGACAGCTTCACGGATACTGCTTCTTCACGGTTGCTGATTTTTTTTATTTAATACGATAGTATTTTCTATTATATCAACTTAACCGTGACTGCATTTTTGGCATTTTTTGGTCGGCGCACCCTTAAGAGTTGACGTCTCTGGGCGTTCTGTCATACGAGCAGTTCTACAGAAGGGTATTCTATTTCTCAATTCGGTGGTTAAATTTATATTTGGTTTTTATAAGTAGTTTAATGACAAAGATTGAAGTATATTCCATTCTGAATCTAATGATGACAATGGGACTAAATATTGTGAAGTGGCTTTTGAGAAAAGTTAATCACCGAATTGCGAACGCACCGAATTGAGAAAATTAATCACCGAATTGAGAAGTGGCCCAGCGACTTCAGAAAATGAATCACCGTATTTAGAAATAGTAGCTCAGCCAATCTAGAAACGCTGTCACATAGAGCTTAAAAACGGAAAAGCCCCAGGCAAAGACGGTGTTACATCTGAGCTCCTCAAAGCTGGCGGTAAACCTGTATTAAAGGAGCTCCAAAACATCTTAAACGCCGTTCTTTTTGATGGCAGAACTCCGGAGGCGTGGAGTAGGAGTGTCCTCGTGCTGTTCTTCAAAAAAGGAAAAAAGACCCTACTGAAGAACTACCGACCCATTTCGCTCCTAAGCCACGTCTATAAGCTGTTTTCAAGGGTCATCACAAACCGCCTTGCGCGCCGACACGACGAATTTCAACCGCCAGAGCAGGCCGGGTTTCGAGGAGGATACGGAACCATAGACCACATCTTCACAGTGCGGCAGATTATACAGAAGACCGAAGAGTATACTCGGACCCTGTGCTTAGAGTTTGTGGACTATGAGAAGGCATTTGACTCTATCGAAACCTGGGCTGTTCTAGAACCCCTGCAACGATGCCAAGTTGATTGTCGATATATCCTAGTGTTGACGTGTCTGTACAATGCTGCCACCATGGCCGTTCAAGTACAGAACCAGCAAACTAAGCATATCCCCTTGCATCGAGGTGTGAGACAAGGGGATGTGATATCCCCCAAATTGTTCACAAATGCATTGGAGGATGTGTTTAAAACGCAGGTCTGCAAAGGACGTGGCATTAACATCAACGGCGAACATATCTCACACTTGCGATTCGCGGAGGACATCGTCATCGTGGCCGAAACGTTGCAGGATTTACGGTACATGCTGAACGGCCTAGCTGATTCTTCTCAACGCATCGGTCTCCGGATGAACTTGGACAAAACCAAGGTTATATTCAACGAACATGCTATTCCGGGACCGATTGCAGTACAAGGCGGTGCTCTCAAAGTTGTTAAAGCATACGTCTACCTCGGGCAGATTTTGCAATTGGGTAGAAACAACTTCGAGAAAGAGGCTAACAGAAGGATACAGCTAAGCTGGGCAGCATATGGGAAATTACGTCGGGTTTTTACGTCGCCTATTCCACAAAGTTGTGGTGGCACCCCAGTAGTGCCCCTTTGTGATCGTCTAGTAAGTTATAAGTATATCGAGTATGCTGTGCCAGATACAGAGATTCTAAATTATAGGAGAGCTAGATTATCTTGATTAAATTACTTCCAATAGTCATTACGCATGTCTATACCAATACATCATCGAGTGAACCAAGCACAAACATCTTTCCATTCCACCTAGCTTGCTTCAATGGCTGGTCTTTATCCTTCTAGTGAGTCTAGATAGGTTTCTAATCGTTAAGCTGTAATAAGTGCGCAAAATCACTCTAAAGGGTGCTTGCATAGAGTTGACTTAAGAGTATATAGACCATGCAGCCATAGCAAGTGATAGGATCGCGTGAATCGATGTGTTGTACCCGTGAGGGCTAAGGGCCCCCCTCCGATCAGGAACCAGTCCAGCTTGATGTCAGGGTTTCTACTTGATGGCAGAGCCGCTAGCAGAGCTAGATGGGGGTAACCGACCTTATTTACCCTATACGCTGCGAAGCGTGTAATATCATTTACGTGGCGCTGAGCGCTTCTTTTCCTTTTGCCCCCTTATCCATGGATTTATTGTTTATTCATTTCTATTCTCAAGATAATTGTGTGTTAGTCTGGCCAGACTATGGAAAGCAAAGGTTCGGTTGAGACAGGGACGTGTATTGGTGACACCCCAGACTGCTGCTCCCCGCCACGACAGTGTACTGGTTTTAATTAACATAATTCAGGCTTCGCATTGCAGCGATGGCCTTACTCCCGATATAACAAAAGTAACTGTGCTCTCCCAAATATCACAAATCTCTGTACTAGTCCTACGTACTCCTACCTCAATTTTCCTATGTCTCTGATTTTACAATAAATACTTCCTTCAGGATGAATGCGTGATGTCTGCAGCTGCTCTCCTTCCCGCCATTCAGTTCTGTAGCTTATCTATTATTGTCTATCTGAGCTCTAATTAAACTTAAATGCTTTAAAGTGATAAAACGTTGAATAAGTTTCACAAACGGGAGTCGAACCCGCGCCTCGTAACACATTGAAAGATTATACAAACGGGAGTCGAACCCGTACCCCATGACACTCCGGGTCAGGTGCAATGTTAAATTGCAATTTGTTCACAACAATATTTGCATAAATCAAATATAATTATATCAATGCCTCTGCTCTACAAAATTACCCATTCTACTCTTTATAGTTAAGTCGGATTTTAATGTCCAGTTGTAATTACTAGTCTTATTCAAAACTAAGCGCATCTGAACGCTTTACTATTTAGGAAGATAATATACTATTGTCTGTCTACAAAATGAAGGAATTAACCGACATCTATATTTGTATATCGAGTGAAATAAAACCAATTTAATAAAAGTAATAACAATGAAGCTCAGCTATAATTTCCACTGCTGGGTTATACAAAGGCCACAGGTTTAGTTATCTCTGATGTTATATCTCAGTAGTGAAATTGTCATGATGAAATAAAGCACGGTAAAACTTTAAATGTTCTCTCGATCCATCCAGGAGTCGAACCTGGGTCTCCCGCAATCCTTGCGGCTGCACTGACCATTAGGAATCGAACCTAGGTCTTCCGCTATCCTAGCGGTTGTAATAATAAACTTAAGGTACTTAGCTTAATCAAATAAAACTCAAGACATAGGCAGTTCTCTTAATTTATTTATATAGATCTGCCCAAATTTGGATTATTTATTGTTATTATTTAGTTAATTATTTATTTATCTATCTATTTACTTAATTTCCTAATTAAACTAGAAGATACGAAACTGTTTCATTATTTTGAGACTTTGTAAAATCGTTAGACCTTACAAAGCCAACCGATTAGTTCCTAGGTCATCGCAAATGAGGAAAAACTGTCGGTTAAACTAAAAAACCTCATTGACCAACCTAGTTACAATTATATAACTAAACATGCACACTCTATTTACAAGAACCTTTCTCGACACACAATTATTCCTCTGTCCTTTAAGCCACGTGAAATTAGTATTTAATCGTGATTCTGCAGGAATCCAACGACATAAGTATCGGGTCAATCATTACAATGGCGAATACATCACACTATGGAGCACGGTTCATTCATTTCAATATTTGGAGCATTACACTATAACAACTCATGTAATTATGATTAGTATTATTGCTAATCACGTGATAGCTCCGTAATATAGTGTTACTGATTTATACATCTCTAAGGCCCACAATAAAGGAAATTCGTTATGTATCTCTGGTTTAAATGTGGTTTAGTTCACATAAATAACTTTAGTTAGCTTGTGTCGTGAAAGCTTCTGTAATAAATCTAACAAACTATGCTACAAATTTTACAAAACAAAATTTTCTACTTTACCGAATTTAGCACACTCGCACGATGGTACCACCTTACGTATGAATCTAATTATGATCTATTACTTGTACAATTTTATCTTATAATCAAAACACTGGCTCTAGTTACAATTTTCAAAAGGTACACTGCTTCTAATATCGATTTTTGCAATCGAACCAAAATGAGCTTCCTCGTTCCCGGAGGTGCGCCCGTTGACTGTCCCTGCTCTCCTTCGCCGTCCAGCTCAGGTAGCCTCTGTAGCCACACCTCTCATGTCTCCCGTCTGTAATTTTTTTACACATCTACGAGTATATTGTTCTTCTAATTGGTCAGATGATGTTTGTAGGCGGTTCTATAGCGCACAGCATCCCGCCCCGGGTTTCCTAGAATCTCAGTTGCAATGCATGTGTGACGCTTTTTTCTGCTTTCCCATAGTCTAACTCGACGCTTAAGCAAATGTATAGTTCACTTTTGTTTATTTATGGCACTTTCGAACGTCTGCTAACTTTTTGTCTTTCTTTCAAATCACTGTCGCCTATTGACTAGACCATAAACTTTAATTTTTAATGGCATACGGTCAGACTAGTTCTTTGTCTTTTCTAAATTTATTATGCAGTTTGTATAACTAAAACCCTCATTTAAGAAAAAAAAGGATTAGTTCCGCGTTTCTAAAACATTTATCTTAGGTTTTATGGTTTGCACGTGTTTGGGACGCTGTCATTTAGTTTTAGTTGCTGGAATTATTTTGTCGATGGTAAAAAAAATATTATTTATGGTGGTGCATACACTGACCACCTCAAAGTCTAAAGACGAAAGTCTTTGATCAGTGCGTCCTACCCGTCATGATATACGGAGCCGAAACGTGGACACTCACGGTAGGGCTGGTTCACAAATTTAAAGTCGCTCTGCGAGCTATGGAATGGGCTATGCTCGGAGTTTCTCTGTAGGATCGACTTCGGAATGAGGTGATCCGACAGAGAACGAAAGTAATCGACATAGCCCATCGGATCAGCAAGCTGAAGTGGCAGTGGGCCGGTCATATTAGCCGCAGAACCGACAACCGTTGGGGTAAACGAGTTCTCGAGTGGAGACCGCGCATCGGCAAACGTAGTGTAGGACGCTCTCAGACTAGGTGGAGCGACGATCTTCGCAAGGTAGCTGGCAAGAGCTGGATGAGAGTAGCCGCGGATCGTGCTCGGTGGCGTGCACTTGGAGAGGCCTATGTCCAGCAGTGGACTAGTATAGGCTGATGATGATGATGATGATGAGAGATCGCTTTTTAGCGACAAGGCCTATTGTACAATATAAGTTCTGATGTATACTTTATTTGTTATGTATATGGTGTGCAATAAATAGTATCCTATTCTATCATTGTCAAATCTCAGTTCGGTGAAAGTTCTCTCAATTCGGTGTACCATTTTGCAGGGAATTGATATCCTCCGAATTGAGAAAATAACACATTTCATCAAATAACTTGTGGACTTTATAAGTGAAACCATTTCTACAAAACATACTGGCAGACATCACTTAAATACTTAATTAATTTAGCACAAATCTCAATAAATACTTCTTAAACAAAATTAATGTCGTCCACCGATTTGAGAAATGACCCGACCCCAAAAGCACCGAATTATTTCGTACCTTTAAAAAATGCTCCTTTGTAGCACAGTCCCCCCGTCTACATTGCTCAGCCGCTCGGGCGCAACTGGCGGGTTGCGGGAACTAGCTAGTGACTTTAATACTGCGCCTAGTTAGTGATCTATGTAAACAAAACTAAATTACACCGAATTGAGGCATACGCTTCGGACAAAATTAAAATATGTTATTGTATTAAACCCCAAGGATTTACAATAACTATAATTACATAAATGGCTTTATTATCTATCCCTTGTTCTGTTAATGGTAGAATTATAATTAGCAAAACATTATTTTAAAAGTTATGAAGCATTAACGAGCCTATTTTGGAAACCGGACACGTCATTTTAAGCCAAATTCTGCCCGTTTTTAAACTTTGGGAAATTTTTTTGGCGCTTTATAAAGCTTACTAAATATGCTCTCCATCAGGTCAAGAGTCCTATAAACATGTGTGATTTTTTTCAAGTACGTAATTAGACGTTAAATGTACTTTGTTCGCTCCAGTAGTTCAATATGCTCTACCCGTAGAAATGCCCATACCTATCACATTCCACTTTTTTTTTTTTAACCCAGAGGAACTCTTTACGAGTACTAGGGGCCTTGAGGAGGCCCCAGGTTATGTGGGACTCACCCGTCCGTCTTTCCACGACCCACCGACTATCCGGAGACGTCATTGTCTCCAGTCGGCTGCCAAGGGACTAAGCCCAAGGCCGGGAAGGGCGAGACAGAGGGGGATACCCACTAAACCTCTGGGGGACCAAACTCCGAAAACAGGTGAAGGCCGCGGGGCCTGTTCCTGGGGAATTGAACCGCGGGATTCACCCTGGCGCCCGTGTGATCGCCCGTGCCGGCCCATCCGCACATTGTGCGTTTAGGGCCGGCACGCGCAGCCACACGGGCGGTACGCGCACGCGACGTCTAGTACCACACTACACCCCCTAGAGGGTGTATTGTGGTTTAACCTCAGGAGAGGTTACCTCATATCACATTCCACTACCCCAACGTCTGTGGACGTCACTGTCCGTCAACGTGTTGATTAGTCGCATCACGGTTTATATCAGATACAAAATACAACTAATTACCATTTGCGTAAGTTAAGGTTATTTTTACTAGAAACCTTGCTTAATTAAAAGAGATTGAGACAATCTATTAAGACCGCTTAAAATATGCACGTGCTATAATTAACGACATTTTGATTTTAATTGCTGCCCTAATTACTTTTAAGGGTAATTTGCAATGTCGAGTAATCCTTAATGGGTCATGAGATTCATTTAAAATTACCTGCGTACATGTCTTGTTTCATTCATACGTATTAGTACGTGAATTTATTACTGTCGTTAGGATAGCACGTATATTTTTTGCACATATAATTTATGCATGAATAATACTGGTAATGTTAATGGCGAGCTCGATGATATAATTAAATAAGAGGAGGACAATAATATTTCAGTTGGTTCATCTTTTGATTAGTACTTGCTTATCTATAATTACTGTCCGCGAGTTGTACAAGAGTACAACTCGCGTCACTCACTCTCGCTCTGCTCGCTCACTTCTCGTTGCACTAAGAAGTGCAACGAGAAGTGAGCGAGCTTACAGCTCCGGTAACCTATCTGGATATTAGGTAGTGGACTATACGTGTCCACGGGGCAACTCGCTCGAGTCTTAAGAGTTCTGGATGAAGAATGCCCTTCGGCGGGTCCTAATCTGGCGTTTTGCCCTGACGCAGATGGTCCCTTGTGCTTGCGGAAGGATTTCGGACACCTACTTTATGACCTAACGGATGGTGGGAGGTGTCAGTATAAACTTTAAAGTCGTGTGTAGCGGGGATGTCCCATTGCTGGGCAATGGCCTCCATCGTTGAAAACAAGGCATCACTACTATTGATGGGTAATGGCTTAATCACCACGCTTGCCTTACGCGGTCTGATGATCACAAACAGCATAGAAAAATTTATTTGCATATAATACCTATCTGAAAAACAATTTGCCTGAATTGGGAATTTAACACGGGATCTTCAGGTCATGAGCTCTACCACTCGGCCATCGAGGCATTCTTTGAATTAAAGCTATTTAAATTTATTTATTATTAATTTGGCTTGAGTAAGTTGTGTTTCTTTTTCTTGATACTTAAAATATATGCCTCCTTATATATAAATAAAAATAAACAAGATATAATAAGCAACTTTCGCAAGACAGGATGGGTGACCAAGTTCAAAACATCTTAAAATACTTCATATTTAGAAAGCAGGCTATCGTAAAATGAAGAAATATTTAGATTATTAAATATATAGACACTGTGAATTTCTGCATTTCATTGTCCCTATAAAATTTTATATGCCAATATAGGACCTACGTACTACTATTTATGCCTTTTCATAAGGAGATGTATGCGCCCTTAAACTGTAATAAAACATGAGATGGTCATAAATTGGTATATTGATAGATTTGCTGATCCTAGACCCAGCTATAATAGGGACGCGTACATATGTCTGTTTGTTTAATTAGTTTAGTTTATGAAGTACCTAGAAGGAGCAGTCTTTGCCGGAGTGTATCATCACGATAAGCTGGTATTTTGCTTATAATTGTGTAGGTAGCAAAATGGTTACCATAATCCCTGGTGGTTGCTATTGGCGGTCCCGGATCAGCCTGGCAGCACGCTAACTTCTCTTAGGAAGTACAGGAGTTTTTAATGGGTATGCCTTCCTTACTCTTGAGGGGAAAGACGGGGAAGACTTCCACATAACCATGCGTGTCGGGAGGATGTGTGTGTCCACTGCATAGTCATGCATCTTCTTCTGTTGAAAAAAAAGAGTACCTAGTACGTATATCATATTCAGGTATAAAACAACAGATTTAAAAGACAGAAATATAATAAACTAAGGAACGGAAGGGTAAATGAACATACTCATTTACAAAATACTCCAGAAAATTGGTGTTCTTTGGGTAAAATAATTATGGTAACATGAATAAATGCATGAGAAAATCTGATAATGCTTTTTATTTTAACACATTTTCGATCGAGTGATCTTAAGCAACATGTAACTGTTGGTAGGCATACAACTTGTAAAAAGTGAAAAAGGGAAAACATTTAATTGAAAACGAAATCTTACTATTATTTATTCTTTGCTATTAGATGTGTTGTATGCCTTTGCCTGCCATACAGAACTGCTACAGACAGAGAAGTCAGTTTTTTATACAAACCAAAACTCACGCCCTCTCCTCATTTTCTAAATTAGCTAATTCTTAAGTAATGTAAGGGCACATCGCTAGTGCATATCTCTCGGGCGCTATCTCCAATACATTTCATGTTTATTATCATAAGCGGCGATGACACCGGGCGCTTTACGACGCGATCAGGAATACTGCAGACACCGCTCTCGAGTTATTCAATACTGCTAGAAAATCTGCATATATACTACTCAAAACAAAATAAGGGCCACGAGGTATTTTTTCATTTTGGTGTAAATTATTAAACATTTACATATTGAAAGTAGTAAAATATTGAGTATACAAACTCTTTGATACCTAAACTTTTTAATATTGTAGTATTCATCTAATGCTGGCAACAATTTTAAATAAAATGTGATTTAAAATTATTTTTGAAAATTTTGATTGCATTTTTTTTGACGTTTTGCTTTCCTTAGCTTCTTGGTTTATTAGAAATTATCAGAGTTCATTGATATCTCGAGTCAGAAACATCTTTTGCAATATGCCACAAGCACGCAGGCGTCATATGGACTCGCTGACAGCAACCAGAGCCGTTACAATGATTGAAGAAAGTCATTCGCAGCGATCTGTGGGTTTGCAATTGGGATTTTCTCGAAGAGCTATTCAAAATCTATGGAATCGTTTCCAAGAGACCGGCAGTGTTAGAAGAAGACCTGGTTCGGGCAGAGTTCGCATTACAACAGCTCAAGAGGATCGTTACATTCGATTAAGTGCGCGCCGAGATCGCACAACGACGGCCCGCAAGCTGCAAAATCGTTTACGGCTCACAACGGGTACTCGTGTCAGTGACCAAACTATTCGTAATCGATTGCATGAAGACCAGCAGGCATCAAGAAGGCGAGTTGTCCGTATTCCATTAACCAGAAATCATCGTGCAAATCGTTTAAGATTTTCCCGTCAACATTTGGACTGGGACATAAACCAATGGGGCATGGTGCTCTTCACAGACGAATGCAAAGTTAAATTTTTTAACGACGATCGGCGTATTAGAGTATGGAGAAGACGCGGCGAGAGATTTTCAGAAGCCTGCATCCATGAAGTCGATCGTTTTGGTGGTCCAAATGTAATGATTTGGGGCGGGATAAGCTTACACGGCAAAACTGAGCTCGCTATTTTAAATGAGGGTACTGTTACTGCTCAGCGGTATATTGAGGAAGTCGTCAGACCACATGTGATCCCATTTGCCCAGCGAGCGGGTCCTGGATTCATCTTGATGCAAGACAATGCTCGTGCACACACGGCTCAAGCGACTCGGTTTGTACTGGAAGCGTCTCAAATTCAAGTCTTGCCGTGGCCGGCGAACAGTCCGGACTTAAATCCAATAGAGCACATGTGGGATCAGTTGAAACGAAGAGTTAGAGACGGTGATCAGGAAATCCACAACCAACAGCAACTCATCAACGCTGTTAAAAGAGCCTGGGAAGAGATTCCAATGGAAAATGTCAGGCATTTGATTGAGAGCATGCACTCCAGGCTTCAGGAGTGCGTAACGAAACGAGGGGGGCATACCCGTTACTAAAAGATGAGCATGGAGTATTTTCTTTTGTTTTCAGTAACTTTACATTGTTTTTATTTTTAACCTTAAATGTGTTTTTTCTTTCAAAAGCAAATAAACTTTTTAATCATTATTATTGGAATAAATTTATTGGTCTACACGGTAAAAACGACATTAGTTTTCGTTATGGAGACAAAAAAATTTATATTGGTTTTATTATTTTCATGGTACAGACAAAATACCTCGTGGCCCTTATTTTGTTTTGAGTAGTATACATACATATAGCTGTGAAGGGTATTGAAACTATTTGGAGCTACACTCTCATGTCATTGAATAAGATTTCGTTTAAAATTGTTTAAATGTATCATTTAATTAATTAATTAATCAAGTGTAGTCGATTATAGATATATGAATCAATCTATCATTATTTGTTGCTCTTCATCATCACCAGATTTTAAAACAATATAGGTTATCAATAATCCTTGTATGTAAAATAGATTATTACATTATCGAGCAATGACCATTTCTATCAGAGGGGGGCCTGTAGCATAATCACATACTTAGCTAGCAAGAGTTTAAAGCAGGGATGCACAGACTACGGCCCGCGGGCCGCATGCGGCCCGCCGGTCGAATACTGGTGGCCCGCCGACAGCAAAAATAATACTCTCGTACATTCGAAAATATTTATATATACTTCTTCGAAAATATATATACTTCTGGTGGCCCACCATCAGTTCATAATTTGCCCGAGTGGCCCCTAGTCTTAATAAGTCTGTGCATCCATGGTTTAAAGCATGAATCCGTAAGAAAGCACAATCAACAAAAGTAGTAATTCCGTGACAAAAGTGTGTTCCGTGTACTAAAGACATATAGCCTTACCCATATTTCCAGCTGCAACCCCTACTTTTTTATGCTAGTGTAAACTCATTGCTGGTTAAGTGGTGCTCTCTCTAACTCTAGCGATTCGGGAAAAGGGGAGCATACGCACTATAAAACCCTAGCACATCCCTTTACCTGCCGCCAAGGTGATCCAAAACCTTTGGTTGGTCAATCTCTAGATGTTCACGCCAGCAGCGGCTCAGGAACACGTTTGAGGATGTTTACGCGTTTTAGTAGAGTAGTCACTCTAGGCGACTGGTCGCCAGGGGCACCAATATTAAATGCGAAAACCATTGAACAAAAAATTGTTGGCACCTTTTCAGATGAATTAATGATATCGTGTTTTATTTCAATTATCGCTCTACCTTGATCAATGACTATGGAAGGCGCTGCTACCTAGTAAGGGCCTGATGCAAAACTTTGCCATACAAATTGTGTGCAAATTCTCATTTTCGTTAACACTCGCTCACACACGCTCTATATAGTTACACGATTCCACGCGCGGGGCACAATTGTGGCCCAAAATATCATGAGTTTTTAGTAACATAGGTATAGGTAAATAAATTTAGTTATTTATATATAATCAGTCTTTATTGACTTATCAAAATATAACACAAAAATAGTCACTTCTGAACTAAAACAAAAAGTATTATTTGGCTTCATATCGAAAAAACGAAAGAAAAATTACACTTATACTTATAATTAAGGTTTTCGTCATATTCCGACTATTCTTTGGACTTGGTTATATTTATTATAACAACTAAGGCATACAGCATATTTATGGTCGTTGCACACATGCTTCTGACATTTCTGGCAAGATGTTCTGGTCGATCGATCTTTGGCTCGTGGGGCACTGGTGTGCCCCAGGGATGCGAATCCTAGCGCCAGCGCAGTCGACGCGAGACTGGAGGTTACGCGAAGTGCTACTCAATTTTATTTCTATTTGCATCTATTTGCAACAGCTACTTAAAAAATCAAAATTCTGGTTGTTAAGTTTTGTAATTAACAGGCAAAAATATGCGGCTGGGGCACGCTTGTGCGATTGAATAGTGAATATAACTCGCAGTAAGTATCAGTTAACGTGATCGGACGACCAAAAAAACACGCATTAGCACCCAGTTACCTGATACTCGTACATTTGTTTACACGCATTCGAATGTAGGTGGGCTTCCGTGGGTCCTGACTCTTGATAGGCGAGCCATAATGAAGTGATAGCAGCAGGACGCACATCCTCATTGTGGGGCGAGGGGCTGAGCAAATGGCGTGTTACACTTCGCTCAAGGTGACGCGAGAGTCGATGCGCCAACCGTTTGCGTCCTATAGCCACTGCTTTGACGTTTTCAAATCAAATCAAATTTGGAACGCACTTTGGATGCGTTTTCGTAGGATTTTGACACAACGAGCACGATAGGCCTGCACATTAGACAATCCAAAACTAGCGAATTTCTTTACTTAATGTTCAACCATATGAAATATACATAAAGTTCATACTCTATTGAGGAAATAGAGTTAATTTTTAACCGGATTCTTACCATGTTTATTATTTGTGAGCGTCCGATATTATACCCGATATCCGATATAAGAATCCCGTTAAAAATTACTCTATTGCAAGTAGGGTTGCCAACTTTTATTAGAAGAAATAGAGTATATCTGATTTCAAAGGAGGTAAATAAAGAGTACGGACTTACAAAAAAGAGTATCATTTATTTTACATTTTTTAAAAGGTAGTTTTTTGTACATTTTGCTGCACATAACCATTTTTCATGGTTTTTAAAAGAATTGCATGAGTCCAAACATTCTAACTCTAAATTTATATGGATCAAGAGCTCTTTTGGACTTTTTCGTTCTGATAATGAGTTTGCCTAATATTACAGGAAAACATTGTGTAAAAAAGATTATTTTAGCATACTCTATTAGTGTTATAGATTATAGAGTACGGCTACATGATGACAGTACTCTATTTTATAGTACGGTTGGCAACCCTAATTGCAAGTGACCATGATAGTTTAAATAATTAAATAGCTGCTTTGAAGTCACAGTACCACTTTCTCCCTTTCGCTGTAGAGACTTCTGGGGTGTGGGGCACGGAAGCGAAATCTTTTATTGCTAAAATAGGGCACGGCTTAGCGGATCGTAGGTACGATCGCCGCTGCGGGTCATATCTGGTTCAGAGACTCCCTGGCAATACAACGTGGTAACGCTGCCGGTATCATGGGAACCTTTGAGCCGGGGGTGGCCCGTGGTGGTCTTTTAGATTAAGGTAAAATATTTAATTATTATAATTATTTGTATGTATGAATTTATATTTTTGTTCACATAGTGTTGCAATAATTATTCAATAAAAAAGTTTAAGTAGTTATATCTATTGACGTTTGACAGTTTGTGGTAATCAGATGCACAGGCGAGTGTACGTTCAGGGGCTCTATTTTTAATTCCTTCGCCTCGAATCAAGCGCTTGGTTTCTACTGATTTTCGTTCGACATTTGACTTTCCATATATTTGAATCGCTCGACCGCAACGAGTGCCCTCACCCACTCGTTGTAGTCGAGCGATACAAAGCGATTGATAGAATAACCGTCAAAATCAATGCATTGTGTCAATGTCATGTCACTCGTTTGTTTGTGTCATTGATAGTCTTTTTTATTAAAAATCTTTTTTTAACAGACAATAGAAACATGGATATTACGTTCTGTTTTCATTGCGGTTGTTACTGGTTTTCCCTAAATTCTGGAACGGATAACGTCCAACATTTCGTATTATGTTTGCAGCACCGGAAATGAACGATTTAAAAATTACGGAAAATCGGCGTCATGCGACTTGGAAGACGAGTGTGACTTAAGTCGCATACGACAACACAATGTCATACGTGCGATTCAAAAATAGATCCCCTGGTTATTCATAACGACGGGTTAAAATAGTTACGGCAACCAAAATACGTTAAATCATAAAAAAAATTCTCCCAATTTCAGATTGTTATAACAAAATATATTTCATATAACATTACATTTATTTCATGTTATGTTGTACATTAGTTTCACATCTATCCACACAGACCACTTCTCATTCTCACATTCACTCACACTCACTAACACTCTCTCACACTCACTCAAATTCACTCACACATACGCTAAATCGTATACGCTCCATATCAATACGCACTTACGTAGGTTGGGAAATTCTGCAGTCTTACCTTAGTTTATATTTAATTTTTACTAAAAAAAAAAAAAAATTATTTTATTTTTATAAATTGTCAATTTAGGATTTGACTTATTTTCTGACTTCTTTTGTGGTCAGGACTACTAGATCCTAAATCATCTGTCTTTGGTTTTTGTTTGTTTTTTTTTTTTTTTTTTTTTTTCGCCTCTTTACATCTTACTCATGTTGCCATTAGTTATATTCTGTCTATGTCCGCGAGGGGGGTCCTGGTGACCTGTATTTGCAGGTTTCTCACGAAACCTATTTCAGGCACCAGTCTCTCACAAATGATAGGATGCAATGTATCTAAATAGTATATTTTAGGCCTTTTGTAACTCCTTATTGTGTAGAGAAAATAAACGCTTTTTTTTTTTTTTTTTTTATTTACCCGTGGGTATCAATTTAAATTAAAATTTTAACTTTCGCGTTCGTATAATTGAAATGTACAAATGGTTCACGGACCTAATTAATCATTCTGTCAGCCCGTGACCAAGGCCGCTGTCGAAACATCGGGTATTTCAATAAATATCCCTAGGATATCCATACTAATGAATTTGTGTTCAACGCTGTTTGAATTTTAAAATTTCACCGAAAATCTCCTCCGTCATTATGGACACTTGTAAGACCAATGGAGAAGCTGGATGGCGGAATGATTACCGCGCCCGGTCTGTGAGTGCTGAGGTTAAGCAACTTTCGCAAAGGTCGGTCATAGGATGGGTGACCAAAAATTTATTATAGTATAGTATAGTTATATTATAGTAAAGCCGTTGGTCCCGGCTGCATTAGCAGTCGTTAACAACCACCAACCCGCACTGGGCCCGCGTGGTGGTTTATGGCCCGTACTCCCTATCCATCCATAGGGAAGGCTCATGCCCCAGCAGTGGGGACATAAAAAGAGCTGATGATAATGATGAGGCACATGACCAGATGCAAAGCTTGAACGAGCTTAAAAGCTTGTGGAAGAGGATTGTACCACATTAGCCGACCTGTTGAAATTAATTCTTCATTTATATATTTTTAGTTAACATAAAAGAATCGCGGGAAGCCGCAGGATGCGAGCAGCGCAAAACCGGTCGTTGTGAAAATCCTTGGGGGAAGGCCTTTATCCAGCAGTGGACGATTTTTGGCTGAGAAGATGATGATGAAAACTATCAAGTTTTCATCATCATCATCATCATTATCAGAATCTCTCGGCCCACTGCTGGGCACAGGCTTCTCATTGCTTATTCTTATTGACGGAGTGATGACAGTTGGACCAGAACGCTGACTGAGTGAACTGAGTGAACGTGGTCGAGAGGTGAATACAGGAAATGGCGTGCCCATTTCCACCGACGAGATGGGTCGACGATATAGCCAAGACCGTGGGTTGCACGTGGCCCAGACTAGTGCAGGATGGAGGCGAATGGCATAATATAGTTTTTATCATCTAATAAAATATTTTGGAGGTTTGAGCCGTTTGGTACAGTCAAAGGGAATGTTGTCATTAAAAAAATAATAAATGATAATTTCCCTCCTTTCAAGAAAGTATTTTTTTTTTCAGCAAAACCAACAACCATTACTTGCAGACTTACTGAAGTTTTATCTTAAGACGAGTTTGAGGCCATTACTTGCAAATAACGCTCCCACAATTGGGTAAAAATTGTAAAGGGCGCCATAAATGATCCACCTTAAAGCTTTTGCTATGTTTTATGAGTAATAGACAATAAAAATTTAAATAATATAAATACCTAAGGAAAATTAATTATATTTTTTTGGTGCACTACAATCGACAAGGGCTGCATTTGTAGGTTTCATAATTTTTTTTTTAAATCAGTATTTTTTAAACCAATAAAGCCAATGCCAATGAAGTTTTCTTGCTTAAGAAAGTACCGAGGTAAGTAATAAAGACAACAATGGAAAAAATCGTTAATTCACTTAATTCATGCGATTTTATATCCACTATGAGCTCGAGCGCGCGAATACCAGACACAATAAAATTTTAATTGTTATCGGCCACCTGGTGGTCGATCGTCGCTCAAGGGGCTATGGAAAGTTTAAAAATACATTGGTAACAGACTGAAATTCACATGTGCGAAATCTGGGGCTTAGCTACTATTATGTATTACTATCTTCCCGAGGGTGTCGTAAAAGCCGACTAAGGGATCATTCCAGAGGATGGGCAGCAGCATCTCTCTGAGGTTACTCTTAATCAACTGCGATCGCCAACCCGCCTGCCAAGCGTGGCGATTACGGCAAATACCCCTCATGGAGATCCGTGGAGGAGGCCTTTGTCCAGCAGTGGACGTATTTTGGCTGAGATGATGAGATGATGTATTACTATTACTATTATGTATTCTGTGGCATTAGCTTGTAGGAAATACCACAGAAGAGGCTATGGTTCAGTAACGTCAGCGTTAGAAGAAATATCAAGCGACTCCTGACAACAACACGGCTTGATTCCACGATATCCACGACAATTAAATTGTGAAGTTGACTGGTTAGCCAATAGAGATTTTTTTAGTAAATGTTAAAAAGTTTTAACAAAACTTGTATAGAAATGGCAAACTATGACGTCACTATTGCGTTCCGTCGATTTAGTGTTTATTAAAAACTTTTTAGGTCACAGAAATTCATGCTACCAACTCTACCAACTCACTATTCACACACCTAGTGGCACTTTGAATTAGCAGACTTAAGACCAAGAATGAATGTTAAAGTCCACCCCTTGCCGTCAAGTCATTAGTCGCCCCGGAAACTGTCGAGAAATATTTTTTTTACCGTGCAACCGAAAACTGATGTCGGCAGCTTGATCTTAATTAATTTCGTTTTTCTCAACTGTAATTAATAGGACGTCAATTAATTATTTGTAGGAGACGAGGAAAGTGAAGTATGCCTGAGAGAATATTTATTTTTAAACTCATTTTAATTATTGCATTATACAGGAAGAAGAGTATTTTATGTGTTTACTGAAACACAAAGAAATAAGTTTCTTTTGTAGCGTTTCTAATTGCCTCAGGTGACGATATTTTTCGCATCACCGGCTTTTTTGGGGGCGGCGAGAAACTTAATCAAAACAAGTCAAAACTTTATATTATAGTATTACAGAAAGTAAATATTTTTATATAAAAATACAGTAAAAAAATTAAACGTCCACCCGATTTTTTTTCACTGTATTTTTATATAAAAATATTTAGTTCAGCTTAAGTGTAGCAATTAACACTTAAAAATAAAAAGTTAAAATTACAGATAGTGTTAATGAAAGCCTGTGATGGAAAACATAGCACAGGTCTGCAGAGTCATTGATTCATTTCTTTGTTTCATTCTTTCTTTCAGATTCAAGAAACTCCTCAGAATTAACACAATGACATGTCGTACAGAAAGACAGGTATAACTTTGTATATGGTGAATTGTTAGTTTAGATGATATTGCATCTTCCTTGACTATCTCAGTAAAATGGGTTGTTATTGGATATGAGTTGTGTTCAAATTTTTTTATTTGTAATAAAATATTATGTAATTTCAGGACACCGACAGATATTTTTGAGACACGGCCGTATATCTTTTTAAATTAATGAATCGACCTTGACATCTTGCTCAACCATCTCGCACCGACCGAAGAAGTGTTGTAAGTTATTTATATATTAAAAAAACTTTTGGTTTATATTTTGGACCTAAAAAATATATTATAATGTTAAATTATTTTTTTGCAGAAATCTTTGGCACGGATGTCAAGTAGGACATATTAGCAATAAAAATCAATATTTTGAAACTAATGTTATTTACGATATATTTTAAATAACAAATTCTGTAAGATAAATTGCTACAATTAATATTGTATTGTTTTCAATTAACCTTTTTTCTGTATATACTAGCTCATCTTTAAATAGATGAGAGTAAGATTTTTTTAAAAGTTTAATTTAAAGGAGGTCACTAAAATCTGGCCAGTTAATGTACCGAGGTACACTTTATGGAAAAAAAAAACTCTATGAAACCCTGAATAATATAGCAGGCCTACTTTGTTAGTTATTTGAAAAAGACAAAAAATTATAATTTCGGTTTGAAAAAATACGCCATTTTAGACCCTGTCTATGTTAAATATTCTGTGATACGATTATCAACAAGAACCAAATCACGAGGAAAAACGAAATACCACAGGGAATAACCAAGTTATTAAATAAAAATACGAATCGCAAACGAAAACAACGAAGCACCCCAAAACGGCGGCACGAACGGAATGACATTTATGACATTATTTTGTTATATTTTGTCATTTTGTAGCGTTTTTTTAATTGCTGATTTTAATATTATTATTTTCTATTTTTTATTCTTTTACGCCCATTAAAATATGTATTGATAAAAATAGACGACAAGTAGATGCATTATCAATAATTAACAGCAAATAAAATATTTTTGTAACACTACAGGTTTTGGAGAAGTCTGATACTAAACGCAACTGAACATCCAATGTTACCACATGATAAAAATGTGTTACAAGTAATTAACAACTTTATTAATTTATTATCTAGTTACACCTATCTAAATATAAAATATGTATGGACTATTAGTGACCTCCTATGTTTTGATCAAAACTTAAATTTAAAAACAATTTACGAGTCGATTCATTAATATTGTTTCTTTTCAATGAGGTCGCTGTTTTTTTTTAATGGCTTTTCACAAGCATTTAGCCAGTGAAAAAGTCTTTCAACACTTAAATAAACAATATTTCTTTCATGTATGATGATGATGAATGATAATATAAATGAGAAGTGAGAATTGATATACCCCCAACCCCTCGAGTATCTCAGTAAAGGCTTAAGTCCTCGGGCGGACTTCTTGGGAGAGTTTGAAAAGTGATGTTGCACTGTTTTGTTTAATTTGCCAACACACACACATGCACACTAACAAACACTTAACGGTTAATAATCCACCATTATTTCACATTAATATTCGACATAACACAAAGTTTAGAAAATAAAACAAAACCGCAGACATGACTTCACTTTCCTGCCAAGAAGTCCGATGTCGCTGTTTGATAGTGCAATTGATTGTTTGGGTTCCATTATTGTAAAAAGTGTTTTTAATAAATATAGTGACAAAACAAATACTATGTTGTAGATTTCAATTATTTACATCGATAATAAAGTCGATAAAGTTACCACATTATCTCAAATATGATTTCATTATTTCTTGAGACAGCCTTCGAAATTACGAAAGAAAAGGGACAATCTATCTCTTTTCAATACATCACCTAGGTTCATTAATTAGTAAAAATAGTACGAACTGATGTATTTGTGTTGCTATTTTAATCCGGTTTCTATAGCTTTAGTTATTGTTCTGAGCTACGTACAGAGCTTACAAATATAAAAAAAATTACTTTCATCATATTTAACAGTTACCTATTTACCTACACTCGATCAGTGTTACGTAGTAGGTAACTATTAACTAATCTGTGGTAACGGTACACGTATATCAAATTAGTTGTGAAGTCAAAGTATATTAATATCTTGGAATTGCGTGCCAAGTGAATACTTGCAAGATTTCCACATGAGATGTTGCAGTTATTACTTAAATATTGGCTGGGGTTTCTTGATTACATAAAGATATTTACAGAGGCGTATATTACCTAAATGGTAAAACCGTTAGTTTTGTATGTTTTAACTCAGTGGCGAGTGAGAACAGAAAAATCACGTTACGACATTCACGACTTTTTATTATATGACGGAGGTGGCTTTTGGAAAGTTTTTGGTTGAAAAATAGAGTGTTTTCGTGACTGAACGGGGCCGGGATTGGACGAAGAGTCCATCTTGATTACAGCCTGACTTAAATAATTGGTTATCACAATGAAAAGTAGTTTGTTAGCAAAAGTAGCTGCAATATCGACATCCATTCTTAATAGTTTGTTTAAATGTTGGCAGCTATAATTATAATTTTCTATTATTATGATTGTATTGTTTTTTAAAGTTTACGCGAGCACTACACATTGAAATGAAACAACTTTTACGGGTCTACTAACGTTTACGATTTTACGGAAACGTCAGGATAAAGATTAATTAAAACTACTGTATTAAATAAACGCGAGTAGATCCGTAGAATTTGTTTCATTCTTATGATGACACTAGTTATTGTACAAAATTATTAATCTAGAATTGCTATTCTTGCACAACTTTACAAACTATCTTCTATCAAAGGCTATCTGAACAAATAATAGCCATCACGAACATACCTATTGGATTTTGTATTTGCAATAATATAAATCTATCATAGAGCAAAAAGGTTCACGATTCCGTACCTTTTTAGACGTAGATAAAGAAAGTATGAGACAATTTGTCTGATATCCATCGGATGAAGGTAGGCAGTTTGTCACCCTGGCCCTGTCGCGATACGTGACGCCTACCTTAAGTTTGGGATGCGTCATTGCTCTTCCAATCTTGTAGGCGCTTTTGACGCTATGTTTATACGTTGTCTTATCTTACGTCGTCTGTCTGTTTAGTTTTGCTGACGTAAGTCGACGCTGGCCCAACATATAGGCCTGTCTATTTGTTTTGATAAACTTGATAACTTTCAAAGAACAACATTATGCCTACATAAGTTCTTGAAATTAGATGTATGAACTTAATAATAACTACTAAGACTTTTAGCTGTTTCTCTTGCGTAACGCTTAAGCTCGTACCTTACCATCATTAAATTATAAATATGCCACTACTGAGTTCAAGCATATCTTCGTGAACAACATTACATGGGGAGATCGGGGTCGTAACCCACTGCAGCGGCCTAATGCGGGTTGATGGGTTTCAACGACTGCTATTTACCCTACCAGTACAAAACAAGAGATATTAAAAGTTGGTCACCCAAGCAGTGACGTGGCTTAGTAATTTAGTAGTTGCTTAACTTGGAAGATCGCACGCAACCCTATAGGGCTAGCTGCTACACCACGAGATCCTTAATTTCATACCTTTTATAGAAAGAAAAACAACAACTTACTATAATATTGGTCCTTCTGAAGCTGCTATAGTAAATCTACAGCCACTGTCTGAGGTGGGATTACAGTTTTTTAGAACTGGCTTCACTCGTGGCAGTCGTTTGCTACAAACTTTTTTCCAATGATAGCGTGCTAAAATGGCACTCAAAATCGACCATTGTTAAATTCATAAAGCTCTATCCAAGTAACATGTTAAATAAGAGACTAGATAATTATTTTAAATTTTAAAACAATTGTAAAAATTCAAGTATAAAATGTTATTCTCGACATGGGAATGCCAACTCGGAAATTTCATGAAATAGATAATTGAATAGCGCGTAAATTTACAGAATTGGCTCGCCGAACTTCCAAATAGGGCTTGTTTAAATACCCAACATTCCCCTATTTATGGCCCTGAACATTGTCAAAGGTTGAATTATTGCGCTCTCCCCTATATTTTACTTATGCCTCGGAAGTTTTGGTCGAATCCCATCGTTTCGCATCAATGGATTTGTATGAATATAAATCTAATTTTTCTTCTATACTGGCAGGCACCGGTGGAATAAATCGTACCGAATATTAAAGAGATTTTTTTCTCTATTCCGTTTTATGAGCATACGTGAACTAGGGATTTACGCTACGATCACGCTCGCTATTCTCGGTCCCGTGGGTGGTGTTAGTTTGCTGGCGCGTGGAATGTTAGACTTACGCATAACGAGCTACGCTTAGAGTTTTCTAAGAGATCGGATCCAGAACGAGGTGATCTGACAGATAACCAAAATAATCGACATGCCTGCCGGATTAACAAGCTGAGGTGGCAGTGGGCCGGCCATATTAGCTGCAGAACCGATAACCGATTGGGTGAAGAAGTTTTTGAGTGGAGACCGCGTATCGGCAACCATAGTGACGAAGCAACGCTCTTCGCAAGGTGGCTGGCAAGAGTAGCCGCTGATCATGCTCAGAGGCGTGCACTTGGAGAGACCTAAGTTCAGCAGTAGACTATATGTAGGCTGATGATGATGATAATGGCGCATAAACGCCATAACGGTTGGTAATAAATCCACGTTATACTGCAAAATTCGAGATTGAAGGCTTGCTATCGTATCTGATGTGTTTTAAAGAGTAAATAGAAGGTACTGTCACGAGAATAAATGTATTAAGTACTATAGACAAATTATCACTAACAGCTATACTAAAACAGTGTTCAAAAATATTTGTTTACATTTTTATAACTAATCGTGTTAAATTATATAATTCATAGCGATAGCGTCAGAAGTATGTGACGACATAAAGCGAAAACATACTTGAGGATAACTTGTTCATAATTGAGAAGCTCGATGGCGTGGCATTGGTTAACGCGCAATATCTGCAATTGCTGAAGTTATTAACTTAACTTAACTTAACTTTAGCAAAGGCCGGTCATCAGATAGGTGACCAAACATTTATCATCTTGAGCTTATCCATGCAGAGCAGAACAGAAGACACATAAAGCCGTTGGTCCCTTCATTAGCAGTAGTTAACAACCTTCAATCTGCACTGTGCCCGCGTGGTGGTTTTTTTTTTTTTTTTTAATTGTAAAATGGGCTTGCTCTTGGCCTCATTCTAATCTCTAGGGCTAAGAAGAGGCCGAATATGGAACGAGCTTGCCCAGAAATAGTCTTTTCACTCGGGCTTTAAAAACTTTAGGGTTATACCTATGCACTCGAAACTCAGACGCCGGTAGGGAATTCCACTCTTTATAAATGTAGAAGCAAAACGCTTGGTGCGAAAAAGTGGAATGTCAACCAGGTAAGGGTGGCATCCAGCCGTACGTCTGGATTCCCGATGGTAAAATGGGGAAGATGGAATGAGCTCATGCAGCTCAACAGCACGCTCTCCGAAGTATAGCCTGTAAAAGACCGTCAAGCAGACAACTGCTTTATGGCCCATTCTACCTGTGGTGTTTCCATCCTGAAGGGCTCGTACCCCAGCAGTGGGGACATAAAATGAGTTGGTAATGATGGTGATGGTGTTCGTAATTGATAACATATTTTTGTAACTACAAAAGAAGTAACAAAATTAAGTGATTGCCTTTTTTGAGCAAGATCACAATGCTATTACATTAGGTAGCTAAGAAGAACTTTAACGTAAACATCTTGTTTACGTTAAAGTTCTTATAAATAAATAAAAAATAAAAATACTTTTCTATACTAATACTATAAATAGGAAACCTTTGTATTTTTTCTCACTGCTCTCTGCGCTCTCTCAATCCGCAACATCTAGGATTTATCTGTCCCACCCCAGGCCGATATGCAGTATCTTATGACTGACTGGCAGAGAGTAAAATAGACAATACGGAGGACTGATGTACATGCCACACTACGGAGCATATACATACATTATGTTTATTATTTTCCGAACACGGTCAGCCAAGGTCGTTATGTGTTGGTGGAAGTTCAGTTTATGGTCAATAAGTACACCAAGATATTTTATGACCTCTACCTGGCAAGTACTGTCACATACACACATGGCCGAGTGTTGGCTAGTTGCATTATACGACTTTCATGAATTTCGATACTCGGTATTGTTTCCGGCTTAGAAAGCGCGGTTTTATGGAAAGATAAAAATTTCGTTTTTGATATTGAGAGAGTGAAGTTTATTCTCCAACCATCGTGCCACGGTAGGTAAACCTCTTTCTGTGTCTAGAAATGTTTGTGACCATGACGATCCTTTAAATAGAATGACCGTGTCATCGGCATAACATAATTATTTCAGCATTTGGCAGAAATAAATACTCAAAGCTGATCTCGGTGAGAATATAATACTCGATTCGATTAAAAGTCGTTGAACTCGCGGACTTACTCGGATTTCTTTCAATAGAGTGATTGATTTTATAAAGTTTGATTGGTTTCTTAAGAGACGAAGTGCCCTTCGATAAATAAATGGATGGAAATATTTTAGGGAGGAACTATTTAGTAACGTAGAACGAGCTGTTGATCTATAAGTAGGTACTTTGTATATATACTACTCAAAACAAAATAAGGGCCACGAGGTATTTTGTCTGTACCATGAAAATAATAAAACCAATATTAATTTTTTTGTCTCCATAACGAAAACTAATGTTGTTTTTACCGTGTAGACCAATAAATTTATTCTAATAATAATGATTAAAAAGTTTATTTGCTTTTGAAAGAAAAAACACATTTAAGGTTAAAAATAAAAACAATGTAAAGTTACTGAAAACAAAAGAAAATACTCCATGCTCATCTTTTAGTAACGGGTATGCCCCCCTCGTTTCGTTACGCACTCCTGAAGCCTAGAGTGCATGCTCTCAATCAAATGCCTGACATTTTCCATTGGAATCTCTTCCCAGGCTCTTTTAACAGCGTTGATGAGTTGCTGTTGGTTGTGGATTTCCTGATCACCGTCTCTAACTCTTCGTTTCAACTGATCCCACATGTGCTCTATTGGATTTAAGTCCGGACTGTTCGCCGGCCACGGCAAGACTTGAATTTGAGACGCTTCCAGTACAAACCGAGTCGCTTGAGCCGTGTGTGCACGAGCATTGTCTTGCATCAAGATGAATCCAGGACCCGCTCGCTGGGCAAATGGGATCACATGTGGTCTGACGACTTCCTCAATATACCGCTGAGCAGTAACAGTACCCTCATTTAAAATAGCGAGCTCAGTTTTGCCGTGTAAGCTTATACCGCCCCAAATCATTACATTTGGACCACCAAAACGATCGACTTCATGGATGCAGGCTTCTGAAAATCTCTCGCCGCGTCTTCTCCATACTCTAATACGCCAATCGTCGTTAAAAATTTAACTTTGCATTCGTCTGTGAAGAGCACCATGCCCCATTGGTTTATGTCCCAGTCCAAATGTTGACGGGAAAATCTTAAACGATTTGCACGATGATTTCTGGTTAATGGAATACGGACAACTCGCCTTCTTGATGCCTGCTGGTCTTCATGCAATCGATTACGAATAGTTTGGTCACTGACACGAGTACCCGTTGTGAGCCGTAAACGATTTTGCAGCTTGCGGGCCGTCGTTGTGCGATCTCGGCGCGCACTTAATCGAATGTAACGATCCTCTTGAGCTGTTGTAATACGAACTCTGCCCGAACCAGGTCTTCTTCTAACACTGCCGGTCTCTTGGAAACGATTCCATAGATTTGAATAGCTCTTCGAGAAAATCCCAATTGCAAACCCACAGATCGCTGCGAATGACCTTCTTCAATCATTGTAACGGCTCTGGTTGCTGTCAGCGAGTCCATATGACGCCTGCGTGCTTGTGGCATATTGCAAAAGATGTTTCTGACTCGAGATATCAATGAACTCTGATAATTTCTAATAAACCAAGAAGCTAAGGAAAGCAAAACGTCAAAGAAAATGCAATCAAAATTTTCAAAAATAATTTTAAATCAAATTTTATTTAAAATTGTTGCCAGCATTAGATGAATACTACAATAATATTAAAAAGTTTAGGTATCAAAGAGTTTGTATACTCAATATTTTACTACTTTCAATATGTAAATGTTTAATAATTTACACCAAAATGAAAAAATACCTCGTGGCCCTTATTTTGTTTTGAGTAGTATATGTAGGTATGTATATAGGTAGGTAATTAGTATAGTATTGTTTGAATGGGATAAGTATGTGCAGTCAGCATGTATTCATATTTGATCAAGTAACCACTGTATAGGATAAAATAGGTAATTATTGAACCCTAAAGTTCTATGTAACCACTCACTACAACATTGTGACATTTTGTATGCAGCAGTTCCGATACTGTTATGTATATTGGGAAATTAGATTTGGATAATTATATATTAAACTGGATTCGAATACGAATATTTGAAGGTAATAAATGTGTTTATATTAGACTGTACATTTTAATACTATTTCTAGTTTAAATATATTACGTAATTTATAATGTTAAAGTCAGGCCGCTACTCTTTGAATACTCGTAAATGTCTATGTCCTGCCTTCACTTGTTCACTGGTCACTGGTAGCACGATGAGTAGCATGTCAGATCGTGTCGCGCTACGCCACGCGAATGGGCGTGAATGTTGATGCTAGTGGCAAGTTACATGCCAGTAGATCACTTGTCAGATCTCGTGTCACGTTGCTTAGGTGGGCACAGCGCCTTACGAGCTATAAGTTACCTGCCCCCCTAGACAAGTGGCATAACGCTAATAGATTAGAAATTAAATAGATGATTATTGTATGGGATTGACTTAAGTCAACGATACATATGAAGACGTTTATGTCAATCTCGTACAATAATCATTCGTCGAGTATTAGCGATAATCCACTTGTCTAGGGGGCTGATAGCCTAATTAACACTAACGAAGCGTTACACAATTGTCGAATTATAACAAAGCTAACCGCAGACCCTTAAATAGTACCTAATGATAACAGCGGTGCGGTCACGACTTGTGTCGTAAGGGATCTACGCGCAAAACATTGCAAATTTTCCACACAATTTGACTAACTTATTTCATTAGTTACATACTGTTTGTACCAAAATGGACCGATGCTCCCCAAAAGTTAGTTAATTAAGCTGGAAACCGGACTATCGGATCTTGGTGGAGGATTATAAATTGCCTTTTACACATTTGTTTTATGTTGTTAAACATAAAAGGACCATTTGCGATTTTAATTATTTCAAAAAGAATTAATGAAATTAGTACTTACATTTCGGAGAAACGCGCGAAAATACATGATAAAAATGTATATGTTTATAGATTTATTTTATATCTTCTTTTAAGTCGTTACACTCTTGGCAGAGTGGTCGTGGTCGTTACTTTGGTCGCAGTGAGCCGCCTGACCAGCCGACGCCATTCTCCCTTGACTGATGTCATCTTTGTGCACGCGTATAAGGGATTTTTAACTTCTTCCTTTATTTGGTCCGTCCATCTCATCGGCGAACTACCGCGCGCTCGGGTGCCCTCAACTTTGCCCTGGACTACAAGTCGCTCAATTGACGCATCACCACGCCGAATATGTGCCCAAAGAATGTGAGTATACGAGCTTGAACAATAGAGGAAAGACGCCGCTTGATGCCGAGTTCTTCGAGTATGGAGACATTTGTGCGAAACTCGACTGAGTTTGATACCCCAAGCATCCTTCTCCAACACCACATTTCTAGGGCGTCTATTTTCTTTCTCTCGCTGTCTCGCAATGTCCACGTCTCCGCGGCGTATAAAAATATGGGGAGCAAAAGTGCTCTGACAAGCCGGGATTTTGTTGACTTGGTGATATTGCGATTCCTCCATATCTTTATCAGCTTGTCCATCGCAGACCTGGTAATCGCCATACGTTGTTTAATTTTGTCAATGCATCCGCCATTATTGGTGGCTAATACTCCTAGATAGATTGGATGACATCGCAGTTCGCAATTCTTGTTATTTCTGGCGAGTTGTAATTGGCACGATCGATAATTATCATCTTCATCTTATTTCTGGCGAGTTGTTATTGGCACGGTCGATAATTATCATCTTCATGTTTAATCCGAATTCCAGGCTGATGCATTCCATTTTTCGCAACAGATCTTCTATGTGGTGAATACTGGTCGTGAATAAGGTCGTGTCGTCCGCGTATCGTAGATTTGATATTTTGAATCCACCAATCGGAACACCATCCGTCTAGTTCTCGAGAGTGATCCTCATGTGTAGACGTTAAACATGATCGGGGAGATAATACACCCCTGACGGACTCCTGCACTGGGGTGGAAATTATGTGACACCACATCATCTGTTTTTACTGACGCTGATTCCTCCTCATAGAGACTTCTGAGAAAGTGTACAAGGTGTTTAGGTGTACCCATTTCTAGTAAAGACTTCCACAGCACCGGCGATTTTACAGAGTTGAAAACCTTTGATAAATCAACAAAGCAAATGTATATAGGTTTGTTAAGTTCTCGGGATTCTTCAATGATCTGGCGCAATGTTAGGATCTGCTCACGTGTACCCTTACCCTTTACGAAGTCAGCCTGCTCGGGAGCAATTTCTTTACACAAGAAGGATCTACCAGTAGCTTTTGCATTCTTCAGATGTTTGCTTGCGGCTCTAATTTCCTTTTTCAGAATGCTTGGCTCCATTCTTTCATCAGTAGGTTCCGTGGGAGGCAAAATACTGGGACTGAGGGTCCTGAAATAGCGATTGGCAGTATTCCTTCCACGTATCGGAGATTATCGGAGAGGAGCTCGATGGCGCAGTGGTTAACGCGCCCGGTCTGCGAGTGCTGAGGTTAAGCAACTTTCGCAAAGGCCGGTCATCGGATGGGTGACCAAAAATGTATCATCTCGAGCTCCTCCGTGTTTCGGAAGGCACGTAAAGCCGTTGGTCCCGGCTGCATTAGCAGTCGTTAACAACCACCAATCCGCACTGGGCCCGCGTGGTGGTTTCATTTTCCCGTTCTCCATATCCATCCATAGGGAACGCTCGTGCCCCAGCAGTGGGAACATAAAATGAGCTGATGATTTCTGAAGTTTAACGTTTAACGACCTATCTTCGAACTACGAAATGCACGAGCGGAACTTATCCGCACCCCTTGAAATGCCACATGTGAGTTTTTAAACGCTTTTTTCAATTTATATTTTTTCACAACAAAATTTTTAAAATAAATATATAATCATAATATTTGGGAGTAACTATTAACTAATCTGTGATTTGGGTACTTATACCCACACCACCTTTTTACCCACACGTTTTGAATATACTCGTAGCATATGATAAACAAAGCCTACGCGCTACGAAAAGGTATCGTAGTCGCTGTAGCATTAGCAGGAGCTACGCCGTAGTTAGGTTTTGTTACGTAAAGCATCAAGTACGTCAAAGAAAGTGGTCATATATTTTGAGGCTTCTTTAAAAGATTTTAAGATCATTAAGAGCTTTTAAAACTTGACTGAATTAAGATTCATTTATTACAAAATATTTTTTGTATATATTATATTGTAGTTTTTTATAATGATGTTCTAAACATTTTCTTGGAATGTGAAATTACAGGTCCTGCATGCATTAAAGTTAATTGATGTCTTGAAACTATTGATGTGACGTAATACCGCTGGTTGCAGCGTAAATCACAAACTATTAGAAGAATTCAACGAGTCTTCTGGGACCTCGGGAGCTCAGCAGAGAGCATTGGACCTGTTATCCAAAAGTCGTGGATTCGGTTCCCACTCGAGCTTCCTAAGGCTGGTTGATATTTTTCTAGTAAAAATTTATCTTGATGGCACGAAGAGAATTAGTAAGTGTTGCTTATTAATTTCCTTATATTAAATACAGAGTAGAATGACCGAGTTTTGCTCAGTAAAGCTCGGTCATCCAGGTACTCGTGTTTTTGGGAAATTAAATTTAGATACAAATTACATAGGTACATAATAGTATTACTACTCGCCAATAGATGCTAGGAAGAGTCATATTTTTCAGTTTACGTTCAAGTTGATTATCGTTGTAGCAGTTTTTCATTGCCTGAAAACACGAATAAGACGACGTTTTCTAAAAATGAAACCTAGCTAGATCGATTTATCGCCCCTGAAACGCCCAGCATACTAAATTACATGAAAATCGTTGCAGCCGTTTCCGAGATTCAGATTATATAATATTTACATGTATACAAGAATTGCTCGTTTAAAGGTATTTCATGAATAAAACAGAACAATAGCGTGGAAACGATAAAATGGCGGACGACGCAGTAACGTCGCGTATCGTGATGTAAACTCACTTCCGTTACGTTTCCTTATGAAGAAGTACGTTCGGCAGGCTTATTATCGAAAAAAGCGACCGGTTGTTAATTGTACAATTGCAACGCGACTGCTCTAGTTGCGGTTGACAAATCGGTATTAAGGACACACATCGCTCAATGTGTGTAAACTTTTACGTACAAATGCACTAAGCGAGTGATCATTGAGCGATTTGTGCACGTAATAGTTACTAGCACTGAACTAAATGTAAAATTTTGTTTATATTTCAATGATTGTTATCTGTTTTGTTGTCCACATAAATAAATAAATAATTCAATACATATAATAAAGCTAAAGAGGGTCGAAAGTCTGTACATGGAAGATTTTCGAAAAAAAGTTGGCTGGGGATACTTAGAATCGATAACAGAACACGTTCCAACAGTTTTTAGAATTTTTGTCTGTTTATTTGACCGCGCATCACGTGAAAATGGCTGAACGGGTTTGAATGAAACTTTGCACGTAGACAGACCATGACCCGGACTATGATATAGGATACTTTTTATCCCAGTAACAGGTTTAGTCAATAGTGTAGTCTTCGCCAACAAAGTCACGGGCGACAACTAATAAATAAATAAATAAATACCGATTTGTCAACCGCAACTAGAGCAGTCGCGTTGCAATTGTACAATGAACAACTGGTTGCTTTTTTCGGTAATAAGTAATACCTGCCAGTAGGTATATACTAAAGTTTTCGATCCTAGCTCCAAGTAATGACGGGTACGACTGACTGGGTGCCAAAGAACTAGTCGTGCGTGTACACGTCGTAAGTTGTAAACCGATTTTGATCCATTTAGTTGGAATGGTTACAGTGCGTAGAAATAAAAGTAAAGTACAGCCTATACAACGTGTAACAGAAACGTGTGGTCAAAATGAAAAGATCCAAAGTGTATTCAATCTAGATCTTATATGCAGAGTTACTTAGTCATGATTATTAACTTTAATGTGTTATGCAATTTTTAATTTAATTCTATTGTGACGTCACATCAAAATAAACAAGTCACAGCCTTAGTGGTTTAGTAACCTCTGCGTACTTAAATTTATGATCACTGCTGCTTGCTTATGCGCGCTTGATGCGCATCACTTCACAAATATAAATATTTAATTAACCATTGCATGACAAATTAAAGTTAATAATTATGTTTTAATATCAACACAAACCGTGTGGTGCCGGGGGTAAAGAATTGCACCACCCCATCTTTTCCCGTGGGTGTCGTAGAAGGCGACTATGGGACCATTCCAGAGGATGGGCAGCAGCGTCTCTCTGTGATTATTCTCACCTTACTGCGATCGCCAACCCGCCTGCCAAGCGTGGCGATTATGGCAAATTCCCCTCAAAATGATTTATCCTTGAGGGAGGCCTTTATCCAGCAGTGGACGTATTTTTGGCTGAGATGATGATGATGAGATGATGAATATCAACACATACAAGTTTTAGATGGGATACGCTTTGGACCTTTTCATTTTGACCACACCTTTCTGTTACACGTTGTATATACTGTCTCATCCATCATTGAAATCAAGTCATGTAGACAATTGGTATTGTCCTGATCACCATGCTTGCTAAATACAGGTTTGTGATCACAAATCCGGACCATGCATTAATAAAACCCAAACACACTATGCCCGCCCTGGAAATTGAAGTTTGAACCCAGAACTTTCGGATATTAGACCGAGAGCCTTATCACTCCGCCACCGAGACGATAGAAATAAAATCGTGATAAACCGATTGCATTTTTTGTGTTAAAACCGTGAACTTAATTAAAATGTGATTTTATTAAGCGTTTTTAAAATTTTATTTTGATATTTTATTACTTTAACCCCCTTTTCATAAAAACTATTTAAGCAAAATTTAGTTAATCATTGTTTTGTCTTTTTTCTCAAACTCAAAATGACTTTTGTATGACGTTAACAAAACAATATTTTACTAAATAATGCTTAAATAGTTTTTATTAATAAGGGGGTAAGTTATTAAGGTTCAATACAAAACATAGAAACAGCTGTTTTATTTAGATGTGAATAGAATATTAATATGTTATTAATAAGTATTAAAAGCTCGGTGGGGCCGTCTACAGTTAGTGTTTAATTACTTTGTATTTAACCAATTGTTAAAAACAACTGAAAAGAATTTAATAATTCCCACAAAATGAAATGTCAAAGTGACGGAACAACCACAGCCATAGAAGAATTTTAGATTTTTTCATAAGTTTGTCAATTAATCGCGACGTTGCCGCTCTGTTTCTATGATATATCGTACCATAAAGTTAATATAGTATATTATATTAACTTTATGTAGTATAGTATATTAACTTTATGTATCGTACGAATAGCTATGTTGATCTTATTGTTGAGTTTATTTCATAAAGTTAATGTACCAACGGAATATTAACTTTATGGTTTATTTATAAGAAATTATTTTCTCATTATTCCTACCTTACACTGATCATAACTATTCTCAGTACAACTATGAAATAAGGTCGGTGTGTTGAGTTTTTATTTGTAATGCGGTAAGGGTTTAAGGGTCTACAACGCACGCGTAATACCCTTGATTTGGCAAGCGTCCATGGGCTACAGTGACCGTTTTCCAATTAGACAGGCTATATGCTCGTTTGCCGGTTCGCAAATTAAAAAAAGAAAAAAAAATCGTATGTAGGTCAACGATAACCATGAAGCTGTAGATATAACTGGACAGGCCTGTTAGTTGAAGCAAGCAAGTATTACAGCTAGCTATGTCACTCTTCTGGCGAAGGACCTCTCTTTCTATAGGGTACTTAATTCTTATTTATTCATAAAAATTAGGACTTTTAGATGAAAGAGAAAGAAAGAAAACGAATTTAAGTACCCATTTCAAATATTTATTAAGAAAAATAAGTATAATTAAATATAATGCAATGAACTTGAGAAAAAAAAGAGTAAATTTTTACCATAAAGCATGTTATATTGATAATAACAAACAAGAAAACTAAAAGTATTGTCATAGAAAAACTCACAAATTTATATAAATATTATTTTGAATAGAATTATAGATTTCAATATTGCAATAGCAAATGGTTTTATGTCACTTCGATATGATTCGTATTTAAAAAGTTATAATACCTACTTATTAATTTTGTTAACATATAGTTGACCAGTCTAGTTTTCGAATTTGAGTCACTTCTCAAATTTAAATTTATTTATTTGGAACAATAATAAAAATTATACATTTAGTGTTGTTCGTTAATACTGCGGTTAGTTGTAAAAACTGTGTTGCGGCACCAACGCCCGTCTCCGGTGATAATAGGGATCGCGTTCCAATAAACTACCAAACAAACAACAGAAATAAAAAACACTAAGTACCACTAACCAATAAAGTAGATACTTACCGTACTGCATTACCTCAAACATGACGTCACAATATCTTGTGTCAGCCTTTGAAACTTTGAAAGAAAAGGGTCAATCTATCTCTTTCCAATACATCATCATCAGCTCATTTATGTCCCCACTGCTGGAGCACCAGCCTTCCCTATGGATGGATAGGGAGAGCGGGCCATACACCACCATGCGGGCCCAGTGCGGATTGGTGGTTGTTAACGACTGCTGATGCAGCCGGGACCAACGGCTTAACGTGCCTTCCGAAGCACGGAATGATGATAAATTTTTGGTCACCCATCCGATGACCGGCCTTTGCGAAAGTTGCTTAACCTCAGCACTCGCAGACCGGGCGCGTTAACCACTGCGCCATCGAGTTCCTCAATACATCCAATACATCACCTAGGTTCATTAGTAAAAATAGTACGATCTGATATATTTGTGTTGCTATTTTAGTCCGGTTTCTATAGCTTTAGATTGTTCTGAGATTAAAATATAGACAAGACCATGATCCAAAAAACAGGTCTGGCATTCCAGGTGGGACACATGCTTACGTCACTGTCGAGTTGCCACTTTTAAGTAACAAACTTCGATCAACAATACACGTAACAAAACAAATAATGAAGGAAAAATTTCTGCTGTCACTCATGCAAAAATATTATTTTATGCATTACTATTGTTATTTGTTTGTCTTAGCAAATATCATGGTCATGTTTAACATGAATAAACGTAATTATTTAATGAAACATTGACGGTTTTATCGGATTCATGCAGGTATAATATATGGGAGTCGGGGAATTTGATTACGCACCACTGGCAGTGCAGAGCGGACTGACTCTTTGATTTTTGACGTTTATAGCCATCTCATTCGAACGTGTTTGAATGCATATTTCGCTCTCGGTAGCGGCGATGACGTAGGCTTGTGTCACCCACGTGACTATTGTCACTGGGAGTGCTATCCAGAGTTATTGTTTTGAGTATCCAGGCGCAGTATTTTATTTTACTATGGACAGGACTACTAGTCTAAGATCCGAAGTAAAGTCGTCCTTCACTGTTGTGTCAACCAGATGAAAATAATATTGTATCAAATGAAATAAGTTTCTGAATAGAATAGAATATTTTATTTGCTAAGAATATAGTTGGTATTACAAGAAGTTGGTCATATTTATATAGTTTCACATATTCTGCCATGTAGACATGCAAAGTTTATAACAAGTACAATTAATTCATTTAAAAATATCAAATTTGTATTTATAGAGTATGTACATAGGTATGTTACTATTATTATTAAAATCATTATTATTCATTAATCCATAGCATTACTAACATAGTTACGATATTTATATACCTAGTTTCATTATTCAAAATTACATTCTAATATTTATAAATTAATACATTAAATAAATTATATTTAACATGATTTGATAAGGCAACCCCCTAAAAAAATTATTAAACATCCGTTTAATCGTTACCGTTAATATCACGTTTACCCTGGACAAATAGTGGTAATTTTATTTTAGTTTACCCATTGATTGATTTATTGACTATGAATACATATTTAACTTGTCCTTTCTCAAAGGTGCCTTCCCTGAAGCATTAAAAAAGGCAGTAGTTCTACCCATATTCAAGGGGGGTGATGATAATCTAGTTACTAACTATCGTCCAATTGCAATACTCCCAGCGTTATCTAAAGTTCTTGAACGCATAGTTGGTGACCGGCTTGTCACCTACCTTGAGCACTTCCACCTTTTATCACCACAACAATTTGGCTTCAGAAAGAAGAGGTCTACATCTGATGCTCTCCACGATCTTCTTGATTATATTGTAAAGTCCTTGGATACAAACAAAAGAGTTCTTACTGTATTTCTAGACCTCACCAAAGCCTTTGACACGGTTCCAACTAGTACTCTCCTAATAAAGCTCGAGGGGAAGGGTGTCAGAGGTCCTCAGCTTGATTTTTTCCGGAGCTATCTCACCGGCAGGTCTCAAACTGTTAAAATTAATAACAATGTTAGTGATGAGCTACCTATTGACTACGGGGTGCCCCAGGGCAGTATCCTTGGCCCAACTCTATTCCTAGTATTTATTGATGACCTTAGCAATCTTAAGCTACCTAATGGCCACATTGTTTCCTTCGCTGATGATACTGCTGTTTCTTTTTATGCTGACTCGTGGTCTGAGCTCCAAATTGCTGCCCAAAACGGGATCGAAAACATCTCTCTTTGGCTACACACAAATAAACTAACCTTAAACACTAATAAAACCAAATTTATCACTTTTTCTATCAGCGCTGGCTCTCAACCCACTATTGTTCCTTCTTTAATAGCCCATTCTTGTGTCAGCAACATCAACTCTTCTTGTCAATGTCCTCCACTCTCACAAGTTGATACCATCAAATATCTAGGCGTAACTGTCGACAAGTACCTCAATTTTAAGCACCACATACAATCACTCTCCGGCAGGATGCGTAAACTTATATTTGTTTTTAAAGTACTTAGACATGTCGCAAATCCTACAGTCCTACAACAAGTCTACTTTGCCCTATGTCGCTCACTAATAACGTACTGTATCTCTTGCTGGGGTAGTGTCCCTAAGACTACAATGAAACCTTTAGAAGTAGCACAACGTGCCATCCTTAAAGTTGCAACATTTCGTCATTTACTTTTCCCAACTAACGAACTGTATAACATCTGCAAAGTTTTACCTGTTCGGCAACTGTTTATACTAGAAGTTGTTCGTCTCCAACACCGAAACACTCCATATACTAAGATCAGAAAACGACGTAAAGACAAAATCTGTGCCGTTCCGTCTACGTCCTTCTCTTTTACGCAAAGATTCTTCTACTACTTAGGACCTTCCTTATATAATAAAATCAATGCTGATATCCCTATTTACAATCTCACTTCTTTTGAATGTAAAAAGGGTGTTCGCTCTATTCTTTTCAGTAAAAACATATACACACTCGTTCGAGTTCACACACACACACACACACACACACACAAACACGCGCGCGCGCGCGCGCGCGCACGTTTTTGGAGTAATTATTAAGAGTAACCTCTTTTCGCTCTTCAGCTGCTCTCTTACGCACTTGTTATTACCATTTTTATTTTTTTTTCTATTTTTCGTATTCTTTTGTTTTAGAAGACTCCTTATCAGGTTTCTTTAATTAAAGTGTTTAACTTTCAACTACTTTAACTTTATAGGTTAACTTTTTTCTACTTTCTGTTCATTACCGAGGTGGTGGGGGCCTGATGACCTGTACTACTGATATATTAATATCAATCACAGGCGTCAGTCTCACACAAACTATTATATAATGTACATTGTTTAAAAGTTATCATGAACTGTATACATGTGTTTGTGGAGAGAAAATAAAGTTATTATTATTATTATTATTATAATACCACTCACCAAACAAGTGAATTACAAGGCTGCTTCAACCACAGGCCTCTCCAGTTATATCTACAGCTTCATGACGATAGCCCATACTCGTTTCGAAACTGCGCTTGGCCATATATATGTACATATAGTACGAAATGATATACCTATAAACATTAAATGTAGGTACGTTCAGTAAAGAGGATATAACATTAAAAAGATAATTGATATCTGGTCCCAATTACGATATTATCATTTACGCTGAATCTTGCTCACATAATACCTACTAATGCCTCGTATTTCTGAACTCCTTTCGTTAATTAGCTAGCAAAGTTCTCTTATTCATTGTAAATATCTACAATTAGTACCTACCTGTATTGAGTCAATTAAGAACATCAACCTCCGTAGTTCCACCTCAGCCTCCGTAGTTATCTTGGGATAACACTATTAATATCTACCTAATCTATGGAATCATAATCTGTAGGCGTTCCGAGAACTTTCATCGTGTTAGACCCGGATGGAGTGATTAAGACGAACTTTGGCTATTAGTCTCATAAATATTTGTGTACCTACATAGAAACTTTTGTGGTTCGAAACATAATAATGTGCGATAGGTTTTGTAGATTGCCTATCGAGCTAAGTTACCTATCAACTAAGATCTGTTTCCAGATAAGTATAACCTTTTCAGGCAAGACTGAACATGCGATATCTTGGCAAGTATGCTACATCGTAGGCGGCATCATTACTTACTTGTACAGAACCCGTTAAGGTGATACTTTTTAAGGCTTTTGCAAGTCCTTCTATTTGTGTAACCTGTGGGTCAACTTTACGCAAAAAACCATCAACGCCTTGCGTGTGCAGTACAACGACGCGTTCAGAGTGCTGTTGGGGCTGCCACGGTACTGCAGTGCATCAGGCATTTCGCGGAAGCTCATACCGATAGATTTCATGCTATTCTTCGGAAGAGAGCAGCCTCGATGCTGAGACGTGGTCGTGGAAGCCTCAATGACATTCTGCGTGTTGTAGCTGAACGAGTAGACTGCCCTTTTGTGATGCATTGGGTTCGGCTGCACGTGTAATAATTAATTACTTTATTCGTTTATTTCATTAATTACATTTAATTTTTGTTTTTGTAATTTTATTTGTAATTTTATTGTAATTTTATTTTGTAATTTTATTTTGTAATTTTATTTGTAATTTTATTCGTGACTTTATTTGTAATTTTATTTGTTATTTTATTTGTAATTTTATAATATTTTATTCAACTACGCTGATGTATGGACTACTATGTCTGAAATAAATGTTTGAATTGAATTGAATTACTTACCATCAGGTGGGATTATGGAGTTGTTCGGTTTAGGACAGATTCTGTTTAGGTCAGATTCGGTTTAGGACAGATTCTGTTTAAGACAGAATCGGTTTATGACAGATTTTGTACTGTCAGGAGAAATAATACTTGAGGTCAAATACGGCAAGTAATTATAAAAGTAGTATTATAAAGACAAAAAGTAATTAGATAGGTGAGAGTAAAAATTGCTTAATAGATATCAAGTACAAGGCTACAGCTTATTTTAGTTTAGAAATTTGATTAGGGCTGTTATTTATTGAATGCATCCATATTGCATCGTCTGTTGATTTCTATTAATAAGCATGCAGGTGAGACACTATTCATATTTCAATGTTTTTGCAAGTCATTAGCGTATAGAAATATGGTTTATATAATTTTTCAGTTGCTCTTTTGTTTGAATTATTATGTCATGTAGGGTTTGTATCTGAGTAAGAACTTACTTACGGATGAACATCCGTGATCATGACGCAAACAACTGTGATAACATAACGGTTAACCAAAGACAACAGAAACCTGTTAATCAAGCCTTTAATATTTTACTGACACAGAAATTGAAAATAACACTTAAAAAAATTGCCTTGAAGACTTGCCTCACGTCTCACCTGAGACAAGTTTTTATTATTTTAACTGTAGCATTATAAATGCCAAATTAATAACAATACCTTGCACTCACTCTTACGCCAGCTTTATGTCGACCTAAAAGGTTATACGTTCCCCCCTGTGTGGTGCCGGGGATAAGGAATTGAACCACCCCATATCTTCCCGTGGGTGTCGTAAAAGCCGGCTAAGGGACCATTCCAGAGGATGGGCAGCAGCATCTCTCTGAGTTTACTTTTAACCAACTGCGATCGCCAACCCGCCTGCCAAGCGTGGCGATTACGGCAAATACCCCTCATGGAGATCCGTGGGGGAGGCCTTTGTCCAGCAGTGGACGTCTTTTGGCTGAGATGATGATGATGATGATGAAAAGGTTATATTTAGTACTAGCGGCCCGTCCCTGCTTCTCATGGGTAGACACTATTTTTTTTCTTCTTTTTAATATAGCCGATGTTACTCAGCGCTAACGTAGCATTCTATTGGTGAAATAATTTTTTAAACCGGTCCAGTAGTTTTTTTTTTTTTTTTATTCTTTTCCCCCGACGTGGTTCAGTGTCGGAGACTTTATTATTCTATGTGTAATCTATTGGGGTGGCTTTATGCCTACATTTTCTTGGCACTTTCTATGCCCTATCTATCTATCCTATGCTATATTATATAATATTACTTTAAACCTATTCCATTTTTATTGCACGCCCGGTGCCCTACTCTTTCTTATTCTACTAGTCGCTTAATTCTACTACATTTTTATTGCATTACTCATGCCCTATATCTTATTTACTATACTATTTTTTAACTTACATAATATTTGTTACAGTAGTTTCTTAATTTCGCTAAACAACATTCCTGCTTATTCTATATTTAATTTTCTTAACTTTTTTTTAAAATTAACTTGTTACACATTTCTTACTTTTAACTGTTTACATTATTTATTCTTATTTCTAAATTCTGCCTATTTTACATGTTATACTTAATATCTTATTTCTTAATGCTGTATGGTTCTTCTGGTATATCCAATATACTGGTAAGAACATACATTTACTTTGTCTTATTTCTCTTTATTATTTGTCTGGCGATGTTGGTACAGAGTTCTAGAAACGATGTTCCTGTGTTTTTGTTAGCCAAAATTTTATGTATGTTATCTTTATTTACTTTCATACCTATCTTTCTTTCATACTTCATTCTTTCATACTCATGGACCGGGCACTCCGTAATAACGTGCAATATGGATTCTTCATGCTCGGGGTCACAGATGCACGATGGACTCTCCTTGCACTTGAAGCGGTTCAAGTACGAGGAGAACCCGCCGTGCCCCGTCATTACTTGGGTTAGTACCCCAGTCGGCTTAATTTTTCTGACGAGCCTGTATGCCGCGATAGCATCTGGAAAGAAAACCTTCGTCACGGAGGCCGTCGTCCCCGCATCGTATCTCCGGGCCCATTCGCCAATCGACTCATCACGGATGAATCGCTTGGCGAACGAGACCGGACATCGATCGTAGTCTGTCTTCCTCCGTGACGAAGCTGCAGCCTTCGCTAGTTCGTCCGCGCGTTCGTTCCCGGGCAGTCCCGCGTGGGCTTTCACCCAAAACAAACTTACAGTTTTGCCTCGCGTGGAGGCTTCCCTCAGGTTTGCCCGCGAATCATGTGCTAAGCGGTGGAGCGAGCTACGGTTTGTTACAGTTTTTAGCGCAGATCTGGAGTCGCTGTAAATACCGTAGCTCGTTTCACCCCTCTTGAGTATTTCCGCAGTCGCCCTGAATATGGCGAAGAGCTCGGCTTGGTACACCGTGCAGTAGTTGGCTAGTTAACCATTTTATCGAGTTTCTTAAGGAAGCTCTTATTGGGGCTAGATAATTGGTGTGAGTGTGGGAAACATTTATTTATTTATTTATTATTTATTTAAAGATAATTTATTTGCTTTGGCCTCGGCTCCCCCCCTCCTAATGGATATGGAAGCGCCGACGCCTCCGTCAATTTTGCTGCCATCTGTATACAGTTGAACTTCCTGCACGGCGTGCCTATCGAGAGCCTCCTGGTCCCCGAGGGCCATGAACTCACTCCCCACGTTCAGGGCGGGGTGCGGGATCTCTGCAAAGTCAACAGGCGCCTCCATCTCCCTGTCCTCCGGCAACGCCCGAGTCCTGCCTCTTCTCGCGTCATACAAGGCCGAAGCCTCCAGAATGCGGAGGTCTAGAGGCAGTATCCCGGACAGCAAAAGTGCCGAATTAAGGGAGTCTGTGCGGTACGCGCCACAGAGCTTTTGCACGAACCCTCGCTGTACCGCTGCCAGCTCCTTCTGCGTGCCTATCTTTTGGGCCCATGCCGCCGCTGCGTAAGTAATTACGGGCTCTACAGCCATTGTGTAGATGTATCTCACTACTTCGGGGTTCAGACCCCAACTGACCCTTGCTGCTGTCCTCAGTTGTTTGTAGATGTTAAGGGCCTTCCTGCATACGTCCGCGACGTGGGTGTTGAACGTGAGTTTCTCGTCTATGGTTAGACCCAGGACCTTCATCTCTCTCTGCATAACGATGTCTCGCCCCCCCATACTTAGAATTGGTGTGTCATACTTTAATTTCCTGGTTACTGTCATGGCAACCGTTTTATTGGTTGCGAACCTCAATTTATTTCCTACACCCCAATTCCAAACATCTGAGAGCGCCCCGTTAGCCTTCATTGAGACTTCCAGTCCCGAGTCTCCTACAAATACCATCACTACGTCGTCAGCGAACGCCTGCACATGGTGCCCTTTTTCGGCCAATTGCCACAACAATGGGTCTAGCAGCAAGTTCTAGAGAATCCTCCTATCGACCCCTGCACGCATCCTTTGCTAGTCATTCTTTCTGTTTTTCTCCCCCCGTACCTTACTTCCACGCTCCTTCCCTCCAAGTAACTGTCCAAGACCCTTCTTAAATTAACGGGACACGACTCCTCTGCCAGCCTAGTTTTAATTTTGGGCCACCAGGCCGCATCAAAGGCTCCCTCTATGTCTAGTGATACAATAGTGATGATCTTTTTCTTTTTCAAGTTAATTTTAATATGGTTCATCAAGACGTAGAGGGAGTCTTCGGTGCTCTTCTGGGGCACGAACCCATATTGCCAGGGACTGAACCTGGGAACCAAATAGTATCGTATCCTACACATGAGGAGTTTTTCGTATATTTTCCCAAGCACCGGGAGAAGCCCGATGGGTCTATACGACTTCACCTCTGTGTAGTCTTTTTTCCCGGGCTTGCGCAGGATGACAACGACCGCTTTTTTCCATCTCTTTGGGAAGTACCCTAAACACTTATTAGCTATGGTCCAGTAGTTTTAAAGTTTATTCGTTGCAAACATACATACATACAAAAATACAAAGGTTTCCTCTTTATAATATTAGTATAGATATGCTCGTGCATAGACTAAATATAACCTTTTGATTCGTATCAACACTTGCACCGTAACTACACGTTACGCGCTGCGACGTAGTGACGCGCATTGGTTGACCCGAATTTAGTAAAAGTAAAATATAATGTATTTAGCATTTACACACACTCAATATTAAGCATCTATCATGTAACGTTAATAATAAAGTTTTGAAATAGAAGATGATTTTTACCTAACTCTCCACTACAACATCCCTCAAGACGTCAACATATTATAAGGGACGGGTAAAAAAAAACAAAACAGATACGATAAAACAATTCATGTGTTACAATTACAAACTTATGCTAAAATAACTTATGAACACTATGCAGCAAACCGTTTGATGGCAACGCACGTAGCAAACAGCGTCAGCGCGCAGAACGCAAACACTGTAAAGTTGGTGGCGGTTTGGCTGTTGAAACAGCTCTCTACATCACACACCCCGTACCTGTAACAAAAGGGTAATGGTAAAGGGTAAAGGGTAAGGGTAATCTATACTAATATAATAAAGCTGAAGATTTTTTTATGTTTGAATGCGATAATCTCTAGAACTAGCAGTCAGATTTGATTAATTCTTTTTGCATTTGATAGCCCAATTTTTGTAAAAGGCTATAGGTTATTTAACACTACGCAGTGGCCCTTAACAGCCGAGCAAAAAAGAGATCAGAAAAAACGGGCCATTCGGCGACGCGGTGGGTCGGGGAACAGCTAGTAGGCTGATATACACAAAAACAGCACTTAAGGCGCTGACAATCATGAAACAGCACTCTCTGTCGATATACCTTCAAACAAAGTTCGAAAACAAGAACAAGTCCTAGCCTTTAGGTTGTTCCGCTCACAAAACCGATTTAAGCTTGGAGAATTTAGTAGGGGTTGGCAGCTCGCTTGCGCGATTCCATCCTCTCTAGAATCCTTTGAGGATGTTCCGTCATTACGGCTTGAGGAACCTGAACGTTCATGCCGTTCTCAACTCAACGCAATCCCTTCTCATATGGACAATGGGAAGGCAGAAAAAGATCGGACCCTAACTAAACAAGCTCTGTTTAATTGTTTTTTTTAAACAACATCGGGAGTGCGATCTCCTTAATCTCACCTGCCCCCCAACCGCCTAACTCTCTCGCTTTCGATCGCTTTGAAGGCGAGGCCCTCGCCTCGCTTCCTAATATAATATATTTAATCGCCTCTGTGGTCTAGTGGTTAAGACCACCGGTTTAGACCCAGAGGTCCCGGGTTCGATTCCTAGCGGGGAGTACATCTTTGTGTACTCGGTTTGGTTGGTGGTAGGACTTATTTGTCCGCCTGGCTAGCTACCACCATCTTATCTAAATATGTCGCCATAACATCAATGTTTGTAGCATTGTTGTGTTCCGGCAGCTAGAGATAAGATAGCCAGTACCTCACTAGTTGAGGGTCCCGGGTGAAGTGCGCTTCCATCATTGGCTTTATCATCACTTAACATCAGGTGAGATCAAGGCACTGTGCTTACCCGTAAATATGAAAAAAAAAAAAAAAAAAATCAAATAATATCGAAAGCTATAGCCTTCGATATTGCTTTCATATTGCTTTCGAAATGACAAGATAACGCCTCCTCCTCGCCTCGCCTTCAAAGCGATCGAAAGCGAAAGAGTTAGGGAGTCGACCCCCTGATGTACCTGATGGTAACTAAGGATTAAGCTGAAGGGTTAAGGTGAAGCTCTTTTTACGGAGCTCAACTATTAGAAATTAGCTATCATATCTCAATCAGAACTGTCGAAACAGAACCGTGTTATCAACATAGCTATGACAAAAAACTTAGATATAAAATGGTGTTAGGTAGTGAGCTAAATGAACTTCAACCTAGTTACCTGATTATTAAGCCAGTCAGTATGATACCAATGACACCGGCACAGTACCAAGCGCCCTGCATCAGAATCGTCAGCAGCGCCTTGATGAGGCCTTCGATGATCTTGTACACCAGCTTCACGAGCTCTATCGTCAACTTGATGAGCACCATACCACAAACAATAACACTTAATTTTCCTGGAACCAAACGGGTAACATGAAAATGAAATCACAATTAACTATTGAATATGTGCTAAACGAAAATAAATAGGGTCGTGTGGCACTAGGTTCGACACTTTTGGACCAGTGTTCAACACATTTTTTGTCGCCAAAAGAAAACACTGGTTGTAATTGAAATTTTATGGGATGCCAGTTAGGAAGCAAGTGGTTGGTATTCATTAGTTGCGTAAGACTAAAATTAGTTAGTGACCTCTGTTTTTAATGATTAAAAAAAATTTCGATTACTGGGTCCTGTCGAATACAGGTTCCATATCAACATTGAATCCTAAATTATTTTCGATTCGTTACTACAGCAACTTTTTTCTGGTTATCACTTAGTATCTGCAATTGATTATTTTTATATCCATTTCACTGATTTGATAATATAAAACCGTTAATCCCACAATTACTTAATTAAGTCCGATTGATAATTTTAGGTGCACACTTGAATATAACAAAAAAAGTACCATAAAAAATATGTTATCTGGTATACTTAAATTAACTAAACAAAATAGTCACAAGTTCCACTGTCAGATACGTCCACTACATCTCATTTAGGTTATCACAATGCCCAATATTAGGCTAGTGAATATAAAAATTTGTTATCACGTTAATAAAGGACGTCGGACGTACATACGCACTTGATAAAATAGATAAATTTGCGATACCAATATAATATGACTCAAAATATATATTTTATACTACACCTGCTTGGAAAGTATCTTGTTACTTTATCAAATTTACGGTAGAAAGTACGTCATTGCAAAACCACGTAAGAAATGGATTTTCATACACTTTTCTCTCCCGCTCAGATGCGTTTTCTCCCCGCATATTTGTCTACCGTAAATTTGATAAAGTATCAAGGTACTTTCCAAGCAGGTGTAGTATAAAGCACTATGTATCACTCGAGAGAAACTGCGATTCCCGATCTCGGGTGTTTTAAAGCCCTCGCCTACGGCTCGGGCTTCAAACGACACCCTCGGCGGTAATCGGTCACTTTCTCCTCTCGGTGAACAATGTACTATAGTTTTACTAACTTGGGGATGAAAGTTATCACTTATTATCACATAACTTTATAGGATTATCTTAATAAATCAATATGATGTAAGCGGTTAGACAACCGGAATAATACATTGTAAAATGAATTCTCGGAAATCACGTATTTTATTATCAAAAATAATAACTATAAAATACACAAGCGGTTACGCTCGCGACTGATGATGTTTGACAAATTACATAAGAAGTTATTAATTAACACAAAAACACATTAAAAGCTTTTCTCGGACAAGCTTATTTTAGTCATTTATGATGACAGGTCATTGACATAATAATAAACAATATTGCCTGTTCGTTCATACATGAGGATCAAATGAACATGGTATAAGCACAGCGTAAAAAACCAATAACTAAAGCTTTATGTATAATTATTGTTCCTCAGCTCAGAATAATACCAAGGAAGAAGTAATAATATGGCAAAGGTACATACTGACAGCCATGCTTATAATAACGTGCTAGTAAAAATGCTTAAAACAAGCATGCTCTTCAGCTGTTCGCCTTCGCTAGCAATAAGCATGCTAGTCTTAAGGCGAAGGGTGAGGCACACTAGCGCCACCAATTGATAATTTGACAATTACTAACGGACCGGATATTTTTTTAAACATTGCGTACCGTCCGACAACAGGAAAGCATCCATAGTATTTATTTAATAATTGTGCACCACTTTTTGTCGCGTGGTTTATTCATAAAACGGGCTATCGCATTTATTCACAAACAATGGCCACTATTGTTAGCGAATGAATACAAAAACAAACCTAAAAGTAGTGCACAATTATTAAATAATAGATGTTTGCCTAGTGTCGGAAGGTTCGCAATGTTTAAAAAAAAATCCAGTTTAGCAGTTATCAAATTAAATCCATTAGCGGCGCTAGTGTGCCGTACCCTTCGCCTTAAGCAAGTTCCTAAATCACCATACTCAAATCAAAGCACTTCGCGTTCAAAGCACGCCGCTTCCCCAACCTCTCGTAGCAATCTAGGATAATTTTCAGGTACTTCGTCCGAGATTTGTGATAAAAAGAGATTGGATGTCGATGACGTTGTTAGTGTAAAGGTTCGATGCGAGCATTCGCAGGTTCAGTACAGAGATCTAATATGTTACCGGTGAGCAGCAATGACGTATCAAGCTCGCCGCGAATTTATTTATTTATTTACTTAAAGGGCAACCAAGAAAATTGAATTTCACACATTTTCATTAGGTAGTAGACTACGTTTTACATTTAAATTGAATTCTGATAAAAGGTTTTGGTTACGTTGCGATGATACTCTCCGGGTCGTATAGAATCACGGTAGCCTGCTGGTAGAGCACATCGTCAGTAGGTGCAGGTTCAAGTCCAGGGGGCCGACCGCCTAACTCTCTCGCTTTCGATCGCTTTGAAGGCGAGACGAGGAGGAGGCGTCATCTTGTCATTTCGAAAGTTATATGAAAGTAATACCGAAAGCTATAGGCTATAGCTTTCGATATTATATTTCGATATTATATTAGAAGATGACGCGAGGGCCTCGCCTTCAAAGCGATCGAAAGCGAGAGAGTTAGGCGGTTGGGGGGCAGGCAGCTTGTAGATTGTTTTTGCAAATTTTTTAAAATCCAGAATAGAAGAGTTGTAAACGTTCAAAATCCTCCTCACTTTCAATAGTGAATTCAACGCAACTTTTCTTGGTAAAGTTTAGTTAAACAATTAAACTGAAAGCAGTATCGTAGACATCGGAAACTTTCAAGCTTAAAATAACTTTGTTCTCAATCTCATCAACTTTAGGTACTATGCCAATCTTCGACTATAAACCCGAATATCAACATCAGAGCTTCGCAACGATGTTCCTTCCATTATTACCATTTTAATTTGCCTAATAATATCTTCTACGATCGCCGTAGTCAAAACTTTTGTTCGTCTGTTGTTGAAACTAAATCTCTTATCCCTCATAGTAAAGCTTCTGACGCTTCAACAAGTTGTTTGTTATTGATAGTTCCATTTACGTCACAGTAGCAAATGAATTTATCAATTCAATTACAATATTTAATTTGGCTCCTTGTTTATTCTCGCTTCTCCTAGAAGATAACGTTGATTGTCGCAAACATAGCGTTATCTCAAAAACCAAAGGGCGGGAATATAAAGTCACCACTATTTATTTTAAAGATACAAATATTTCAACTATATTTGTGGTCTAGTAGTTTGACCACATGTCTCGTAACCAGAAATACCGGGTTCGATTCTCAGCAAGGAGTAGTACTTTTTTAATCTGCATGGCTAGTTACAAAAATCTTATCTAAACATGTCACTATAACAGCAGTGGTTTCTGCGACGGTTGTATATAAGAAAGCCAGTTCACCCAGTTGTTGAGGATTCCGGGTAATGTGCGCTTCCAACATCGGCATGATATATAGTGCTTACCAGTAGTAAATCTTGTAGTTCTTAAGGGGGTGCAGGGCGGAATTTCGAAAATTTACGTGTTTTTAAGTCACTGGTGCTAGGCGCTGAATAGGTTATATACATTAAAAGGACTAGTGTAGGTTAGCTTGATCCTTTCACAAGGTCATGGTTGTCTTGGAATTTGAAACAAATACCCAGAAACTGCATAAACAATACGTCAAAGTAATGATATCTAAAAACTTATTTCTTCAGAAACTTTGTAAATATAGCACAAATGAAACAATGATCTGACATTAAAATGTTTGTATTGATATTACGCAGGCCACTGTTGTCTTATTTTTCAATTAAAAAATATGAGTATGAAAATATTAAGACTTTTATTATTTTTTACGCAAACGCCTATGATTTTACGAAAGTAAACATTGCTCTAATTAAACCACCAGCCTACTCTGTACAGATATTAGTGTGCGTGCGTATTCGTGCGTATACACTGCCACGCGCCGCTCGCTCGCTATTTTAAAAAAACTTGAAACTCGCAGTTTTGCGTCCGCGCTACACCCCCTTAAGTAGTTTGTTTGTTTGATTATATAAGTGTGTACATAGTTCGCTTCCTAATAAGTCTATTTTAGTTTATGCATGTCGTGGCAACCTCTAATTAAGACAGCGTCTTAGAATGTAACCCAATATCTGTTGTTTTATAAATGTACATGGTGTTTGTTTTGTTGGTTGTCCTTAAATAAATAAATAAAATAAAATAAATAAACAATTAAAAAATTTAAAGCTTGAAAATAGCCAGTATCAGAAAACGGAACGTAATATAATTGTGTATCGTACAAAAGGCAGAGCAATTCCAGATGCAATTGCAATTTACATAATAATGGGTACGGCTACATTATTTCGAACAACATTGGCTTGTCTCCAACACTTGTAGAGAGGAAGGCTGTTTCGAATTCAGGTTACTAAAATAATGAGGTCAAACTATTATCAGCTACTATTAAAAAGAAACGAATGGGTGTTCGGGTTGAATGCTACGAGACACCGTGGTATACTACCAAACACCACCAAATACTATCATGGGCTTTCAATATACTACCAAAACCAACTAAAGACTGAAAGATAGAAATAATAAATTTGATTTGACTGTAAATCAAAGCTGATAGCTATACGTTAGATTACTGACGTGAACCCATAACACAAACATATTATATTAGACTTTAACATAAAAGATATTTGTCCTTATCACTCACTCTTAACGTTAAGTTAAGTTACAACCGTCGCACCAGAAGGAGAACGCTGTATATCGCTCCGCACTGACTGCGAGTTTAGGCATAAGGCCTTTCAGCCTTGTATAGCACTGAGCGTCTTAAAGACTAGCTGTGCGCCGCGGTTGCACCCGCGTTAATTAGCGAACAATCTAATTTTCCCGTTTTTGCAACATTTTTTATTGCTGCTCCACTCCTATTAGTCATAGCGTGATGTAATATAACCTTCCTCAATAAATGGACTATTCAAAACAAAAAAATGTTTTATTCGAACCAGTAGTTCCTGAGATTAGCGCGTTCAACCATACAAACAAACAAACAAACTCTTCAGTTTTATAATGACCCGGCAGACTTCGTAGCGCATTTTCTTTTTTATATATAGCCTATGTTACTCAGCGCTGATGTAGCATTCTAATGGTGAAAGAATTTAAATCGGTCCAGTAGTTTTTGAGTTTATTCGTTGCAGACATACAAAAATACAAAGCTTTCCTCTTTATAATAACATTAATTACCATCATCTCATCAGCTCATTTTGTCCCCACTGCTGGGGCACGAGCCTTCCCTATGGATGGATAGGGAGAACGGGCCATAAACCACCACGCGTGCCCAGTGCTGGTTGGTGGTTGTTAACGACTGCTAATGCAGCCGGGACCCACAGCTTCACATGCCATCCGAAGCACGGAGGAGCTCGAGACGATAAATTTTTGACCACCCATCCGATGACCGACCTTTGCGAAAGTTGCATAACCTCAAGCACTTGCAGACCGGGCGCGTTAACCACTGCGCCATCGAGCTCCTAATATTATTAATTATTAATTATTAGTATAGATAAAGGTCAATCGCTAAGCCGTTAATTAATAAAACAACTCAATCATAATTATAGGTAGATATGTATAATATCAAATACTTGTATGTACTCTACGTTTCCTTAATTAATTACGTTCGTTATGCCTATAGCCAGTAACCCTCCATACTTCGAAGATATGCGGTGGCGCGCTAGATTTTTGCGTACCTAACCATTACTTACTTGGGATGGCTATGTCCATTGCTGATCAATAATTCATGAAAGGGACAAGGGATCGTGTTATTAATTGCTTTATTATACGCTTGCTGTCCGCTTTACGAGGTATACCTACGCGACGCATCGGAAGAGCTAGGAATAGTCACTGAAATATCCTTCATTATGAGTTCAGGGACTAGTAGAAAAGGTCTTCCTGTCACTTTACACCACTATTATTATCTCCACATGTACGCAGTGTGGTGCCGGGGATAAAGAATTGCACCACCCCATATCTTCCCGAGGGTGTCGTAAAAGCCGACTAAGGGATCATTCCAGAGGATGGGCAGCAGCATCTCTCTGAGGTTACTCTTAATCAACTGCGATCGCCAATCCGCCTGCCAAGCGTGGCGATTACGGCAAATACCCCTCATGGAGATCCGTGGGGGAGGCCTTTGTCCAGCAGTGGACGTCTTTTGGCTGAGATGATGATGTACGCAGTACTGTAGATTGTAAAACTTTCAATAATATGATTGTACCACATAACTTCCGCGGAGTGGGGCACTGGTGTACTGTAATATGGTTTTTTTTAAAACCTATCTCAGGTACCTATAGATCGCACCAAACTTCTAGTCCCCTCTGAAGTTGGCGCGATTCGCGTCGCAGTAGTAAAAAATAGACGTCAGTAGGGCGAAAGTGGGGACGAGCGGTAGGGCGTACAGCTGCGCAACGAAGCAACTTCAGAGGGACAAGAAGTTTGGCGTGATCTATACCAGTCTCTCACATAACGTAATCTATACATATAATAAAGCTAAAGAGGGTTGAAAGTCTGTACATGGGAGATATTCGAAAAAAAGTTGACTGGGGATACTTAGAATCGATAACAGAACTCGTTTCAACAGTTTTTAGAATTTTTGTCTGTTTATTTGTTTGACTGTTTATTTGACCGCGCATCACGTGAAAATGGCTGAACGGATTTGGATGAAACTTTGCACATAGACAGACCATGACCCGGACTAGGATATAGAATACTTTTTATCCCGGTAACAGGTTCCTCTGGAATAGTGTAACCTTCGCGAACGAAGTCGCGCGCGACCACTATTCATTAATAAAATTGTTAAACTAGACGTTAGGATTCTCATGTGAGAGAAAAATAGATGTATTTATTATTATTATTTTATCAATATCAGGCACCAGTCTCTCACAGTTTTAGGATTTAGCAATAGTTACTTCACATTAGTCTTAACTCTTGGTTAATTTGGGAAGAGATAAATAAGAATATTTGATTAAAATTATGATTAAGTAGTAATTATAGATATGCGTATACTTTGTTCGATACTACACAAGCAAACAAAACAACAATATGCAATATGAACCTTTTTAAATTTTGACCGTTTTTGAGTAAGTACAAAGTTACATGGAATGCAATAAAATGATTGAATTAAATAGAACTAAATTGAAAAGTGGACTACGATTCACATTTACTTTGTAGATACTTCTGAAATCTTCAATGTTGTAGTGAGCAGGTGAGCTCTAGACTTTAACTACAAAATTAACAAAGGAGTAAGTACTGAAACTTAACTACGAGTTCAAAGTAAGTCTTCCAGAAGACGTAAAAGTTAAAAAAAAATTAACATTGGGCACCAGTAAATTGCACTTGTAAAATGTATTTATAAGTATATGCTGAGGAGCTCGATGGCGCAGTGGTTAACGCGCTCGGTCTGCGATTGCTGAGGTTAAGCAACTTTCGCAAAGGCCGGTCATCGGATGGGTGACCAAAAATTATCATCTCGAGCTCCTCCGTGCTTCGGAAGGCACGTTAAACAGTTGGTCCCGGCTGCATTAGCAGTCGTTAAGAACCACCAATCCGCACTGGGCCCGCGTGGTGGTATATGGCCCGTTCTCCCTATCCATCCATAAGGAAGGCTCGTGCCCCAGCAGTGGGGACATTAAAAAAATGAGCTCATGATGATGATGATGATACCTATACAGAGTAGTTTAAGTTAATCCCTGTTATTTAAACCTTTGAGTAAAATGGAACGTGAAAGTTTAAAATTGTATATTTAATATTAATATTCTATACGATTTATGTGTAAAAAGCGCATTATATAACCTTTTTAAAAATCACTGTTAAATTCAACCTACTCCATTTCAATGCAGAACCTCTTTAAAGGACGCTTCAACAATTTCAGGTACATCGTTTGATTAATTAAGTTAAAAGGGTTCATTAAGCCATAATAACTCTCGAGAAAAAATTACAGATGCCTTTTAAAAACATTTCTCACAATTTGTAATTCAAATAACAGCTTCCCATTAGGAGTCTGGCTGTATATTTTTATTTAAAGCTAGTGACGTACTGCTTTACGGTAAATTGCATTTAGTATTTATTTTTGTTTATATATTTTTTTACATTTTATAACTTACAACACTGTTACTTATTATTGGTAATCCAGTTTATCTATCAAAATGAATGTTGCTAAGCGCAAAACTCGAGAATGGCTCGACCAATCGGCAAATTTTTTTTAGTATGTTCCCAAAAAAAAAATAAGTAAAATAAAATTGCTTTTAACAGAACGAAGTCTGTCCGGGCAGGTGAAGCGAACAGCGCGAGTAATAAACCACAATAAGAGGGAGTTTCATTTCAAGATCTTGAGGTTAAAGAGGATTTAATGTGAATTGATGTGCAAACTTCTTTGATGGATGCGGATGATATTGTATTAATGTTGCCAGGGAGTGATTACGAATGCACATAGCCTGTGAATTGTTTTGGATGTAATGTACAAAAGAATAGAATAGAAACGTTTGTTAGAACGAGTCAAGGAGCTCGATGGCGCAGTTACTCCCGTTGCGCCCGGTCTGCTGCCCGGTCTGAAGTTAAACAACTTATAACCTGAATGCCTTCAAGGCGAGAGTTAATATGCATCTTCTGGGACAGCTCGCTCTATCGTAGACCTCATCTACGCTCACCATCAGGCGAGATCGAGGTCAAAAGCTGTCTTAAAAGGCATAAAAAAAACTCTCGCGACGGCCGGACATCGGATGGATAACCAACATTTTATTATCTCGAGCTCCTCCTTGGAAGGCACCAGCCGCAGAAAGCAGCCACCAATCCGCACTGGGCCCGCATAGTGGTTTATAGCCCGTTGATGAGCTGGTGATGTTTGTTAGAAGCTTCAAATCGATCGAAACGCAATATTATCAGTCAGTATACCCCATTATCAGTATTACGAGTTTGGTTGCAAAGATTTGTAGGGCTGCCTCAGTTTATTCAATGTTTTTACTAAACAAGGTCTCTCCTCGATTCTCATGTTATCCAATACACTGTAAAGGGTTCGAAAAGTCGGCATACAATAATAGGGAATTCGAACAGTATTTCATTTTCATTCATATTTCATTTCAGTTTGCATAAATTTAGTAAAACAATATTAATAATTTTTCTTGGTGCTCCCTCACCAGGAGCGTTCGTCTGTAATGTAACGTTTACACATCCGAACATTACACCAGTGAGGGAAGAGAACGGAGCATTACAGTGCGCAACCTGTAATGTTATGGATGTGAGCATTACCTTGGTTAGTGAGGAGAACTGAGCATACAGTGCGCAACTTGATGATACAATGTGTAATAGTTTGTTTTGTTTGTACAGGCGAAGGTTCCTCAAGTCATGAGGCAGTATTGTAATGTAACACTTAAATTCGAATTTGAAATGTTACATTACAGGCGAATGCTCCTGGTGAGGGAGCACCTTAATAAATTCGAAAGATTATAATAAAAGAAAGATTGTTTTTTCCCGATTTAGTTATATATTACAAAAATCGGTTAACTTTTACAAATATCTCGACGTGCATTACTCGATTTTATTTGTACGTTTATTATTTCCTTATTTTTTTCTGTGTATAGAAAAACTTTTGTAATTTTTAGCGTTTCATTGATAGCCCTATCTCGCTAATACTGATAGCAGTGTTTCATTATCAGCTTAATAAACGTGCCAAAAATCAAGCTCTCCCTCATACACAACAGCACATTTTATTATTATTAGTATAGCGCATATATTAATACGTGAAGCAAAAACTTTGTACCCGATTTTACCAAATTTGCGCGGACGGAGAAGTATGAAATTTCGCACACTTATAGTTTATATAGAGAAGGTTATCCGAATGTTAATATTTTTTTTAATCATGCATAAAAAATACTCTAAATCAACAAAAACAACACTACACACACTGAACCACTTGAATTAAACACACACGCATATGTATTTGACACACACGTATTGTTTGTCTTTAATGCAGCCGACATCTGTCAATGCCAATCCAAACTCACATTCTATCTTTTTTAATTTTTCAATGCTTAGGATACAATTCGTGCAGCCTTAATAAAATTACGGTCGAATTTCGTACCATTAGTATTATATAATACTCTTACTTAATACGTTTATACTAAATGACATAGAATGTTCAGTATCACGGCCTGAACCAAACCTTTTCGTTGTACCTTTTTAAATTGGTACTTGATGTAATTTTTGCAAACTTAGATATTTATTTATTTTTATAGTTTTGTTTATTTGTGATGGAAAGTGTTGCAATGTGGGGACCGGGAGAAGCGTTGAGTGAAACGACTGTAGTGCCTTAAGTATGATTTAATACTGGTTCATCAATTAGCTATGACATGTAATGCAAAGGTGCGGTGAGTCATACACTACACCTCCACCGTTTTTTAGAAAAAAAAAATATATAAGTAATTATATATATATATTTTTTTTATAAATACCTCACTCACAGTTTAAAATTAAAAGTAATTTTCATGTTTATTACAATACAATACTATTTACTTTCTTTGACTAAAGTTTCCATATCAACATAATAATAATTTGCATTAAAAGAAACAATAGAAAACTACATAGTTTAACAAACCAAAATATACGCTTAATATGATAACCAAAAATATATATTAAAACCATAAAGAATATAATCTAAATCTTTAGGTAAAGTTGTTATAGGTATGATTTACCATAAAATATACTTATATCTCCGGATGCCAACAATTAACATTTAAAATAAACCCAAGTACTTATAAATTTATAAAACGAATCGAATACAGTTCCTACCAAACCTGTTTTTATCTATATAATTAAATACATTTTGATACTAATTAATTTTAAAATTTTTTGAATCAACATTAAAATTATATATTATAAGTAATTAAGTAGGTACTTATATTACAATGAGACATAATGTCCAAAAAATTTTTCACAGAACATACATAACAAACATATAAAATAACTAAAAATATGAAACAAAACTGAAGTCTATCTTGTTCTTTCTATTTTTCGGCTTACTATTTCTTTACATTGCTACTAAACTAACTAACTACTAAACTACTACAAACTATTCTTTATTTTTAACAACCTAATATTTTCTTAAATTAAAAGTTAACCAATTGTCTTAATAATATAATAGAAAAAATATCATTGTTTATTTAATAATAATTAGTAAACAAAAAATAATAAATTTCTTTATTGCTCAATATTAATACTGAAAAACGTAAATTCTATTATTGGCTACACTAGGAGACCTGAATTGTAGACAGTTTTATTTTTTACCCAGTTGTTGACGATTTTCAAAACACTTAATAAAAACTCCTATTCCGACGTCTTTCATTTTCTAATATAAATAACACGGAGCTTTATAATTCTCCTAGCATTTCACCTAATAAGTAATGTGTTTAAAAAAAAAAACCCCTTAATATTTCACAATAGTCCTTTACTTTTTATTAATTTATTTTAATGTCATACCTACATAATGCTTCTACTTGACGTACTTGTGTATTTTAGAGAACTCTCATTTTACTCGTAGTTTTCATTTTCGTAATTTTATAGTTTGGTAAGGTACCTTACATTTTGCACTCATATTATTCTCTTTACATTACATCGTGTGCACACTTTTATTCATCTCGTAGGTACTATATTTTATTTCTTTCATAGACTAGTCATCACATTATCATTCATCGGTACACCTTTTCATAATTATAATATAATATATATTATTTATTAGGTACTTTTTATTATTATTTGGGGCGGCCGCTCCCTTTTATTTATTTATTTTGGTACATTTACATAAAGTCGACTTTTATTTTATTATTTATTAATATTTTAAAACAGTGCATCTTAGTGCCTGTTTGGGTTGTGCGCACAACTCATTTATTTTGGGGGTCATGGTTTAAGCCTCTATTGGACTCCAACTTATCTCACAGAGAAATTTTATTTACACCATGATCGAATGGAAGGATCTGAACCTCCATGTACCATTTTTATAGGGTCATAAATTAAGACATCTTTTGGTCTCCAACAGTTTTCAAAGAGGAATCTCGTTCACATCTAGATAAACCTGAAGGACCTGATCCCTATAGTACCTTTTAATGTGTACCGTATCATCTTTCATTTATCTCTTTCATTTATTTATATGTCCATTTCTTTCATAACCATTTACATAACAACAATCCAAAATAAGAAAAATTAGGTAAATAAGATTTTTCAATGCTTTTGGGTGATCAGTCCAATCGCATTTCATCCTCAAGAACCTAATTAATCACAAACTCTTTTATCCTTAAAACATTCCATACCTTACTTATACATTCCAAAACTGTCCTATCTGTACCTAATTGTCAACATATTGTTACAAAAAGATTTTTAATACAGATTGTGTAGGCAATACACCTACTTCCTATCTTTATCTTATTTTTCTCGTCCTTGTATCTTCTGAATACTAGCCTAGATACTTATTTTAAGTACTCTAAATTGGTCTACTTCCTCCTAATATTCCAATAATTTATTCTCTTATAATCCGTTTTAGATAAACAACTTATTTGTCTTTGCCTTAAAACTCATAACAATCGGGGGCAACCCGGGTGGCATTGTTTATGAAATCACTCCGAGTTAGTATAGACACCTCTCTCGCTACATCCATATTTAGCGATGATACCTTTATCTATCGTCTTGCGCGGTCATACCGCCGTTGGTACAGGAATGTGATAACAATCCTTATTTATTAGTCGTGTAAATTACTAACTGATGGCATCCAAACATAATCTATAATAATCCGAAATATTTAGCACTCTGTTTGAACCACGGAGCAAAAGTTTTTTAATGCAGAGCAGTGAATGAAACTCTACCTTTTTCCATCAGAAATTGCTAGCAAAATATTGTATTTATTAATTTATTTTATTTAAGTACTTAGTTTTTAATAAATTTATCGGATAAGTACTATTTAATCTAGTTGATACCTTTACTACTAAAATGTAATGCTATGTGCGCTTGCATTAACGTGTACAAATACTTTTTATTAAGTATTACTATTTAAAACACAAATCTAAATAAAATTTCTTATAAAAGTTACGTATGAAATAGTCGTCTATTGTTGTTTTACAATAATGTGTTTACAGCATAAGAACCAATAATTCTCATGGTCTTCTGCAATAATTTTACTATAAATGCGTACAACATTTTAAATTTAACTTGGTTTTCAATTGCTATCTTGTGATTCGGCTTAAGCTTATGCTTCCGAAGTATTAAAATGAAATGTTTACTAATGATTACCTGGAACAAGATTGTTGTATTTTTGTTGTAACATTGTTATTGTAACGTTCTGCAGCATTTGCAACGTGTAAAGTTCGAGCGCGTTACGCTGACTTGACTGAACACAAAACCAACTTACAACATTGTGTGGTCTTTGTCTGAATACTAAGAACTCGTGCATGATTTGAATGATTTAGAATTACTAAAATTTTTACTAACACTTCTTTTTATATTTTACAAAAAATATCCCAATTATGCAACAAACTTCTTTTACCAATATTCAACACTATAACAAAACATGAATGTTTAATCTTTTAACAAATTACTACGTAAATTAAGCCAAAAATAACGAAAGTTCAAGCAGTAATTTAACTACACTTAATTTTTACTTTACTTTCGATTTAAATAATTTAGAATAAACTGTTTATTACAATATGACATGAAGCGAGAAATGCTAATTAATAAACTTTTATAATTACTAAGTAGATACGGCCATTGTCAACTTTTGATTAAAAAGAAAACTGTATTACTGGATGAACTGGATAACTGTAACATCTTTTCGATTAACAGAAATAGGTTAAAACAAAATACGTTATGTAATTGAAAACTATTTGTAACAGTAATTTTCGTTTTTAAATTATACTTGTACAATTCACATTATTGGTACTTACTTAGTTCTGAAGACGTGGCTAAAAAATATTATCAGCAACATAATTACACTGTAAATAAGATAGGTTACAACAATAAAGAACTTTTGCTTCTAAGTAAATAAATAACTAAGTCAATTATACTCTCTTAATCTCTCACAGTTAAATTAATACTATGTGTAGCAATAGCAAACAATTAAAATCTTTAGGTACCTAATCTTGAAATACAAAGCAATAAAAAAAAAATCTCAAGAAATAAAATCAATAAAAGTACAATTATTTTCTCTGACCTTTTTAATTAAAGTTATTCTCTATAATATTACTTTCTTTATCATTCTGAATGATTTAACCTTCGTTAGTTTACATTTGGTATTTAAGAACCTTTTATACCAATTTAAAACATTCAAATTGAAATCTTTTAATGTGCTTATAGTGCCACCATTATTTAAAGTCACAAAATATCAATTTATCGTCATATCGTCAACAAGTGTTAAACATATAGGGTGCTTAGTATTCTATCGATTACATTTTATTTTATTTGATAGCTAATATCAAAAACGCACAACACAAAACTTCCAATGTAAAACATACAATAAGATAATTAGATTGATATATTTAGAAGTTAAATACTAGAGACAGATACGTGTCTGCGAAACTATATAGTAATAAAAGGAAAATAAGTCACATTAAAATTTAATAAATTTAGCATTAGAGATCTCTAATAATCATTATAAAAAATAATCTAATAATCATAAAAACATTATCGTGAGCTGTAAGTACTAAATAAATTCTTCTACAACCAAATTGTTAAGTGCTTTTACTCAATTAATTCAATTAAACAATACTTAATTTGAAAAAAAAACATTTACAAATAAAATGTTACTTTATTATTCGTGTTATAAAAAAAACTTACTACATTACCAATGAATTTAAATAAGTACATTTTGGAATAGTTACTTTTATATTATTCAAGTTATAAAACTGTTACGCAAAATAATATGTGGAATTAAATTTTTAAATAGAAATATTTTCGGAAAACTGGCCTGATTCACGCGGCTGGTCCACATCAGACTCCTGCTTCACCCAGCACCCAGCAATTTCTTTCACCATCTCGTCTGACATCTCTCGGCAGTCATCTCTCGACAGCAGCAGCACCAAATCGTTCTCTTTGTTTTCAATCAATTTACAGGAACTTAGTATTGTAGTCTTCTTATACTTTTACTAGTTTACCTCTTCATTATAATATTTAGAAAATCTTGATATTTCCGAAGCAGTCCGAAGCACTCACATAGATAATTTTTAAATAGATAATTTATTTAGTCAGCTTCCACATAGCTCATCGTTCATTATTATTATTATTATATAAAAAAAATATTGTCTTTTATTTTATTTTGTCACCATTGTCTCTTTTTTTACCATATTACATTGTTCTTATTAATTTAACTAGTCACATTTTAACTTTAGAATTTTAAAAAACCATCTGGCCCAGCGCCGCCAATAGGCAGCACTGGCAGGGTCGCCATGCAATGTGGGGACCGGGAGAAGCGTTGAGTGAAACGACTGTAGTGCCTTAAGTATGATTTAATACTGGTTCATCAATTAGCTATGACATGTAATGCAAAGGTGCGGTGAGTCATACACTACAGTGTCCTTTTATGATAGTTTCCAATATTTTGACGCTGTAAGGGAGAAAAAATGCCCTGGCTGAGTTTTTTGCCGGTCCTTCTCAGTACAAGGTCTCTCGCCCAAATTACGAACCGATGGCACAGCGACATTCATAAGAGCTATTTGTAGCTTATATACTGAACTAGCTTTTGTACGCGGCTTCGCTCAAGTGGGCTACACGACTTGTGTTTATTCATAATAAAAGCCAAACTTATTAAAGGTATCATGACGGCATAAGTAATAAGGGTTAGAAAACTAAACATGTCACGTCATTTCAAAATTAAGATTTTCATTTTTTATCATTAAAAAGCCCATCCATGTGAGCTAGAATTAGTAAAATTGTATAACACAAAACAACGCATTAAAGATCACTCCGTATAAGTAACTTTGGTCCGTTTTGAATCCTTCTGTACAAATTGTCATCCCCTACACAAGATATCATTTTCCGAAAAACCTGCAACAACTTATAATTTCTAACCAGGCCAAACACCGAAATTTAAGGAATGACAGATTTTCATACAAAGCTTTCCACTCTTATTTCACCACTCTAGGGGAAGTTTTTCGAAAAATGCTAAAACACGTAATGACGTGTTTTAGCATTGCTTGTTTTAGCGTGTGAAAGAATGCTTTATTTTTATTGAAAAATCTATAGACCGATTTAATTATCCATTTTGATAGTTATTACTTTAAAAATAACGATTTCCCCAAAAAAAAAGGGGTTTTTACTCCTTTAAAGGAAAATAAACAAAATTCCTGAGACACGTCATTCTTAATTTCTTTTCAAGAAGCCAAATACCAATTTTCATGTTTTTTACTTCAAAGCTGACGGACTTTCATACAAACTTTCACCCCCTATTTGAGGTGTGATTTTCGTAAAATCCTTTCTTAGTAGCTGGTTACGTCACTTAATTAACCTACAGTCCAAGTTTCATCTAATTAGCTTCAGCGGTTTCGGCTCGGCGATGGCGAATCAGTCAGGACAAGTCATTATATGTATATAGATACATGATTTTGAATTTGGAATGTTACCTATTTTTGAAATCACCCCGTACATTGAAACGCGTCAAACCATAGACACATAATCACAAAAAAGGTCTCCCTCATCGTAATAAATAAAACGTAGATAATGTTAAAGGTATTTGAGCGTGTAATCCATTGATTTCCTGATAAGAAAAGGTAAATTGCTTCGACGGGGCATTAGCTGACGGCTCGACGGCTGACGGCTCGTTCGAGTGATATGAATGGGGCAGCCCGGGGCAACCGTCGCTGACCCGGGGACAGCCCCGCATCATCAATTATCTGAACGTGTGGGCCGCGTTACGTAACTTGGCTACATCATACTGAAATGGGGAAGCTGTATTTTAAATTTTGTAGGGTAATAACACCAGTGTTCAGCACTCTAAGCTCAGAGTTCGACAAAATTCTCATCGACAAAAAATAATAAAGATTTTCATTTAAATTTTACGCGATGACACAAAGAAGCAGGTAGTTTGTCTTCAACAGTTGCTAAAGACTAAACTTGGTTGCTGAACCCTATTTTGAAAGGTTAAAAGAAAAAATTGTCGACCACTGTTTATGAGATTTTTTACAATGCAATCACAAAATTACAAATTTTGTTTGTGTTTTCTTTATTTTGGGATACAGATCCACACATGCATTTATTTATTGCAGTCAGCCGCGCCGATTATAATACGACAGAAAATCTTTTTCTGTCGCGTTATAATGTAATTAATTCCTGAAATTAATCCTTTAACAAAGAAATAAATAACAATATTCTAAGAAAAGTGTTGAACTTTTTTTCATAAATACAGCGGTATTTGAACCCGCATCTTCTGAGATGTCATGTCGGGTCAGGTGCATTTTCAATTATGCTTCCATGGCTTTGTCCAATACTTTAACATTCTATTATTATTGTGGTGGTATTACTTGCTTTTTTTGTTTCTCCTTTCCTACATCGTTGAATGGTTCGTTTCCCGTTTCATGTAGTGGACAAAAAACTATATATCTGCAACAAAAGAAACGTAAGGAATTTAAATTGTTTCACCAGAAATTCCATATAAATTATACGACATCTTACATACAGCAGCTAAAGTACTGTGACTCAAAATAATTGAATTCCGTGTTAATTAAGATGCTGCCTATTTTAACACTCGCCTGTGTTGCGGGCACAAAGGAAATTCGAAGCTGAACGCCGTACAATTTACGCGAATCAAAATAAATTACGCCACAATATTCTACTAGCTTCCATATTCGGGGTCGCGTAAATTGGCGCCGTTGTAAATAGGCACATAAATTCTAACAGAACGACCCGGTTCATTCCAACTATCGAGTTATTCACAATCGTCAGGAGGGTGTCCATATGACAGATATAGTAAACTAGTGTGAGAGAACATGGTTTTAATTTGAACACTGGGGAAGTATTGAAATGAATACCTCTTACACAACTTAAGAGAAACAAAAAGTAATATTTTTTTTCTGCTTTCTTTTGTTTAAATGTATTTTAATGCCACCGCTCGCATCAACGGGTAACCTGAGGGATAGTGACCCCGCCATCCATAGGAGTCGCATATGTTAACGGCCTTAGACGAAGGAGTCAGCTTGTTTCTGGAAGGTCCTGGAATATGGAATAACTACCGCCGCTGTGAGCTGGTTTCTGGCTCTAGAACGTGGTAAGTTTACCAAAAAACACACAGTGGTAGATTGCGTTCTGTCAAAGTCACATGAATGAAATGAAAGTCGATTGCGGGTAGTACGGTGAAGAAACACAGCAGCAGGGTTGAACTGAACAATTACTCAATACATTCACCATAATAAAATAGGTATATAAAGTTGATAAATATTTTGAACAACTTTCATTTCTGTTTCATCCAGCAGGATGATCGCTTAGCATAACAAAAGACTAACGCAATATTATAACTTTTTAAACTATTATGGTCACTTACATTAGAATAAATATTATTAACGGGATTATTACCATGTTTTTTGTTGTGTTTGAGTATCCGATATTTCGGCACAGTTGCATTCGCCATGATCACGGATGTACTGAAGTTATTGCGGGTGGGTGATTATGAGCAGACAAAACGATCTACCCTCTTCCTTAGTCGTTTTTTGCGCTCGATACTCGTACCACTGTTTCCAAGTCACTATTCACTCGAACATGTTCTCGACACACTACACTGACCGTATCAGATCGCGAAACGGCACTTTTGTTCTTTTTGCGGTCTTTACATAAGCTAATCACTGGATTTCAGATACGCGACAGTAACGCAATATTAAAAGCTCTTCAAATCACCTGATGGGAAGTGACGAAAAGCGCTAAAATATAAGCTTAAAATAAAAAGCAGTTAACATTAGCCAGAATATTCAATTCAGAATTTTGTACCTTGAACAGTAACCACTTGTTTACAGTTTACCTTAAACTAAAGGATATTATGTTGGAACCCAGAAAAGCATAATCAAATTGACATAGAATTAAATTAAAAGCTGACACCTCCAAAACGGCTTGATCAACAAATCCCTTGAAAATATATCGCACTATCGAAACAATACTGTAATAACTCCAATATACTGAAATTTAAAATTAAACCGTACTGTTAATACAATACGGTAAAATCTCAAATGTCAGTATATTTTGAGTTATAACAACAGTATTGTATTGTTAGCGCGATATATGCTAGATTTAATAACACCTTAACGCGAAAGAGTGACACTGTAATTAATTTTCTTCGGATTACCTCCACAGATAACTTAATGCTGGAGGCAGTTCAAATTGTTACGGAACAGGTAACCTAATGTTTTTGGTTTAAAGGAGCACACACAACAAACAATAATTCATTCAAGTGGGTTTAATTAGACACGATATGCCAACCTTCTTGTTTGATAATTGTAGATTCAATAAATATTTGCGTCTGGAGGTAAATGTTTTCGTTATACAAGGATCCAATGTCGCTTGTATCCCAGTAGGTTTTAATTATAAAACACTTATTTACTTAGCTACTGGCCAACGTATAAGCATTGCTATCCAACGTGGCAATGCTGCTAGCTTACTGGGCACTCTGCCTGATGGGGATGATTTGGGGCAATATATTTATAGTTAGTAGTAGTTATAGTTTATACCCCCGTGTGGTGCCGAGGGTAAAGAATTGCACCACCCCATCTCTTCCCGTGGGTGTCGTAGAAGGCAACTATGGGACCATTCTAGAGGATGGGCAGCAGCGTCTCTCTGAGATTATTCTCACCTTACTGCGATCGCCAACCCGCCTGCCAAGCGTGGCGATTATGGCAAATTCCCCTCAAAATGATTTATCCTTGAGGGAGGCCTTTGTCCAATAGTGGACGTCTTTTTGGCTGAGATGATAGTTTATAGTTTTTTATAAATTTCATTTTAAGTAGTTTAATTATTATGTTGTTATTGTCTTTGTTTTAACCCACCAACCCGCATTGGGCCAGCGTGGTGGGTTATGGCCCAATATCCCCACGTGCTATTGTTCACGTGGGAGGCCTGTGCCCAGCAGTGGGACATTTATAGGCTGATGATGATGATGATAAATGTCTTTGTTTGTTAATAAAAATATAAGTCTTATTTATTTATTTAAACTTTTGCAACATATATAACATGGTGGACATAATGTCTGAGGCATTATCTACCAGTCAAAGGTGCAATTAAGTGCGATGACTTAAGGGAGTGCAGCGCGGACGCAGAACTGCGAGTTTCAAGTTTCTTTATGATAGCGAGCGAGCGGCGCGTGGCAGTGGTGTGACAACGGCGCACGACTACGAATACGCACGCACACTAATATCTGTACAGAGTAGGCTGGATATTTATTATTGGCTATTGTTAGAGCAATGTTTACTTTCGTAAAGTCATAGGCGTTTGGGTAAAAAATAATAAAAGTCTTAATATTTTCATATTCATATTTTTTAATTGAAAAATAAGACAACAGTGGCCTGCGGAATATCAATACATACTTTTTGATGTCGGATCATTGTTTCATTTGTGCTATATTTACAAAGTTTCTGAAGAAATAAGTTTTTAGATATCATTACTTCTACGTATTGTTTATTTGTTTCAAATTCCTAGACAACCATGGCCTTGTGAAAGGATCAAGCTAGCCTACACTAGTAATTTTAATGTATTTGACCTATTCAGCGCCTAGCACCAGTGACTCAAAAACACGTAAATTTTCGGAATTCCGCGCGGCACCCCCCCACCCCCCTTAAGTGGATATTACTATAAATAATTTCAAATGTATTATTACATATATTATGTAAACATATATGTACGTGTTACGTGTTATAAATAGAGAAGTCCTGACTGACTCAAGAACCTTTAATATCACACAACTTAGAACGGTGAAGTTTTTCAGGCAGGTCCCTTTTTTTGACATAGGCAAGAGATAAAATGGGATTTTCCGAAATTCTCTCGGGATCACGGGATGCGGGTGTTTACGTTAACGAGGACCCAGGCGGTTACCAGTAAATAATAAAATGTAAGGAAATTTATAAATTTATAAATCTATACTTCTATTCTAATATTATAAAGCTGAAGAGTTTGTTTATTCGTTTGGTTTAACGCGCTAATCTCAGGAACTACTGGTTCTAATTGAAAAATTATTTTTGTGTTGAATAGTCCATTTATTGAGGAAGGCTATATAGGCTTTATTACACCTCGCTATCTAATTAACGCGGGTGAAACCGCAGGGCACAGCTAGTCGTTATATAAATCTTGAAAGAACATTATGAAAATGTTTCACATTTCTCAACACTGAAAAGTGTTGAGAAATGTGAAACAGAAAGATTTAATATTTTTAAAACTTTACAAAATGTGTTAGATTTTTCAACACCTTTACAGCACGTTTCACATATTGAAACCTTAACCTTGATATGACACTATAATTAAGACTATGAGGCAGGTTTTGAACTTGCACAGTTTTCCAGTAAATTGTTACATGTATGTTAGAGCATGAGTTGAGAACGGCTCGACCGATTTGGCTGATTTATTTTGTTATGTTTGAAATTGTCAAGACAAGGTTTGTATAAAAAAAATATACAACGTATATCAGAAAGGTGTGGTAAAAATGAAAAGATCCAAAGTGTATTCGATTTAGATTTTGTATGCAATGTTATTTAGACAAAATATTTCTATTATGACGTCAAAATAAATAACTGACAATCCTAGTGTTTTCGTAAACTCTGTAACATTTATGATCACTGCCGCTTGCTTATACGCGTCTGACGCGAATGCCTTCAATATATAATTTACAATTGCATGACAAATTGAAGTTTATTATTATGTCTTAGTAAGACCATATATTATAAGATCTAGATCGAATATACTTTAGGTCTTTTACATTTTAAACACAACTTTCTGTTACACGTTGTATCATCATTTTCATCATCGTCAGCCATATGGAGAAGAAGGATCGCCATAACGATCGGTCCTGCGCTGCCCGCATCCAGCGGCTTCCCGCGACCTTGACCAGATCGTCGGTCAACCTTGTAGGGGGCCTGCCCACGGAACGTCGTCCGGTGCGTGGTCGCCAATCGAGAACCTTTCCGCCCCAACGGCCATCGGTTCTCCGCGCTATGTGTCCCGCCCACTGCCACTTCAGCTGAGCAATCCTCCGAGCGATGTTAGTTGTTTTAGTTCTCCTGCGGATTTCATCATTTCTGATTCTATCGCGCAGGGAAATACCGTTGTATACATATATAAAAAGTTTTCGACGGGATACGGGTTACGGGTGTTAAGTCAAGCGAGCGGGCTACTAGTAAAATATAAAATTAATAAACGACAGAGAATCATGATTTTATGCTAAAACATAATCTGTTTCATTGGTCAAGACAAACCGAAGCTGAATTTGTTATGAATATTCATTTAATGTTGATTTCGTGAAATACAATCTGCGTAGAGAGTTTGGAGCCGTTTAAATTGCAAAGTCTGAAGAATTACGAAGTTTAAGTATGGAAATTCAATGTCTTACTGAGAAACGTTTCGACGTTTTAAATCTGAGGTCTCTTTGAAACAGTTAGGTCCATTAAGTGACTTGAAGACAAAAGCTGATTGAAATTAACATTAGAGCCTGTTACATCATTTAACTTAAACAATAACTTTGAAGATTGTTCTGATGATTTATTATCTGTCACCGCGAATATAACTCTTTCAGTAAAATAGTACAATAAATCCTTAAAGATCAACAAGTCACTAGCAAATTTTTTAACCGTCTCAATTTTTAAAGCTGTCGCGAACGTTACGCATTACCTACGATGAAACACTTATGTCTACCGGGGTTTAATTTACATGATTTGGCAAGTTTTAATCCCCATTCGATCACATTAACGACCACGATCATTAACGATCACGACCACGATATTGCAATTTGACAATTTAAAACTGTTTAGACATAGGGTCCGACACTTTTTTCCCTTTCATCATTAAGAATAGAGGTCAGAAACGGATATTTACTTTAGCGACAAGTGAATACAGACCCACTACTTCCTCCCCACGGCCCGGTAAAATCGAGCCGAGGTCCTAATAAATATTAGGACCTCGGCTCGGACCTCTAAATAGAGGCGCCCTCGGGTCGTTCTGCTCCCAATTCGATCCGAACCCCTCCGAGAATCTTGTAGGGCACGGGGACACGCACTAGTGCGTGATGCCGTTCCTTCTAGAAAACCTCTGACGGTGCTTCGTTTCACACGGCTTGAACCAGCACGGCCGGCACCAAAAAAGCCCGGTGAAGTTAAAAATGCCGTCTGAGGCAATAAGCAAACTCCCTCAGTAATAAATTAAAAAAAAATACAAATTCCTAGAAAATGGTCCAAAAAATGTTTTCTGCCATAAAACTGTCGAACACGAGTGTACTAGGATACTAATTCTCGATATAATTCATGTGATCGAGAATGGTAAATCGAATTTGCACTCGGCACTCACAAGACAGGAATTAATGATAGGTAGTCAAGTATCAAAATCAAATTGTCCACAAGCAAATAATATAGCATTCGTAATATCTTAGTCCGTTAATTGTGGCGCATGTTAATTAGTGGCAGCGTTAAAGGATGTTAATTTATTTCAGGCAACATAATATTCGCTAAGCCCCGCAACGTTCTTGGTGTTTAGATGTAAGCCTTATGCAAACAGCGGGTGCCTTGTAAATGCCAGTGATTATGATGACAAATTATGGGGCTGACGTGATACGTAAACGCACTTCTGGGTGTTATTAGGTACAACTTTGTTAAGAGCCATTTTACACTTCGGTGTACCGTACAAACTTCAAATTTATAATAACCGAGATCGTACTCAGTGGCGTGCACTTGGGGTGGCTTTTGGCCCTGCAGTGGGACGATATAGGCTGAAAATAAATATAATGATAAATAAATAAAAAATTCCAATAGGATACACAAATAAAACAGTTTAAAACAACTAACAACATGAACAGAAACCGCTTTTAACACAAAAAATTAAAAGAAAATAAATGTGCGAGGCTAAGGTAGTTTATTTAAACTTACTATGATTTTTTATATATTAATTTTACGCAATTTTGTTGAGAATAAATTGGAATTTGGAAAAGTGGTCTCCACTAGCGGGGTTTGCACCCGCACCTTCTGTCATACCGGGCTTGTCGTGGCTCTGCTTATACCAGGTCAGGTGTTTGCTATCGTGACTCTGTTCAAACCCCGCAAATCTTCCAAGTTGTAAACAGTTACTATGCCTAAAGGAAATACAGAACTACAAACAGTTAAAATAAAAAGGCTCAAGGTCACTCAAAAAGCAATGGAGAGGGCTATGCTCGGGGATTCTCTGCGTGATCGAATCAGAAATGAGGAGATCCGCAGAAGAACAAAGGTTACCGACATAGCTCGAAGAGTTGGTAAGCTCATGTGGCAGTGGTCAGGGCACATTGTTCGCAGGACTGATGGTCGCTGGGGCGGAACAGTCCTTGAGTGGCGACCGCGTGCCGGAAAGCGCATAGTGTAGGCCTCCAACAAGGTGGACCGACGATCTGGTGAAGGTCGCGGGAAGCCGCTGGATGCGAGCAGCACAAAACCGGTCGTTGTGAAGATCCTTGGAGGAGACCTTTGTTCAGCAGTGGACTGTCTGTGACTTTTGGCTGATATGATGATGATGATGAAAAGAAATCATGAATAAGTTCAATTGATTTTATATGTTATAAAAATTTACATGGTGAACTTTAAAGCGCATTTTAGTAGTAAAAAATGTTATCTTTGTAAAGTTTTCTATTTACTGTATAGATTTCTGTATTTCCCTTAAGCGTTGCAAGTTTCATTAAAATTGGCTTATTGGTTTAAAAGAGTTACAACTTTAAAGTTTGTATGGGATTCTCAAGTGTGAAATGGTCCTAACTTGACTATCGGAGATCGTGTCACAGTTTCAGGGTTAGTGATGAAGACATCTAATTACCAAAGGTCTACCAAACATTGTTTGGAATCAAATTTGTTCGACAAACTTCCACAGGCTGTGCTGCTCGTGATTACGCGTTCATGTGGCAAGTCTTTGCTCTCTGTGAAGTACAAAATCAACTGTTTGTTTCTTATAAAAGTTTTATGTCTACTGATTTCATTTAAATTTTGTTGAGTTTGGTCAATAACCGGTGTCTTTAGGTCAATTAGTTTGTTTCTTATGCACATATGAGTATAGGCTAATGCCTTCAAGTAGACTCTGCTTCTACTTAAAATCAGTTAGAGAGGAGTAATTTGCCAACAGATCTACAAAAAAAAATACACATCAATTTTATTTTATTTAACCAGTACACCTTAGCGTCTAAGGTGGTTCTTAAAAACAGAATTAAATAAACTAATTTTAAAATTCAATTTCACTTAAAATGTTACAACAATAACATCCAGTATGTCCACAATCAAAATAACCAAACAGCAAAGTGAGAATAATGACACCAAAACAACCGCAAATTAAATTAAATTTCAATTTTATCCAAAATTAAATTGAGTGCTGGCGTCGCGCGGGCAGGTTCTGCGAATCCGGATATTGTATATGAATAAACAAGGAGAGTTTCCGAAATTCTATTCGTATTATTTATATTGCAATCTTTGGGAACGTGCCACGCGGGGTGGTGCGGTTGCGGTCCTACGGGATTGCGGATCAATAGCTTTTGTTTTTATAACAGAGATAGAAGAATAAAAAACAAAAACATCATACTTTATAATTTTTTATCTACTATTGAAGCAGACGGACATTGGGCATCGTATTGTAGACCTAATCAGCACTTTTGTGACTAATTTTTAATAATCCGCACTGGGCCCACGTCGAAGTTTATGGTCAGTTCTCCCTATCCTTACTTAGGGAAGGGTAGTGACCCAGCAAAGGGGACATAAAATGAGCTGGCGATACCTCAAAACCTTGTTAAAGTGAGACAACATCGAAGGCGCTGCCTCTCTTTCGCCAGTAATCTAAGAGAGTCAAAGAGCTTCATTACATTTCTGTACCCCTAGCTCGGAGCGGAGCTCGTGATATTTCGTTTTGGTCTTGTCCAGTGACCCTGGCTTGGCGAAAGTTGCAAGATAGTAAGTATAGCCCTATTGATGTGGGTATCTATAGGGCGAGTTTTATTTGCTAGTAATACTTTTTTTGTTTGTAACGAGACGCTCTGAATTCTATTTTTCGTTAACGTGATCGAATAGTTATTAAAACTCGCAATAAGCACTGAAAACGCGTAAGCAATGCGATACTTAAAATACAATAAAATTAAATATTTTATAGAACGTTACTGAACGGCAATTTGTTATACTAAAACCACTCGAAGTCTCTTGTTCTTTCGATTGTGCCATCCGTCTATATCACTATTGGATTAAGCACCGAAGTTTCCGGAACTCAGCTACCACGCACAGTTTGAAGTCTTAATCCGACCCCAAGTTACTTCAGAGTTTTGATACGGTCGCTTGATTAATAGATACCCTTGATTGGATAGTAATCTAAACGTTTCTGTTTAATTAAAAAGTCTAGCAATGGCAAGTCTGCCCAGTTCTAGACAGTATTGATTTATCGATACTTTGCTATAGCTAACGGTAACTTCTGAAACATTTTATATAAGTATACTTAGATAATTCTTGTCTTACCTCATACTTACTTAGAGATATCAATCGAAATGTTACTGATTTGACTAGTACTTTTTTGTTTTCTAAAGTTTACACAATTTTTAACTCAATGTAAAAAGTATTTTCTATGTTGTGTTATTTCTTTAATATAATCATTTATCAGTCATTTATATGCACAATATCGAAGCAACACCTAACACAAAACAACCTAATGTTCTTATCCGCTTCCCCTAGATTAGCAAAATAAATAGAAAATAATCGGAACAAACAGAAGTACTATGTCGTTAGTAACTATTATGTGATGCACTGATTTTTCAATAGTCAGAATTTTAACATAATGACAAATTATCTTTATAAAATGTTCAAAATAATTTTTAACGCAAATTTTGTTGCGAACAAATTACTATAATATACTTAATTATTGTTAATGACGGTAGTTGTTGACATTGAATGGGCGCCTTTGGCTTACAAAGTAAAAAGTGTTGAATAATTTCGGCGGGCTGGTTAGAACCACGATAGCTATAGAATTGGAATTGGAAATTGGAATGGATAGAATTGGAAGAGCACCTGATCCGGAATGTCAGAAGGGTGCAGGTTCAAATCCTGCTCGTGGAAATTTTTTCAACATTTGTGTTTTTGTAAATTATCTTTAGAAAATATTATTTTACTTTTTATTTTTAAGTGCTACAATTAGCACAATAAATATTTATAAAATACAGTGATAAAATTAAACGCCCACCCGACCCAGCCAGGAATCGAACCTAGGTCTTCCGCGATCCGGGCGGCTGCACTGACCGCTATGCTACCGGGAAGGCTGTCGTAAGCGCTGAATTTTGTCACTGCTTTTTAATTTTTGAGTGCTTATTGCGGCACAGTGGCTGGGTCGGGTGGGCGTTTAATTTTTTCACTGTATTTTATAATTATTTTATAAATATGTAGAAAATATGACAATGACAATATTATTCTTTGGATAAAACTTATCTGAAGATTGTCGGGCCTACCTAAGTATAAAAACATTTTATTTATAAAATTTTATCAGGAGTCTAACTTTTTACATTTCACATTGCAGGTGATATTTAGACATTAAACGGCGCAAAATAATTGCTAGACGAAGACAAATGGCTCAGATTACTGGCAGAATAGACATCGGGGTCCAACTTTACAAGGTTGAGAGCTTAGCATGTTGGAAGTTCGACAAAGTTTAAGGGCGATTAAAGTTTTCTGCTATTTATCAAGGAACGAACTTAAGGGCTAAGAAAAATGTCAAATTGTTATCGCCCAGCTACAGACTGCACGCTGCCTGCAGGTACAGACGCGTGCACGACGACCTATTCAAAACTGTCAAATTTAAAATGTTTAAATAATTTTAACGCAAATTTTGTTGCGAAACAAATTACAAAAACACAAATGTTGAAAAAAATTCCACGAGCAGGATTTGAACCTGCACCCTTCTGACATACCGGGTCAGGTGCTCCTCCAATTGAGCTATCGTGGTTCTAACCAGCCCGCCGAAATTATTCAACATTATTTACTTTTTTCTTTGAAAGCCAAAGGCGCCCATTCAATGTCAACAACTTACCGTCATTAACATCCGATCATAATATTTTTACAAATACTAAACATCAGTTAAGAAATAGGCAAGCTATTATAAAATGTTTAAATAATTTTGACGCAAATTTTGTTGCGAAACAAATTACAAAAACACAAATGTTGAAAAAATTTCCACGAGCAGGATTTGAACCTGCACCCTTCTGTCATACCGGGTCAGGTGCTCCTCCAATTGAGCTATCGTGTCAAATTTCTTGAATTTTTTTATAATTTTTTATAATTTACTAGCTTTTGTTCGCGGCTTTGCTCACGTGGGTAATAAAAGCCAAACTTATTAAAGGTAAATATCATAAAGGTATAAGTAAAAAGGGTTAGACAACTAAACATGTTACATCATTTCAACATTGAGATTTTCATTTTTTATCATTATAAAGCCCATCCATGCATAAAAAGTGTCTAACACAAAATAACCTAATAAAGATCACTCTGTATAAGTAATTTTGGTCCGTTTTGATACCTCCTGTACAAATTGTCATCCCCTACCTAAAGGATCATAACTTCTTAATTTCTAACTTTCCACCCTTATTTTACCCCTCTAGGAGAGATTTTTTGAAAAATGCAAAACACGTCGTTCTTTATTTTTATTGAAAAATCTATTCAAATTTTAAATTTTTAAATTATTCATTTTTATAGATAATACTTTAAAAAAAACAATGTCCCCAAAAAAAACCTTCTTCCCTTTTTTACTCTTTTAAAGTAAAATAAACAAAATTTCTGAGACACGTCATTCTTTATTTCTTTTCAAAAAGCCAAATACCAATTTTCATGTATTTTACTTCAAAACTGACGGACTTTCATACAAACTTTCACCCCCTATTGGACCCCCTTAGGGTATGATTTCCGTACAATCCTTTCTTAGTGGCTGGTTACGTCACTCAATTAACCTACAGTCCAAATTTAATCTAATTAGCTCCAGCGGTTTCAGCTCGGCGATGATGAATCAGTTAGGACAAGTCATTATATGTATATAGATTTATGACCATGGATACTAGTCGTTCAGTCGAAAACTTAATTTATACGTTTCTCAAATGATGATGAGTAATAATAGAAATGAGAAGTGAGAAATTATATACCCCCCAACCCCTCGACTATCTCCGTAAAGATGTGGGGCTTTACTAAGTCCACGGGCGGACTTATTGAGAGAATTTAAAAAGTGACGTTGCACTGTTTTGTTTCATAAATTTCTTCAATGAATGAACCGTATGCCAAATACATAAAGTTCAAAGTCTATTGTGGAAATTTGACAGCTTATGGTTGTCTGCGCAGGCGTGTGTACAACAATTAAACGGAAAGTTTCGCATAAAATAGAAAACATTTGAAACTTTCCACGGACAATCACATGAATCACGTTTAAACGTTTGTCTTTTTTTCTAAATGATGTCTAATAACACCGTATCCTGTCTGTATTTTTTTAACATAAAATGATTCCAATTTGATTGATGGTTAAAAAATCTAAGTTTTTAGGGGTACACGTCGCTTACACTCAGGTGCCGACTTAACTTGACCGGGTAGTATATAGTTAAGCAAAGACTTAGGCGGTTTATAAGTTTAGTGCAAACGGGTGTCACTGTCTTAAATTACTGGCGAAAGAGAGGCTGCATATTAGATGTTGTCTAACCACGCTTATGCATGGTTTTGTGGTATCACTAGATCCTTTTATATCCCCTCTGCTGGGGCACGAGCTTTCCCTATAAATGGATAGGTAGAACGAACCATAAACCACCACGTGGTCCCAGTGCGGATTGGCAGTTGCTAACGACTTCAATGCAGCGAGAACCAACGGCATTACGTGCCTTTCGAAGCACGAAAGGGCTTGAGATGATACGTTTTACAACACAGCAAAGAAAAGCGTGGTTAACTCCAGCGTGGTAGGTTATGATCCGTTGTCCATGTAATTAAAAAAAAAGGTAAAGTATGCAAATGACTTGAATCAATCAAACAACCAATCAATCCACAATGGGCCCGCCCAATAGTTTAGTTAGTGATGTAAATGTATCCTATTTTCCTGTGATTCATGTGTTAGGCTGATGGTGCTAGAAAATGAGTAGAGTGTGAGTGTACACATTTAACATTTATGTTTCAATAACTGTGATGTAAATTAATTGGCGCTAACAGACCTCTATTGCTGTGATAATTACATGGAAATTGCTTTCTGGAATCAATTGGCGTAATAATAGTACGACTGACGTTCACAGCCCGCTACAAACTGTGCCGCTATGGTTGATTGGATTGTGTATTGTGTAGGAAGTTAACATTTCAAAGGTACATACATAATGCATGTCAGTTAAATATAAAATATGTCCATTGCTATGTAAAATCAATAGCTTTAATAGTATCATCATCATCATCATCATCTTCATCATTAACAGCTCATTTTTATGTCCCCACTGCTGGGGCACGAGCCTTCCCTATGGATGGATAGGGAGAACGGGCCATAAACCACCACGTGGGCCCGGTGCGGTTTGGTGGTTGTTAACGGCTGCTAATGCAGCCGGGACCAACGGCTTTACGTGGCTTCCGAAGCACGGAGGAGCTCGAGATGATGCATTTTTGGTCACCCATCCGATGACCGGACTTTGCGAAAGTTGCTTAACCTCAGCACTTGCAGACCGGGCGCGTTATCCACTGCGCCATCGATCTCCTCATAATATGTATAGATATAATTGTGATCAATAAACTATTCTAAATTATATACCTATGCTTTTTTTCTGTTATTTGTTGTGTGGGTGTTACAAAACTTTTGAATAGACAACCTAATTTCAGTTTAATATTTTACATTTTGGTTGTATAAACAAAGGTGCTACTTTAAAATAGACTCTTATTATAATAAAACCTTGAATGGTTTTATATTATTTCGTTCAACTATTCGTTATAGTACCTACATATATCTGAATATAGAATATATACCTGTTGCTAGGTCTTCTCCTATCCCAGCTAGTCAATTTGCACTTCAAATCATAAACCTTATTTTGTTTTACAATCTAGGTATGATAGGTATGTATTACAATAAAAACTCGTGTGTATTTGGCTTACAACCTCTTTGATTTTATAAGACGCAGCCGTATTAATCTGCCATCTAATTTATTAAAGAAAGGTTTAAGATGGAATTTATAATTAAATTTATTTTATCACATACCAGATGAGACAGACTGAACAATTATTGTAACTATTTTTAAATACTTCGAAATGTGTAACACCTGAAAGGTTGTTTCTGTACAGTCACGACCATCAACATCTATACACTTTTGACTAGTTTTGTTTTTTTGTTTTTTAAAATTAAAACAAGGCAAACGAGCAGGCGGGTCACCTGATGAAAAGTAATCACCGCCGCCCATGGACAACCCGCAAAACCAAAGTGATCGCAGATGCGTTGCCGGTCTTGAGGAAGGAGTTGGATCTTGAGGAGGGAGTAGGAATTGGGAGGAGAGATGGTGCAACGCATTGTGGCTCTACCACTCAGACAGTGTCACTCATTTAGCACCACCCAGGGGTCACGTGTAGGGTCTCAAGGGTAAACCTACGGACGCGAGTAACCTCAATGATTCTTATTCCATTGTATTAAGAGTACATTGCTTAGTCATGTTAATGATCGTGACTGTACCTAAATACAGCAAAACTCCCTACATTTTAGCTTTACCAAATTGAATTCTACATTAGGTTCACTTAACAATAAACATGTTAAGTACAGTTAGCGCACAGTTCTCGCAGACAGAATTTAATTTTGTTCAATTTTGAAATTTGACTTGCTCTGAATGTAGTACAGTCACGAGCATTAACATGACACTTTTAACTAGTTGTGACTCTTATAAATATTTTTTCTTTTTTTTAAAGATAGCTCGGCAAATGACTCCATCCCACCTGATGTTAAATGGAAATGGAATCCAGACGCGAAGATAACTGGTGCAGCATGAAAACAAACGTAGCATCAGTTAACCTCACTCTGCCGGCCCACAAGGTGCTTCTTCACGCCTCTTTAACGTGTGCTGGTAGACTATTGCATCGTTTGGAGGTGCGACAAAGAAACGAGTCGTCTAATTTCTTTGTGCGGATGGGATATTTGGGATAGTGAAGCAGTGACTCCGAAGAGCAGCACGTGTACTCCTATGAAGGAAGGGAGAAGGTGAGATGAGGTCAAAGAGCTCTTCAGAGCACTCGCCATGGTATAAGCGGTAAAACCCGCTGAGTGACGAAACATCTCTACGCAATTACGGAGATTCGAGAGTATTTGCGACTTCTGCATTGCCGATAATGCGTTCAGCGCGACGCTGCAATCTGTCCAAGGCATCGAGAAGGTACTTTAAGGAACCGTCCCAGATGTGCGAGTAATACTCCACGCAAGATTCCATTGTATTAAGAGTTACATTGTGTACATGTTAATTCTCGTGACTGTACCTATGTATAATATTCATTAGGTAGGTATTTTCTAAATTAATTTAATTATTTAGTATCAATTTGCTGACTCCACTCTCACTTACAGAGGTGCTACATTACATGAATGGGCAAGCCAGAATTATACACAAATACAAGAAGTGTAAGTATATACATTTTACAGTACAATATATTTAAACTATCATTGTCACTTGCTTAGATAGATAGATAATTCTTTTATTGCAATAAAATAAAAATAAACAATGTAGGTTCATATAATAATTAAAAATAGTTACAACTTGGCGGTCTTATCGCTTTAGAGCGATTTCTTCCAGATCACCAGTCGGATGGAGAGACACTTTAAGATCGGAGGTTTCATTAGAGTAATTATTAACGGGAATATCGGACACATACATACATACATAATCAATAATTTTACATTCCATTCAAAAATAAAATAAAAATGGTGTAAACATATACCTACCTACTATTTTAATATTTACTCGTTTGTATACTATCTTATCTTATCTTATCTTAGTTAGGTTTCCCTCTCCCATTAGCACTTCTACCCACCGGGATTATTTGTGCTATACTACTGCAGAACAGAGCATTTTGGCATTAGTCCAACCCAGCCGGAAGGACTATATGTATGTATGTATGTATGTATGTATGTATGTATGTATGTATAATATACAAAATAATTGAACTGCTGATGTTTGCTCTTTGTGACAGGCAAACATAGCAGGAAGTATGTTCACAGAGGTGTAATCTCCACAGAGCGTATATTATATAGTCTTATCGTATACATTCACTTCAAAAAAACTCAAAAAGATATTAGTCTATAACAATTAGTTTTAGGAGATGCTCGGCCTATGGTGTAAAGCATATTTTTAGCTAACTCATTCGCTCAACACCTTTTTTTCGACAGACGCGTACTGAAATTACACTGCTTCCAATTCACCAGCAAAAACGATAATTAACCCAATGAGTCATCGTTTAAGCCGCTCCAAATAGTACTATATAGAAGTTTACAACCGAAACTGGAGTTTATTTGTTGGGTGTATTCGGACGCCCACGGGCGTTAGGGTAAAGCCACCAAAGAGCACGCCACGCACTACCAAAGAATACGGCAGTATAAACTTATTATCCGTGCGCTGTAGCCCCAAGTGAGTTTTGGCCTCTGATACAAGTGCCACTGGTCCTGGTTCTGGGTGCATAGTGCGAGTTACATTTACCATTCGATCACGTTAACGAAAACGAGAATTTGTATGGCGTAATTTTAACTTCTCTCGTATGTCGTCAGGAGGCGCTGCTTCAATGCCATACTAATTTTTGTTTTCGTAAACGTAATCGAATGAATACGGCTAATAAACAAAACTTACATTAGGCACCCTGAACTGCTTCAGAACTCGTCCCTCCAGTGCAGTGCTACTAATTGAATAATATTAAATCTGTTAGCATTTACTTGCCTGTAACACAACGTGTAGATTCAATATGGTACGTAGTAATTATTAATCCCATGATGTGAGTTTTCTCTTTAGCCTATAGCCGTCCACTGCTTAACGTAAGCCTCCCCTAAATAGCGCCAACCAGCCTGGTCCTCCGCATTCCGCATCCATCCACCACCCGCCATCTTTCTCAAGTCATCGATCGGTCCACCGCGCAGCAGGGCGTCCTATACTGCGTTTGCCTAAACGCGGTCTCCACTCTAGTTCCTCGCCTGTCAATAACGTATAACAATGGTTAAATCAATTGTTACGTACCATAATATGGCGTTTCAACAGACTAGGGGTTAAGACATGTCTGCTCCAACGATCATCGGTACTTCTGCAGACATGACCTGAATGTGAGTTTGCTAATAGAAAAATTGAATTGCGTATAGGTATACGTACTCTTTGGTAGTGCGTACTCTTTGGTGGCCTTACCCTACGAAGATGTTTTGCAAATCAGTCTTTTGGATCTCCGTCTGGGGGCGTCAGCCGCTGTGAATTCAGCAATTAGGCCCGTTATTGTTACCCGTCATCGCTGCCTCAGGATTATGGCGTGGCATTTTATGTTTTTGTTATGATCGCATAAACATGTTTGCATATGTTATTCACGAGTTCAAAACATAAAACAGTATTGTTATCTAAAGTTTATGTAAACAATAGGTACTCGCGTTTATTGAACACATTAGATTGTATCCTGATGTTGTGATCTCTATACGGGGTCTGTCTACGTAAGTAGATATTATGTAAAGGACGTTTTAGTGGACAACACTTGTGGACGACACTTGTTTTGACTGATGCTGCGTTGTATTCACGCTGCACTAGTTGTCTTCGCGTCTGGACACCATTTCCAACTTAACATCAGGTGGTGTGGAGTCATGTACCGCGCTAACTATAAAAAAATATTTCAAATAAGAAGTTCATGTGTATGTAGAGGTATAAGTAAAATGCTTTGCGATGCTTTCATTCGAAAGAAGTCATAACAAAAATTATCAAACACAATAAATGCTTTCTATATTTCCATGCTGAAATCTTCAAAGAGTAGGTTGAAAAACACATCGAAAACAATTCAGGAAATAATTTGTACAAGTAAGCAAAAGAGCTAAGTAGGAAGCGGGAAGTTACTTCGAAAACATAAGCAAAAGCTTTCGCTCGTAAAAATTAAGAACCAATATACCAATTTCGTTGTAGGCTTTAGTCTGATATTATGAGTTCAAGTTAAATTTGAAAACGTGGCCTTTTCATCTTGATCACCCTTACACTCAGCTCTAGACTTTGCTCGGGGCTTCCATAAATAGGTAAAGTTAAAGCGCTTACCTGTTCACTATATATATGCTAATATGGTAGGGTCCTACATTTACATCTCGAAACAGTGTTATCTTAAGGCAAAGAGTTAAGGCACACTAGCGCCGCTAATGGATTTAATTTGATAACTGCTAAACTGGATTTTTTTTCAAACATTGCGGACCTTCCGACACTAGGCAAACATCTATTATTTAATAATTGTGCACTACTTTTAGGTTTGTTTTTGTATTCATTCGCTAAAACTAAAAGTGGCCATTGTTTGTGAATAAATGCGATAGCCCGTTTTGTGAATAAACCACGCAACAAAAAGTAGTGCACAATTAATTAATAAATACTATGGATGCTTTCCTGTTATCGGACGGTACGCAATGTTTAAAAAAGATCCGGTCCGTTAGTAATTGTCAAATTATCTGGTTGCGCTAGTGTGCCTTACCCTTCGCCTTAACCTTACACCCAGTTTCTACATAGCAACTATACATGGATTACTTACAAATTGAATTTATATTTGTTGAAAACAATTTATAAACCTTACTGGTCTGGTAAGAAGCGATAGAGCCGAAGATTTAAACGCCCTTCAGCAATAAGCGCCACCGCAGACATGCAACTTTTAGCATCGGCGATCGGCGATTTTGCGACTGTATTGATGCTGAATCACGTTTTGGCGACTCTCTGCGTTCGATTGTAGTAAAATCGTGAGATTCTTATCGTTGCAGCATCGCGATTTCGCGACTTCATGCGTTCGGTTCGGACGCGGTATCGGAATCGCACGTTTTAGCGACTGCTCCGATGCTAGGCAACTCGATGCAAATCGATGCGACCGGGCATCCGAATGTGTGCGGAGTGTAACGTTCGGAAGCTGTGTCGAGCTTCCGAAAAGCGACTCAGTCGCCGCGTTTGGCGTTTTTAAGTGTGCAATGTGGAATGTGTGGTCGCTGCATTCAACTTCTAAAAAGCGGTTGAATCGCCGATCGCCGATGCTAAAAGTAGCATGTCTGCGGTGGCCCTAAGGAATTTCCTATCTTACTTTTGACATTGACGAAAGACGAAGTAGTTGTCTACTATACATTATTGTTATGGCGTCATTAGATAATATGATGGGGGTAGCTAACCACCCTTCCCACCGAGCAAACGCAACACAATATGTACTCCAACTGGAAACATACCCGGAAACTATATGTATATCATTATTATTTTACAAATATCATCACATACATTTTGACAAATCTGTGTTGTGCCAATTCACATCTTTTATATATATTTTAATTACTTTATTATATTTTATATATTAGGTTTTATTAATTTTTCAGCAACAGTCGGAATTAAAACAAAATAGTATATAATTAACTTAATTTTATGTAAGTAAATTTAGAATAAGTTGAGCCTATTTTTCATGTTAAACGTACTGGCATCAACGAAACAATTTTTTTTTAGTGTTGATGTCACAGGTAAACTGTTGATGAATCTGTACAACAAAGTAGGATGTATTGTTGCCTTAGAGTACACTGTATAATCAATCATGTATTGTCCTATTTTTGTTGAAATAAACATTTTTCATTTTAATTTTTTTTCATTTTTCAATTTGTTGAATGGGTTTGAGACCAATGTTCTTTCTTACATTAAAATACTTAAATAAAACAGTAATCGTACTCTGGGTTATCTTGCAAAGGATATCAAATTTAAGGACAAAGTAAGCAAAGTAGAAGTAAAGTAAATAGCCTATAACTGTCCCACTGCTGGGCAAATGCCTCTATCAATGAAATCAAGTCATCACTACAATTGATGGGTATTGGCTTAATCACCACGCTTGCCAAATGCGGGTTGGTGAACACAAACCCTTGAAGCATCAAAAAGAAACAAACTTTGCCCGAGCTGGGAACTGAACCCGTGACCTTCGAGTATCGAGCCGAGCGCTTTGCCACTTGTCCACCGAGGTATCTAAAATGAACAGGATATATTTCCGTGAACTGTTCTATTTTAAAGAAACACAACAAAACTGTCAATTCAATCAGTCCGACTACAATGTCTCAAAAAAGGTTTGCACAGTCTTTTTGAGGCCACTAACCGAACTGAGCGCGTGGTCGTGACAAAGTGATAAACGTTAGGGAACTGGAAAAGAGCTATCCCTCCAAGTTTGCGTTGCGGAGTGCCCTTGAGATGGCAGGCGCCATAACGCGATAACTCGGCCTGTTGACTTAGGAACCGCCGACTCGGTCCACTCAGTAGGTACCTACGTACATAGAGTAACAAATTTTAATGGATTTTTTTTTGTTTGATCATTTTTAAGTTGAAATAACTAGTTTCAATATTTAACATGAAATAAGAAATGCAGGTTAGCGACGCTTTTCTTTAAGGCGAAGGGTAAGGCACACTAGCGCCGCTAATGGATTTAATTTGATAACTGCTAAACTGGATTTTTTTTCAAACATTGCTGACCTTCTGACACTAGGCAAACATCTATTATTTAATAATTGTGCATTACTTTTAGGTTTGTTTTTGTATTCATTCGCTAACACCAACAGTGGCCATTGTTTGTGAATAAATGCGATAGCCCGTTTTGTGAATAAACCACGCAACAAAAAGTAGTGCACAATTATTAAATAAATACTATGGATGCTTTCCTGTTGTCGGACGGTACGCAATGTTTAAAAAAAGATCCGGTCCGTTAGTAATTGCCAAATTATCAATTGGTGGCGCTAGTGTGCCTTATCCTTTGCCTTAACAGTTTTTGACTTTTATCAGTACTACGAGTCATTCTTACATTGTAGAAAATTTAATTTGAACCTTATGTCAGTTTGCAAAATTAGATTATCTTTTGCATGTTGTTGTCTTTGTAGTTTGTATCTTTATTTGTGTAAAACTTTCCATTTATCTATTTCTGAAAGGAAGAGCATCTTCTAATAATTTGATAATAATAAGGAGAAAACAAATGCCCTTTGCTAAATTATTTCCCGCTTCTTCTCAGATTTCCCGCCCTGTAGACTTACGAACTGAGGGCTGATATTCAGCAATGCTCAATGTCTCAGTCTACAATGCACAATTATTGAAGACTAAGCTGAATAAGACATTTTGAATTTTTAACTTACAGCATAACTAAGTTTAGATTGAAGAAAAAGATATATATAGATAGATATACAGAAAGATAGATAGATAGGCAGATAGAAAGATAGATATATAGATAGATAGATAGATAGACAGATAAACAGAAAGATATATATATAAAGATAGATAGAAAAACTTGCTCACAATACTTAACACACTTCGTTTTTAAAAAAGGTATCCGATATGAGTAGCTCTACAGACGGACATTTTGCGAAAGTAAGTAACATTAATGCATGACTATTGCCAGCTTACGGCGATAAAATACAGAACTTATATAGTCTAATGGCTTAGTTATGCGGTGACACGTTACACCAGGCGAGGGCCGGGCGAGTGAGAATAAAAATAAATGTGGGCTAAAAACCCAATTCATATTTACGACTATTGAAAAATCCCAAAACACATTCTTACTATTTTCTGTCGGTGTGCCGACTATTTATAGGTAGACCGTTTTGTTGATTGAAACTTCTGAGAACGGATATTAAAATGTTTAAAAAGTGGTATGTCTTTCCAACTATTCGTTTTATGCACTGACCAATGGGTTTTATGTAAATACTAGCAACCGTAAACAATATATCCCGTGGTATCAACGCGAATTTTGAAACTACCTTACCTATTTCTAGTCTAGATCATAGACCTCAATCATCACCACCTCATTTGATGTAGATGTTGGACCCCACTGCTGGGGCACGAGCCTTAAGGATGGATACACTACGGGAAAACAGGCCATTAATCACCACGCGGACCCGTGCGGATTGGTAGTTGTTAGCGACGTGCCTTTCGAAGCACTGAGAAGCTCGAGATAATAAACTTTTGTTCACCCATCTGATGACCAGCCTCTGAGAATATCAATTGCAGACCAAGCGCTTTAACCACTGCGCCATCGCCATCGAGCTCTTCAACCTATACACTCTACATACTATTCACGTAGTAGTAGTTTAGTAAACCTCTAAGCATATATTTTTATAGGCCCATAAAGGGTTTAGGGCTGGACGTTGATAAGGCATTCATTGATTCAGTGAGGGCATAAGAACTTTGGTTTGGAAATTAAAACAAGGGAAAAACACAGGTGTGTGTATAGAACACACACAGGTACATTGTATACTTCATCATCATCATCATCATCAACTCATTTTATGTCCCCACTGCTGGGGCACGAGCCTTCCCTATGGATGGATAAGGAGAACGGGCCATAAGCCACCACGCGGGCCCATTGCGGATTGGTGGTTATTAACGACTGCTACGACTGCATCCGGGACCAACGGCTTTACGTGCCTTCCGACGCACGGAGGAGTTCGAGATGATAAATATTTGGTCACCCATCCGATGACCGGCCTTTGCGAAAGTTGCTTAACCTCAGCACTCGCAGACCGGGCGCGTTAACCACTGCGCCATCGAGCTCCTCATTGTATACTTATGTAGAAAGAAAAACAAAAGTGTAAAATGTATCCTAAAGGGATATCACTCAGCATCTGTTGCATTGGAGTGAATAAATCACTACAACCCTGGTCTTCCGTGGTGGTCTGACTCTTGTGTTTTGGATTATGGTGTGAATGTGCGCAGTGTCGCGCTGTACATACAACTTTTATTTTATTTATACAACTGCTTCAAACCAAAACAATTATTGTCTCAGTAAAACAAATTACTATTCAACAGTTTTTTACAATAACAAATATGTTCACATTATCATAAGTACATGGTGGTTGCAAAATGATTAAAAAAATTGAAAAAAAAAAATATATATACAGATAGCATAGTTGGCAGTGCACCTGACTGGTATGTCATGGGGTGCGGGTTCGAATCCCGCTCGTGGAATTTTTTCAACACTTTGTCTTTTTTCATATTGTAATTTGTTCGCAACAATATTTGCGTAAAATTATATGTCAAAATCAAATCAAATCAAAATAAATGTACATAATGATAAAAAAAATATTATTTCATATCTATACTATTATTATAAAGCTGAAGAGTTTGTTTGTTTGTTTGTTTGTTTGTTTGTTTGTTTGTTTGTTTGTTTGAACGCGCTAATCTCAGGAACTACTGGTTCGAATTGAAAAATTCTTTTTGTGTTGAATAGTACATTTATAACTAATATTTCGATAAAAAAAAGTCATAGACTACAAATGCTACCAATTTCACGAGTACCTACCAACGAGTATTACCTAATAAGGTTGTCTAAAAAAGCACTTCAAACAAATTGATCTCGTCAAAAAGGTATTTTCTTCGAAAATATTTTGTTGTTGTTATTTGATCATTCATGATAAACCTTATAAAGCTATGAGAAACTTTTCGTACTCTTTGATTTCGCGGGGAAAATTGATACTTGCAAAGTCCATTCACTTTCCTCAAGAAATCTTTCTGATAGAGCTTTCACCTTGGAAGGGCGTTTCAGGGTAAAGTATTAAAGTAGCTGTTTTTAAAAAGTTTTTTTGCTGGTTTTCCCAATTTTTTAATGTGCATTTGTTCATGTAGGTATGCCTGAGCCCAGCTGTGGGACGTTTGTAGGCTGATGATGATGATGTTTTTTTTTTTTTAAATATTTCCGGGTAAGCACAGTGCCTTGAGCTCACCTGATTTCAAGTGGTGATAAGGCCATTTGGTGGAAGCGCACTTCACCCGGGATCCTCAACTAGTGAGGCACTGGCTATCTTATCTCTAGCTACCGGAACGTTATAGCGACATATTTAGATAAGATGGTGGTAGCTAGCCAAGCGGACAAACAAGTCCTGCCACCAACCAAACCGAGTACACAAAGATGTACCCCCTGCTTGGAATCGAATCCGGGACCTCTGGGTCTAAACCGGTGGTCTTAACCACTAGACCACATGGGCGGTTATAAAAATGATGATGATGATGATGATGATGATGATGATGATGATGATTAGGTTGTGTATAATTTTTACTAAGAAAAAGTCACTAAGTTACCTAAGGCCTTATCGCATTACAGATTCGAATCCTACTTGAGACAGTACCTTTACTCAAGTAATTATCCATAAGAGGCTTCATATTTATTGTTCATGTAAATTGTATATATCATTAGTGGTTTCATCCTCAGTAAATGAGGATTCCGGGCAAGTGCTTTTTCCTCGGCCCTATCGTGATTTACAAAAAGATGTGATGAAAGCCAACCTTGCAACAATATAAAAAAGCGTAGGGCAATGACCCCTAAAAGTACGTATTGAAAGACTATCAGCATCACCAGCTCATTCTACATATCCACTGCTGGGACACGAGCCTTTCTTATGAATGGGTAGGGAGAACTGGTCATAAACCACGCGGGCCCTGTGCGGATTGGTGGTTGTCATCGACTGCTAATGCAGTCGAGACCTTTACGTGACCTTTACGTGCTTCCAAAGCACGGAGGAGCTTGAGATGATACATGTTACGTCACCCATCCGATGACCGGCCTTTACGAAAGTTGCTTAACATCAGCAATCGTAAACGGGCGCGTTAACCACTGCACCATTGAACTCATACTCGTACGTGGTAATAGGATTATAGTTGGACTACCGAAAAAATTGTCTGAAATAAATGTCCTACAAAACCTGTTTAAGTCCCCGTGTCTCTTATATTTCGCTAAAGGTTCGTGAGCCATAATCCCCTCTGTAGTTTTTACTTTACCGGCCAATCCCTTTTACGGTCCTTGAATTCGATTACTTAAATTACTGAAAGTACTAACTTTCTTTTTTGAACGATCTAAAGGATTAAGCGACAATATGAATTGTTATTTGTTTAATTATTTGAAAAATCTCCCCAGTTTAGGTGGAGCGACGATCTTCGCTTGTCCTAGGAGGCTGGCAAAAGAGGGCGGCGGTCGCGGTCATTATCTTCGGACAAGTCCCGTGCCGTCGCCTTAGCCTTCTGCTTTCGGATTGTGGTCCCCCAGGGGTTTAGTGGGTATCCCCCTCCGTCTCGCCCTGAGTGGAAAGGCGGACGGGTGAGTCCCACATAACCGGGTGCCTCTTCAAGGTCCGGTAGTCGTAATGACTTCCCCTGGGACAAAAAAAAAAAAAAAAAAAAAAAAGGAGGCTGGCAAGAGCTGGATGAGAGTAGTCGCGGATCGTGCTCAGTGGCGTGCACTTAGAGGCCTATGTCCCGCAGTGGACTAGTGTAGGCTGATGATGATGATGATGATGATGATGATGATGATGATGGATTGATATAACACAGTTTTTGAAGTAATTTACATTGTGTTAGTAAATCTGCATGCCTTTTAAATTATATTAGTCGTCTTTTTTACATGTAATTCGCATTTTACCTACACGCAACAGCGCCAGCGTAATTACAACACCAACGCGAGCATGCTATCGTTTTCATCGTAAGATGGAAGTCGTTAAACCCCACCACTTCCGTTGGGCCGGCAAAGTTATGGCCGGATCTCCCCATTTGAGAATTGAGAATTCATGGGTCACGACGTGAAGCTGATGATGATGAAAGTACCTACCTATTGGTTCGTAACGGCTTCGTTGTTCATTATTGCCTTTACGGTGTAAAGTCCTCGGAGAATCTAGAAGGGCAGAAGAATACGTTTGAGTGATGATGCCTTTCCCTCAGAAACCCTCTGACGGAGATTTGATTACACGACATAAGAAATCCTTTGTGTTTTTCGCCGCCTCCAAAAATGTCTGGTGACACTATAATCCCTGCCGCTGATTTCCTTTACCGCACTACACGCAATCGACTGTCTTTCCATCCACACCATCTTGATGGATGGCGGTCTACTACTGTTTTTACGTAATATTTGACCACGAACTACAGTGCTGTGGAACCAGCTCTCGGCGGCGGTATTTCCGGACCATTACGATATAGGGATCTTCAAGAAATGAGCCTATGCCTCTCTTAAAGGCCGGCAACGCATCTGCGACTCATCTGGTCTTGCGGGTGGGTGCCCATGGGCGGCGGTGATTGCTTTCCATAAGGTGACCCGCCTGCTCGTTTGCATCCTTCTAATATATTAAAAAAAATTATATATAAAGGCCATACGCGGTCAGCATCAAATGTCTCAAAAAAGGATAAATATATCTTCAAAGGGTTTCTAAAGAGAAGAGCATTACGCAGGCATGTCAACGTCTTCTACTACATATTCTGAAGAGTCGGATAGGATCGAGTGTATCTTCAGTGTACTCTAAGTCTTAACTAGGTAATCGTATTACTCCAAGGCCTAATCAAGCGCATATATCAACACTAATATAGTGTGGGTAGTACATTTGATCCGCCAAGTTTTGGATCGTTACAATAAACAGATTACAATTGATTTACGCGATTCGCCTCCCAAAACACCGGCGGCGCGGTTAACTCCGTACTCAGTTTATAAACATCCAAAACGGTACGATATCGTATGGGAGTAAATATTATGGCGAATACAACATTTATTGTGACGTATGAGGTATTATTAAAAAACGTGCTGACGGAACGGAAGCTAATGGCGTTGCGTAATACAGGAGTGTTTGCGGAGATTCGAGGGTTTATACAGTTTTATGACGTCACTAGCACTGTACCTGCGACTTCGTAAGCGTGGAATTGAAATTTTGAAAACAAATCTTTTTTTATCAACATAAAATGAAGCCTATATTATTACCTACAAGGTTTAAAGCATTCCATCAGTAAAAGATTTTTAGAATTGGATCAGTAGTTCCGTTAGAGATTAGCCTCGACAAACAAGCATAGTCACAAACGATACCTCTTTATTAATAGTAGGTATAGTATAGATATAGATACGCCTAAGAACCAGAATTAAGTCGAAGGATTAGCAAGCTGAAGTGGCAGGGGGTGGGTCATATTAACCGCTGGGTTAGACGTATTGTGGAGTGAAGACCGCGACTCAACAAACGTAGTGTAGGACGCGATGGAGCGGTGGGTATACGCAAAGTGGCTGGCAACGGTTGGACGAGAATAGCCGATGATCGGGCTCAATGGCATGCATTAGGAGAGAGCTATGTCCAGCAGTGGACTGCTATGGGCCGATTAAGATGATACAGTTTTGATGAATCATCATCATCATCATCTCAGCCAAAAGACGTCCACTGCTGGACAAATATTCACCTAAAAAGGAAACTCAGTTACTTCGGTATATGTTTATTTGTTTTTTTTTATTAGCTTAATTGGAAGAGAGTCATCTATTTTTAAGAGCCATTTTCAGTGTTGGTATATATTGTGAGGAATTCAAAATAACAATTTCCACCAATTTTAACAATGTCCTCTTTTTCTCTGTGAGTTTTATTTTGTTATATTTCTGCACGAATGAGAAAGATGTCACTATCAAATCAAAACATCAAAAAATATGTAAGTACTCGTACTTAATAGGTCTCAAGTCTAGTTTAGTTCGAAACACGAGCTCTTTAAAGGCATTGCAAAACTTTTTATCGAAGTAAAACAATACGAATTAATCTCACATCATATGAGTGTTGACGACATTGCTAAATTAGTTTACTTTTATTGTTAAAATAAGAGAATAAATGAATTTTGAAATCCTTATCAAACCTTATTCCTTCATTACATTTCACCATCCCACGAAATACCCAAACAAGTTCCGCAAAATTTGAAAGGTCAATTAATATGTTATTTTGGTGAATATTAAAAGGTATTTACATTGGTATTTAAGTTATTATCTAAACTCAAAAAGTGGGATCATTTTAGGTAAAACCGTCAGTCGTGTCGGACGGCAGAGAAATATAAACAACCAGCCGTCACCCGCCCGCTTCGCTGTGCGAAAATAATGGATCAATTAATGCTAAGTAAAATAATTATTAGGTTTACCAATATCATATAATAAGCCTATCATTTGCACAATTACACGTTCTTACTACATACAAATTTTCATCAAGATCGGTTAAGCCGTTCTTGAGTTATAAGAGGACCTACAGATAGACAGACAGATAAAAATTTCAAAAATCGTAGAATTGGTGTCAGTGAGTCCTAAAACGAATATTCATCCCAAAATTTGTCAGAAAAATTACATGTACAGACAGAGCCTATAGATTTATATAGAAGTTAGTATGTATAGATATGGATATAGATATATATTATAATTGCAATATCCAAAAGGTGTTGAAAGCAATTTGATTGGATGGAGTGAAATTCAATATAAAGGGAAGTCTTATAATTGGAAGTCGTGTTACACTGGATCTTTGATAGAAAATTTGTTTTATTTGGATTATTCACTTCATGAAACATTTTGAACGATCAACTTTTATTTGTTACTAGCTGTGCCCGCGACTTCGTCCGCGTGGAGTAGTGACTTTCGGCAGCATTTTTAATGTTTTAGGTTAATTATTTTGCAAATAAAACACATACCTACATACTAATTAAAAGCCTAAAAAATAAGTTTAAAGCTTGTAGCTTTAAAAATAACGTAACTTCCATACAAACTTTCATCAACTATTTCAACCCCTTACAACCCTTTTTTCGCATTAAAAGCCAGCGCCCTCCCGTCTCACCGCTCCCGCCCACATAAATGCGTGCGCGTGGTATTTGACCATTATTTTGTTGCATAGTTATTTTAAAACTATGATATTATTTTAATATTATTCGTTGAAATCAAGTGGCAATTTTGTTTAAAATTAAGTGCCTGTGATAAATAACGTATTTATTTGGATAAGGATTAATATTATGTTTATTAAAACACCTTCGCAAATAGTGTATTATTTTAGAACTAATTTGATTACCATAAAAAAGGTCATAGTAAGTCAACCTTAAAAGCTAGACATACGCTGTCGTGACTTTTTTTTAGAACTTTTAAAGGAGAACAATTTCGTAATACATGATTTTTGCGTAACTTTCACCGTTTACGCAGCGCACGCAAGGAAAGCTCCAAAAATATTTTCCCGTTTTTGCAACATTTTTAATTGCTGCTCCATTCCTATTAGTCATAGCGTGATGTAGTATAGCCTATAACTTTCCTCAATAAATGGACTATTCAACACAAAAAAAATAATTCAATTCGAACTAGTAGTTCCTGAGATTAGTGCGTTTAGTCAAACAAACAAACAAACTTCAGCCTTATTAACATTAGTATAGATATAGATTAAGATGCGGCTTGTACCAAAATCTTAACTGGATTAAAAGTAGGGTAACTACTGGCATCAGTGTACGACAAGAATCAGTCATCGCTTTTTTTCCTTCAATCATTGAAAATAGAGGCCAGCAACAAATTTTTACTTTATTTATTTTTCTAAGGATTTTTTTATTTAGTAACAAAATACAGACTTCCTGCTTCCTAGCCATCCAGTAAAATTTAAATGAAATTCTTTATTATTTTTGGCGTCGAAAACTGGTAATATAATAATAATCGCTGCTGGCGGCGTTCTAGGTTTAGGTTTTTATAAAAGTTGTATTTTTGTATGATATTTTGTTATATTTTACTTTTTATATAATTTTCAAAAAAACCTAAATCTAAGATTTAAAATGATTAAAGAGTTTAATAATATACTAATATTAAATAAAAATAATATAATATAATCCAGTTTAAAGATTCATTCGTTATCATTTGACATAAAAAATAACGACCCAAGAATGAGGCTTTAAGTAGGATTCATTCTAACTCTTCAATTGAGATTCGGTGCAAGTCGCAAAGTGTTCGTGCGTAAATTAACTAAATGAACGTTAAAATAAAGTCTAGCTTGTGTATACCTTTGAAAATAAAGACACAGATAAACCCATCAACAAGCCAAGACATGACGAGAGTGTTAATTAAAGTAATAAGGAAGCGATTTTTGAATCTCACCGGTGATCTCGAAATTAAAAGTGACATGACGCTATGAAATATTTTAATGATTGCATTATTTACAATTTGATTATTAAAATACATACCGTTCTCTCGAACGGTATGTATTTTAATATTCTCATATTTGGTGTCAAAATTCAGTTACCAGTGACTGAATAAGAGAAAAAAAGGAGCACTTGTAATTGATATCATAGCGTGTAAATAAGTCACCGGTTTAAAAACGGCCCCTCCAGTATGTGCTATAATGACTTCTATATTTCCTACAACTACTTATTTTGTGAATAACGTAACGATTACAAAGTGAGTAAACTTCTTTATTTAGCTGTTTAAGATAAGCCACAGTTTGCAACTTTTTGTTGTTCCAAATAAATTAATACAAATAAAATAACAGCAGTTAGAAACAACTGCTTAACGAGCATGTTGCAGAGTAAAAACCTTTTTGTTAATTTTTATGTACATTTTACATTTTTTCTATAAAGTGTCAACGCTCTTTTGTTTTGTTTTGTTCGTCAAAAAACACTGAAGAACAATGAATACACAATTTGCATACCGAGATATCTTGCTGCGGCCCAATGAGAACAGCGGCAGCGGTTAGATGACCAATTTGACTTGAATGGAGTTTCTTTTGTTCTTTTTTTGATTTACACAGTTTGTTTTATATGGCTACATTTTAATTCTAGTTTTATGCGAGCGTTCGGCTTTTGTTTGTATTGTTAAAACAATGTATTGCTTCCGAAAAATAGTTTTTTTTTAATGCTATATGACTTGAATTATGTTTCCTAACTTTATTCTTCTAAATTACATTGCCTTCTTTTTTTCTAAGATGCGGTCAATAATTTAATTATCTATACGCCTCTGTTGGAGTTCCTATGATTTTCACCCGATTTTACCATTGCCACCTCATTCCTATTTGTGTATATTTAGTGTTTTGTGCGTTTTACCAGTACAAACATGTTTAGGCGCTTTAATTTCCCCACGGCACCATCAAACCGAGCCGACAACATCCTAGCCTTTAAATGCGCCTCTGGTTTTCACTCTCGTCATCTGTCGGGAAAACATTCCTTATAAACCTGGTTTTGTTTGAGGATACACTAGTATTAAGATTTTTTGAGATAGTTTGCTGACTGCCCAGACGGCATTTTCACCGGCGTCACCAGAATCTTTGGGGGTGTCAAGAAACTTAAAGGGTTCCTTTAAGCCGCCTTTAAGCACCGTCAGAGGTTTTCTAGAGGGAACGGCATCACGCACTAATGTCCCTACCAGATTCTCAGAGGCATTCGGATCGGATCGGAGTATTAAGACTGCTGCTGTATTGGCTGTACTGTGCGCGTTAATGCCATTATGGATGATTCAAAAGTTACGCACCCAAATTGTGTAAACTTTTATTAACAAAGTTTTCAAAATAGAACCGCCATTAGGAGCTTAATAAGAAAACTTTGATTTGATATACGGACTCAAGCAGATAAATTATCACAACGTGGTATCAGTACCGAAGTAATCAAAACTTTTGTAGATGTTTCGGTTGGAATCGAGTGTGGTTAGTTAATCATTGAGTTTTTGTTCAAGAGTTTGTGGCGGAAACGGTTTTTAAATTACCTTAAGTAAGTATATGCATTTCATAAATTTCTGTATTTCACAACGGAGCAGCGTTTGATCTTCGTCTTAATAAGGGGGAAGTGGATCTTACAAGCTTTTCACTAGATGCTACAAATTGTAACTAGCCAACTTCAACTTTATTGAATGGTGACAAAAGCACGCTCAATGTTATGACATTATGATAATAAAGTAAAAATAAGGCCGTAGGTGGATAAGTTGAAAATTACTTCCGCGGTTAACGTATTAAGGTAAGTATACACTAGAGCATTTACTTGTAACAGAACAACGAGCCGCTCTATGATATGTTCTAGTGTATCACCCTCACGAACCAGACGTCAAACATGAAAATGCTTTGGAAACTGAGCTTTACCTGTATTGTACCATTCGTAAGAACGTTACATTACATAGAAATGCTCGATAAAATGCTCTAGTGTATATCCACCTTTACTGGAATAATATTTCAGGTTGATTAGCAATTTTGGTGTTTAAGCTTTTATTACATAAGTTAAATGTGAAAAGGTTTTGCTGCTTCCACAATATATATAGAAGGTTTTAGGTTTTAATATTACTTTCACCCTAGACTTCGGTAAGTTTAACATCGACAGTGAGATGGAAGATGAAGCGCTCTTCACCTTCACGGAGTAATTGGCTATTTTACCTAGAACTGATGTAACTGAACAGCAAGTTATTCATATTATTACAGTTTGGACAATCAGACAAAGTTGTGGTAGCTGGTACCTAGCAAGTCGGATTTCTAACAAGCCTAACCACCGACTGAACCGGATACACTGGGAATTAAAATCTTCTGAGAGGGTAAGTTTCCATTTTTTTTGCTTTTAAAAATAATTTTACTTTTTAATTTTAAGTGCTAATTGCTGCACTGAAGCTGAATTAAACATTTATAAAATACATTTAAGAAATTAAATGCCTACCCGACTTATCCATGGGTTGCAATAACCGTTGGATAGATGGCACTGTGCCGCTAAAAGCACTCAAAAATTAAAAAGCAGTGTAAAAATTCAGTGCTTACGTCAGCCTTCCCGGTAGCGTAATGGTCAGTGCAGCCGCCCGGATTGCAAAAGACTCAGGTTCGATTCCTGGCTGGGTCGGATAGGCATTTAATTTTTTCACTGTATTTTATAAATATTAAAAAGATATAAATGTTTTTTTATTCCTTACGCCTAAAACGCCTCAGTGGCCGAGTGGTGAGGCGCATTTTTCGATACATAGTCCGGGTTTGTATCACCAACCCGCATTTGGCAAGCGTGGTAATTAAGCCATTACCCATCAATTGTAGCGATGACTTGATTTTAATTATAAAGGCCTTTGCCCAGCCGTGGGACAGTTATAAGCTATTTAATTATATTTTACTTTATTTCTTAAGGGTAAGCACTTTGCTTTTATCCCACCCGATTTTGAATGAGGATAAGGCTCTGGAAGCTCGCTTTATCTGGAATCCTCAACTACTGAGACACTGGCTATGTTATCTCTAGCTATATCTCTAGCTAACACAACAATGTAATTAACATTGATGCTATGGCGACATATGGTAGCTAGCTAGGCGGGCAAACAAGCCCCAGTACACATACATTACTACAAAACAATTACTACACACCGGCGTAATACCGGGTGGTGGTATCTCAGAGAATATCGGCGTGAAACAATGGCATTCGTCGTTGTTGTGTTTCGTCCGGTGAGTGAAAGTACCGGAGGCCAATCTTTCACCCCTCCCCCTTCCCAATTCCTACTCCCTCCTCAAGATTCAATTCCTTCCTCAAGGCCGGCAATGCATCTGCGATTATTTTGGTTTTGCGGGTGTCTGTGGGCGGCGGTGATAAATTTCCATCAGGTGACCCGCCTGCTCGTTTGCCTCTTTTTAACATAAAAAAACATGTACGTACCCTCAACTGGGAACCCGGGACCTCTGGGTCGGAGACCGGTAGTCTTAATCACTAGACCACATAGGTGGTTAATGCGGAGGAAATGTATATTGCATGAATTAGTTACGACATATTATTTTAAATTTTAATATCATTACTTCATTAAAAGCTGTGCAGTTACTTGCGTCTTTTCTTCTTCACAGCTAAAATACGTCTTGATAATGTAGGAGGTAGTGTTTAGTGGGTATATTTTAATTGTTGAATTCAAAAGTTCTTGTCAAATAGTTTATTTAAAAAAAGAAATCTCGACTTGACTTGCTACAGCCACAGAACCGCATTTACTCAATTGTGACAGAACTTCAAAAAGAGTCATGTTCGCATTGCAACAGTAACATTTTACGAAAAATTTACGTGTATCGCTTGTACTAAGTTTCCCACATTGTCCTTTCCCCTGAATCGATCATATTTTTGTCTCGACGTAATTTGACAGGAGACATATTGAAATGAGGTTGGACTTTTACGTGACGTTGAAGCTTAAAGTCTACAACATTTTGATATTGAATGTATCTAAAGTCGAGCAAATTTTATTAACATCAGTAAAGGCTACTTGGATTAAAATTATAAAAATCTCGATTTTATTAAACCTAGATTTAGTACTAAACTTGACTTAACTTAAATCTTATCAAAGTTGCCTTGCACATACTAAATTGATGTTCGATTTAACTAAATCTACATTTAGTCCATCATTCAGTCACCATTCGTTCTTTATGTTCCGTTTTCACAAAAACAATATGTCAAAACAAAATTGCGTACAAAAAAGAAACGTCGCTTAAAAAACCAGTTCTGAATCTTTGGTCGTTCGTTTGCTTGTCAATGACAGTATTGACAGTTGTATCGTAGTGATTTGTAACTGCTAAGTAAATAACATTATTTTTAGAGTTTTAACGGTTTGTACAATCAACGGTTAGGTGCCCTGGTGGATTTCTTCATCATCAGTAGATGATGAAGAAATCCACCAGGGCACCTAATTTTACAACTGCTGAAATAATGCATCTTCTGAAGCTTGTGAAGAAAATATATTAATAGAAAATAAAGGAACTGACGGTACTAAATTATTGATAATTTTATCTAGTAGAAATATTGCACTATGTTTGCTTAAGTGAAAAAAGCTTTGTATTTTTGTTTGTTTGCAACGAATAAACTCAAAAACTACTGAACCGATTTTAAAAATTCTTTCACCATTGCTACATTATCCCTGAGTAACATATTTTATATTTATTACTACAAAAAAAAACTTAATGATAAATAAAAAGAAATACGATTTGTTTGTTTTGTCATAAAAACTGTCAAAGCCGTACGAAGTCCGCCGGGTCAGCAAGTCCGTCAATAAAATCAAGATTTAACCGAGCTAGATGCCGGTTTAACTTTGATGTTTGTTTAATTCGAGATTTAAGTTAAATCGATATAAGTATAATCGAAGTTAAATCGATCGATGTGCAAGACGTTAAATCAGGATTATGCTAAAATGGAGTTTTAATTCTACTAAATCTAGATTTAAAGCATTCTTGCAAGCCGCCCTAAGTACTTAATATAATAACTAAGAGTATTTTGAAAACTAAACTTATATAGAAAGTAAAATTTTTTCGATGTCCTTCTTTACCCTTTACCTTTAGACAATTAAACAAATATAAAATTAAAATTATTTATTAATGATAATAATAACTTCCTGTTACCAGTTATATGTTGATATCTTTGTACGCAATGACAGTAGCTATTATAAAGTTATTTCTACAATAGTTCGTAGTCACCAATAACTTTCTGCGACAATAGTCAAGTTGTTACATGCAATTCTATTGTACTCTACTAATTTGTATTATAAGTACCTAAGCAAATAACAGTTGCAAGCTTAGCTTCAAACATTTGCATTTTATATTCGCATAAACAGTTACAATCGTAGAAACCAACTACATTTTCATTTCAGCTTAATTACTTAATTCCGAATCGGCCAGTCGCCACTGCCAACGGTAAAATGGCCAAATGAACATCATAACATAGTCGGACTGTCTGGCAGCACGTCATTAGCAATACGAGAATTGAGAGTTCCCTATCTGTCTAGCTTGGTAGTATTACCATGGCTTTAGATTTCTACGGAAGAATACACAAACATTAATAAAGTTATTCGACAAGGATTAGATCCCACTCTCAATAGAGATTGGGGTTAGTCACTAATATCGATCGCAGAATCAAAATCTTTAAATGGAAGTGGGTCGATCATGCCCGCTAAACGACGGACGATCGTTGGAGCAGGCACATCGGTCATAGTGTGGAGATTGCGTGGAGGTAAAGGCAGTGTAAGACATTGCTGCGCGGTGGATCAAGGACTTAAAGAAGATGGCAGGTGGATGGACTACCAACAAATTATAGGCACGCACGATATTTAACAAAAAAGTAAAACTAAACATCAGCATTAAAATACAGGCTATATAGTTATAATCATAACTAGGTATTTGAGGTAAAAAGAATAAAAAAGAATTTAATTTCTGTGTTCGCATAAATGTAGAAAACAATAATTAAGACGGTCAACATCATATCGCTCATCGGGAGTTACAAAGACGAAACTGCACAATATGAGTTATGTTCATCTTTGTAACTCCAAATGAGCGATATGTGCCCTGAAATTCATTTTTCTTGTCTGGTTATGAGCGGTCACCATGTGATACATAAGTATATGTACATACATGCATCCTTCTCCCAAAAAGGTTTAGAAGCAGAACAGAGCATAGAAATCACAAATTTTCAATATACTCGCCATTGTGACCCGACGCCACATTTAGTGTAAACCATTTGTAAAAACGTGAAAAATATGAAAGTGGATTTGACGGAATGAGAGCTCGCCGCAACCTTTCAGTGTCGACATAAAGTAAGCACTCACTGCACCGTGCAAATCCAATATTTACATGAGACTGAAAATGCGATGGAAAGATACAAGAGCTAGTTTTACTGGTATGCACTTAGCCTTCATTTCATTTCTCACCTGAAGATAAGTCACGATAAAGGAAATGTATTCTTAAAATGATTGACTAAAGCACACGTTTTGAAACGAATAGAAATAAAAATAATATTCAAATAATTTTAACGCAAATTTTGTTGCGAACAAATTACAAAAACACAAATGTTGAAAAAATTTCCACGAGCAGGATTTGTGCCTGCACCCTTTTGACATACCGCGTCAGGTGCTCTTCCAATTGAGCTGTCGTGGATCTAACCAGCCCGCCGAAATTATTCGTTTTGCTCGCAACAAAATTTGCGTTAAAAATTATTTGAACATTTTACGAATAGAAATATTGAGTATGAAAATGCATAGGTTCTAACCAGACAACCCTTTGGGTAAGGCGCTGTTTGTTGTGTTACGTTAACTTTTAAAGTTCTGTTGTTTATCGACCACGAACATAATTATCCGTTTTATTTGATAGTAGGTTACTTTCAAAACTCTATGGAAATGCTTTTACGTTTCTCAAATTACACTGCACACTGTTACCTACATAAAAATGGACTACATATCACACTAATATTATAAATGCGAAAGTTTGTGTGTGTGTGTGTGTGTATATTTGTTGCTTCTTCACGCTGCAACGGATGGATGGATTTTGATGAAATTCGGCATACAGATAGTTTATAACCAGGATTAACACGCAGGATACTTTTTATCCCGATATTCCCACGGGAATGAAACTCATATTTTTTCTCTATATTTGGTTCCACAATTTACTACTCTAGGTCTTGGATTTGATGTTGGGAATAGAACCTATTTAATAGTTTTTATACTTTTTTATTTCAATTTGACAGACTTTTGAAACTGTCAAAGCGGTACGAAGTCCGCCCGGGACTTCTTGGCGGGAAAGTGAAAAGTCATGTCTGCGGTTTTGTTTTATTTTCTAAAAGTGCTATATCGAATATTAATGTGAAATAATGGTGGATATATATAACCGATAAGTGTTCGTCAGTGTGCATGAGTGTTAGCAAATGAAACAAGACAGTGCAACGTCACTTTTCAAATTCTCTCAAGAAGTCCGCCCGAGAACTTAGTAAAGCCCCACATCTTTACTGAGATATTCGAAGGGTTGGGGGGGAATCATTTCTCATTTCTATTATCAATCATCATCATCATACAGGAAAGAAATATTGTTTATTTATGTATTACTAAGAAAAACTACTTACGAATAGGCTTGATGTATTTCATCCGGAGCCGTAAAACAATACAAAAAAAAAGTCCGCCCGGTCCACTAGTTAACATAAAATAAAGTGAGCAGTGAAGTAACGCAAACAATCGGTTTTAGCTTTATCTTTTAATTTCCTATTTTTATTGGTCCGCACATCCGATGGAATAAAACGGAACCCTAGTAAAATTACTCACGTTTGTGACTGTACAGCACAAGAAATTGTATCTGAAACTAGATGAATAGACTTTAAAAATTGGCTCAGAGTCCGTAAATAATACGAAATTAATATGTAAAAAGTTTAAAGAAAGAATGAAGATTCCACCTCCACCCTTTATCAAATAGTCTGAAAACAATATACCTACTCGTACTTGACATAAGTATCGGTAGCTGTGCAATAATTTCGCAAAAGGATATTACCGCTTCTGTGGTCTAATGCTTAAAACCACCCAAAGTTCCCAGGTTCGATTCCCAGCGGGGGTCCATGTTTGTGTGCTCTGTTTGATTGGTTGTAGGGCTTGTTTGTCCGCCTGGCTAGCTACCACCATCTTATCTCTCTTATCTATCATCTTATCTCACACACACACACTTACGAAATAGCTTTTAAGATCACAAGCCAAGTCCGAAGTGGGGGGCCAGAACTATGTAACCCAGGGTATCCTAGCGCAAGTTCTGCTCTCTCACAATGTATACATACTACCACGCTAAAAATTGTAAACTTGCTGTATTATGTGTGGCTATTGTGACAGTGAAACAAATTGCTTTTATTATTATTATTATTATCTCCTTTATTTATTTTCTTTCTTAAAACTAGATTTTTACAATATTTTAATATAAAAACAATAAACCATTATAAAAACCTAATCCTAGAGTACCACCAGCAGCGGGGCAGGGCCCAAGCTACCGGTGGTCAGGGGGCCGACCGCCTAACTCTCTCGCTTTCGATCGCTTTGAAGGCGAGGCGAGGAGGAGGCGTCATTTTGTCATTTCGAAAGCAATATGAAAGCAATATCGAAAGCTATAGGCTATAGCTTTCGATATTATTCGATATTATATTTCGATATTATATTACAAGGCGAGGCGAGGGCTACGCTTTCAAAGCGATTGAAAGCGAGAGAGTTAGGCGGTTGGGGGGCAGGGCTGCAGAGTGAGGAACCTTCTGACAATACGTGCCGTGTCTAGGAGTACTGCCTTTTGCATCTGACCCTTAACCCAACCTTTCAGCGAGAGCCTCTCTAGGTGTTGATCGAGGCTCTTCGCTATCAGACCGTTTGCCGAAACGACTATCGGTACAATAATGGTAGAATCCACATCCCACATGGCGGTAACCTCGTGAGCCAAGTCAAGGTACTTACTGTGCTTGTCCTTCTCGGCTTTCACAAGGTTCTCATCATGAGGTATGGTGATATCTACCAGTATTGCCCGGCGCTGGGATCGGTCGACCACCACGATATCAGGTTTATTGGCGACAATAGTCCTGTCCGTAATGATAGAGCGATCCCAGTAAAGCGTTGCATGACCATTTTCAAGTACTGGCGCAGGTGCGTACTTATAGTACGGCACCTCCGTAGAGTTAGGATAGCCATTGACTCAGTAGTTGAGGATTCGGGGTGAATTGCGCTTCCAACTTCAGCCTTATTATCCATCAGGTGTGACGAAGGCCAATTACTTAACCATAACAAGAAAAAAAAGGAAAGTTGTTAACAAAAATCTAATTACCATAACAAATTTAGAAATTCAACAATACAGCGCCATCTAGTAATAGGCTTAAGAATTAATTCGACACAAATAAATTGACTTCGTGCCCCACCCAAATTTCATTTGTCTTTATGGAATGGCATAGGGAAAGGATAAGTGAGTTATTAAATTTGGCCTGTGTCCAGCAAATGTGACATTTATTAAGCTTTTTAATGTCGAAATCCATAAATCGTGGTGACGGAGGCGCTGGCCACGTAAAAGGTCGGAGCGGGAGCCGTCTGCCGCATACTAAACGGCTCGGCCTTATATTAAAACGCAGCGCATGTCAGCGGAACTTTGATTCCTATGGATATTCGCAAAGGATGTGACGCGTGTAGCCAGTGAGTCTACGATGGATTGGTGGTGTTGTTGCAAAAATTATTATAAATGGAAGTTCTCGTGAGCATTACACATTTCACGTCAAGGGAGAGCGAAGTTATATTAGATTAGAATTGAGTAGGTACACATTTTATTGACACTCGCACATAATTAATTAGGTTACAAAAGTGACAAGTAACGATACCTACAAAAGGTAACGAATATATATATTTATATACGTGTATAGGTATGTGTACGTATATCCATTATAATAATATTAAGTACCTATTTATTTATTTATATATTTAGAGTATTTATTTATGTTATGGTACTGCCTTTAGCATCTGACCCTAAAAGATCGTTTGCCGAAACGACTATCGGTACAATAATGGTTAAATCCACATCCCATATGGCGGTAACCTCGTGAGCCAAGTCAAGGTACTTACTGAGCTTGTCCTTCTCAGCTTTCACAAGTTTCTCATCATGAGGTATGGTAATATCAACCAGTATTGCCCGGCGCTGGGATCGGTCGACCACCACGATATCAGGCTTATTGGCGACAATAGTCCTATGCGTAATGATAGAGCGATCCCAGTAGAGCGATGCATGATCATTTTCGAGTACTGGCGCAGGTGCGTACTTATAGTACGGCACCTCCGATTCTACAAGGCCATATCCAAGAGCAAGTTGCTGGTGAATTATTCTGGCTACTTGGTTGTGTCTGTGCAAATACTCTCCGTTAGCAAGATGAGAACAACCAGAAATAATATGTCGGAGTGATTCACCTGGACGGCGGCATGCCCAACAGATGTCGACCGTACCGTCCCTCATAATATATTTCCGGTAGTCATCGTCTTGATAACTTCATCTTCAATGGCACAGACAAAACCTTCGGTTTTCCCAAAGAGGTCACCGAAACGAAGCCAATTCACCGCGGCTGGCAAATCTACATCAGGTCCAGTTAGAGCCCGATAGTAGCGCCCGTGTAGCACCTTGCTCTTCCATATGCCCTTGCGATCGAGAGTGCTTAGCACCACTGGTTTGCACCAGTTTTCTGTTGCCAAGGAGAGCGGCGTAAAGTGTCTATCAACTGCCACGATATCCAAATACATCCTGCACTCACTGTTAAGTAAATAATCCCTAAGACTGCACACCTTACGGTTATGTAGGTCCTTGGTATTTAAAAAGCCGCGACCCCCACATCTCCGCGGCATGTACAGCCTCCATAACAGATGAGCGCGGGTGTAGCATTCTGGAAGTCGTGAGCATTTGACGGACTCTTCTATCCAAGGCGTCCGATTCGGTCTGAGTCCATCTTAGTATGCCAAAGGAGTATGTGAGCAGAGGCATAACCCAGCTATTAAAGACATGCGTCGTATTGCCACCCGATAAAAGACTGTTAAACGTACTTTTCTCAGGCGGCAAAAAAATCGCTCCCTTAATGATTGTTTTATGTCCCCGTCATCAACACCCAGAGACTGTGGCATACCTACCAAGATATTTATATGTTTCAACTTCAGAGAGAGATCTGAAGTTTATCGTATCGGAGAGTTGTAAATTGGTTGAATTTACTACTTTCCCACACTGTACATGCATAACCGCACATTTATCCACCCCAAACTCCATCTTGATGGCACTGCTGACAGTCTCAGTGATTTTCAGCAGTTTCATCAAGTCTTGGCGGTTTGGTGCGAATAACTTGAGGTCATCCAATGCGACATAACTTCACCCCTTCTCTGCAATCGACAACCTAACCTTTAATTTCTCAACAAAGTACTGAGAGAATATTATTATTTTTATTATTTTATAGTGTTTCAGTTCAATGTAAATTTTTTACCATTGAAAATGGTTATCAAATTCAAATCGCCTGAGATGTATTTTTTGCCATAGCTCCAAGAATTTTGGAAGAATTGAGATGGAAATAGAGTTGAGAAATTTATCAAAACACGTGTGAGCGTTTGAATTTTGAAAATCGGCTGAATTTTTTTTTGTAGTTTTTAAAAATGTAAAAAAATCGGGTTTTTTGGGGGGTGTTTGTATACTAAATTGTAAATATTTCACAAAAAAAACCGACTTAAGAAAAAATTAAAAAAAGGTTCTAGGGTATTAGTTTAGCTACACTATGGCGAAAAAATTTTGAAAATCAGTTAATAATTGTGACCTGTGGCCTCTTTAGATTTGGTATTGTAGAAAAACAGGTATTTCCGTATATAAAAAATGATGTAGTAGATTCTTTGATTATTGGCCGATCGTCATGGTAATGGTGTTAAAAGATGCGGATGCAGGCGAGAAGTGCATTCAAGTTGGAATTGTGTTATTTAAAATAAAATTATTTTTTTTCGTAAATTGTTGTATTCATTTTCAATGAATACAACAATTCCGATTCTTGCGGGGACTGCGAAATCTGTGAATTTTTTCTTATCGAATGATCAGTTGTTTTTTATAGCACCATTCAAGCTTCTGTCATGATTTGTTTTTACGACTGCCATCATCTGATAGCAACCAGACCGAGTGCTAAAAGTTCTCCAAAACGTAGATACAAATAGTGAACTAATTTTGTTTGTCAGTACTGAAAACGACTACGACTTATAATAAGCCTTACCACAAAACAAACCGAGTATAATAATATGGATATCCACTGGCAATCGCACCAGGGACCACAGGGTTTGAGACAAATGGTCTTACCACTAGACCAAAGTGAGTTCAAAATTAACTTCTATATGTCTTTTAAAGTATTATTTTGAAAACGGCTACTCTTATTTCCATTAGACATAATTAAAAATGAGGCTTTAATGTTAAATAAAACTGCAATAAAATACTTTTTCATATCATCACTACATGATGCTACATCAACAGACAGACAGACACAGGCGTAAAATATATGACACACCAACATTGTAACGATTTTACCAGCAGGAATTTTAAAAACTAAAAAAATAATTAATTATAAAATGTGCAAATAATTTTTAACGCAAATTTTGTTGCGAACAAATTACAAAAACACAAATGTTGAAAAAATTTCCACGAGCAGGATTTGAACCTGCACCCTTCTTACATACCGGGTCAGGTGCTCTTCCAATTGAGCTATCGTGGTTCTAACCAGCCCGCCGAAATTATTCAACACTGTTTACTTTGAAAGCCAAAGGCGCCCATTCAATGTCAACAACTACCGTCACTAACATCCGATCACAATATTTTTACAAATATTCAAGATCAGTTAAGAAGTAGGCAAGCTATTTATAAAATGTGCAAATAATTTAATATTTAATAATGAATATTTGTAAAAATATTGTGATCGGATGTTAGTGACGGTAGTTGTTGACATTGAATGGGCGCCTTTGGCTTTCAAAGTAAACAGTGTTGAATAATTTCGGCGGGCTGGTTAGAACCACGATAGCTCAATTGGAAGAGCACCTGACCCGGTATGTCAGAAGGGTGCAGGTTCAAATCCTGCTCGTGGAAATTTTTTCAACATTTGTGTTTTTGTAATTTGTTCGCAACAAAATTTGCGTTAAAAATTATTTGCATATTTTATAAATAGCTTGCCTACTTCTAAACTGATCTTGAATATTTGTAAAAATATTGTGATCGGATGTTAGTGACGGTAGTTGTTGACATTGAATGGGCGCCTTTGGCTTTCAAAGTAAACAGTGTTGAATAATTTCGGCGGGCTGGTTAGAACCACGATAGCTCAATTGGAAGAGCACCTGACCCGGTATGTCAGAAGGGTGCAGGTTCAAATCCTGCTCGTGGAAATTTTTTCAACATTTGTGTTTTAATAATTAATTATGTTTTAATATAACCTATATTATACCAGTAAGTATTATTATATTCAAGTTGTAATTCCTATATAAACTTAAACATATTCCGTTCGTAAAGGTATTGACATAAAGCGGTTCTATAACTAGAAAAACCGATGGAAATCTTAATTAGATTTCCTACCCTTATCCCGTACATAAGTGAAAAGACCCTTAAACGGTAATGAGCCACTCAAAAGAAAAACATAAAAGTCAACTTTTCTTCAAGCAATTTTCAGAATGGAACCTTTATGGCTGCTTAAAATGCAAACGAATGGTTTTTTTTACACATTGATAAGGGCGTTTTGAAGACGTTTACGATTGCCATTCAAGCTTTTACCCCATAAACGTCGTAAAAGGAGTGCTTCATACGCGTGTAGTCGCTAAATGATCGCACAATGCCACTCCGATTTTGTGGGTATAATTTTATGTTCGAAAAATAAATAGACTATTTACTGTCCCTTCATCTTCATCATTGAAATTAAATCATCGTTACTGTTGATGGGCTATTGGGTAATCACTATGCTTGCCTATTGCGGGTTTGTAATCACAAACTCGGGCTATTCATAGGATAATACGACTAAAATCTTTTACTTTTTATTTTTAAGCGTTAATTGCTAAACTTAAGCCCTTAAGCAGCACTTAAGCACTTATTCCCGGTAGCATAACGGTCAGTGCAGCCGCCCGGATTGCGGAAGACCCAGGTTCGATTCCTGGCTGGGTCGGGTAGGCGTTTAATTTTTTCACTATATTTTATACAAATATATAATACGACTACTTTGCCCGACCTTGAAATTACAGACTTATTTAGCTACTCGGCCATAGAGGCGTTTACGTTCTTACGTTATACGAGTATGTTCTATTCATTAAGTTGTAGGACAGTATAAGTAGGTCACCAGTGTTCGACAGGAACTGGCAATCGAATTTTATTCCTTTAATCATTAAAAATAAGGGTCAGCTACAATTTTTTTTATTTAACATTAGAATCTGTGTCCTAGCGGCCATCAAGAAAGAAACCTATGAAGTTGATGACGAGCACTAGCTCTGCTTCCTGCCAGATGTCTACTTGAAGCTTTTCTAGGGCCTTTAGAACTTCGTCCCTCCAGCGGTAACGTGTGCGACCGTCTGGTCTACGCCCTACTGTACGGCCGACACATGCGTAAAAAGAAATTACTTTTAAATTATTATCCTTATTAAGTAAACCTAGATCTTCTTGCTTTACATTGGGATATGTGGCATTAAAGTGTTTACATAGTGTTGGTCATTGTAATAATACCAATCAATGCATTGATAACGATCAATACGCTAACTCTACTATACTATTGACTGGTAATTAGTTACAAATCTATAAACGCATGAATGTACAAAATGTTGAATTTTACAAAATGTTTGTACTTATGTTAATAAATTCCAAAAAAATATGTTTCTTTATTTTTTTATCACCGATTCGTCTCGCTGCATTGCTTTGTCTTCAAGCCAAGGTTATTTTTTTTCCACTTATACGTATGTACAGACATGTCAACCTATCCAAAACTGTCAATCTTCGTCAATACATTTTCAACCATATGTATAAGGCATAAAGTGACTTCTTGTCGGGAAAGTGAAGAGTCCTTTCTGCGGTTTTGTTTTATTTTCTAAAATTTGTGTCTTGTCGAATATTAATGTGAAATAATTGTGGATAAACCGATAAGTGTTCGTGAGTGTGCACGAGTGTTGGCAAATGAAACAAAACAGTGCAACGTCCCTAAAAAAGGCACCCGTCCCGCGCTGTAGGTATAATTAGCGGGCCACCTTACGTACGACCGTGCGTACATATGGCGCGCGAGGACTTAAGGAAATTTTACTGTTTGTGGTAGGTTATGTGCAGGCGTGTGTACATACATGCCTTTCTCATTCACATCGTTGTTAATACGAATCGAATTCGCATACGAATAATTATCTAAAATTTTAATAAAAGAAGTATTCCTGACATTTTTGCACAAAAGATCCCGATGGGTCGAAGTGTTACTGCAAGAGGGAAACCTCAGCAGGCCCCACTAAGATTCCTGACATTATTTTTATTACTACTTCAAATATAAACAGGTGTAAAACAATCATTTCTCTTTTTGTTTTGTTTTTCACTGTAACTAACTTCCGGTTAACTTCATAAAAAATGTTTTTATTTGTAATTAGTTTAAAGGGCACATACTTAGTTCAATTATCTAAACGTGAAGCAAAAACTTTGTACCCGTTTTTACGAAAATTGCGCGGACGGAGGAATATGAAATTTCGCACACTTATACTTTATATAGAGAAGTTTATCCGAATGTCAATATTTTTTTTAAATTATGCATAAAAAATACATTAAATCAACAAAAACAACATTACACAAACTATTATGTATTTGACACACACGTATTGTTTCTCTTTAATGCGGCCGACATTTTTCAATGCCAATCCAAACTCACATTCTATCTTTTTTAATGTTTCATTGCTTAGGATACAATCCGTGCAGCCTTAATAAAAATTACGGTCGAATTTCGACCACTGGGCGACCACTAGTTATTATAATATAACATTTTACATCATCTTAGTCATTACCCATTTGCAAGAGCTCAAACAATATAACGGTTGGAATAGATTGATTAGCTTCCAATATTCTGTCACCTCCCGTCAAATTCAAAAGTGCCAAACATTTCACCGAACATAATCTGCAATCAAGTTATACAACTATAAATTATATTTTGGCTGACCCAATTTTCAGGCAGTTTGTCAAACGAGATAGTGAACTTCGCAAAAGCCTCTGCCTACTTACAAATAATTAATCGGTACGACAAACTTTCCCGTCTTTTACTACTTGGTAATTTCGACATAATTAAGTAGAGCTTTATTTATCACCGGATAGTACTCGTATAGTGCTTAACAGAATATTCTATTATAGTTTGGCCATTAGTAAGCTTAATGGCACATTTGGACATGAGAGTACTAATATCTGTTACGGATGTTTCAAGGAAAGTTTATCTTCTTAATAGTAATAAACGTTTAATATATAGGTACTCAGATTATTTTCTAAAGTTTAAGCTAATAGTAAATCTTGAAAACCCTGTGATGACGGACTCTGCATAGGGTTTGGAACGTTCGTCGAGATAAACAAAAATTTAAAATAAACGCAAGTAAAACTAAAATAATTTAAAGTTTTAGATAGGACAGCAAACAATCGCCTTGGTTTGGTGGCATATTGGCAAAGTACTCTGTGAATATTTGATAGTCTTAAGTTCAATTTCCAGGTCAGACAGATATGATTCGGATTATGATGCTTGCTTAACCCGGGTTTGTAATCATCAACCCGCATTTCACAATCGTGTTGGTTCAGCCAAAACCCCATCAATGAATCGATGACTTAATTTCAATGATAGAGGCCTATGCCCAGCTGTGTGGCAGTATATAGGCTATTAACTTAACTAACTTACACAAAACATTTCATCTTATAATTGGCACAAACAGATTCACGCTTAATCGTGATAAACGAGTCACCGCAAGCTATTTCATTATAGGCCTCAAAAATTTCAGGCGTAACCTCATTTCTCCTACTTTGTTCACTCGGCGCTTACGCTTACTTTCTCATTACCGCGAAATATGAGTAATAAGCTGTTCGTCGTCTAACGAATTCCCGAAACGCTTTCTATGTCGCAACTTTGAACCGACGCTTTAACCATTAACACCCTGTTTTCGTTGGCCCAGCTCACAGTTAATACGCATGTCAGTATGTTAGCGGCTGCTTTGGTAAGCAGGTACCCTCTTAGAGGTGTTGCACGTAATGTATCTGATGCTATATCAACCTATAAGCACAAAATTAGGAGACCCCAGTTGGCAAGCTTAAGAGGAAACACTAAAGTCGACTGATGATATGAAAAGTAGAAAAAATCAACGTTTCGTAGTCCCCTGTTTCCTCCTCCAAAACTGAACCGATTTAATTACTTTTTTCTTTAAAAATTAAAGGAAGGCTTTGGCTGTGTCCCTATGTTTTGGTTTTTTAGCAAAACATAGGGACACAGCCAAAGCTTTTCCTTAATTTTTAATGAAAAAATTAATTAAATCGGTCCAGTTTTGGAGGAGGAATCGGGGACTACGAAACGTTGATTTCGTCTACTTTTCATATAATCAGTCGACCTTAGTATTTCTTCTTAATATTTACATACCGCATTCGAGCAATGCACACATAGAATATCTCACAACCACAGAAACTCGCAACATCCATCTCACCAGCCCTCGCACCACCACGAGGGCGCAGTGCGGATTAGTGGTAGTTAACAACTGCTAATGCAGCCGGGACCAACGGCTTCACGTGCTTTCGGAAGCACCGAGGAGCTCGAGATGTTACATTTTTGGTCACCTATCCGATGAGTGGCCTTTGCGAAAGTTGCTTAACCTTAGCAAATGGCAGACCCGGCGCGTAAACCACTGCGCCATCGAGCTCCTCGATTCGATATGATTTATTTATTTATAATTTATGTACACACAAACGAATAAGAAGGGAGAACATAGTAAGAATAGACAAGTACAAGGGCGCTGCTTATTTCACATTGAAATTTCTTCCAGCAGGCCCGTAGAAGGAGAAGACACAAAGAAAGGTAGAAAAAGTGTGCACAAAAGAAACAAACAAAGTATAAAATAGTTACGACACAAATTAAACATACATACAATAACGATAACACACTCAACCGGAAAGATAGTACTCCTTTACGCGCTTCTTAAATGAGTAAATCGACGTTGACTCCCGAATACTGGGCGGTAGGTCATTCCACAATCTGACTGCATGAACGGAAAAGGAATAGAAAAAGAAGTCGGTTCTATGGGAAGGCATATTGAGATTAAGGAGGAGGTGTGAGCAACAGGGAACATTAGGATTATGGGAAAAGGTAAACCGCTCTTTCAGGTAAGAAGGGTAGGAAGGGTTGAAAAGGATATTAAAAAGAAGGCATAGTATTCTAGTATTTCTACGTAAACGGATTGGGAGCCACTTGAGTTGCTGGCGGAAACTTGAAACGTGGTCATATTTTCTTACACCGAAAATAAAACGAATACACAACGATTTGATTTTATACTGCGTTTTTATTTTTGTAACACTTTACAGGGGTTCCGGGGTTACAGGGAGATAAAAATTACCATACTGTTTGTTCAGTTACGTGTGGGAAGCATGGTGTAACATTATACACAGTTTGTGTAAAATAATGCTTCTCTGTCTAGCGTCTACGGATAATGAATCGTTTAAGAAATAAACGTAACGAACTTGTTAGCACGTATTCAACACGTCAAAGGCGTTGAATAGCGTGTTCTTTGAGAATTCACTTCATGCAAATTGCTCAATTACTCATGTTTTAGAATAACGTAATTAACCTATTTGTAATATGTAATTGGGCCTTATTGTTGGACGGGGATTCGTGGCTTGTTGTCGCGATACGAATTCGGTGTTTCCGTAATACCTAAATCATTAATATTCACGATCTTAGAAGGAGATGTAGCTAGAGCCTTATGTGAAAGTGAAATGTGGAAGGAAACTGTCATGGCGTAACTGTAGCTTCGCTGAGGTGGTGGCCTCACACCATTGAGTTTAAGTATAAACCTATCACGTGACCTGCAGGAGTAGGGCAGCTAGTATCCACAATCATTTGAATAATATCCACTACTTCAAAGAAATTTAGACTAGTTGTAGTCGTTTTTAGACCAATAGTAGTTTTGTCTGATAACTCAGTGGCTAAATGTTCATTGGGTTAAATAATTAATTATAAAATGTAAATTTAAGTGTTGATAACTTGGAAAAGTGAGTCATTTGTAAAATGATTAGTAGTAAAATGATCAATCGGCGAAACCATTTTTTGCCAAACATTGTTTGTCAAGTGTAATTTTGCCAAATGACTTTTGGTCAAACAGCAGGACCCCGTTCATTGCATTTAAGTTTGTAGAATTAAAATAAAATATTTGTTTTATATTTTAAATTAAAAAAAAGAATACAAACTATTGTTTTTTTTTCATTAAGTATTCCATTTCTCTATTCCATATTTTTTTAAATAAAGGTATTTCTTTTTTATGTTTTTTTGTGTTCTATTTGTACTCTGTATTATTTTATTTTTTTGTATTTCTTATTATTTTGTTGTGTCCTTGTCAAAATCATAGCTTCACTGTCGGAGCGCTAAGTGCGATTTTAATATACAATTTGATCACGTTAACGAACAAAAATATATATAGCAATTTCTTTCTCTTTTTATAGTTAGCACGGCAAATTATTTCATTCCACCTGATGTTAAGTGGAAATGGAGTCCAGGCGCGAAGACAACTGGTGCAGCGTGAAAACAACGCAGCATCAGTCATCCTCACCCTGCCGGCCCACAAGGTGCCTCTTCTTGCCTCGTTTGAAGGACCCCATGTCATAGGAAGGAGGGAAAACGTGTGCTGCTTGCAAAATTGCAACTCACCAGCTGCTTCATACAATTCTTTTTGTTTAACCTGATTGGGTGCTGAATAGATCTTGAACTCAGCATTCTTTTAATCAAATTCAAATAAATTTATAAATAAGTAATTTTCAGTCAAAACTATTTTTTACCTTCTATCCATTCAAGAAGACTATCTTTTAGCTACGGAGAAGAATATGTGCAAGAAGCTGCACAGCTTGTCTAAAAGTATGTCCTCCGAGTTTTTTTTGAACCGCTTATTTGGAAGTGCTGCATATACAATTAGCAGAGCAGCATAGCATACTCTAATACTCTTCAGTTAATTAGAGTGCTTTTTCCAGTTTTTTAGCATGACATCTGTATGAATTTTATCTTCAATCTCTTCACCATTACCATCCAAATAAACACTTACTTACTTAATTAAGTTACAAATTGGCGAAATAGACATCACAACATTTTTTTTCCAAAAGAACTTTTTTTCGCTCACCCGGAGTTTTAGATGCTAATGAATAATTAAAACAAATTGTATTCTCTCGCCGAACAGTCATCGATAGTAATATTATAACAATTAAACTGCCTCCGTAATTGTTTCAAGGTTTGAAAGGGAAACGGGAGGAAGCACTTATCGCGGCGCTTTCATCCCTCCAAGTTGATTGACCTCTCGCAAAAATGTCCGGAGGCTGGCCCATGTGCTCCAGCGGTTCTCAGTTGTCTGAAATTGTGGAAGCCAGCCACCAGCCAGTCGGCATCGCACCTCCGAGCCGAGAGGACGTCCGCGCGAGATCGCACTCCGGTTCGTGCCGCGTAAATAACATCGATATAACTTCGAAATACCACTACATTTTTGAACAAGTTTAAAAACTATTTCCTTTGTCTATGAGACTTTTACTACCAAATATAGATAATAATAAAAACTTTTTAGAGATTAATTTAGATAGTTAATAGTTTTAAAATAGTTTAAAGTGAACGATACGACAGTTGCAATAAGTTTTATAGTATTAACAATTAAACTACGTGCGTCGAAACGTTAATTGTGTGAGGACATATGGATATCGAAGTTGTGTTATGAAACAATCGTTGGTGGCGTTGCTTTGACTGGCGGTTTCCTGCACGACGAGCGGAAACCACCGGCACCGGCGAAGTTCGAAATAGAATACAGAGAACAAAACGGTAACTTATACGTTTATTTTCCCACGTCCACCCGTGTTTGTTGTAACAATTGCTCGTTATGGACGATGCGCGTCTGTGCAACATTCACGGCTTTAGCTCGCTTTGATACTAAAATCAAAATGTGAATTCTTTTTTTCCGGCGTTCATTTGTTTATTAAAAATCTGTTATGGTTTGGAGTTCTGAACGTTCGTTTAACGTTCTGACGCTGACGGTGATAAATTTGAGTTTGAAATTCGAAAGCTGAAAATGTTGCGAACGCTTTTGTTTGTTTATTTCCACTTTGTTTTTCGTTTTATGGCATTATCTGTTATTGTAACAGAGATGGAACAACACAATAGAGTTCTATCGGTAACGGAGTATACGAATATTACTTGTTCCTTGAGTTGTTTGCATTCGAAATGACAACAAGGCGTAATTACATCTGCCTACGCCAACACGATTTGTTGGTGTGTGTAAGAGGATTACCCGAAATGTTTTAACTGGGCTGGAAAGCATTTGTTTGTTTTTCCAAAGCTTATTTATTTTACGCGTGTAACAAAAGAGAACATTTTATTTTTCGTCAACAAAATAAATCTATTTTGCAGCTTTAAGTCATATTAAAATTTAGAGTAAGTACCTACCTAATCTAGAGTCAAATTTTCAGATTTATTTTACTACCATAGAAATTTAAAATCCATTATTTTATTTGTTTTTTTTTTTAAGTTTATTCGAGATGCGCTGACTATTTATAAACTAGCATAATATTAATGCTCTAAGTTTATATGAAAAATGTACGAGTATAATAATGAATTTTTAATGTTTTAACAGTAAAAAAAACAAAAAATCACAATCTTATAATAACGTATTCAATTTTTTAAAATCTAATCTATACTATTTATAAAGAGGTAAAAATTGTGAATTTGTTTGGGTAAAACTGTGGCTTAACATATGTATGAGGAGGGTAATCTCTGAAACTACCGGTCCAACTCCAGAAATTCTTTCAATAATAGAATGCTACATTAATTGCGGGTAACATAGGTATATATTTTAATTCGATAAAAAATGTTTATTTTTAAAATCTCAAATCTACGCGGACAAAGACGTGAATAAAGTGCTAGTCTTATGAAGATCACTAGAGGAAACTTTCTTAGCTTTACGCAAACATTACACATTGAAAAGAAAAACTTTATATGAATCTCTTTGTCGAAATTTTACATCATCTTATTATAATCCAGACGCGAAGTTTCGAGAGTGCTTGGTTGCTATTTTTATAACTATGACAATAACTCCTACACTAGATTTAATACCAATTACGAGTGATCTCCCACTCTTTCGAAGTGATTACATATTATTTTGACATTTAAAACTCCCGAGCGATATACAAATACTTACTCAAAATAAACATATTGAAATCTATATATAAATACGTGAAGTAAAAACTTTGTACCCGTTTTTACGAAAATTGCGCGGACGGAGTAGTATGAAATTTCGCACACTTATAGTTTATATAGAGAAGGTTATCCGATTGTTAATTTTTTTTTTAATTATGCATAAAAAATACATTAAATCATCAAAAACAACATTACACACACTACCATGTATTTGACACACACGTATTTTTTGCCTTTAATGCGGCCGACATCTGTCAATGCCAATCCAAACTCATATTCTATCTTTTTTATTTTTTCATTGCTTAGTATACAATCCGTGCAGCCTTAATAAAATTACGGTCAAATTTCGACCACTGGGCGCGACCACTAGTTAATTAAAAAATATGAAGGTAACATATTGTTTTTTAGATTAGAGAGAACGATCTCTGTTGTTTTTCGAAGCACCTCGGCGGCCCAAGTGCGCTACTGAAAGTCCTGGGTTTAATTCCTAGGTTAACCAAAGATGTCTCGTTTGATACATTAACCGGGTTTTTGATGGCCTACCCGCATTTAGCATGACCGTTGAGCACCATCAACCGTAGAAAGAGATTTGGTGTCTATGATGGGAGACCTGGTAGTGTGACGTACAATTTTTTTTTGTAAAGAATTTGCTTATGGCTTCAAACGGTCTTTACAGCGTTACCGGATTTTTTTTCTTATATTGACTCGTCACGGTGATTACATCCTGCCTGATGATAAGCAGCCGATACAGTCCAAAATAAAAAGAGTGCTCCTCACCGTGGAAGCCTGCATAAATGCCGTTTCACGCCCCGCTTAAAAGACCCGGGACTAAGGAGCTGGGAAACACATGCGCCGGCAAAGAATTCCAAAGCCGAATGGTCTTACAGAGGAACGACACTGATTGTGTGTACAGTATGATTGTGGTTCTGAAGACTAGCTCGTTTGCTTGGGACTTGTTTGGGGGCCGCAAAAACCTAAAGGGTTATTTAAACCTTGTGATCGAAGCACCCTCAGAAGGTTTCTAAAGGGAACGGCATCACGCAAGCGTCTCCTCGTTTCCTAGTAGATTCTCCGTGAAGAAAATTGACGATGGCATTATAAAGGCTTTTTAACTTAGTACAATTTCTTTTAAATTATTTCTTACTTGCCTTTCATTTTACCTGATATTGTTAAGACCGAAGTTTTCTAACTTCGCACTTTACCCGGAATCTTCAACTGCTGAGGCACTGATTATCTTATCTCTATAGCTGCCGGAACACAACAATGCTACAAACATTGAAATGATGGTAGCTAGCCAGGTGGACAAACAAGCCCTACCAACTATCTAACTACTAACTAAGTATTATTTACTAACTAACTAACCAAATGTGAAGCCAGTGTGGAGTCAATATGGAGCCAGGTGGTCCGTCAGTTTAATTTCTTATCAGTGCTTCATGAATCATTTAACAAAATCGCACCTGCTGTGCTGAGCCAATAAAAGTTTTATTGCGAACGTAGCTTGAATGTTGAATGGCCGCATGAATGGGAGGCGTGACAATACGTTCGTGAGCGCGTCGTTGTGTAAAGGAAACAAGGGTCGGAGCTACAGCCTTACTGTTGAGCGGGAAAGAGATGGAAACAAAACTGCCTTGTCAAAATCGCAGCCTCAGCTCATCTTAAACGGTTTTAAACTTTCGCGTTCCATTTTAAAACAGTTTGTGGTGTGAATGGAGTAATCCTATTGGTGAATATTTCCCTCGAGCACTGCTTAACTACCACGCACAGCTTTGGTGGAAAAGCGACCTTAAGGGATTATAACGCATACATACTGTTGTATGCGTGCTTCGGAAGGCACGTAAAGCCGTTGGTCCCGGCTGCATTAGCATGCAGTCGTTAACAACCACCAATCCGCACTGGGCCCGCGTGGTGGTTTATGGCCCGTTCTCTCTATCCATCCATAGGGAAGGCTCGTGCCCCTGCAGTGGGGACATAAAATGAGCTGATGATGATGATACTTTTGTATAGCTAACATACCATTATACTCGACGTTTCGACCAATTGCACCAGCCGTGGTCACGGGCTGACTGCTGTCTCGATGTTACGCCACTGTTTGCGTGGCGGAGTCTTTATCCATCGTTTCTTTATTTATCCAAAACCGCCACACACAACATCAACGGTATATTTGGTTGCTGTATCTACGTGTTACTCGGTGCCAACTGCCAGCCAACAAGAGACCCAAGTTATGGACTTCTTCAAGGCTAGAGTAAAAAAGGCAATTTTAAGGTACCTAAGCAGGTTACATCGTAGAGCACCTCTTCGCTTGACATCGGATAAGACTGTGGTTAAATACTTAACTTTTTGATTAAAAAAACAAAATGGATGACAACAATATCGTTCCGTGCAGTATGAGGCTTCGGCCCCTGGTACATAGTATTTAAATATTATAATTCACCATCGTGTTCAATGTCCATTATTTTGTGTCTGCGTGGAAGCTACGTACAAACTCGTACTGATAGAGATCTCTCAGCGATAAAGCCGCATTGTCTCCTATTTGATACTGTACCTACCTACGTAGTGTTTTAAATCGAGCTCCGTGGCACAACCGTCATTTTATTCAATTGCTAAAATATTATTAGTTAAGCGCTTGAAAAACGGTAGGCGACTTTGGGGCCACGGAGCTACAATGACGTTTGTGGCGATGACAGTAAATATTAAGTACAAATATTTTGCAACCTTATTTTAATCCTTATTTTTAAGATTTAAGGTTCATATTAAGCTGAAGTTGTTGATGCTATCCAATGTTTTTCAGATTTTGTTATTCGAAATTTAAAAGTATACATAGGTATGAGCAAACAGGACCACTTTCGAGATGCATTTCTGTTCCGGATCCTTTATCTAGTACATAATTGATCGAAGATTGCTAAGAGGTATAGGTAGGTTGGAAACCCCCCTGAGCACGGGCCATTATCAATTGAAAGGACACGTGCCAACCGTACATCAGATCGAACGGGATCCCCAGAGGTTTTGGCAGGTTTGTGTGGCGTTTTAGTCGCTTTCCCTTCTTTCTCTCTTTACCGGTGCTATTGCGTCGGAAAAGAAAGAGGGGTTGGTCAAGAGAGTCCTGTACGCCATGGCCCACGTCTTCGCGGCGGCGGTGGCATGCGCAACCGCCAAAAAAACTGTTTCCCTCCAAGAAAGCTCGTGAGACTCCGCGATTCCTAAAATAGAATTGTCATTAGTATTATAATTGTCACTTCAGGAGCTCGATGGCGCAGTGGTTAACGTGCCCAATCAGCGATTACTAAGCATAAGCAACTTTCGCAAAGGCTGGTCATTGGATTGATGACCAATAATTAATCATCTCGAGCTTCTCCTTGTTTTGGAAGGCACGTAAAGCCGTAAGTCTCGCATTAGCACCCCTTAACAGTCTACAACTAATACGCACTGGGCCCACGTGGTGGTACGAGTACATGGTCCGTTCTCTCTATCTATCCATAGGGAAGGCTCTTACCCCAGCAGTGGAGACATAAAGCGAGCTGGTGATGATATAAGTCATTAACAAAATTTTTCTTGTGACACATCGAGCGCAAATTCACATACGCAAATTCACAGACAACCAAAACTTGTATAGTGCAATTCAGACCGGTGAAAATAAATCAACCAATCTGAGCGAAGTCTTATGCACTAGGGTTAGTGCATACGACACGCGGGGCATTCAATTCAAATTTTAATTTCTCTTTGCTCACAACAGAAAGCGCTGCTTCAATGTCACTTTTGTTGGCAGTTTGCTGTTGGCGGCCTTTTTAGCGGCACCGGGCTTTTTGGGGGCAGTGACAGACTTAAAGGGCTCCTCAAACAAACACCGTCAGGGGTTTTATTCACGCACTAGTGCATGTCCACGTTCGCTATTAGATGCTCTGAGGGATTCGAATCGGATCGGGTGTAGAACAACCCGAAGGCGGCTCTAAAGACTAGGACCTCGGCTCGGGTTGACTGTGTCCGGGGAGGTGAGGAGAAACGTCCAGGCACACCTGTACCTACGCAGGATACGCTGTACCAGGTATCGAGCGCGTGTGAACCGGGTCGTCGCATTCTACGAGTAGAGTGTCCTGGGTTTAAGCGAGTACTTATGCATGTTTAGTGTAGGTATCATGTTGATGTGTAGTGGCTTTTTGTGGACTGGGTGGGCGTTTCGACCATGCTACCGAGAATTTGTATCGCGAAAGCTTAACTCACCTCGTTTTTACCAGGAGGCGCTGCATTGATACTGCATGGCATTCAACATACAAATTCTTCTCACTCTAGGTATCCTAATCGCATATGAATCGACATCAGCACGCCTCTCGCCACTGTCTGGTCTAAGTGCGAGCGAGACGTGGGTTTGCGCAATATACCTAAGTGGGATTAGCAACTCAACGCGTAACGGCTCAGACGATTTCATTGATAATTGCCACACGTGACGTAGGTTGAATTTGATTTCAATTACTTTAAGGGCAGTTTGAGCAGGCCTCCAACATGGTGGATCGACGATCTGGTGAAGGTCGCGAAACCGGTCGTTGTGAAGATCTTTGGGGGTGGCCTTTGTTCAGCAGTGGACGTCTTTTGGCTGAGATAAAATAAAATAAAAAAAAAGTCCGACCAGGCGTTTGTGTGTTGTTGTAAATAAAACTCTAAAAGTATTACATTAGGGTATATCTATATAATACTTGTAGGGGTGTTATAACACCCTGTCGTAACAAGTGGGTTAAAAATAAGGAAAAATACATATAGTGCTCGTAAGTGCCTGCTAGATAATGCTGCTGAGATACTTAATGATATAATGATGACGATGAAGGACCTTTTTAATTTAGACGTTCAGCATCGGACGATCTGCCGTTCGGTTTCACTGCTTTGTGTTTTTGTATGTATGTATGTATGTTTGCAACGAATAAACTCAAAAACAACTGGACCGATTTAAAAAATTCTTTCACCATGAGAATGCTACATTAGCGCTGAGTAACATAGACTTTATTAAAAAAAGAAAAAAAATGCGGTATGAAGTCCGCCGGGTCAGCTAGTTGGTTATAAACTAGTAGTATCTTATGACAGATATGTATCGCATTTCGTACGTCATGAGTTTGACACCAATGCTAAATTTAATGGCCTGATCTGATGATGGGATCATGATGTTCGTCATTGTAACGCATTAACACCTATTTATTTGGTTAGTACGTCACTCGTTGCGGAGTGCGGACTGCTATTAGCAAATTAACGTCAGGGCCAAAGAAACATATTTACTGCATGTGATATGAGGAGCAGATATTGATAGCGAATCATCATATCTACTTATGATATGTTTTTCGTTTTATCACTTTTGTTATTTGGTATGTATTTATTGTTTTCTAAAGTTTACGCGAACACTACACATTGAAATGAAACAACTTTTACAAATCTACTCTAGGTATTTATTTATTATCAGACATAAAGAGGCGTCGATTCTGTCATTATAAAATGTTTTTAATAGCGTAACGGTCGGTCGGGGGTCTGATTTTGAATATTTGAATGGGAATGTCAAAATGAGGCTACCAATACAATTATACAATATATACAATTGAGACCATATTGCATTTTAGAACAAAAAAACAATTTAAATTGTCAATTTAGTATGTAAACTAGTAAACTGTATTCATACATTTTTACTTAGTTTAAAAAAGCACATATTAATTGTCAAGACTGTTATTGGGTTTACAATTGGTAAAAAAATGCGAGATTCCGAGTGAGCTCGTCGTTAGATTGCAGATTATTTTTTTGGTGTAAGTAAGAATTTCTTTCGCTCCATATTTACATGGTTATGACGTGTCGAGAACACGCATTCGTTTGACGCCTTCAAGAGAAACATCAACGTCGAGCGTATGCTCGCGCGAATGCGTAGGTGTAGGGTAAAGCTACCAAAGAAGACATACTACCGACGTGTAAGCGTAATGCGACTTATATATAATACTAGTGGACCCGGCGGATTTCGTACCGCTTTGACAGTTTCCATTAATTCCCGTGGGAATGTCGAGATAAAAACTATCCTATGTGTTAATCCAGGTTATAAACTATCTGTATGCCGAATTTCATCCAAATCCATCCATCCGTTGCAGCGTGAAGAAGCAACAAATATACACACATACACACAAACTTTCGCATTTATAATATGAGTGTGATTATGTAAAAAATGTCATGTCAAATACGCGTGAAAGCGTAACAAATAACAAACAAACAAACAAACTCACTTTCGCATATTAAGTTAGGTTACTATTAGTTAGGATAGTTAGGGTTTAAACTCTGATTTAGACACACATCTGCTTATAACGTAAGTACACCACTATTGTAACCCTGTAAAAGCCATCCCAATCCTATCCAAATTACTCAGAGAATCTAGTAGAGTGGGGTAGCACGCTTACGCTTGCGTGATGCCATTCCCTCTAGAAACCTTCTGACGTTGTTTTGATCGTGATCAAGCAGTGTGGCTTGAGGAACCCTTTAAGTTTCTCGCCACCCCCAAAAAAGTCCGGTGACGCTGTGAAAGCCGTTTACAGATAACAGCAAACTATCTCCTAAACATTTTTGAGCTTATCAGCGAAATCAATCTTTTTTTTTATATAATGACGTTTCCATGACAACAAAACAAACAAATAATTTTGTATTGGAAAATTGAATGGTCGTTTCTATTTTTTCCCGTTACTTATTATATATGTTTCTCACCGTTTAAACTTTCCCTGAACTTCCACAAAATTTTAAAATCAAAATTAGCCAAATCGGTCCAGCCATTCTCGAGTTTTAGCGAGAAGAAAAATATATATATATAGATAGCCTAGCACAAACTTCTATCGGGATCGTAACATAAACCTTACGTCACGTTAATGTCATAAATTCTTTAAAATTACTTCTGCATATTATTAGTTCAAACTACGGACGTTGTGGCGCTATACCTATTTCCATACAAGACTTATCTTTAACGCAATGACACATCTATCATATTGTTAAGTAGTCAAAGATTGCACATTTAGGTACAGCCTGTCTTAAGATATAAGCTTTATGTTTTCTGATTGGTACTGGTATAAAATCATTTACAGAGGTGGTAAAAAAAATCTCTAATTTTATGACATTAGTTAGGATCTATTTTAATCAATTTGATGCTCTATGTATGTACGTAATGCCAACTTATTAATACCATGTCTGCCAATCCTATTCAAACTCTTTGATGGTGTGTAATCTCTGGTAGCTCTACCCTACGGCTTTGTCAAATCCGTTTCACAAAACGATTACAGTATTTATTTATCCTGTCTCCAGACGAAAAAAGCACTTATTTTTCCTTGCAATTAAGTTTCAAATTGATGTATCTGGAGTAAGCAGACCGATCAGCCGACACTGTTTAACACTCAACACAATCGGCTGCCAACGACTCGGCGCGAACCTTTACGATTATGTCGTTCAGTGCTCGTGGCCGTTATTAATGTATACTTGCTGTAAAGTAGTCGAAATAATCAATTTATTAGATTGTTTTTAACAGCCATCGCCCATCCCTAATGGTGGCGACTGATTGGAGCGCATCATCGTAACGTAATCGTAACATACCATTCGCGACGAGGCGAGCTTGATACGTCAGACTGACCGATAACAGGACGGCTCGACTCTCAGTACTGACCATACGAATGCTCACATCGAACATGTTGCATCACGGCAAAATGCTTCGGTGAGTCTCCACTTTAATGTCCATGTCTCGCAGGTGCAAAACTCTTTGTTAGTGCGTAATCTTTGGTGACTCTACCCTACGGCTTTGTTAAATACGTTTCACAAAACGATAACAGTATTTATTGATCCTGTCTCCAGAGGAAAAAGCACTCTTTTTCCTCGCAATTATGCTTCAAGTTGATGTATCTGGAGTAAGCAGACCGATCAGCCGACACTGTTTAACAATCAACACAATCAGCTGCCAACGACTCGGCGCGAACGTTTACGATTATGTCGTTCAGTGCTCGTGGTCGTTATTAATGTATTACTTGCTGTAAAGTAGTCAAAATAATCAAATTATTCGATTGTTTTTGACAACAATCGCCCATCCCTAACGATGCCGACTGACCGAAGCATATCATATCACAACACCTCTTTCTGTGTTCTGTGATCACAACTTAACCGTAGCATACCATTCGTGGCGAGCTTGATACGTCATTGTTGACTCACCGATAACAGACCCGATCCGATCCGAACCCCGATCCGATCCGAACCCTTCGGAGAATCTAGTAGGGCACGGGGACGCGCACTAGTGCGCGATGCCGTTCCCTCTTGAAAACCTCCGAAGGTGATTCGTTTCACACGGCTTGAGGGACCTTTTACGTTCCTCGCCGCCCCCAAAAAAGCCCGGTGAAGCTGAAAATGCCGTCTGAGGCAATCAGCAATCTCTCTCCAAAAAAAAAAAACGATAAGTAACAGGGTGAAGCTCGCGGCGAGTGGTTCGGCTCTTTGTACTGATCATGCGAGTGTTCGCATCGAATATGTTACGATACCACAAAATGCATCGGTCAGTCTTCACTTTAATGTTCATGTCTTGCAGGTATAAAACTGTTTATAAGTAATATAAGGGGCTCTTTACGGGTTTGTCAAATCGGTTACAGTACCTTTTGATTTTGAGATGATACTAGTTTTACGGATCTATTTGCGTTTATTTTTCATATAATTGACGTTTCGAGGACCCTGCAAATGTTTAGTGTTACGAACGAAAACGAAAATTTGTGTGGCAAAATTTTAACTCTTCTCGTATGTCGCCAGGTGGCGCTGCTTCAATGCCATACTAATTTTCGTTTTCGTAAACGTAATCGAATGAATACGGATAGTAAACAAAACTCATACTAGGCACCCTGTGCTCGTGCCCGTTGAGGAGTGCAATTAGGCTGTGCGGAGTTCATTGGTTTTCGTCCGTTAATACACAACATGTAGTATATAGTATATACGCATCAATGAAACGATTCCTACCCAATCGCTTCAGAGAATATAATAGGGATGGGAACACGCTTACGTGATGCTATCCCTTCTAGAAATGCTCTGAGGATGTTTGATCACCGTGGCTGGAGGAACTTTTAGCTTCTCGCCGCCTCATAAATCTGGTTACCCTGTAAGGCCGTCAGCAGCCGTATCATTTTTAAAAAAATCCGGAAATTAGTTTATTAGGAATCTGTTACTGAATCGATTCCAACTATTAGTCACTATTTCATTAAACAGTCAAACAATAAAGAATTAGGCCTTTTTTATGAACAAAGATACTTTCGTTTTAATTTCGTAAGTTTGGACTGATCAACGAGGGGAGTGTAATTTACAAAATTTTAGTTTCATTAGGAAGAATATACCTGTAGTCGATTTAGTAGCTGAATGCAAGGATACACAAAAGGCTGCACAAAGATCTATTGGGCCGAAGTGCTACTGGGAGAGGGGAAATTCAGCAGGCTAAGAAGATAAGATAAGATAAGGTAAGATAGTAGCTGTTTCTTAGCAGCACATTTTCGGAGTGTTCATATTATAATGTATTAATATTCCTTTATCTTATTTTAACTTGTGACCAGCAGCATCTCGTTTTAAATGAGCTGGTAACACATTAATGCCACAAATAAGTATAACGTTCTTTTACGCCTGAATAAAAAAAGAGCACAAGAATAAGTATAATTTATATGCTTCTTTTCGGGAAATTGACAAGTGAGTTAGGTAGCGAAATACAGAAAACGTCATACTGTGCCAGCTGATTACACTACAATTGTTTGTGTGTCGTTTCCATTCAATTGCACGTCTTTCGCTGTGAATACCTTTGTTTGGGTTTTCGAGTCCATTTCAGCTATGATGCATTCATCATTATATTATAAAAATTGTTTGTAAAAAAATATATACCTAGTCAGTCTCAAAATTAACCAATTTTGTTAAAATAATAACACTACATAATATTGTCTTGTCTGCGGCAAAAATCTTATTTTTTGGAGATCAGATTAAATCTACTATCATCTAAGCAGTGTAAATGCTTATTATTAACAATTTTCAACGCCAATTTATTTGTGTACGAAAATAATAATTGATGGTCATGTAAAACCTTCTTATGCTATTAAACACTTGTGATAGATGAAGGTTTAGATACTAGATAGACATTCATAGAGTTTCGTCACTTTAACAGGGCCAGACCACGTAATCCCGACACGTTCAACTCTTCATTCGGTTACCAGTTCCGATTTGAAACGATATTATTCAATATCAAGGCAACTTCTAGATAAAAAGACTGCTAATTTTCACCAAGAAAGCAAAGCACAATCTGCAACTTCATTTTATTAGTATAGGGTTTTGTGTTTTTATTAACTTTAGAGAATTTATATAACTATATCAAGCCATTACCGAACAATGGTAGTGATGACTTGATTTTAATGATGGAGGCCTTTGCCCAGCAGTGGGACAGTCATGGGCTATTTACTTTGCTATATCGCTGTGAAAGGGTTTCTTGAAACTAACAAATAATCTGTCAGACAAGGATTTATTGATACTAAACGTAAACATTTCATATTGAATTTTAAAAGTAATAATACCTACAAGTTTTCATGAACCCAAACGGAGGTATATCGGCGTTATCTATATCTGGCTATGTTAGGTCAGCCCCACAAAGATATTGTACACATCTCCAGAGTCAATATAATAAGAGAGATATGAGGACTATTGACAAAAACAAAAGGACAGACTGATTGCTTTTTGCCCCCACTCTTTATTCGCGCGCCGCAGGGGGACAGTTTATGATTTATGAGATCGTGTATCAGTTAACAAATAAAAGATAATTTATGGTATCATAAACGAGAAAGAAATTTTGCACACAAAAGAGCCATTAATCACATTAAGACAGAAGAAAGTCAAGAGTGAACCGAGAGTTAGACAGTTGTTGCTTGCGGTAGGCAGTGGCAGCAAAATTAACAGCTTAATCATTCTAATGTATCCAATATCGGATTGGTCCCTCGTGTACGACACACTTCATGCTTTCAGTAAAAAAGTTACACGAAAATTTATGTTTTTTTACCAATGAACTTGAAAATGATTAGATGCTCGCGCTTCTAATCAGTTAAATGGCTGGATATAAATATATTAGCCTGTCCTATCCCATAATTGGGCTCCCGGGAGGTGAAGGGACTAGCTGAACGCCTTGAAACTTTTGACCACAACAGTCGGCTATAATCGACAAATGATAGCGGGCCTTGTACGTCAATGACGGCATTGGTCGACAAAACACAAAATAAATATTTTTGGATTTTTTAAAATCCTATATCCTTGCAAGTTTTTACTCTGAATTGAAAGCTTGGAGTAAAGAACACGGGGCGTCGCATTTATGCTGTGGAAGACTGGAAAACCGTGAGAGTAGTAGTATTTTTCAGCACTACGATCCCTCGCAGTGCCGTGTCAACCAAAGCTGACCAGATAAATATGAGGTCTGGAAAGAACTTCAAGCAGTTAGTCCGGGTTGTTGCTGTAATATAGCAGTAGTTAAAGAGTGAAGTCGTTGACTTGGTGGGTTATGGCCCAAACACCCATTTTTCACAATTATGAAAACCTGAGCCCAATAGTTATAAAATACGTTTATATGCTAATGATGATAATCACGATGAGCGTAACAGTCCTCCATCCTAATAACTTTTTAGTTGCTTTATCCAATGTAATTTGGAACAGAAAAGAAATTACTAAACTCCAAATCCACCACTTCAGCTTGAAACGAGAATAATATGCATCCAACAGCGATTTCGGTTACTTATACAAACAGTTTTCCCTAATGATGAGGAACAGGAAAAACTGGGGGGCTGATCGAATATGTAAATCGGTGGGTACCCACTTTTGGACGTCTCAACAACGTTGAGGAGGCAACTAGCACAAAATAAGAAGACTGCAGAAGGTAAGCTTCATACAGACGCGCTCGAGCAACACTCATAGACAACGTATCATCATCATCATCATCATCATCATAATCATCATCATCATCATCGTCGTCATCGTCATCGTCATCATCATCATCATCATCAGCTCATTTGTATGTCCCCACTGCTGGGTTACAAGCCTTTCCTATGGATGTATAGGAAGAACGGGCCATAAACCACCACGAGGGCCCAGTGCGGATTGGTGGTTGTTAATGACTGCTAATGCAGCAGGGATCAACGGCTTTACGGGCCTTCCGAAGCACGGAGGAACTCGAGATGATAAATATTTGGTCACCCATCCGATGACCGGCCTTTGCGAAAGTTGCTGAACCTTAGCACTCGCAGACCGGGCGCGTTAGCCACTGCACCATCGAGCTCCTCACGACAACGTATCACGGATACGGAATCTCACAATGGCTGTGCTCGGACAGTTCCGAGCTGTTCCGAGTTACGTGTCCGTGAGAGGGTCTAAGTGTGCGTTGCTCGATCGCGGTATTTATAAGCAATGATCGGAGTAGGTACAACGATTTGGGGTCAGTGATCTGAGACGTGTATATTAATAGGGATATCCCTTCGGAATTCCAATATTTTTTTTAATTAAGACTTCTTTCTGATATTTTAAAATTATGAGATCTGATGTTTTGATTTTTACCTGTTTGTTTCATTCTATCTTTACTTTTACTATCAAAGAACAATGCCAAGGGGTTTATTTAAAACTATTAACAAAAAATGTCAACTAAACGTTAGACATTTATAAAATTAGCATAAAAAGTATGTTACTTGTAAAAAAAACTTTTTATTCGTTTTACTGCCTTTCTCATGACTACCTTAACCTCCACGAACAATATAGTTTTCTGTGAATATTTGTGATGCAAGTACGTAAAATCGTTCTACCTACTCCGATCTGATTATAAGCTTACCTTCTGTGTCTCCTTATTTTGTGCCACTAGTTTCTATGAAATCTCTCGAGCTAACGAAGCCTTTGGATATCTGAAGGGGTTGAAAGGGTCACTTCACTGTTTTCGCTTACAACTTAAATGTACTTCTGAAATAAGGATTGATAATATTGGAAAGAGACTTGGAATATTCAGTGAGATTTTTGCTTGAATATTAGGAAAGCAAGTGTGTAACCTAAACACACTAGTTATTTATCATTTAGAATAATTAAGGTTTATATGTTACACAGGACAGTTAATAATAATCTGTTTAGAAAAAGAAATAACAGGAAAGCATATACTAAAACGTTCTAGTTACATATTTATAATAATTTAAAGCATATGTTACCCACAAGGTATATAGCATTCTATCAGTGTAAGAATTTTTGGAATTGAACCAGTAATTCCAGAGAATAGCCCCGACATACAAACAAACAAACAAATTCACAAACGTTACCTACCTCTTCATTAATAATGCTTCTCTCGATCCGCGGCTACATTTGCCAGCCAGTTTGCGAAGATCACTTTTAATCTATACTAATATTATAAATAGGAAACCTTTGTATTTTTGTATGTATGTATGTTTGCAACGAATAAACTCAAAAAATACTGAACCGATTTAAAAAATTCTTTCACCATTAGAATGCTACATTAGCGCTGAGTAACATATAGGCTATACTAAAAAGAAATGAAAAAAATGCGGTACGAAGTCCCCCGGGTCAGCTAGTACTTTATAAAACTGTATAACATGACAAACAAAGTTTTTAATTGTAATTATTGTATGATTTGGTAACGACATACTTTTTTTGTAAATGTCGTTACTTCTATTAAAGCTGTGGAGTTTCTTGCGCCCATTCTTCTCCAAAGCTAAAAAATAGACGTCCTGAATGTATGGACGATTCAAAAGCACTTTTTGTAAGTTTATTTGGATAAAAGTTTTGTCTTTGACTTTGACTTTGAAATACTAACTATTACTACTTTTCATCTAGAGACCTGTAAATTGAATCGTGATAGATTTCCACAAATTTTATCTAAAAAATGCTCTTAACAATATAATGTAGAACTGAAATATGGAAAACCCTTTTCGAGTAAGCATTTAAGGAATGGAGTGCTCGAATATTTAATTTTCAGCGTAAAAAATCTTGTACTAATCACGACAGGAGTGCGGGTCGGCGACCCGGATCGTATACAGCGATTTAATTTATTGAACCTTGATCCGCAGAGGATTGACGATTGCAGACACTTCGGGGGATGTATTTGGGAGCTTTAACTTGATAAAGTGCTCCTTAGATCTTTGAAATGTTGGAATCCGTTTTAAGTACCTACTCATTCGTACGTAGATAATCATAAGAAACAATTTGATACTTTTCCCTTGTTGAAGCACAGAAAAATGTATTATGAAAAAAAATGTATATCTTAATCTATTTTTTAGATGAAAAAAGCAATTTAGGATAGCGGTTTCATTCATTAGTTTAATTTAAGTCAATCAGATACATTTGAAAAAAATAAGCTTATTGTATATTTTAAACTACTTACGATAGGTATGTATATATAAGAACTGACTTTCAATAAATAAATATCTTTGCCTTAGTTTATATTATCACTATTATTATGTATAAGGTTTAGCGCCATAACTGCATTACAAAATATACATTGTTAATATTTTTATCTTTGTTGTATTTTGACACTATCCAATAAAGAATTCGAATTAGATCACGTCTTCGCTTTCATCTAAGCACTGCGTGTAGCCAGAAAATATGATGTTATATATCCTATGGCACAATTAATAAAGAGAGCGTTGTTCTCATTTCTAGTCAACCAACTTCATAGTAGTATAAAAGACACTATAAAAGATACGAACATTAACATTATTAAAGACTTTGTAACTACGATACTATGTTCGTTCGTATATTCTTGAGAGATGTTGTATGTGATGTTATAGCTTTGACGTAAAAGGGCCAGGTGCGTCAACTAGGGAATATGTTACCTTAACATATGTCAAATATTTATTAGCCGGGGCGTGCCGGACTGTTACCTACGAAAAATACGATTATCTTAGGAAAAGGATGTTCCTTACCTTAGTAAGAAAATGTCTATAAATAATGTATGATGTGTAATACCTGTTCGCGCCAGAAACGCGACGGTGCAATCATTCAAATAAAAGATATGCCGCACAAGCCGACGGCGGAGCTAGTATGCTGACGGACCGCGCGACCTTCACTCAGCTGCATAGACGTGTAGCGTTCTTTCAGTCATTGAGTTCTCACCGATCGGCCCGCCCGTGAAGTCGCGTTCAGCACTGAATACTCGTGAATTACCTACAGGCCGGTACACCCCTTCAAAAGTGCGTGTGCTCGTGTATGTGTGTGCGCGAAGAAATAAGCGAATTCTACCAGCGTCAGCTCCATCTCCGCGACAGTCGTGTGGTGGCCACGCCATCGACGTCAGCTCGCCAAGTAAATCAGCTCCCTATTCCTCCCCAATCAGCCCACTCTGCTGTGTCGGCATTGCCTTCCTGGCAGCCGATACAATACCTATAGATAATAAATATTCTATATTGTACAGCGTAGTAAAACATACAGAGGAAAATACAAGAAATAAGTGAAATGGCGAAGATGTATAATCCCGGGCTAAAAAACCTAAGTAAGGCCGACACCATAATCCTAAAATGTGTTAGCTTATCTACAAGTCTGTCAAATTCGTATCCATAAAGTTTGATATAGTTAGAGACAGATCCTACGGATATCTGAAACGCATTAGAAAAATATAGCTGTATTTGATATTGACATATATTTTGTCTCGTTGTTAAACAAGCTACGTGCTGGATAAATTCCATTTCTCCTATTTACATTTTCCGAATACTGATGAGCCAAATTGATAAAGCTGAGAGATCCACCGAATTTGGTATTTAATATTTTATTTGGGTAAGTATTACAAAAATGAAACCGCTCTCATGTTATGAATCACAATAAGTCATTGAGATAAAACTTCCCTTCCTAAAGCTCGGATTTAAGGGCGGAGGATAAAGTATTTTATTATTTTACGTGTCAGATTATAAACGTATTAGAAGAAAAAATCATAATTTACAAAAAAATATTTGCTGTATTAAATTTTTCGCCGGTTCGATCATTTATCACTGTGACAGTAAACTGCCTCTGCCTAAAAGGATGACACTTCAATGAAGCTGAACCGAGCTCTGTGGAAATCAACCAATAGAGATCCTTTATTTTAACGGTTATTTCAACAGAGCTCGGCTCTTAGCTCAGCTCAATTTCAGTGGAGTGTCACTCTAAGAAATCCTATAAACCTATAATTATTTGAAAATGAGTATAATGTTTTAACTTAATATCTTATTTTTGTATTATTATCTTTGTTATACACCGTGACGTAGTAAGGGACGCCCTCAGACTAGGTGGAGTGACGATCTTCGCAAGGTGGCTGGCAAGAGCTGGATGAGAGTAACCGCGGGTCGTGCTCAGTGACATGCACTTGATGATCATGATAACTATGACATTTTAACTGCCTCTATGGTCTAGTGGCTAAGACCGCTGGTTTAGACCCAGAGGTCCCGGGTTCGATTCCCAGCGGGGGGTACATGTTTGTGTACTCGGTTTGGTTGGTGGTAGGGCTTGTTAGTCCGCCTGGCTAGCTACCACCATCTTATCTAAATATGTCGCCATAACGTCAATGTTTGTAGCATTGTTGTGTTCCGGTAGCTAGAGATAAGATAGCCAGTGCTTCATTAGTTGAGGTTCCCGGGTGCAGTGCGCTTCCATTATTGGCCTTATCATCACTTACATCAGGTGAGATCAAGGCATTGTGCTTACCCGTAAAATATTATAATAAAATTGGATTTTTTTTAGAAATAGATTCAAAAAGCGCTCAACTTTTATCTCATTTCATAGTTGAACCCGAAAACGCAGAAGGTAGAAGCGCTTACCCCAAATACTACAACTACCATTACTAAGTAATTTGCGTTAAACGGCTAATAATGCGGAACTACAAAAAAATCTAAATTGAGATTTCGCGCGTTTAGGTTCTAAATAGCTATTGGCGTCGTCCCGTGTACTATAAATATATTTATAGTTTAATCAGACAAAGACGAAGTAATAAAAAATATGACAGGGTTTTTCGCTCCCCTGTAAAATTGGTCACTACCAAGTACGTTATGGTACTTACGAGAAAAAAGTCAGTTTTCTATCTATGCTACTCTGACCAACAGTATAATACATTTGTTATATTAAATCAAAGAGGAATAAGACACTCGAGTTCCCCAACCAGTTTTTACTTGCTCTTACATTTCCATCGAGCATGACACAGCGTTCACGGTTGTGCTTCCAAATAATGAGTGGCTCTTCGACTCTACTGCCTCCATTACCAGAGTACACATGACACTCGCTAGTAATAATACAAGCGTTTATTTTCTATTTACATAATTTGTACGTCTGTGGTAAACACGCGGGTAAATTTTCACTTGGAAAAGTCGGCTCATATAAGCGCTTTATAGTCATAAGCAGTAGGTATTCTTCGTTTTTCATTTTATATATGTGTGTGTTTTATAATTATGAATTTGTTCACTATTTGAGCTATTCGATAGTGTATATGAATACGAGAAGTTGTATGACATTGGAGCAGCATCTAATTGACAAACGAATTATTATTTTGCTATAAAAATTTTGACTGATATCGATATTGAATTTAAGGAATTTGAAGCATTCCTTAGACGAGTTTAAACCGCATAAATGCAGTTGAATTAACATATTTTTAAAATGTTTTGCTATCTACTATTTAGACGTCTATAATTTCCATTATCATAAAAGTTTCATTTAAATTGGCTTATTGGTTTTAAAAAATATGTACTCTGAAGTTTGTGTTGGATATCAAAAACACAAACCGAGTTGGACCAATTAAAGCATAAGTGGCGTCTGAAGCTGTTCTGTTCAAATTTAAGGGTTTTATTTTGAAGTCCTTGGTCATAGAAGCGAAGCATCACCGCCCACAGACGAACTGTGTGTCGCGAGCAGATAAGGATTTCGGCGCAATAACGCGGGTACGTTGTTTGTCACAAACAAACAGACTGTCCAATACTTTTGTATGTTTTTTATAGTATATACTCGTATACAGGTAGGTAGATACTTTATTTCTCTTCTTCAACGTCAACTTAAATATTTGTATGGCATTGAAGCAGCGCCTCCTGGTGGAATACGAGGGAGTTATAATTTTGCCATACAAATTCTCGTTTTTTTTTCTTATATTAAAAGGAGGCAAATGAGCAGGCGGGTCACCTGATGGAAAGTAAACACCGCCGCCCATGGACACCCGCAAAACCAAAGTAATCGCAGATGCGTTGCCGGCCTTGAGGAAGAAGTTGGATCTTGAGGTGGGAGTAGGAATCGGGAGGGAGGGGTGAGAGATGGGCCTCCGGTACTTTTACTCACCGGACGAAACACAACAGCAACGAGTGACATTGTTTCACGCCGATATTCTGTGAGAGGGTGGTATTACGCCGGGCGAGCCGGCCCATTTCGTGCTGCAACGCAGCGTGGCTCTACCACTCAGACAGTGTCACTCATTTAGCACCACCCAGGGGTCACGTTTTCGTTAAGTTGATCGAACGGAGGATGAAAGTCGTACTAGGCACCATGGTGTATATGACAAAGACCTAATGCTCGTATTATGCAACAAACAGAAAGGTTATGGGGTTCGTTCATTGAACGAATATATTCCAAATAACCTATTCGATGCGAGTATCTTACGGGTAATGGGCTCCATAGCACATTATTGAGGAAAATTCAACTGTGGAATTTATTTATTGGCGCTATAACAAGATGTTATTAGGGTTTTGGTGCCGTGTTTCGGTAAAGAGGAGATTATCTATTATAATAAGCTATATATAGCGGGATAAGTGAATATTCTAGGGAATATTCACTTTCACACTTTTACTGATCTTGAGATTTAATCTCAAGATCAAGATACCAAAGACATTATAATATAACATCTACGAAAGAAGTACAATAGAATTTCTTTTTGACGAAAGTAAAACTTATTTACCGAAAAAATAATATTTTTTTTACTGTTGTATGCCATTGACCAATTTCAAGGTAAGTATCTTGTACTATATTTATGCATTTTCTTCATCATCATCATCATCATCATCAGCCTACACACGTCCAATGCTGAACATAGGCCTCTCCAAGTGTACGCCACCGAGCACGATCCGCGGCTACTATGCATTTTGTATGTACAAAATATAAATTCAGTATTCTTTTGTAATTATGATTTTTACAGTTAAGATGATTGACGATTGTGAACTTGAATCTAGAAGATTTCATCTTTGACTATTCTAATGTGTGTCAAAACACACATGAAAACATTTTGGAATGGTATCTAACGTTTTTCCATATTTTGACGCCCTCGAAACTGGAGTGCCAACAGAGTTAAGAAATATTTTATTCATTACACGCAGAAGACGTTTTGTGAATATACTAGTGTAAATAATGACAGAAGCACGATCGCGCAGCGGTGACAGTGTTGTCGTAAGATGTCAGTCGTTTAAACCCGTCTACCCGCATTGGACCAGTATGCTGAAACTAAACTTTCCATATACTATTGTTCACATGGGAAGTCCTAGTTTCAACAGTTTTAAGGCTGACAATATTTTAACCAATTATATTACGCAGTATGTCGGATTATTAACGCAATGGATAGATAGAACTAGTAGACACCTGACAATGTCCACTTTGACTCCTTTAAAACAATTGCTTAAAACGATTATGTACACGCACAACTAAACGTAGCGTTAGTTAGGTAATTAAAAACTGAAATCAATTTCTCGTTGCTTCGCCTTACATGGCGTTGTGTGCATGGACGACGATACTATTTCAAACCAACACATCTATTTATAGTGAACATGGAGTTGTTTACGTGGTTTGCAAGGAGGTTTTGTGTCACTGAAGCCCGTCTATCAACGTCATAAAAACAGCTCGTGTCGATGTTAAGTCTCTTTTCATATGTAAAAATTATATTTTAGTATTCTTTGTCGTTGGTAGGTTTTTATTAGTTAAAGGCTTTAATTATTGTTAAAGAGGAATTGATCGAAGGAACAACGGTAAGCGTGTTCCAATGTTTCAGTTACGATCTTTGACACTGCCAAATGAATGGATGGATGAGAATATTAAATTAAATGAGCTCCTTCATCCGTCTTAAGGCACGTGAAGCATTTGGTTCTGTAAGATGCATGTGGGTTAGAGGTTATAGGTGCCGGAGTGTGGCAGAGAAAGTAAGTAAAAAGTAATGTTCATGCTAAAATTTCCGTATATTTTGCCAAAAATTATCTCAAACATCGGCTAATATTTGCATATTTAAAAAAAACTTGATATAAAAATAATTTATCCTCTGTACGTTTTTAGCTTTCGCTTAGCACTAATCTGGTTCAAAATAAATATATAAAACTCTAAACAAACGCTCACGAAATTTGGTGAAAAATAAAATGGAATCGTCTGTACGTTTTCAACTTCGTTGAGAACTAATATGGTACAAATAAATAAAGCTTTGAACAAACGCATATTTCAATGTTTTGCATCAGACCTAATTCTAGGTGCAGAAAGCCACGCAAGCGGATAAAACAATAATTCCTCACAACTTCCACGCATTTTAAGAATCAGTCACCTATTATTACATTTCCTAGTATTTTTTATGATTTCACCTACAATACGTTTTTAATTTTATCTTAGTGTTGAAGAAATCTAGAGTGGTGCGCCCATCACCTTGTCGTACGCACGCGTTCATCAAATAAACATACAATCTTCAATAGATAGGTACCAGATGTTTTCGATCCTTTATCGTTCTCGACACCTTTTCGCTACATAGCCTTCAATATCGTCAGAAATGTTTTTTTTAGATGTTTGTTATGAGTACGACAGCGAGCGGTATCGTTCGGGGGGACATAAAATAACAAAGTATAAAAAATAGAAAGTATTTTATGGAAACTAATAGAAATCAGCAGCTTATTGTAGCTTAAGATAAGAACTCTTTCACATTTCGGTACTTATCCCATACAAAAAAAATACATTTTCTTGACTATCTATGCGTATAATTATGGATTAAATTATAATGTTACGAAAATATGTTGCGAAAGAATTATAATGTAATTAAGTGTTTAAAAAATCAAATAGCAAAAAATCACTTGAACAAACGTATTTTTAAATGTTTTCTATTAACCGTCAAGATCTGTGTATTTTCCTTATGCATGGAAAGTTTAATTGAAACCGGCTTATTTTAGAAGTAGAGCTTTGAAGTGTGTTTGTTTGCATCGACTAAAGACAAGCAGAACCAACCTAAACATAACGAATTATTAAAGATACCTACTTTCACTTGATGAGGAGAAAATTGAACAACTTCGCAGTTTTCAAACTAATTATTGGCGTTTTATTGTTAATGAACATAAAGTTCTACACGCTTCTGTGGTAACTTTCGAGAAGATTCTCTTATGTCCTCAGACTTGTGTTTGTCTTAAATTAATTTAATAGTAAATATAAAACAACATAGGCATGAAAATCGAAAAAATAAGATGAATATTGGATGAACTGATATTCCGAATAAAGAAGATAATATTTGCGTGGTTTAAGTTGGTTGCTTGCTTTTGATTACTGTGTACCTACAGCCAGACCACTTTAGCACCATCACGGGCTAATTTTATGAGTCTACCAGTACACATTTTCCCTTCTTCCTACATGGGGACATGGGGCCCTTCTAACGAGGCGTGGCTGCTTAGATATCACGCTGCAACAGTTGCCTTCGCGTCTGGACTCCATTTCCACTTAACAGCAGGTGGAGCGGAGTATACAAAAACACAGATCTAAACACACCAGCTTCCGAAAATGTCCTTACCCCATTACGATATTATAACTATCAAAACATTTCAGTCTAGTTGTTGACAAAAAGATAAAAAAGAAATAAAACCGGCTCAGTATAATAATAACCGAACCAAAACTGCGAAAATTCTACTGAATGTAACAAACTAACGCCATTAGAGATCCTCGGGCATGTACTCGAGTGCTAATTATACGGGGCTGTCGTTAAGGGCCATAAATTGGCTGTAATGTGCACGAGTAATTCGCGAATTTTCACTTTTCCTCTGTAAGCTTTATTGAATCCCATATAAGAGGTTGTGTGTCTCTGCCAACGCCAAAACTCTTATGTTCTAAGCCAATTTAGACTTCGATATGCAATAGAAACTTTGAAGTTTTAATTTTTAAGCAAAACATTCTACGATTGAAGCTCTTAACAGTTAATAGAAAACATTTGAAAACAAGAAAAGTTTGTTCAATTGATTTTATGCGATTTAAAAATTTCCATAGTGAACTTTAAATCGCATTTTATCATACTAATATTATAAAACTGAAGAGTTTGTTTGTTTGTTTGGTTGAACGCGCTAATCTCAGGAACAACTGGTTCGAATTGAAAATTTTTTTTTGTGTTGAATAGTACATTTATTGAGGAAGGCTATAGGCTATATTTAAAAAAAAATGTTTAAAAATAAAAGTACACCCGTGCGAAGCCGGGGCAGGCTGCTAGTTTAGTTATAAAAACTTTTCCCTTATGTATAGAAGGTTTCATTCAAATTGGCTTATTGCTTTGAATTGTATATTTATCTTTAGAAGAATACTTTTTAGTATTACAGAATATATGTGAACACATTCAAAGCAGACAAATAGTTTAGTTATAACTGATTTAGTAAAATTCTACCGAGCTACCACTTACAGCTCATCAAAAATAACAATATTGGTAGCTTAGCCTACCGTATAAAAATATAGTTTAAGTGCGTATTAAGTTTACGAGTGTACGTGGCAGTATTTATAATTCAATAACATTTTTTTATTGGCTACTAACGTTTCAGAAACTTTTCAACCGCTCATCGGTTGGAAGCTATAAGAATATCGTCCCTACCTCGGGATCTATATTATCTTTTGAACATAAACATACATCTGGACGCTGCGGCCATCACAATTAAAACGAAAAACGTTGAACTGCATTAGGACACAGTACACTTGAAGTCAGTAGTAAGCGTCGGTACTTAAACAGACAGATGTTTGATTTGAATACGTGGATAGCTCCGTTACAGTACTGGCGTGTACTTATTCTTACACACCACAAGCGTATTAGCTTTCTGGATAATATAACAGTACTATTATTAATCTGTACCAATATTATAAAGAGGAAAGCTTTGTATTTTTGTAGGTATGTATGTATGTTTGCAACGAATAAACTAAAAAACTACTGGACCGATTTAAAAATGTCTTTCATCATTAGAATGCTACATTAGCGCTGAGTAACATAGGCTAGCCGACTTGTTCCTCAGCTCGCCGGCGGCCTCGCCCCTCCGCGCCTACGCTGGCTTGAATTACACTCTAGGGGTAGGGCAGACAAGACTACGTGGAGTCGGTTTTGCGGCGATTCCTTTCTGTCACTATGTTATGCTAAACGAAATTATGCGTAATGTAATTTTGCTAAATGTTTTTAAAAAAAACCAATGTGTTACGAAGTCCACTGGGTCAGCTAGTGTGTAATAAATAGTGCCTTAATAAATCTTAGTAAGTGCCTTGCTGCTTTTCCTACCGGTCCATTCAGTACAAGGTCGACCGCCCTGTAGAGTTACGAACTGATGACATAGTGATATTCATAAGAGATCAATTATTATAACCTTAACTTAATCATCATCATCATCATCATCACCAGCCTATACTAGTCCACTGCTGGACATAGGCCTCTCCAAGAGCACGCCGCTGAACACGATCCGCGGCTACTCTCATCCAGCTCTTGCCAGCCACCTTGCGAAGGTCGTCGCTTCACCTAGTCTTAACTGAATAAAAAAGAAGTGATGAGAGTAATCGTATTTATCTTTACAAATAATAGGTTATCGATTTAATTTGAAAAATACTACTTATATATTTTTTTACACTGTGGCATCTTCACAAAGCAGTATCGGTTGATCTCACACGGAGTTAACCGATGAAGGCAGTAATAAAACAACAAAACCGCGCCGGCCCAGACAGCAAACGAAATCGCCAGATATAGACGGGCCCTTACCGCTCACGAATACGGAAGTACTCCGCTCAGTTATTAACTGGCTTTTTTTAGTTTTCGATGCACACACTAGCTTTGGGACGTGAAAATTATATAAATTTTGAGTTTTTGGCGGGAAAGTTAGGAAGGAGTTTTTATACCTACGACTACATGTCGGTATTTTATACAAAATTCAAAGATCAATAGTTTTCAAATTAATAGGATAATAATATAACGTTCTAAGCTTAGCGAAAAGGTCCACTAGTAGCTAATTATTTCGTCACTTTTTCTAAATTATAATTTGTTCACAACAATGCTATCCAAATTTGGTTGACATTCCATAATATAGCAAGACATCAAACGCGCGTCATCTTTTTATGCCATTCTTTACTAGCATCTGTTTCCAAAAGTGTAGAAACCCTTATCTTTCAAAGTAAGAGAAGGCAGGCATATTCTGGGTAAGCTCGCTTAATCATAAACTTCATCTTGTCCTGTCGACCTACATTGAGGTCGAGAGCAAATCCATTTGTGATTTTTTTTTAAACTAGCATAAATAAATACAGCCCTACAAATCACAGAGAATGCTAATACCTCGTTCATTAATCATTATTCACCAGCTACTATTAAAAAAAACCTCTTTCCACTCGTGACAAAGCACAAACTTGAAATATTGATCCTCTTTCTACAACTAACCTCTTTATAAAACCTAAAATTTCAATTATGAATTTCAATTTTGTCACGCAAATTATTCGCAAGTGAAAATTGAAATTAAATAAAATCTCATTTCACGTGACTTTATTAACATTCAATAGGTTGTTTCTCCCCAATAAATCGTAGTTAATTGCTTACCGAAGTTTCGGAGCTATTGAGAACCACTCGATTTGGCGTTCAACAATTAATTTGGTTTCCTAGTCTAGGTAGTTCGATAATGGGTCTATTCTATTAATCATAAGATTGAATTTGTGGATGTTAAGGAAAATAGATTAGAAATCATTGTTGTTTACAACAATGACCTACAAATGTAAACTATACATTTTATTAAATTTTGTTTATTACAGACTATTATCTGCCTCGATAGCCAGATACCTACCCGATGGTCCTGGGTTCATTTCCCAGGTCGGCCAAAGTGTTTCGAATTTTTCAATGTAAGAGTATAGCCCGATTTTGAGATCACAACCCGCATTTGGCAAGCGTTATGATAAAGTCATTACGCATCAATTGTAGCAATGAGTTTGTTTCAATGATGGAATCCTTTGCCCAGTAATGGGGCAACCCAGCTACACACGACTTAAAGTTTACACTGACACCCCTATCAACCGTCAGGTTACAAAGTAGGTGTCAGATATTCTTGTGCAAGCACAAGGGACCATCTACGTCAGGTCATAACGCCAGATCAGGACGCGCCGAAGCGCATTCTTCATCCGGTACTTTTAAGACCAGTGTCTCGAGCCAGTTGCCCCGTGGACACGATAGTATACCTATTATCCAGATAGGTTACCGGAGCTGTAAGCTCGCTCACTTCTCGTTCTCGTTCTCGCCCAGTAATGGGGCATTAGGTATATAGACTATTTACTTACTTACTTCGCTGGCTCAGCGACCCAGAAGTGGGTCTTGGCCTCTGTACGCCATTTTGTTCGGCCTTATTTACTGTACTGTAACACTAACTCCCTTACAAATAAACAGAGAATAAGGTTCGAAAAGTTATTCCGTGTTTTGTTCCTGTCATGTAAACTTCATTTCAGATTAGAGTAAAAGAGATAAGAGAAAACATGGAATAGTTTGCCAGCACACGTTTTCCTTCCTTCCTATGATATGGGGTCCTTCAAACGAGGCGTGAAGAGGCACCTTGTAGGCCGGCAAAGTGAGGATAACTGACGCTGCGTTGTTCTCACGCTGCACCAGTTATCGTCGCATCTGGATTCCATATTTACTTAACATCAGGTGAATTGGAGTCATTTGCCGTGCTACGTATAAAAAAAAAAAAAAAAAAGACACGGAGTAATTATTCCAAGCTTATTCTTTGTGTGTTTGTAAGGCACTAACAATGTATTTCTAATTAGATTAGAACTGTGATTAGAAATACTAAAATCTGTGTCATGTGCGTTTATAATTAAATTATTTTATTACAAAGTACTGGGTGTATGCGAACAGCACAACTCTACATAGTAACACTTAATTACGGGGTAATTTCATTAACAAATGGTAATTATAACAAGTGGTCCGTGGGAGAGATCGTAAAGTTTCTGTTATAGTTGTTAACGAATACATGTGAATAGCTGATATTTGGAGTCATAGAAAGAGCGGTGAATGAATTTGCCTTGAATTTAGGTATTTTTTTTTTATTTTACGAGGAAGTGATTGGCTTTCATCTAACCTGGTACGTGATGATAGGGCCTAAGATAAAACCGCCCTATAACTAACTTTTATCGTGAGGTCATCGAGATTTTGAGATACTATGAGAGATAATCTCGTTAACTTTAGGATCCGGGTATTGAAAAAATTATATAATTTATCCAATATTTTACTTTACCACTTTGCTTCCTTTTGGTAGGGGGTATAGGGCTAGGGCATTTTTGGTTCAGGTTCTTCTTCATCATTATCTTATCATTATTGTCAGTGGCATTATTGTGGTCAGACACTTAGAGATAAGATAGCTAGTTCCTCCAGTACTTAAGCATTCCAGGTGAAGAGTTATCCTCACTTAACATGTTCATACGTACAACTAAATTTCCGAATTCAAATTAATCATGAGCTTTCTTCCATCCATTCCCCATCCCCATCTCTTCCCGTGGGTGTCGTAAAAGCCGACTAAGGGATCATTCCAGAGAATGGGCAGCAGCATCTCTCTGAGGTTACCCTCAACCTACTGCGATCGCCATCCCGCCCGCCAAGCGTGGCGATTACGGCAAATACCCCCCATGATGATGCTTGGCGGAGGCCTTTGTCCAGCAGTGGACGTCTTTTGGCTGAGATGATGATGATGATGATGAGCTTTCTTTTCTACACTAGAGCTTTTTAAATCTTTTTCAATCTACCGCTGGTTTTATAGACACGCCATCGCTGAGTCACGCGCCAAATAATCTTGGCGTCTGTATTCTCGTTTTGTTAAGCGCTAATTTTTCATTTCTAACTATTGGAGTGGCGTAAGAACCATAACGAAAGATAGATTCATTGCCGACGCGCGCGACGCATCTTAACGGCTACATTATTAGGACTATTGCTGTTTTGGAGGAAATAGCTAATGGATAATGGATTTATTCCGTTCACGTGGAGCGCGCTTTCGTACTGTGATAAGTACGAGTATGTGCTGATTCCTGGCTAGTGATGTTGGTGATTTTCAATAGTATAACTACACGGTGCCTACACGGGCCTACACGGGCCATTGCTCTGCAATTGCGTAGAGATATTGCGTCACTCAGCGTGTTTTACCGCTTATACCATGGCGAGTGCTCTGAAGAACTCTTTGACCTCATCCCACCTTCTCCCTTCTTCCATAGGAGTACACGTGCTGCTCTCCCGAGTCATCGCTTCACTGTCTCTAATATTCCATCGCGCACTAAGAAATTTGGTGACTCGTTTTTTGTCGCACCTTCAAAACATGGAATAGTTTGCCAGCACACGTTTTCCCTCCTTCCTATGATATGGGGTCCTTCAAACGAGGCGTGAAGAGGCACCTTGTGGGCCGGCAAAGTGAGGATAACTGACGCTGCGTTGTTCTCACGCTGCACCAGTTATCGTCGCATCTGGATTCCATATTTACTTAACATCAGGTGAATTGGAGTCATTTGCCGTGCTACGTATAAAAAAAAAATAATAATAATAACTACACGGTGTAAAAATGTCTTGAACAAAGCCGAAACATATACATAATACAAGAGTACATAACACCAAGCAACATAACATGTAGATTTTGAAAAAAGACAAAGTGTTGAAAAAATTCCACGTGCGGGATTCGAACCCCCATGACATGCCAGGTCAGGGGCACTGCCAACTATGCTATCGCTCAATCCAACTCGCCGAAATTAATCAACACTATCTACTTTTACTTTATAAGCCAAAGGAGCCCTTTTCAATGTCGACAACTACGTCATCAACATCCGATCTTAATATTTTTACAAATATTGAAAGGTAATTTGTTCGCAACAATATTTGCGTAAAATTATATGTAAACAATCAAAACATGTAGAAATAACAGCTGGGGAAAACACGTAAGTTTTTCAGTTAATAAAAAACGTTCTCTTCAGCATGCCAAAATGTAATATGCGCAACAGCCTGTACTTACCTACCTAAGGGTAAATATTTGTATGGCATCTGCGTTTGATGTCCCTACATCATCATCATCATCATCATCATCATCATCATCATCATCATCATCATCATCATCATCATCATCATCATCATCATCATTATCATCATCACCATCATCATCATCACCAGCTCATTTTATTTTTTTTTTTTTTTTTTTTTTTTCATTTATTCTGGCAACAAACAGTCATTTTCACAAAAAGTATATAGTAAGTACAAAGTAGTATAAAGACCTACAGTGCCAAATAATTTATATAAGATATAACATAGGATGAGTAATGTGATTAAACAAAGGTTCTCAGAGAAACATTATAAAAAAAGTTAAGAAAAGCATGCATAAACATTTTGAGCTATATAATACACACTAGGTACTTAACCAAGCTTAGCTACTTAGTTAAGTTTTTTCTTTAATTCTTGTTTCAATGACAACAACGACATCTTGAAAAGATCAATTTCAGAAAATTCTTTATTATAAATATTGGTGGAACGGTGGACAAAAGAGTTACGTGTATAATTTTTACGTAATTTTGGAGGAACAAAAAGTTTGGGTGTACGTGAGGAGCGCACTGGAAGTCGAACACGAGACACGAAAGGTATCCTACTAAGGAGTGTTGTGGAATCGATATAATTATTTAAAATCTTGTACAGAAACACAATGTCAAACATCTTTCGTCTATTGCAGAGAGATAATATTTTGTACTTAAGTAATGAGTCACTATATAGTTCTTCTACAACGTTATGACGATAGTTGAGAGACCTAATAAATCTTTTTTGCACTTTTTCTATTCGATTTATATGTAATTGATAGCAAGGACTCCAAACTGTGCTACAAAAATCAAGAATTGATCGAACAAAGGCAAAGTATAAAATTTTCAAAGTTAATACTTTATGAAAGGGTTTACTAATCCTTAGTATAAACCCTAGGTTACGATTTGCAATACCTAGTATATGGTCCACGTGGTTAACAAATGATAATTTTGAATCCATAACTGTTCCTAGGTCTCTGATACAAGTCACTCTTTTGACAGTAGTGTCATTTAACTTGTAGTTGTATATAGTATTTTTAACTTTTCGAGTGTATGATATGATATGGCATTTGTCACTGTTCAGATACAATTGATTGGATGTACAGTAGTTTTCCAGGGCAAGCAAATCCTTTTGCAGTCCGAGGCAGTCCTCAATCGATCTAATAACAGTATATAGCTTTGTATCGTCAGCATATTGTAGAAAATTGCAATTCTCCAGTACAAAACCCATGTCACTAATATAAAGAGAAAAAAGTAATGGACCGATATGGGATCCCTGTGGAACTCCTGATGGCACAGGAAGGAACTGGGAAGAATACCCCTTCACACAAACTGCTTGACTCCTGTTGTTGATGTATGACTTGATCCATCTGAGAAGACAACCGTGAACTCCGGCCCTCGCAAGCTTTTTGATAAGTAAATCATGATTTATTTTGTCAAATGCCCTAGAGAAGTCAGTGTACACGGCGTCAACCTGCAAGTCATCGTCCATGGCTTGTGACAAAAAGTCAGTAAATGTTAGCATGTTACTATCCACACTACGACGCTTAAAGAAACCATGCTGCTGGACGGGTATGTAGTTCCGGACAAAAAATGAGAGTTGAGATGTTACAATTTTTTCCAAAATCTTACCTATGACACACAATTTAGAGATAGGCCTGTACTCAGAAATCTGATCTCTCTTTTTATTTTTTGGGATGGGAGTAACAAGTGATTTTTTCCACTTATTAGGAAAAACACCGCATTCAATAGAGCGCTGAAAGATTATTGTCAGGGGAATGGCAAGTTCTTCAGCACAGTTGGAAATGAGGATGGGGTGGATTTCATCGTGACCTGCTCCCTTATGAACATTAACTCGTTTGAGCTCCTTTAAAACAATGTCATGGTCAATATTTATGGTATTAACATCAACAGTTAAAGGTGAGTATTTTGGATCGATAGGAGATTGGATAAGAGACTCGGTCGTGGATATAAAAACTGAGTGAAAATACTCATTGAAAGCGTCACAGATTTCCTTACCGCTCGATAATGTTTGACCATTGTACGACATAACTTCTGGGATACCATTAATTGCGTTTTTTGATTTTACAAAAGACCAAAAGAATTTAGGGTGCGTTTTAATTTTGTCCTCTGATAAATGAATAAACTTTTTGTAACAATCTGTTTCCGCTTTTTTTAATCTACTTCTTAATAGTGAAAACGTCTGGTAATCACACGAGTTTCCATAACGTTTCCATTTCTTGTGAAACTTAGCCTTTTCTTTTGATATTTTTATTAGCGGAAGAGTGTACCAAGGGGGATAATTTTGCTTAATTTTAGTATTAGATGTTGGTACATACCTATCAATAATATCATTAAGATTGCTATAAAAATAGTTTGTCATTGTGTCTACGTCACGTATGGTGCCAAAAGTGTCTCTCCAATTGATAGACGTTATTGCAGATTTTATCGACTCATAATTTGCTTTATAAAAGAGTTTTTTTTTATAATATGCAACTTTAAGAGGAGCGGGAAAATTTAATTTTAAATCTAAAATTAATGACTTGTGATGGAGATCTTCTGTCACCAAAGGATGATCACAAGGTTTAACCTGACAGTATTCACTACAGAACACAAGATCAAGGAGTCTACCATTTGCATTAAATTGAGCATTGTACTGTGATAAAGATGATAAATTAATGAAGTCTGCAGTTAGGCAGGCTAAATTATTATTATTTGTTTGTAAATCCATACAATTAGAACATATATTATAAGACCAAGATCCATGCGTAACGTTAAAATCACCGAGTACAATAAAAACGTCATTTGGTTTGGAGTTTATGAATTCACTAACTCTGTCATAGAATGATGCTAACAAAGACTCGTGTTTATTTCCGTGTGCTATATACGAAGTTATTAAGTGTAAATAGCGAGGTGTGCTATGACGGGGTAAGGCGGGAGTAACAGGTAACGCGCGCAGCGGCATCGATAGCCATAGTTCTTCGGCCGGCGGCGGAGGCGCACGCATGTTGTGACAATTAACTGAGCATAATTCGCGCCTAACCGCGATCATTACTCCGCCACCCCGCTCAAGACCACTTACCTTTACGTCACGATCACAGCGATAAACCTCATACCTTTGGTCAAAATACTCAGTATCATGGAAGTTATCATTTAGCCAAGTCTCAGTTATACAGATAACGTCATAATTACTAATCAAAATACTCCTAAGAAAATCATGTGACTTTGTGCGTAGGCCCCTCACGTTTTGATAATAAATTGTTAAGTTATTGTTATCGTATTTTAATAAAAATTATAAAATTAATAAGAAGGGAGATAGTTCCACCAACATTAAATATAGACAAAATATAACCGATACGAAGTCGCTTATTACACCAGACAATTGATAATCGAAAATACATATTTTTAAGGTAAACACGTAACATTAACATTCTTATTATTTTAGAAAAGTTTGACAGTATGAACTTGAAATAGCTTGTTAATAGTCATTGAATCTTACTAAGATCGCTTTCACTAGACATCAAAAGTACCTTAGACGTATCATTTTTTCGAACGAAGATTTTACACTCTGATAACCAAACGTACTTATAGTTTCTTTCCTTTGCAAGTAGACGTGCTTGCTTATGTAATAGTTTGTTTCGTGGGGTTAGGTGGTCACTTATGAAGATAGGCTTGGACGGTCCGTCCAATCCTGCGTCCACTGTTGTTAAGCCGCGCCGCACCCGCGCTGCCGCCAGCATGTCTGCTTTCCGCTTCCTTTGTGTGAATTTTACGATAATGTTGGGGATTGACGACGAGTCACGGGGGCCAACAGCTGTTGAGTTTTCGTTATCTTTTGAGTTGAAACGACGCACCCGGTGCACATAATCAATGTCGGAAGGTGTTAAATGAAAACCTATCTTTGTTGCGATGTTGTTTATGATAGTAACTAGGTTTTCACTTCTTGAAAATGGAATCCCAGTAATTTCTAAGTTGTTGATTCGTCCTAGTTGTTCCTTGACACTTAGCTTCTCAGACAGTTCATTGACCGTTGACTGTATCTCAATCATTTCTTTATTTATTGATTTAACCTTCTGGGTATTAAGGTCGCTGGAGGATTGAAGCACTGAAACGTCACTTTTGATTACAGATTGCTGTTCATTTAGTTTCTGAACGGTAGTTTTGATTACTTGCATTTGCGACTTAAATTGACTAAAATCGTCACGAAGCGATCTTAATTCACTTATAATATTTTCATTTTGAGTATCAAGGGTAGCCTTTATTGAAGCCATAACTTTATTTTGGAAGTCAAACAGAATTTCTTGGAAATTGCATTCGCACTCCGGCACCTTCCTCTTCCGTTGCGTTGTATGGGGAACATCATCATCGCGAAGTTTGGATAAATCGGGATGTGATCCGGTACTTCGGTTTGTAGGGCTCCTTTGTACGCTCATTATTCACGATTTTTTCAATGTCCCCACTGCTGGAGCACAAGCCTTTCCTGTGGATGGATAGGGAGAACCACCACGCGGGCCCAATGCGGTTTGTTGGTTGTTAACGACTGCTAAGCAGCTGGGACAAACGACTTTACGTGCCTTCCGAAGCATGGAGGAGCTCGAGATGATAAATTTTAGGTCACCCATCCGCTGACCTAACCTTAGCAATCACAGACCGAGCGCGTTAAAAACTACGCCATCGAGCTCCTCATCATCAACATCATCATCAGCATATTTTAATCTACTGTTGGACATAGGCCTCTCCAAGTGCACGCCACTGAGCACCATCCGCGGCGTTTCTCATCCAGCTACTATTCCTTAATGGCGTTTTGTAATTTACAAAATGTTATTAAGAAAGAAACAAAGAAAGAAAAACAATTATATTTTTTAGTTTTTTTTACAATTATTTATCTTAATAGTCTCGTGAAGTATTTACTTCCAAGCTTTTTTCCTAGTATTTAGTACAAAAAGTATTAATCCTCAGTGTCTTATCTATACTAATATTATAAAGAGAAAACCTTTGTATTTTTGTATGTATGTATGTTTGCAACGAATAAACTCAAAAACTACTGGACCAATTTAAAAACTTATTTCACCATTAGAATGCTACATTAGCGCTGAGTAACATAGGCTATATTAAAATATATATACATATATTTATATTTAAAGTACTAAAAACGACAAATAGATTTTCCAATACAAAATGATTTTTTTGTTTTGTTGTCATGGAAACCATTGATATATATTTAGCTCAATGATGGAAACTCTCAAAGCGGTACGAAGTCCGCCGGGTCAGCTAGCATATTATAATTATAAGGGTAACGCGGTCCATTTATTTGATCCAGTAAATTGATAAAGGCAATCTCAAATGTAACGTTTTTCTCTGTCCTCTACATGAGTAAGATGTGAGTGTATTTGTAAGTGGGAGGGTAAATATCAATATGCTTACATTAGATTTTAATGTATTGGTATTACTATGTTGAGAGTAGGTATTGCTAGTGAGTTGTAGGTAAGTACCTGGTGTGTCACATTTATATTTTTATTTAGAGCATTTACATTACAAGTCTACCTTTGTCAAATTATATATTAATTTTCGATTTGATGTAATGGTAACTTTACTGAGTAATATATTTACTTAGAGGAGATATTATCTCTACTGTACCTTTCGCTCACTCCTTTTTTAATTGCGCGCCCGACAGTGTCCACAATTTGGTCTTATATTTTGTTACCATCGTTATGTATATTATGGTTCAATATATATCATCATCATCATCATCAGCTCATTTTATGTCCTCACTGCTGGGGCACGAGCCTTCCCTATGGATGGATAGGGAGAACGGGCCATAAACCACCACGCGGGCCCAGTGTGGATTGGCGGTTGTTAACGACTGCTAATGCAGCCGGGACCAACGGCTTAACGTGCTTCGGAAGGCACGTTAAGCACGGAGGAGCTCGAGATGATAAATTTTTGGTCACCCATCTGATGACCGGCCTTTGCGAAAGTTGCTTAACCTCAGCACTCGCAGACCGAGCGCGTTAACCACTGCGCCATCAAGCTCCTCCAATATATATATATTAAACCATATATACAATAAATAGATATAAGTATAAAGTATTGAGCGCTTCCAAAACAATAAACAAATTCTCTATTTAAACGTTATTAAATCAAAACGTATGGTAAATCTCTCACTAGCTAGACACTCCCAACACGTTTTTTTAAAGCGAAAGCCTGGAAGATATCGCTTAACGCTAAAACCTACAACTTTTACCCTAGTTTTCCTATTTGCTTGTTCAATAAGCAGAGAGTACTTATAATGTTTTTTTTATGTAGTAGCAACAATTCTCGCTGTCGCGTCGCCGCCATCTAGATCAAGGACGCGATCGTATTATTAATTGACACGCCGTAATCCATAGTTCGACGAACCCTCCTCTGATTCGGTAATAATATTCGACGCGATATTGATGGCCGATGAAAATGAGACAAGATGAATAAATGAATAAATGTGATGTATTTTGTACTTTCACAAAGTAAAAGTTTGGTAATTATTATTATTATCTCCTTTATTAGAACAAATATAATAATATAATATATCTATTCATTTATTTACATTACAATTATATTTATTTACAACATAATTTAAAAATTTTATTGTATTATTCATAGTATTATTCTCTTTATTTATTTTCTTTCTTAAAACTAGATTTTTACAATATTTTAATATAAAAGCAATAAAACATTATAAAAACCTAATCCTAGAGTACCACCAACAGCGGGGCAGGGCCCAAGCTACCGGTGGTCAGGGCTGCAGAGTGAGAAACCTCCTGACAATACGTGCCGTGTCCAGGAGTGTTGCCTTCTGTATCTGACCCTTAATCCAGCCATCCAGCGAAAGTCTCTTGAGTATATATAGTATAGTAATATAGTATATAGTATAGTATTATTATTATTATTATTTATTCCCTTTTTTTTAATATTTGTGTTTATTAATATTTTTATTTATTTTTAGTTAATTTGGTAGTGTAATATTTATATGTCAGTAAATTCGGATTACTTTAACGATAGCTCGGATGAATTTGAAAGTGCCTGTAGTGACATATCCACATACTCTGACACCGATGCCGATGCTCTCTCACTTGATGTAAAGTTGCGGTCTATTTTTCACAGAAAATCCAATTTCCTTAACCTGGTGCACATCAACGCTCAGAGTGTCCCTGCGCACATTTCCGATCTTAATGTGTATTTTAACAACGGGCTTGTCGATGGAATTTTAATTTCCGAATCCTGGCTTAAACCATCCCTTCAGTCTCCTCTTTTTACTCTTAATGGATACAAACTTTATCGCAACGACAGGGTCGGCATTGGTGGTGGTGGTGTTTGTATATACATCAAAGACCACATCTCGTGCTCTGTTGTCAGCCAGTCCCCTAGTGCTTATACTGGATCGTTGGAATACTTGTTCCTGGAGCTAAGCTTATACCACTCCAAAATCTTAGTAGGTGCAGTTTACAGTCCTAATAATCACGTAAATTACTTTGAAACCTTTGAGACTACACATGAATCCCTGAGTTCTACTTACAACCATGTTATATTGATGGGTGATCTTAATACTTGCTTACTTAAAAATAACGTTCGCTCTTCCCGCCTAAATTCAATTGTAACTTCTGTCAACTTTGTTTTGCTCCCTCTCACTGCCACCCATCACTCTCCTAATTGTCAGCCATCTCTCTTAGACGTACAGATAGTTTCTAGACCAGATTCAGTCCTTTTACATGGGCAAACTATTGCTCCATTCTCATACCATGACCTCATATATCTGTCCTATCGTGTACGCAAACCCAAGTCAAAAACTAAAGTCATTTTTCGGCGTAGTTTTGGTAAAATTTGTATGGATCGCTTGAGGGAAGATTTTACTGCGATTGACTGGTCTTCCTTGTTTGCAGCTGACACTGTAAATGAGAAGGTTAGAATTTTTAACAAACAAATGACACAGCTATTTAATTATCATGCCCCTCTCAGAGCAGTGCGAGTAAAGCTGCCTTCCTGCGCCTTGGCTTACGCCAATGATTAAGAAGGTTATGCGACGTAGGGATAAGGCCAAATCCGTGCTTAAGAGATTTCCTAGTGACGACAGTCTGCACTCCTACAAGAGACTGCGTAATCTTTGTAACAGGCTCTGTCGGGACGCTAAGAGACGATACATCCATTCCTCGATTCACGACCTACCTTCTGGTCAGGTCTGGAAGTTTCTAAAAACTATTGGTGTGGGTGGAGACCGCAACGTTACTTGTGACCTACCTGACCTTAAGTTGCTTAACGAGCATTTTGCAAACTCACCAGTCTCTATTGCTGATTCTACCAAGGCATCCACGCTTGCCTTTCTGAACACTGTTACTCGCCCTGACTGTGAGCCTTTTTCATTTCGCGAAGTCACTGAGGGGGAGGTTAAGAAGGGTATACTTTCCATAACATCCAAGGCGGTAGGCAAAGATGGCATTTGCCGTGACATGCTAATACCTATCCTTGATGACGTTGTGCCCGTCATCACTCACATTTTTAACTCCTCGCTGGTAACCAACGTCTTCCCCAATGATTGGAAATTGGCTGACGTAATTCCCATCCCAAAGATCGCTTCCCCTACCAACTTGTCCCAGTACCGTCCCATCTCAATCCTTCCATTTCTCTCCAAGGTCCTTGAAGGCGCTGTTCAAAAACAACTATCCGCATATGTTTCACATAATAATTTGATAAGTCAGTTCCAATCCGGTTTTCGTCCTGGCCATAGCACGGTAACCGCCTTGCTTAAAGTCACAGACGATATTCGACATGCAATGGATAATCGCTTGTTTACAATTATTATTCTACTTGACTTTAGCAGCGCCTTCAACTCTGTTGACCATGACATCCTCCTTGCCACTCTCCACTCCCTTAACATTTCCCCTTCTGTGATCGCTTGGTTCGCTGACTACCTTTGCAATCGCTGCCAGAGAATCAAGAGTGATGACTGCTTTTCTGATTGGGCTCCTCTAACTGCGGGTGTGCCACAGGGGGGGGTACTCTCACCTCTCCTTTTTTCATTGTTTATAAATGAACTTACCAAAGTAATACCTTCCCCGTACCACCTGTATGCAGACGATATGCAACTTTATCGACATTTCGATGCAGCCAACACAAACGCAGTTATTGAAGACATCAATAAGGATCTCCTCTTGGTGAAGTCTTGGGCCGATGCATTCGGTTTACTTGTGAACCCAACGAAGTCGCAAGCAATAATCATAGGTAGCAGCAAACTGTACAGCAGACTGGATGTTAGCGGTCTTCCCTGTATTTCATATGACGGAGTAAATATTACATACGCTGAAAAAACTAAAAATCTTGGCCTCGTTTTTGACCGTACACTGTCCTGGAAGGCGCAGGTAAATGAAGTTAGTCGGCGCATGCACTACTCCTATCATTCTCTCAAGCGACTCCAGTTTTTCTTACCCTACAATACCAAAATTATGCTAGCTCAGTCGCTTCTACTCCCCCTTCTCGACTATGCTGACGTTTGTTATCTGGACGCTACTGAGGAGCTGCTTAACAAACTGGAACGACTGCAAAATTTGGCAATCCGGTTTATATTTGGTTTGCGTAAATTTGACCACATTTCTGAATTTCGGTCGAAATTAAAATGGCTCCCAGTTCGACTTCGTCGAGATATGCACATCCTTTCCCTCCTTTTCAAAATACTTAACTACCCCTAGCTCCCTCATTACCTGCGTTCCCGATTTACGCTCATACCCGTCTCTTCCCGTCCCAAACGTTCCTGCGACACACGAACCCTAATATGTCCCCAATGTAATTCTAATTTTTACTACAAATCATTCTCAGTATATGCCGCACGAATGTGGAATAGACTGCCTGCCAGCATTCGTGAGAGTTCATCGGTAGAATCTTTCAAACACAAGCTCAAAGAGCATTATCTGTCTAACGGCTAATATGACAGTGACACCCCGTTCATACATAATTAGTTTTTATTTTAATATGTATATAGGTATGTATATATTTATAATATAATATTTTATTTTAAATTAGTTATTTCATTAGTTTAAATATGTTTGTTAGTCCATACTAATGGTATTATTTACAATTTATTAGTCCCGCATACTTGTTTATTGCACCACAGCTAGGGTTGGCTGGAAGAGATCTCTTCTAGAGATAAGCTCACCTTTGTATATGTCCTGTGTTACGTGTATTTAAATGTATTTTTTCTTTGTACAATAAAGGATTAATTAAAAAAAAGGAAATAGAAATAAAAATATACACATAATTTTTACAAATAAAAAAGGGACTCCAAAATGCTGCCAAGCGGGAGAGTGCCCAGGACGCTGGCGGCGTTGTCTCTTTGAATGACCAAACTTAAACGTTGGCCAAAATACGCGCCAGCTCGAGGGTCACCAGTGGTCTCTATAAGGCTAGCGGAAATTTCTTTAAATAGCTTTCGAGCTGCCGGTCCCCATGGTCCCAAAGTTTCAACCCCAAACGGCGCAAATATGTGCCCAAGGCTTAGAAAACTATATTTACGCCTTTTGAGGTCCTCAGCCGCTGAAGCTGCCGCGCCAGCCCTAACCGAAATTGCCCTAATGTGGGATGGAGCTAGAGTGTCCACGCACGTCGCATCCCACACCAGGGATCGACCTTGCGACCAGGCAACGAGCGTCATTCCATCGGGCCTCTTTCCATCGTCACGAGCCAGCCCATTGGGTTCCAATACAGCTGGCACATTGACGGTAGAAAGCGCACGGCGAATGACGTCGTTTAGATTCGCGTGTCGCGACAGAGTACCAGCGCTTTGCTGGCAAGAAAGACCATGGTGCCCAAAAATATCCACTTCAGTCCCGCAAAGGCAACGATGAGGTTCATTTGTTTTAATGCCCAGGCGTAAGCGAACTGACAAAGTGAGTGTAGGGCCGGTTAAAAGGGTGCCTGTGTTGGGTAAGGGTATGGCGTGTAGCCAAAAACCGGCCTCCCTCTCCGAAACGGCAAGAAGACGAGCTCGTTCCCTATCATTAACAGCACTCTCTATGAGCGCGGAGAAAGTCATCTTACAGAGCGGCTCGTCCTTGGGAGTTAAGGAAGGTTGGTAGGTCGCAGTTTTGGCAGATAGCAGACCAGGCATTTCTGGCTTCCGACAGGCACGACACTTCAACGCCGCCCAGGGACGGAAGAATAATTTTAGATGTTAAAGTGAGCGTGCTGTGTACAGAAGACAGAAAAGCCGGTAGTGATAGGTCTTTTATACTGCGAATACCCAAGCCCCCAAACCTGATGGGAAGGGAGGCCTGGGTCCATGATTTGCTATCGAAATGACAATTTAAAACTGATGATAAAGTACTCTGAATGGACGCGTCGAGTGATAGAAGAAGATTAGGATGTTTCCACAATGGACAACATCGGAGCAGATAGATAGCCCTTGGAGCAAACAAACAAAAACGGATGATGGTAAAAGCTATATGAGGATGGATATTTAAAAGGCGCTCTACGATGCCGTTGAATTTGAGGGAGATTGAATCGATGAGAGGCGGAATGGATTCTGAGAAAATGGGAGCGCCTAATAAGGAAAGGGTGTCTTTATTCTGAATTTTGATGTTTGGGGCCAAAGAATTAATTTAGAAATAATATTTGTTTTTTCCACTTCCGATTTTAAGTTAGAGACATATAATTCGCATTTACTGAAATTTAAATTTAAACCTATGTTTCTGAACTTAGCGATGAGGGAACGGAGATCCTCCAGGACAAAATTCACATCCCCACCAAGAGTGCCATCATCCAAATACCACAGGTTTAGTTTCGAAAAGAGGGATGAAATAATGGGATGGATTGCGAGACTGAAAATGGCTGGCCCAAGAGGATCACCTTGCTGACAGCCTACTGCAGAATTTATGGGGTGATTACGAAACAGTAATTTTGAAGGACTGCTATAGCATTGCCAAAGGTAATTGTATACATGAGGGGTTATTTGTTTTATTTGAGTCAACAAAGCGCCTCTGTCTACAGAATTAAAAGCATTTTTCACGTCAACTTTTAATAATACTTCGCCTCCATTTTGATCGAGGAAAGTGCGAGTCGCGTGGACAGCAGCTTCGCAACCGCCTCTGCTACCAAAACCTTATTTATTTCCTTTATTTATTTTCTTTCTTAAAACTAGATTTTTACAATATTTTAATATAAAAACAATAAAACATTATAAAAACCTAATCCTAGAGTACCACCAGCAGCGGGGCAGGGCCCAAGCTACCGGTGGTCAGGGCTGCAGAGTGAGGAACCTTCTGACAATACGTGCCGTGTCTAGGAGTACTGCCTTTTGCATCTGACCCTTAACCCAACCTTTCAGCGAAAGCCTCTCTAGGTGTTAATCGAGTCTCTTCGCTATCAGACCGTTTGCCGAAACGACTATCGGTACAATAATGGTTGAATCCACATCCCACATGGCGGTAACCTCGTGAGCCAAGTCAAGGTACTTACTGAGCTTGTCCTTCTCGGCTTTCACAAGATTCTCATCATGAGGTATGGTGATATCTACCAGTATTGCCCGGCGCTGGGATCGGTCGACCACCACGATATCAGGCTTATTGGCGACAATAGTCCTGTCCGTAATGATAGAGCGATCCCAGTAAAGCGTTGCATGATATTATTATTATTATATAATTGTTATTGAGAACGTCTCTCTCTCTATCTTTCTCTTACTAGTTATAGTCCCAGATGGTGGTAAGGTCAGTTTCTCTCCTCCAAATCGCTCTGTCCTCGACGTCGTCATCAGAAACTTTGCAATCTCTCTGTTATTTATTTATTTATTGTTATAATAAACTTACAACTTGCTCCTTACTACATCTCTCCATCTGGCCTTGGTCAACCACTAGATCAGCGGCTGGGTATGGTGAGTTGTAGTGCCTACAAGCCCTAGTTAGACCGAAGCGTACGCCAAAGGCAATCGGTAGCCGACAACTTACATTTTACGATTACTATGACTTATAACGAGCTTGTTTATTTATTTATTTATATGCTAATGATAATGATTAAATAACTGACTGATATTTGTATGATTATTTACATATAATTTTACGCAAATATTGTTGCGAACAAATTACAATTTGAAAAAAGACAGTGTTGAAAAAATCCACTATAGCACAGTTGGCAGTGCACCTGACCCGGCATGTCATGGGGTGCGTGTTCGAATCCCGCTCGTGGATATTTTTTTTCAACACTGTCTTTTTTCAAATTGATATTTGTATTTTTATGTTTTTTATTTTTCGTTATTTGGGTCAATAAACTATTTCTTGTTCAAAGGCCGTCCACAGAGTATATTAATCACTCACTCTAAAAACAACATGATATTTTAATTTGAGTTGGTAATGTTAAAAAGCAGTTAAACTAGCATTGTATTGAAGGGTTGATAAAGCTAAAATACGACATTTTTCTCTTGAAAATATTGGTTTTCCTGTGGACGAAACCATGCCTCCCATACAAACAGCTAGTGTCCCTTTTCCACGTGTTCAAAGTACGAATACGTCCTAAATCAAAAAAATGTATGACAAAGTCTTAACTGTTAATGGGAAAATGTTAAGAATATCACTGAGTAACTACTGTTTAAATCACTGCAAAATATTCGTAACCACAATTTTGCAATAAATAAAAAAGTCGGAAATGATCCGTGTCCCCCAACAGAGTCCACGTACGGCCGTCACCTAGCAAACCACCTTCTTGTTAGTAAAGATTGAATGAGCCAACGACATCTACATGCTCAGGCAATCAGAGAAGATACTGAGTATCGTATGATCGAATCAAGGTCACTGTTTACCTTGATGCAACGCGGCCAGTTCGCTCGCGACCGGCACGTTAGGTGAATGTGTTGGAAGTGTGTCTGCTGGGAAACCGCAACAAAGTCGTAAGTTTTTAACAATTTAAGCTATTTTGTATCTTAATAGAAGCAAATCCGGTCTGAAATGCTAAAACAAAAGATTTTTGTGAAAATTCTTCAGTTTTTTATACAATCATTGCTAATTTTATGTCAAATGTCTTTTGGGTAACCAGTCCCTTGGGTCACTACAGTGGTGACTCAAGAGACTTTATTGGTTACCCAAAAGACAACTATCATAATTCTAATTATTATCTTTTTGTATATTATTTAAATTTCAAGTATTTTTCATTTTTCCATTGTACATAATATAAATTAGAACGTAGTACAAAATAAAATAAGATTCCACTGGCTATTTGTATCTTTTTTTGTTTCTAACCACGCAATGGATTTTGATACGGTTTCGAATAATGAAAAGAGCTATAAACGAAGAAGGTTTATGAAAATAAATTAATAATAATAATTTTGAAAATCTGGATCAGCATAATTATGTAATGTGTGTAAAATTTCAGCTTTACTATACGTATTTTTATTGTTCTAGAATATGCCTCTAAGCAACAAAGAAAAACAAAGACGTTATAAAGAGAAGTTAAAGAAAGATCTCAACAAGTATGAAGAATATAAGAAAAAGAAAAGAAAACTGATGTTGGTAAGTAAGAAATGGAGTCCAGATCCAGACGCGAAGATATCTGGTGCAGCGTGAAAACAAACGTAGCAGCAGTTAACCTCATTCTGCCGGCCTACAAGGTGCTTCTTCATGCCTCTTTTGAAGGACCCCATAACATAGGAAGGAGGGAAAACGTGTGCTGGTAGACTATTCCATCTTAAGGAGGTGCGACAAAGAAACGAGTCACCAAATTTCTTTGTGCGCGATGGGATATTTGAGACGAGGTCAAAGAGCTTTTCAGAGCACTCGCCATGGTATAAGCGGTAAAAACACGCTGAGTGACGCAACATCTCTACGCAATTGCCGAGATTCGAGAGTATTTGCGACTTCTGCATTGCCGATAATGCGTTCAGCGCGACGCTGCAATCTGTCCAAAGCATCAAGAAGCTTTGCGGAACCGTCCCAGATGTGCGAGCAATACTCCACGCAAGACCGTACCTGTGTCTTGTACAAAAGGCACAACTGGTCTGGCGTAAAGAATCGCCGCACTCTGTTCAGAATAGTTTTCGTGAGGCTGTTTTGATCACGACTTCGATGTAGTCCTTTTGGTTTAGATCGCAGCTAATCGTCATACCGAGCATGTTGGTACTGCTCTGCAGTCGCTCGATTCACTTCGGTTTCGACCCGCTTTGCCACTGGGTGACCGTTATATCCCCCATGCACCATGCTATCATCTGCATAGCAATGAATATTTCCAAGTGGAATCATATCATTGATATGCAGAAGGAACAGCGTGGGGGACAGAACGGAGCCTTGAGGGACACCAGCGTTCACTGACATAAGCTGGGAAGCGCATCCACCAGATAGAACACGAATTCTGCGCTCATGCAGGAAGCCAGCGACCCAGTTGCAGAACTGAGCAGGCAGACCGTATGCCGGGAGCTTGGGAGAGAAGAGCTTTGTGCCAGACCCAATCAAAAGCCTTGGCTATGTCAAGGCTACCTAACAGCCACCTCGCCTGTCACCTCGCTAGAAGATGACCCGTTGACCGTTTCGGCCGAAACCCGTATTGGCGATCGTGAATTATGGAGTATTCTTCTAGGTAGTGGACAAGTTGTTTATTTAAAATGCGCTCCATTACTTTGCACAAAACTAAAGATCTCCGATCTCCTTTTTTGTGGACTGATAGCACATTAGCCTCTCTCCAAGATTCCGGCATACAACCTGAAGAGAGCGAGAAACGGTAAAGGCGCGTTAACACGGGGGACAACTCCGCTACACACATTTTTAGGACTATTGGAGGGATGCCATCAAGGCCATTGGCTTTCCGGACATCGATTGACTGCAGCTCTGCACGGACATCACACTGCCTGATTTAAAAAACGGGCATTGTGTGGCCACAGCGAGAAAGTAGAGTAGAGTTTTAGAGTAGAGTTAGTTAAAAACCTATTTTACTTTAGTAATAAGAAAATCAGTCTGTTGGCTGGTAAATATAGCTCTGTTGTGTGGGTAACATTAATTATAATAAGACATTGAGGGAAAATCGTTTTTAAGATGTCATTTTGCATGCTGTTTTAGGAGTAAAGTTTATTAAAAGCCTACCTCACTTAATAATAAGGAAAGAAGACTGTTTTTTGATTAAATATTGTTCTATTTCTAAGCAATAAAAATATATAAATAACTTTGTCTTTAATTTGTAATGTAATACGTTCCTACACCTTGCTTACACAGCTTTATCATGCTTCGATGAAATAATAAATTAATACTTACCTATATAATTGTCTCTTGAGTAACTTATTTAGTGTCTTGGGTCACTCAGTGTCCCTCTTTTTAAGAATATTCTTTTTAAATTTTCTGAATACCAAATAAAGTTTTTAAATTATTATTTATAAATTAGTCACAAGTTGTGATGAAATAATCGAACGATGAACAACATATTTTAAACACAACAGCGGAATCCAAATAACTGTAAAAATAAGAGGTTTTTTATTTCCTGGTTAGCCAAGAGACAGTGTATTGGTTATTTCTACATAAACTATTAGTCATTTTCAATATATTTTATTGTTTTAAAGTAGTTTCGAAGTATATTGAATTGATGATTAGAAAAACAGTCAAATTAAATAAGAATATTATTATTTTATTACTGGTTACCCAGGGGACGCAAATCGAGGGTGAACTTTAAGTTTCATCTCAAAATCGTTACTTTCTTAATACTTACGACGCGTTCAATCACAAAATACAAATATTGAATAAGTATTCTACATAATATTCATTTATATTTACTAAAACTTCACAATTTTTTTAAAATCTTACTTGATCAAATCGTGACAAGAAATAGTTTATTCACCCATTTATTGATTTCTTTGTAAGCAGACTAGCGATGATACTGACAACTATTTTGATTTCAGGTGAGAAAGCTGTATGCTGATTGGTAAGTGTTATTAATAATATTTTCTTACTTTTTTCATTTTAGAGTTACAAATGCAGCGATCCCTATGAGGTTCGTCTCTAGCTAGAGGAATCTATTGATTTGTTTTTTTAAATATATCTTACGGGTAAGCAATTAGTTTTAATCTCACCTGGGGTTAAGTGAAAATAATGCCGAAGCTGGAAGCGCACTTCAGCCGGAAACTCAACTACTGAGGCACTGGCTATCTTATCTCTAGCTGCCGGAACACAACAACGCTACAAATATTGATGTTATGGCTACATATTTAGATGAGATGGTGGTAGCTAGCCAGGCAAGAAAACAAGCCCTACCACCAACCAAACCGAGTACACAAACATGTACCCCCCCGCTGGGAATTGAACCCGGGACCTCTGGGTCTAAACCACTAGACCACAGAGGCGATTAAAATTGTTCACTAATACATGGCACTAAACTTATGGCGTTATAAAAATTATTTCCGTTTCAAAAAATACAGTGGGCTACGTAGACGTAGGTATTTTTACTTATACGAAAATTATTTTATTTTTGTTTATTCTACTATCATTCAATCAATTATGGTCTGGAGTTCTGTACATTAATTATTTCAAAACTCTGATTGTTCAGTGCTAAATTTAATTTATTATATTTAATTTTTCTAGGAAACCTTGGTTTACAAAAATTTAATAGAGTTTTATAAAAACCAACCAACACATAAAAACCAATTAAATTAGCATTATGAGTAACGATAATAATAATAATTAAAATGTATTTATTGTGGACAGTTGTGAGTCCATTAATTTGTTAGTAAAAACATATACTTTCTAAACTATGCTAATAACAAGACTTACTAGATTATTTATTTTCTACAAACTTAGACACTAAAGACCTTACAATAAAACAGAGAATAAGCTTTGAATAGTTATTCCATGTTTTGTCTCTTTTACTCTAATTTGAAATGACGTTTACATGACTGGAACAAAACACGGAATAACTAACACCAACACCATACTGCCAGACCAAAAGATGCTGTAAGCTCTTTCTGCGTAAAACGGAACGCACCTGATTAAATTTAAATGAGGGTATACAAGTTACTAACTAATTATGAGATGACCAACACCTCAGTCTCCATGTGACCACGGACCCTGCAAAGGATTCGAAACGTCAGGATAAACATTAAATAATGTGTAAAGTAAAATAAACGCGAGTAGATCCGTAAAAGTTGATTCATTTAAATGTGTAGTGTTCGCGTAAACTTTAGAAAACAATACAGAATAACTATTCGAAGCTTATTCTGTGTTTATTTGTAAGGGAGTTAAAGTTAATGAATAATGCTAGCGCAACCTTTTCACAATTTGTAAATTAATACATCAGTAAAATAATTAGTTGAATCAAGTTTAAATAACATGAACTGCAATAGGTTCAACTGAAACATTATTCTGCGACTGAAAACTCAGTTTCAATTCAACTATTAAAGCACTGCTGTTACCAGAGATGCTTACGAATCACTTTGGAACCATATGCTTCCAAATGTTCACTCAATCGTATAAACGATTTATTACCACTCCTACAAAATGTAAAATCTTCACTTTTCTGTGCATTTTATAGACGAGCTGTTTGCATAAATGGATCGTTGTTTTTTCTTTTTTTTTTCTATGTATAGCCGCCTGCAGGTCAACCTATTCAAAACTGTCAAATTTCTTCAATAAATAATCAACCATGTGAGATCTACATAAAGTTTAAAGTCCATTGAGGTGACAGATTGTGCCACAAACTTTGTGGTAGTGCAGGCATGTGAACCACATGAGTAAATACCCGAACAGAGTCCAAGCTTGCTTAGAGCGCGCTGTGACAGGTACACTACCATAGCACGGGTATGTGTTAGGTACGCGCCGCGAGAGGATAAACCGGTTTACACCGGCACAGCCAGCGTTGTTTCGTGTTGTGGACTTTTTTTTTATTTATTCATTTATTGGTACACACACACAGATACAACAACAATACACAAAGCAAACGACAAAAAAACAAACACGATATGTTGCGGCCCCAAAACAATTGTGTACTCAAACATGCTGGGCAGGACAGTGATTTATTTCCCCTCATTTAAAAATAAATTACTAATAAGTAAAAAGAGTAGTAGCAACTCTATATACTCACTCTATAACTGATAGAGATCCGACGAAAGCCGAAATATGAAGTTTACCGGGAGACATTAAGTAAATAGATGCACTATACCTACTTTATTTTATTTTATAAATTTATTTCAAAAAAAATTCATGATGGCATTCCCTCTAGAAAATCTTTGAATGGCGTTTCGATTAAATTTCTTGCCGCCCCAAAAAATGTCCGGCAGGCTTATTACCAACCTTTAAGTGGCAGTCGCAATCGCGACTGCGTATTACGGAACGTAGAACGCTACGATAGCGCCACAAGCGAGCGATTGACGAACTAAAGTTCATGACGACCGACGCTCTAAAATAAACCGACCGATTGTAACAACCGCAACTACGTGGGGTTGGGGCATACTGAAAGTTCTGGATCTGGCCACTTACAATAAAAGAATGAAAAAACAATTATGGAACTCGAAAATGGAACTCTTTGGGAACATGTTACTTTTTATTTTGCGAGACTGTCATTTGTTTTTCAATCGTGACGTCCTTTCGAAAATTGTGTGTCGCTATTAAAATGAATTTAACTCGTGAACATTTTCGTCAATGATGTTTTTATGATTTTCGTTGTGGCTGTCAACAAGAGAGTTGCCAGAGACTTCAATTGGCATTTGGTGATGAAACACCATCTCGCAGCTCTGTGTATCCGTCTTACAGCCTGGACCGCGCACCCTGCGACTTCTTTTTGTTACCAAAAATTAAAGACAAACTTAGAGGCACACGCTATGCGAGCCCTGAATCGGCGGTAAATGCGATCCATGAAGCCATTGAAGAGGTACCTAAGGAAGACTAGTCCAACTGCTTTGTACAGTGGTTTCAGCGAATGCAAAAATGTATTAATTGCAAGGGAATATACTTTAAAAAACAATAAATGTATCGTAAGTGTTATATCTAGTCTTATTTATCAGAATCCAGAAGCTTTCAGTATGCCCTAAGTGTAGCAGTCGCGTTGCCAATCCGCAAAGAACAACTGGTTGCTTTTTTTGCTAATAAGCCTGCGTTGACGCTGAAAAGGCCGTAAAAGGCCATCAGCCAAAAAAACACCGATTAATTGTAGCAGCAATTAATAACTTTGATTTTTATGATAAAGGCCTCTTAATAGCGACATCATACACCTTTGAACTATTATTGTACTCTTTGATGAAGTGCTAGAAAATTAATACAACCTCACATGTTTCAACTGCGAGCAATACTCGCTATTTGCCGATGTTAATTTCTATTTTCGCTCGAGCGTGCTGCTGTTATATGGTTTCTATTGTTCGGTTTCATGTGGAAGGAAACTGATTTAGCTAGTTGCCAATGAAACTACTATGCTTTGAAATATTTCAAGATATTTTTTTTTAATTAACTTCTTGTAATTTTCGGGCTTGTTGTCACTTTATCCGCCACCATTAACCGCTCATTTCTTAGCTTTTTTGTCAATTTCAAGTCATGGTTGCCTGGAAGAAATTTTTAGCGATAAGGCCGCCATTTGTACTTCTTCTTGTATTGTCCTCTCTAAGTCTTTTGTATGGTGTACAATAAAGAGTATTTTCATTTCATTTATAACTTCGGATTTTAAATAGCCGAATTGTTGGATATTTAAAACGTCCACATTCGTGTCTCTTATTAAAGTCCCATTGCTTGGCATCTGGCATCAGGTCATCCCACAAAAAATGTGACTTAAGCATAGTTTTAGCACTTATAAGCTAAGTGTAACTATATATAAGCAACTATAATAAACTTTCCAAAAAATGTTTCTTAAGCAGGCTCCCAAATTTGTTAACATTGGTTTTAAGTATCACATCTTGAGGCACACTGTTCAGTATATAAGGGATTCTCTTACTGAGGGTTCTGTCACCGTAATAATTAGTAACCCTAGGAACAGAGTATTTGCCCACAGATATCGCTCTAGTATCATACCTATGCATTACTGGTAAGTGACACTCTTGACTACTATGGTTAATAATAGCGAGCAAGTATTTGTGTTTTAAACTAACAGGGAGAATTTTGCATATTTTAAATAATTGTGTGGCTGCAATATAACTTTTGCATATCCATTTAGGAGCTCGATGGCGCAGTGGTTAACGCGCCCGGTCTGCGAGTGCTGAGGTGAAGCAACTTTCGCAAAGGCCGGTCATCGGATGGGTGACCAAAAATTTATCATCTCGAGCTCTTCCGTGCTTTGGAAGGCACGTAAAGCCGTTGGTCCCGGCTGCATTAGCAGTCGTTAACAACCACCAATCCACACTGGACCCGCGTGGTGGTTTATGGCCCGTTCTCCCTATCCATCCATAGGGAAGGCTCGTGCCCTAGCAGTGGGGACATCAAAAATGAGCTGATGATGATGATATCCATTTATTTATCTATATATTATAACAAGCAGGAGTAACTTCGGAGCACGGATGAGATCATCCATCCAATGACCGGGCATTGTAAAACTCAGTCAACTTGCATGATACCAAACGAGCAAGCCACTGCACCGACATCCTCCTTTATAATCAGCCATTTACGAAAATGTCGTTGTTTTTTTTTTAATAAGTAGGTAGTTTTTTTTTGTCTCCATTATTATTTTTATTATGGTTAAATCTATATATAAAATTTCGAAGTCAGAGCCTTGAAACGTGTAGTAAAACTAAAATCGCATGGCAGTGTTATTCGCAAAGCAGGTCAAAAATTGTGTCCAAATACCTATTTGAATTAAATACCTACCTAGGTACTTTAGAAGATTTCTCTGTCAGTTCTATTGTTAGTAACCATTTAAACACAATCTTCCAAAGTCCAAACCATGTTTTACATTTAAAATATTTCAATTTTAAATTATGTATACACCACAGTTGGTGTGAATAATCTTTCAAGGCCGTCGCCATCTGAAACTTCTATCATTCAAAACTCATTTGCATCTGAAATAAAAAGTAACTCAAAAGTTGTAATGGACGGCTAGAACTTCGAAATATTGCTTGTGACATGCATGATATATGTGGAGTGGGGTCATTTGCCACCCCTAATATATAAAAAAATCGGCCAAGTGCGAGTCGGACTCGCGCACGAAGGGTACATTATCCGTTATCCATACATTATCTAAAAAATATTTCAAGTTTCTACCTGTTATCGTTATTAAGACCGAAAAATTATTGGAAAAAATCACGTTTGTTGTATGGGAGACCCCCTTAAATATAAATTTTATTTTAATTTAATTTTTTTTTTATTGAATAATATAACTTCTAAATATTTCAAGCGTCTATCTGTTGCCGTTATCAATATCGAGCAAAAACTAGCAGCATAAAAAACGTTTGTTGTATGTGAGCCCCCCAAATATTTGTTTTATTTTAATTTAATTATTTATTTTTAAAGTGAATATATAACTAAATTTTCTGTGAATATTTAAAGCGTGTACCTGTTGCCGTTATCAATATCGAGCAAAAACGAGCAAAAAAATCACGTTTGTTGTATAATTAAAATTAAATAAAATATTTATTTTATTCTGTTTTTTAGTATTTGTTGTTATAGCGGCAACAAAAATACATCATCTGTGAAAATTTCAACTGTCTAACTATAACGGTTCATGAGATACAGCCTGGTGACAGACGGACAGACACACAGACAGACAATAGACAGACGGACGGACGGCGGAGTCTTAGTAATAGGGTCCCGTTTTACCCTTTGGGTACGGAACCCTAAAAATGAATGTCTCATGATCTCATTAAGCAATATCTACGCCTCATGTTTTTCTTTCATCATCATCATTATCATCATCATCATCATCATCAGCCTCATCATCATCATATCTAGTCCACTGCTAGACAAACCTCTCCAGGTTAAGTTTTTCTTTACGAACTTAATATGTAAGTTAAAAGTGCTCGTTAGCGTTAGCACGTTCGTGTGCAATCGTGGAAGTGAAGCATCTTGAGCAATAACGAGTCTCTTGATGGGTGACCAAATTTATATTTTATGTCTTGAGCGCCTTTAAAAAGGCACGGTCCCGCTTGTTAAAGGAAGACGATTGACGTTAACACAAACTAACCCACATTGTTACAGTGTCAGGTATATATATGACTGATCCAAGTGCACCACCGCTGGCAGTGGGGTGTGCAATTGCGCAAGGTGTTTTTTTTGTTGTGTGTGATATAAAATATCATATATAATTAACTGATTTGGGATGGGTAAGTCTAAGTCTAGCAGTGAGGTGTTTTAAGCAGATTATAAAATAGTGTGAGGCTTGGTATATCTCTATACAAAATTAAAATGTTGCTTGTAGAGCAATTACAAATTTAATTTTCTGTTTGTAGAGCGATCGCTATCTTACATATAACACTTTTAAGACACGAATTAATACAAAAAGAAAAAAATGTAACTAAGTAAATTTAATTCAGCTTTTGAACGCCACAGCATAAATACGATGCCGACGCCGACCCCGGCGCCGGCGCCGTGTCCTGTACGCCAAACATTCAATTTAGAGTAAAAACTTGCAGCAGGAATAGGGATTCCAAAATTTCCAAATATCTTTATTTTGTTTTTTTGTAAACTATAGGTGTTGTCGATCATTACCGTCGTCGGCGTACAGGAAACACTATCACTGGTCGATTATAGCCGACTGTGACGGTGAAAAGGTTAAAGTTATGTTTTCTTATTGCTGTTGATGCTGACTTTCACAACTTAGTCGATATAAAACTATCTCAGGTAATCATAGGCTCTCCACTCCACTGCAGTGGTACTTTCTATGTCGCCATAACATCAATGTATTGTTGAGTTCCGGCAGCTAGAGATAAGATAGCCAGTGCCTCACTAGTTAAGGATCCCGGGTGAAGTGCGCTTCCATCATTGGCCTTATCATCACTTAACATCAGGTGAGATCAATGCACTGAGCTTATCCGCAAAATATTTAAAATATAATGTTTTTAACGTAACTAACATTACTCTTATTTGACTTTCAAAGAAAGTCAGTCTTCAATCCTGCCTAATATCGCGAACTTCATAACGAGCATCACCTTCGCCAAACTTCTGTCGTATTTAACGGGGTACTATAACACCCCCTACTACCACGTTAGCGTCATCGACACCCGTTGCCATCATTACGTTAACACAAACATGTTACAGAATCATGTAAGCTAAAGTACAGTGATCGATTTTTAGGGTTCCGTGCCCAAAGGGTAAAACGGGACCCTATTACTAAGACTCCGCCGTCCATCCGTCTGTCTGTCTGTCTGTCCGTCTGTCAGAATGTAAAAATATTATGATCGGATGTTAGTGACGGTAGTTGTTGACATTGAATGGGCGCCTTTGGCTTTCAAAGTAAAAAGTGTTGAATAATTTCGGCGGGCTGGTTAGAATCACGATAGCTCAATTGGAAGAGCACCTGACCCGGTATGTCAGAAGGGTGCAGGTTCAAATCCTGCTCGTGGAAATTTTTTCAACATTTGTGTTTTTGTAATTTGTTCGCAACAAAATTTGCGTTAAAAATATATGAACATTTTATTTTTATATTGTCTACCTGGATTAAAAAATTATTATTATAGCAATTATTATCTATGACACATATGTAGAATAATAAATTCTTATCAATTTAGTCCTACTTATATCGCCACTGGCGATAAAAGTGTGCCCATTTGTTCTAAACGGAAATGGAGCAATAAAGAGGCTCCATTATGATCCACACAAACGACCAACCTCGAGGAATAAACCCTTCATATCATAAAACCTTATTTAAAAAGAAGAATTGAATAAAACGTTCTCCCGTCAAGTGTGTATATAAGTTAGTAACTGAACTTGCGCTGTAGATACATATTTCTAATAAATTACCTGATGTGAATTTCTTGCCAGCTCTTTTCGGTCGAGTCTTCCCAAAATCCGAACTGGTGGTAGATTCAGAAATTTAGGTAAACTAAATTTTAGTTTATTATTAACTGAATTTTTATAAGTACTTAGTTTTGATGTCAATAAGTGCCTGGAAAGGCTTATATTGAATAAATGATTTGACTTCGAATTGCTTATCATCATCAGCCCTTAAACGTCCCACTGCAAGTCTTCCCACGAGGCCATAGTTCACAATTCTAGCCCGACCTGATGCATAGCCCGGGTTTGGATCACCAACCCGCAATTGGCAAGCGTGCTGAAACCAATGCCCATCAATTGTAGCGATGATTTGACTTCAACGGTGGTGGTATTTTTCCAGCTTGGTCTTTGAACAGTATATGATAGACTATTTAAATAAAATTAAAATAAAAAAATTCTTTATTTACCTTTTAAAATTAAACTATAACAATATTTACCTGGAGTCCCCTTTTAAACATAAAAATGTCTGTTGTAGAGGACTCCGCTCCTCCTTATAAAACAGTTTATCTAAAATGTATTTTTTATATTTACAGCAGTATATAAACATAAAGAAAACATAAAAAACAAAGGAAAAAAAAAAAAAAAAACATTCTTTTACAATAATTATTGTCAGACAGATTAAGGATCATAATATTAAACTAAGTATTCCTGAATAAAGGTATTATTATGACTTTTTAGCTATTATGTAGTGTGTGTGTGTGGGGGGGGGGCGTGTGTGTGTGCGTGTTTGTGTGTGTGTGTGTGTGTGTGTGGGTGTGTTTGTGTGTGTGTGTGTGTGTGTGTGTGTGTGTGTTGTGTGGGTATATGTTAGCTTATGTGTTTGTGTGTATATTGTGTTTATGAGTGATGAATTGATGTTATTGTTATTCTTAACAAGAGTTAAGATAACAGCGATTCTATTTCATCATAACTTAAAGTTTTAAGCCATTGAGTTAAATTTATTTTACACTCATGATAGCTTTCTGTATAAATTTGTAGAGTTTTATTTACTTTATTATAAATGCACGCCGCTTGTGTTTCGTATTGAATTCCCGCGAAGGTCGTCTTAGTAGTAGGAATTTTAATAACATTATGTCTCCTTCTTTTATTTTCAGAATTTTTGTCATACACAAGTGTTTTATGTTTTTTTAATATTATATTATTAATATACAGTCCTCTTACTGAAAGCAGATTGCTAATTCGATAAAGACTCTCAGTAGAGAAACGTTGTTTTTTAAAGTACATAATTTTCAGTAGGGCCCTTTGGGCTCTTTCAACTTCGATAAAACGTGTTTTACGTGCTCCACCCCATACTGATATACAATAGGTTATAATTGACTGCACCAGAGCTATGTAAACTTCGTTTAATATATTTCTCGTTGAGCCATTTTCATTTCTAATGTTTTTTGGGACGACATGTCTTAGGGTTTTAAACATCCAAATAAATTTTCGAATTCTGGATGAAATCAATTCTATTTGTTGGTACCAAGATATTCTCTGGTCTATAATTACTCCTAAATATTTGCAGTGTTCTACTTTTTTAATAGATGGACAGTCACATGTATCACTCGGTAAATTAGTTTAACTTACCGAGTGATACACTTTTAACAAGTAATAGTAACTATTTAACTATTACTTGTTAAAAGTAACATCTGTGACATAAATAACAGTTCAGTTAAAAACACGATACAAAATACGATGTTTCACTGATGCCATCTCTTATCCGGGTTTAGGACAGACCCCCAAAATCCCAAGACGGGCAGCATTACGCCGGATTTCAGAGGCAATTTGTTTGGGGCAATATATGAAAATAATAGACTGGTCATAAAGAGGGCATTACATTGCTGCGCAGTGGTGCAGGAATGTCCTCCATTCCCTAATGAATTCATAACGCATGTCTTGTGACGAGAATGTATAAATAAGAGCGGCATTTGCATTGTACTAGAATGTGGTGGACGGTGAATGCCCTATAAAGATTTGACACAATTATGATCGCTGAATAACTCTGTATGATAAAAACAAAACTTAATGTGAATGCTGCCTTGTGTAAAGGGTGCCATGGCGAGCAAATGTGTACTAACAATAATAGTTTTATACATACTAGTGGTGTGATCGAAATTAGACCGTAATTTTATTAAGGCTGCACGGATTGTATCCTAAGCAATGCAAAATTTAAAAAGATTAAATGTGAGTTTGGATTGGCATTGACAGATTTCGGCCACTCCTCTTCCATTTTTGAAATTTTTGAAAAGAGTTATATATGCGTGTGTGTCTGTAATGTTTGTTTTATTGATTTAATGTATTTTTATGCATAATTTTAAAAAAATATTAACATTCTGATATCCTTGTCTATATAAACTATAAGTGTGCGAAATTTCATACTCCTCCGTCCGTGCAATTTTCATAAAAGGGGTACAATGTTTTTGCTTCACATATTAATACATAGATACTTAAACCTTCCTATTAGGAAATATTTAGACCTTACAAATAGCCTAAATATACTAGACGAAATCCAAACTATGCAAACCTAAATATTGTAAATAAATTCAAAAAATAAATTGTAACGAAAATTTTGTTAAATTAGAACCAATCTATGTATATGTTTTATTTTGATATATTTAAGTAATTTGTTTACCCCAGCCCTAGGGGCTACAAGTTCCGGGGATGAACAAAGCCCACGCAATGACAGCTATATAGCAAACGAAGTTTTTAACGATGACGAACTTTGTGTAATGTGTTCCTAACATTTTACGAACTGCAACTTTTGCAATAAAATAAATTGTGATACAAATAAAGAAGCTGTTTTTATTATTAGTAGCGGGCAAATGACATTATATTTTTTGTAGTTAATTGAATAGAATATTTAAACCAGTAATACATTTCTCCTTGATGATGATGGAGTTGTTTGGCGTTAAACACAAAACTATCTAGGGCACAAGATGAAGAAGAAGTAACAGATTTAAAATATACAACGTGACTCTGGAAAAATATTGAAAACCCGTGTAACGCTACTTCTCAGAAAAGCTGTTGAATATTTTTTTTTAAATTTGAAAATAAAATAAAAATCTAAATTTTCTAACCAATTTACCAAACGTCAACAAAAAGAAACATATTGTATATATCATTGACAATGATGAGTGGAGTGACACATTAAGTTACATAACACACAATGACAATTCCAAACAAGGTGCAATGTCTGCGTGTGTTAAGCATAAAAATTGCAGTTTCAAGATAAGAATCATACATACATGAAACAAAATGCTATGTGCTTATAATGGTACAATGTACATTACAGGTTGCTCCAAAGTGATTATTTGAAGAAAAATATGTTTTGATAAATACTACACCGATTGTAATAATACTTTTCACATTGGTCAGAAATACTTTAATGAACGTGATAGTGTTATTGTTTGTTCAGAGGACAATGGCTCTAGGACATTCTGTATATAAAGCAATCCTTTATATAATATGGAAAGAAAAGGAAACCAAGTTTGTCAGCTCAATTGTAAGAGTAGACGCTCGTATTGCAAAAGGTTGTGGGTTCGAGTCCCTAATGGATAGTCGTTACTTTTCAAGTACCTAGTATTTTACTTTTGAATATGATTAGTTTGCATCATTTAAAAAAATATCCCTGTAATCTCACAAATATTATTGACGGAACTTTAGTCACATTGTTGGGCGTCATGTTATGTCGAGCCCAAAGCCATAAACTCTGGGCTAATACAATTAAGTTGATAATAGTAATGGGTCTAATACATTATCCACCCCGGATATAAGGAATTTTACTCACCATAAACGCCTAGATAATGGCGACATAGCATCATGTCGTCTATATATCAATGCAAAGATTCGTTTATGAATAGTAGCAATGTTGTGAGTCGTAAATTCAGCCATGTATGTTTTATTACGTTCTTTACGCTTTTTATTTTATTCAAATGAATCCTTCTTTACGGATCTATTAGTTTTATATATTATTTTATTCTGACGTTTCGAACCGTTCAAAAGAAGTTTATGTTTCATCATTATTCTTATTATTACGTTTCGAGCTCGTTACAAGATCTGTGGTCACAGGTCACAACTTTTTACAGTGACCCTGTGAAAAGTACGGAAGGTTATTATACCTAGTATACCTAAGAACACAAATGTTGAAAAAATTTCCACGAGCTGTATTTGAACCTGCACCCTTCTGACATTCCGGGTCAGGTGCTCTTCCAAATGAGCTATCGTGGTTCTGCTCGTGGAAATTTTTTCAACATTTGTGTTTTTATAATTTGTTCGCAACAAAATTTGCGTTTTAAAAATTATTTGAACATTTAGTATACTTACCTAAGGTTTGCATAATGCAAACAATACTTCTTTTTTCGTTTAATCTATACTAATATTATAAAGAGGAAACCTTTGTATTTTTGTATGTATGTATGTTTGCAACGAATAAACTCAAAAGGTACTGGACCGATTTAAAAAAAATCTTTCACCAGAATACTACATTAGCGCTCAGTAACAAAGGTTATATAAAAAAAATAAACAAAATACTAAAATCGACAATTTAATTTTCCAATACAAAATGATTTGTTTGTTTTGTAGTCATGGAAACCATTGATTTAAATTTAACTCAATGACGGAAACTGTCAAAGCGGTACGAAGTCCACCGGGCCAGCTAGTAAGTAATATAATTTAAGGGGGTGCAGCGCGGAATTTGAAAATTTACGTGTTTTTAAGTCACTAGTGCTAGGCGCTGAATAGGTCTTATACATTAAAAGGACTAGTGTAGGTTAGCTTGATCCTTTCACAAGGTCATGGTTGTCCTGGAATTTGAAATAAATACCCAGAAACAGCATAAACATTACGTAAAATAATGATATCTAAAAACTTATTTCTTCAGAAACTTTGTAAATATGGCCCAAATGAAACAATGATCCGACATCAAAATGTTTGTATTGATATTCCGCAGGTCACTGTTGTCTTATTTTTCCATTAATAAACATGAATATAAAAATATTAAGACTTTTCTTATTTTTTACCCAAACGCCTTTGATTTTACGAAAGTAAACATTGCTCTAATTAAATCACCAGCCTACTCTGTACAGATATTAGTGTGCGTGCGTATTCGTAGTCGTGCACCGTTGTCACACCACTGCCACGCGCCGCTCGCTCGCTATCATAAAGAAACTTGAAACTCGCAGTTTTGCGTCCGCGCTGCACCCCCTTAATAAACGATATTTTTTTTCAATGTATGGCATTTGTCATTCTTTTTTACTTTAAAGTCGAGCAAACAGATTACGAAAACAAAATTGCTTTTAATCTGTCGTTCGTTAATCCGTTGGTGGGCCAGGGTTGTCAACTTTATTTACATTTTTTAAATCTTATAACTTAAAAAACACCGCCTTCCAATGTACGCACGTTCACAGCTAAAATACATAAGCAAAATTGCAACTCATTAGTCACCTCCTGGTGAGTTGCGCTGCTTCAATGCCATACAAATTTTAGTTTTTGTTAACGTAATCGAATTGTGAACAAAACTCGTAATAGACATTCTGAGCACAACAGCAAAGTCGCTCGATCCTCAAAATACCACTATACATTCATATGATACAGTAAACATGCCCACCCTCTTAGCCCCAGACATCGTACTGGTAGAGTAAGAATACGAAGACCCGGTTTACACGCGCTCTATACCAGGTACAGACATGTACCTGGGCGCTTCTCCCCACCCCCACGATTCGGTCAACGCAAGCCGAAGTCTTAGCCTCTAGAGACGCCCCGGGTTGTTCCGCTGGCGATCCGATCCGAACCCCTCAAAAAGCTAGTAAGTAACAAGAGTATACTATGACAAAATTAATAAATAAGCACAATGATTTCAATCCCATCAAGATCGAGAAGCCTTAGCTCTATTTGACAAGCGATAAAAAGCTTACAGTCCAAACGTTACCAAACGTCTATTTGACCAAACGTTAATTCGACCAAACCTTCATTCGATCAATTATAGAAATGTCAATGGTTATATTGACAAAATGTATTTATTATTTATAAAGGTCAAATGTTTAGTCGACCTTATGTCAAACGGCGAAATAAATTTCGATATCCCGTGGTAAACTCTGCGTGATTTCATTCCCTCTAAAAACCCTCTGACGGTGTTTCGATCACACGGCTTGGAGAATCTTATAAGTTTTTTGCCACCCCCAAAAAAGTCTGGTGATGCTGTAAAGGCAACGCTTTACGAGTTAAACAAAAGAACAGCCGCGTCATCATCGTCATTTCCGTAATAGGGCGAATCTAACTAAGTCACTCAATTAATAAGTAAGTTTTTATAGCAGTCACGTAAGCACTGAATATAGGAGTAGATATATATTACTAACAGTTATCCTAATGGCCGCAATCCGCACATTATCACGGTTGATCGTGCTGAGCAGAGGCAATTCGTACGGTCTCACGTCTATGCTAAGCCACAATGTCGATTCATAAATAAACCTTCAAGTGATCTCTTGAGAGTTTCACAAATAGTTAAACTTAGTGGTAGAATTCTGCCTGGAACTGACTGAATGGCAACCAACCACCTTTATACTTGTACATAATGCAGTCAAGCAGCATTGGTTTGCATTGATAGGATAGAAAGTGCAACACCATAACATGAACATAAAATATCAATTTAAAAAATTGTACAAATTGACAGTCAATTGGTGGGTTTGACAACTAACACTTTTAGGTCAGCCATGCAAGCTTCCATTAGCTGCGATGGCCACATTCCATCGTCTCCTGATTTTAATTTTAAAATAAACTTATAAGCTAAAAGCGAAAGGACCAAGTAAAGGCAGGGTTACAGTCTGCATGTTGCATGACGTAGGATACGATAGAGAGAGGACTACGAGTTTTCTGCACTTTTCGATTGAGTTAAACCACTAATTGTATGGGAAAGAAGCAGCGCCATCTAGTGTCGAACTTATGGAACTAACTTGTCTGGTCTGTGGCACTGAATCAAGTCCAGACTCCACCAAAGTGGAGCCGGGAAAAGAGGCGAGGACATGAGATGTGTCGTAATCACTAATTAGGTAAAGTTTTTTTACCCATTGTACGTAATAATTGACGTAATAATCCAATAAGCGGATAAGCATCCGCTTATTGGATTATTACGTCCTTACTCTTCGCCAACCTCTGCTTTGGTGGAGTCCGGGACTAATGCTGGCTATTAAAGAATATTTGTACTCAGGCCTCAGGGCTGTCAACCCTATCCAGGGCTACCAACAAATCACGCACACGACCCGATCCCGGCTTTATAGCGTTTTAAAACGCAATTTTATATCTGCAATGAAAACAAGGACAGCCAAGCATGTAACGAATATGCACAAATTGCTTACGCGCTTTAAAAGTGGTTTTATGTTAATTTTACGGCCAAGGGTGTTGCTTTTACTACTTTATGCGTGTGCTCAGATGTTTGCAGTATACTAAGGGACTGCTTATTTTGTTGCTATTAACACTTTTAGTACTAAATCATTGTATGAAATGGCCATTTAAAAATATATACCTATGACACCTACATATTTTTTTTTATATCTTAGGGGTAAGCACTTGGCTTAAATCTCACCTGATGTTAAGTGATGACAAGGCCAAAAGTGAAAGCGCACTACACCCGGGATCCTCAACTACTGAGGCACTGGCTATCTTATCCCTAGGTGCCGGAACACAACAATGCTACAAACGTTGACGTTAGCGTCATACACGCGGTAGCGTGTCAAGCCAAGTTCAAGCTTGTTAGCTTCTGTTAGTTCTGTTGAACTGGCAAGCAGCACCGTGTGTAAAATTGCACGAACCATTTGGAGCCACTTTTGACCCCCTCATAACTCAAAAACTATTTCATATAAAAATGTCAAATATGGCTCATATATTGAGACTTGCAAAATACATAAATGTGCTCCAAATTTCATAAACACACCTCGAACGGTTATTTAAATATTAACGTCCAAAAATCGTAATTTTTATCACTGACTGATGAATGATCTATAGATAGATCAAAACTCTAACCCAATTCCAGATGACCTAGAAAGTTCAAATTTGGCATCCAGATAGGTAGTTGGGCGAATACAAAGGAATAAATCAGAAACTAGTAAAGTTTTATCAATTTAGTATATTTTTCAATTAATTGATTTTATTATGAACACTAACTTATAGATGCCTGCAATGTATGATTCAGCAGTCAAAATCGATGTCAGCCGGTCTTTATGTGGATTTTAAGGTCTTCACTTGAGTATATGCGAGTGGAATACTACTCTTAAATTTTTTGACTCTGTACTTATAACTACTTAAGTATTACTAAAAGTATAGACGACTTTCGTATTTATTACGTTATTATTAACTGGGATTTAGTAATAATTATTATTTCAATAATTAGCGCACATCAATAGTGTAAGATCATTACTTGTAAATAGTTAAATAATACCACGGACCACGGCGCACGGTGCGGCGGCCGTGGAGCAGTGCGATAATTTTACTATGAATAAATACCTACCTACTAATCATTTCAGTACAAAAAGTAATGATATCCCATCAAAAACATAAATATGAAATGAGAGCCAACTTCAATATTATGATATATTGGTTGTTGACTTCAACGACAAAGAAGTGAGATCTAAATGGGTGCCAAGTTAGGATAATATATTGAAGCCTAAGGTCTGACTTGGCTAGTTTTCATATACGAATTATATTATTTAATTATAGCCTTCGCAAGTTTTAAAGTTGTAAGTTCTTATTTTATTCTTTCGGAAATTTGGCTGGCTGGTAGAAAATAGTCATCGAACATAGGGCTCTTCTATTACTGTTTTAGTAGGTACTTAATAATAATTCGTATATGAGAACTAGCCAAGTCAGACCTTAGACTTCAATATATTATCCTAACTCGACACCCATTTAGATCTCACTTGAATTGATCTCGTTGAAGGCATATATCATATCATAATATTGAACTTGGCTCTCATTTCACATTTATGCTTTTGATGGGATATTACATATTACACATATTACTAAGTAAAGAAGAATCACCACTACTGCCTTCCTAGAGTTGGTCCCGTCTTGCGTTACCAAACTCCCGTTCCACAATTCCCATTTGGTCTCATTTTTTCTTACTTTCACTTCTCCCAATCATTGATATCGTCATTGTAAGGCTTAAGGTCGTAACTTAGGTAACTTGCAAGTTTTTTTATAACCTCTGACCTCTTAACTTTGACTTTTCTCTTGGAACTTCTAAGAACAGACTTGACATTAAATACTGTGCTAGATACCTTTAGCCAGCAGTCAGACGCACATAACTTAAATAAAAAAGTACCTATAAGTTACATTTGCCAGTGCTTTCAGTGTCGATTAACAATAACTCAGCGCTTACAAAATCTACAATTCCACTTATCATTAATATCACAACCAATTACGATTTTACTATCTCATATAAAATGTCGTACTTAAAAGATGATTTCTATTTAAAGCCATCAAATGTATGCCGCCAACCTATAAGTGCAAATAAACAACTGTGATGTAGGTCATTTAGACCTCATGCGGCTACTTAAAGCACTCAACGGCTAATTAGATAAGTCCCGAGCTGCGGAACCCTGTAGACCTCATTATGGCTTTGATTGCAAATTTTAATTAATATTACACACCGGTGAATTTAGCTTACCCACTTATCTTTTTTTGCTGCAGGTCACTACATTATACCTAAATGGGATTTATACATTTATACATATCTCATGCAAACTTCGAAGTTCCAATTATTATAAACGAACAATAGAATGAAACTTTTTTCTTCATCTTGTGCCTCTTCAAGATTGAAGGTTGGCCGTTAGTTTCTTGAATTCCTCTTTGTTCAAGGCCAGACGGAACAGCTGCTCGACAGAGGTGATACCGGTCTACTCCCGGGTGTATCGCAGCCACGACTCCTTCCTTCGTCCAACGCGTCGCCTCCCTTCCACCTTGCCCATCATAATAGGTAGTTTAAAGCAACATGAATTGGTCGTGTCTGAGTACATGGCCGAGATATTGTATATATTGCGCTTTTTAATGTTTGAAAATTAAACTTTAATTAACTTAAATAAAAATAAAAATGCGATGCGTGAACAAGCGCGAGAAGTTGAGAAAGTATTCGCATACTTTTATTTACATTGCTGAGGTTTCAAGAGGCGCTGTAAGTCAGTGGTTAGAGACATTTAATACAACGTGTAACAAAAAGGTGTGGTCAAAATGAAAAGATCCAGTGTATCTCATCTAGAAGTTGTATGTGTTGTTATTAAGACATAATTATTAACTTTAATTTGTCATGCAGTGGTTAATGAAATATTTATATTTGTGAAGTGATGCGCGTCAGGCGCGCATAAGCTAGCAGTCAGTGATCATAAATGTTAGTACACAGAAGTTACTAAACCACTAGGGCTGAGACTTGTTTATTTTAATTTGTAATAACACATTAAAATTAATTACTTAATGACTTAGTAACTCTGCATATAAGATCTAGTTCGGATACACTTTGGATCTTTTCATTTTGACCACACCTTTCTGTTACACGTTGTATATGAACTTGTCCATTTGGTTTAAACATAACAGTTTAATTTACGAGCTCGCCGACAAGCATTTGGTACCGTTTCTATTTTGAAGACACTGAGTTGCTTAGAATAGTATTTAAGTCACCAGTCTTAGAATAGTTTTTAAGTCTGTGTAATAACAACAGTATAAGTAGCAAAGTTGTGTTACGATTGCGACCGTTCGAAATAAGATAGCCATTTCCTCGGTAGGTGATTCTGGCTGGAATGTGCTTCCAACTACGGCTTATCGTCACTTCACATCATGAAATGAAGGCTTGGGGCTTCACCGCTGAAGAAGCTAAGCCCGAAGCTGAAAATGCCGTCTGACAATCAGGAAACTCACTCAAAAAACCACTGAGGATTTAAAAAGAAAACTATGATTCATTGTGTGCAGACTAAAATAGCCAATAACTTCAAGCCCGTGCTCCAGAATAAACAGAAAACAAACTAAACTCCTCAGCCTCAGCTATTACAATATCTCAACATATAAGAGCCGTGCATCATCATCATCATCATCATCATCATCATCATCATCAGCTCATTTTATGTCCCAACTGCTGGGTCACGAGCCTTCTCTATGGATGGATAGGGAGAACGGGCCATAAACCACCACGCGGGCCCAGTGCTGTTAACGACTGCTAATGCAGCCGAGACCAATGGCTTTACGTACCTTCCGAAGCACGGTGGAGCTCGAGATGATACATTTTTGGTTACCCATCCAATGACCGGCCTTTGCGAAAGTTGCTTAACCTCGCACTCGCAGACCGGGCGCGTTTACCACTGCGCCATTCGAGCTCCTCAAGAGTCGTGCATTAAGGCGAAGGGTAAGGCACACTAGTGCCATCAATTGATAATTTGACAATTACTAACAGACCGGATCTTTTTTTAAACATTGCGTACCGTCCGACAACAGGAAAGCATCCATAGTATTTATTTAATAATTGTGCACTACTTTTTGTTGCGTGGTTTATTCACAAAACGGGCTATCGCATTTATTCACAAACAATGGTCATTGCTGGTGTTAGCTAATGAATACAAAAACAAACCTAAAAGTAGTGCACAATTATTCAATAATAGATGTTTGCCTAGTGTCGGAAGGTCCGCAATGTTTGAAAAAAAATCCAGTTTAGCAGTTATCAAATTAAATCCATTAGCGGCGCTAGTGTGCCTTACCCTTCGCCTTAATTATGAAACATTCGATGCCAACATTTATCTTCTGACGTATACAGAGCGCGTCTTCTATGTTTTTAGTGGTATATGCAAACATTTATTATCTTGTCGAGACAGTTAATTACGACGATCAATTTCTATCTCTCCCTCTAGACTTTAGCGACGAGCGAGCAACCAACCAAAACATGGGACTCCCTATTTCTATTGTCATATGTGTTTAACGAAAACTCTTGGGTTGTTGAGTGAAATTGCTATCTTGTATTTCTATTGTGTCCTTATTTGTACACGCTTGGCTAATCCTAGGCTCATCGGACTACGTGAGTTCATAGAAAATGATCCAATTTTTACAATAGAAATACGTGATTCATTGCCTGAATGTAGGGTGGCATTACTGTAACGCCTGAATAAAAGAAAGCCCAAGTATCTCCCAAGCTAAGTATCAAGTACTCACTACTTTTCTTGCCCTTGGCTACTTCAAGTTAGGTAAGAAAAAAAACAGAAAACCTTATTTTGTACCTACTGCAAATTAAGCTGAATACACTATACTACTGTACCTATATAGGGTCACATTTTATCAACTGCAAAAATATTTTGAGGATAAATTCAACAACATATATGAACTATTTTTATGAAAAAACCTTAATTTTTATACGCTAGTTTTCAAGAAAAGCGCTAGAAGACATTTCGATCAAAAAGAAAAATAAAGCACTTTCAGTAGTTTCAATTTAAAAGAGCCGAAACAGAGAGGTCGCAATGCCTTCACCGCTTACACGTGCCCCTAGTTTCATTCAAAAGAGCCGACAGAGAGGCCGCTCCTAAAAATATTACAATGTTTGTGTCAGGAAAAGTACAAAAAAAACTAGCCTGAATTTTTTTAAGGCCTTATTTCTCTGATATAATTAGATGTTTTGTAATATTTGCAGTTGATAAAAAGTGACCTTATATATATATTTACCAATTATCTGCTCGACTTTTATAATGCATTCGCGTGTATGTGTTAATACAAACGCCAGCATATCAATCTATCTAAAACTCAAATTTCTTCAATAAATGTACCTCATTTTCAATACCTTTGCTCCTCTCAATTTGATCGGAGATTCCTACTAAGGAATCTCCGATCTACTAATAATCTTCTCCTTCTCTGTCCTTTCCATACATCTGGCTTTGTACACTTCTCCTTCTATATTCAATCCATTCACCTATGGAATGGGCTACTTCATGAAATCAGGATGGCTACGAGTCGTGACGCTTTTAAAAAGAAAGTCCGTATGCTCTTTTTTGATAAAACCTTGGCAGAATCATCCCAGTAACGTCCTATTTATAAATTTTGTATTATACGTTTATTTTTGTACTGTATTTGTAAGAGTAGTCTATGTAATAATATACATTATATTTGTTTATATAAGTATATTTATATAAATTGTATATAATATGTAGGTATATACTGTGTGATTTATAATATATTATTTTTATTTCTAAATCGTTGTCTTCACCCAATTGCACATACCATGTTATTTCTGCACCACCTTATGGTTGACTGGTAAAGAATGCCTCTGGCATTAAGTCCGCCATGTAATTATATGTTGCAAAAGTTTTAAATAAATAAATAGATGGCTCTATTTGTTATGCCATATTTATAAAGTTCAAAGTCAATTGAGATAATTTGACAGTTTGTTGTATTCCGATGTGCACGCGTGTGTACATTTAAAATAAAAGTTACACGAGAAAGTTATTGAAGTGAGTAAGTCCAGAGAAAACATACTTTCTACGAGCAACCTGTGCTCCGTTCAAAGAGCCCTCGGTATTGTTATTTTAGGAAAGGTTCCTTTGGGTAGGAAATGCGTTTCATTTAAAGTAGTCCGAGTGGAAAAGTTCACCTAACGACTGTTACTAAGACCCCTATTCTCACGTGAGTCGAATCCTATTTCGATGAGTTTAATCAAAACTCTTATTAGAAGGAGTTTTTTCTGGTTACCATATAGCAAAAAGTTGAGACTAAACCCTAAACTGAGTGACAGCGGTTACGGTAACGGAAAGCGGGCGCGGCGCCTATGGCCCTCATAAGCCTTGGCTGTACTATGATGGGATAGGAAACGTATTACGTTTGACATTTTTGTGTAAAAAGTGACATCATCGCCGTTGATTCGCGACTGAAAATCTAATGTCACCGCTTGTCACTCAGTCCTTTAGGGTATGTTCCGATATGCACTGCGAGCACTGTAAGGTGTGACGTCAATTTAGTATACTGCGAAGCCGTTCCTTTATAGTTAGCTATACTGGTTAGGTACTGTTTAAAACGGAACGCAGTCCAGTATACTGTCATCCATGCTGTCATCCATGTCATTTCTGGACGCTGTTGATCACGTGATCAAAGCACTGAGAGTACCTTACCTCGAAAATGCCAGTGCTTACAGTACCAAAATGGCGACGATTTTTGACGTCATATATTTCCCTAGGATACTGTGGCAGTATACTGTCAGTCCATAACGGAACAAATTTCTCACCAGTAAGAGCACTGGACAGTGCTCGCAGTGTACATCGGAACATACCCTTAGAGTAAACACTAGTATTCCTTATAGCAATTAGACTTAACTATTGCTAATTACGAACAATATGAACAAGTGCAAATTTCGCATTTTCTATTTTTTGTCATTTTGGTGATGGCCACCTGAGATTGTTTGTTTATGTTTTTAAGACAAACGAAGACAAAAGAATTCACAATAAATTTTAAATTTTTAAGCTACGAGTAGTAAACCGAGACATTCTGTTTTAATGGGATCGATGGTGTGTCAGTGCCGCTGCCTAACCCCCTTAGGGTAACACTCGATTAAAGCTGAGCGGAGCTGAGCTGTGTGGAAATAAACCAATATTGGAGCAGAGCTGGGAAGAGCCGTTAAAAAAGACGGGATTCCATTGGTTAATATCCCCACTGCTTGGCTCAGCTCAGCTTTTTTTATTTTTTACGTGTAAGCACAGTGCCCTGATATTACCTGATGTTAAGTGATGATAAGGCCAATGATAGAAGCGCACTTCACCCGGGATCCTCAACTACTGAGGCACTGGGTATCTTATGTCTAGGTTCCGAAATACAACAATGCTACAAATAATGTGTTCGCGCTATTGAGTTCTCACCGATCGGCCCGCCCGTGACGTCACGTTATACCATCAGCTCTCCGCTCCAAACCCTTCTAGAACTACTCGTGAATTGCCTACCGGCCGGTACATAAAGTGCGCGTGTGTGTGTGTGTGTGCGCGAAATAAGCGACTTCTACCAGCATCAGCTCCATCTCCACGACAGTCGTGTCGTGGCCACGCCGCCAACGTCAACTTACAAAGTAAGTCCCAAATATCCCATTATTCATCATCCATCCCTTCTCAGCTCCCTATTCCTCCCCAATCTGCCCACTTTGCTGTCGGCGTTGCCTTCCCGGCAGCTGATACATAATGTTATGGCGACATTTTTAGATAAGATGGTGGTAGCTAGCCAGGCGGACAAACAAGCCCTACCACCAACCAAACCAAGTACACAAACATGTACTTACCCCCCGCCGGGGGTCTTAACCATTAGACCACAAAGACGGCTTCAATAGATCCAGTTTACGGTCTAATCCGTCGCCCGGAAGACAGACGCCGGAAAGGAGGCGCAACGCATTGTCAAGCCAGCCACTTATCCTAAATAAACGACCGCAACACAGTGAAATTAATCTTAAATACAGCTGCTACCGTACGCAGTTTTGTTACTGTAAAATGTTGTTATTTATCGTCATTAAAATTATCATGACCATTATCCCTCGCTTTTTGAGCTCGATAGCGCTACGACTAGCGCGGTCGGAACTTTCGCAAAACCGGGTTACCGGATGGGTGATAGTTAAAATATCTGGACATCTCTGTGCTTCCGAAGACGCTTAAGGCAGTTCTTGGTTGTTATAAGATGACAGGTATTAAAATCCACCGACCCGTATTGAGCTAGCTCAGTACCCACTTATCTTATAAGGCCTGATCTTATGATATCATGTGGGATGACCTGAACCGTGTGACATTTGTTAGTACTCGTATAAGTAACCCCTTACGCCTCGGTGGCAGAGTTGAAAGCGCTACCCAATGCCCAGATCGGGTAAAGCGTGTTTAGATTTTTTCGATGCATAGCCCGGGTTTGTGAACACCAACCCACATTTGGCAAGCGTCGTGATTAAGCTATTACCCATCAATTGTAGTGATAACTTGAATTCAAAGGTGGCCTCTGCCCAGCAGTGGGAAAGTTACAGGCACTTTACTTTACTTTATAACCCCATATTACGCGTTAAACAATTTTAATTAAAAGAAAAAAATATATGCACCTTAAAACTTTTTAGTTTCTTCAAAATAGAGACGGTACCAACCGCTTGTCGGCGAGCTCGTAAATTAAACTGTTATGTTTAGAACAAATGGACAAGTTCATATATAAAAATGTCGTTCATCATAAATACAGCTGGCAATGAATCTATTTTGTTCAACTTTTACGAGTACTTTTGCATTTCAAATGTTGAATTTGCATACGTAACTGCCAGATATTCTACGTACACTCGCCGCGATAAGTCTGAGCGATGCTTCGGGCGGCGCGCACTGAGTTATTCCGCGACTCAATTTTATCATCTCAATATAGACATGCTATTTCGGTCCGCTTCTACCTAAAACGTTGCCCACGAGAATTGATCGTAGATGCACAACAAAACACGGTGAGGATAACGATTTTAAAGGAAATCGACTTTTATTTTAACGTTTAAAATGAAAGTGACTGACTGATCCCGGACTCATGTCTCCCCTGATGTCTCCCCTTGGGGAGTATATGTTGAGAATAATGAGAGAACGAGAATATGTTGAGTTACTAATATTATAAAGAGGAAACCTTTGTATTTTGTATGTATGTTTGCAATGAATAAACTCAAAAACTACTGGACCGATTTAAAAAAAATCTTTCACCATTAGAATGCTACATTAACGCTGAGTAACATAGGCTATATGATTTAAATTAAATAACTTAAATTGAAATGAAACCACTTTTACGGATCTACTCGCGTTTATTTTACACATTACTTTTTAATGTTTATCCTGACGTTTGAAGAACTTAAATTGAGAAAGACGCAGTGTAGGCAGGCTTCCAGTTAGGTGGACCGAGGATCTGGTAAAGGTCGCGGGAAGCCGCTGGGTGCGAACAGCACAAAACCGGTCGTTGTAGAGATCCTTGGGGGAGGCCTTGGTCCAGTGGACGTCTTTTGGCTGAGATGATGATGTACCTAAATTGAAACTAGCCCAACTAAATAATTTCTTTCATAATTATTGACATTCTAATTAGAAAGAAGTTTTTACCATTTGTTACTTTTGCAAAGATAATAAAAATTAAGCAAGTCCATTTTCTTACTCTCAGGTTATTATACAAGCTTTTTTGCTGGAAACTTAGTTTCCTGCTCAGTATAGCAAGCACACAAGCAAGAGAAGCTCGATGGCGCAGTGGTTAACGCGCCCGGTCTGCGAGTGCTGAGGTTAAGCAACTTTCGCAAAGGCCGGCCCATCAGGTGGGTGACCAAAAATTTATCATCTCGAGCTCCTCCGTGCTTCGGAAGGCACGTTAAGCCGTTGGTCCCGGCTGCATTAGCAGACGTTAACAACCACCAATCCGCACTGGGCCCGCGTGGTGGTTAATGGCCCGTTCTCCCTATCCATCCATAGGGAAGGCTCGTGCCCCAGCAGTGATGATGATGATAATGATGATATCAAGCACCCATGGCACAAAATAAGGAGACTACAGAAAGGAAGCTTCATACAAACGCCCTCGAGCAACGCTCACATAGACAACCTCCCATCATCATCATCATCCTCATCATCAGCCTACACTAGTCCACTGCTGGACATAGGCCCCTCCAAGTGCGAAGAACAACCTCTCACGAATACTGAATCTCGCAACAGCTGTGCTCGGACTGGTTTGAAGTGGTCCGAGATTCCGTGTACGGGACATGGTCTATGTGTGCGTTGCTCAAGCTCGGTGTTCTGAGATCTCCTTATTTTGAGCTTTCCATTAGGCGGGCTGTATGATCGTATGGCAATTCAGAAACGTAAAAAAAAAACAAATTAACCATATAAATAGAATTTATGTCAAAGGAAAAACGATGTATCTTCTCTTGACAGAAATTCGTTCAAATCCATATTTGGATTGGAATTGCTATTTTTTTTCCTTTTCCATTAATTTTTTAATCTTAATAAACAAGCAAATTCAATCGGCATTTATAATGAAAACACAAGTCGATTATTTTTCGTACCTCTAAAAATAGCAATAACTTCATTTTTATTTTGTAAACCTTCGTCTCGGCAGCGAATGGCATAGCTCGACTCAATATCTGGAGATAGCCCAGATTTGTGAATCACCAACCCGCATTCGGCAAACGCGGTGAATGTAAGCCTGGTTCCTATAAACAAGAAACGATTCGTTTTGCCTACGACCCGTTGCATGAGGGAAAGAGGAGGATCGGGCTACCTACAAACACTCGTCGCTGATAAGCATGGACAGACTGTTATGAAACACTAAAACGCATCGTTATCAACAGTGATGGGATTAGGTAGTGCAATTTTGCGGGATTTTAAGACGAAATTTTAGTATGGACATGGCAACCACACGGGATTACAATTTCAATAAGAGCTGGTCACATTAAAGATTAATATCGTTTAAAATTGTTATTATTGTACATTGTTATGCTATTCTTACACGCTTTAATTGGCCGCCATATTGTTGTTTATTTCAAACTCAATTAATAAGTCAAATGTTTTAATCTTTATCTTAAGTATTGTTTTTGATTATGTTGTTATTAAACAAATGGTTATTTTAACCTGTTGTCTACATATGTTGTATAAACACTTTTATTCGTAATTGATAGTTTGCACTTTTTAAAATAGTAAAAAAGTATTTACCATACCAATGTTTTTTGTTTCTTCCCTACTTTTTACTTTAGAAATGATTAACATTTAAAATGTATTACTTATTAAATACTTGTAATCTTTTATAATTTCTTTTATATTTCCGAAATCCCGCAATACCGCAGGCGTATCCATACTAATATAATGTTTGAGGTCGTTAACCCCGAATTGCAATACCAAACCGATCACTGGTTATCAGTAACAAAAAAACGGATGGTAACTAAAGTAGAGCGACGATTCGTTACATAGGAACCAGACATAAGCCAAAAAGCGATGGGCTTACTTCAATGATAGAGGCTTTCGCTCAGCAGCCATTTAAGTAGCAAACGAAGTTATTACATAACTGTCTCCTTTTAATATGGCCACAGTAAAAAGTTTCTAGATGTATTCAACAATATTAAAGCAGCGTCCTCATGGCGTCTTACAATGTTTTTATTTCAGCGTAATTTATAAGTTTGGTCGCCTTCACCTCTGGTCCATAAGTGCTTTCTCCAACTTATTATGTTAGGAAGGCTGTTTTTTGCAAGCGAAGTGTTTATATTGCCGGAGATAATATGTAAAATATGTTGTTATGTATCTTAGCGTCAAAACAAGGAACTGAGTGGAAGTTTGTTGCGCGACTATTCGCGCATATAAACCTATGTTTGAATCGTTTGTCAGAGAATCTATGCTAAATAGATTCTTTTGTTTTTCTGCTATATTTTACTGAGTTCGAAACTATAGTAATAAGCACGGCACGGCATTTGTAATATCAGAAAACAGATAAATACAAAATGATTTTTTTTTATCTAAACCTTTTTTAGATCAAAAAAATAAAGTCTGATTCGAACCTACTTCCTCTAAAAATTCTGGCTAGGTACGCCATATTTTTGTACTTTACTTGGATACGGCTGGTTTACATTTCTTATTATTAAAATTTGTTCGTAATAAAATTACAAAACAAAAATTATTAAAAAAATAATCTTGCTTATTAAACAGTATAAAAATAACCTAAGAATTCAGAAAATCACTGAAACAGAGGCGGACGTCGCACGGAATTCGTTCTAAAAATAAATTGGATAATAATTTTGCGATTTCAATTTGATTTCTTAAAACAAAATAGCTAATAATCCCGACAGATTGTTTAAATAATTTCTTATAGTAGATCAGACACATAAAAATAAAGGTAAGTACTTACTATGAAACCAAGCTTAAAAAGCTTAAGACATAGTTGGAACTTGAACAGTCACCGTCTGGTGACTTATAAGCATGATGAAAAAAAAAAGCAAAACATTCCTCAATTCCATGCTCCTTAGCTGTTTTTAGCTCTAGTACTCGACGACGTGTAAATATTTACCCAGAGTACATCTGCAGATCCAAAAAGGTCACTTTGAACGATTCATACTTACCTATTTCTATCTACTAGCGATCGCCCAGTGGTCGAAATTTGACCGTAATTTTATTAAGGCTGCACGGATTGTATCCTAAGCAATTAAAATTTTTTAAAAATAAAATGTGAGTTTGGATTGGCATTGACAGATTTAGGCCGCTCCTCTTCCATTTTTGAAATTTTTGAAAAGAGTATAATAATGTGTGTGTGGCAAATGCATATTATTATGCGTGTATGTCAAATACATGGTAGTGTGTTTAATGTTTATTATCATTCTGCAATCCTTCTCTATACTTATAAACTAAAAGTGTGCGAAATTTCATACTCCTCCGTCCGCGCAAATTTCGTAAAAAGGGGTATAAAGTTATTGATTCACGTATTAATATATTTACGATTATAAATACTTTGTCCTACTACAAAATCAATTATATGTTAAGTGTCAATGCTGAAAATGGAAGCGCACTTCACCGCTCAACGCTCAAGCACTGTGGAATTGGCATGAGGGGTGATTATTCATTCAACATAGGCACCTATTGCAAAACCAAACATAATTTATTCCAAGTACCCACGAGAAACAGTAGGTAACAAATAGACGATCTCATTTGGGGGCGACAGGAGTCCTCAAACTCACACCTAAATAAATATACTTCACAATTTAAAGAACACTTCAGACGGGGACACAATATGTTCATGTTCAATTGTGGACTGGAGCAATTGTTGTTCTGACACAATTTGGTAGCGCAATATAAGGAGATCTCAGAAGGTAAGCTTACCGCTTACAAAGTGAACTCCCCAAGGTAACCCACCCTAGAAGGTACCAACACATACCGCGCTCGAGTAACGCACACATAATCCCTCTTAAGCACACAGAATTACGGACTATCTCAGACAACCGCAGAGTAACCGCCTCTGTGGTCTAGTAGTTAAGACCACCGGTTTAGACCCAGAGGTCGCGGTTTCGATTTCCAGTATCTACTGGAAATCGAAACAAACATCTGTTTGTGTACTCGGTTTCGTTGGTGGTAGGGCTTGTTTGTCCGCCTGGCTAGCTACCACCATCTTATCTAAATATGTCGCCATAACATCAATGTTTGTAGCATTCTTGAGTTCCGGCAGCTAGAGATAATATAGCCAGTATTTCACTAGTTGAGGATCCGGGTGAAGTGCGCTTCCATCATTGACCTTATCATCACTTAATATCAGGTGAGATAAAGGTACTGTGCTTACACGATAATATTTAAAAAAAAACCAGTCCGAGCGCAAATGTTGCGAGATTCCGTGTCGAGGTCGTTAATGTATGCATTGCTCGAGCGCATTTGTACGAAGCTCACCTTCTGCAGTCGTCTTATTTTGTGTTGGGGTCCTTTGTCTCTGAAGAGATGTTATACACAAATTAATATAGCTATTTTAATTGATATACAGACTGGAGACAAAGGTTTTGAGAAACGCGAATACCTTTAATACATTGTACTATTGTCTTAGAAATGCTATAATTGTATCTAAATCTTTAATAAGCCAGCAATTCAATGAAATGTTTAGTTCTTGTAAAGAATTTAGTTTTTATACTGTCCCGCTGCTGGGCAAAGCTGGGCAAAGGCCTTCACTACCATTGAAATAAGTAAGCCATAAAAGTCTGGTGACGCTGTAAAGGCCGTTTGAGGCCAACAGCCAACTTAATACTCGAAAATTAGTTTATCAACTTCTAGATAGCTATTATAATAACTGTGACATTGTAACTTAAGAACAGTGAAAGGATGACGCTGGACAAAAGATCCCGACGTGTCGATGTGCTACAGAACAAAGATAAGATAAGTAAATATGGCATAAAATGTTCAAAAATAATTTTTAACGCAAATTTTGTTGCGAAAAAATTTTCAACATTTGTGTTTTTGTAAAGATGGCATGTTACTAAATTGGTTAGCGACTTCCGATTTTATCTGTACTCTCTCTGTGAAGAGAGAACAGTTCTCAGAATCAATAGGAAACGACCAACAATAATTAACTGAGCTACCGATCTAAATATAAAGCTTTGTAGAGAGTAATATCAACATATTTTTATAGTTAAAAAGCAAAACAAACAAAATACTCCATCACTGAGACTCATAACATGTGGTTATGACAAAAAGACATGACGTCGCGGATAATTCAAAAGTGCGTAAGTAGCATTTTTGAATACCGCGTACCTTAGTGTCAAACGTCAAGTTTTTCAGAAAGAAGATAAAACTGATGGAATATAATAATTTACTTGGTGGTTTTAAGTACTAGGATTTACAATAACTTCTGCATGCATATTATAAAGTTATTTTCTATTAAATTATGTCAATCGTAGTGTAAAGGCACTTATTCTGTTTTGCTTTTTCTATCTTTTAATTTATAATACTCGTATTTTAACCTATCGCATTGGTGGCCGACTGGCAAAGCGCTTTTTCGTTCGACATTTGACTTTCCATATTTTTGAATCACTCGACCGCAACGAGTGCAGGCGAGCGATACAAAGCGATTCATAGAATAACCGTCAAAATCAATGCGTTGTGTCAATGTCATGTCACTCGTTTGTTTGTGTCATTGATAGTCTTTTCTATTAAAAAGCAAAGGTTTTTTTTAACCGCCAACAAACCCAGCATAGTCGACATAACAGCAGCGTCAATGGATCTGCTGGATAAAATCGTAAACTGACCTACGTCACCTCAGTCTCCCTGTGACCACGGATCCTGCAAAGGGTTCGAAACGTCAGGATAAACATTAAAAAGTAATGTGTAAAATAAACGCGAGTAGATCCGTAAAAGTTGTTTCATTTAAATTTACTTTACTATATTTTAAGTAATGGTAACACCGGCCGTATTCACCGTTGCTACTTACGCGGTTATGAACTATCCCCGATGATAAGCTGATCGCTTTACAACACGTGTTTGGCACCGCGGCGGCGGCGCGGCGCTGCAACGTGAGAAACACGCTTTAAACTAACGGAATTAAGCATATGGCTGGTGAAACGCTTAAATTCAAATTCAAATATATTTATTGCAATTAAGTGTAAATCTAAAGATCTTAAGGTGCGTCCAGACTATCTGACAAAACATGTTGTATAACACAGGTATGTAGCATATTTTTTTAAGTGTGGACGATAAGTGTCAATAAAACAACATTATGCTTATAGTTTTGTAACATGTAACATAAGTTATTCAACTGTGGACTTACCTTTAGACTTGATACAATGTAGCTTAAAACTTAAGAACCGCTGTCAGGTATTGCAATTTTACAATTTCTTAGTTTTTACTTGTCATAGACTTGTGAGTGTAATAAAATTATTATTTTTTTAAATAAAAGATTTCGATTAGAATACATATGTAAAGAATGTCATTTGGAAAAAAATATTGCTCCTAATATTTTTCAACTAAATGAAAACAAAGCTTGATAACAAAATATGAATAAAGTTATATACTCGTATAAAACAATGAAATAATGTTCGTTACATCTTTTAAGTGAACAAAGTTTCATGACATCATTAATGTTTCCTTTGTAAAAAGAAAATAATGTCTCATACATGACTGTGAGCTCTTCATAAAAGCATTTGCAAATTATTTTTATTATATAACTTTGTTTATTAATAATAAAAAGCTGAGACAAAGAAAATAACAAGATGAACAGCAAACTTTATAACGGGATCCAATCAATTTGGCGTTTGTTTACAATTAACAATTCTATTCAAGGCGTCACGTTTCAAATCGTGAACAGGTGAGCTTTACGGAGAAATCAAAGAAAGTTCAATAGAAGCGAAATGGAAATCTTTTGTAAACGATTGTTTCAGTCGAATGATGAGATTCCAATTCAATATTCTCAATGAAGTATAAGGCACGTACGTGTATACGGCATTACACTTTGTTTTAATTTTCACATTTTGCAGAAATCATGGTAAACATGTATTTTAACCGCCTCTGTGGTCTAGTGGTTAAGACTACCGGTTTAGACCCAGAGGTCCCGGGTTCGATTCTCAGCTGAGGGTACATGTTTGTGTTCTCCGTTTGGTTGGTAGTAGGGCTTGTTTGACCGTCTGGCTATCTACCACCATCTTATTTAAATGTCACCATAATATCATTGTAGCATTATTGTGTCCCGGCAGCTAGAGATACGATAGCCAGTGCCTCACTAGTTGAGGATCCTGTTGAAATGAAACTGAGAATATTTAGTATTTAAGCTGTTTAATTAAGTTAATTACCGTAATGAACATTGAGCGTGGTTCGGGGTCGAGAGCAGAGAGAACAGGGCAGAGAATATAATGCAAAGCTGGGAAAAAGAAATCAAGTTGGCCACAGAGTATAACGTTTAGCGATGTTACGGTGACACGGCGCTAGGTGGCGTTAGTGTGAATATTATGTTCAACTACAATATCCTCCCTTGAACATAATCCCATCTTCCTGGAGAAGTACTGGAGTTTGGCTTGCGGGGTGGCTTTGGTGAGAACGTCGGCAACCATCTCTCCGGTACTAACATACTGCACGTCAATCTTCTTTTCATTAACTTTGTCCTTTACAAAGTGGTGCCGGACGTCAATGTGTTTTGTTCTGCAATTATAACTATCATTACCTGAAATTTTAATACAGCTTTGGTTATCACAATAAACAACTATGCTTTGATGTTTGAGATGTGGCCAAAACTGTTCTTGCAGTTGTTTAAGCCAAAGTGCTTCTTGTGTGCAGGCTGACAATGCCATGTATTCAGCCTCTGTTGTTGACAATGCAACAGTCGGTTGACGTTTTGAGTTCCAACATATGGATCCTCCCTGAAATATAAAAGTATAGCCCGTACATGATCGTCTATCATCTTCGGAATTAGCCCAATCAGCATCACAGTAAGCATGCGCTATATCTTCATTTTCACATCGATTGTAAGTTAGGCTGAAATGTTCAGTTCCTTTTAAATATCTTAATACGCGTTTTAATGTTACCCAATGTTTCATTTCCGGTTTGTTATTATATTTACTTAGGTAATTTACTACATAGCTAATATCAGGCCTTGTGCCTTGAGATAAATACAGTAAACATCCAATTATTTCTTGATAAGGAACATCTTTCAGTATTGTATCTTCTTCACCAGTTGAATGCAGCTTTGTAAGTGGATCTATAGGAGTTTTGACAGGTTTACAGTCTGACATGCCATATTTCTGTAGTATTTCCTGTATGTATTTCCTTTGGTCAATATACATAATACCATTTTTCCTGTCTCTTGTCACGTGAAGCCCAATACAGTACTTCAACTCTCCAATATCTTTCATGCTGAACTTCTTACATAATCTTTGTTTTACATAGTTCTTTGTAGATGTGCAGTTTGTAAACAGGATCAGATCATCAACATAAATTGCCAGAAATAATATTTGTCTCACACTAGAGATTTTATAATAAATACAGGGGTCAATAATGGAACGTGAAAGGCCTATTTCTCTTAGTGTAGCATCTAGCTTTTTATTCCAGTTGCGGCTTGCCTGTTTCAGTCCATATAAGGATTTCTTTAGTAAGCAAACTTCTGAATTGTTACCATTCTCATACATAGGTGGCTGTAGCATGTATATCTCCTCCTCAACATCACCTTGCAGGAAAGCCGAAACAGCATCCATCTGATCGATATCCAGATCATACTTCGTAGCCAGCGCTAGTAAGTATCGGAGTGACGTGTATCGTATGACGGGTGAGTAAACTTCATCATAATCAATACCTTTTTTCTGAGCACATCCTTTTATTACTAAACGTGCTTTGTATTTGGTTATGTTTCCCTTTTCATCCTTTTTTGTTTTGTACACCCATTTACATGGTATTTTTTTCTTTTCAGGTGGCAGTTTGGTCAGTATCCAAGTTTTATTTTGCATCAGTGAATCATATTCTTCTTCCATGGCTTTTATCCAATGCTGTGAGCTTGCGCATGATAAAGCTTCCTCTAGGCTTGTCGGATCATTGCAAATAGCCAGGCATGCATAATACAGGTTGTCATCCAAATCATCAATAACTTCACCTCTCCGTATATGATTCCGGTGCCTTGGTCTGAGTGTGACGTTTGAACGGCCTTGTTCAAACGAGCTATCATCGGCTGTCTCTCCGCTGGAAGGTTCATAAGTCCTGTCATTTGCATCTGAAAAAATTGCAGTGTCTTCTTCAGCCGTTTCATTTTCTGAACTCAATTCATCTGAAGTTGGCACTTCTGTCTCACTACTTGGTCTATTTATTGCAAACTTTAATGCAACTGTTTGATTATTCTGTTTTGTAATAGTAGGTGTTGGCCCATAACCTAGAGATGTTGTTTATAAGTCTTGCCGTTGCTACTAATTGTTTCTGATTATTGTAAATATCACAGCCAGTATTATGAAAATTAACTTGACATCCATTTTTTACTAACTGACTAACAGACAACAAGTTAGTACTCAGTTCTGGTATAAATAAAATGTCTCTCACCTGGACTGCATTCACTTTACCGTCATTACTACAGAGATTGAGATCTAAATTTCCCATCTTCTGTACAGTAACTGAAGAGTTATTGGCCACCTTTATACTTTGTGTCGGAGGTGTCTTCATCTCATACAACCAATCGGATCTTCTTGTCATGTGCATGGATGCACCTGAATCTACATACCAGTCACTATCTTCCACTGCGGTGGTGGCTGAAAAAACTGCAGCATAATTTGTATTAATAGGGTTATCCTTTTTACTAAAGATACAATTCTTGCTTAGATGACCATATCTATTACAGTTGTAGCAACGGGGACCACGCTGTTTATTCTGATCATTCTGGGGGTTACTATATTTCTTCTGGGGGTATTTAAGCTTTGTGTACAATGCGGTAGAATCAGATTCCTTTTTGACCTCTTGTAACAACTTAGTTTTAATAGAATCTGAATTTATTTTGACACCGGAGCTTTCCAAACCCATTATCATCGGTTTATACTGGTCAGGCAGACCTGCTAACATTAAAGTTCCCAGCCATTCATCGTTAACTTTGAAACCAATATTTCTTAGCTTATGTGAAGTTGTAACTAATTTATTTATATAGTCCTCAATATCGGTACAACTATCTAAGTTAATATTAATGAGATCACGTAGTAAAGCTACTCTCCTGTTTAGCCCGGAGTCTTCAAACACAGACTGAAGTTTTAACCACACTTCCCGAGCATTTTGTGCGTCTTGTATGTGGTGGTAATTATTACAATCAACAAGGAGAATTATCTTACTTTTGGCCTTCACATCTTTTATTGGATCAACGGGTACCTGGCTGGTAGGGTCTACACACGACCACAATTCCTCGTGCTCTAAGTATGTCTTCACAGCAAATTTCCAATTGTTGTAATTATCCCTTCCGGTCAGTTTATCAATATGCACGGTGTTTATCGACATTGCTTCGGAAACTGATAGGTATTAGCTGAAATAAGCTGAAAAGAAAACCTAGCCGGCGACCTAACCCAACTTTTCGACACGCGGTACTTTTCGGAAACTAAACTTTTACAAAAAAAACTAATATTTATTTGTTTTGGGTCTGGGCCCATAACCTGTTGAAATGAAACTGAGAATATTTAGTATTTAAGCTGTTTAATTAAGTTAATTACCGTAATGAACATTGAGCGTGGTTCGGGGTCGAGAGCAGAGAGAACAGGGCAGAGAATATAATGCAAAGCTGGGAAAAAGAAATCAAGTTGGCCACAGAGTATAACGTTTAGCGATGTTACGGTGACACGGCGCTAGGTGGCGTTAGTGTGAATATTATGTTCAACTACAATAGATCCCGGGTGAAGTGCGCGTCCATCATTGGCCTTATCATCACTTAACATCAGGTGAAATCAAAGCAATGCTCCTAATAGTAAAATATTTAAAAAACACATTTCACTACATTGCACTATAAAAAAAATTAACAAAGCATGCGAATAAACACCTACACGTGTAGTACTGAATCATAAAATCAAGAACTTCATCGCGATCGTGACGCTTTTTTGAATGATGTTGAATGAACGACTTATGATCTGAACCGTAAAATTAGTATGGTCTTAGTAGGTATATACTTAAGTCATGGTTGAAAAAGCTCGAAAACTTTTCAAAATGTGAGGCGCTATCACCTTTAGCGTAACAATGTGAGGACTAAAACCTACAAAATATATCACGTCTTATAACTTTAGAATATCTGGTGACGAATAATACTAGATGTGTTTATGTGTGACGTCACACTAAAAGCTGATCAATTTTGTATCGTTCCGTAACAATATGGTATAAAAATGACATATTACTTCACATCACATTGTACCATTTACCACTATTGACGAAGCCTTAATAAGAAAATCGGAAAAAGATCTCTAAATCCTAAACACAAAAAGTATCATTCTATTCCGTTGTGTTGCGTAAAATCCGCTCATATCGCGGAGAGATGTCCACAAATAATGTCTGCCAATGTCAACGACCGGCCCACATGTGAGCGTATCAGAAATGAGACACGTAACATTTTAAAAACCGCTGCTCTTAATTAGTTTGAACGGCGAGCTTAGGTAAATAGGTTAGTACCAAAATAGCAACCCCGTAACATTTGCAGACGCAGATTTTTTGCAAAGTATCAAGTGATCGAGTGTACGTTCAGCATGCAATTCGTTAAACACTTTATTTATATTTATATAACATATGTATATAAAATACAGTGACAAAATTAAACGCCTACCTGACCCAGCCAGGAATCGAACCTGGGTCTTCCGCAATCCGGGCGGCTGCACTGACCGTTATGCTACCGAGAAGGCTGACGTAAGCGCTGAATTTTGTTACTGCTTTTTAATTTTTGAAATGCTTTAGAGCGACATTAGTGCCATCTATCCAAAGGCGATTGCAACCGATGGACATGCAGATTCATCTTTGCAGATGAATACCACAAATTGACAACACAACGCTATAGTAAATGTTTTACTTTTTATTTTTAAGTGTTAATTAGCTTAAGAACACTTAAAAATAAAAAGTAAAAAATTCACTTTATTTATTTTATTTTGGACAACACCAGCACAATAATAATAATAAAAAACAATATATATACATAGTTTATAAGTTAATTACGTTAGCCACGGGCTAGGTAGGGCTTTAGATGTCGTTTATATATCAATACGTGAAGAGAAAATTTCGTGCCCCTTATAAAGCACATTGCGCGTACGGTGGAATGTAAGATAATGATAGATAATGTTATAGATAGATAATTTGAAAAAAAAAGGTCTAAAACTTTGTCTTTTTTCAAATTGTAATTTGTTTGCAACAATATATGCGTAAAATTATATGTATGTAAATAATCATAGATAGATAATCTATTCTGAGTAATATTATAAAGAAGAAACCTTTGTATTTTTGTATGTATGTATGTATGTTTGCAACGAATAAACTCAAAAACTACTGGACCGATTTAAAAATTCTTTCACCATTAGAATGCTACATTAGCGCTGAGTAACATAGGCTATATTAAAAAAATACTAAAAACGACAATTTAATTTTCCAATACAAAGTGATTTGTTTGTTTTGTTGTCATGGAAACCACTGATATATATTTAACTCAATGATGGAAACTGTCAAAGCGGTACGAAGTCCGCCGGGTCAGCTAGTGTTTAATGAAGAAGGAGTCTCGAAATATAAATTGTATGTACAATATGTGTGACATTACATTATATAAACATTGTATTTTTGTAAACTATGGTCGAATATCGACTACTGGGCGACCACTAACAACTAGGTATATCAGAAGCTAGCTGCTTTCGTTGCTGACTGTACAAAAAATTTGGTTGTGTTTTAACACCTCGGTGAATGAGTGGCAAAGCGTTTGGTCTGATACTCGAAGGTCCCAGGCTTGATTCCCAGATAGAGCAAAGTATATTCCGGATTTTTCGATGCATAGCCCGGGTTTGTGATCTCCAACCCCCACTTGACAAGCGTGGTGATTAAGCCATTACCCATCAATTGTAGTGATGACTTGATTTGACTTTTTTACTATTAATTTATTTTTAATATATTTTTTTAATATAGCCTATAGCCTTCCTTAATAAATGAACTATTAAACACAAAAATAATTTTTCAATTCGAACCAGTAGTTCCCGAGATTAGCGCGTTCAACCAAACAAACAAACTCTTCAGCTGTATAGTATTAGGTCCTTACCTTGAAATTGACGTTTTGTATGAAGATTTTTTATAAAGTTATATTTTTCATACTAACGTTTTTTTAGTTTTCTTAGCATCTATTTGTGTTAACACTATAAAAATTGTAGAGTAGTGTGTTTGTTTCACTAGCTCAATATAGCATACATTAAAAAGAAAAAAAATCAAGTCCCTTCAAAGTTACAATGAAACAAAAGGTAAATTCAGCGAACAAAATAAGAAGTCAATTTAAAAAATATATTGGGCGATAAAGACACAAAATGAATAATCATTGTTATTACTGAAGCCTAAGTAACATAGTCCTAATTAAAGGTGTATCAACCGGTATTGACTTTTAGAAGTAATACACCTATTAATAAGTGAGAAAAAAAACGTCAATTTCATAGGTAAGGACCCAATATTAGTATGATTGGATAGTATAATGATATAAGAATACTACTCAGGTTTTTTGGACAGACTTTGTATTTATTTTCTGTGAATTTCTAAACAGTTATTTTGTTATAAGTTTGACATGATATATGAATTATTATCGATAAATATGAATATGAGTAGTCTATACACCCTATTCAGATTGCAGATTACAGATACCAGATTGCAGAGTGCGAGTTTTATTCTCCTCTCGACCAATTTAACAAAAATTCTTTTACAAATGATCACTAAAACTCAGCACTCTGAAAACAGACGCATTTTGGTGAGCCGTAAGCGCCACCGCAGACATGCTACTTTTAGCATCGGCGATCGGCGATTTTGCGACTGTATCGATGCTGAATCACGTTTTGTCGACTCTCTGCGTTCGATCGCAGTAAAATCGTGAGATTCTTATCGATACAGCATCGCGATTTCGCGACTTCATGCGTTCGGTTCGGACGCGGTATCGTAATCGCGCATTTTAGCGACTGCTCCGATGCTGGATCGGCAACTCAATGCAAATCGATGCGACCGGGCATCCGAATGTGTGCGGAGTGTAACGATCAGAAGCTGTGTCGAACTTCCGAAAAGCAACTGAATCGCCGCGTTTGGCGTTTTCAAGTGTGCGGTGTGGAATGTGTGGTCGCTGCATTCAGCTTCAAAAAAAAGCAACTGAATCGCCGATCGCCGATGCTAAAAGTAGCATGTCTGCGGTGGCTCTAAGCGCTTCTTAGAGACAACGCACATTGGTGGCGGCCACTAGACGCGGCCACTCGAACGCTCGGTTTGCGCCGATGCCATACAAAATGTATGAAAAAACTCGTCCGCAACTTGTGGTCGCGTCTAAGTGGCCGCCACCAATGGCTCAATGTGCGGGGGCTCTAACTATTACTCGTGTCAACCTAGTTCACCCACTGTCTTGCCGAAAAGTTTTAACGATCTCTCCCTAAACAAATACAATTGTAATCGTATTCACTAATCTTCTCCAATTTAATGGCACCCTAAACCCGATTTAACGGATGCATCTAGCGCGATAAAGGAAAACTTTACATAAACTTCCACAGCCCAATCTCAGATTTATCGCCTAGTCGTAAAATGAATAACCTATTTACCTAATAATATATTTTTGACTTCGACACGATACAGTTAGTTCACACTTCGACACGATGAGTTTTGCAGATTAATATCAATGATAGTTATTTAAACATTTTTTATAATTCAATATTTTTCTTACAAGTAGGTAATACATAATTAAACAATATTTCCTTCCTGTATGATGATGATGAATGATAATAGAAATTTTAATGAGAAGCGAGAAATGATATAACCCCTCGAGTTTCTCAGTAAAGATGTGGAGCCTCAATAAGTCCTCACTCGGACTTCTTGAGAGAATTTGAAAAGTGACGTTGCACTGTTTTGTTTCATTTACCAACACTCATGCACACTCACGAACACTTAACGGTTAATAATCCACCATATTTCACATTTATATTTGACATAAAAATTTTAGAAAGTAAAACAAAACCGCAGACATGACTCTTCACTTTCCCGCCAAGAAGTCCCCGTAGATCGCGCCAAACTTCTAGTCCCCTCTGAAGTTGCTTCGCGCAGCTGTACACAGTCAGGCCCTGCCGCTCGTCGCCTTCGTCCTACTGACGCCTATTTTTTACTACTGCGACGCGAATCGCGCCAACTTCAGAGGGGACTAGAAGTTTGGCGCGATCTGTATGTGTTGTTACTCGTACTAAGAATATTTATACTAGTGAAGTAATACGCGTCAGGCGCGCATAAGCAAGCAGCAGCGATCATAAATGTAAGTACACCGAGGTTACTAAAACATCTAGGGCGGTGACTTGTTTATTTTGATATGACGTCACAATACAAATATTTAATTAAAAATGGCATAACAAATTAAAGTTAATAATTATATCTTAGTAACTCTGCATCTGCATACACTTCGGATCTTTTCATATTTACCACACCTTTCTGTTACATATTGTATACACGTCATACAAAACCAAACTCTATACATACGTACTATACGCTTGTAGCGAGATTTGTGGCGAGATGACAGTAAATATTAAACAAGTACAAATATTTTGCAACCTTAATTTAATTTTTATTTTTTATAATTAAGCTTACTATAAGCTAAAGTTGTTGATGCTATCCAAGGTTTTTCAGATTTTGTTATTCGAAATTTAAATGTGTATCAGTATGAGCAAACAGGATCACTTTCGAAATGCATTTTTGTTCCGGTTCCTTCATAATTGATCGAATGAATGAAGAATGAAGAATACGTGACGTAAGAGAAGGACTCAATAACATTTATGCAAATAACATTCATTTCAGAGCGACTTAACATTTGTGCGCCGAGTTCAGAACTCACATCTCACTGACTTAAAATTTTCTAAACTCATAAGATATTCATAGAAAATCGCAATCGCTGTCCTTAATAAGCAATGTTGCAAAATTGGTCTTTTTGTAATTTTATTTTTTTGTAACTTAATTTTTCAGTTAATATCCTATCTTTACTGACTATTTTGTGTTCACATCGTCAGAGGCTAATAGTCTGGTTTCCAACTGTAACCTAAATCAGTTACCTTTGACAACTATTTATACCTATTTATATTCTCCTGTGTAATTTATAATTTTTAAGTAACTTCTCAACTTTGTATATTCATATTAACACTGACGACGAGTTTACTTACCTATTAATATGTTAGGAATAAAAATCTATAAATATTACAAAAAGAAAGTGTATAACATCCAGTGAGATTAGTAAACATAATTAATGACATCCCTGTTAAATCAGAATCTAAATCTCAGCTTTAATTGCATTTTGACATCCGAAAACCCTCTTTAGTAAGTGAATGTTAAAGTTCAATTTGCTTAACGATTTGACCTTAATCTTTTGGCCCAGAAAGTCGCAAACACGTTCGTTTGTCCCTTAAATTGTAAAATGAGGGCTTGACCTTGATCCAGAATTATTTATGACTCTTTTGAAAGCTAAAACGGGAGAGATGAATATACTGGTTCCCATTGCTATTTGTTCTGCTGCTTTCATATACAAAATGGCCTCCGGCCGTGATTTTCGCTCCAATAAAGGGTAGTGTATGCGGAAGGAAGGATAATTTTCCCGTCCAATAGCCTAAAGGCATGGAGGCCAATGCATATCACAAATGAGGTCGGCAAAGGGTTTTTACGTTCTAATAATTATGTGTCCATATACCGTGTGCTTTTTCCGTAAATACGATACGAAACTTCTTTGATATCGCTAGCCAGTTCTGATAAAAACCTTCTTTATATTATTACGTGAACAACCTGGACGTTTTCAAGGCTAGGGTGAACAGGCATTATCTAGGCAAGTATGCTACATCCTAGGCCGCATCATTACTTACCATAAGGTGAGATCGCGGTCAAATACTTGCCTATACAAAAAAAAAATTAAAAATAAAACAAAATATTTGTACCTTTTTTTAAGTAAATTGCTCACACAGAGGAGTGTGATTTGGTAACATTAGTTAAAATTTATATGGAGGAAGAGTCCCAAAAGATAAAATATATGTATTATATGTTACAATTTTTTTATGACACGTTCCAAGTAATATTTTTGTATAGATTTTCTATGACATAAAACTATGACGTAATTTACCATGATTGCTAAACAGCCGGAAAAAGAAATAACTAAGACCGACTCAACATCTACACCTTTTCTGATGATTCTAGACATAGGACAGACACAAATGAAAATGTTCTTGTTGTTTCCAGACAAGTAACAGAGGACTCTAATGAAAGCACATTTCACTCCTAAGGGAGTAATTAGGCAAACCTACATTTTGGAGGCTGGAAACTTCATGTCACCGATTTGATGGGACGTTATCAAACTAGGTCAGCTTACGAAGCAATGCCAACATGACGGGAAAATTTAAAAGTTTTTAAGTCTAATGCAGACTGTAGTAGATTTTAAAACGATCTGCATTACAAGCTAAAGGGATGCCAATAGTGCATGATCCACGAGATTCAAGTCAGGATTTAAAAAAAAAACACCAAGCCAAACGCGTAAACCGTAGCGAGTTAAGGAAGTGAATCTGTACATTATACGAAGAGTATCGTTCTTGCTTTAATAACTTAAGTCACCAACAAAAACCGTTTTGGCGGGGAGTGTCAAATAAACAATACCACTTCAGCCGTAAGAAATAATACAAACGATATTTGGTAAAGCCAGTTGATCTCGGCTTACGGCGCCGCACAATGTCCACAACACGTAACTCCCATTCCGGGAGGGATTTTCATATATAATAGTGGATTGTCTGAAGATCCTGCGTAAAAACTCAGCTGGAGTATATAGCTTCGCATCAAATATTAATAAAAATAAAAGTACCATTTCTTTTTCGTTCGAATTGAGAAGCTCTACGGCGCAGTGGTTAAAGCGCCCGGTCTGCGATTGCTAAGGTCAAGCAACTTTTGCAAAGGCCGGTCATCGAATGGGTGACCATAAAATTTATCATCTCGATCTCCTCCGTGCTTCGGAAGGCACGTAAAGCCGTTGGTCCAGGCTGCATTAATCGTCGTTAACAACCACCAATCCGCACTGGGCTCGCGTGGTGGTTTATGGCCCGTTCTCCCTAAGGCTCGTGCTCCATCAGTGGAGACGTTGATGAGCTGGTGATGATGATGATGATTCTTTTTGGTTAGGGCGCCTATTTTCAATGAAATTTACTGGAAGAAGTTACGAATTGTACTTTTAACACAGAAATAAAAAGCGCATATGGAAAGTGGGAAAAGACATGGCTTTAAAGACTAAATTAAACAAAATGAAGATTATCTTCTAAATAAAGTAAAAGTAACTGAAATTAAAAGAATACCCATATGTTACGAAAGAACACAAGAACTTCCTTTGATCTATTAACATAAGATACACGGTAATTTTTAATTCTAGCCATTTCTACTTTTTTACAAATCGAGAAACAATGGCTGGTGTGTATTATGATTAATAGTAGAGACATCAGGTAGAATTTGTATGAAAGCGATGATTTTGGATAACCTTTTTTGAAAAATGGGGTGAGTAGATAGTAGTAAAATATATTTATGAAAATACATCTAACAACAGGTCACCACACCTTTCCTACAGTAATAACAACAAAAGGGTTATAGCTAAATAAACCACTAGAGTACTGTTACAACCCGCTGGGTCGTTACTTAAGGTACCGGGGGGTTTTATAGAATAATAACGCTTTATAGCCTCAAAGTAAAAAGTCTTAGTTTAACATGTGATAATAATAATCTATTCGTCGTCGCGGCCCGTCAAAGAGTCCGCCATGTTTTTCTTTTTCTCTTCCACCTTTTTCTTCTACTAAGTTTGAACGCAGGCCACGGCGGCTGCCAGTAAGCATGCCCGAGCAAGGAGTCTCGGTTGCTTCACGAGCTACGCCCCTTCGGCCTTAGAGCATCTAAGCCTACGGCAGACGTCGTGACCTGTAACAATAAACAAGAACAGCTGAGAGTATGCCTCCCTTACTTCTACTTCAATAAAACAGCTATGATAAATATTATGTAAGTAGTGTTTTGTTTGGGCACTCCAGGCATTATTTCGCAGAGCGTCGAGATAAAACTTGGTAAAAGTTAGAGGATCACTCATTTTGGCGTGTGTATGTGGGTAAATGGTAGACGTAACGTTTAACACGCCTCGGGCCTAGCTTCGAAGTTTCGTATAGAACTAATCCATCTGATAAATTATTACCCTGTCAAGTGAAAAGGCACTTGTCACACACAAAAGACAATAAATGGCAATGTGTTCTCTATATGGCTGTATAGCACTATTATCAGACTATCAACATGATTTTCTGAAGTTTACCTATGAGTAGTGATGATGATGATGATGATGATGATGATGATGATGATGATGATGATGATGATGATGATGATAATGATGTGTATTTGACCGATTTCGATCATGGCAACCACTTCGTAATAGTACCCATTTCAATAAATGAGACACTTTTATATACTCATGTTTCCTTTACAGGAACACCGAGTAAAGTAAGTATCAAAATTTATTTGTGGCTTGCTACTTTCAACATTTTTTAACAGACAGACAGAATATTAATTTCCATGTCCATTTCATTATTAGATTTGTCATGTATAATTATTTTGAATGTAGAACAGCGTACTATATTGTAGTTTTTTTTTTGAGTTCCGTGAAAACTATATAGAGCTGTAAAACTATAAATCGTAAATCAATTATGTATGATACAATAGGTTTTCCCCTTTTCAAAAATAAATTAATAATAAGTAAGAGAGTAGCAACTTCATATACTACCAAACGACTTGGTGGTATATGAAGTTGCTACTCTCTTACTAGGCGTCCGGTATGCGTCCGGTCTGCACTAAGTGCAAAGGGCTACTGATAGAAATACGACGATAGCCGAAACACAAAGTTTGCCGGAAAATATATGAACTTGTATGCTCGTTCACGCATGTTTTATGTGGTGCGTTTTAGGCAAAGTGGCAAGTTTAGTATTGGAGAGTAAAAGTTGGGATTTACCTAATAACCTGTATAACGGTATTAAATATTGTCTATTTATTATGTTATTTTAGGCTAAACACATAAAAATCAATATTTATAAAATAGAGGGTCCGAGAAATGAACTTCATATGTACAGTCGGCGACAAAAGTAACTAAACAGTTTAGAACTTTGTCAAAGCAAGTAATGAATCGCATACGCTAATCAACTTCTAATAATGTAATTGTGACACGGTATTAAAGTGTTCATCCACTTTTGTTGCTGACCGTACATCTGATCATCTAGCCTATAAAAACAGAATACGCCTACTGTACGGTTGTAACAAAAACATTGTCCGAAGTACGAATGAACGGGCGACTAAATAACAATACAGCTGAGGCAACAGAGGTTTACGGCCACCAATTGGATTTTGGCCAGTCCAACTCCGTGCCTTGTTAGTATTACCACAGGTATATGTACTCTGTGGTATTACGCCACTTTCAGAGAGGAAATTGTCCGCAATAGAAAGGTGGAAGTATGAGCTGATTCGTTTGGTAAACAATTCGCTTTGGTTCGAACAGTTTATTGTGTTCTTTTAACCAGTTCGTCAGTAGTGAGAATTCAAGGTGATGTGTGTCTTCGGCATTACCGTAATTTAATTTAATAGTCCACAGCAGGAAAGCGTTTGGTCATCATTCATCGCATCTAATAAAAGTCTATGGTGACTTAAACATACTTCACCCGGTATCCTAAGCTACTGAGGAACTGGCTGGCAGAATCTTATCTCTAACTCTACAAGTAGTCAAGTGAATAGCCAATAACTGAATCACTGCTGGGCTTTTGCCTCCATCTTTGTAAACAAGTCGTCACTACAATTGATGGGTAATAACTTAATCACCACGCTTGCCCAATACGAGTTGGTGATCACAAACCCGGGCTATGGGAATTGAACCCGGGACTTTCGGGTAACGGGTCGGTGCTTTGCCGCTCAGCCCACCGAAGCGTTATACACGGGTCCATATTTGCTCACCTAAACTTTTTTACCCGAAATTGTAATTCCTACTGATTTGTAATCCGAATGATGACTCTTCCTAAAATTTTTTTTCATGAAGTTTTTATTCATACAATTTGTAGTACTACAGACGATGTTCATAATACTCATGTTTCCGACAATTGTAATTGATAATATCACTAATGTAAATAAATATATTTAAACTCCTACTGTTGTTTTTCATAACGCTTTTATCCCTAAACATAATTTCCATTGTAAAGTGATGTATATTAATGTGAGAAACGCCCTAAAGGCGCTGGGTTTATGTCAACCTAACCCGCTCGTCGCTTCGCTCCTCGTGAACCTAAGCGAATTTATTTTAAAGTCGCATCAAATAAAAAAGATATGACTTTGAATAATAGTGTAAAAGACGGCTATGTTGAGAAAATATAGGAAAACAAATAATAGTTTAATAGATGTTTATTGCTACTGACATTATGAAGTTGAATGATTCGGAATTATGAACATTAGAAACAGAGTAGTTAGGAATTGTGATTGTTAAGATGAAAAATGTAAGGAAGAACATTTTCGGAGTTCCAATTATCGGAGTTGAAAGTTTAGGTGAACTTTGGCGCACCCGTAATACACACATGAATTATGCGAACATGGATGTTACAGTGTCAGGCTTAATTTAGATGGTAGCCATCCAGGCGCACTTACTACCATCTTTCAGTCGGTCTTAGCCTACCGTCTCATGAGAAATGAAAATTCGGAGACAATTCGGGTTGGTGGTGTTACTTCGTTTGTAATTATGACGAAAATCGCAAGCTTATTCCGCAAGGAGGTTAAACCAGTCTCATTACACGGGACCCGTTACGCAGTCCCGCAGGTAAAGGAGCAACTTAATTACCAACACGCTGTTACTTGATATGGGTAACAACAGCGATATAGAGGGACGTATAATGGCGCCCGTAAAAACTCCCAGGAGAATGACAATGTTGACACAGCCAACCTGAAGCCTACTCCGCAGGCTTATTCAGTCGCAATCGCAACAATTTGCAATTTATCGCTAACAAAACACATATTTCGTATTACGGAACGTAGAGCGCTGCGATTGCGCCACAAGCGAGCGATTAATGAACTAAAAGTACATGACGACGCGGCGGCGGAGACCGACCGATTGTAGTAACCGCAAGTCGCAACTAGTAGCATTCGCGTTGCTATTGTGCAATTAGTAACTGGTTGCATTTTTTGGTAATATGCCGGCCGGATGTAGAATATAAACAAAGACGACGTGTCATTCTTTGCCTACGTCCGTCAGTTACTGCATGATATCAGTATCTTTATAGAAGTAATTCCTATTACCAGCTTTCAGCCGGTCGTTACCTGCCGTGATGTGGAACGAAAATTCGGAGACTTACACGGGACTCGTATCGCGGTTCCGCAGGTGAAGGAGTAACTTAAGAGGAAATACTAAGGTCGGCTGATTATATGAAAAGTAGACAAAATCAATGTTTCGTAGTCCCCTCATTCCTCCTCCAAAACTGGACCAATTTAATAACTTTTTTCATTAAAAATTGAGGAAAAGCTTTGGTTTTGTCACTATGTTTTGCTTTATTATATAAATTCGTCAAATTTGTTTGCTGAATGTAAAGCAAAAAATCGAAAAAAAATCTGAAAAAAAAAATCAAAATCACAGCGAAAATCTGACCAATTTTTAAGGTTTTTAATGGTTCATATCTTTTTTAATAATTAACTTATGAACAAAACATAGGCCAAAGCTTTCCTTTAATTTTTAATGAAAAAAATTAATTAAATCGGTCTAGTTTTGGAGGAGGTATCAGGGGACTACGAAACGTTTGTTTTATCTACTTTCAATATAATCAGTCGACCTTAGTATTTCATCGCTATTACTTGGTATGGGTAACAACAGCGATATAGTGGGACGTTTTGTGGTGCCCTTAAGGACTCCTAGGAGAATGACACTGTTGACACAGTCAACCTAAAGCCTACTATGGACATAGAATATGAACAAAGACAATGTTGTCTTTCTTTGTCTACATATGTCCCTTACTCATGATATCAGAATCAGAGTAGCCTTCTTAACAGTAGTAATTTTAAAAACGTATTTTTTAAATTTGTTTTATAACGTAGAAAGAAAGAAAGAAGGCTTACTTTATAATCATTTTCAGAACCTGACTCAATTTACTTTTAACAGAAAACTCATACACTTAAGCTAAGTTAAATAAAGTGAAGTAGTACTTATGTAATAAGTTTACATCTTGAAGTAGTTTAGAAATTAATATGAAATCTAAAATCTAAAATTTACCTATTCGTAGATTTATACAGAGCAGTTCGAAATAATTTTCAACTTTGTTTTAGTTTCTTAAAATCTCTTTAGCGTTAGTTTAAGTTTTTGGTTACCAACCTAGATACATACATAAAAGAAAATTATACACCTAAGGGGGTGCAGCGCGGACGCAAAACTGCGAGTTTCAAGTTTCTTTATGATAGAGAGCGAGCGGCGCGTGGCAGTGGTGTGACAACGGCGCACGACTACGAATACGCACGCATACTAATATTTGTACAGAGTAGGCTGGTGATTTAATTAGAGAAATGTTTACTTTCGTAAAATCATAGGCGTTTGGGTAAAAAATAAGAAAAGTCTTAATATTTTCATATTCATGTTTTTTTATTGAAAAATAAGACAACAGTGACCTGCGGAATATCAATACAAACATTTTGATGTCGGATCATTGTTTCATTTGTGCTATATTTACAAAGTTTCTGAAGAAATAAGTTTTTAGATATCATTACTTTTCGTATTGTTTATGCAGTTTCTGGGTATTTGTTTCAAATTCCAAGACAACCATGACCTTGTGAAAGGATCAAGCTAACTTACACTAGTCCTTTTAATGTATATGACCTATTCAGCGCCTAGCACCAGTGACTTAAAAACACGTAAATTTTCAAATTCCGCGCTGCACCCCCTTTGTTCATTATTGTAATGTATTATTTTGTTACAGGTACTTAGTTCACAAGATTGTTACAGTCCAAACGCTAACAGGTAAGTTATTCCAATTATATCTTTGGTATTATTATTAAAGCATGGTTTAGAAACAAAGATCCATTGTATTTTATTGTATTCTATTCCAATATTATTCATTATTAGTCTGAGCTAATTATTAGGCTGTTTGTTATATCAGTAAAAATAACACACAACGAATACAAGATGCAGGTGGTCAGAAAGAAATAGTAGATAGTTCACAATCTCTACAACTCTTATTTTTGAGCACTTTTTAAATTCGTTTCCATAATATCATAAAATAAAATGTAGGTAAGAAAACCCCAAAAGTCATTCCCCTGGCTCGAATAGATGCCATAAATACTAAGTTTTTAACGCATTAATAATAGTCATGTTAATCCATCCATAAGGCTAATTTGTCTATGGTAAGTACGGGGTTCACGTCAGTAGTCTATGGCAATTGAAAAACGATTTCTCACATTCAACCTTCTATCAATTGATCGTAGCTTTGAACCCAACGCATATACTTATTGCGGCCTAATGACACCCGGGGCGAATTACCTCGTGGACATTTGGAATTTGTTTTGTATTGCATTATAATCGGGACGAGTGTTCCAAAATGTTTGGACATTGTAGCGTTTACAATATTGAATATACTCGAACACATTAAAATACACCTTGTGCTCGAATAGGTTCCAAAGTCTGTATGCCATTTTAACGTGATTCGGTGATTGCTTATGGCAGTTCCGAATCACCCTCGCGGCTCATGAGGTGAAGTACAGGACTATTTAGTGGGTATGCCTTTTTTCCCTCTTGAGGGTGTCGGGGGAAAGTTCCACTTAGCCATATGTGTCTTTCCGACTATACTTCATCATCAGCTCATTTTATGCCTCCACTGCTGAGGCACGAGCCTTCTCTATGGATGGATAGGGAGGACGGGCCATTAAACACCACGCGGGCCCAGTGCGGATTGGTGGTTATTAACGACTGCTAATGCAGCCGGGACCAACAGCTTTACGTGCCTTCCGAAGCTCGGAGGAGCTCGAGATGATACATTTTTGGTCACCCATCCGATGACCGGCCTTTGCGAAAGTTGCTTAACCTCAGCACGCGCAAACCGGGCGCGTTAACCACTGCGCCATCGAGCTCCTCCTATACTTACTTATTATACTTTACTTACTTACTTACTACTTACTAATGCATTTTCTCCTGAATATAAAAATGTTAATTTTATATACTGCCATAAACATCATGAAAAACCATAAACACGGATCAGATTATTTTTGACATTCGATAAATCATTGTTAAGTCTCAAGATTGAGTAAGTATCTTCCAACAACATATTTGAAAAAGTTCAACCCCTAAAAACAGATAAAGCTTACCGGTTGTTACGTTAAACGTTAAATTGTCAAAAGGATTTTTCCAATTGTTTTCCTCGATAGTTATTTATTGCAACTAGATAAAAGGATCTACCTTGCTAATAGTCCGATAAATTGTGACCGTTAAGTCAACCTAGAAGAGTAGCTAACTGATAGTCAGCACGATATCTCAATAAACCATAAAGTGAAAACAATACATTGTTTAAAAAGAAGTAGAGACAAAGTTTCAGTTCCACTTGAGAAGCGAAGACGTAAATTGAATGCGTAAGAGCTATATTTGTAACCAAATTTGAATAATGAAGATCTGAATTTTATAATTTAATATCGACTTTGGTACTGAGATTTTCTAAATCAATTAACAAATCTGATAGGAGTATTTCAGTTTTGGGGTTATGTTAAAATGCGGTTTTTTTAAGTCTCAGATATCATAAAATATTAAGATTAGGTGGTTCATATTAGCATATGTGTTAATTGAGCATGTTTGAAATTCTGAAGAACACCAAAACATGGTCGCGACACATTTTTTCGAAAGAACAATAATCCAAAAAAGCCTCTGAATTTCTCTTTAAACGCTTGTTACATCTAAACGATAATTAATAAAAATTCGGGGCTTGATTTAAAGAATCGAAATTAATATTTTCCAAAATTTTGACGTAGTCACATAATGCAATAGTAATATAAACAATATATGTTTTTTGTTATTGCAATTGAGGCGTACGTGCCGCCCGTCTCTTTCTTTAGTCTGGAGGCAGTAACATAAGCTATCACTGTCTTTCTACAATTCAATATTTTTGAAGAATGCTCTAAGCTCTTGAGGTTACATACTGCGTACTCATTTTCAGTGTTCCATTGATTCATACGAGCACTTTCTGAATAGAGCGAGCGCGCAGAATAAATATCTATCCAGATAAGAGATCCTCTCGAATCAACACATAAATAATAGAGATGAATTAAACTGTTACCCTGAGGCTTACGTAGAATTCCGCGATTTGTTTGCTTTAAGAACTAGTATTAGTATATAATAGAAGATTAATTGAGGCAGTAATTAGTTATTGCTTTCACAACAAAATTCTATTTTTGGTAAGGAATTTAATTCTATAAAAGAAACTTTCGCTTCCCGGGTGTTCGGGTGAGTGACCAATTTAAAATGTTTCTAAGGAAATAAATGGAAGTCTGAATGAAAACCCCCCAGCTTATTTGTATTATAGTTAAAATTTGTTTGAATATAACTTAAGGTAAAGTCATAGGCAGGTAGGTTTTTAATACTCTTAGTAACAAGTACTATTGTTATTCATAATTGTATTTTACCCTAATGAGATATCGATGTTAAATCGTATATTGCATCTCAAGTCAACATTATTTCTTTAGCAATACAAATGTTGATAATACCAAACTATCTTCGCCATTAATACTACTATCGAGATGTTTATGGTGCTGTATCTGTAATGTATTCGAAAGCTCCATATCAATCACAATGATCGATTGTGACTCCCTGACAAACATGTGAATCGAGAATACAAAACGCGGTATGAAGCACGTCAGGATATTTCAAATTTCTGCGTCTGTGCTCTAGTGGTTCTTAGGTCAACGTTTTCAAATTCTGAAGTTATACGTATCTGATTCCCGGAGGGGATAGATATCAGGAGTTCTCTTTTTGGTTGCTAGGCCTTATTTAAAGTCTGTTTAGTTAACTGCGATCAACTTTATTACTATTTATTTTCGCTAAAACAACACGTCAGAGTATTGGACCAGTTCTCCAAAGGTCGTGGGTTCCACTCCCACTCGAGACTTCCTGAGACTGATTGATTTTTTTCTAGTAAAATTTTATCTTGTAACTATATACGCTGAGACATTTTAGTGGTTGTTTTCCCGCAGGTGGGTAGATCAGACCATGAAACTGAACAACTTTCCCCAAAAAACATAGGTTAAAAAACGATTTATTTTTTTAACTTTCCCATACAAACCATGCTCAGTCAATAGAGGCTTTGTATAGAAAAGTGAAAAAATTGTCTCGTTTTTTGACCTATGTTTCTTGGGGAAAATTGTTCAGTTTCATGGTCTGATCTACCCACCTGCGGGCAAACAACCACTAAAATGTCTCGGTATATAGCATTGTTAATGCAAAATTCAAAATAATAAAACAATAATGTTAAAAGCTTTGTTATGTTTCGTCGGTTAGAGATAAGAAAGATAGTTCAGCAGTGGTTGAATTTCCAAAAATAATTCGCTTCACCCTAAATACTCAAAAGTGAGTATCAAACACAGGACCCCTGGGGTTCCAAGCCGGTAATATAAAGACTAGGCATAAAAATATGCAAAACTGAATGTCCAAAATTCACGATACAAATGGATCTACGTGAATTTTTTGCACGGCAATAGTAAGAGGACCCAGAAGTGACATAGCCTACTTTTTATCAGACATAAGTAATAGGCTATCCGATGCCCGAAGGGGAAACACCTTTTTGTTGCAAACCAAATAACATTCGTACAAAACACAAGCTTACGTTTATCTGGATATGTGTCCCACAAAGGAGGCTTTTACCTCAAATGTTGAACCTGACAGATTTAACAAAACACGGAAAACTCTTGTGCTTATCAAGCTGAAAAATGAGGGTAGATGTGACAATCTGATGTTATAAGCTTTTGTTCTGCTTAATCTAACTAAAGATCACATTCATGTAGTACGTTATGTTCCTTTTTTATTTTTTCGTCGACAATAAGCAAGGATGTCATAGGAGAAACAAATAATTATCAGATTTTGACTTTGTAATTTTCTAAAGTAATTATAAAGTAAAATTTAAAATTCAAAATTCAAACTTTTTTATTCAAAATGAACTTTTATAAGTGTTTTTGAACGTCAATTCAAAGTCATGACTTCGTAAACCCTACGGTGGAGACCTTGTACCGAGAAGAAGCCGCAAGTATTATGATTGGGTTCCATGTGATGAACACCGGAGATGGATGGAGATGGATGATGAACACTTCTTTGCCGGGGTGGCACGAGGTGGCCCGGGATAGAGACGAGTGGAGACGAGGGGAGAAGAATCCTTTGACTAGCAGCAGGACACAATACGGGCTACTCAAAAGAAATATAACTACATAATAGCATTTTGAATGCAAAAATTAAAATAATTAAAGTTTTGTTTCTTTTTCTTTATACTAATATAGAATATACTTTAAAAGAAAACAAATTAATAGCAAGCATTATTTTTAATTTTTGCAAGTCCTAAAATAAAAAGTTTTTGACCAAATTCACTTAAATCTTAGCGCAATAACGGCAACCGTAAACGGGATAACGATGTTTTGTTCATTGCCGGTATTCGGGACTGTCGTAAATGTATATCGTTACATAAGTTGTAAATCAATCAAGCAATAAAAGAAAACACATTACTAACAACAATACGTCCGACTAAAGCAAGTTACAAGGAAAACATGACTACGTACGTAACGTCACATAGTCATTCTGATAAGCTTGTTTTGAGGTCAATGTTTTTAGGTGACGAAGGTATTTATACTCCGATGATTGTTTATGATGGAGGTCCCGGATCACCCTGGTGGTGAGGTCACGAGCATTAACATCTAAACAATGTAGCTCTTAATACAATGGAATAACAATCAAAACTGTTCAAAAGTGTATAAAAAAAAAAGTATGTACAAATAATGCTCGTGACGAACGTGAGGGGAAGTACAAGGACTTTTTAGTGAATATCTCTCTCATCTTACCAATCTAATACATTTCATAGTCAATCAATAGTTGTCACACTATGATATCAATTACTTAGCCGTCCAATCGCATGCCCCACCGGCTACTATTTTGACACAAAAACAACAATCACAAGTAAAGCGGGTCTCAAGTAGGTATATTTTTACTGAAACCGTAAATTGACAATGTTATGACTATTTACATATATTATACGCAAATATTGTTGCGAACAAATTGACAAATTTTTAAAATTGACAATGTTAGTCACAAACATATTCAAATCACATAACTGTAGGTTTCATTTCCATCATCATCACTTTATAATTTTAGCCCACTGATTGAAATAGGCCTCTGCAACACCGCCACTGAGCACGATCCGCGGGTACTTTCATCCAGGGCTTGAAACCGGTTCAAAATTAACCAGTTTCATTAGTGTAAAACCTGTACTATCGTAAAGCACCGTTCCGGAGCGGAACCAAATAGGAGCGATATTTCGAACCTCTGGCTGTGACTTATAGCTTATAGCTTGTTAGACGAAATACCCGCGCGGCGCGCACCAGTGTTGCGTCGCGAGCGCTATCTCATTTTGATAGTTGCGCGCATCCTATCAATATGGGTCGAAAACGTAGATCAAGTATTTATCATTTTAAATTTTAACCGGTTTATTAAAAAACCCCATTGTTTTGTAAACCGGTTCAAAAACCGGTTCAATAGAACGTTACAATTATAATAAAGTTACATGCATAATTTCGTGAAACCGGTTCTAAATATTTACCGGTTTCCAAGCCCTGCTTTCATCCAGCTCTTGCCGCCACCTTGCGAAGATCGTCGCTTAATCTAGTCTGAGGCACAAAATAATAAGACTACAGAAAGTACGCTCCATAAAAACGCGCTCGAGCGACGCACACTGAATCTGAATCTCGAACCATCTTAATTAAACCAGTTCGAGGGCAGCTGTAGCGAGATTCCGTGTTTTTTTATATTGGCTCGCCATAGTGACCACATCCTGCCTGATGGTAAGCAGCCGATGCAGTCCAAAATAATGAGAGCGCTCCTCACCGTAGAACAAGCACGGTAACAAGCGCACCCATACTTGACGGCCTGCATAAATGCCGTTTCACGCCCCGCTTAAAAGACCCGGGACTATAGGAGCTGGGAAACACATGCGCCGGCAAAGAATTCCAAAGCCGAATGGTCTTACAGAGGAACGACTTGCCAAATTTTGTCCGTAAGAGGCTGTCTATGTATGCGTTACTTGACTCGTATACGTTCTAGGGTATCTTTATTTTGTCTGAGGACTGTAGGTTTATTTTTAATACGACAAGAATTGTTTACTTACCACTTATCAATCAATTCGATACTCTTAACAAACTAATTATAAATAATGTTTTCTAAGGTTTACGCGAACACTACACATTTAAATGAAACAACTTTTACGGATCTACTCGCATTTATTTTACACATTACTTTTTAATGTTTAAGCGTAAAACGGAACGCACCTGATTAAATTTCAATGAGGGTATACAAGCCACTAACTAATTATGAGACGACCAACACCCCAGTCTCCCTGTGACCACGGACCCTGCAAAGGGTTCGAAACGTCAGGATAAACATTAAAAAGTAATGTGCAAAATAAACGCAAGTAGATCCGTGAAAGTTGTTTCATTTAATTATAAATAATTCCAAAAATTAATATTTAATAGTGTATTTTATCATTTCAAGAGCTTATATTATGTGAGATTTATAAATGGCAACTCTAGTGTTCAAAGTTCAATTTAATTTGCAACTTTGCACTTTGTCCTGCGACCTATTAATTATTCTGATATTACTCAGTCTTTAAGTTTTTCCTACAACCTACTTCATAAAGATCGGGTCGGAAATAAAGAGCGGTCGAGCGCTATGGTATGTTCCCAGATTGAAACAAAAACTGTAATTTAGGGACTGGATCGACAATCTCACTGAAGTCAACAAAGAAAGTTATCTATAGAAAAGAGTCAGATGTAATCCTTCAATGAATTCATTGTTAGTATTTTTACCACAACATTATTAATTACAAAATATATTGTAATCTAACATATTTTTATATAATTTTCTTGTACTTTATACCTATTAGGGATTTATATTGAAAAAAGACAAAGTGTTGAAAAAATTCCACGAGCGGGATACGATTATTAGGGATTTAATTTAGAGAAAATTAATGTAATTTATAATTTACGTGTTTCATTAGGTATTATATAGCATTTAAAGTGAATTTTACTCATTAAATAAAAATAAAATTATAAAAGTACCACATACAAACTTATTACATTTATTTTTGTCCATTTTACTTTTCTTCCAAGAATTGACAGTGGTTTCCGCACTGGCGTTGATTACTCAGTCTCACTCATTTTGGCGGTATCTTTTTATAATATCAATCACAGTATTAACAAGAAATAATAATGATGACCTCTTTCTATTAACATCTTCCCTAACTGTGTCCCTGATTAAAATCACCAGCTCTTTCCCTATTTATTTACCACCTTTCTTTTATTAATATTAGAGTGTATAATAAATATGTTACACTTAATATCTTATTCCTTGCCTCTTATTGACAGTGTACACAAACGAAAGCTTAAATGGCTATTGGAAAAATAGGTACTACCTTGTAGTTTTCCGTCTCGTTTTGTGATTTTTTTATATTTATATTAATATAGCTAGCAAGTATCGTCGAAAATAATATCGTTATGACCCAGATAACAGCTTTGTTGATTAAAGTTCACCTTGCGTATAACTTTCAAAGAACTAAACAATTATTTTATACGACTTGAGTAAAATACGAAATGGAATTACTTATTTATTTTAATAAGCTAACAAATATCTAACATTCTCTTTCAAAATGTTTATTAAACAATGGAAACAATTAATATTTTTTAAGATTTATAAAAAAACAGATAATTTAAAGTTATTGAATCTTTATCGAGTTAATACAAAGCTACTCAAAACTAAAAACACTTTAAAGTAATCTAAAATCACACACTCAAATCCCTTATTAAACTGAAATATGAAAATACAACGTCTAAAAATATAGACTTAGAAATGAACTGTGTTAGCGTGAGGGGAGGGGGAGAGTAATTAAGACTCATTTAAATGAACTACAAATAGAGACACAAGTCTGATTGACCGTCTGGACAGACATTTATAATCACCTGGTGCTCATTAAATCTATTTGTTTGTCTTCACTCTAAAGGCTACTTTTAATGAACGCAAATGAAAAAGCCTGATTAGAAGTTGTATTAGAGCTTTCTTTTATAGCAGAAAATAACATTTTCCACTTAAGTATCGTTTAGTTAACCTAAGTATTCTTCATTCTTTAATCTTTTTTGTTTTTTGTTGCCAAGTATAGATAGAACTGTTAAATAATAATTAAGAAAAAAATTCCTAGTACATACATTTAACAAATAGTTTTGATAGATGTTTTTTTATAATCTACAATGTATGCTGTGGTTGCTTTTGATTTATTTATTTATTTCAAATAACATCTATAGCTAAAGTCAATAAGTAAACATAATGCTATTATCAAATTTTTACAATTATAATATACTAACGTCCCGTCCCTGCTTCGCACGGGTGTACATTTTTTTTTACTATAGCCTATGTTACTCAGCGCTAATGTAGCATTCTAATGGTAAAAGAATTTTTTAAATCGGTCCATTCGTTTTTGAGTTTATTCGTTGCAAACATACATACATACGTTCATACAAAAATACAAAGGTTTCCTCTTTATAATATTAGTACAGAAGTATAGATAAAGGATAAATAGCCTTAAGTCCAATTGTTGTAAACAGTAAATGCTTGTATTTGTTTGTCCTGTAGGTTTTCCAACTCAAAAAAAAAACTCTTCTTCTTACTGGGTATTGTTTTACGTGTTATAGCTTTTATTTTTTTGGACCCTTGTCGTAGTTGTTGTCATAAAAAGGGTTGTTTTATAAATGAACAGCCCGGAATGGTATTCACCAATCAGCACTTGGCAAGCGAGGTGATTAAGCTATACACTCATCAATTGTACCAATGAAATTTTTTATTTATTCGGTTGGCTGTTATGGCTGGTGTTATCCAAATCCCATTAAAACCTTCTAAAGTAGTTACTAACATCAAATATAATAATATGATCAGTAACAGTGCTATGGTATGTAAATTTTTTTGCTATAAGTCTAAGCATACAAATGATCTCGTATTTCTTTACGTTAAACCTTTTTTAATGTACTAGTAGTAGGAATATTAGTCGTTTTTGATTTCCGAAAAGGGTTGAAAATAATAGAAGGAGGCAAACGAGCAGGCGGGTCACCTGATGGGAAGCAATCACCGCCGCCCATGGACACCTGCAAGACCAGAGGAATCGCAAATGCGTTGCAGGCCTTAAATTACTTACCTTAAAAGGCTACAAAAATTTGCTATTATGAATGTCACTATGCCATCAATCGGTTCGTTAGTTCCCAGGGCGAAAGATCTTGTACTGAGAAGAATCGTCAAGAAGCTCAGCAAGGGCTTTTCTTTTCTCCCTGCCTTTATAATTTAGCTGTGACAATTTTAACAATTCTGACAAATAAGGTAAACTTTTGAGTTACCTATGGAAGTTTCAAAAGTTTATTTGTAACAATGGCTGCTTTTAAACTTAATTTTCCAATTCCTTCGGCATAAACAATAGGGCTGCCGACTTAATTGGCAACTTGTTACCCCGCAGAGATTGTTTATTATCCAGTCACACTCAAACTGTCAAACAGGATCTGATTCAATTATTGAAACTTGTCAAGTTATAAATTTCTAACTTATTTTTGATTCAAATTAATTTCGAATAAATTACTCAGCGCATTTAAAGACGATTGTTGAAAGTTTTACGTATTTTCATCTAGGCGACTTTGATTTTGACGTCCAAAAAATACTTGGAAAAAATAGTCGCTTTTTAAATCAATAATCTAAAAAGGTTTTTTAATTTATTTTTAATTATCATCCTCTTTTATGTTACTAAAGTATTTCAATGGCATGTGTTTACTGTAGAATATCATAATATTATTTTCTTTATATGGAAATACCTATCAAAACAACAATTCTTTTGCAATCCGTTCAAAAGTAGAAAACAGTCAATAAAAATAAACTCCCCAACAATAATATTAAGCCCAAATTCAAGTACATATATTTACGATTGAAATCAACAAAGCCAAGGGAGGACTAAGTTCTGAGTACATAAACGGAGGAAAGTTCACAAATTGCTTTTGACGGCAGGCACATAAGCCGAACATCAAACATATCGACAGGTCGATTTCCCTTTTCTTTCATGTTTAAAACAAAGCCAGAAATTGTGTGAACATTCTGGTGCGTGTGTGTGACCTTACAGAGAAAACATTTATGAATAACAAGCTCTTGTTTGCGATAAACGAAAAAGTATCTAATTCTAACTGAATAACGTTATATAATTATGAGCTTAACATGTAAATAACATACATAATAGTGTCTTCTTTTTTTCTTCTTAGCCTTCCTCAACCTTTTTGGTGTAGGCATCCTTCATCTCTCTGACTAACAAGAATATAGTCGCTACCGTTAGACCAAGCCAGGTGTCTTAAGTCTCATCCGCTGCACGTGATCCTCTGAAGACTCCTAAACTGTCAAGCTAAAGTAGTTGCATACATAATTAAGTCTTTTTTACAATAGATGTATACTTTTAATTGTACAGATGTAGCAACTACTACATATAAAAATTAACATACTTATGTTCCCCCCCATGTATCCCCCCCATGTATGTTATCATCCCCCGTATGGTGCCAGGGGTAAAGAATTGCACCACCCCATCTCTTCCCGTGGGTGTCGTAGAAGGCGACTATGGGACCATTCCAGAGGATGGGCAGCAGCGTCTCTGTGATTATTCTCACCTTACTGCGATCACCAACCCGCCTGCCAAGCGTGGCGATTAGGCAAATTCCCCTTTAAAAATGATTTATCCTTGAGGGAAGCCTTTGTCCAGCAGTGGACGTCTTTTTGGCTGAGATGATGATGATGATGATTATGATACTGAAATTGAAACTGAAATGAACTGAAATCAAAGTATTCGAGTCAAAGTTTGCAAATATAATGTGCAACCACAATACATTAATAAACACTATACATTTAAAAAGAAAAGTCTTGACTCAGTCACTGTCTGTCTCATCATTGCTCGACCCAAACCCTTGGAAAACATTGACTGAAATTTCGCAGACGTCTTTTTTGTGACGTAGGCAAGTGATAAAACTGGATCTTCCGATATTCCCTCAGGATCGTGAGATACGGGTGTTTACGAGAACAAAGTCGTAGGCGGTCTCTAGTTCTTAATTAAATGTACTTTGCTCATTGAAAAGAATCTAAGAATAGATTCACACTAGAAGATATAAGGTAATAACAACAAAAGCGTTGAGCTAAGAGAACATATATTATAGTTAACCAAGATCAAACAGCGATCAAACAATGTAAACAGTACCGAAGATAGTGCAAATATGTAAGTTTATTGAGAAAACATTGATAGTCATCTCCCCTCCTACCCTTATCTTTTAAAGGTTTGCTCAAAAAGTTTAAATTATTGTGTAGATGTTTCAATTTTGATATTTTTATTCGCGTTTTTTTTTGAGTGTCTAGTGTGAATTATATTCACTACAGACTACAGACTACTTACGTTAACAAAAACAAAATTAATGCAATAAATTAAATTAAGTAACTTATATAATATATTTACATTATTATCAATCTAATAAAACTTAAATACAGAACTTAACTTTAAAAAAAAAATAGAGAAAAAATAATTAGAAATTAAAAACTAAAGTCCTATAAATAAAAGATGTCCTCCAACTGTGGGCTCATGGGAACGGTCCCAAGAATGCTGGCAACATTGCCCCTTTGGATTGCCAAACTAATACGCTGGCAAAGGTAGCTGCCAGCCTTCCTGTCACCGGAGGCCTCAATAAGGCGAGCACTTAACTCTTTGACCAGCTGCTTTGCCTCCGGCCCCCATGGACCCATTGTTTCCTCCGCAAACGGAAAAGTACTATTCCAAATTGGCCACTCTTCAACGAGTACCTATGGTGTATAAAAAATATTACATGTTAGACGTAGGTAATTATTACAAGAAAAAACGTTGACTGAAATTGACAGGACAAGATTTACAGTAATTATTACAAGATAAAATTGATACGGTTGATATTAGTTGTTACTTAGGGTGGATTCGACCAAACTTGAATTTTTACGAGATTAACTATACCAAGAATATATCTATTCCACGATTTTATTCTCGAGTAAAGGAATGATCATTTATCCACGCAATCTACAGATTAGTTACTCTTGGAATTGTTATTCTTCATTATTGAGTGAATAGCATGTGGATGGTGAACGAACGTATTATCCGGCCAATGGCCATTGTTCTACAAACGAACTATTTAAAAGGCAAAGTCCTGACAACTCTATTTTGTCGTTTAAAGCATAACTGTAGCTGTCAAAGTCGAATGTCAATGTCATGTGGTACGCGGACGCCATTAAAATACTCTCGGATTATCTCTGTTATTCCACGCTGGACGGTGGTATAGTGACTATTCCCGAGTAGGCAAGTTACTCCGAGAATAGTGCGTGGTAAAACGAAATTTCGATTTACTCTCGAATAACTGACGATTTAATCTAAGAATAAAAGTTACTTTCGCTTGGTCGAATCCACCCTTAGTCGTGCAAAAATTAGGGATCATAAATAAAAATTCATACCCCAAAAGAGCATGGTAATTACATTAACTAAACACGTGTAATTTCCCTTCAGTAACTCGTATACACATTCGTTAACAAGCTTATAGATTCTTAAGAGATTCCAATTTAAATGGTTTTTACTGAAAAGGAGAAAGTAATCCCGTATCTTTGAATACTTACACGAAGTTAAAGGAGTACCTGTCTTTACAGCGAAATACTTGTAAGCCTGAATAAGTGAAAACATTCGTAAAGGGATTGCTGAAGCCTACAAACTTCACCCGAATCTTTACGAATTACTTACAAACAAATGAATTGAGAGAATAAGTGGATATGCTAAGTGAAAGCCTCTCAATATACGGTTACACTTTACTTATAGTTTTCGTTTATAATTCTGGTAACTACGTTGTATCATCAAAACATTAACTCTTTTGTGTTTAGTATTTGTTTGACTGAAATTAATTATCACTACTCTAAAAGTTTCTTTTAAGTTACTACTTATTTTCTACTACAACTACAGTTTATCTGTACATAACACTACCTGCCTGTTCATTTTGGTCCTTCGAACCATGATCTTATTTTTGTATAAATAGTGGTGTTGAGGAATGAGGCGCCATCTATGATGAACCATGAGCACGCTAACCGTTGTAACGAACGCATTATACACTTTTAGAAAATCAAGAACTATGTTTTAATTTCACGTAAAAGTCCTTCGAACAAATCTAATCCTAGACAAGTGGTTTTTGTAACATGATATGACACTGATCCATTTTATTTAACAAGTAACATTCTCTGGCAAATGTTCCAGATTTCAGTTTTAAACTTGAGCAACAATTGAATACAGTGGGCTGTTATTATATTTACTTCCTAATTGCTGCTCTAAAACTGAATTAAATAAATATAAAATGTAGTAGGCATTTAATTTTTTCACTATATTTTATAATTATTTAATACAGTGGTCTGTATTCAACTACTAGGAAGCAGGTGGTCCTGCTTTCTAGTTGTCATTTAGTAATATTACACTAAAATTCTATCGAACACTGGTTTTTTGTGTCGAACACTGATTTATTTATTTAATTATTTATATATGTTTAAATTTTTTATATGTAAGTATTTATGATGTCACTACAATACAAAAAGTCAAGTTAGTAAGCAACTTTTTCATTTTGATTTCTGTAACGACATGCATATAATTTTGATAGTACCTAAAAGGATAATGAGTGCAGTAGGTAAATACTACAGTGAGTGAATGTATAATCGCGCTCTGTGCACACGTCTCCTACTTAGTTTGATATTTTGACAAAAGAAGTAGGTACAGAAAAAGGAATTTGGTTCAAAACAATCCAATGTCAGCCTCCTCAAATACCATGGTTTTATAATATAAGGATAAATAGAAAATACATTGTCATGCTACACCGATTGCGTTCCGGACACTATCCTGCTAATTAATTTGCCCACTTAATGAGAAAGGTTAGGTTAGGTCAGAGATCACAATTAGGTGAACCTAATTGTGATCTCTGTGGTGCAGTTGAAGATGTTCAACATATTCTTACGGAATGTAAGAAATATCGAAGGGAAAGGGAATACGATATAGGGGCATTTACAAGTATCCTAGCAGAACCAACTTCGGAAGCTGCAAAATGTTTGGTGGACTGTTTGTCCCTCTCTTTTATATAAGTAAGTAGATTAAGTTGAACATTAAGGTTAGGTTACGATGAGGCTGACATGTCTATGAATAGACAAAAGCCTCCAAAGAAATAGGATTTAAAAAAAATACTTAGTTTGAGAGACATTTTAAGTTGTTGATCCCGCTTGTTGACGTAAATTGGCAGACGTTAAAACCCATCAAACCTACCTATAATACTCTTCTGTATTTTCAATAAGTAATTCTATTTCTTTTTTCTATTGGCTTAAACTTTTATCCAAGCAAGAATACACATCGAACACACTTTGTTAACATCGCCTTTGACACGCAAAAACACTTAAGAGAATGTATTGAACCAAATGTCGGATTATGTCACATCACTGCCCTGGTTCGATTGCCACCATTTTATAAATTCTTTAGAACCTTTAAAAAAATAGGTAATTTTTTTATTGGCTTCTTTTTTTCTTCAACTTTTCTTCAATAAAATATTATGTACAAAAACGTGAGTAGATTCATATAAAAGGTTTCATTTCTTGTTTCTTACATCTTTTAGCCAGCTTTGTTCAGACAATGTTTATAATTGGAAAAGCAGCCTGTCTATCTATACAAAAGAACGTGGGTTCAAATTCCACTTGAGGCAAAATAGTGATTTTGAAGTGAAATCTATACTAATATTATAAAGCTGAAGAGTTTGTTTGTTTGTTTGTTTGTTTGTTTGTTTGAACGCGCTAATCTCAGGAACTACTGGTTCGAATTGAAAAATTCTTTTTGTGTTGAATAGTCCATTTATTGAGGAAGGCTATAGGCTATATTACATCACGCTATGATTAATAGGAGTGGAACAGTCGCTAATTAACGCGGGTGAAACCGCAGGGCACAGCTAGTAATTATATAATTCTCAATAGCATACCTACTTACCTAAAAATTTTTCCTTGATTTTCTCTGTTTACCTACCAACTTTCAACAAACATAATAGCTATATAGTCTATGATAATAAACTTTAAATATACACCTTATACAAGTCTTATACGCTGCTAAATCCTTCAATATTAAGATAGACGTGACCGATATAAACTAAAACATATTATATAAAAAGTTGACAATTACATAGGTCATATTTTAAGTTATTAGTGTTGTGCATCTTGAGATCATACCGCATTGGGCCAACGTGGTGGTTTATGGCCCGATCTCCTTATCTGTTTATAGCAACGGATTGTTTATAGGATGATAACATTTTTCAAAAACATACTTTTGATTCAATCTTTAAATATACATTCCTTATTTTCTGTTTCAACTTTCATTATGCCGTGTCAATTAACAATAGTGCAAAATTGAAAAAAATCCAGTTGAAAGACGATCTGTTTCCAAAGATCCATCAGAGCGATATCAATCTGTTAACCCTAATCGTGACCGATATAAAACAAAAGACATCGAGAAATAGTTGACAATCAGGCCGTTGAACCACTAGTGTGGGCACAGAATACATAATTGGTGAGGGTAAATCTTGAGGCCGGGACGCGTAAAGCCAATATCTGTGTATGAAACAACGCCATGAAGTTGAGTCGCAACATTTGAACGATCCCGCTAATAACGTACTTTTGAAAAGAGTTTGTCACGCGTCAGCAGCCTTGAGGCGCCACCTTGTGCGTTCCTGCTTTACCCGTGATTTTGTTACCTAATTTATTTGGGGCTATTTAAACAAGGGCACGTTTCGTTTGTCCTCGTTTCGTATTGATTGTTTGTTAGTGTGTCGTTGCGTTTTATATATGTTGTGTACCAACGCATGCCTTTAGATTTTTCTTAATCATACGAATTAATTATACGAATATAATTTGCACATCTTTTATCTTCATCACAAAAAAATTTAAGCAAAAAATTAAGATTCAAAAGATGGGGCAAGCTCTCTTGCGTATGAACCAGACGCTGCTGTCTTATAATAACAGATTATGTTTCAATGTTTGTCGAAAAGCGCAGATCATGTCCTATATACGAGTACTATCTAGTACCTGCAGGAGTTGAGCAGAAGGCCTAGACAAGTGACATAAAGCTAATAGAATAGAAATGGAATAAAGTGATAGACGTATACGGGATTGGCATAAAGCCGATTATACGACATTTATACGAATCGTTGGCTTATGTCAATTCTATATTATAATCATTCTATTGCGTTTTTATTCTATTATCCTTCAGCTCTATAAAAGCCCTCTTATGTCACTTGTCTTGGCCTTCTCTACCTACACAGACTTTGACTTTACGCGTCCGGGCGCCAGAGAGGCGTGCACCGCGGGTAACACATCCACGCTCTATATCGCACCGCTATAATTGTGTACATTAGCACTATCTGAGGGGAAACTTTATCCTGATATATTTATAAATTGGTGTGATTGAAGATTTATTGTTTACGTTTTATGTAATAAAACTGTGGATAGCTGAGAACCAGTATCTTAAAAATTAATATACTCTTTTGTTTTAAATAGTCTAAAGTTGTATTTAAGCTTTAATTATAGTATTTAAGATTAAGATAAGTTTAATAAATAATCAATTTATTATAACAAGTAGACGATACAGGACATTGAAAGTTTTTCAAGAAAAAACTTGATGTACATATTTTATTATTTATTTATTTTATTTAATATTTTGGCAACAAAAAGACAATTATTACATAATGCAGTGCTTATAGCTATCATACTTATGCTAAAGACCTATAGTGCCGATATGCAGTGAAAACGACGATGCAATGTATTAATGTACCTACCTAAATAAATGAATTAATGTATTACCTAATCAAGTTTTTTAAATAAGGATGGATATTAGATAAAATGCGTTGAGATGCAAAAGTTTTGTATATTTGGTTGTTTCTTCTAGCGTTTATCATGCGATAAATAAAACACGGATTTTAATTAAACTTGCCAAGGTTAAATGTTTATTACTCCTATAAACTTTTTTCTTAAGAAACGGAAGTTTCCTTTACACCCTCTTTCTCTCTCTTGGCAAATTAGCTCAAAGGACGGTGCTAATGATGGCAAGTATACCCCTCATCTGCCATTTTTTTCATAGACATAAAAATTCCTACACCATACTTTTGTTATCGTTTTATTAAGATCTTAAAAAAGGATTAAACATATTTTATTATGATTAAATGCTGAACTGCTAGAGTATCTTTTCCATAAGTTGTTACATATTCCATTACATTATGTATCTGGCTCAGAGACGAGTCCATCTATGGACGGTAAGTACTAAGCATAACATTTGAAATTCTTATGTTAAGGCGCTGACAACTGTGAAATGCGCATTATGCATGCATGGTTTATATAAAATAAAATAAATTACACCAATTATCTAGCCCCAAGAAAAGCTTCCTTAAGAAACTCGTTATATGGTTAACGAGACAACGGATAAACATACATAATATACTTAAATACATACTTATTATACATAGGAAACACCCAGACCCGAAACAATTTAGAAAAACAGGTATTTCTGAATTTATTTTCTTAATTAACTCCAAGAAAAATATATGTTATAATAATAGATATCTGCAACAAAGTTATTGTCTCCAAAATGTAGAATTACGAAATTTTCTCGACAGAAAAAAGTCCAAAGTCACATGTACACAGTATATATAATATATACATAAGTAATCATCTGTTTCACATACGTACGTAGATAAAATTAAATATACATATTCGTAATACTTATTAGAAAAACGCTGTTGTTTTATTTATTTAATAAAACATCTAGTTTTTGCATAAATAGCGTTTTTTTATACTTGGACCCAGTTGGTTAGCAATATTTGCATCCCTTTTGCTTTTTATTCAGATCGATAGAGAGCGCTGTTTCATGGTGTTCAGCGCCTTAAGGAAAATGGAATGGAAAGTATTCGTCATTCGAAATAATGAAATATGTAGACGTAAAGTAAATAAACAAAAGAAATCGGTAAATATTTACAAAATAGAACGCCTTAAGAATGAGGGCAAAGAAACATTTTAATGAGACTTTCTAGTAATATCAAGGAGTCACGGTGATGAAAATATTTATAATATGAAGTAAAAAATATAATTTTCCTGTTTTTTAATAATTTCTACTAAGCTATGATTACTCTTATTGTGTAATGGTGATTTCGTTTGAAGTGTACTTAGGCTTCTACGAAAGTACTTTGTACGTTTCGAAAACAACTAAATATTACTTATTAAGGATTAGTTTATTTTATTATTATGAAGGTCGCGGGAAGCCTGTGGATGCGAGCAGCACAAAACCGGTCGTTGTGGAGATCCTTGGGGGAGGCCTTTGTCCAGCATTGGACGTCTTTTGGCTCAAATGATGATGATGATGATGAAGGATTATTTTTTTACACTCCTGTTGCTAAATCGATATTCTCACTTCCTACGTAAATGTTATAAAAAACTATTTAGTACTGCTCGACAATTAAGCTCCTTCTTAGCATTCACGTCTAGTTATAATGATTGATCATTTCTGTTACTGTTGTAGATATAAACAAAGAAATTTAACTGGGATAAAGCTAAGCAGTTTGCGTTAATCCCCGCTAATTTTTGTTTATAATTGAAAACTAAAGTTTAAAAGTAAATTGTACCTACACTATTAAAGCTTCCACGAAAGTTTTTAAGTCGAATTTATTTATTTAGATACATTGTTTTAAGAAAAATATTCATGAATCAGGTATAAACAAAAATAAGTTGTAGTAACAAACTAACTTATTATATAGTTAAAAATGATAAGTAGACTAACGTTTCAGTAGCTTAGGTTGATGAGCTGTTATACCCTTGGTCAACAAACTTAAACGAAGGACAATGACCAATTTGCATGGACGATTATTGCCTTTTTTGGGATGAGGTCGAAAAAAATTTGTTACATTGTACAAAACAAACAAGACCAGCAATTTCCATTATAACACCATATCAGTTTCAAACCGGAGTTATATCAATTCAACGATCATGTATTATTATTTTTTCATTAAGTTTTTGTCGAGTTTAAGTTTCTTATTTTGTTTAGCTATGTCTCAAAATTTAAAAATAATTATTATATTACATAAATGTGTAATTAATTTCATGTTTATAAAAAAAATTCGTCGGTTATGGTTTCAAGAGAGATCATTCTCTCTCGAGATGCAATGGAAATGGCGTCAGTAGGTACTCAGTAATAGTCAAAGTTATCCATTTTTTTCATTGAGAACACACACGCAAACTAAACTTGTTCACTTGAATTGCTGTTATTCATGTACTCTTCTCTTTGGGCAAAAAGTTTTATCACTCCCAGTCCCAAGTGTGACCGCAATTGTTCCCCTTGCCTCTCGACCCGCCATTCAGAGTGAATATCAAAGGAATGGGAAAAACAATGTTAAGTCGTGAGGGAGTAAAATTAAATTCCATTGATATGGAATTGGAAGTATTCATTCAGTGGATCCCGGACAGCTTGATCCCGACGCAGCCTTATTAATTTACATATACTCGTGTTGGTTTTGGTATTTTTTTATTTAATATTTAACTTTATATTTTTTAGATTCATATCGTAAAAAATAACCTGATCCAGCATGTCATGGGGTGCAGGTTCGAATCCCGCTCGTGGAATTTTTTCAACACTTTGTCTGTTTTCAATTTGTAATTTGTTCGCAACAACAATATTAGCGTAAAATTACCTATATGTAAAATTTACATATAGGTAATTTTACGCTAATATTTATATAATACATAATCTACTTTATGATTATTTACATTGTAAATAATCATAAAGTAGATTATGTTTAGGAAAGAAAAAGCAATGTAAAATATTAACATTAACAGAATTATTAGAAAATAACATAAGAGCACAAACGATGACAAGCAAAAGAGAAAGCAAACAAAAGAACGTTAACAGATGAGGATTTACTGTTTTCAATTACAACTTCGCGGGTTTAATTCTTTTCGGGGCTACTACGTACTATGAACTTTATTTGGTTTATTGTCGTCGTTCAAGTCCATCTCGCTAGCTACCACCGTAGTCTGTCCGCATAGCAACAATCTTAGTACTCGTAACATTGAGATGGTTCGAGCAATCAGAGCTAAAATATCCAATTCCTAAATAAGCAAGGATTATTTGAATTACGCTTCTACCTTCAGCCTTATCATCACTTAACTTCAGGTGGTATGAAGATTGAGAGCCTCCCCGTCGTTAAATAAAAGTAATTTTTCATTAAGAAAACATATTTTTTTTCTGGAACGTAAATGTTCACATTCACAATCAAATCATGTTAAGATGAAGTTGCTATCCATCATACATAATGTCGTACAGATCTCTGGGGCTGACATTAACGTGGGTTGTTAACGACGGCCGCCTTATGACTGCAATCGGGGTCAATGGCTTTACGTGCCTCCTGAACTGTTACTCCAGGTATTTTGTATTCGGGATGGAAGTAACAGATGTATACACTGAGGAGTTACGTTAAGACTAGCTTTAGCCTATATGAACGGCTCGGTGGCGAAGTGGCAAAGTGCTCGGCTTGAAATCCGGAGGTCCAAGGTTCAATTTTAAAGTCGGCATATTTCGGATTTTTCAGATGCATAGCACGGCAAATACCCCTCATATCCTTGGGGGAGGTTTTTGTCCAGCAGTGGACATCTTTTGGCTGAGATGATGATGAAGATGATGATAGCACGGGTTAGTGACCAACATGAAATTGGTAAGCGTGAATCCATGAAAATAGTAGCAATGATTTGGTTTGAATGATGGAGGCTTACCCAACAATATAGCTGCAATTTTTTTTTATACGTAGCACGGCAAATGACTCCATTTCACCTGATGTTAAGTGAATATGGAATCCAGATGTGACGACAACTGGTGCAGCGTGAAAACAACGCAGCATCAGTTACCCTCACTCTGCCGGCCCACAAGGTGCCTCTTCACGCCTCGTTTGAAAGACCCCATATCATAGGAAGGAGGGAAAACGTGTGCTGGCAAACTATTCCATGTTTTGGAGGTGCGACAAAGAAATTGCCTTGGTTTTTACCTTCGTTATCGTGCAGTTGATGGATACAATTAAACGTCGCTTCCAAAACACAAAGCGTCTTACTAATAAACAAAGAATAAGCTTCGAATTGTTATTCCGTATTTTGTCTCTTTTAATCTAATCTGAAATGACGTTTACATGACAGGAACAAAACACGAAATAATTATTTGGAGCTTATTCTCTGTATATTTGTAAGGCACAAAGGCATTACGAAACAAGCTCAATTTCAAGATTACACCTGCCCGTTAGAACTGCTCTGTTTTCGAGCTTTTGAGTTCGATAAAGTAAATAAACGAGGTTATCAAAACGTGTTACCTCATTACAGAAACTTAATTTAAATGGTAACACAATCAATCTGTTCTCCTAAGGTTTTATTAATGAGGGTTTCCAAAGAATAATATCGCGTTTCACTGACAGTAATCCAAGTGCCACGTGGTACGTAGTTTTGTAAGGTTAAAAGGTTATAATAACAGAGTACACAGAAAAACTAATTTAACTAAGAGCTATTGAAGACTTCAACAACATTTATTGATGTGTAACATCTTTCCGCTCGCCTTCTATATAAACAATTTGTGGGAGGGATTTCGTTGAAATGTGACGGAAGTAGACCGTAACAGTGTGATCCGCTCGCCTTCTATAATACAATATGTGGGAGTGATCTCGTAGAAAGTAACAGTAACAGTGTGACTTCTGTCACACTGTTACGTCAGAAGCGCACAATAGCGCGCCATTTTGTAAATTTAAAATCATTATTATGAACAAGACATATTATTATAATATGCGACATTGTGTCATCATTTTGATATATCAAATGTCTTCTAATGAGTGTTTACTGCATTATCTTTATGATTTGTAAAAATATCTTTAATCTATTTTCTATTGTAATATTGATTTCAAAGGTTAAAATGAATGTGTTGACTTCCTATTGGTACATTAGTATCACTGTACAGTCAAGGGCATAAATATATATACGTTCCCAAGGTGTCAAAAATATCTACACAGTTGATTAGCCAGAAATATCTGTACGGTAAACTGGTCAAAAATATGTGATCATTTTATTAGTCAAAAAGATCTAGACATTTACATGGCCATAAATAAATGTATAGTGTCAGTCAAATATATGTAGGCAAATAGAAAGCCATACATATCTATACACGCAACTCTCACATACATAAGAACAAAACCCAAGCCAAAAATATCTATACAGTCAAGGGCAATAATATCTATACAGTCAAAAATATCTATTCAAACTCAAACTCAAACTCAAATTATTTATTCACTAAAACACACGTTATAAAACAGTGACAGTGTTTTGTAATAAAGTTCCAGTGCATCTTGCCGTTACCGGCATGTGAATATAAATTGTATAAAATTACATTGATAAAATCTAACATGCCAAAAACTCATTTACGGAGTAAAAACATTTTTCCAAAAGCCATTTACTAATTTTAGATTTGAATTCAGGCATTGGAGTTTTTTTTAGTTCAATTGGTAATTTATTGAATATAATAATAGACATACAATATACATTTTTTTTAAATAAAGTTAACCTTATATTGGGTAGTAAAAGTTTATCTTTGTGTCTGAACGTTTTCTGTAACACATCCTCATGCGTGCTAAATAATTGGGGATATTTTTTTACAAATAAGCAAATGTTTTTAATGTACATACATGGGAGTGGTAATATTTTTAAATTCTGAAATAGAGGTCTACAGCTATCAAGGAAACCAGCTCCACACATATTTCGAATACACTTTTTTTGAACCTTAAATATCCTATCAGTATCTACCGAATTTCCCCACAGAATGAGACCATAATCAAGTACCGATGACACATATCCATAGTAGGCTGATAGCACTGCTTCAGTGGTGGCAATATGTCTCAGTTTCCTAAGCACAAATACAAATTTATTAAGCCTATTGCACAAGCTATCTATATGCGGTTTCCAAGAGCAGTGTTTGTCTATAATAACTCCTAAGAACTTTGTCTGTCCCACTTGACAAATATTGTTATTGTCATACTTGATTTCTAGTTCCAGTTTCTTAGATTTATATGTTTTAAAGTTAATAACGTTCGTTTTACCTAAATTAATTTGTAAATTATTATTATTGAGCCATTGTATTATATTTTTAATTGTGTTATTAATATCATATTCAAAATGTTTGTTATTTGTTGATTGAATTAGCAGTGTCGTGTCGTCTGCATACAGAATACTTTTATGATGTGTTACGTCTGGTAAGTCGTTTATGTATAGAAGAAAAAGTAGTGGCCCCAGTATACTTCCTTGTGGAACACCCATATTGTTAGTCTTAAAACTAGAATGATACTCTTGTTTTTCTCTGCCTGTGATTTTTTTTATTACAACGCTTTGAAGTCTGTTTCGTAGATATGTTAGAAACCAGTTATTTGCTACGCCACGTATACCGTAGTTGTCAAGTTTGCTTAAAAGGATGGTATGGTCAACAAAATCGAAAGCTTTACTCATGTCTAAAAATATCGCCACTAGAGCTTTTTTATCGTTTAAACATTCAGTGATAGTTTTAACTAGATCAAAACAAGCTAAAGTTGTTGAGCTATTTTTACGAAAGCCATATTGCAAGTCTTTGAGAACCTTTTGCGCTTCTATAAAGCTATAAAGTCTGCTATACATTGCTTTTTCCACTATTTTAGAAATAACAGGGATAAGCGTAATTGGACGATAATTATTTAGATCATTGGTATCACCTTTTTTGAATAGTGGATTAACAATTGATATTTTTAGCACGTCGGGAAAAATCCCTTGCTCAAATGATAAGTTTATTAGGTAGCTCAAAGGAAAGCTTATTGTATCAGATACCCTCTTAATAACTTCTGTACAGATACCATCATACCCTACAGATTGGCTATTTTTTAAAGATTTTATTAATTTATTTATTTCGACATTGTCTGTAGGCGTTAAGAAAATACTGTTTGGTGTTATTTTTAAGTGGTTTTGACGGTAATGTACATGTGGATTTGCTCTCTTGGCAATATGATTAATAAAATGGTTATTAAATATTTCACAAATATCATTTGGGTCATTATAAATTATGTTGTTACTAATAATACTTTCTAAATTATTATATGAACGTTTGTTGTTTGTGGTATCTTTTATTACCTGCCAAGCAGCTTTACACTTATTCTTATTGTTTGATATAAATATACTGTTATTTATTCTTTGTGAATTATTGATGCATGCCCTTAATATTTTATCATATTTTTTATATGTATTTTTGTTTATCGTCCTGTTATTTGAAGATTTTATGTATTTCAAATATAGTTTTCTTTTCACTAAACAACACTTTTTTAAGCCTTTAGTAATCCAATTTCGCACTGCTTTATTTGAGATTTTGATTTTAATATGAGGAAAGCATAGATTATAAAATAGTAGAATTAGGTCACTGAATATTTGGAATGCATCATTTACTTTAATACTGGTATATATCTCTGAAAACGATAAAGCTGATAGACATTCTTGAAATTTGCGCATATTATCACTAGAGTAGTCTCTTCTTTTTTCAAACCAATTAGTGATATTGGTTTGATTATTTATTTTTATAGATAGTGTTTGTGCTGTTTCATGGTCCGATAAACCGAGGAAGAGTACAGCCCCCTTAGCGTTACGAATGTTACTGGCTATTATGTCTAGGCATGCTTGTCTTCTAGTCGGTACCTTAATATTAGCTACAAGGTTATAATTATACAATATAGATTTTAACTCGTCTGTATATTTGTTATTCTTAAGGGTATCAATATTAAAGTCACCACATACGACGATCTTTTTACGTTTGGTCTTTGAGGTTACTTCGTTTAACAATAGGTTCTATACATCAGTCAAAGTCATATCTAAACAAACAAGTTTTCTAATTTTGAATTATATAGATATAGCGTGTATAGATATTTATGGCTTCCTGTTTGCCTACATATATTTGACTGACACTATACATATATTTATGGCCATGTAAATGTCTAGATCTTTTTGACTAATAAAATGATCACATATTTTTGACCGGAATACCGTACAGATATTTCTGGCTAATCAACTGTACAGATATTTTTGACGCCTTGGGAACGTATATATATTTATGCCCTTGACTGTACTTACTGTAAAACTGTCAAATTTCAATAAATATTCAACCATATACCCACACACCCACACACACACTCACATCACGGGTTCCTCTGAAAATCAGCGTTGCAGTTTCTTGAAGCTGCAACTTATGCTGAGAGGAGTCCAGTTCGTCGTAGCATTTTAATTTTAACTTTATGTTTTTGTTTAATTGTTAGAACCTAAGCCTGCTACGCCGAATAAATCTTTTGAATTTGAATTTGAATTTGAATCATAAGAATAAAGTTCAAAGTATGTTGAGGAAATTTGGCAGTTTGTGGTAGCCTGACGCGCACGCGTGTGTACATTCATTACCTACTTTGGTAAAATAAAAAAATAAAATAATTTGACACAGAAAAGAGCTACCTATCTAAGATTTTAAAAACCTAATAAAATTGTACATATATTAACTCGTACGTAACCAAATTTGATTAACTATCATGGTCACAGTATTTAAAGAATTTCATTTATATTTTTTGTGGAAATTACATGCACCCTTAAGTCCTGTGTTAAAATTGTTAGACGTCCCTGTACGATATAATATTAAACCTACAAACATAATTATTAAGTAACTTTATCCTCTTAACAAGTGACATAGACAAGTCGTAAAAAGGTTAGCGCCAGCCATCTCAAAGGGTGTTAACATTAAAATCTAGGTTACCAAGAAATTGTACGTCGTCATCACCTCCCACGCACGCATAAATGTTATAAAAACGGACGGAGTTACGTACCCAAAATGCGGTCGTTACGCCCTTATCAGTTTGGGGATTGAAATGCTTCTAATTTGGTGACATCCGTTGTGACAACCCGGTTTTTACGGCATAACATTACCATTTTCATTTCCTTGTTGACATGGTACTATGCATGTTTGAGCTACTGAACAAACAACACAACACAACACACAAATGAATAAAACATGACGTGTCATTATTAGAGGAACTCAAAGGTTACGATCTTGCAGGCTAACCCCTTCCTTGTCCCCTGAATCACATGATGTGTTACTTAACAATTGATTTTCAATTGTTATAATTCTTGGCAGGAAACTTGACAGTTTTACAGTGTTTAAGTCAACGGATGTATAGGTGAACTAAATTAAAACATTTCAAGCTCCACCTTACTACACAAAGCACGTTGTCTACAGATCGTCAAGCGTAATATCATTTCAGTTACAAATAGAGCATAAGGAATGCGAATACGACATTTCAGAAGAAATAACAAAGCCATTTGAATGTTTCTTTTGTATGTTTGATTTGACAGTATCTCGGTAGCTCAATTAGAAGAGCAGTAATGTCAATAAGACCTATTATTGCCAGCTTTATCTTACCTAATTATACCGATATGGTTGCTGCTTTACGAGGCAATTATTTTCTTTGCAATAAGTTTTCGAACAGTCAGTATAAACAAATTGCTATGGAGTGTTCAACGCGACACTAGATATCTCCCAATGTGATAACGGCACCACTTTGTGAAGTAAACGAGCTACATAATTGAGTCAATATCGTCGTCTGCGAAGGTTTATACCCTTCATTTGCATTCGAATTTCAGTATTAAAATGCCACCGTCGTATCTGATAATGATGTTTGCGTTGGCATGGACATTGCTGCGTCAGCGTCTATTGTCCGAAGAAAACGGACGTAGTAGTTTTTTTTTAAATACTTTATACGAATATAATACGCGTTTCCTGAATCGTGTCGTAAATTGCGTTTAGTTTTTATATTGTAATCGTTTTTTGTCCTTATATTTATTGAAAAATTAAAAAAATAATATGAAAATGGTTAATAAGAAAATTGAACAATTTGGCTGTGGGTAAAAACTAATAGGTACTAAATAACTAATGAGGAGCTCGATGGCACAGTGGTTAACGCGCCCAATCTGCGGTTGCTTCAGAAGCGTCGTAAAGCCATTGGTCCAGGCCGCATTAGCCATCGTTAACAACCACCAATCCGCATTGGGCCCGCGTGGTGGTTTATGGCCCGTTCTCTCTATCCATGCACAGAGAAGGCTTGTGCCCCAGCAATGAGGACGTAAAATGAGCTGGTAATTATGAAACTACTAACGCCATTACCCATTTTATTGTGGAAAAACTCGATCTCCCGTATTCAAATTGTTCGGTTATTTCATTGTTTATTTTTTTGAAAACTAATCCTGATCCTCGACTAATCCTCTCTGCGACCACGGACCCTGCAAAGGCTTCAAAACGACACGAAAATAAACGCTAGGTAGTATAACAGATACGTAGTAGGTATGTAGCATTCGCGTAAACTTCATAAAACAATATGCTCTAAAAAGATACGCCGTACCATATTATACGAAAACACCCTCCTTACGATCTATTATTAAGAAAACAAAACACTCGCGTTTTGTGTGTCAAGTGACTACGTGCTTACTTCACCGAGAAAATGTGCCGTTGTAACGACAGACGTCAAAGGACTTTTACTACCTAATAAAGGAGGCATTGGAATGGTCAACAATAATTCATTAACACCAAAACTCGACTCGCAAGCGACATTGGGGTCGCCAGACATCACTGAAGGGAAAAACCCCAATGGAATCAGATATATGTGAGCACGCAAGCATAAAGGCTCAATTTTGATTTATTTTTCTCGTGTCCATGTGAGTCTTTGAAAAAATAATAGTGGTATGTTAATCTTTTAAAATCTTTTAAATTTGACGATATGGGTCCTTAGAACAGCGATTCTTAAAGTAGGTTCTGCGGCTTTTTTGGGTTCTGCAAATCAGTTAATTGTTTACCCACATTTTAAATTGCAAGCTGAAACGATGTGGGGTTCCAATTAATAAAAGATATATTAGAATGTTCCGAAGCATAAAAAGCTTAGGAATCGTTGACTTAGAAGGTCAATATTTCCCGATCTCTTATAGTTTCGTGACTGCCCTCTCTGACCCATTTGGATAATTCTCGCTGTATACTTGGCACCATTTCAACATGAAATGTATCTTCAATCGTCTCTGTGGTGTAGTTAAACCAGCGGCGGGCGGGTTACACTTCCGGCTCACAGAGGTCGCAGGTTCGATTCCCCGCGAGGGTAATGTTTGTACTTGGATTGGTTGGTGCTGCTTTTAAGTCTGGCTGGCTCTAGCCTTAATATATTCCGGCAGATGGAGACAAGATAGACAGTTCTTCAGCAGTTTAAGATGTCGGGTGAAGTGCGTCATCATCTCATACCAGGTGTTGGCGACTGGCTGGTTCAAACCTTTTTTACTATTCAAATGTAAAAGTGTATTTATACACTACTCCATAACATTGGTCCTTCGAGCCGGATCGAAGGACCAACAATTATTATACAAATAAATGATAAATGTTAGTTCTCTGTTTCTATTTAACAAAAGCACTTTAACTATTAGTACTTGGTTGACACAGATACTTTATGAGAGAACCCTAAAGACAGGAGTACCTAAAAGCAAAACCAATTCAGTTTGCCAAACTTAATTGAAACTCACGGCCTAATTACCTAATTCTCGCGCTCTGTTAATTCTCTTTCACATTCAGATACTTTTAATAACAATTCGTTGGGCGGTTTTATGAAAAAGTTTTAATATTTTTTTGGAGTTAGCCGCCCGTAAGTTAAACATGCTGCTTTCACCAAGTTTTTAATCAGTCAATTTAACTCGTGTTTAACTTTAGATTTGTTTTATTTAGCTTGTTGTAATATTGGCTTATTGTAGTACGCATCAACTCTACATATATAACCTTATGCCATATACATAAAACTCAAAGTCGATTGAGGAAATTGTGGTAGTCCGATATGCATTGGCGTGTGTACGTTTGAAAACAAGTACTTTCGCACTACGGGTTACAATCTCGAGCTCCTCCGTACTTCGGAAGGCAGGTTGAGAGAGTGTCCAACAGCTAAGCGGTTGTTGACGTAAAAAGGCAGTCGTCCAAACCCATCAACCCGCATTGTGGGCTATGGCTTAATGGCACCATGTCCTTGCATATTTTATGTGGGAAGGCCTAAATACAAGCCTCGCACGAGACCGGCTAGGTTGTCGTGTTAATTAGACTTATATTACTATAGACAGCAATGGGTGCATAATATAGGGGAGGCTTATACCTAGCAGTTGGTGTTCACGGGCTGAAATAATGATAATGATGAAGTGCTACTCTTGTAGTGCATTGATCCTAAAACTAAAACATTTAAGTGACACTGCATTTCTTTAAGAAAATATAAAATTGTCTTTATGTTTTAAGTGCTGTTTGTGGTCTGCGGAACAGTGAACCGATTGAAGATGCACAAAGCTCAGTCGGTTCAACGACTTTCACCTTAGAATTGCGACGCATTTTTTCAGTGCAAAAGATAAAAGCAGTATTCGTTGAATGCAAATTGATGGCAGTTCGAATCAGCTTTTGGAGATTAGGACTGAATTTATCGGTTATCGTTAGAAGAGCTTACCTGTCGTCTACAAATTGAATTATTTTGGTACAGTTGACATCACAAGTAGCTGCCTTCTTTAGTAGAAACTTTGTCTTAGCCGCGGTTCGTGCTCAGTGGCGTGCACTTGGAGTGGCATATGTCCAGCAGTGAACTAGTATAGGCTGATGATAATGATGATGATCGTTGAAGCAAAAATTATAGAGCGTACAAGATCAGTTTGAACTTGATATAACTACGAGTATTGCGCAGTTATAAATTACATGCTGCGCACAAGCGTGACTCCAGTAATAAATATATTTTCTTTTACATAAAGTGTGCAGTACATTTTAAAATCAACTAGAGAAATTTTCCTATTTGAAATTTTTTTTAATCGGAACTCCACCTCTGCTTAGCATCAGATGGAGCTGAGTCTTTTGCCTTCTAATTTTAATAAGAAAATAATATTTATTTAATTTAATAGAACAATCTGATCAATGACAATAACATGCACATAAATGATAACATATTTTTATACTGTGCGTTCCTGATCAAATCGGTAACTAAATCGATATTCAAATGTTACAATAAGTTAGGTTAACAAAATTACTAGTATAATATATACCAGGAATATGTCATAGCGAATGGTATTCGGAAAATGCTTCTTTCAAGGGTTGAGATATTATGACCCTTTAAAGCGAACCGTCGCCCTTCAATCATAGGCACGTAGGAGACGCAGGTTGCCGACAGGTCACATTTTATGCGTACGTAGATTCCAAACGCATACATTTCGCGATAGTATTGGCATAAAATAAAGCATAATCCTACGTAAAATGGAATTTGTTTATTTCACCTTTACGAATAGATCTGTTTGTAGATTTATTCATAGCTTATAGTAACTGTGTTTCTTTTTTCTTTAATTGGCTGTTAAATGTCAATGTTAGAAAAATATACTTTGCTTGTTTAATAATCGATAATAAATGTTATCAAAACCTCTTGAGTTCAGCTACAAAAAAGTAAGATATTTTACTAAGTCATCATTGGAGCTCCACCACTTCACGAGGGCCTGTATTATTTCATATATCATCACTCATGCACGTTTACGAACATTTAATGATAACGAAAGTTTAATAATCCACCATTATTGCACAATATTCCTTAATATTCCTTTTATGATAGGGCATTTTCCAATATTTTTGACGCTGTAAGGGAGAAAAGAGCTTGATACATGCTGATTTTCTTGCCGGTTCTTCTCAGTACAAGGTCTCCCACCAAGAGTAGACTTACGAACCGATGGCATAATGACGTTCATAAGAGCTATTTGTAGCCTAAACTGAATGAATAATTTTGAATTTTGAACTTTGAATAATATTCGATAAAACACAAATATAAACTGCCATATTTTCTAAATAAAAATAAACTGCCATGTGCACTTCCCCGCCAAAAGTCATATCGATTGTGTCTTCTTTTTAGTTATTATTCTGAGGTCTCGATCTTCTTCAGGAAACCTTTTTTATTTTTCAGCGCTAGACATGGATATAGCCATCCAGTATTTATTTTTTTGTGATAGCTTCGTGCGATTAGCACATTTAGCCAGTGTCAAAGTAATTTTTCTAACAAGTAATACATAAATAAACAAAATTTCTTTTCTGTGTGATGAATGATAATAGAAATGAGAAGTGAGAAATGATATACCCCCAACCCCTCGAGCCCCCACATCTTTACTGAGATATCCAGTATTACTCTGAGCTTAACCTTTTGGCAGCAGCTATTTTTTTCTATTTCAGCGTTACCTGTCAACAGCCAGCATTATGTTGAGTTCTGACCTTTTTATGAGCAAGTGCAAATTTTGTTGTCATGTTTGTTTTTCATTGTGCAGCTAAAAACTCTTTGTTTCATTATGGTGGCTTTTGATCAGAGCAAAGAAAAATCACAAAAGACAATCAATTAGTGGCACAATAATTCAATTCCCATATAGGTTCCCCAATGACTAGAATCGTTTGTGTTATCAACATTATTTCTTATACCACCTCTCTACACGCACCAAATTAATTAAGTTGCTCCGTTCTCTTATCTTTGGTCTCACATTTAATCCGTCTGCTACAACTCGCGCATACATATTGGTTATTTACTTACTATTTTATCTCGAACTGGTAAAGATTAATTTTAGATGAACTATAAATTTTTACTAAAATGCGAAAATAATCTGACAGGGCCTATAGATTCAGATAAAAAAAACAACGAGTATCGAATTTTTGATTAAAGTTAATACAGGATTTTTTAAACTAAGTCTCGATTGAAGATATGAATGCCATTGTTACATTGTAAAATTTGCTATTTTTAATATTGGAAGAAACTTTCGTTTCTTTCGAAAATTAACTTTGCATTTGCGTTCGAAGTTACCAACAAATTTGGGGACACGGTATAAGAACGTGCGTCCCTAACTTTAGGGCATAAAAAATAAAGATTGGACCTTTAGGGCGAGTGTAGGACACTGAGAGATTCCATTAGAACTTAGCACTGTGTAAGATCTCAACTTTGCAAGATGACAATAAAAACCCAACTGCAAATTGGTTTCATATAATGTATTACAAAACAACTTAAAGAGTTATTTAAAAGCTGACGGTTAATACGAAAGGCGGTTAAGGCTGGAAGAAATTTGAATCTGAAATAAGCAGCGCCTTTATACTTGTCTATTCTTACTGTGCTGTCTCTTCTGTTCGTTTCTATGTACATCAATTATAAATTAAAAAATTTTTGTAAATCTACAATTTTTTTATTCAATCCACTCAAAACATGTCTGTTTTCGTCTTTTATTTCGTCGTGATGGATCAAACATATAACTTTATCTTCAATGAATGGCTTAAGGATGGTTTGAGGGCGAATTAAATATTTTTAGCTTGTCAAATTCATTTTTTCTCTCACTTGGAAAATTGCTAAAGGAAAATTGTGGTAATTTACCTACGTATATTAGGAAGGATAATACAACCTTTTAAGTTATGACTAAAAACGTCGCCGTATCTATAAGCTTGTATTCTGTTTTATTAATTTACTAGCGACCCGCCCCGGCTTCGCACGGGTGCAATGCTGATACTAAATACACTACAGAAAAACTGTGAACGTTGTATATAAAAACATAGCGGCCCGCTCGGCCGGTACCGCCGCAAACGCTACGTCCCGCAATTTTTAAATCTGTAATATCTTCGAAAATATTCACTTAAATCATACGGTGTAAAGGGCCATATAGATCTATATTAAATGAACAATGTATTCAAGGTATTTAATTGGTTAAGGATTAATGCTGTATTGGTTAAAATCGCTTCGAAAATTAGCCTTTATTTGTCGTAAAAAGTAAATGACAAAAAAAAGTTAGTTACATTAGAAACCTCAAAAATAACAGTACTTCTCCACTATTTAATGGATGTTATTATACATATAAACCTTCCTCTTGAATCACTCTATCTATTAAAAAAAACCGCATCATAATCCGTTGCGTAGTTTCAAAGATTTAAGCATACAAAGGGACATAGGGACAGAGAATGCGACTTTATTTTATACTATGTAGTGATTTGTATAATGCACTTGTCATTTGTCGCGGTTTGTGGTCGGGAAAGTCGAGTTGGAGTTGAAACACTTTTTTGTAGCGTGCTGTCGCTACGTAACCTTTTCCACATTCATACTCGTAGCTTGTTTAGTACATTTGAATACCTACAGATATTACTAACAATATAAAACTAAAAATTATAAATAAATTATAAAAAACTTATCATTTATTAATTATTCAATCTTCTCGAAAAAAATACTATGAATTAAAACTGAAAAAACCAATTACATTATTTATAGTACAATTTGTTTGTATGTAAAAACTGCTATCTAAAAATCCTATTGCAACTTTCCGCTTTTGGACTTTTTGTACTTGTAAAGTAAACTACACGGAACCGCAAAGAAAAAGGGTCGGTTAGAAAATCTTCAATATATTCAAAAGTACCTGACCTATCTTTATGAAATTAAACTAAATTTAAGAATATTTTAATGTGCATAAATGAAAATAAAAAAATAATTCAAGCTTTTTATTTTTTATAAATGTAAAATACTTAAATGAAAATGCGTAGTTTTTTCAGTATTTTTGTTAATGTAGATTGGTTACAGATGTGCCCTTTTCACGCATTTTAGTACGTAATATTCTGCCATTCCTCTATTAGAGCTCATCATTTTACGTAGCGTGATTGGCATCGGATTCCACTAACGTACACATAGTAACGTACACCTTGTTCGGCCTGTTTCTGGTTTTCGAAGATTGGATCCTGTTTCATGGAAACACTGGAGTACTCGCTGAACTGTAGAAAGAGTCACACCAACGCAGTTCTCGCTGTATTTCGCTGACTGCGCCCATCTTCAAGCATTGTCAGGATCCTGGTACATTGGCAGGGGTTAACAACATGATTTAAGAAATTAATCAGAATTTTAGTAAATATTGATGAAACTGACACATGCAAACCACACTTTGAAAAACTTAACATTACCTATCTACATTTTTGAATTATGTAAGTTTGTCCGAAAATACCCTGAATTTTATAATATAAGAAAAAATATCAAAAGCAAAATAATACTTAGACATAAAAACAACAATGCACTCTTCCGGTCCCTTGGTTATGTCAATAAAAGTATATAATAAGGTACCTGAACATATTAAAAATGAAGACCCGTTGAGGAATTTTATTTTCTGCTAAACAAAAGCTATTATAACATAAAAGAATATTTTAATGATAAATCATCAACTATAAAATAATTAATAATTAATATATTTAAATATATATATTTTTTTTAACAGATAATAAATTACAAATGATGTAGGTAAGTAAAGTAAGTAAATATTTTATGTAGGTACCGCTGCGCTGGGCAAATGACATAAAAATATATAGTTATAATATTCCAATATAACATTATAAATTAATTTTTAATCAATGATAAATTATAATACAAATAAATATGATATAATTATAATTAAAATAATAATGATCTTATTTCCTCTCTCCTAGTAAGCTGTGCTGTGCCCGACAGGGTTCATAATTGATCCATTGTAAAAACCTACCATCTTATTGTGTAAACATTATGTAATGCAATAAGTATTGAGTATTAAGTAACTTTTATGAAAATAAGGATTCTCCACAGAAACTTGTCAAACAGATGAATTAAAAAATTATCGCATCATATACAGAAATTGTGAACAAGCGCTAGATTTATACCGGATTACTATTCAAACCCTACCGGTCTGGTGCCATTGAATACAAATCGCCAAAGTTGTCGTTTTTATAAATAGCCTAGATATTGTCTCCTCTTTTATACAACAAACAAATGAAGGCGCTTAGAGACACACTATGGGACAAACCGTCCCTTGCTTGAATAAATTGCGTTACGGAACTCGTATAAAAAACTGAGATACATTACCGGTAATGTAGATTGGTAATGTATTGGGCACAGGAGTTTGTTTAACAAGGAAAGCTTTCGTTTGAGTTTTACTACTATTTTGCAAGCGTGCAGTTTATTTTACGACGTGATCAAAACAACACAAAAGGGTTGCTTGTAAAAGCTGAGAAGTATGAGTTATTGAATAAATAAACTTAGATATTTTTTTATTTTGTTGTATTTTTGGTGTTGTGATTGTCCTTTTTTTTGTGTGTTTGTTTGTGATGGAAAGTGTCGTTATATGATAGGGCATTTCCCAATATTTTTGACGCTGTAAGGGAGAAAAGAGCTTGACACTTGCTGAGTTTCTTGCCGGTTCTTCTCATTACAAGGTCTCCCGCCCAGAGTAGACTTACGAACCGATGGCATAATGACGTTCATAAGAGCTATTTGTAGCCTAAACTGAATAAATGATTTTGGATTTGAATTTGAATTGAAATGACATATTTTTTTAAGAATGTAGTCGCGTTACTTATTCATAATTTAATATATAAACATGTATAGTAAAATTAGGAGCTCGATAGCGCAGTCCTTAACGGGCCCGATCTGCAATTGCTATGGTTAAGCTACTTCCCAACCCTTCCTACTCTTCAGGGTAAATCCCTAAGCCTGCAGAGCAGTATCAACATGCTCGGTATAACGATTCGCTGCGATCTGAACCAAAAGGACTACATCGAAGCAGTGATCAACACAGCCTCACGAAAACTCGGTATTCTGAATAGGGTGCGGCGATTCTTTACGCCAAGACACAGGTACGGTCTTGCGTGGAGTATTGCTCGCATCTCTGGGACGGTTACGCAAAGTACCTTCTCAATGCCTTGTACAGATTGCAGCATCGCGCTGTACGCATTATCGGCAACGCAGAAGTCGCAAATACTCTTGAATCTCTGCAATTGCGTAGAGATATTGTGTCACTCAGAGTGTTTTACCGCCTAGTCGCCGCGAGTGCTCTGAAGAACTCTTTGACCTCATCCCACCTTCTCCCTTCCTCTATAAGAGTACTGCTCTCCGGAGTCACCGCTTCACTGTCTCAAATATTCCATCACGCACTAAGAAATTTGGTGGCTCGTTTCTTTGTCGCACCTCCTAAACATGGAATAGTTTGCCAGCACACGTTTTCGCTCTTTCCTATGATATGGGGTCCTTCAAACGAGGCGTGAAGAGGCACCTTGTGGGCCGGCAGAGTGAGGGTAACTGATGCTGCGTTGTTTTCACGCTGCACCAGTGGTCTTCGCATCTGGATTCCATATTCACTTAACATCAGTTGAAATGAAGTCATTTGCCGTACTACGTATAAAAAAAAACTTTTGCAAATCCGGTCATCGGATGGGTGACCAAAAGTACATCCCGAGCTCCCCCGTGCTTCGGAACCCACGTAAAGTTAGCCGTCGATCTCGGATGCATTCCTAGGCGACTTCACTATTCACTAGGCTTGCGACTGCGTGGTGGTTTGTGGCCCATTCGCCCTATCCATCTATAATAAATGTTTCATCTCGAGCTCCTCCGTGCTTTGGAAGACACGTAAAGCCGTTGGTCCTGGCTGCATTAGTAGTCGTTAACAACCGCCAATCCGCACTGAGCCCGTGTGGTGGTACATGGCCCGTTCTGGCCGTGCCCCAGCAGTGGGGACATAAAAATGGGCTGATGATGATGATGATGATGATGATCTATAGGGAAGGATCTGATCCCAGCATTGGAGATCTAAACTGAGCTGGTGAATATTAGATAAATATAATCAAATGTTTAATACATATTAATTTTAATTCGCTGGTACTAGTATTCCCTTGATTTTTCATTCAACATCACCATAAGTATTCTGTTACTTACTCGCTACTTTCGTCAGTCACGTAGTCATGACTAGGTCAACCAATGTAAACAAAATAACCACAAAACATGACTAAGTCATTGAAGTACGTGTTACAATGTTTGAATCATAACCGATTAATTAAATAATTAATCCTTGTAACAAAAACTACAAGACGGAAGGTTACCGGTCGCATATATCGTGCTTGCCATTCGTGATCCCGAGCCATCCCTGTGGCAGAGAAGGGTACTAGGTTTCTTTATTGGGTATTTCTTCCCTTCCCTCGTCGAGCTTTAGTGGCTGGACGAAGGAAGATAACCCGGGATCGTTCCTAGCTCCTGTTTATGCGCAAAGCAATTTACCTAGTTTAAAAAGGCTACCTGTCGCATCAGCAACATTTTGGAAATTTAAGAAATTTAAAATTTATAATTTATAATTTAAAAAAAATAATTTAAAAAAAATTATAATTAGTCTTACATTTTTGCGTATTATTCCATTTTAAGATCTACCTAAATACATACACTCGAAAAACATAACCCTCCTGACGCAGTCGGGTAAAAAGATAGCAGAAATCTACTTAGCTTCGCAATTTTTAAAATTCTTATAAAAACAATTGTATTTTCCACATTTTTGTTTGCGCACTCTTAAGCGTCTTTTAAGAATGGGATAAAAAAGAATCTCTCCTTTATCCCGCTGATCCCAATGATTTTAATCAGAGCTCCAAGTATTATCTCAGTGATTGTCTTATACGAATCTGTTGGTTTTGGTATTAAGACAAAGAATTTTTCCACGATAACATTTTTTTTATTCTTTTTCCTTACAAGAAAGATTGAGCTAGTGGGATATGATAATCAGTTGACGATTCATGACAATTCCGATATGAAATGACACGAATACCATACTGAACTTAACTTTATGGGCTGAACTGCTACACATATCCTGTTTTTAAGTGGTACCATTCGTGACCTTTCACCTCCAACTTTCTAAGAAACTATTATCAGCGTTCAATATTGCCACCACCACCAAAAAAACTTCTGTTTATCTTTGCAGATACCGCACAATGGGACCGACATGGCAGTGATACGAGCCCACTTCCTGGCCAGCTGCTCGATAACCTCGCGCATCGACGAAATGGTTTATCAACAAACGCATACTGACTTATTGGTGCCTACCAAGTACGCAAGTTATCAGTCGCGCGCGACGCTCCAACGCGTCCCAACCTAATTCCTAAATGGAGGTTCTCGAGAGTGTGATTATATACAAATGATGAGCGTGGATGATATATTAAAATGGGTGATTTGTTGCCGAGTATACCGAAGAGTACGTTCGCTAGTGAGGTAGATGGGTACAATTGGAGCGTGACTGGCCTGGACGAGTACAGTACAGACGAGGCGTTGGCCGCTGTGGAGCTGTTCAAGGATTATCCCGAGGCTTTGCTGCGCTTTGCGTCGGTCTGCTGCGTGCTGTTCATGCTGGTTGGAATCCCTGGCAACCTGATCACGATTGTGGCGTTGGCGCGTTGCAAAAAGGTCAGTAAGCCATTTTTAAATATAACCTCTTTTCGGTAGCTAAAGTAACTAAAGCTAAAGGTGGATATTATCTTTTTAAATATTTAAAAAGTAAGAATGAATTAGACAGGGTCGATAGAGGAGCTCGATGGCGCAGTGGTTAACGCGCTCGGGCTGCAAGTGCTGACGTTAAGCAACTTTCGCAAAGGCCGGTCATCGTATGGGTGACCAAAAATGTATCATCTTGAGCTCCTCCGTGCTTCGGAAGGCACGTAAAGCTATTGGTCCTGGCTGCATAAGCAGTTGTTAACAACCACCAATCCGCACTGGGCCCGCGTGGTGGTTCATGGCCCATTCTCCCTATCTATCCATAGGGAAGGCTCGTGCCCCAGCAGTGGGGACATAAAATGAGCTGATGATGATAATGATGAAGACGGGGTCGCTATCATCGATGAGTACTTCGAAGGCAAAGAAGAGCAGCGATCACAAATTCTAAGTTGTGTTATGATGCTTGAATGACTAACATTGGTACTTTATCAGTCATGACAAAGTACCAACATTTATAATTAAATAATTTCATCATCAAACATTAACAGATGTGTTTCATATATTTATTATCTTTGTAAAGATGGTCAAACATGTAATATATCACCATCAAGATATCATCTTGAAAGAAATAAACAAAATAATTAAGACGGATAACAATCTCATAACTCTCTTATTTCCAACTTGTAGACTAAATTTAAACCAGGTTCAGAACTGAATACTGTCTCATTATTGAGACACAAAGAAACAGCAACAGTTTTAAACCGACTTTAAGTTTAATCCACGTTTTTGTATAAGAGTGTTTTAATAGTGTAGTAAATGTTTCACGGTTCTTGTTATCACCAGTATTAGATAAATAATCCTAACATTATTTTATCTATGTTAATTAGATAATGTTTAAATCATGCGATAACAATGTTTACTATTCATGATAACGTGGTCAGTTGTAACACAAACAATGAAATGTTAAGGGCAGTACCACAACCTAAAAAAATACACTTTTAAAGTGAAAAGTTTATTTAATAAAGGTCTGGTAAAAACATTTCCTAAAAACCTCAAAGAAACTATATAGGTATAGCTTCGTATGCTCCAACAATAATCAGAAAATTTAGCCTAATGTTAGGATTCTGCTAACATGATTATTTACATGTAATTTTACGCAAATATTGTTGCGAACAAATTACAATTTGAAAAAAGACAAAGTGTTGAAAGAATTCCACGAGCGGGATTTATCAATATCTGATCTTTCAACATTTGTAAAAATATTAAGATTGGATGTTGATGACGTAGTTATCAACATTGAATAGGGCTTCTTTGTCTTACAAAGTAAAAGTAGAGAGTGTTGATTAATTTCGGCGAGTTGGACTGAGCCACGATAGCATAGTTGGTAGTGCACCTGACCCGGCGTGTCATGGGGTGCGGGTTAGAATTCCGCTCGTGAAATTTTTTCAACACTTTGTCTTTTTTCAAATTTTGCTAACAATTTAACTGGACGGCGACCAACTTACTATATATTCTTGATGTTAGCAGCACATTTTTGAATAGCTGTGTTTCAGTATGAAAAGCAGATCCAGTAAAATTACAAGGTGTAAGGCATCGGCAAAGTTTCAAGGCCAGCATGTTATTGTAAACCCTTGGTGTTCAAAGCATCTATGATCTGCGGGTGACCGCTGCTGATGGAAAGCGGGAAGCTCAGTAACATTAAGAAATCTATTCAAGTAACACCTCGGTGGCCAAGAGGCAAAGCGCTCCGCCGAGAACCGATCGTCCTGGGTTCAATTCCCAGCCCCCCAACCGCCTAACTCTCTCGCTTTCGCTTGAAAACTTTTTAACTCTATCGCTTTGAAGGCGAGGCCCTCGCCTAGCCTTCTAATATAATATCGAAATATACTATCGAATAATATAGAAAGCTATAGCCTATAGCTTTCGTTATTGCTTTCATTTTCCTTTCGAAATGACAAGATGACGCCTCCTCCTCGCCTTGCCTTTAAAGCGATTGAAAGCGAGAGAGTTAGGCGGTCGGCCCCCAGGTCAGGCAAAACTTGTTTCAGATTACCCTATATTATGTGTAGCTCGGCTTATTAAGATCGACTTAATCACAACCAATTGTAGCTATGACTTGATTTCGATGATGGGGGCCTTTGTCCAACAGTGGGACAATATACAGGCTACTTACTTTTACTATGCAAGTATAGTAGGTATAAGTGAATGCAAATAATTAAGTAAAATCGCCCGACACAATAATCCGACCAGTCCGACATTTGAAAATAAGTGCCCAGAGCGGGAAAGGCAAAGATACTGCTACGTAGGCTTTACGTGATGTCTAGTTGACGACGTTAATCCCCGTCGAGGCAGTTTGTACGAGCAAATATTTTAGCACACTTACAGATAACAAACGTGCCCCTTTTTTAACAATTGAAGGCCGCGTTGCAAACATGTTTTCGTAGCTGACTGGTGAAGTATTTATAGAAAAAAAAACTCATATAAATCCTTTTTTGTTCGACCGTTTTTTGTTAGCTGCGAACTGTTTTTAGAATGCGCAGCTATTTGTATATAAACACAGTTGCTTTAACATTGTTTTTAAGACCTGACCTGTTAACCCCTGCAGAAAGGTGATGCTCGGCTTGTATTTGGGAAAACGTGACTATAAGAGATTGAACAAGGCTATCTCGCAAGAGGAGGTCGATGGCGCAGTGGTTAACGCGCCCGGTCTGCGAGTGCTGAGGTTACGCAACTTTCGCTAAGGCCGGTCATCGGATAGGTGACCAAAAAAGTATCATCTCGAGCTCCTCCGTGCTTCGGAAGGCACGTAAAGCCGTTAGTCTCGGCTACATTAGCAGTCGTTAACAACCACCAATCCGCACTGGGCCGCGTGGTGGTTTATGACCCATTCTCCCTATCCATCCATAGGGAAGGCTCGTGCCCCAGCAGTGGGGACACAAAATGAGCTGATGATGATGATGATGATGAATTTGCATTCAAGCCAGCTTCTAATGTTCGGATACCGACGACGAACGTTTAAAAGTTCAAATAAGGTTGAAGCATACTAATCTTATTTATTTATTGACCTCATCAACAATGTTATATAAAAAAAATGCGGTCTATCAATAGAAAGTTATCATCAGACACATAAAACTCTAATTATAGACGGCCTTACTGTGCACCTTATTTATTAAATTTATAATAAATCTTTACACATTTGACTAAGACAGCTGTTTCTATGCTTTGTATTGATAAGAAGATCAAGATAAAGATATATCTTTAATCATCATCATCAACATCATTTAGTGCTATCTTTATACTGAAGTTTTGAGATCGGTCCATAAAATTTCCTGGGGTCTCATGTAGCATCGTTTAACTGATGATAGCCAAGTCCAATCTATTATTATTATTATCTTAAATACATTAATGGAAACAACAATTTTATGTTCACTTTACTATATTAAGATTTACTGAGCTATTTTCAAAAATTTTGCGCCATTTTGTAGCTAAACTAATACCCTAGGACCCTTTTTTAAATTTTTTCTTAAGTCAGTTTTTGTTTTGAAATATTTACAATTTAGTATACAAACACCCCCCAAAAAAAACGATTTTTTTTACATTTTTCAAAATTCAAACCCTCACACGTGTCTCGATAAATTCCTCAACTCTTGGTACTATTTCTATTTCGATTCTCCCAAAATTCTCGGAGCTATGGCCAAAAATACGTCTCAGGCGATTTGCATCTGATAACCATTTTCAATGGTAAAAATAATATGTAAAATTAACGTTCAAAGTTCAAAGTTCAAAGTTCTTTATTGCATTCATGTTGTACATATACAGGTGTTGAAAATGATAAAAAGAAACAAACATGACCCTGCAAGGGCACAGCAAGTACAAATAGTAGTAAAATTACGGTACTTATCATTAAATTAAATTTATATAACATTATTATAACAAATTCATAAAATCTACATTCAATCAAAAAACAATCCAATCAAAATCAATCAATAACACTCAACAGGAATAATTATTATAATATAAATAGGTACATAATAAGTATTATCAATTATTTTATAAATAATTCATTCAAAAACTCTTGCTTAAATTTAGTTAAATCTGTTATGCCTTAGATTTTACTTGGTAACTTATTATAAATTTTCACACACATTGACAAGGGGCCTTTTCGAAACATTTCACAAGTACAGGTAGGTTGGGCTAATTTATTTTGTGGTCTCAGATTTTGTGGACGTTGGTGATACGGAAAGAAATTAGGGTGCTTCCTAACAAATTCACAAATGGCAAAGATGTACAGGGATGGTAGTGTTAATATATCAAATATATCGAAGTATGGTTTGCAGCTATCCATAACTGATAAATTTCCTAATACTCTTATGCATCTTTTTTGTAGTCGGAATAGTTTGATTACTTCTGTACCATGTCCCCACAATAATATGCCATACGTTAGCCATGAATGTGCATAGGCATAGTAAGCACTTTTTGCTGATTTTAAGTTAGTTAGTTTTTTAAGTTGTTTTTGTGCATAAGAAAATCTAGATAATTTTATTGCAACCTTATTTATATGTTCCTTCCAATTTGTGTTTGAATCTATGCTTATTCCTAAAAGAGGGTAGTTATCCACTTGTTCTAATTTGGTATTTTTGAATTTAAAATTAATATCTATTGGGCTTCTTTGATGAGGTCTGAATTCCATTAATTTTGTTTTTTTAAAGTTAATTTGTAAGTTATGCTCTGTTAACCAGACATTAACTTTTGACAATGTTTCATGTAATGTATTATTTAAATCATTATTTTGGTTACTATCAAAGGGAATCACTATAGATATGTCATCTGCAAACAAAGAGCAAGGTACATTGATTTGGTTAGGTAGGTCGTTTATATAAATTAGAAATAAAACGCATCCAAGCACACTTCCCTGCGGGATTGACATTTCCACTTTTGCTTTCTGAGACCGTATAGTTGTTGTGTAACCTGACTTAATGTCGTGATGTTCTATCTCTACATACTGACATCGGTTGTTTAAATATGAAGCAAACCACTTATTAGCGTTACCTCTCACGCCTATCCCTTGTAGTTTAGAAAGCAGTATATCAAATTTAACTCTATCGTATGCTTTGCTCATATCAAGAAGTAAGCCAATAGCACGCTTCTTTTCATTAATAATAGAAAGGACGCTTTGCATGTAATTGTAAACGGCAAGGGTTGTAGATTTATTCTTTCTGAATCCATTCTGTCTTTCATTGAATATTTTATATTTTTCACAAAATGAGTACAGACGGTGAGACATCGCAGTTTCATATATTTTGGAAAAGGTTGATAGCAGCGCTATGGGTCGATAATTAGTTAAGTCATATTTATCGTCTTTTTTATATAATGGATTTACTATTGATATTTTTAGCAGATCCGGAAATAAGCCATTTTGAAACGATTGATTAATTAAAACTACTAGTGGTGAAGCTAGTTCGCCTGCACATTGTTTTACAAGTACAGGTGGCAGCTCATCGTGACCAAAACTCCTTTTATTTTTTAACTGCTTGATAATGGCACAAACTTCTGTAGCGTCGACTGGCGATAAGAACATCGAATTAGAAGAAGGATTAAGGACGGGCCGGCCGGCCGGTATGGGCTGCAGCGGTGAGCCATGCGCGTCATTGTCTTTCCCTACCGAGGAGAAGTATGTATTGAATAAGTTGGCAATAAGAGACGGATCCTCTACAACAGTATTATTTTTTCGTAACTTAATATTGCTCTTTCTTTTATGTTTAATTTTATTTGTACATTCTTTCACAATTTGCCATGTAGTTTTAATTATATTATTTGAATTTTGAATCCGTTTTATGTATTGAATCTTTTTTGAATGCTCTACAATTCTTTTAAGAGTCTTTTCATATTGTTTATAATATTTATTTAAGATAGGATTATTATTGTTAGATATAAATGACTTTAGCAAGCGCTTATTTTTACATGATATTTTTATTCCAGGAGACAACCAAGATTTTTTTACGAGAGTAGATCCATATAATGTTGTAGTGTTTCAATTTGTACTTGAACTCTCCAACGTACCTATATGGTAAAATACTTGGCGGACTCAGACACAGCGTGTAAAATTATTGTTTATCCTAGGTCAGGGTTCGGTGCACGAGACAGGAACGACAAGAATACAAATTGATAAGAGAACGACAGTACACGTTTATCTGCCTTGCGAATGGATCTTAATCGTCAGTCAACTTAAGACCTTGGTTGAATTATTACTCCTTTGAGAGTATGACAACACACGACACTGATAATATTTTAATGATGCTCTTTTGTTTCATATGAAGAAAATGAATGAAACGCTATTTTGATCAAATATTGTATTGTAATTTAAATTTTTGTTACGTCTCGATGGCCGAGTGCTACTACGTCTGCCCAATTATAGAAGGTCCTAGATTAAATTCCCAGATTCCTTATCTATACTAATATTATTAAGCGGAAGAGTTTGTTTGTTTGTTCGGTTGAACGCGCCAATCTCAGGAACTACTGGTTCGAATTGAAAAATTATTTTTGTGTTGAATAGTCAATTTATTGAGGAAGGCTATAGTCTATATTGCATTACGCTATGACTAATTAATGCGGGTGAAACCGTGGGGCACAGCTAGTCCGGGATAAGCGTGTTTCAAATTATTAGATGCATAACCCGGTTTTGCGATCATCAACCGGCATTTGGCAAGCGTAGTGATTAAGTCAATACCCATCATTTTAGCTGTGACTTGATTTCAATGATTGAAGCCTTTGCTCAGCATTCATCATCATCAGCTCATTTTATGTCCCCACTGCTGGGGCACGAGCCTTAATTATGAATGAATAGGGAGAACGGGCCATAAACCACCACGCGGACCCAGTGCGGATTGGTGTTTGTTTAAGAATGCTAATGCAGCCGGGACCAACGTCTTTACGTGCCTTCCAAAGCACGGAGGAGCTCAAGATGATACCTACATTTTTGGTCACCCATCCGATGACTTTTGCGAAAGTTGCTTAACCTCAGCACTCGCAGACCAGGCGCGTTAACCACTGCGCCATCGAGCTCCTCTTGCCCAGTTTTGGGACAGTATATTACTACACTTTTAAGAGACCAGGGCAATTCATTCTAATTCTCAATAATAACAATAAAATAACATAATAATTGTTATCCCTATGACCTGCAAAAGTCCCCACCTTATATATAATATTTACTATAAATAGGTATTATCTGCTGTAGTAAAATATTATACAAGCAATCGACATTCATTAGAAACATGATAATCTTAATCCTATACTTAAATATTATTTTTACAATTAAAACTCTTTTAATTGATAGTAAAGTTAAGTTGTCGTAATCAGCCTTTATTCTGTCCCACTGTGGTATTCTATGGTGTGGTAGTCTATCATTAAAGCCAAGTCGTCGCTATCAATGATGGATTTTGATTTTCATGACCCTTACTGCTCTCCTTAAAAATCTTCGTTCATTCACTCAAAGCATATTGACGTAGCATAATTCTTATTAAGACGGTTTACGAGGCAAACTAGCGCCGCCAATGAAAAAAAAAATCTAGTAATTAGAGATAGAAAATCAAATTATGCTCAACAAACTATTTGAATAATGTAAACGGCGGTATAGTTAAAAGTGGCCGTTTTTAGCTGTAACGTTTTATTTAACTAAACCATAACATGTCAGATGTTCATTAGGTGACGTAAAAATGCTAAATTACTTCATTTAAATAGTTTGTTGAGCATAATTTGATTTTCTATCTCTAATTACTAGATAAGTATGTTGTTTTTTCATTGGCGGCGCTAGTGTGCGGCGTAAATGCTCTTAAGTTCTTTCTTAACTTAATCTTGTACTAATACTTTCCAATGCTACGAAGAATAGGAATTTATTCGACATAGCATTTTAAAATTATATGTTGCAGCATAGAGAAGTTTCTAATATTTCAACAAAACTGCATCTAAGTGTAACAATAGCCGAGAAAACTGTTGGCGACTGTATAGAAAAAAACATCGGTTTTCCACGTTACTTAATAAATAATCTATATATGATTACTAAAAAAATGTTTGCTAACTATTTTTAATAATGTATATCTAATAATAACAATAATAGGGATTTTTTTTCAATTGGTCCATTCTATTAATGGACAAATTGAAAAAAAGACAGGCAGCCATTAATTTTTTCACTATATTTTATAATTATTTAATAATAAGGAATTAGCCTATAGTCGTCCACTGCTGGACATAGGCCTCTCCAAGTGCACGCCACCGAGCACGATCCGCGGCTACTCTCATCCAGCTATAGTATAGGCTGATGATGATGATGATGAAGGAATATTAGAAGTTACCCATTTCATTGTCTAAATGTGATCAATTATCATATCGTGTAAACATATTTTCCAACTGGTCCAACCTGTTGAATTACTGTGAATCAATAAAACTCATAATTCAATTTCCTTACAGGTACGCAACGCGACCGCCGTCTTCATTATGAACTTATCCTGTTCGGACCTTCTGTTCTGCTGCTTCAACCTGCCCCTGGCCGCATCAACCTTCTGGCAGAAGTCCTGGGCGCATGGCAGGATCTTGTGCCGTATGTTTCCTCTGGCGAGGTACGCGCTGGTCGCCGTGTCTCTCTTTACGGTGCTGGCCATAACTATCAACAGATATGTTATGATATCGCATCCGAGACTTTACCCCAGGTAACTTCATTACTGAATTTAAAATATGTATAATAGTATCGTTAGTAACAATTGTCAAATTGATTTCTTCTTTTGTCAATAGGTTGTACAAACGAAGATATTTAGCTGCTATGGTGGCAAGCACTTGGCTGTTTTCATTCGGAGCGTTAATAGCAACGTGGTTAGAGAAATGGGGCCGTTTCGGCTTGGACCCGACTATTGGATCCTGCTCTATATTACCAGACGAAAATAACAGATCTCCAAAGGAATTCTTGTTCGTTGGGGCATTTATGCTGCCCTGTTTAGCTATAGTTATATGTTATGCTAGAATATTCTGCATAGTAAGGGAAGCTGCGAGAAAGTCTAGGGCACCTGCTAGAGGGCGACCTCGTGTTGGTCTTGAAGACTCTGCCGTTGGTTCGGCATCGACAGCTCTAGAAAGATCTCCAGGTTTAGAAAACGGGACGAATCACGTAGCTCCTCCGCGCAGAGCATTACTTGCTCCGCCTGCATTGCATGCCTGCCCTTCTACGCCTGGACAAGAAAGATCGTCATCGTCCGGTGTCGACACATTAGACGGGCATGATGAAGAATGCGCTCTCGATGCAAAACCTCGAACTCCCAGTGGAGGTGACACCGCAAAAAGACTTCGACAAGCCGCAGTAGTGCTTAAAAAATCGCCTGCATCAGTCAGGCCACCCCGTCTCACGCCAAAAGACAGGAAGCTACTAAAAATGATTATGGCGATCATGCTTTCTTTTTGGGTGTGCTATCTGCCTATAACTTTAACGAAGATATTTAGGGAGTTTACATCGCACCCAGCTGCGAATATAGCGGGATACATCTTGATATACTTGACGACGTGCATCAATCCCATCATTTACGTGGTGATGTCGAGCGAGTACCGGCAGGCCTACAAGAACTTGCTGATGTGCCGGAGGTGGGCGTGACGTTCGTCCGGCGATGGCGTCTCCGAGAAGCGCCCGCCGTGACTAATCGTCAATGACGGAACGTCTTGAGTAGTATGTAAAGACAACCACAGCATAATGAGACTACAAACATTCGATTTGTGACTGTATACAGTGTTGTGATGTTGTAAAAGACCAACGTGATAGTGACGCGTTTGAAACGCATAAATATAGTTAACGTTTACTCGTTTGATCGTGAACCGTCCGTGTGAGTGCTGCCATAAATGAGGTGACATAATTGTTGATGGTTATATATAAAAAAATGGTAAATCAAAAACAATTGGTGTAACCCACGATTATGTATACGTTTATACGTAGCATTTATAATAATAATGTATTGTGCAATCTCATAATTTATTGTTATAGTTATAAAATACTGTTCTTCATAGGAATCAAATGTTTAGTGAGTAAACTAAACGTTGAAAAATGTAACTCTTTGACGAGTTTGTGATAACATGATATTTGTCTATTGTATTGATATATGATTGGCGATCACCGTTACTCAGTTTGTTGTTTTAAGATATGTGAATAACGTTCATAAAGGATTAGCAATAAAAGTGGTGAGGACCAAGAGGAATGGTACAATAATATAGGAGAGCAATAAATATAGTAATTTATGAAAATCACCACAACCCAGGCCGTCTGTTGCACTTATCAGTAAGCTACGTCCGTTCACACGTAAAATTGACTCATCAGCTGCTAAGGAAAATTGTTATAAACAGTAATCATCGCAAAGTCAACGAAGCGTTTAGTCCAATTCATTTGTAAATCGTTTTCTGTTGTCATATGACGTGACCGAGGAGCGGTCAGTGATTTGGAAATGGCTGCTTTATTGAACTCTGTGAATTGGACTGTTGAGAGAAGTGATACAAGTGTGGACTTTTACAATGGAACTGTTGCGAATGGTAGCAATAGTGTGATGGGTTTGGACGAGTATGGGTCGGACGAGGCGCTTGCGGGCGTCAAGCTGTTCGAGGACTACCCTCAGCCGCTCTTGAATTTCGCTTTTGTGTGCTGCGGGATCTTCATGATGATCGGCATCCCGGGCAACCTGATCACTGTTGTGGCTCTCGCGCGCTGTAAGAAGGTAAGCAAAAGTTGTTTTTTCAATTTTGTACATTCAGTCGTGTTTTTTTTTATGATACTGAACTGATAATCGATATAATGGTACGCTAAATAGAAAGCACCTAGGGCCAGTCCATAGACGCTGGCGACATCAAGGGTATCATGCGCGTGTAGCAGACTTTGAAATTTCAGATCTTATGCTTCTGTATCCTGTTATCTCACTGGACCAGGTACTGTTCCAACCAGAATACAGGACGTAACTTTTGTTCACTAAAGGGTTAAGAAGGATACGTATACTGATGAATTGCAAAGCAATGTTTGCATATTAAGTTTACTGAAAGTACATATTTTAAGAAAACTTACAGATAAGCTTAGGCCACTGTAAATGGTAGTCCTTTCTTTCACTATGAGTAGGCATTTTAAATTCGGATAAACATTTTTAGGGTTCCGTACCCAAAAGGTAAAACGGGACTCTAATGCTAAGACTCCGCCGTCCGTCCGTCTGTCTATCGGTCTGTCTGTCTGTCTGTCTGTCTGTCTGTCTGTCTGACTGTCTGTCTGTCTGTCTGTTTGTCTGTCTGTCTGTCTGTCACCAGGTAGTATCTCATGAACCGTGATAGTTAGACAGTTGAAATTTTCACAGATGATGTATTTCTGTTGCGGCTATAACAACAAATACAAAAAATATAATAAAATAAGTATTTAAGGGGGCTCCCATACAACAAACGTGATTTTTTTGCTCGTTTTTGCTTGGTATTGATAACGGCAACAGGTAGACGCTAGAAATATTCACAGAATATTGAGTTTTATTATTCACTTTAAAAATAAATAATTAAATTAAAATTAAATTAATATTTAAGGGGGGCTCCCATGCAACAAACGTGATTTTTTCCCAATTTTTTGTCGGTCTTATTAACGATAACAGGTAGAAACTTGAAATATTTTTATAGATAATGGTACGGGAACACTTCGTGCACGAGTCCGACTCGCACTTGGCTGGTTTTTTTTTATAATTTAATCATTAAAACACCAGTATCATAATATTTTCACTAGCGGTACAGTCACAAGCATTAACAAGTATACAATGTAACTGTTAACACAATGGAATAAGAGTCAAAACTAGTCAAAAGTGTATACATGTTATTGCTTCTGACTGTACGTAACGAAATTACAGTTTGCATAAATTGTCATCAAACATTCATGCACTTACACCTGAGCTTTATTAAACTGGCTTAGTCATGTTATATTAGTTAAGGTAAACCACTTTTATCTGGGTTTTATTCAAGGAAATGGTTAGAAACAACTATGACGTATTATTTTCTATAAATTAATAGTATTGTAACTACCTGTTATGCAAAACAGGTAAGTTACATAGGTACTTATATATTTATTTGCCTTATTTTGTATGTCAATCTGGAATTTCACTTATTTAAGTTTCTAGTTTTAACTTTCATGTAAACAATATTTAACTACTTACCTACTTTTTTTACAATATTTTCTGTAAAAAGATTTCTACACCATTCACCATTATGACTTACTAATCACAGTTTTAGTAAAACAATGACGCACTTAAATCGTGTGTATGTGTGTGTAAGGGTGTGTGTGTATATGTATATAGTTTGGCGACATATTTACAGTACAGCGCCAGCGCCATCTAGCGATGTCTGAAGATATCTCAAACAAACTAATAAAACAGAAGAAGTCACAATAAGCGCAATAAACAAATATTTTTTCCACAGGTCCACAACGCAACAGCTATCTTCATTATAAACCTGTCGTGCGCGGATTTCTTGTTCTGCGCGTTCAACTTGCCGCTGGCGGCGTCCACCTTCTGGCACAAGTCCTGGGTGCATGGCAGGCTACTCTGCAAAATGTTCCCAATGGCCAGATACGCGCTAGTGGCCGTCTCACTATTCACCGTGCTAGCGATCACCATCAACAGATATATCATGATTTCCCGCCCCACATTGTATACTAGGTGAGTTACGACATGTATATTTTTACACAAGCCTGCAAACAAGTAGTCTGCCTAATAGAAAGTGACCACATCATCCTACTGACCAAAGCTACCTTACACGAATTGCCTGATCTAAACCTTCTTGCCCAGTTAACTTACTGGATCGAGTCACTTTTAAATCGACACGCAGCATTGCAAAACAGACAGCGTCAAATTGCTCGCTACTGTGTTTTGCATACCGTACCGTTTTTACTCCATCTTGAAGCTTAACCATGATTTTTTAATGATTTATGATTGATTTAGTTTATTTAATGTTAATTTCATTTTGTTCCAGACTGTATACAAAGATGAATCTAGCCATCATGATTGTGACTCTTTGGATATTCTCTTTCGGTGCATTGATCGCTACATGGCTCGATAAATGGGGAAGATTCAGCTTAGATCCCAAAGTCGGTTCTTGCACTATAGTTCCAGACATAAACGATAGATCACCGAAAAAAGCACTATTCATTGGAGCGTTCTTGATGCCCGGTCTCGCTATAATATTTTGCTACGCTCGAATATTTTGGATAGTGAGAAAGGTCGCAAGAAGGTCTCGCCCTTCAATCAGAATAAGGCCTAAAACTGAAATTTTAACTGGACAAACCACTGTGCTAGCAGCTGAATCAAATCCGGCAAATAAAATGAACCACATTTCTCCTCCACCGAAACGAATTCCTCATAACAGCTTCAACTGCCTCGCGATTCCAGAAATCTCTTCCACGTCTGGCATGGAAACTGTAACCGATGATCGCGAGAAAAGAATTACTGAAGGAGATAAGTTTTTATCAAGAAGCAGCGAAGCGATTCAGAAACTGAAGATAGCTTTCACACCGTCGCCTCGACTACCGAGAAGTCCTAAACTGATGCCATCGAAAAAAGATAAGAAACTGAGAACCATGATTATGGCGATAATGTTTTCCTTCGGATTGTGCCACCTTCCAATATCAGTGATAAAAATATTTCTCACGTTCAATAGTCATCCTTTTATGAGTATAACTAGTTATATACTCTTGTATTTAACGACGTGCATCAATCCTATTATTTACGTGGTCATGTCCAATGAATACAGACAGGCGTATAGAAATTTGTGGACTTGTAAGAGGGTAGACAAAGACTTTCCAGAAAGCACAGTGCTGGGGAGAATGAATAATATGAAAGCCGTTGCGTCTGTGCGACGGTCTCTAAGAAAACTGCATTCGGTGAATACCTACTCGCCCACGTAACTGGCTATGAGTATTTGTTTGTGTGTGACTCAGTAGTCCATGTGGTTCGTGGAAAAGTGGCAGCCGTCCGTATCTGTGTTAAATGGAAGATTCGTTAAGGTGAAGATTGACCGGAGCATTTTGCCGTATCGTTACATGTTCGATGCAAGCATTCGCATGGTCAGTACCTGCAGTGAGCCGAGCTGCTCGTTCCCGATCTGATCCGAACCCTTCGGAAAATCTAGTAGGGCACGGGGACGCGCATTGCGTTGCCGTTCCCTTTAGAAAACCTCCGAAGGTGATTCGTTTCACACGGCTTGAGGGACCCTTTACGTTCCTCGCCGCCTCCAAACAAGCCCGGTGAAGTTGAAAATGCCGTCTGAGGCAATCAGCAATCTCTTTCCAAAAAAAAAAAAAACGAGCTGCTCGCAGCTTACTCCACCCTTTTAACGGATAGCCAGCAATGGCGTATTAAATGGCCGCGAATAGTACGTTATGGTTACGATACGATGATACGCTCGGGTCAGTCGCCACCTTAGGCAATGTGCAATGTAAACTGGTGAGGGTTTACATTTTGATTATGACGCAGTGTGCTATCGCGTGTAAGTGATTTTGTAAATATAGTGATAAGGAGTCTTCACTTTAAGCCACAATGTTGTTAATGTTGACAAAATGTTAACTAAAAAAAATGTAAGCTAACTATTTGTTAGTTTATAGAAAAGTGTATTGATGTAATTAAATGAAACCAAAGCATAGGAGAATAGTTAACTATTTTATTATGATGCTACAAGATTGAAATCTTTTGTAATATTGTGTTAATTGAACTGTAAACTACGATTTTCGCACTGATATAAATACAATTTAAATATGATTATTTACATATAATTTTACGCAAATATTGTTGTGATTGCCTTTGGCTTATAAAGTAAAAGTAGATAGTGTTGATTAATTTCGGCGAGTTGGTTTGAGCTACGATAGCATAGTTGTCAGTGCACCTGACCCGGCATGTCATGGGGTGCGGTGTGGGTTCGAATGCCGCTCGTGGAATTTTTTCAACACTTTGTCTTTTTTCAAACAATTTAAATAATTATTTATTAAAGAAAGTTTTGACATAACTTTACTGCAAAAGCATTTTTACCGCAATAAAAGTTTAAAACTCGTTACCTCTCTCTAGTTTTAAGATATACCTACTCATAGTCATAAAATTATATACCTACGTTAATTATAGTTAATCAATTTAAAATATAATGGAAAATCCATTGGAATTGTATGAAATTCCACCATTTAGCTGGTATCATTAATAAGCATCGATTTTTTTTAATGGACTTAAATGGACTGTCCATCAACAACCGTATCTGATATAGATCTATTTGTAATAGGTGGCCTACCACTGCTTCTTAAAACAGCGCTTTACTCGTATAACCTTACAGTCAGTTTAAAAAAAATGGCAGGATTAATAAAAAAAAATATAGTTTCTTAGACACCGGGCGCTTGGTTACTTGAGCTATCCTGCAGCGACGCAGATGTTACGATGCTATGAGTATATCGCAATAAGCACACTGTTGGCAAGTCGCGGTACAGCTCTACAATTGGTCCTAGCGTGCTGACTTAGAGTAGTGACTTACAGCTTCAATGGCATTCCATTGAAAAAAGTTCAAAAATCCAAAAGTTGTTTCATTTCAATGTGTAGTGTTCGCGTAAACTTTAGAAAACAATATCCATGATGTCATTTATACGTTTAATTTTTGGAATTATATGTTTGTTGACAACTTCCCTATTCGCCGGCCGCCGCTTGCCAATGCATGTCGCTCTGATGCGTAGCCAAGCCGTTAGCTAGTGCTGATTCAAGTGTAAACTTGGCGACTTCGATGAGATGACTAATAACTTAATAGTAATGTCTTCAAATCGATACCACCTATTGGATAAAGATTATAAGCAAAATATTTCGTACAAAGTGTACAATATCAATGTGTGATATTAAATGTAACTAAAATGAATGTCCAAGACATGAGAGTTTCAAAATGCTGATAATTGAATCGAAGACGGTGCTGTGTAAGTTGGTTAAAAGTTCATTAGTAATCAGTTAAATTGAAAGAAAACAAAGTTGATGGCTGATAATTTCATTATCTGTATAAACTTTGCCTAGCAACCTAATGAAAATAAACTAATTAGCTAGTTCGCTATTTGTCCTTTCATTTGTCTTTCCAATGCTAGTTTCAATAATATGATAAAAAGCCTGTTGACTTATTGAACATGCATTAGTGTTTTAATACTAAGCTGTTTATACTTTTAGTTTTTAAAAACCAAAATCTATTAAAATTTTGCTATCTATGATTTGCCTACAATTGTAAAGGTTTTGTCCCAAGACATTAATTCCTCCAAACTCCATACCAACTCTTCTTCGGTCGAACACTCTTCAAAAGCATTGGCTAACTAATGTGTGTTTAGTTTACACTTAGACCATTCCTTGTACTGTTTAAACTTTTCAGAATAATTAAGAAAATAGTTAATGGTTTTATACGATAGTCGTATTTATTGTAAGAATATAAGTAACCCAAGTTTTCCAAAGATGTTTCGTTTATAAGTGTGTGTATGTGTATTCTCGAATAATTAAATTAGTTATGTGGCCATTTGATGTCTACGGTAATGTTATTTGTAACATATATTATAAACTTGGTGGCACAGTAAGAGACTGAGAGTTTTCAAACTATTTATTTTGAAATAAATATTGGTCACCCCCAATACGTAACAACTTAAATTAAACATAAATATGAATAATTGTATATTATATAATAATTGAAGAGTGATGATGTCACACCAAAAAACTTACCATAATTATGTGAAGTTAATAGAATTACGACAAATTTTAATGTTAGGTACGTCTTGATAAAGCGATACCGTACTGTAAGGTTGATTACGTATACACGTAAGCTCGAAATATGTATAAAACTTAATTAACATCATACAAGAGGAAAAGGTGTGTAGCAATAACAATTTTTTGTTAGAAATAAACAATAATTATTAACATGGATATATAAGTGATTTTTTGTAATAAATGTCAATCAGAAATATTTTATCAACATACCTGGATGCTTATTATATTCGTACAGTATTAATTAAATTAATTAACTGTTGGCTAATAACGTATCGATGTTATTTGTATACCCCATTAGTTATATATATATGAATATGTTTCAGAAATTGAATACCTAAGATAGGGAAGTGTTGCCTATATTTGCAAGAATTCAACCACGATATTCTCATTGGTGGGGACCTGGCCGGAAACGGGAAGGCGTGGGTTCAAATACTGCTCGTGAACATAAAATCAATACTTTATTAATTTAAAAAAAAATATTTCTTTACGTACTTAGTTAGTTTTTTTTAAAGCAGTTATTAAGCAACAAAGGTAGCTAAAAATTGTTAACTAATGTAATAGAAAGTATAAAAATCACTATTATTATTATTATTTTAAAAAAATGTTTTTGTTGTCTGATGGAAGCATTTTACATTTTGTTACTGTAACCCAATTCATAATCATAGTAAATACTTCCCACTTAGAAAGTATTCTTTGTAGCTCTTTGAATTCATAGTCATGTGACAGTGACAAAACATCACAATAAAAAACCTTAAAACCAAGAAGTGATTATGAATATGGGATCTGTACCAAAAAAGACAGTGTTGAAAAAATTCCACGAGCGGGATTCGAACCCGCACCCCATGACATGCCAGGTCAGGTGCTCTACTAACTATGCTATCGACATTGAAAAGGTCCTTTGGCTTACAAAGTAAAAGTAGATAGTGTTGATTAATTTCGGCGAGTTGGATTGAGCCACGATAGCATAGTTGGTAGTGCACCTGACCCGGCATGTCATGGGGTGCGGGTTCGAATCCCGCTCGTGGAATTTTTTCAACAATTTGTCTTTTTTTCAATTTATATTTTATTATTTTGAATTTTGCATTATCAATACTATATAATAAGTTACAAGATAAAACTTTGCTAGAAAAAACCAACCAGCCTCAGGAAGGTCGAGTGGCAATCGACACAAACTACTGGAAAAATTCAACGAGTTTTCTGGGGCCTCCGTAGCTCAGCGGTGAGAGCATTGGATCGGTTATCCAAAGGTCTTGGGTTCGGTTCCCACTCGAGCTTCCTGAGGCTAGTTGATTTATTCTAGTAAAATTTTATCTTATAACTAATAATGTCAGCTCCTACTCTTGAAGTTATATATTGTATGTTTCTCGGAATATGTAACATCAAATCATACTACCAAAGACCAATTTCCCCAGGGGCCATCGAACCCTTAAGCCATTGTACTTACCAAAGATGTAATTAAAATAAATTGAATTGTTCCAATCTAGACTTTGTTTTATTTCTACAGCACCTTCTTAATTGTGGTAAGTTAATTACAAAAACGGATTTCATCTGGACCTAAAAATTAATAGGTAGGTACCTACCATACTTGGACTAATCTATATATTAATACGTGAAGCAAAAACTTTGTACCCCTTTTTACGAAAATTGCGCGGACGGAGCAGTATGAAATTTCGCACACTTATAGCTTATATAGAGAAGGATTGCTGAATGTTATTTTTTTTTTAATTATGCATAAAAAATACATTAAATCAATAAAACAAACATTACACACACCACCATGTATTTGACACACACGCTTAAATATTATTTTCAAAAATTTCAAAAATGGAAGAGGTGCGGCCGAAATCTGTCAATGCCAATCCAAACTCACATTCCATCTTTTTAATTTTTCATTGCTTAGGATACAATCCGTGCAGCCTTAATAAAATTACCGTCGAAATTACTCGCAACGCCGCAAAGGTTGGCGAAGTCGCATATATATAAAAACAGTACCTAGTATTATTTATCTGTCTGAATGCAAAGTCACTGTGGTCTAGAAGTTCTAGGTTCGATTTCCAGTGGAATACTTATTGTTATCGATTAAGAAAGTGTCTATTATTTTAATACTGACAAGTTAATAATCAAAGTACTGACTACGCATACGTGGTATAAAAGGGGGCTTATTTCAAATTAAAATATATTTCTGGTATATAGGTTTAGAAAATGGACTGACAGTGTTTTTTTCTTCCTCACGGGTAAGTACTCTAGACCTTCATCCTGATATTAAGTGATGATATGGCCAGGCCCTTCTTTACCACTGGGCGAACGGTGCAAGTGCCCAGGGCCCCGTAATCGATGGGGCCCCCTTGTTCCTGCCAGATCACTAACCGATAACCGATATTGCCGATAAGTATATTTGTTTTGCGAAACAAGAAATACTAACTTATTGACTTTTTTGCTTTTTAATTCAAATAAACCAGGGGGCTTACAAAAATACCAGATGAATAAATCTAGAATTTTGCTTATCTACTCCTTTTGCCTGTTTTATTAAAATCTAGCGTAGCATAAGGACCTCATTATCCTAAAGTGCCCAGGGCCTTCAATAGGTTAATGACGGCCCTGGATAAGGCCGAAGGTAAGGAAACGCACTTCACTCGGAAACCTCAAACACTGAGAAGCTGGCTGGCTATCACTTTCGAATCACTACTTCCAAAAATTGTTGCTATGACAATATATTTAGATTAAGTGGTGGTAGCTAGCCAGTCATACTTAAGACAAGCACCTGGTGGTAGGACTTGTTGTAAGTACCAAACTGAGTACAAACTTGTACCCGCTGGGAATCGAACCTGAGACTTATGGGTCTGAGACCAGTGGCCTTAACCACAAGACCAAAGAGGCGGTTACATATTAAATCATTAGCTATCTATATTTTCTATCTACCTATACTCTACTTACTTAGAAATACTTTACAAAGAGGTCAATTTTGTGACTTGTTTGTTTCAGGAGGAGAAGGAGGGTAATCTCTGTAACTACTACTAGTCCAATTACAAAAATTCTTTAACTGATAGAATGTTACATTCCGTTCGGGTAACAAAGGCTATATTTTACTTTATTGAAAAAAAGACCTTTTTGTGTCTCAACTCCACGCAGACGAAGACGCGGGTAATATGCAAGTCTAGTATATAGGTACAAATTAGTGCTCACATTTAAATGACCCAACCACCGACCGTTTGAATGGACTCTTAGCGACGACGTCGAAACGTAAAACCTTAATGTTCTATACACAAGGAATAGAGCTGAATCCTATTAGATGTCGGATATTTAATCCTGGCGATATTAACTAGATTCCAAGACTAGGAATCTTGCCAATTATATTTGTGCAAACACGTCAACCGTTGCGGGTAGCCATGGAATCCGTGCCGACGAAGACAATAACAATATACGGTTATTAGAACAATATACGGTTATTAGGTGTATATAAAAGACGTTATCCCCAAATATTTTCAAAATGTTATGTCGTCATAACACCAATGTTATATATACAGTTAATTCCTGCACGGCGGTAATTAAAACAAATTGTTTAGTTACAAACTGTTATTACCAATAAGTATATATCTGGTATGCCACATCACTCATATTTAAATAGAGTACAAGACGCAGCAATCACAAACTGGTATTGACAATTGTTGAAAAACACAAATGTTGGAAAAATTTCCACGAGCAGGATTTGAACCTGCACTCTTCTGACATTCCGGGTCAGGTGCTCTTCGAATTGAGCTATCGTGGTTCTAACCAGCCCGCCGAAATTATTCAACACTTTTTACTTTGAAAGCCAAAGGCGCCCATTCAATGTCAACAACTACCGTCACTAACATCCGAACATAATATTTTTACAAATATTAAAGATCAGTTAAGAAGTAAGCAAGCTATTTAAAAATGTTCAAATAATATTTAACGCAAATTTTGTTGCGAACAAATTACAAAAACACAAATGTTGAAAAAATTTCCACGAGCAGGATTTGAATCTGCACCCTTCTGACAATTGACAATTGGTCTCGAACCGTACCTCTCGAAAAATCTGGTAGAAAACGTGGACACGCTTGCGTGCTGCTATTCTCTCTAGTGTTTCGATCATACAACTTGAGGATACCTTTAAGTTACTCGCCACCTCCAAAAATTCAGGTGAAGCTGAAAAGGCCGTCGAGGCCATCAGCAATCTTTCCTTAAAAAAGAAAAAAATGGTAATTTGAGACTAGGTGGAGCGAAAGTCTTCGCAAGGTGATTGGCAGGAGCTGGATGAGAGTGCACGGCCCCTGGTATAGAAGCTAACGTTAGATTGACGCAGGCTCTTTCCTAAAAAGGTCTGTCTGTAAAAATGACATCCATTAAATAACTTCAAATTGTTTAAAAAAAACTCTTTAGTTGTACTTTTTGCCTAACCAATTCCATTTTTCTATGAAAATTATGCAAAGTGTGGTCATTAGTCCGATTAGTATCCGCATTTGTTGTTGGGAGGGAAAAGCTCTTAATTTATTGTACCCGTTTCCCTGTTTGGCTTACCTACAATATATATATTTTTTCAATATTTTATTTATTTATTTAGAGTTTGCCAAGCGGCTGGCATTCACCTGGCGATCGTGAAATTAAGTACCTAACCCGTCGCAAAGCGAAGTCCCAGATGAGTGACCAATTATAAATTCTAGAAAACTACTGTGTTCAGGAAGGTAAAATGACAGTTATAAATATGACCAACTTCTTTTTGGAGAGAGTTTGCTGTTGGCCCTAGAAGGCCTCTTTAGGCTAGCATCAGCATCCTTCCCTCGAAAGGATGCTTCGAGGTTTCTAGAAGAGATAGCAGCACGCAAGAGTATCTCCGTTCTTTTCTAGGGTTCGGATAGAATTGGGAGCGGAACAACCCTTAGCACCGCTTCGGCTTAGGTTGACCGGGTCGTGAGGGTGGGGAAAAGCGCCCAAGTACATGTCTGTACCTGATATAAAGCGCGTGTGAATCGGGTCTACTCTTGTTCTACGAGTCACCGTAAGACACAGTACAGTACAGTACAGTACAGTACAGTACAGTACAGTACAGTACAGTACAGTACAGTACAGTACAGTACAGTACAGTACAGTACAGTACAGTACAGTACAGTACAGTACAGTACAGTACAGTACAGTACAGTACAGTACAGTACAGTACAGTACAGTACTGTACAGTACAGTACAGTACAGTACAGTACAGTACAGTACAGTACAGTACAGTACAGTACAGTACAGTACAGTACAGTACAGTACAGTACAGTACAGTACAGTACTGTACAGTACAGTACAGTACAGTACAGTACAGTACAGTACAGTACAGTACAGTACAGTACAGTACAGTACAGTACAGTACAGTACAGTACAGTACAGTACAGTACAGTACAGTACAGTACAGTACAGTACAGTACAGTACAGTACAGTACAGTACAGTACAGTACAGTACAGTACAGTACAGTACAGTACAGTACAGTACAGTACAGTACAGTACAGTACAGTACAGTACAGTACAGTACAGTACAGTACAGTACAGTACAGTACAGTACAGTACAGTACAGTACAGTACAGGACAGGACAGGACAGGACAGGACAGGACAGGACAGGACAGGACAGGACAGGACAGGACAGGACAGGACAGGACAGGACAGGACAGGACAGGACAGGACAGGACAGGACAGGACAGGACAGGACAGGACAGGACAGGACAGGACAGGACAGGACAGGACAGGACAGGACAGGACAGGACAGGACAGGACAGGACAGGACAGGACAGGACAGGACAGGACAGGACAGGACAGGACAGGACAGGACAGGACAGGACAGGACAGGACAGGACAGGACAGGACAGGACAGGACAGGACAGGACAGGACAGGACAGGACAGGACAGGACAGGACAGGACAGGACAGGACAGGACAGGACAGGACAGGACAGGACAGGACAGGACAGGACAGGACAGGACAGGACAGGACAGGACAGGACAGGACAGGACAGGACAGGACAGGACAGGACAGGACAGGACAGGACAGGACAGGACAGGACAGGACAGGACAGGACAGGACAGGACAGGACAGGACAGGACAGGACAGGACAGGACAGGACAGGACAGGACAGGACAGGACAGGACAGGACAGGACAGGACAGGACAGGACAGGACAGGACAGGACAGGACAGGACAGGACAGGACAGGACAGGACAGGACAGGACAGGACAGGACAGGACAGGACAGGACAGGACAGGACAGGACAGGACAGGACAGGACAGGACAGGACAGGACAGGACAGGACAGGACAGGACAGGACAGGACAGGACAGGACAGGACAGGACAGGACAGGACAGGACAGGACAGGACAGGACAGGACAGGACAGGACAGGACAGGACAGGACAGGACAGGACAGGACAGGACAGGACAGGACAGGACAGGACAGGACAGGACAGGACAGGACAGGACAGGACAGGACAGGACAGGACAGGACAGGACACGACAGGACAGGACACGACAGGACAGGACAGGACAGGACAGGACAGGACAGGACAGGACAGGACAGGACAGGACAGGACAGGACAGGACAGGACAGGACAGGACAGGACAGGACAGGACAGGACAGGACAGGACAGGACAGGACAGGACAGGACAGGACAGGACAGGACAGGACAGGACAGGACAGGACAGGACAGGACAGGACAGGACAGGACAGGACAGGACAGGACAGGACAGGACAGGACAGGACAGGACAGGACAGGACAGGACAGGACAGGACAGGACAGGACAGGACAGGACAGGACAGGACAGGACAGGACAGGACAGGACAGGACAGGACAGGACAGGACAGGACAGGACATACATACATACATACATACATACATACATACATACATACATACATACATACATACATACATACATACATACATACATACATACATACATACATACATACATACATACATACATACATACATACATACATACATACATACATACATACATACATACATACATACATACATACATACATACATACATACATACATACATACATACATACATACATACATACATACATACATACATACATACATACATACATACATACATACATACATACATACATACATACATACATACATACATACATACATACATACATACGCTCGAAAATCATAACCCTCCTTCTGACGCAGTCGGGTAAAAGACGAAACGATGCACTAATTACAACAACAACATACTCATTGACATATTTACGGACCTTGTTACATAGATGCCCAAATGGTCAACAAACATATCCAAATCATGGTGCCGAACAAAATTGATCCCTATGTGCCGTATTTCGTTCATGTTATGGGCCAGCCAAATACAAGTATATACCAGCAAAAGGGTTTCCTGTAGCTCATTGGAGTGGTAATCCATTGGAGCCAATATTGACAATGGCGATCATGTATAAAACCTCCACTAGATGAAGAACCGCCCCCCTAGTGAAGCCGTTAAAGTTAATTAAAAATCTTAATAACAGGCATCTTAGGATATTAAGTGCTTATATTAACACCTGCTATAATTTCTTGTGACAAGGTAATAGAGATTTATGGAAAATTCCTGTGTCTAATAATTAAAATGCAAATTAGAGAAGAAGATTATTTAAATATATTATTTTCGAACACAAATATAAATCGAATAGAAATAAACAACGGCCGCCGTGGTCACGGGCTGGCTGAGTACTATAGTAACTCTGTCGAAACGTGGGGTATAAAGAAGGTATGACCTTTTACTAATTAGTTTGAACGCGAAAGTTTAGAAGTGTTTATAGAAATGATAACATAAGATCTACGGGTAGGAGTAATTAGTAATTACGCCATAGGAGTATGGTTAGTTATGAAGGTCATCATCATCATCATCATCAGCTCATTTATGTCCCCACTGCTGGGGCACGAGCCTTCCCTATGGATGGATAGGGAGAACGGGCCATGAACCACCACGCGGGCCCAGTGCGGATTGGTGGTTGTTAACGACTGCTAATGCAGCCGGGACCAACGGCTTAACGTGCCTTCCGAAGCACGGAGGAGCTCGAGATGATCAATTCTTGGTCACCCATCCGATGACCAGCCTTTGCGAAAGTTGCTTAACCTCAGCACTCGCAGACCGGGCGCGTTAACCACTGCGCCATCGAGCTCCTCAGTTATACATACTCCTCAGTTATGAAGGTATATTCTGATAATGGACGCTTTTGAGTGTTCCCTAATAAGCCAATGTGCGTATGTTTTATCTGTCAAAACTTCGAAGTAGATGTAGACCTCAAAACCTAGTTTTTTCCATAGATTATACAACGTGTAAAAGAAAGGTGTGTTAAAAATTAAAAGATTCAAAATGTATCCGATCTATAATAGATATTGTATGCAAAGTTACTAAGACATAATTATTAAATTTAATTTAGTATGCAAATATTTATACTGTGACGTCACATTGAAATTAACAAAATAAACTTAGTGGTTTAGTAATCACTGTGTACTTACATTAATGGTCGCTGCTGCTTGCTTATATGCGCGCCTGACGCGCATGACTTCACTAACATAAATATTTAATTTACAATTGCATGACAAATGTAAGTTAATAATAATGACTTAGTAACTATACATACAAGATCTAGATCGGATACAGTTTGGATCTTTTCATTTTTACCACACCTTTCTGTTACACGTTGTATATATATAGTTAGTTAAACACTCTGTTAAATCTAATTACGAATTTGTTAAGGTTAATGAGTGTTCTATAATGCGTTAAAATGACTTTAAGTTTGTTAATAAGCAAGAGCTTAGAAGTGGGTGAAGAAAAAGTTTGGTTAATACAGGATTGAATCTCTCATCACTTTATAAACCGAATCTTTAAATAACTAACAAAGTATCGTTCACAGGCGTGTGATTAGAAACTTTGAAACTTATGTGTATGGCATTATGGTTGAACATTAACCCTCTCATTAATAACCAAGTTCAAGCTAGGAGTAGTTTACCCCGTGTTTTGTTCCCGTCATGTAAACTTCATTTCATATAAGAGTAAAAGAGACAAAACACGGAGTAACTTTGTTTATTAATAAGCCCCTTATTGAGTAAATTTGACAGCTTTGGATAGGTAGATGTTCAGGCGTCTGTACAATCAGAAAGATAACAAAAAAGTATTTCATAGGGTTGAACGCAAACTAAATTTAATATAAGTATCCAAGTCACAACACTAGGTAAAGTTTAAAAGTGTACAGAGCGAGAACGGTAATGTAGTAGTAATAACCCGTAGGTACATGGCAATGACGCAAATCGAATACCTACCATACACTTCTGAAAACCGCAGTTCATTAAGCCAGTGAGCGACAAATAAATTATTTTACCTAACTAAAAACTTGAATGGTGAAAAACAGTACGGTTTTCTTATCGTCACAATTTCGTTCACAAAATGGATTGTGACAAATATCTCCCTCGAGCCACACCGGCCGGCCCTACATAGATAATTTACTTAGCAACCAACTAAAGCGCAAGCCACACTGAGAGCGAAGAAAACGAAGATTAGTTCGTATATTAAAATGAAACTAAGTTTACGGATCTACTCACATTTATTTATTTTACGAATCGTCAGGATAAATATTAAATGAAATTAATGTGTAAAATAAACGCGAGGAGATCCGTAAAAGTAGTTTCATTTCAATGTGTAGTGTTCGCGTATCATCATCATCCTCAGCCTGCAGAGGTCCACTGCTGAACATAGGCCTTCCCAATGGATCGCCACCACACTCGGTCCTTCGCCTTTTGCATGTTGGATGCATCCCGCCGCCTTCTTCAGGTCGTTGGTCCAGCGAGTGGGTGGCCGGCCTACACGACGATTTGAACGTGGTGTCCATTCGAGAACACGTCTGCCCCAACGGCCATCGGCTCTACAACAAATTTTTTGAGTGTTTAAAAATGCGTTAATGTGCTGTTTTGGTAATTATCTCTTGGTATGGTTTTTGGTGAGGCTTGTTTGTCCACCTGGCTGGCAAATATGTCGCTTATTATAACATCAATGTTTGTAGTGTGTTCCGGCAGCTAAAAGATAGCTAGTGATATCATCATCAGTGCAAACTTGCGGGTAGGCAAGGTGAGGATGGCTAGTGAGGCAATACCCTGCTTCACAAGCTGTCGTCGCATCTGGACTCTGCTTCTGCTTAATATCAGAGCAGAGTCATTTGCCTAACTTACTATAAATATCTATCATGACCTCCGTCGAAGAAGACTTAGACTTGCGGGCTTCCCTCCTAGTGTGACCTGCGCTTAAGGTGGCGTGCCTCACGATACGATCTGGCGCAGCGATTTGTAAATTGTCCTATTAGTTTCGCAGTCCCTTAAGATTGTATCTGTATAAAACATTTAGATAGATGCGTTTGCTGTGGCTGGCTACCGTTGCGAGGTATTATCACCCAATATTGATGGTGGTTTTGGAGGATAGACAAAAAATTCTATCGTTGATAAATAACACCAAGGTCGAGTTAAAAGTTGTCAGATCATTGTTGCACACAAAATTAGACTCTAGAGTTTTGTAACGTATATATGGAAATGACAACTGTAAGGTGGTAGACGATTTTTTTCTGCCACGCAAAAGCTTATTTTTAAGTAAGTTCATGTCAATGTTCGCTATCGCCCAACTAAACAGTATCTTATAATAAGACTGACAGCCATAAATCTACTCTCCAAAGGGCCAGGTAAAGAAGAAACTAAGGGCAAATTATGACAAAAAAATTACCTAACTCCTGTACCAAATAAAGAGTTTTCACTTACGGTTTTGTACGATATATCGCAGAAATCTTTTGTCCGAATATTTTGAACTAAGTTTCTTGAAAAAAATCGTTCAGTACTTTTAAGGTTCTTAAAAGAAAATTCCCAATATAATAAAACGCTCGCCTGACTTGCCCTGAGGAGTTGCCTATTCACACTACGCAAAGTTTTCCAAATTCACTGATGAATTGAATGAGTGAATATTGGTTAAACAGCACACGTCTTACCAATACTTTAACTTAGGTTATATTAAAATAAATCCTTGGCTGTTATTTAAAAAGATGTGGTAAGACTGGGGGAAGAAGAAGGGGAAGATTTGGGGAACGTATTAAAAAATCTTATGTCAATAATTACTTGCTAGCTGAACACCGAAGTAAAACTAAGCTATTAAAGAAGTATCTTAATAAACTTAATCAGAATTTACTAACATTAAATATTTGGACTCTTTTAATTAACATCACTGAATTAACCAATTTCATATAACTACTTAAGTACCAAAATTTCATTTTACAACAATAGATAGATAAGAATAGATAATAATAATAATAATAATAATGCTTTATTTCTCTTCACAATAATTTGTTTAACGATAAATTTGGCAGGTAAAGTACAATTGTGAGTTTAATTAAAATTATTGTGGAGACTGGTGCCCGCACTAAAGTACAAGACCCGTTTTACAGGTCGCCAGGCCTCCACATCCCGGATTAGAGTGATGTACAATTAAATATTTGTAAACCAAGAAAAAAGTGTCACTATAACCATATTTAGAGAGTAACCATCGATCAGTCTAATAAATATAAAATACATAATTATATTTTCTTTTATTATTAGAAGTTTTCTATTCACATGCTATACTGAGTGGTAATGTTTTATCTTATAGTAGTTTCTTGTCTAATAATTTTTTAAGTATTAGCGTTAGGAGATAATAGTTAACAATGCCTCAGTGTCATCATAGTTTATTTTTTGTAGCCATTTCTTTATTTCTTTATTAGATAAACAAGAGAACTTTACAGATAACCCTAAGAATATCAGGGAGAGAGAAAATATTTTATTCACATTTCTAGAACAATAGAGTCTGCCGAAGTAATAATTTATTGCAAAATTATACAGTTTTTTGGGTAAATATAATGTAAGCCTCTCTTTATTTTCGTCACTTCATCAGTTTCCCCATTCATTTCAACTGAAACGTCGCGGAGGAGGAATGAATAAAAGATTCAATCAAATATTTGCAACTAGGAAAAAGGTAAATCTCGAGATTTGCGACTAAAAGGTTCTAATTGATGTTTTAATTGTGCTCTTTGTTCTGGTACAAATTGAGGAGACTGCAGAAGGTAATCTTCGTACAAATACGCAACGCACAATGAGCAACGCACCCATAGACACGGAATCTCGCAACAGAACTGTTGGTCTGCGCTCGGACTGTTCCGAGATTCCCCGAGACTGTTCCCTTATTTCGAGCAACGCACACATAGACACCGCTCACAGACACAGAATCTCGCAACATAGTGTCTAGAGAGATTTGTTTTCTATCCGTATTTATTTGATTATGTTTACAAAAACGAGAATTTGTATGGCAGTATTTTAACTCTTCTCGTTTGTCGCCAGGAGGCGCTGCTTCAATGCCATACCAATTCTCGTTTTCGTTAACGTGACCCGTTAACTAGAATGTGTCGTATATACAATGAAACTATTGCTGGACATTTTTCTTTGGACACTTTTGATAAGAACGATTACAAGTTTAAAAAAGAAGCTGCGCATGTTTGAATATCTTTAAATGCATTTTTATTTAATCTAAACATTTTTACATTATTTTTTTTTTCTTTAGGAACCTAGTACAAACCTAGAAGATCATAATACTGTATTAACCCTCATTTTTAGTACCTCTATACCTACTTGGATCTTGTTGTGCCTACATCTTAAGAGTTACTGTTTAGTTCAATGAAAAGTGTAATACAAATTAAGTGCATGCTTAGACTGTAACTTATTTTGTAAGCCTTAATAAATAAATAAATAAATAAATAAATAAATAAATAAATAAATAATTAAATAAATAAATAAATAAATAAATAAATAAATAAATAAATAAATAAATAAATAAATAAATAAATAAATAAATAAATAAATAAATAAATAAATAAATAAATAAATAAATAAATAAATAAATAAACAAATAAATAAATAAATAAACGTGATGGAATGTCAAATGAAACTCACACTAGGCACCCTGGACTGTTGGTCTGCGCTCGCACTGTTCCGACCCTTTCCGTGTTTTTTTTATATTTACGGGTAAGCACAGTGCCTTGATCTCACCTGATGATGATAAGGTCATTTGGTGGAAGCGCACTTCACCCGGGATCCTCAACTAGTGAGGCACTGGCTATCTTATCTCTTAGCTGCCGGAATACAACAATGCTACAAACATTGATGTTATGGCGACATATTTAGATAAGATGGTGGTAGCTAGCCAGGCGGACAAACAAGTCCTACCACCAACTAAACCGAGTACACAAACATGTACCCCCCGCTGGGAATCTTTATTTTATATATATTTATAAATATTTATTTATTTCGATTTATATATTTATTTATTTATTTCGGCCACCGGTTTAGACCCAGAGGGGTCTAAACTGGTGGTCTTAACCACTAGACCGCAGAGGCGGTCTTAATAGCGGTGTTCGTGAAATGTCTGTGTGTGCGTTCTTCGAGCGCGGTATGTATCAAGCCTACCTTCTGGGTTTCTTTATTTAGTGGTTCTGGTCTGAATACTTATCCCAAAGTACATCTGCAGGGATTGTCCGTCGTCGTTTCGTTGTCGGAATAAATTTTTCACTAAAATTTCCTTCTTATTTGTTTTATGGGGATTTTGAACTCAATTATGAGTAGGTACGTTGTAATTTGATACAGCATAGTTGTACACAAAATATAAAAATATCCTGCTTAAATTATATTCATATGATTTTTTTTTGTTAGGCAAATACTGAGTTTCTTGCGCCTATTCTTTTCCACAGCTAAAAAATAGACGTCCTGTATGGGTATTAGTAGCTAAAAAAATGTTTGTACGATTCAAAAGCACTTTTCTAAAGTGAATAAAAAATATTTAACTTTGACTTTGACTTTGACTAAGACACTATAATAATAATTTTAGAGCATTTCTTTTCCCTCACATTTATAATAATCTGGTCAAAGTGTGTGATATAAAGCATTGTCAACTTCAACTAGTCAAATCAAGAATTCTGTCCCTGCTATTGACTTGGGATTACGCTCAATCCGAAGAAATTTTAAAAGTTACGGAATAATTTGGCCTTCCATCAGGTAGTGGACGGCATTGGTACTTCTCACTGCTGTCCGATCCCAAGATTAAATCGCAGGGCTACCTTGAGCTACCTTGAGCCACACACGCACTTAACTCATTCCTACATACATGCACTCCACATCTGCGCATTGCACCGTCCAATAATTAATAAGTCTATGATTTGTTATTGTCAGAATCATGCTGTTAATCATAATTGTTTGTAATGAATAGCCACATTGTTACCCTTGCTAACCCTAGAGAATTGACCCCCATGAGCCAGGCCTAGCCTAGTGTGGGAGTCATTGTACACTCCTGTAACACCGCTTACTATTATTTTTGGTAAATAAACATTTTCATTTCAATAATAATAATTCATTTATTTATTTATTTTATTTATTTTTTTAATGACCAAATTACAAAAATTTTACGAAAATTGCCAACAAAAAGCTAATCTTAATAAATTTGGAATATTTTGATAGCTTGTTCTACTTATTTCCTTTGTAATTAGTGAATGACAAGAATAATGACACTTACGTACCCTTAAATTGTAAAATTTATTTTGCGGTTATTCATTAGCTCCTGAACTACATCACATTGTACCACTCTCCACCCTATCATTTCCAGTTCATCGCTTTATGCAGCACCATTCATCAAAATCTAACGTTCGAGATTGCACGAATTAATTACAATGTAAGAGAAGCATTAATTATGTCATCTGGTAACGAACTAATGGATTGCGTCACGTCAGAAACAAGATTATGTGGCCAAGTCAGCCATTAGAATACGTCTGAAAACAACCCGTATCAGCTTTCCAAGACATATTATAATAGTGCAGAATATTACTTAGAAACCCATTTAAGTGAGTTGAAAGCTGGTACTTAATAAAAGGTTTACGATATATGTGTTGGTTAGTTAAGTTTGACAGCTCTACCCAATTTGAGTAGCGTGCGGTTCAAACTAACTATTCAAAGATAAACACGTTTCAAGGCAATTCGCCTGTTGTCAAACTTAGATATAGTCTACACATGCGAACCTAGAAAGCGCCTATTTATTCTAGCCTTGAAGAGGCCTTTTTTATGTTGGTATGCGAAGACGTTGGTAGGCAGCATGTTCTACTTCTTTTGTTTTTTGTTAATGCCATTGTTTTATGTAAGAAAGAACAAACAAACAAGAAATTAAACCATCTGAAGGGAAGTAGCCATCGTGCCCATGGGCCATTCGGAAAGCGGCTACGCCTATCAACTTTGAGATAGAGAATTTATACACGCATATACTAACGCTACATACTAACACTACATGGGAAAAACTTCTGATAGACTCACTTTCCACATCCTAAAGGTCCGTTTGTATTGTTGTATTGTGCTTCCAGATATCAAGGGTGTTGGTGTGGGGTGTGGGGTAAACACTTGTGGGGTAAAGCCTTTTTAGAAGTTTTCTCATTGTTAACCGCTTTGAAAGGAATAAGGTCCAGTAAAATCACTAGATATAAAAGCATTTTAACTAACAACTAACGCGAAAGTTAAGTGTACAAACGACTGCGATGTCGCTTTTGATCATTCGGAAAGTGTTATTATATAGGTTCAGACAAAAATTTAATTATCATCATCACATTATCATCAACATCTAAGCCAAAAGACGTCCACTGCTAGACAAAGGCCTTCCCCAAGGATCTTCACAACAGATCGTCAGTCGTCGGTTGGAGGCCTGCTCACACTGCGTTTTAAAATATAAATAAAACTTTGTAATTGGGCTTTCACAGGTATAACGAAATGCGGCATTAGAGATGCTTCACTTGATTAATAGATATTATATATTTATAGGTACACTCTCGTTATTAATCACCCTACATCCTTAAGCATAAGTGTTTCTCGAAGATCAAAGAACATTGTCCTATGAAATAGTAGGCTATATTTCACCTGGCCCGAATGGATTCCCGTCACGAATACCCGGCAGATTCGTCGACACCACAACAGATAGTATTGGGGGCAACATGACGAATGACCGCGGCCAGCCAGCAGAATATATAAACAGAAAAACAAGCCCTTGAACTACATCCAGAGATGTTGTTATCCTCCCTAGAGATTTGTGTCACTCCGAGATTATAGAGCTGTCCAAGGAGAAAGATATTATGTACCTAGTGTTAATGCTGGTGGTATGTGGGCTAAAATTTAGCAGCCTCGATGCTGAGACGTGTTCGTGGAAGCCCCAATGACATTCTGCGTGTTGTAGCTGAACGAGTAGACTGCCCTTTTATGATGCATTGGGTTCGGCTGCACGTGTAATGTTTAATTATTTTATTCGTTTATTTCATTATTTAATTTAATTTTTGTATTTGTAATTTTATTTGTAATTTTATTGTAATTTTATTTTGTAATTTTATTTTGTAATTTTATTTTGTAATTTTATTTGTAATTTTATTGTAATTTTATTTGTAATTTTATTCGTAATTTTATTTGTAATTTTATAATATTTTATTACTACGCTGATGTGTGGACTATTATGTCTGAAATAAATGTTTGAATTGAATTGAATTGAATTAAAATCTGGACAGGTTATACTTGCGGCTATATTATAATGCTGCTCCATATTTTGAACTCAGAAAGCAGTTACCAGATTGCTTTATACGTAAAGACATTTGCACGTGAACCTATCCAAACCTGTCAAACTTTCTCAATACATGTTCAACATTATGCATAACCATATACATAAAATTCAAAGACTATTGAGAAAGAACAATGCCCATTAACCGTGCAGCGTCAGGCCCAGAAGTGGACTTTTTAATATTGTACAAGTATTGATTGTTCTAGCTATATAAATGTATGCTGAGATAGAAAAATCTAATGAGAAGTCCGCCAGTTATTACTATTACCAAACGCCAAAGTCGGGTACTCTCTTACATTTAGCATGAATAATTATTGATCATTACCTACATTAACGAGGAGCTCGATGGCGCAGTGGTTAACGCGCCCGGTCTGCGAGAGCTGAGGTTAAGCAACTTTCGCAAAGGCCGGTCATCGGATGGGTGACCAAAAATTTATCATCACGAGCTCCTCCGTGCTTCGGAAGGCACGTAAAGCCGTTGGTCCCGGCTGCATTAGCAGTCGTTAACAACCACCAATCCGCACTGGCCCCGCGTAGTGGTTTATGGCCCGTTCTCCCTATCCATCCATAGGGAAGGCTCGTGCCCCAGCAGTGGGGACATAAAATGAGCTGATGATGATGATGATGATGATTACCTACATAGGCGAACTGTTATACTTTTATGTATTCAATAGTGTATTATGAAAGGAATAGAATAGAATAAAAATATCATGTTGATTTGTAGATTATGGAGTCTGTAATAATACTGGCAACTATTTTAATACCGAAACCTTTAAAAATAATTAAAAAATACCAATAGATCTTAATCATCATCATCAGCTCATTTTTGTCCTCACTGCTGGGGCACGAGCCTTCCCTATGGGTGAATAGGGAGAACGAGCCATAAACCACCACGCGGGCCTATTGTGGATTGGTATTGGCATAGTGCCCTGCAGTGGGAAAGTAGTGGCTAATAATAATAATAATAATCGCCGGTAGCTTGAGCCCTGCTCCGTTGCTGGCGGTGTTCTAGGTTTAGGTTTTTATAAAAATTGTATTTTTTGTATGTATTTTATTATATTTTGCTTTTTTTATAATTTTTATAAAACCTAGATCTAAGATTAAAAATAAATAAAGAGAATAATAATAGATAAAGTTATAAATTAAGTATATCACGAGCTGAATAGCTTTATAAGGTATTAAATCAACAAAAAATACTGAATCATATATTATGGAGTATTCGTATCTATTTATTTATTAAAAAAGTACCCCTACCACAGATTACTTAATTGCCCCTACTACAGCAATACACATTAAACATTGAATACCGATAACAAAAGGTTTAGTTCTAATAGGTTCGCCAATAACTTACAGGCATAAACAACATTTGTCGTAAGTAGTCACGTCACGCGAGTAGATCCGTAAAAGTTGTTTCATTTAAATGTGTAGTGTTCGCGTAAACTTTAGAAAACAATATGTATTCACTGTCTTTATTTTAATACTAACGGCCCGGCCCGGCTTCGCAAGGGTGTACTTTTATTTTTAAGCATCCCTTTTTTTTCATCAGCCTAGGTTACTCAGCGCTAAAGTAGCATTCGAATGGTAAAAGAATTTTTTAAATCGGTCCAGTAGTTTTTGAGTTTATTCGTTGCAAACATACATACAAATATACAAAGCTTTCCTCTTTATAATATTAGTATAGATACACAGTAGAAGTAATATACTAAGGTACCTACGTTCGCATTGCATTAGTCATACTAAATAGCACATTAATCGTATTTTCTACGTACTAAGACTACTATTAATACTACTATGCTAAGCAACAAACGGTATTGTTATAACCCCATTTGTTCAGTAAATCACCTTGTCTCTTATATCAGATGATGTATTATAGCATTTTCTTTTACGCGTAACGTTTCGAAACTAACAATGGAAACGAAACAGTTAAGTAAATGTACGAAAACATGAGTTGGTTGAAAGCAAATTGGCCGAGCAGAGGCGGCGCTTTCAGCAAACAACTGGGAATATACAATTTTCCTTTACCATTAGGAAACATACGTAACCCTTTCTTTATTCTTGAAATGTTATTTTTTATTCTACGGGTAATCATCCTACGGTTCATCTCACGTGATGTTAAGTGATGATAAGGTGGAAGAAATAATTGAGGAGCTCGATGGCGCAGCGACTAGCGCGTTCGGCTTGCGATCTTGCCCGCTAAGCAACTTTCGCAATGCCGGGTCGCCTGATGGGTGACCAATTAAAAACATCTCGAGCTCCTCTGTGCTTCGGAAGGCACGTTAAGCCGTTGGTCCCGGTTGTTGTCGTAAGATGGCAGTCGTTAAAACCCACCAACCCGCATTGGGCCAGCGTGGTGGGTTATGGCCCAATATCCCCACGTGCTACTGATCATGTGGGAGGCATGTGCCCAGCAGTGGGACGTTTATAGGCTGATGATGAAGGTGGAAGCGGACTAACTACTGGCTATCTTATCTCTAGTTGCCGGAACACAACAATGCTACATTGATGTTATGGCGACATATTTAAATAAGATGATAGTGACATCTTCGTGTTAGAGATGGGTTGATATAACGGTTTTAGTAGGTAGGCCTCTCCTCCCCGTTTGTCGGGAGAAGAGTCTCTCTTAAGCTGAAGTCGCCCAATGGCCTCTTGTATGCGTACAGCTTTGTACCTAGATTTCAAAAGTGTTAATCCACATTTTAGTACAAATAAAATTCTACCAAAAGGAAATCCGACATTTCACTCTTTATTTGTAAAATATATAATAATCTTGTGTACTTATTCTGAGCAACATTAAAAGTATCTATTTTTAACATCCATCAGGAATTTTAGGCGCACCGTCAAAATGTCGCCCAATATTATAATATTGTGCTTCAAATTGTTAACAATAGATTTTTTTTAAAGAATATTCTACATATACAATCATAAAAAGAAATATTTTTTTCCCACGCTTTAAAAATATTAAAATTCTTTGAAGTTCGAAGGCCCCGGATAAAGTGCGATTCTTTATTTTTAGAAAACCACCTGCATTACAAAAAGAACCCCTGTGATGAAATACCTTTTTCTATAATATATCTAACTAAGTATATGTGGCAGACATGGTTTAAAAAACTTTTAAATAATTTCTTATTCAATTGTCTGTAAGTAATTATATTAAAATATATCACATCACATTTTCGGGCTCATAACATAACATAACATAACAACGCTTTCATAAAACTTATTGTAACATAATTTTTTCCCTTTCTAAGAAATTATTGATGTTATTTTTATTAAGGAAATATTTTTTTTTACGCCATACTTTGCCCCGTATGTTTTAACCCTCTTAACTAACTAAACGGCTGTCAGAAATCACAACCAGGGTCTATACATCCACTTCCAAAAATAGATTTCCTACAAATGTGAAAAGCGCTAAATATGACTTACAAAAATTCCTACGAAAAATGGGCTCAATGAAAGATTTCGTCTATCGAAACAACGTTTAAGGAAAAGCGGGCAAATGGTGCCACGACCATCAGTTACTTGGTTCCATAGTTTATGATCTCAGTATTTTATAGAGGTAAAGTTTGTAAGTTTCGATGTTAGAGGTAATCTCCGAAACGACTCAACCAATTTAAAAAAACTTTCGCCAATATTGAGGAAGAACCTAAAGGATGGCTTCTTGGCGGGAAAGTGAAGAGTCATGTCTGCGGTTTTGTTTTATTTTCTAAAATTTGTATTATATCGAATATTAATGTGAAATAATGGTGGATTATTAACCGTTAAGTGTTCGTGAGTGTGCATGAGTGTTGGCAAATGAAAGAAAACAGTACAACGTCACTTTTCAAATTGTTTCAAGAAGTCCGCCCGAGGACTTAGTAAAGCCCCACATCTTTACTGAGGTACTCGAGGGGTTGGGGGTATATCATTTCTCACTTCTCATTTCTATTATCATTCATCATCATCCTACAGAAAAGAAATATTGTTTATTTATGTATTACTTGTTATAAAAGTTACTTTGACACTGGCTAAATGTGCTAATCGCACAAAGCCATCAACAAAATGAAAAAAAAAAAAAAAAAACCTAAAGGATGGATAAAGGCCATCTTATATTGATAAATAACAATTTACGAAAACATATGAACTCCACGCGGACAATATGCTTTAAGTACAATGAAATCCTGAGATACAACGCAAAAAAAATGGCTGAACTTTGGTCCTAACCACTCAACACTAAATAAAATGATTTTGGCATGAAATTTTGTTAATGTCATGTTTATTTTTTAATAATTTCTAGTATTAACAGTTATTAAATAGAGAATATGCAAATTTTTCTATCGCAGTAAAAATTTACCACTGTTAATTTTTGAATATACAATATTACAGGAAAAACACAATTAATTAATTAATTAATTGACCAGATTAAAGAGTCACTTTCATTATTAAGTAGGTACTTAAAATTAAATTATTTTACTTCTGTAACTTCCACACAAAATCATTGTTGTCAAAAAACATGACCTAGATATACAACGTGTAAGAGAAAGGTGTGGTAAAAATTAAAATATCCAAAGTATATCTGATCTAAACCATGTATGTTTTGTTACTAAGACATAATTATTAACTTTAATTTGTCATGCAATTATAAATTAAATATTTATATTAGTGAAGTCATGCGCGTCAGGTGCGTATAAGCAAGTAGCAATGACCATAAATGTAAAGTACACAGAGTTAACTAAACCACTAGGGCTGTGACTTCTTTATTTTGATGTAACGTCACAGTAGAAATATTTATTAAAAAATTGCATAATAAATAATAGTTATTAACTATGTCTTAATAACTAGTTCTTGTATGCACAGTTTTGTTACACGTTGTATACACTTATACGTTGGTTATTCCCGTTTAGCATTTTTAACGGTACCCTAAAACAACGGATGATGAAGGCAATCGCTTGCACGCCCCGGGCCTCGTCGAGAGCCGCATTTGTCAAGATCAGAAGAGCACTTTTTCTCCACTGATGTCAGCGTTGAGTTGAGCACTTTTTACTGGAGATCAGGAGTCGCGGGCACACACCTTAATCTTTTTTTTTTATATTGACACGTCACAGTGACAACAGCCTGCCTGATGGTAAGCAGCCGATGCAGTCCAAAATAATGAGAGCGCTCCTCACCGTGGAACTAGCACGGTAACAAGCGCACCCATTCATGACGGCCTGCTGGATGGCCGATTTGAAGAGCCACTACGATGAATAGAGTGGAAGTAACCGAATGCCGATCATTAGAAAATTTACAGCTGAGCCTTTTCTACCATTCAGTTGTTACGTATTGTAGTAGCATTCAGTGAGGCTAGGTATTTCTGCAAAAGTAGCCTAGTAGTAAAATTAGACCTGCCGAGCAGCCGTACTCGCGCATTTAGTAGGTATTTAAACATAGTAAATAAGACAATAATTTTATAAAGTCAAACTCTGCGAATTTATCTGCGAAATATTTAGTGTCTTTAGTTGAGTACAAAAATTAAATGTAAAATATCAGTAGTTTAGTCATAATATTGAAAAAAACATTATAAAAAGGGGTAACTTTGTGACTTTTTCTATCGAGTGAAGTTCATTGGATCTTATAACTGAATGCGTCTTTGACTAGATTAGATCCTTAACTAATACATAGTTTTTTCCAGAATTTAAACCATTATTTTTTATGTCTCAGATGCTTGGAAAAACTCAACAGCGCAGCCTACCTACCGTGTTCGACAAGCCCAGTAGTTATCGATTTAACAATACCCAGTAGTCGGCACAGATATCCATTTACATTTTACAGGACGCGATATGTAGCTGGTGGTTTGCATTCAATTGTTGCTGACAACTCAGTTCAAAATTCAAAATTCAAAATCATTTATTCAGTTTAGGCTACAAGTAGCTCTTATGAATGTCACTATGCCATCGGTTCGTAAATCTACTCTGGGCGGGAGATCTTGTACTGAGAAGAACCGGCAAGAAACTCAGCAAGTGTCCAGCTCTTTTCTCCCTTCATCATCCAGCCAAAAGACGTCCACTGCTGGACAAAGGCCTCCCCCAAGGATCTTTTCTCCCTTACAGCGTCAAAAATATTGGAAAATGCCCTATCATAGCAGGACACTTTCCATTACAATAAACACAAAAAATATAGTGTAGTTCAGTTCTGACCCCTATTTTTAAGTATTTTTTTTATATTAAAAGGAGGCAAACGAGCAGGCGGGTCACCTGATAGAAAGTAGTTTACGAGAAATCGTCACTCAAATATAAAGGGCACTTTAAGTAAAAGTTCGATGTACTAAATATCATTATCGTGTAGCTATGCAGCTTACGGTGCCATCTTGTTTTGCAGATGGGCGCTGGATAGCTAAAATACCGAAATTATCCCATTTGTGGGGTGTGTGAATATCAATATCAAAGTGAATATCAAAGCATCAAGGAATTCAAATATGCGCTTTCACAGTCTATGCTAATGAGGAAGTTGAAGTAGTATTTAATTTTTTATATTTATGGTTTATTTTTATGTTCCTATAATTAAAATTGTTATTTGAAAGTTATATAGGCTTTGAAATTTACATTGAAATATCTGTAAAATTGTTCTAATATATTACTATGTTTCTAGTTTGTAAGCTGCATCTTTACCTAGTGAATAATTAAATAAACAAAAAATATATAATTTTTTTGTATAACTCATCATGATCCACTGCTTTCTCTACCGTTTAATAGGAAAGGCTGTCTTCTTATAACTATGACAAGTACTTTTTTTGTCACTTTTTTAACGATACACAAATGTACAACCAATTGTACTGGCACGTGTTTCAGCAAGCAGCGGCAGCAAGAACGGCACTGATGCAAAATAATTTAACAAGAATTGGATCTATAGTTTTAATTACATATTTTGTTTTATGAACTTCGATATTGTTTAACCACTTAGTCCGACCACGCGTTTGTGTGTTGTTGTAAATAAAACTCTAAAAGTATTAGATTAGGGTATATCTATATAATACTTGTAGGGTGTTATAACACCCTGTCGTACCAAGTGGGTCTCAACCGATCAATATTTTACATTATTTTAAAATAGTATGCACATGTACATTTTTTTCTGTCTCACAGTAAGCACTTGGCCGTCATCTGATAAGACCGAAGGTTAAAGCACGCTTCACCCGCATCCTCAACTACTGAAGCACTGGCTATCATATCTCTAGCTGCCGGAACACAACAACGTTAAAAACATTGATGTTATGGCGACATATTTAGATAAGATGGTGATAGCTAGCCATGCGGTCAAACAAGCCCTACCATCAATCAAACCGGGTAAGTGTACCCACCCTTTGGGAATCGAGCCCGAGACCTCTGGCACAGATTAAGGTAACCCTGGGTCTAAACTTACTTACTAATAAAGATAATTTAATGCACAAAGGTCATCTGTTAATAATACGTGTGCTTACAGTAGACCAATTACCGACCCTAAGGTTTTAATGAGAAGTCAAACTTACTATGCGTTAACAAGGAAACAACATCTTCGTAAGTCCTAAAGCCAGATTAAAACAACGCAGTTTGCAGATATTCTTTATCCGGTACCCTTAAGTAATGGTTCTCATAAGAACAAGTACACTTTATTAGACAGGTGTATCCATTTTATACTTCAACTGACGGTACTTTTAAAATGAAATACCCGAAAAGTACAAATTGCGTAACTTCTACGTAGACCTAATGGTATCAATGGTGAGTATTCTAAGTGGTGAGTAGTATCAATATACTCAGTAAATTTTCCTCTTAGAAATGTGTATGTACACTTTATGTTGAGGAGCTCGATGGCGCAGTGGTTAACGCGCCCGGTCCGCGAGTGCTCAGGTTAAGCAACTTTCGCAAAGGCCGGTCATCGGATGGGTGACCAAACATTTATCATCTCGAGCTCCTTCGTGCTTCGGAAGGCATGTAAAGCCGTTGGTCCCGGCTGCATTAGCAGTCGTTAACAACCACCAATCCGCACTGGGCCCGCGTGGTGGTTTATGGCCCGTTCTCCCTATCCATCCATAAGGGAGGCTCGTGCCCAAGCAGTGGGGACATAAAATGAGCTGATGATGATGATGATAATGATGACACTGTATGTACAGTGCATTTAGTGCAGTGACTTACCAAACTGCAACTACCTACAATACAAAAAAAATACTTTACCAGCAATTCACGAGGCCGGCCAAAACCCCAGTTGCCAAGTATTACCGAGGAGACACACATTTGTTACCGTACGTAAAGCGATACACAAAGCTAACATAAGTGCAAACTATCAACTACATTTTTTATTTTAATATTAAAAGGAAGCAAACGAGCAGGCGGGTCACCTGATGGAAAGTAATCGACGCCGCCCATGGACACCCGCAAAACCAAAGTAATCGCAGATGCGTTGACGGCCTTGAGGAAGAAGTTGGATCTTGAGAAGGAAGTAGGAATTGGGAGGGGGGAGGGGTGAGAGATGGGCCTCCGGTACTTTCACTCACCGGACGAAACACAACAGCAACGAGTTCCATTGTTTCACGCCGATATTCTGTGAGAGGATGGTATTACGCCGGGCGAGCCGGCGCATTTCGTGCTGTAACGCAGCGTAGCTCTACCACTCAGATAGTGTCACTCATTTAGCATCACCAAGGGGTCACGTGTAGGGTCTCAAGGGTACCTACGGACGCGAGTAACTTTAACCCCTACTTAACTTAACTTTAAATCCGACAAATCTTGTATCTTTGATTTGCATCTAGACCGTCGAGCCAACTTAACTATAGGTTAAGTTTAAAATAATGATTCAATGTAAAGTAAATTGTAACGGAAAAACAATTAAATAGTGCCGTTAGTGTGCACATATGCATGCAAACATACACCCCCTTATTCATAAAAACCAAGCATTATTTAGTTAAATATTGTTTTGTCAACGTCACACTTATTTAGAAAAGCAAAGAATCTGAACTAAAAATTAAGTGTCAAAAGAAGACATGTAGCTCGCTGTGCGGGCTTAGCACGCTTACCTGAACAATATATAAATAATGGATATAAGTATGTTATGGATAAAAGCCCCGTTGGCATAGAAGTACAAAAATTTTACAAATATTTTAAAAAGTGTGGCGGCCTGCGATCGCCACATCCCCCGCCTGATCCTCTAAATGTCACTACACATTTACAGAATACACTAAACATACACACATAGAACAAGGGTACGAAGAACCGGTTCACACGCGCTCTATACCAGGTACAGATATGTACCTGGGCGCTTCTCTCCTCCTCCACGGCCTGGTCTACCCGAGCCGACGTCCGAGCCTTTAGAGGCGTCCTCGGGTGGTTCCGCTCCCCGATCCGATCCGAACCCTTTGAAGACTCTAGTAGGGCACGGGGACGCGCACTAGTGCGCGATGCCGTTTCCTCTAGAAAACCTCCGAAAGTGATTCGTTTCACACGGCTTGAGGAATCCTTTAAGTGTCTCGCCGCCCCCAAACAAGCCCGGTGAAGCTGAAAATGCCATCTGAGGCAATTAGCAATCTCTCTGCAAAAAAAAAAAGGTCGCCACATAATTTCTTATCCTCAAGTATGCTGCTGCAGTAATGAAGTGATAAGAACAACAGACCACATGGAAGGGTGGCTCAAGTCTTGAATGTCTTGAAAAATGAGACAGGTGTTAGCAAGAAAAATAATAAAGACTACATGGAAAAGATAAAGATTTTAAATTAACAATCCAACAACTACAAAAAAGAGAAATCTCGGTTGGCCATTGCATCGAAATTATCGCACCTCTTCTTAGCACTATTAAGGGTTTTTGGTTTAGCTATTTTAATGATAAATTGTCGAGTAGACTCAGTTCTCCAGCTCTTGTAGTAAAGAAAATTCGTCAATTATTATTAATGACTGATATTGACACAGCCAGATTGGTATTTATTTTCATAGCATAATGTCGTACCTATAGCATTTTACTGTGGGAAAATGCTGCCGACATTCAAAATATTTTTGTACTGCGGTTTTGTATTCGTTCATTTTATAACTAGTCTAGAGATTCCTTAAGGGAAAAAATTAAATATATTAGTATACTGACTCTTGCGATATTTGCGAGAATCTAATTTATGTACATAAAAACATTGAAATGTTTTGCAAAAACAGTGAAATTCACAATTTGAACACTAGAAATAATGCTAGGCTCCATAGAGTAAAGAATTCATTTAAAAGTGTTCGTTTTTATAATAAAGTCCCAAGCCATTTTAAGGAATGAGACTTAAAAAAGTTCAAAATTATAATTAAAGATAAACTTTATAGAAAGGCATATTACAAATTATCTGATAATATGGAAGACAACAAACTGCTCCAATCACTCCAACAGCATATCTAGCACAAGAAAAGTTAATTGTAACTGAAATGGTAACATCATAGAATTTGTAAATGATGTTACTTCTATGAAAAACTGTAGAGTTTCTTTCGCCTTTTATTCTCCACAGCTAAAAGACGTCCTGAAAGGGTGGTAGGAAAACATGTTTGACGATTCATAAATATTTGTAACAAATTTACATGAATTTACAAGATCTGTTTGAGTTTGAGTTTAATGAAATATAAGCATATCAGAACCAATCTATAGGACTTTTATTTAAATATCGTTCAATCTTATCTAAAGAGATTTGATTTGATTTTAATTTGAGAGTTTCGAAAGTCGAAATGCTATTCTTTTTTCGAAACGAGTTTCGAGATAAGAAATATTGTTCTTTTATCAAAACCAATTTCGAAAGAAGAAATATTATTCTTATTTAAAAATGGTTTCGAACCCTGATTTCGAATGTGGCCGAAGGGGACAAAGCAATGTAAAACAATGCTGTTTGACGAGAGAAATAGGTATAGCTACTTATTTCTAGGTAAAGGATGGTCACCATCAAGTCAGTTTTCGGACCAAATTCTACCACCAGACGACCTATATTACATCATGTAATAATTATATAAAGTCTTACTTCGCAGTTATCTTACTTCAATACGTATAAAGAAAAAGTCAGTAGCTTTTATACAGAAACAAGAATTTAATAAATAGCACTTTATTTTTAAAGAACTTATAAAAAGAATGAACTCTAAAAAAATGGCGGAAAGAAATATTAAATTTGATGAATGCTTTTACAACTTACCAGTCAGTACTGAAGGTTTTTATGAAATCTGGGTCGTAGCTTTTTATTGAAAGTCTATTGTTGTGAATTTTATAAGTTATCAGAACAAAGTATTGAGTCCATTTTGTCATGGAATGCCCTTATTTTGCGGGACCTTTGATCTTTTTGGTGGTATTGAAAGCATTAGGAATATAGACTGGCCACATCTGGGTCACCGCCGTATTCGGTGCAGAGTTTAATATAATATATTTTTATCTTTAGATGATTAAAGGTCTGGGTGCTATATCGTAACATAACAAGGTAATGTATTGGAATGTGATATACGTTAATGCTTTAGAGTTAGAATAAACATGGAATATACTAATTGGATTGAGACACAAATTAAGTCTATTTGCGCTTTGGTTTACTTAGACATTGCTAAATGGTAATTTAATACTAATTAGTTAGAAGGAATATATAATGTGAGTTCTTAATTGGAACGGAATGCCTTTTAAAGTGAAAAAAATACAAAGGACATGGTATTTAATATCCACCACAATAACACCAATAACCTATTAATTACTTAAATACTAATAAAATACAGTGAAAAAATTAAACCGACCGACCCAGCCAGAAATCGAACCTGGGTCTTCCGCAATCCGGGCGGCTGCACTGACCGCTATGCTACCGGAAAGGCTGACGTAAACGCTGAATTTTGTCACGGCTTTTAAATTTTTTGAATGCTTTTATAGCAGCAGAGTGCCATCTATCCAACGGTCATTGCAACCGATGGCCATGTAGATTCATTTTTACAGATAAAATACCACTTTACTTTTTTACTTTTTTATTTTAAGTGCTAATTGCTGCACTGAAGCTGAATTAAATACGTATAAAATACAGTGAAAAAATTAAACGCCTACCCGATGGCCATGTAGGTCGCTCAACGTATGTAAACTATTACATACATTTAAATCGTAAATGCACTAAACGAGCGATCATTGCTTGCATCGCTGCATTGCAATGCATTGCATTGCATACATGAACATTTATGCATGAACATTTGATGCTGATATATCATTATTATAAAAGAAGTTATGGGGAAATAAAGTATGCCTAATGATTTGTTCTGAATTAACGTTATGCAAAACGAAGAGATTGCGAAAAAACATTAGGTATGCATCTTTAAAATATGCCTCTTTAATTTATGCAACCCAATATGGACCCTAAGCCCCGCAAACAATGCGAGCATAAACTTGTCAGATGAATGACGAATGAAAACCCATAGGAAAATCAAGTCGTTCTCTTCACGAGACATAAGATTTAGAATAAACGATTTAGAGTATGGAGTTACATTGATATATCTTCAGTATCGTATTGGGCTTGTCATTCGACTCCGTTCGCTTTATTTTCACCTCACGTAAGGGTACAAACCGGATTTCGCCGCTAAAGTTCAGTGGCGAGTCCTGATAAATACGTACTTACATTGATCAAAGTCAAGAGACTTTGTCTTCGCTTGATTTTATAATTAAATTATTATATATTAAATGAAGTATGCCTTTTCGTTAATTAACAAAATATTTTGCTTGTTTACAGTAAATAGGTAAAATATGATTATTAACATAGATAACATACATTAGAAAAAAGCAAAGGTTGAAAAAACTAGAAATTTAGAGAAAAAGGGCTCCTTTGGCTTACAAAGTAAAAGTAGATAGTGTTGATTAATTTCGGCGAGTTGGATTGAGCCACGATAGCATAGTTGGCAGTGCACCTGACCCGGCATGTCATGGGGTACGGGTTCGAATCCCACTCGTGGATATTTTCAACATTTTGTCTTTTTCAAATAGGTAAAATATATTTTTCTCTATTTTCTTTAAAAGTACATCATCAACATTACCTTCACACAACAGCTCATTTAATGTCCCCATAGCTGGGGCACAAGCCATCCCCGTGAACAGAAACACCACAGGAAGAACGGGCCATAAGCCACAACGGGGCCTAGTGCGGTGCGAGTGGTCATTAACGACTACTAATTCAGACAGGACCAAAGACAACGAGTGTTATGACAACGTTTGGAAAAAGATGGCTTCACGCGCTTAGAGGAGATCTCCATTTTTGGTCGTTTGATAGCTATTACGGCGTTACGAGTGTTACAACTGTGAGATACCACGCGCTGGAGGTCCAGGTCCGAGTTCCAGCCAAATTCATCCACCGACCACCGGTGCCGGTTCAGACTGCTCGCTTGCTTGCCGGACACGTGTTGCCTACTGCCGCTTGCTGGTCAAGGTATCTCCTCCTTTTTTCCATCGAACTGTTTACCCATAGCCCTTGTCGCCATCCCTCGCAGTTTGAAACATCGCCTAGCCTAGTATACACTATAAATAATAGCATCGCCCGCGCCACCATTTTGTGGTGTCTTCTGAAGCACGGAGGAACTCGAGATGTAAAAATGTTGATCACCTATCCAATGACCGACTTTTACGAAAGTTACTTAACTACAGCAATTGCAAACCGAGCGTGTTTACTACTGCGCCATAAAGCTCCTCCTTTCATCATCAACATAGTGGACTTTTGTTTGTCTCTATCTCGTTTCCTTTGATATTTAATCTCCGGCACATATCTATTTTCAGTAAAATTTCATTAATCAAAATATATCTTAAACCGTCAGCAACAGTAAACTGTCTTATTCTTTGATTGCTAGTGGACTTACGGCAAATATAAATAGCACCTAGGCAAAAAGTCAGAATTAGATTAGAATAAAAAACGTCGCTTAAGTTCTAACACCGCGCAACTCAAAATAGTCAATTATTCAGTCAGGAGACAAAAAAGCAGTTGTTTCCTTAGCGAAATAAAGCGTTGTAATTAGTTTTACATCGTTTTGATTGGTCATAATCTTCGTCATCATAATCTTCTTCATCATTTTCGATTTCCTATCCACAAACATGCCTAACTCAAAAATACCAATTTTTACATATGCGCTGTTAGAACTTATGCGCCGAAAATGTCCTTATCACGTAGCGCCGTCACGTTTCTTATGTTTCATTTCTATTATTATTTCATAGAGACAATGTCAAACACAGAATTCTGTTGGCTATCCACCTCTAGTATCGAAAAAAACTGTATTTCTTTGTCCAAATAAATTGACAACACGTGTAAGTATCAGACTTTATACCCGTTTGATGATGTTGGTAGCATTGTTGTGTTCCGACAGTAACAGATCAGATAGCCAGGACAAAATGAGATAAAAATACGCTATGGTATATATATAAACAACTTTGTATACCTTATTGCTTTTTTGTTGATTTAGTTAGGTAATTACATCATCATCATCAGCTCATTTTTATGTCCCCACTGCTGGGGCACGAGCCTTCCCTATGGATGGATAGGGAGAACGGGCCATAAACCACCACGCGGGCGCAGTGCGGATTGGTGGTTGTTAACGACTGCTAATGCAGCCGGGACCAACGGCTTTACGTGCCTTCCGAAGCACGGAGGAGCTCGAGATGATACATTTTTGGTCACCCATCCGATGACCGGCCTTTGCGAAAGTTGCTTAACCTCATCACTCGCAGACCGGGCGCGTTAACCACTGCGCCATCGAGCTCCTCAAGGTAATTACATGCTGAACAAGAATATTCAGTTTAAAGATAAACACCGGTGACTTCGATAGGAAAAAAATGTGTACAAATCATGTTTTTTTATCAGCGTACATGCTATGTACGTTACTCGTAAGTCAACACTTACGAGTTTCTACATAACTAACTTTGTGACATATTTGAAACTATTATTTTTTCCTTTATTTGATGGCTTCGTGCGATTAGCACAATTAGCCAGTGTCAAAGTAATTTTCCTACAAGTAATACATAAATAAACAATATTTCCTTCTAGTATGCTGAGGATGAATGATAATAGAAATTAAAAGTGAGAAATGATATACTCCCTATAATACATATATACCCTCGAGTATCTCAGTAAAGATGTGGGGCTTTACTAAGTCCTCGGGCGGATTTCTTGAGAGAATTTGAAAAGTGACGTTGCACTGTTTAGTTTCATTTGCCAACACTCATGCACACTCACGAACACTTAACGGTTAATAATCCACCAGTATTGCACATTAATATTCGACATAACACAAATTTTAGAAAATAAAACAAAACTGCAGACATGACTCTTTACTTTCCCGCCAAGAAGTTCAAACTTATAATTATTATTTTGAATTTTGCATGATCACAATACTACACTGAACCGTAAAGAAAAAGGGTCGGTTAGAAATTCTTCAATATATTCAAAAGTACCTGACCTATCTTCTATACTTCTATACCAATATTATAAAGCTGAAGAGTTTGTTTGTTTGTTTGTTTGTTTGAACGCGCTAATCTCAGGAACTACTGGTTCGAATTGAAAAATTCTTTTTGAGTTGATTCGTCCATTTATTGAGGAAGGCTATAGGCTATATTACATCACGCTATGACTAATAGGAGTGGAACAGTCGCTAATTAACGCGGGTGAAACCGCAGGGCACAGCTAGTTATGAAATAAAATCTGAATTTAAGAATATTTTAATGTGCTTAAATGAAAATAAAAAATAATAATTCAAGCGTTTTATTTTTTATAAATGTAAAATAAATAAAAATGCATAGTTTTTCCAGTATTTTCGTAAATGTAGACTGGTTACTTATGTGCCGTTTTCACGCATTTTAGTACTTTGTGTTGCCTTCATGCGATTTGGCATACTTTCTACTAGGTTTTTAGATGATGCTACGGAATATTCTGCCATTCCTCTATTAGAGCTTATTTCATTTTCACGTAGCGTGATTGGCGGCGGATTCCGCTGACGTACGTCGTCCCAATTCGTCCCATGCATGCTCATTGCTCAATGGGGTTCTGCGTGCTGGTCAATCTATGTATGTGATACCGACTTCTTGAATATAGTCAAACACTATCTGAGCTGTATACGGGCGGGTATTGTCTTGCATAAAAATGGCATTCTCGCTCATGTCCACTAAAAATGGACCAACGTAGTTATTCAGAATTTCAGTGACATATCTTACTGCAGTTAAAGTGCCATTTTCTATCACCACTAGCTCAGTGCGGATTTATGTATGGTACTTTTTCTTCTATTGAGGCTTGGTTATTGCGCTCTCCCGGCCTTTTGTACACTCTTTTCCTCCCGTCGTGCTTGTATAAACAGAATCTAGACACGTCTGAAAACATAACTTTTGACCAGTCATCCAGAGTCTAATTCTCGTGTTCCCTACCATAACTCAACCTAGAGTTTCTATGGTGTCTTTCTAGTTTTGGGCCATTTTCAGGACTTAATGGCTTTAAATGCGCTTCAGCCAGTCGCCGCCTTACCGTATCCGTACTCAAGTTGTTTCCTCCAGCTCGTAAATGATGATTCTTTACTTCAAAAGCCGTAAGAAAGCGATTTCTCAATATTGTTTTTTTTTTATTTATGAAAAATACAACTTTACAAATATACTTAGACAACTTTACGCCTTTAAACCTAAATGGTTTGTCTAGGCGTTGCACATTCGGCTCAGACGCAAACATTATTGTTGACACCACATAGCGATCCTCTGCGCCGTCGTGCACCATGTTCGGCCTGTTCCTGGTCTTCGAAGATTGGATTCAGTTTCATGGAAATGCTGGAGTACTCGCTGTACAGTTCAGCAAAGGAGTCATACCAACAGTACATACTCGCTGTATTTCGCTGACTGCGCCCATCTTTAAGCATTATCAGGATCCTGGTACATTTTTCAGAGGTTAACGACATGATTTGAATTTTTTGCTACTAAATTCAAAAAATACCATTATTTTAAATTTTCAGTTTTATATACAATTATCAAAAATATAAAGAAGGTTTTATATATTATTTTATGTGGCATTAAATATTCTTTAATTTAGTCTTTATTTCATAAAGCTAGGTCAGGAGCTTTTGATGATATTGAAGATTTTCTAACCGACCCTTTTTCTTTGCGGTCCAGTGTAGTTACAAAATAAACATTTTAATATTTGAAACTTATAAAAAAAATTGTTAAGATCATTTAAAAAGGAGAAAACATCGTGTATGTTTAAAATATTACATCATCATCAGGACCCGAGAATATACATTATTTCAATAGCCATAAAAGAAGTTTTCTCTATTAACTACTAACGAAATAAAATAGTGAGCTATTTAAGTTAAAAGATCAAAAGAGGTATTCCAAGATAAACATTTTGAATTTTCTGTTTATAATTAACAAAATGAAAAAATGGGGTGATAAAGGCACTTTCGCTGATGGAAGCGCTACGCTCCGCACCCGTATAATTACAACCGCACCGGACCAAAAATTGCCACCCGACAGGTTCTAGTTTTATTCCGGTACGAAACGTGCAGGCCATATATAAAATAGACAAAATAATAGGGTCGGCATAGTGCTAGAAATGATACCTACGGTCCATTTGTACCACTAACTCTTTTACTACAAAACAGTGTTTAAAATTAAACAATGGCTAAATACGTGTATAAAATATTGTATTTCTGTCTAACAATATTAGCTAAAAACACCAACCTCTGTTTTAAGCATTGTCTAACTTTATCCATCGTTTTTTAGTAAAGCAGTCAGTGTTTAAGTTTGAAAGTTTCTTTAAAGATTACATGATAAGTGAAAAGTGAGCGGAATATCGCAATATCATATACATTATGTACTACCACCTTCAAGAGTAAGCCTGCTTTAACGTCAGTTATTTTATTTTATTTTTATTTTAGTTTATTTGGGAAACAAACAATATAAAAATACATGCCGGTTTTACAATTGAATAAACACAGTGATACTGGCGAGATTGTATTACATTATTAGTGAGATATGGGCCAAGCGATTATCTGTTAGACAATAAAATAAAAAGGAGCTTTAAACCCAAAAAGACAGGACCAAATATAACCAACTATTAAGACGAAGGGTAAGGCACACTAGCGCCGCTAATAGATTTAATTTGATAACTGCTGAACTGGATTTTTTTTCAAACATTGCGGACCTTCCGACACTAGGCAAACATCTATTATTTAATAATTGTGCACTACTTTTAGGTTTGTTTTTGTATTCACTCGCTAACACCAAAAGTGGCCATTGTTTGTGAATAAATGCGATAGCCCATTTTGTGAATAAACCACGCAACAAAAAGTAGTGCACAATTATTAAATAAATACTATGGATGCTTTCCTGTTGTCGGATTATCAATTTATCAATTGGTGGCGCTAGTGTGCCTTACCCTTCGCCTTAAGTGACCAGTAGCTTTAACATAACAACAAAGTTGTTTTGATGAAACCGGTTGTGAGCTTACAGTTCGGTACAATAAATCTGGTAAACTTGGAACCTATTCTTGGGCCCATTTCCCAGCTTACCGTAAGCGTAGATTAACCTAACCAAAGCTGTCCAGATAAACATCCACTAACTTTGGGGTCTTTTATGACCCACCTACACGTGGCAGTGAGATCTGCGCTCATGATTATAACAATAAACTTTATTAAAGTAGAAAACTTAACAGAAGTCCTCAACATGAAATCGTTTGAAATTAAAAGTTTAGTGTTTTTGGAACTATATACATATATCGACGCTTAAGGCGAAGGGTAGGGCACACTAGCGCCACCAATTGATCATTTGACAATTACTAACGGACTGGATATTTTTTTAAACATACAGCGTACCAACTGCGTAAAAAATAACAATAATTGTACCTATATATTTTCCAAAGAAAGAATATAATATTGAGTATAATATAGGTTAATTGCAAGTAAATTGAACAAACTAAACACGCAATTAATTTTTACCTTTTAGTGCAATTTTTGCAGTCTAATTTTTTGGAGTCGGTTTTTTTTTTGTTAAAATTTTGTTACGATTGCTTATATTGTGAACTATGGTGATTTTTTTGGAGAAATTATCCTGTTTTGTTCGGAAGACCTTTCTTAAATCCAATTTTCTAAGTAAAATATCCTTTTTTGCTACCGTCCAAATTGTTAAAAGATGTATTTTAGCATAGACAAGAAGACCTCATACACAGGTTTAAAAATTGTAAATTTAGAAATATCCCCTTTTGAAGAGACCCTCCTCAATTAGTACAACTATGTAGGTAAAAAACCGAGTGCTGTTTATAACCTCTTCTTGCCCATAATCTATACTAATATTATAAAGAGCAAAGCTTTGTATTTTTGTATGTATGTTTGCCACGAATAAACTCAAAAACTACTGGACCGATTTAAAAAAATCTTTCACCATTAAAATGCTACATTGGCGCTAAGTAAAATAGGCTATATTAAAAAAAGTACACCCGTGCGAAGCCGGGGCGGGCCGCTAGTGTAATATAAAATGTGTCATAGACAGCACCCTATCACCGGCCATGCATTATCATTATTAATACTTTATGTTCCAACACCAATTAGTCCTGCCAATTTGACCTAAAAAGACTCGTTATTTTACGATATCGTAGTCTCAATAAAACGGAGCAAAATTTAATTATCCCCCATAATAATGACACAGTCTATAATTAGTGTTAACGCAAAGTCGGTGATCCGTTAAAGATAAGCCAGGATCCTAATGAGATCAAATTATACAGCAGCCCCGTCCCTAATCACGAAACTTTCTTTTATATTGTTTTAAATAGCTATTAAAAACAAAAAATTGTAACAGGTTTTTTTTGTACAATGATACTTAATTATTGCTTTTTGATTTAGGCATGGACTAGTAATATTTAGGTTAGGTAATTTTTTTTGACGGAGACGGCTTTTTGCGCTATCCTTCCATATCCGAAAGGCTTAGCGCTCTGATGAGGGAGTGTCCTCGAGGACCACCGCGGCGGGTCGTGAAAGAATCTTCGAGGCCTCGGGGTCCCGTCCGGCGGTAGACGGGTGTCGAGCAGTTTAGTGGGTCGGTCACATCCCATCCTGTTATCAACCATACACACCCCCCGGGTTCTAGCAACACCCCGGTCGAGACGGTTTAGAAGCGAACTCTACTCGTTAATGATTTTCTGCAACTCGCCCTAAATGGGCCGTAGGCAAGTAGGACGAGTCGATGAATTACTTAAAGAAAGGTTAGTAATATTTAGTTACTTTATCTACAATATATTTTAAAATGTAAGGTTTTACGAATATTAACTACAATTATAAATATTTGGAAGAGCTGGATGGCGTAGCGGCTTGCGAGTTCGGATTGCGATCTTGCAACTTTCGCAATGTAGGCTTACTGGATGGGTAACCAAATTAAAATATCATTAAAGAAAGCTATGTATGCGAACAGCACACAATTGATTTTTATACATAAGTTTGAAATGAAACTCCACGATCGGGACTCGAACCCGCAACCTCTGAGATATCGAGTCAGACGTACTAGAAATTAGGCTCAATTAATAATTGGTAGAGCACCCGACCCGGTATGTACATCGATTTTATGCATGCGATTTTAATATATTGACTTAGTTAAAAAAAACATACAAGTATAGAATGATCACCCAACATTACGTACAAAGAAAACGTATTTGGCATCAGAAAGCCGTCACCTGAAAAACTCGGGCCATTTAACAGAAGCTCGTTAGGGTAAGAGGCAATAAAGATATCCGGCTCGTTCCGTGTCAGCCTCTATTCAGATCTTAGGCTTTTCACGAAATCACTGGAAACGAATCCACATTACAATAGAAAATACATTAAACACAATATACCAAATCCTAGTACATGCGCGTATGCTTTTATGTCGCGCTAGAAGAAAGTCTAACTGAGTGCGCTTGGTCTTCATCTCACCTGTTGGTGAGTTGCGAAGGTCAAAGGTTGAAGGTCACTTTAACTCCGGGTAAAATGGTGGCAGTTAGATAGGCGAACTTAAAACAAGCCCAATCACAAATTAAACCGAGCAAATCGTTCCCGGAACTTCTAGATATGAGGCCAGTGAACAAATAGTCTTTATTAAAATACAAATATATTTTTTATTCGATTTTAAAACGTTTACCAGAAACGTACCTATTAATTTGTACTAACAAAAAATTCCAAATCCCTGCGTGAATAAATGCCGGATAAAAAATCCCCACCGTCCACCTAATTGCTTTGATGAAATGTCGTATCCCTAATTTCATTTTTATTTTGTGCTATAAAACCGTTAGAACCCGGAAAAGTTAATACGAAATAAAATATTTAATAATTTTGCTAAATTAATTTTAACAAGTTTAATTTTATGACTTTTAATTACCTAATCCATTATCCTTATAATAAATTGATTCGTACCGAATAAATAATTTAATTTGCTCGTTAGCTTTCATTCACCCATCGAAACGAAAGTAATGTTCTACCAGCTTTAACAGACCTAGTTTCTAGGGCACCTAGGACGTTATATAGCGCCACCAGATCTATTTCTGTGCGCCTGATAGTAATTAAGTTAACACAATAGCATAACTTACGCTTTGCAACCGGCAAGAAACTCAGCAAGTGTACAGCTCTTTTCTTCCTTACAGCGTCAAAAATATTGGAAAATGCCCTATCATAGCAGGACACTTTCCATTACAAATAAACACAAAAAATATAGAAGACAACCATAACATGTAAAAAAAAACTAAAAAATATATAAGTTAACAAATTTACATCAGGTTAATAACCATATAATGCAAACCAACATGTAGATAAACTTATGGTACATTATTTGTTACTTTATTAGTCCATGCTTGTAATAAATATCATATTTATGTAAATATTGCCTTAAACTACTTAAAATACAATTTAGTCAATGTTAAAGTATCTTATAATATGATAACATACCAATTATACATATTATCTCAGATAACTTATTATAATTGCTATCATTAACTACTTATATTATGTTAACTGACATGGATCATGTTGTGTTCCCCTGTAAGTAATGCGACATTTAGCTTTTCAGCATTTGTTTGTCTAAACTCGTTGTTGGAGGATTTAATAAAGGAATAAATAAATAATTTCAATGGATCCCACATCCTAGGAAACAAAACAAAGCAATGCAATACAAACAGAGCTGCTCAGCAGAAATTGATGTTAGAGTGGAAACCATCCAGACGGGTTCTCTGCGAAACTCCTACCATCGGCTCGTCTTTTAAAGAAGCTGTTTAATATAAGATTTATATGCATATAATTATAGTCGGTAATGCCGTTGTCATTCGTTATATAAACACTCATTTAAAGGTACAGCGTTCATAATATGTCAGAGCAATAAAAATGTATACAATAAATTACTAAAAGGAAGCATTTACAACTGAACAATGATAATTATTAAAAACAGTTTTAATTGTATAGATTATAGATAAAATATACTTTTTTTACATTAAGGAATTTATATTTTTTACGAATAAAATAATCTTGATATACCTATTTATTATTGGTGTACCTATATGTTGTTATTTACTTTGTTTGATCACATTCCACTGTTGATAAACAAGTAGAGTTTGTTTGCCATACAAATTCTCGTTTTTTTTTTATTAAAAGGAGGCAAACGAGCAGGCGGGTCACCTGATGGAAAGTAATCGCCGCCGCCCATGGACACCCGCAAAACCAAAGTAATCGCAGATGCGTTGCCGGCCTTGAGGAAAAAGTTGGATCTTGAGGAGGGAGTAGGAATTGGGAGGGGGAGGGGTGAAAGATGGGCCTCCGGTACTTTCACTCACCGGACGAGACACAAACAGCAACGAGTGCCATTGTTTCACGCCGATATTCTGTGAGAGGGTGGTATTACGCCGATCGAGCCGGCCCATTTCGTGCTGCAACGCAGCGTGGCTCTACCACTCAGACAGTGTCACTCATTTAGCACCACCCAGGGGTCACGTGTAGGGTCTCAAGGGTAAACTTACGGACGCGAGTAACTTTAACCCTCGTTTACGTGAATGGCAAAATTTAAGTCACACTAGGCACGCTGTATGCGAAAACTAATAGTAGCGCTACAGAACAGTTGTATTTGGATCAAATATTCACTTCAAAGTTGAACAATACTTTTCTAGCTGATGTCGCATGCCAAGTACGTTCCATTGTTATGTTCGCTTACTATGAGTTCTTTATGTTCGGCGACGCGAAGTATGTGGACAGAATAAGGGTGAGGATTAAAAGGAATGATGGATGTCTGCCCCTTTCTTCTCGGCCAGAAATGCTCTATGGGCGATTAATGATTTTATTTTTGTTTCTTTTCTGTTTTTCAATTCAACCATAAATCTTTTGTAGGGTTTTCAAATGGAAAACGAAAGCCAAAAAAGTACTTATCTTACAAGAAATGTCTTGTTGAAAGGCTTTGCTTGTAAACATATTGTGAAAATTCGTAAGTACCTATTCGTTATGGCGACATTTTTACTCTCCTCGCTTTTCACCAGAAAGTAACGAAGAAACTTAAAATGAAATTAAATGAATATATAACAATGAACCTAATTCTAAAAACCTTAAACAATATAATACAATAACTAAAATATAATATAATATAATTCGTTTGTATATAATGAATGTGCATGTAGTATGTTTGTTAGTAATGTCTTATTAATATTTCTTATCTTAGTTTTTTTTCTGAATAAATTATGTTATTTTTACTTTCGCACAACTTTCGCAAAGGCAAGTCATCGGATAGGTGGCCAAAATAAAATAGTTTGGTGTCCTTTGTGCTTTAGCAGAGGAGCTCGATGGCGCAGTGGTTAACGCGCCCGGTCTGCGAGTTGCTGAGGTTAAGCAACTTTCGCAAAGGCCGGTCATCGGATGGGTGACCAAAAATTTATCATCTCGAGCTCCTCCGTGCTTCGGAAGGCACGTAAAGCCGTTGGTCCCAGCTGCATAAGCAGTCGTAAACAACCACCAATCCACACTGGGCCCGCGAGGTGGTTTATGGCCCGTCCTCCCTATCCATCCATAGAGAAGGCTCGTGCCCCGTGCTCGTTCAGTGGGGACATAAAAATCAGCTGATGATGTAACAGAGAGTTCCAACACCGGATACCCACTCAAAATTTTAACCGCCTCTGTGGTCTAGTGGTTAAAGAACACCGGTGAAGTCCGCCTTGCAGCTACCACCATTTTACCTAAGTTTGTCGCAATAACGCCGAGTAGTAAAACATTTAGCCCCATACCAGAAGGACCTGGATTCAATTCCCCGGTCGGGCATAGTGTGTTTCGGATTTTCCGATGCATAGCCCGGGTTTGTAATCACCAACCCGCATTTGGTAAGAGCGTGGTGGAAACCATTACCTATCAATTGTAATGATAATTTGATTCCAATGATAAAGGTCTTTGACTAGCAGTGGGATAGTTATAGGCCATATTTTTATGTCAATAACATCAAAGTAGCATTGTTGAGTTCCAACAGTAAGGGGTAAGATACTAGGTCCTCAGTAGTTGAGGTTTTATGGTGAAGTGAGCTACCACTTTCGGCCTTTTCATCACTTCAACATCACGCGAGATAAAGGCCAAGTGTTAATGCATAAAATATTTAAAAAAACATTACTATATAAAAAAAGAATATATTTATTTATTTATTTATTAAAAAACAAACGGTCATACAGTTTTCATCATAGATTATATATTAAAAGTTAATAAACAGACCTGTAGTTTCCTTTATTTTTACAAATGTTAACATGAACTGTTTCTATTATATTCTATTCTATGAGCCTGTTATCTAAGTTAGTGCTACTTAATGCTTAACAATGAATGGGAGACAAAAATATAATATGTAAAAAGATGTTACTAATAATACAAGGACAAATAAATAGTATAATACAAGCGACTTTTCCACCGCAACCTGTTTCTTATCAAGTTTCCATGCGACTTTCCTTGACCTCCTTACGGAACAAAGTCCAGTATTGTTTGTCGAACTGTAAATAAACACAAAACCCGCAGTACCTACCTACCTACAACAAACAAATGACATTATCCTAAATACGAGAAAAAACTTTTTTAATAAAAGCTTAATTGTTGTAGCGAATGGAAAACCTTTCTCTCATAATTCACCTAAATTAGAACAATGATGAACAATTTCGAAAATAGGCCGTATTGCCTCCACCGGAATTTATTGCTTTGAATTTGTGTTTCACTGTTTACGTAGCCTATGTTATGAGCAGTGTACGTATGTGTACAATTTTCTTTTTGTCAAAGGCATACACTACATGGCGACGTCAAAGAGCGGGTACCTATGCATATAATTGTCATTCCTAGAAAAGTTATCTTAGGGATCAGAGAAAAGTAGATGTTTAGAATACTCCTCGACTCTTGCTCAAGCAATTTCCATACGATACGCTTGTACAGTTTCTTGTACATGTAATTTCTCATGCATAAACGTCATACAATATTTAAAAAAACGATTGCTTAATTAAGTTATTCAGACATTGGTTTCTCAGTCAATATTTACAAGTGCGTATCCATCTGCGTCTTCTGAGGCGCAGTGGTATACATAATTAATTTTCACCTCTACACATTTTTAAAAAATGGGTTACTTAATCTTTGCTGTTATCGGTGAAAACAGGCGTGAGTCCTTTTAAACCGGGACAATATTAAAGTTCGTACGACAGTAGTGTGACAGCATTTTAGATATTACATTTGCTACCCACACCTTTACTATGCGCGTGTATATTCAATAACCTGAATGTGTATTGAATCCAGACACGAGGTGAATATGCATTGGTATATATTTAGACGAGACGAATTTCTGTATCGTACAGTACCCTAAAAGAAAGTAGTCGGTTCGATCTTTCGGGAAATCTTGCTGCATTAGCAGTCGTTAACAACCACCAATCCGTACTGGGCCTGCGTGGTGGTTTATGCCTCGTTCTCCATATTTCTAAGGAAGGCTCCTGCCCCAGCAGTGGGGACATAAAATGAGCTGGTGATGTGATGAATCAAAGATTGTCGCTAAAGTCAAACTAAGTACAGAGTGCGAGTTGTATTAACCATTTAATCAAATGATTGAGTTGCAATTTTGATATACAGGGTGGAAAAAAAAGACCGTGGTTGGAGGAAAAGTACCCTTAATGATGATGGCAAATTTTACTGAAAGGAAACATTACTTTATTTTTAAAAATAATTAAAACAGCATTTTTGAAAAATCTCCTGCTTGAGACGGAGTCGAACCGGTGAAATGTGAAAAAAAAACGTTCTGTATTTTATGATACCAACCGAAAGAGTAATTAATAAGGATCAATTTCTTTTTAACAACATAGTATATTAAATTGTAAAAAGACCAAGAAAAATGTTTTTACACTTAATGGGCACTTTCGATTCCCGGCTCAAACAGGTGATTTTTCAAAAATCTTTAAATGCAGTTTTAATTATTGTTGAAAATAAAGGAATGTTTCCTTTAAGTAAAATTTGCCATCATCATTAAGGGTACTTTTCCTCCAACCACGGTCTTTTTTTTCCACCCTATATACGAGTAAAATGATAATTTGTATGGCAAAATTGAAACTCATCTCGTTTGTTATCCGGAGACGCTGTTTTAATGTTATACAAAGTCGCGTTTTCGTTAACGAGTTATGATTAAAACTAGACTACACTAGAGCCGTATAAAGCGCCTCTAAAAGAGAGTTGCAAGAGGATGGTGCATACTGCGTTTCAAGATACTTAATTGAGAAGGCGCTTCGCTAGAATGGTTTGCCTCTCTACCTGAGGAGATTGGAAAAAATGGAGGTCAATAACCGCCGTATCTTATTTCAAAAAGTAGCATTGGTGAATTTCGCACAAAAAGCAAAACAGCGTAAGTGCTTTTACCTTATGATTTAAGTAGTTCTTTTCGAAAACAACTTAATTATTACATATGGGAGCCAAAACAATTGCTATGTTCTGATTGGTACGTAAAACTACCAAGTAAATAATTAAATATTTAGTATTCTATTCTACCTATTCTCTTAAAAAAAAACAGGTCTTTGACACTTACGCGGTATTCTACTTACGCGCTTTTGAATTATCACCGAAATAAAATAGTTTACTTGCCTATAAGCTTCATTGTTATTTATATGAGTCGTTTGATATAGTATAGTAAACGAAGTGTCTACTTAATCTTGGAAGCAGGGCACGTCTGCTTAATGTAGGTTGCACGCTTGGCTAAGCTCATGGTCTGTTCCGCTCTGGATGGGATCATTATTATCCTTGTACATTAATTGCGATCTAACGGAAAAACCAATAATCAATTAACTGGAAAGCATTGCCAGATGAAGGAGCAGACCATTATCTACATCTTATAGAGATACAACGAACGTATACGTATATTGCTACTCTCAAGACAATCACCAGACAGGTGCTTCCAGGTTCCGATAAAAAAGTGAACGAACAAAAAGATTGCGGAGATTTTCAGTAAGTAGGTATTATGAAATGTAGTCATAAGAATCTAATATATAAAATTCTCGCGTCACAGTTTTCGTTGCCATACTCCTCCGAAACGGCTTGACCGATTTTGATGAAATTTTTTGTGCTTATCCGGTATCTATGAGAATCGGCCAACATCTATTTTTCATCCCCCTAAATGTTAGGGGTAGTCCACCCCTAAATTTTTTTTTTATTTTTATGGCAAAACAACGTTTGCCGGGTCATCCGGTATCTATGAGAATCGGCCAACATCTATTTTTCATCCCCCTAAATGTTAGGGGTAGTCCACCCCTAAATTTTATTTTTATTTTTTTGCCGGGTCATCCGGTATCTATGAGAATCGGCCAACATCTATTTTTCATCCCCCTAAATGTTAGAGGTAGTCCACCCCTAAATTTTTTTTTAATTTTTTATGGCAAAACGACGTTTGCCGGGTCAGCTAGTATTAATATAAACAGCAAAATTAGACTGACATGGCCTGTTGCATTAATTTCCCCTTCAACTTAAATGAACGAATAAAGGGGTAACAACATGTAGATATTTTCAGTAAGTAGGTAATAAGTATTTAAAAAAATTATACATACAGCATTTATAAAGCTGACGTTAAATTATGATTGAAAAATTTCCTCTTCAATTTTAAATTGGCCGATGATACTTTCACAATATATATAACAGAGATTTAACGATAACAGAAACGTGATGCTACAGGCATTTGTGCACAGATGAGACATTTCCCACGAACATTTTTTGTGTACCATTGGTCCGATGTAGATCAAGTGTGACAGTAGCCATGGAAATACTAACTCTATCGCGAACAAAATAAGGGTTCTTCAAACACCCATCGCCCCCGTCTTGAACGGTCTGTAAAAATAATGGTGTTCTCACAATCAATATGCCTCTTTCAGCGTCACACAATATTATTCAGTTACTTCCTTATCATGTTCAAAAAAATAATACATATAACGTTGAACTAAGGTTGCTTTTGAATCAAGTGCGACATTGATTACATGCATAGATCCGCAAGTAACTGCTAATACGAGTATGGATATCTAGTAAAATTACCTCAGGTATCATACGATGATCGGTTTACATGCACCTGACAACGTCCAAAACCAGGAGCTGTGATCAATGTTACATTTGATTAGAAAGTGATGTATATACTAATTACGTAAATAGGAAGCAATAGTAAAACAGTAGCGAAGATATTATTCATAATGATGTACTTCCGAATTCAGATGTTGTTGAAACATCAGAATTCGAAATTAACTGTCTAGTTATTTAAAGTTTTAATTAATGTATTCATAGATCATTCAGCCTCGACTGCGCTCTACACGCTCCGGATATGCTCCGGACCCGGATCATAACTCAGTGTTGAAATAGTATTACTCGTATATACCGACATGGACACATACATATAATAAACTAACCATAAAATTGCTAAAGACAAACACTTAGGCGCAACCAATATTTCCGTCCTAGACATAAAATAAGTTCTCGCACGGGAAATCTAAACTTTCCTGAAACCCACAGCAAATTTATTAGAGGATACTATAGTATCTACGTTCAGCTCCCAAGTACTATTGTTATATTCCCCTAATATACAGCATATACTAAATAACCTAGTGAGGTTATGATACAGTAATAGGGTGCGTATTAGAAGGTTATTACATCAATTTATGTGATAATTATCATAAAATATTCTCGTAGATACCGCAGGAACACCAGCTACACAGCGATATTGTATTACGGTAGCTTCAAAGTAAATATTAAGGGCAGTAACTTAACGTTAAATCGCCATTTTATAAAAAGAAATAATGTCTATTTCAAACAAAGCAAGCAAAGCAAAGTAAATTGAAATCGCAATTTCATCAAAACAAAACACTTATTCATAATTTTAAAAGGCGAAAATTATAAGTTAAGTTTACTAACTTAATATACGTTAATATGGTAGGCTTAATCCCTACAAAAGTTAGACATTCATAGGCTGATTATAGTGATGTGATAGTGATGATGACGGTGTACCTAACAGTGCTTAACACATCCAATTAGTATATAGGTTTCATAGGCAAACCTTTATTATTTCCAATGTTTTTGGCCAATTCGATTCGGGAACTATATCAGTGCTCAAAATCGGTTCTTCCACTATGTAAGGCTTAGGTATAAGCATTGTTTATTAAACGCTATTATTTACATTACAAATTCCAAGAATAACATTGTAAACAAAACGTTAAAGAACTCTTACAAATCACACGATTCAATGAGTAAAGTGCGGCTTATTTTTCAATTTTCGTTTGAACCTCGACTTTTGCGGAAATCACGTTCTCTTTGGCAAGTAAAAAGTAAAAGACTCTAAAAATATATCTTGATCGTTATTTTTATTGTTATTCGTACCTTAAAGCCTAATAAAAGTTTGTTTCTTTAATTTATTTCTTTGTACAAATTGAATCAAAGTCTTTGTTTTTTTTTCCCAAAGAGGTTTAAATAATTTTGTATGGAGGGATGGGTTCTCTTTTTTTATTAATTCGTTACCGACATAAAATATACTTCAACATAAAAATCTCATAGTTTGTGAAAAATTGCTCATACAAAATACAAAAAATGTATGAAAAAAACATTTTGCTTGTCGCGCCTCAATTTTTATTTTTATTTTATTTCAAAGAACTTGTCAAGGCATAAAAAACATTTCTCAGTATTGGGCAGTTTTTGAGATATCGACTCTTGTTTGCTTTCCGTAAACCTGTTTATATGTAAATGTGGAATTGAAATTTCAGTATAGTTACATTCAGTTTTTAGAGAATCAAGATAGTTTGAAAAGAACAAAGGAGCAGATTATGTTACAAGAGCAACATACATACTGAATAATTTTTTTTTAAGTAAGAAATAGTTCAAAATCTGCCCATTATAGACTTACTCTGTTTAATAATTTTTTGCTTATTGGGCAAAGATCTTGAAAGACATGAAACACTTTTTTTGAAGCGACATCGCCGAAAAAAACCCTAAAATTACTCATACCCCTTTCGAAGCTCAATACATAGCATAGGTAACTAGATAATACAGACTCACTACCTACTAATTATACCATTTCAAATGTTTACATCATATATAACTTAATTTCAATAAAACTTTGAACTGAAGAATATTTGCCGGAACACAACAATGCCATAACATTGATGTTATGGACCGCCATTTTATATTTAAATAAGAAAAGATGGTGGTAGCTAGCCATGCGGGCAAAAAAGCACTACCATCAACGAAACTAATTACACAAACATATACTCCCCGCTAGGAATCGAACTTGGCACCTATGGGTCTGAGACCGGTGGTCTCAACCACTAGACCACAGAGGTGGTTAGACAAGTAGTGGACTGTTTAAAAGGAAAATATGAAGGAGAAATGAAAACAGGAATGCTTGTTATCACCAACGACTTCTAGTCTTAGATGACCTCGCTGAGCAAAGTAACGTGACGTGACGGTTTTACTTCGGCAGCTTTCACTTAAGGCGAAGGGTAAGGCACACTAGCGCCACCAATTGATAATTTGACAATAACTAACGGACCGGATCTTTTGCGTTGCGTAAACATTGCGTACCGTCCGACAACAGGAAAGCATCCATAGTATTTATTTAATAATTGTGCACTACTTTTTGTTGCGTGGTTTATTCACAAAATGGGCTATCGCATTTAATCACAAACAATGGCCACTTTTGATATTAGCGAATGAATACAAAAAGAAACCTAAAAGTAGTGCACAATTATTAAATAATAGATGTTTGCCTAGTGTAGGAAGGTCCGCAATGTTTGAAAAAAGATCCAGTATAGCAGTTATCAAATTAAATCCATTAGCGGCGTTAGTGTGCCTTACCCTTCGCCTTAACGTGGCTTAGGGGTTACCTGTTCTGTACTAAGGGGTCGTCGGTGAAAACGGGTATAGGTACAATTGCAACACAATGACAATAAGAAGACGAAGAACAACAAAATAACTTGCTATTGGGTTGTTGTTTGCTTAGCGACAACAAAATGGACAGACAACATAATTGATCCTTGCAGTGGTATTTTGAGGCTAACGGCCCCAGAACAGTTTAGGTATATAAAAACAGAGATTAGTAAGCTAATAGATAATATAAGTTTTTAATTAAAACGTTTGAGTTATGTAGACTTGTAGACGATTGTACGCAAAAGACGAACTACGAATGCTAAGAATTCGAAATAGGACGAAATAGACAAGCTGTCAAGTTCTAAACAGAACTAATCGAAAAATTCTTCGTTCTTCAACAATGAGATACTTGTAAGAAATAATTCAGACAAAGGCTCTCACTGCGACGAGCGTTCACCAACCAACCGGCGCCATAGTTTATTTCGATTACGATACAAGATTAATAAATTAGTCGTTCAGATTCAACAAAATATTTCTGAACAGTTTACATACATACATAAGGTTTTTTTTGCAGTTTATTTACGTACTTGGTATCTTATCTTATCTTAGTGGGGCCTGCTGAGGTTCCCTCTTGCAGTAACTCTTCGACCCATCGGGATCTTTTGTGCAACCCCGTCCTTTCACTCTTCTTCCTCTGTAAAGATAGATGCCATAAGTTTGGCCACGTCCTTAAGAGCGAAGAGCCTGAAGTCCTCCGGTTTCGGATAAGCCGACCCCAGGAGTCCTATTCTTTTTCTAGCCAGAGAGTCGCAGTCACACAGTAGGTGCTGCATTGACTCCGTTTCCTCTCCACATGCCCTACACAAGCTATTTGTTGATAGATGCATTCTGTAGAGCATTTGTTTTATGGCATAGTGCCCTGTTAAGGCACCGATGGTTAATCGGGCCTGCCTTCTACTGCCTCCGCATATGAACTTACTCCGTCCTAAGGCGTTTTCACCTAGGAAGGATTTGGAGTGTTTCACACCCGGCTGCTCTTTCCATTCGATGCCGTGCCTGTTTTTGATGTAATCTTTTAAGGCCTTGTTGATGGTACTTGGTGCAAGTGCCACGAACGGCTCAGGACCAATAAGCTGGGTCTCTGAGCCCTCCCTGGGAAGTGCATCCGCCATCTCGTTGCCGTGGATTCCCATATGTACATACATGGTAATAAAAAATCATTTAAACTACATTTAAGTTTATGTTTTATATATAATTTTTAATATTTGAGGAGCTCGATGGCGCAGTGGTTAACGCGCCAGGTCTGCGAGTGCTGAGGTTAAGCAACTTTCGCAAAGGCCGGCCATCGGATGGGTGACCAAAAAATTATCATCTCGAGCTTCTCCGTGCTTCGGAAGGCACGTTAAGCCGTTGGTCCCGGCTGCATTGGCAGTCGTTAACAACCACCAATCCGCACTGGGCCCGCGTGGTGGTTTATGGCCCGTTCTCCCTATCCATCCATAGGGAAGGCTCGTGCCCCTGCAGTGGGGACATAAAATGAGCTGATGATGATGATGATGATGATATAATTTTACGCAAATAATGCGGCAACATTTTGCTTTTCAAATAAATTACATAATGTTGGTAGAGAAGGCTTAGGAGAAGGGAAGTTTGGAGAGCCTTTAAAGCAGTAATTATAAGGTACGCGGTATTGTAACGGCATTATATTATACGGTATTATACGATATTGTAACGCACAAAAATGGACACAAGAGATACTAATCAAACATTACAAGTATGTACGTTCAATTCGCATTAACATAACAAATATTGAAGACAAATTCGTCACAGAAACCGTGCACAAACTAAATAAACTTACTGAAGAGATTGTGGTCAAACATTCTTAAGATCATCTCGTGAGGCTTTTGTCTCAAACTTATAGCAAGATAGGAGGAACAAACAATAATATCCTGTTTCATCAATATCAGTTTTATGAATGAAAGGGAATCAGAAAACATCATCAATTGGAAAAGATATGGGAACAAAAAGGGCACATTTATTATACTGGAAGGTTTGTTTGTACACAAAATCTCTATTGATACTCGTGTTTGCATTCCGACAGATTGTAAATAAAGTGAATGAAAGTGAAAGAAGTTATAAAAGGAATGCCCATTCTTGGTATCGTCCTTGTTCGGCCTTGTACCTCAACCTAATTTATATAAAAAATCAAGTTTGTTATTTTCATAAAACCCTGTTAAATAATTTGCCTTAACTTCGACGACCAAAACTCCTAATATTACTCGTATTTAGTAATTAAATTCACTTCCATTTCATTTGAATATTTTTTGACAATTGTCTCCTCGGTGTTGCCATTTTGTAATCAAGCAAATCGATTTATCAAAATATAATCGATTCACTTGTAGTTATTTCATTAAAATAACAAGTTGGCTTATGTTTATGTGTCAATAATTCAATATGCTAAGGATAAATATATTAAATCGCATTACAACTTTCGGGAAAAATTCGGTTCTGTATGGAACTATGTATGTTAAGTATGGTCTCGAAAGTCTACAATACACGTTCAGACCTCTTGTTACCAGTTTTTTTACCGGATACCAGGCTGGTACCATACGGCTGTCTTTACTATCGAGGGGTTCAGAAAAAGAGAAACATATCGCACCGGCCCGGTGTCCAGTAAAAAAACAGCCGTTAACAAGCGGCCTTAAGGTAAGGTAAGGCCCATAGTACACCTAATACATGTAGGTACAGCCCTAAACGTTAATGCTGCATCACATGCATTTACGTCACCGTGCATGACATGACAGACGATCATGCATACATACGTGTCATTCATAGCTTTTTAAAAGGGACTCAACAACCAACTGCCAGTGCCTAGACTGAATGCTGTTCGTTCGAATTGATATAATAAAATAAACGATTTGTTGCTTTATCAAGCATCTCAGTACTTAAATTGTAAATTTTTCACTGAATATTACATACCTAATCATTTAGGTACTTAAAACCATTTTATTAATGCTTTTATTGTACTACATAAATAGTAAAGAAGTATAGAATTTAAAGCAACAACTGCTATAAAGATAGATACTTTATATTGACATCGATATTTTCATAGTCATAATTATAGGTAATCTTTGTTGCTCATAATCGTAATTTTTATATACTTAACGTGCTCCAAAAAGGGTTATAATCTCGTTAAGTCTATGTCACAGTAGCATCATTTATTAAGCTAGCTTTAGAGTTTAGACCTAAGTAAGCTAAGCTTACTTAGGGTTTGAAAGTTGCTTAACCTCAGCACTCGCAGACCGGGCGCGTTAACCACTGCGTCATCGAGCTCCTCCTTCCTCGATGTTATAGCGATATATTTAGATAAGACGGTGATAGCTAGCCAGGCGGACAAACAAGCCCTACCACCAACCAAACAGAGTACAAAAACATGTACCCCCGCTGGAAATTGAAACCGAGACCTCTAGGTCTAAACCGGTGGTCTTAACCACTAGACTACAGAGGCAATGAAAATGACTTGCTTCGTTGGCGCAATGCGGGTAATAACACATAATTATGGCAGTGAGTGTATAAATAATATCGTGTGCAGCGTAGCCGGCGTTCATAAAAGCCATTCCACGCCTTTTAGATGGCCGTAGACACTGATATGGACTCTTTCAGCGGTTATTGCTCGCTGCGCCCTCACAAAGTAATTTTATTTCGTTGACACGCCGTTACGGCAAATTTATTCAACAAGTCACAGGCAATTTGTACACAGATCAAGACTGAATTGTTTTTGACTTGAGTGGTATATCTATAACGATCATTCCTAAAGTCTCATTGAAACTTCAACCTTCTTTCCTATGTTTTTGACAAAGAGATTTTTACCGTGAACATTGGTTTGATAATACATTAAAGTTAAGTTACAAAACTCATTGCCACATGACAAGCGAAGCGGTAAACGCAAACACCTTTGGTATCTAAGGTTTTATTTTCGAGAGTTTGGTCAAGAGGCCTCTCAGTACGCTGGTGCAAGTAGACTAGACTATATTCCTAGAATACCTAAAATACCTACCTACCTATAAGTATTTGACGCAAAATTTAAAACGTAGGCTAAAAGTATTGCCGAAATCTTAATAACATGTTCGCATAAAAGTATCGAAAAGTTTTTGGTTGTGAAATAATGCTGCTGAAATAAGGTTTAAATATCGACGTTCTACATCCAACGTATAAAATCTACACCTATGTTTCAACGTCTCTGATAAAACCAGCAAACTGGATTTACGCCACAAGTATTTTCAGCAAAACTCTTTTGTGTACAACAAAGACAGATCGCCGTGGCAGACGGTGGTGCCCGTTTGATTTGATATCGCCGGCTTGACCCTTGGCCAAACGGATAAGGGATCAGGTACCCGGGTCCTTATAAAGGCACCGGAGCGCAAAAGACACTGGCTATTCCAGTTTGTTGAAATTACTTCGGTGCCCAAACCACAAACCTTATGACTTTAGAAAAAGTGCGCTCCAAATTTTTGCACGTATTTGTCAAATGTACGTATACAAAACAATTTTGCGTGTTACACGGCAATGAGTGAATGAGCGAGAGTTCTCATTCGCATTGCCTCGCTTCAGCTGTAATTCTTTGGAAGCTTTAAAGAAATATGGAACAATATCACGGGTTTTATTGGGAAGAAAAACGGGCACAATTTAATAACAGTCTTTTGTGTACGGTAACTTATGAGTTTTTCTTTCTGTTGTATATTGCCGGTGTTTTTTTTTTTTCTGAAACAATGATTTGATTGTATACACGTCGCGCAAAATGAGGGTATTTCTAACATTTCCTTTTATAGAGCACGCTTTGAAGAAAGTTATAAAGCAATAACTACAAAAAAAATTCAACTCATTCTTAGGCAAAAAATTTGATAATTAATTAAGAGAAGTTTTTTCTACTGACTTATTCGTGCTTTTATTTTAGAAATCTAGAGTGAATGGGTCGTTTAAAGATTTCTATTCGAAACGTCTGGCAAAAATATTATGAAAACAAACTCAAATTCATATAAAGTTTCAAAGAAAGAGACGAAGGTTAATTCGGTATTACCAAAGACTAACTTCATTGCTTAATATTGACCTGGCGGACTTCGTACCGCATTTTTTTTATAAATATAGCTTATGTTACTCAACCAACGCTAATGTAGCATTCTAATGGTGAAAGATTTTTTTTAATCGCTCCAGTAGTTTATGAGTTTATTCGTTGCAAACATACATACATACATACATATATACATACATACATACATACATACATACATACATACATACATACATACATACATACATACATACATACATACATACATACATACATACATACATACATACAAAAATACAAAGCTTTCCTCTTTATAATATTAGTTTAGATATCATAATGTTTAATGTGTATATAAGAGTGTACCTGTTTAAATAGATATATTAATGAATAGATCATCGACGAAGTTGTAGGATAACACTTAGGTATGTATTATGTTATGTTATGGATGGATACGTAATCAATTAGAAATATCTCGTCTCACCTCAAGCGCAAAGGATCGAAGTGATGTTTTGCATTAAAACAATTTGAGGGTGAAATTCCGGAAAGATATTCCTATAGACTCAGTTTTAACTGGGTAAACATTTTAATTTTAACTTTATGTTTTTGTTTTATTGTTAGAACCTAAGCCTGCTACGCCGAATAAATCTTTTGAATTTGAATTTGAATCATTATCTCGGGAAAAAAATACAAGTAATATGTAAACTGTCATCGACAACGATCTCAAATGATTTATTACAAAAACCAAATCTCGCAGATATACTCGTATAAAATGGACCAAAATAGAAAGGTAAAAATATTACAATGCGACGTTAAATAACTTAGATTTCTTGCATAGACTTTCGAATTTTACTTGTCATCATAATCATCATCATCGCAGCCAAAAGACGTCCACTGCTGGACAAAGGCCTCCACCATCCTTGGTGGACCTCCACAACGACCAGTTTTGTGCTGCTCACATCCAGCGGTTTTCTGCAACTTTTACCAGGTGGTCGGTCCACCTTGTTGGAGGCCTGCCACACTGCGCTTTCCGTTACGCGGTCGCCTCTCGAGAGTGTTCCGCTCAGCGGCCATCATTCCTGCGAGCGATGTGTCCTGCCCACTGCCACTTGAAGGGATGTCGTTAACCTTTGTTCTTCTGCGGATCTCCTCAGATCTGATTCGATCACGCAGAGAAACCCCGAGAAGAGTTCCATTGCTCTTTGAGTGACCTTGAGCCTTCTTATGAGGCCCATAGTGAGCGATTTTACCTGTAGCCGCAAGGAAAAGCTAGTTTGAAATAATATTCAACTCTTTCAAATACACCCCGTTAGAATGAAATTGGTTAAAAACACCAACTCTCAAACTGGACTAAACTTTTTCGAAGAATTGCAAAGTAAACCAATCTTGAATAATAAAATATCGCGCGGCCCAGTAACGTCATGAATTCGTAAATAGGCAAAAGTGATTTATTAGTGAGAAAAGATGTCTGGCATACGTCCACACCCGATGCAGCATTGACTGAATGAAGCTCTAATAAAAATTACTGTCTGAAAGCGCTCGGTCACAGACCCAAAAGGTACCCTTAACCCTTTAACAGACAGAACATGTTTGAATATTTCATTGGTTTTCAATGTTATCTCAATCACATGAAGTTCAAAATGTGGTGGGAAAATACATCCTTCTGACTGTGAAAGGGATAATACATAGCGCGCTCGAGCAACGCACACACATAGACCCCCTCTCACGGATACGGACCTCGGAACAGCTCGGAACAGTTCGAGCGCATCTGTTGCGTAAGCTTTAGTTATTATTCTGAGGTTGCGAGATTCCAAGACGAGCCCCCCCTCCATGACATACTGGGTCGGGTCCAGTAAATTGTCTTTTTCGATCTCTGTAGCATAGGCAAAGGGGTGGAGCCCCGCAGTCTTTCCTTTAGTTTTTTTTATTATATATAGTTAGTTTTGTTGTGTATTTATTTATGGGTTGTATTTAATCGATCACCAAACTTACCTAACCTAACCCACAAAAATACTAAGTTAGCACCTAAAAATACAAAGTTAGCACCTAAACTACTATTTAGATGCTAACTTAGCATTTTAGGTGCTAGCCTACTATTTTTTTGTGGATCAATTTATTATATCTCTTTATTTATTATGATTTTTCAATTTGTTACTGTTTTGCAGCACCACCAAACCAGTTCCGACGGCATCGGCAGATCCACGTTTGTCGTAAAGCCAGCATAATGCTGAGTCGGGACCGTTTTGCTTAGAGCATCCGTTTTGGGACATTTTTTTTTTAAATGTAGCTTTCTTTTTTTCATTCTAAGTATACTAATACATTTCACGGACGAATGTTTACTAATAACTTATTTTGTTATTATAAAATAAAGTATTATTAAATCATGTTTCATCCACAAGTTTGGACTTTGTTGCTTTGAAATTATGCGGAGTTTTCGAAGAACGCTTTACTTTGGAGTTAAGATAAGCTCTTTGGGATTGCAAAATACCGAAAGTCGTTGATATTCAAATAACTGGCGGCTTGTGTTTGTGCCTTCATAACTATTCAGTGGTTTCGGGGGTGAATGTAGTCTTCAAGTCAACTTCAAACACGCTATTAGGCAAGCCGCAACGATGATTTATTAAATGGATAACTAATACACAAAGGATCAAACAAACCTTGTAATTTATGTAAAATTAAGAGAAAAATTACCTATTAATAGCCATTTTATAAAATCAAAATAAAAATTGGGTTTTATTAATATATTTGTTTGCTGAACAGCTTTTTATTATATTTTATTTTTATATATAATAGGTTAGCGTTCCAAATATTTCTATCTCTCTATATTTTTGTTCTTTTTGTACTGTGTTTTGTTCTGTTTTTTTATTATTTATTTATTTTTTGTGAAATCAATAAGTATTTTTTCTTCTTTCTTTCTTTCTTTCTTTCTTCCTTACTGGGGTGTGGCTTTCCCACGTGAATAATAATAACACATGGTGGAGATTAGGCCAAAGACATAATAAAATTAACATTTTTCTTTTGTTAAAAAATGTTTGTTGTAAATATTTTAATTTAAAATAATAACAATTAATGAATTTGAAGTGGTAACAGAAAAGATCTGATATATTGTTTGGCCCTCGTTAATAGGTATGTGGAGGAAATTTTCATTTAGACAGGTATATACCTGACCTAGATAAACCTGGTTTTAAATTGTATACTATTTTATATTTGTTGATAAAGAGACAGCATGATTTTAATCTTAGTTTAACTTTAGCTGTTTTTTTTAAATGGAAAAGGTTAGAAATTTATTAAAATTAGAAATAAATGTGACACCATGATCACATCTTCTTGGAAACTGTGAACCTTAACCACGTTAACATAAATGATAAGATAAGATAAGATAAATAAACTTTATTGTACACCAAAAAATAAAACATTTCACAAAAAACTACATAAAAATACACGTACAAAGGGCGGTCTTATCACTAAGAGTGATCTCTTCCAGACAACCTTTGGATGGACAAAAAATATTAGAGTTTGAAGTGGGCTTGTCGTTGCGTCGTCGGTGCACCATAAATAATTATAGTACTTATAACTAACATAGCAATAAATAATACTAACTTACTTTTACTTACTTACATATTGGAAGAAAGGCTATGTGTTCAATTCAAATCGAACTCACTGACGTGTAAGTATCAATCAAAAGGTACGGGTACGCAGACAGAACCAATTGAATATATAAATACATTGAATAATTCCAATTTTACCGCCAATTAGCGAGTTCAAACGATTTGATTCACTAAACAAGCACGTAAGGCTGATTACATTACATTTTTACCTTATATTTAGTTTATGAACGAATAAGTAGTGGTACCTACATTCACCGCTGTGGTGTAATGGTTAGACCACCGGTCTAAGATCCAGTGGTTCCGGGTTTGATTCCATATGGTTATTGGTGACGGTTTGGTTGATGGTAAAGCTTGTTTAAGTCCGCCTTGCGAACGTTATTAACCGACTTCAAAATAGGAGTAGGCTGTCAATTCGATTGTATGAGTGATTCATGATGATTTGCCTTTTTTATATCTTACTCACTTGGCTTTCATTACCTGATGTTAAGTGAGGATAAGGCAATCACTGAGGTACTGGCTATCTTATCTCTAGCTGCCGGAACACAGTAATGTTTCAAACATTGACGTTATGGCGACATATTTGGTGGTAGCTAGCTAGGCGGACAAACAAGTTCTACCACCAACTAAACCGAGTACACAAACATGTACCCCCCGCTGGGAACCCGAACCCGGGACCTCTGGGTCTAAACCTGTGGTCTTAACCACACACCACAGAGGCGATAAAATATGTGAATGCTACGCGACTTCTGCGCCGAGTGTGAAGCTCTCTTTTTTTTTAATCAGGCTCAGTGGCGTATATTGACGTTCAGCAGTGCACTGACAGGGGCAGATCATGATGATGAAATGTTCAAAAGGAATGTAATAAGTGTTTTACCGTGTAAATTCAGCCTTAGATCCATCCTAATGGTTAGAGCAAGCGCGTGGAATGTAATTATTACCTCATACGCTGGAATGCTTCAAAAGGCAACTTTGATCACGTAAAATCATAAGGTATCCTTTATTTGAAATGTAAGGCGTCCTTCCATCCGCAAAGGCCCAAGCTTCGGAATGAAAATCAGTTACCATAGAACCGGGTTACCTCACAGCTTTAAACTTACTAGTGGTCGCCTAGTGCCCGAAATTCGATCGTAATTTTATTAAGGCTGCACGGATTGTATCCTAAGCATTGAAAAATTAAAAAAGATAGAATGTGAGTTTGGATTGGCATTGACAGATGTCGGCTGCATTAAAGACAAACAATACGTGTCTGTCAAATACATATGCGTGTGTGTCAAATTTCATGGTAGTGTGTGTAGTGTTGTTTTTGTTGATTTAATGTATTTTTAATGCATAATTTAAAAAAATATTAAGATTCGGATAACCTTCGCTATATAAACTATAAGTGTGCGAAATTTCATACTACTCCGTCCCGCGCAAGTTTCGTAAAAACGGGTACAAAGTTTTTGCTTCACGTATTAATATATAGATAAGTTCCTAAAATGAATGAGCGTCTCTAGTCTAACGTTCTCTAATGTGACTGACTACCTCTAGAATCATAATTGATACCGTAGCTTTACTTTTAGTTATATTACCTAATAAACTTTTTATAATCTATCTATCTTATAGAAGACAACTTCAAAGAGAAGATTCAAAAGAAGCGTCTTTTGCATTCTAAGCATCTTTAGTGAACCCACCTCGAGAATCATACCGTCAACTAAGGAGCTTTTAGTTTCAGGAGGTTTTTAGAGAGAATTTTAGTTTTTTATAATTATTTGTTTTTTTTATATAGTTTTGACGTGCATGTGAAGGCTTATGTTTAAGAAATGATTTGATTTTGACTTTAATCTAGCATGCTGACAACAAAGCAAAGTTGCTTGTTGCGAGTTACAACGGCTTGCATGCTGGGTTCCATTATTGTTTATTTAGTAAGATTTTTTTAGATAAATATTATGATCCGATGTTAGTGACGGTAGTTGTTGACATTGAATGGGCTTTCAAAGAAAATAGTGTTGGATAATTTCGGCGGGCTGGTTAGAACCACGATAGCTCAATTGAAAGAGCACCTGACCCGGTATGTCAGAAGGGTGCAGGTTCAAATCCTGCTCGTGGAAATTTTTTCAACATTTGTGTTTTTGTAATTTGTTCGCAACAAAATTTACGTTAAAAATTATTTGAACATTTTAAAAATACATATAGAAATAAGTAATAAAGTAAATAGCCTATAACTGTCCCACTGCTGGGCAAAGGCCTCCATCATTGAAATCAAGTTAGTTGCGCCAGTTGGTGAGTTTTGAATTTGCCGCGCAAAAATAAGCGTTACGAGTGTTAAAAACTGTGAGAGTTTGTCGCTGGTGGTCCGTGTTCCAGCCAAGTTCATCCACCGGCCACCAACCTGGTGTCGATTCACACTGCTCGCTCGCCTGCCGGACACGTGGTGCCTACTGCCGCTCGCTGATCAAGATATTCCCTCCTTTTTTTCATCGAACTGTTTACCCATTGCCCATGCATGTTGCCCTCCTTCGCAGTTCGAAACATCGCCTACCTAGTATAACGCCAATAAAAAAATACAGTCCACTATAAATTACAGCATCGCCCGCGCCACCACAAGTCATCACTACAATTGATGGGTAATCAATCACTAAATCAAACCTGGGATATGCATCGAAAAATCCGAAACACATTTTACCTGACCTGGGAATTGAACCCAGGATCTTTGGGTATCAGACCGAGCGCTTTGCCACTCGGCCACCGAAGCGTTATATATATAGCGAAATAGGTACTACCTTCATATTGAAGATTCCGCACTTAAAAGTTTGAAAATATTCCTCTACGGAAAAAATATTCTGGTAAAGAAACGTGCGGAAATCTAATAATGTAACTTTTTGTTAAACCACGGAAAAAATATAAAAGTAGGAATTACTAAAAGGACAATTATAAATTTGCCTTTAAAATATGGTAATTGTGTTTTTTGTATTGCCACTGAAGCGCTGGGGTGTTAGGCACCACCAGGTTCAGAAAGGTTTAGTAATAAAAGATGTAATCCAGTACAATCGATTTATTTCGCTCAGGGAAGTGGGTTACATCGGTTGCTTGTTTCGCTCAGTACTGCCGCGCGGTTTAGAAAGAGGACTTAGCTTCTAGCGGGTTGGGGACGCGAGCGCAGATCGGCGCCTAGGTCACCCTAGACCCGGGCCGTAGTCTGCGCCGGTGAGAGCTGGATACTGGCTTGCCGGATCCGCCGCAGTTCTGCCCCGGAGGAGGTAGACGGGGGTGTGCGCTGGTGTTGAGCCTCTGGCCGAAACTGGCAGGTAGTTGCGCGCAGGGTAGCCGCTGCCTGGTAGAGGGTAGGTAGATGCTGCCCGGAAGATGAACCCTGTAAAACACCAACGAAGGTATGAACAATTGTTGTAAAGAAGTTCACTCAGATTCATACTTTAAAAAGAACAGATATTCGGAATCCGACCAACCGCCTACAAATCTGACCTACCCCGCCAAAAGAATGTATTAAACTCATACAATACTTGTACAATATCTAACATTTATAAAAGCTGCTGTTACATAAAAAAAGGTCGACCAATTCACAAGTCATGGCCACGAAAAATGGCACAAGAACTAAAGTTTTGATTCCGATAATCAGTCTTTGTGGTACCAGGCATAAGGTCATTGTTGTTCCCACTCGCCTAATGGTACTAGCGAATGTTATAAATGCGAAAAGTGTTCATTTGTTTTGTTCTTCGGATCAAAGAAAGGAATTTTCAGCAAAGAAATTGAAAGACTAGAGAGCGTCTTTGCCTTTTTAACTCGTTCAAGTACAATGTTCCAGATTTACGCCACAATATAAGGAGACTACAGAAGGAAGCTTCATACAAACGTGCTCGAGCAACGCACACATAGACCAGATGGTCTATGTATGGTCTATCTAGATTTTGCGTCCGTGATAGATATCAAGGAAGCAAAATCACGGCTGAAAAGCAGCTGCGCTTGGACTGTTCCGAGATCTGTGTCCGTGCAAGCTGGGCTTGGAATACCGGTATTTTCAGATACCAGTAATACAGACCTTGATATAATACCGGTACTTTAGTTGGTACCTGTATTAATATACCGGTACTTTACAGATACCGGTTCCAATTAACTTGATACAGTACTGGTACTAGAGTCGGTACCGGTATCGATTATACAGGTATTGACCATTTGATCGGTATAATGTGGGTGTTCTAATACTGAGAGCAATTAGGCGTTTACATAAGTGCGAGCGAAAGAGCATAGTAATCGAGTCCGGGGTGGCGCCAGGGCTTGATACCGGTACCAAAAATACCGGTAAATACCGGTAAATAACGGTAAATACCGGTATTTTTGGTACCGGTATCAAGCCCTGCGTGCAAGGTCTATGTATTAAGCTTGCCTTCTGGGTCTCCTTATTTTGTGGTTACGCGACATACACATGTGACATACCAGCTATCACACGAGCAAAGCCGCAGACTGAAACTAGTTGTACAACATATTGTAAAGAATTTCCGCACGCGTTGTGTGCAGACGCAAAATGCCTACATTATTTCTGAAACGTAAGACAGCGCAATTTGACATGGAAAAAAAATACATTCAGCGGGTTAGCACAGATAAATTGTGTCCAATGGATCCTTTCTTCGAATTTATTGGCCGCTTCTATGCTCACAAGTCACGTTCTCGCGTGTAAACCGTCAAATTGTATTGCAAAATATTGATATAAGGTAAAAAATACCGGTGAAGTGTGTATCGCCACTGGCAAATGGTTCCGTGGTGAAATTAAGTCTTAACCATAGTCGTAGTATTAAATTAAAAAAAAAACAGTTGTTTGAATTTTTCTTTTTGCCTGCACTTCGACCTATCCAAAACTAAACATGTATAAAATATTTATAAAATACAGTAAATAAATTAAACGCCCACCCGACCCAGCCAGGAATCGAACCTGGGTCTTCCGCAATGCTACCGGGAAGACTGACGTAAACGCTGAATTTTGTCACTGCTTTTTAATTTTTGAATGAATAGCGACCAGTGCAGCCGCCCGGATTGCGGAAGACCCAGATTCGATTCCTGGCTGGGTCGGGTGGGCGTTTAATTTTTTCACTATATTTTATAAATGTTTTATAAATGTTTAATTCAGCTTCAGTGCAGTAATTAGCACTTAAAAATAAAAAGTTAAATTTACTATCCAAAACTGTCAAATTTCTTCAATAAATCTTCAACTTTATACCATATACGTAAAGTTCAAAGTCTGTTGAGGACATTTTACCGTAATCTGATGTGCAGGAATGTGTGTGTGGAACGTGGTACAGGGCCGTACGAAGGGGGGGCATTGTGGGGCAATGCCCTACCTTAAAATACCAATGCCTTACTTTAATAAAATACCTTAATAATCAACTAATAATAAGCATAGTACTGTAAAGCAGATTTAAGACGGAAAAAAATACTAGCGTATAGTGGCATCTGGTCTTACAGTCTTATTGTGTAACAAAATTCCTTTAAATTGCGACAATTACATAAGTATTAACCTGACTCGCACATGTTCACAATTAAGGACACCAAAATTCGATTGACCAGAACAGATGAAGTAACATTTTTACTTCCGCCCTACCACAGCTGCCCTACCTTAAATTCAAGTCTAGCTACGGCCCTGACGTGGTAGCTTTTAAATCAATCATTGGTCAGAGCAACATTACATTCTTAGGTAGCTGCTAAAATGGGTGTTCTAGACGCTTCGAGTGTGACATCCTCCAGAATTATACCGTGGATTTATATGTAAGACCACTTTAGAGAATAGAAACTGTACTTAACGTTACACATGATCCACACCTTGTCCAACTGGACATAATATATTGTCATCCATGAATATTTTACATACGATGCCCGAAACAACTTAAACAAAATGTTTGTTTAAAAACGTTTATTCATTATAAAGTGGTCTAATTAACGAGTTTTAAAGTATACGAGTATATCATCATCATCATCATACTCAGCCCACATCAGTCTATCATCATTAGCTCATTGTGTGTCCCCACTGCTGGGGTACGAGCCTTCTCTATGGATGGATAGGGAGAACGGGCCATAAACCACCACACGGGCCCAGTGCGGATTGGTGGTTGTTAACGACTGCTAATGCAGCCGGGACCTACGCCTTTACGTGCTTTCCAAAGCACGGAGAAGCTCGAGATGATACATTTTTGGTCACCATCCGATGACCGGCCTTTGGGAAAGTTACTTAACCTCAGCACTCGCAGACCAGGCGCGTTAACCGCTGCGCCATCGAGCTCTTCATCGGTCTATACATTTATAATATTTACGAATTTCATATTTTTCGTACCACTGATAATAACGAGTAAAATCGTTGTCACACAAGATACAGTTTCTTACCGCTGTATTGCGAACCCTAAAGGGTGTCTGATGTATTACGGAACCCTAAAAATCTTATTATCCATTATATTTGGGATTTGTGAGGTTTGTTTATGATGGCAACTCCGATTACGCCCGTATATGTATCAGTTACAGCCAAGGCTGAGATATTGAATTTGTTGGTTCACCAACTTTAAATGACGAGGGTTAGATGCTAAAGTTAAGCCAATATAGCAAACGTTTACTACAAATTAGTTTTGGGCGCTACTTGGAAGCAGGCAAATAAAACCTTAGTTACAAACCTCTGTGAGAGACTTGTACAATATATTGTGGTAGAAAATACATATGAAGTCACATCATTTCATATAAGCAGTTCTGAAAGGTAATATTTTCATAATCATCATTATCACCAACTCATATTATGTCCCCATTACTGGTGTTCCAAGCCTCATAAGCCTTCCCTATGGATGGAAACACTACAAAAAGAACGGGCTATAAACCACTACGCGTAGTTAACGTTATTAACACAGCTGGGACCAACGGCTATATGTGTCTTCCAAAGCACTCCTCCTGGTCACCTATCCGATTTTTTGGTCACACTCATACCGTAGAACTTCATGGAAGACAACCTAGAGAGGAACTGTGATCAATATTACACTTGGACCAAAAATAGCCCCATTCTACCGTGTTCGCGTAAGCTTTCGAATACAAAATACGGAATATATTGTAAAAACGCGATGAATCGGAAAATGTATTATGTATGGTTCTAGGTCAGTATTGGAATCCCAAAATACAAATTCACGTTTGCAATTCCATGAACGTATGAAAACTTTTATCGTTTTATTTTGGACCTGAGTTTTAACAACGAACGCATATTTATAATATTCATGGGGATTGCTCGCAGTGTTCAAACATGTCTATAAATATAACAATGTTAAATTTTTACTTATTTATTGAGGAACATAAACAGTGTACAAAATATGTCTGGACATTCACAATTTACAGCATGTGTGCTGTCCACATTACTCTCAAAAACCAACCAGCTTTTTGTCCATTTCATACGTTTTATCCTGAAATACTTTGGTTTAAATTGTATTGTCATAGTATTATGAAATGTTATTGTTGTTGCAATTAATCCTAAGGCTAAGTGATTAGGATATTTTCTACGTACTCTACCTTCCTCTAATACCTATAATTAAAAGAGACACAACCTATTTTGTATTAACAAAAAATGTATAACACCCTACAAGAAACTATAATGCGGTTTTCGGGCAGACAGTTTACACTTTTATAATAAATGCATTTTAACGGCCTTGTAGCTAATATAATAAACACAGCATATATTTATTATCTAGACACTCCGTAGCGTGTCAAGCCAAATTCAAGCTAACAAAACTGGCGAGCAGCACCGTGTGTATATTACACGAACCATTTGAAACTACTTTTGACCCCCTCATAACTCAAAAACTATTTCACATAAACAAGTCAAATTTGGCTTGGAGACTTGCGAGATACATATGTGCTTCAATTTTCATAAACACATCTAAAACGGTTATTTAAATATTAACGTTAAAAAATTGTCATTTTTATCACTGACTGATCTATAGATAGATCAAAACTCTAACACAGTTCCAGATGACCCAGAAAGTTCAAATTTGGCATCCAGATAGGTAGTTGAGCGAATACAGAAGAATAAATCAGAAACTAGTAATTTTTTGTCAATTTAGTATATTTTTCAATTAATTGACTTTATTAGGAACACTTACTTAAAGATGCCTGTAACGTAAGAATCAGCAATCAAAATCGATGACAGCCGGTCATTATGTGGATTTTAAGGTCTTTACGTGAATATATAACAAGTGGAATACAACTCTTAATTTTTTTTTATCCAAACATATCAGTTTTAGTACTTATAATGACTTAAAACTAAAAGTATTCGACTTCAACGACAAAAGAAGTGAGATCTAAATGGGTGCCAAGTTAGGATAATATATTAAAGCCTAAGGTCTGACTTGGCTAGTTCTCATATACGAATTATATTATAGCCTTCGCAAGTTCTAAAGCTGTAAGTTCTTATTTTATACTACCGGAAATTTGGCTGGCTGGTAGAAACTAGCCATCGAACATAGGGCTCTTCCATGACTATTTTAGTAGGTACTTAATAATAATTCGTATATTAGAACTAGCCAAGTCAGACCTTAGGCTTCAATATATTATCCTAACTTGGCACCCATTTAGATCTCACTTCTTTTGTCGTTGAAGTCAACAACCAAGGCATATATCATAATATTGAACTTGGCTCTCATTTCACATTTATGGTTTTGATGGGTAAATAAATATTATCAAGAATCATCATCACCCTATAAGCATAACTTAGTGAGAAGAATTTCAAATGAGATACAGCTTGTTACTTAAATAACGAACTTGTGCAATGATTCCAAAAGTTTGAAAGTTTGATATTATACCCATATATTTTATTTTGTGCATTTACAATGTCATATCTATATTAAAACTGTGAATTTTCCTCAGCTGTTTAATTGTCTTTTTCCTAAGTGCTATTTTTCGATTCATATGTTTTGGCTTAACCCGGCGAGGATGTTGCAGGGTCATTTTGACCCTGTCGATTTTTGATCGTGTGTAGTTTTTTTTTCTGCGATCTTAGTGTTTTGGGCGTCTCAGTAGCTGTTGCTAAGGGACTTGCGCGTGCGCCCCGCAACACTACTCAGTCGGCCGCCGCTTGCGACGGGAGCAACACGTACGTGGAGCCGAAAAGGGTAAATATGACCCCGCCACAACCGCGGCGTAACATTTTTTGTGTGGTTTGGAAAGTATTTTTAACCTAATATTATTATATTTTCAGGTGTTTTCGTACAAAATGAGTAGGCAGGAGCGTGAAGATGAGCGCATACGTCGTGTTTTAATGGAATCCGACAGTGAAGACGACTTATTATGCGACGGTAGCGAAAAATAAGATTGCCCAGACAGCTACGCAAAAGGATAAGAGAATTCAGTGGAGAACCTGAACAAGAAGCACCTGTCAGAGTTCCAGGTGTACGAAAAAGATGCCAAGTATGTCCTTATGCCCGCCATCGCAAGACAGCAAATGTTTGTGACGAATGCCATAAATATACTCGTATTTGTCCCGAACACACTGTTTCGTTCTGCCAGAATTGTGTTGCAGCTACAGACAATAATGATATGTAGTTTATAAAATGATGATAAGACTGTAAGTGAAACTGATTGATCTCTACTTATGTACCAAATTGCAAGCTGATTGTTATAAGAAGTTTTCTATTTTTTGTTACTTTAGTGTTAGTTGAGTAATTTTAAGAAAAAGTTTATTTTTTTGTAGTACTTTGCCAAAACTGATTTAATTATAACATTGTATACTATTATGTGTGTTTTATATTATCATGTCATAAAAATAGCATGCAATTTTATTAATACTTATCTTATTTGTGGTTTCAAAATAAAAAAATGCCATTTTAAACGCAATGACATACAGGGTCAAAAAGACCCTCGACATCCTCCACGTCACTATTTTCACCACATCCTCGCCGGGTTAATTATCAATGAAAAAAAGAAGCATCATCATCATAATATCGTTAAATACCTCGCCTAGATTAAGAATATCTTATACCAACGACACAACCGATGCTGTCCAGCTCTCGGCTTCCAGTCCTGTGTTAGGATGAGGGTCCTGGCTGTTCACGGTCGGCACGTTCTGCAGCAGCGTCTGTTAGTGTCTCTTGCACAAGTGTTCACCAAAGTCTATATTATGTTTGAGTGAAACATAGCTAATTGTAATTGTATTTTCACTGGCGGCGGAGATAAAGCGTTTTTTTTACTTGTATTACAAAGTTCTTGCTGCGAAAATCGGATGATAAGTCAAGTTCGATATTTTTCGATATTGCCCGCAAATTTTTTATTTCCTTAGATTTATTAATAGCAGCCGGCCAGTCATGGCATTGGAGATGTGCATTTTTGCCATCCGAATAGTTTTCCAGATTACACGAAGGTAGCACTACCTTGCACTCAATAATTTCAACGAATAAAATGTATGAACTATCGTATACTAAATAAGACGCCCGACCAAGGTCCATAACCTTTTTTTTTTTTTTTTTTTGTCCCAGGGGAAGTCATTACGACTACCGGAGCCTTTAAGAGGCACCCGGTTTTGTGGGACTCACCCGTCCGCCTTTCCACCCCCACTGACAGGGAGAGAGGCTCCAAGTCAGCTGCCAGGACTAAGTCCCGGCTGGGAGGGCGAGACGGAGGGGGATACGCACTAAACCCCTGGGGGACCACAATCCGAAAGCAGAAGGCTAAGGCGACGGCACGGGACATGTCCGGAGATAATGACCGCGACCGCCGCCCTGCGCCCGTGCACCGACCTGCAGCCATCTCCACACACCCATTCCCGCGTTTGCACGGGAAACGTGTGCTTTGACGGCCACGCGCCGGGGCACGGGCACGTACTGTTGACACACAGCAATATGAATGAACAAAGGAAAAGAAAAGTCCACGCGCACCCCCCACAGGCGGGGTGCAGCGCCGACACCTCAACACGAGGCGCACGTCCGTTGGGACGGTGCGGCCTCAACCACCAACCAAACCACGACGCGCGTACACACATAGGTGCACGCACACACAAACGACAGACAAACAATACTTATTTACAGACAACACAAAACTCCTCACAAGCACAACAACACAAGATAAAACAACACAACTCCACAATATATACAAAGGGTAGGTGCGGGACGGGACAGAACCCGACCCCAGCCTTGCCCATGTCAAGTCCGGGAAGGTCCATAACCTAACCTAACCTATAATAACCTTTCTATGAAGAGGTATAGACTGTGATAATAATGCTGGTTAATGTTCCTTAACGATAGTACTCAGTGCCTCAAGTTGCTGACCGTACAAGTGGCTATAAAAGTCACCATTTAATCACACTGCAATTTTGCCGTTGATAACTCTCGAGTGGTTTTTGCCGCGCCATTGAATATTCAAGCCGTCCAGTTAAGTATTTTAAAATGTATTCAATATCATTTAAAATGAGTAACTTCAACTTAGCTGTAATAAGACTCTTTAATAACCATTTTTAATCTAGACTTTTTGAAGTGGTATAAATAAGGTGTTGTTTGTTTTAATACTTATTTCTTTGTAAATTTAGCTACCGTCATCTATTTTAATCAGTTCAACTTGCAGTTTTACGCAAAATGATCCAACGGTTATCTTTTGTTTTTGTTGTGTGATTTTGTTACTGGGATTTTATAACCTAATGGCCAACTGACATGGCTATGAGTTTAAAAAATATCCAAAATGCAACTCACTCATTTTAGTTTTATTAATCTCTATATGATAGGAGACACACTCGATACTTCAGGTCGCTAAGCCAGCGGAGTAGGTAAGTAATTAAGTATGAAGGGATCTCAGCGAGCTAGATAGTTCATTCCAACCATCCTTTTTATTGAAATTAAATTGTCAATCAATTGATCATCGTGTTAAGTGGGGTTTGTTGAATCTTATGTAAGTATTTTAGGCAAGACAATTCAGAATAAAACAATATTAACACGAAAAACAAATAGAACATAAGTAGTTGCTGGTGCTGATAAGCAATCATTAGTCGTTACATTACTAAGTATTACTTAAACAATTAGTTCAAGTATTCAGAAACTACAAAACGGTGCAAGCAAAGGATACTTATTGAATAGATGGGGCAAGTGTGCGCTAAATCTCCACATTGACCTACATCCGTTTGGATCTGGACTCAGTGAGATAAGATGCGTTTTTATCCTTTCATGAGATTGCACTTAAGCCGTGCATTCCTAGCGTTATTTTAGAATATAAAGCAAGATAAAGCAATTATTTATTCAATGCTTCCAATACATTAAAATTACAATAGGTTTCTTATGTCTAAGGTATAATGAGAAACAACTGAAGGGGCTGACCAGCTCAGCTCGTGTTGTAGATTGTAGCCACAACGTTGATTTTTAGATGGACCTATAAAAAAAACATTAAAAGCAAAAAAAAAACAAAAAAAAAACTGCTGTTGTGACAAACTCTTGTTGCTGTTGTGATAAAATAACATTTTTAAATAGTAGGTATTACTTATTTATGAATTAATACACATACTTATAATTATTTTTGGAAAATATATGCATTAATATAGGTATATTATTACTATAGGTATAGAGATTTATAAAATAGAATAGAAAACAAACAGTTAATTTTAATTTTAAATAATCATATCTCATACACCCACAATTTGGCAACTGAAAACATATTCCTTCTTTAATTTTTCGTCGGAATGTAGTAACGGATGATGAGTAACTGCGAATAAATGGTGGGATATTGTTCCAATGATCTTTATCTGTATGTTTTATGTCCCTGAAGCAGAAGTCGATTGAAACGTGAACGAGAAGACCAATTAAACTTTTGAAAAAGATATGGTGGCTTTCGAATCGTGATTACATCAAAAAGTTAGAGTGGTAAAACGAATGTAGCGTCGAGAAGCCATGTTCAAAAGTTTTCCTCGATTGATGTATGGTGACTTCTAGGTGGGGTAGCAAAATCTTGCACAGGCATTTTGTATCCTTTGAATCAGATTTTTCGACCTTGCTAGAAGTCTCGGGCTATGGCCCGACCGAATCAGCGTAATTAATTCAGATAGAATAAGGGTTTCTGCTAACTTAATACGAAACTCTATGCTTAGATAGTTGCGTATGCGATATTAGATTGTTATTCACGTTGTATAAATATTTTATTTGTATTAGAGTAATTATAATGGGATTCTTAGCATGTTTTTTACTTTTGAGTACTTATTCGATATTTTTCAACTGATACTCAAAAGCACAGAGTAGTAGAACTCATGTGCTCAAAAGTATGCAAGTGACCATGATATCGTAGTTTAAAAAGGTACTTGTACTAGGTGCTATTGTTTTTTTTTTTAATAAAAATTAAAAAAAATACTAAAATCCCGCCTGCGTAAAAAATAATAAGTAACTAAATAGAAAATTACGCAGATGGGTTTTTGTTTTTTATTTTTTTTATTTTTCTTGTCTTTTTAGTTAGACAAATTTTATGATATACCTTTTTGAAATCCTTGTGTTGAGCCCTCTAATTTGATACCCATAATGAAGTATTAGAAAAAAAAAATGTTTTTCACCAACTACAATGTGTTTTATATGTTTTTTTAACGTCACCTATCTTGAACACTTGGGCAGTTAACACGAAACTACGATACCTTAATTACGTAAATCCGTTCAGCTATTTATGTATTACTTGTTAGAAAAATAACTTTGACACTGGCTAAATGTGCTAATCGCACGAAACCATCAACAAAAGAAAAAAAAATCCGTTTAGCGGTTCTGGAGATATGAGGTAGGTAATAAAGAATATTACATACAAGATCCTTTGCAGTCGGGTAAAAATAGATCTTTATATGGAAGTAGGTAAAGCTCAAATCACAGTCTTATTTACAAAGATTTCTAAAATATAACCTTTCAATGATTTCATTGACCTTAGCGTGCAAAAATCTCAAGATTTTTCTCTTAAATCATCCAATCTTCTTGTTTGGCGGTAATGTTGTGAAAAGATTACTTGGGCTGATAAGACACGGAGCCTTGGAAACAATAAAAATTTTGCTAAAAGGAATTCACTTAAGGCTACACATTATTCATATCCAGAGTACTGAGTTCAAGCTTTCTTCACCACTCGAGCTAATCCACGTCCACTTACGCCTCGTGATCTTCTGACCGGCGATTTTCGACAGAACTTCCGAAGCCACTTGTACTTAAATATTTATATAAATAAAATACAGTGAAAAAATTAAACGCCCACCCGAACCAGCCAGGAATCGAACCTGGGTCTTCCGCAATCCGGGCGGCTGAAACGTAAACGCTGAATTTTTCCACTGCTTTTTGATTTTTTGAAATGCTTTAGTGCGATATTAGTGCCATCTATCCAAAGGTGATTGCAACCGATGGACATGCAGATTCATCTTTGCAGATGAATACCACAAATTGATAACACAACGCTCTGTAGTAAACTTTTACTTTTTATTTTAAGTGTTAATTGTTACACTTAAGCTGAATTAAATATTTATATAAATAAAAATACAGTACAATACAATAATTAATTTTTTCACTGTATTTTATTTATATAAATATTTAATTCAGCTTAAGTGTAGCAATTAACACTTAAAATAAAAAGTAAAAATCCACTTGTATTTTTTTTCCTTATGTAAGTAATTACTTTGTCACATCATGTACGGAAAATATTATTATTATAAATATATTTTATTATTATTATTATTCCATCATGAATCAAGGTACGCGGAAATTAGTTTATGCTGTACCTTTTTGTAAAACATAATTGTAATGTTTTCTTTTTAAATAATTCGCTGGTCAACTTTAAACGATGTTATGACACGGTACTAAAATTATCAGCGATTTTCGTTGCTGACCGTACATTGTCGGGTGAAACTTACGTAGGGTAATGACCCCTGTTCCACCAGCCTATCTCCACTGGTAGGGATAGGTGGATTTTTTTCCACCTGTCCCCTCTGGTAGAGATAGGTGGAAAAATCCATATATCTAACTATCCCCCTGGTAGGGATATATGGACTATTTTTCCATTATTCCCTACTAGTAAGGCCAAGTGCACGTCTTATCTATCCCCTATTCCATCTAGTCCTACTACCACATCCCTCCTGGTAGGGAAATGTGGACTATTATTTCCCTTTTCTAGGGTGTAAGGATACTTTTCCACTTATCCCTCCTAGGACGCAATTCCGTAGATAGGTACCTACAGATGGAACTTTCCACCTATCCCTACTGGTTCGCCCATCTGGTAGCTATGCCTATTGGTTCTCACATCTGGTATGGACAAATAATGGAACTTTTTCCACCTATCCTTACTGGCTTGTCGTCTCGGTAGAAATAGGTGGAACTTTTTCCTTGCATAAGAGTAAGCGTGACAGCAATATAACCTGAATGCTAAGTGAGTATCAGAGTAATTCATCTCATTCGCTTTTGGTTCAATTCTTATTTCGTCTCATTCTGTATTCGTCACTCATTCCTTATTCGCCTTGTTCGCTATCTGTCTCTATCTTCCTAAGTCTAATTCTGTAACTTGATCATTTTTCGTCACGGTCTTCCTTGGACTCATTCTTCATTCGTCCCTTTCGATTTTTGTCTCCCTAATAGATTATTCGCCTCAATTTTTTCGTTACGTTCGATGCTGGTCACATTTGTAATTAGTTTCTTTCGTTTTCAGTCCAATTCTAAGTTCGTTACATTTGTTTTTCGTCTCAGTCGCTATTTGTAACTATCTTTTCCCGTCAATCTTAAATTAATATTATTAGAGCATTTTACAGCATAAGAGTTCTAACAATAGCGGTCACATCTGAATCGGTTAAAACGTATGGTAGAGAAATTCAAAAATAATCAAAAGCCGTAAAATCCAAAACTAATCTAATATATATTTATAATATATGACTATATAAATCGCTTCGAATTGAGCAGCTCACATGATAATGATAGAACTTCACGTACAGATAAGTTCAAAATCATCATACTTACTATATTATAAAGAGTTTTGATATCATATATAGACACTCAAGAAAACACTTCGTGGTTAGTAGAGATAGGTGGAATTATTTTATGTAACTGTGGGACAGTTCACAGGACACTGGTAGAGATAGGTGGAACCTATTTAGACGCTTTTATTTTAGTGAGGATACGTGGAAATATTAAGGCTTTTTATCTCCACTACCAGGTAGGTACCAGGTAGGGATACCAGTGGAGATATTAAGGCTTTTTATATCTCAGTATAATATACCAGTGGGGACAGGTGGAAAAAAATCCACCTATGCCTACCAGTGGAGATAGCCTGGTAGGCATGGCTAGGTGGCAAAGGGGAGGTAATGGTACCATTATTTGACACTAAGCCCAGTGTTAAACACAATTTTTCATTGAAATTTTACGCGATGACAGCTAAGAAGTAGGTGGTCTGTATTCAATTGTTACTATAGTCTGTTCATTATAGCTTGATACCCGTGACAGATGTCAAATTGTCATGCCTAGGGTTGAGACAATACTGATGTAATTGCACTTGAGCTTCACTTGGTGTACTATCCCAACACTAGTATTTATTTGTGATGAAATGACCTTGTAAGGGAGTACGTTTATTTTATTGTAATGTTTTAAAATTGTGATAAATATGTGTTATGCGAGAGTTTATTAGGATAAACCTAATGTAACGTATAAAATAGAATAGTATATTAAGTGATGGATTATAAAAAATAATGTTATTTTAATGTAGTCAAATAAATTCATACGCTTTTAGAAAGTCACGTCTTTGATTTTGATAACTTCTGTCACACACAGGTATCAAGCTATTAGCTATAATGGACAAACTATAAAGTCTAAAATCAGCTGCTAATCTCTATTTTCATGATTAAAGGTCAAAATGTCGATCACTGATGCCTTTACCCTACCTCATCATCAGCTCATTTTATGTCCCCACTGCTGGGGCACGAGCCTTCCCTATAGATGGATAGGGAGAACGGGCCATAAACCACCACGCGGGCCCAGTGCGGATTGGTGGTTGTTAACGACTGCTAATGCAGCCGGGACCAACGGCTTTACGTACCTTCCGAAGCACGGAGGAGCTCGAGATGATAAATTTTGGTCACCCATCCGATGACCGGCCTTTGCGAAAGTTGCTTAACCTCAGCACTTGCAGACAGGGCGCGTTAACCACTGCGCCATCGAGCTTACCCTACCTATTCATTCAAAAAGTTTTAAACTTTTCGAAAGTCGCCGTCTTGACCCGTTCGTAACATCATTTGAAATTCATAACTTGAAAACTGTTAAGACTGGTGTCTATTATTTATTATCTCCGCTCTGATAACCTACAAGCATAAAATTCTTAACTTTTTATAACTTAAGGTAACTTAAGTAATTATAATTAAAATTAAGAGCGCTCGCAGTAGCTTGATAAGCTATCGACGGAGCTAGTATTTTTCACCGACCCTCTCGATGTTCCCTAAAAAATCTTATGTAATTTATTGACGGCTAGCTCCGTATATACCTAAAGCTAGTACACCATAGAAGAAGTTTCACCGACACTGTCAATATTTTGGATACAAACATACTTTATTTAACATATTTTTTTCTGGTTTAGTTCTCGAAGACCTACACATACATACACTTTGATAAACCAGTTTGGCACTATAGGTTTGAAGCAAAATTTTTCTAAATGTGAATTATACATTTCGAATTCCGTGGCCTCGGACCGTAGAGCACAAATAGATACTGATTTCATTCGCCTGGCCCCCAAAATTAAAATTCTCAAAGATGATTCGTTATTTTTATTAGGCGCACCGCTTCCCGATGCTGCCATCCCTGCTTTTATAAACGATGCGATCACTAAATTCAATTCAACTGCAGACCGGTTATTCCAAATTAATCCACATGGCATTATTTATTTTTCTTTTTTGTCTTTTTGTTCCTAAATTTACATATGTTCTACGTTGCTCCCAACTTTGGCTTTTTCCAGCAATGTTATCAAATTTAGATAATTTGATAAGAGAATCTCATATTAAAGTTTTAAATTGTTCAATGAACGACCTCGTTTGACTACGGTCTTCGCTTCCTGTACGCTTTGGAGGCCTAGGAATTAGAAATGTATCCAGTGTGGCCCTGCCAGCGTTTTAGTTTTCTGCCTTTAGCAAGTACAATCTTTACAGGAAGATTATCAACCTAACTTTGGGTTCCGTAGAGTTGTCGGGCAAGGCAGATGCGAGTAACGCTTAGTTATCCGCATGTCAAAATTCTAGCCTACCCTTACTACCACACTCGCAGAAGCAATGGGACGACCCGTTATGCAAGCAAGTTTTAGAGGGGCTTATATCCACATCAGCAGACATGGCTGTATTCGCTCGTCTCACTGCCGTTTTCGAGAGCTCTCTCTGGCCACTGGCTCCAGGCATTGCTATCTGCCAATGTCGGTGCCTTATTGGACGGGCCGTCTCTTACTCTAGCGGTCTGCCTCCATTTAGATGCCAGATTAGTCTACTCTCACCGCTGTGTGTGTGGGGAGGCTTTTGACGAGCTCTCTTGCGCTCGTAGTGCTGGCCGTATGATGCGTCACTCGACACTAAACAGCATCATCTACAGTGCTTTTGCCACCATTGGTTTACGGGCTGTCTTAGAGCCAGCTGGCTGGTATCTCTCGCAGTGATTGCAAGAGACCTGACGGAATGACCATTGGGCCCTGGAAGCTTGGCAGGCCGTTGGTGTGGGATGCAACCTGTGCTGACACCGTGGCTCCCTCGCAAATGGCACAAATACGCAAACCTAGGTCGAAATTATTTATTTGTTCTGTTTGCGGTGGAAACAATGAGTCCATGGGGGCCGGAGGCAAGGCAGCTTGTTAAAGTTAGAGTTAAGTGCTCGCCTTATTGAGGCCTCCGGTGACAAGAAGGCTGGCAGCTACCTCTGCCAGCGTATTAGTTTGGCAATATAAAGGGAAAATGTTGCCAGCATTCTTGGCACCGTTCCCATGAGCCCACAGTTCGAGGATATCTTTTATTTATAGGTCTTTAGTTTTTAATTTTCTAATTATTCTTCTTTGTTTTTGTTTCAAGTTAAATTAAGTAAAGTAAAGTTAAGTTAAATAACTCCAGTACCTTTATTTAAAAATATTTTATACATTTGGTTGTTTATATCGATTTAACGTAGAAACTGTCTGCAACGAATAACAAAAGTCCTTTAAACACAACATTAAACGCTTCAGTCATTTCTTTAAAAAAAACCATTTTAATACATAAAAACGTCGTTTTTCAGTGTTTTTTTTCACATTTAATTTGAACCATAATTTTTACATTACGTGCTTAGCCGTATCGTATTACAGGCAGCGGCTGGAGAGACAGGATACTACGCCATAGTACACAACACTACGCCGCCGGCGCCGTAGCCCCAACAATACGTCGTAGCGCTACGTCGTAGTGTTAAGTGAATTTAAGCAATTTTGTCCGTTAAAAGTATCTACAATATGGCTCAAAATCGAATACCGTTGTAGTCATCCTTTTTAACGATGTAAAACTTTCCTTTATGGTGGGCTCGGCTCTTACCCCTTTTAAGATAATTCAGATTGCATTTAACTACAAAATTATACGACAACATTGTTTTAAGAAGTTAACAGGCTGTCGTTCCTCTTTGTTGGTTTACGTTGTGTAGATGCCTACTATAATATTACGTAAATTAGAGAAGACTCGGTTTTTTAGGGTGTGCCAGCGAAAACTTGTAAGTTGTTTGGCTAATAAGTTAATTCATCCGAGCAACAACAAGATCACCAAGCAAGTGGTCAGCAATTAAATAATTTAAAAATGACAATTCATTTAAGAAAAGGTTTAATGTAAATGTTCATATAATATGTAGAATTTATAAACAATAATATGTCCCTACACATCAAATCAAAATCAGGAATATGATCTATCAGTAATTTAGGATTTAAATGTTTTATGTATTATCATGTACGAGTATTAACTATTATTAAAAAATAAGCACTTTTGAAGGTAAACATTGACATTATTATATTATATTGTTACATCAAAAGTCGGTCAACCAAGGGTGTCAATAAAAAAAACTAATCGCATAACCGACACTATATCGACACTATTGCAATTTTAATATAATCAGTGCTCAAAATACCTCAAAAGTTACATAAAATGTTTTTTTATTGTTGTACGAATAGCTAGCGGGATAGCAACCAACAGTGTAGGTACTAAATACGGTAGCGACATGTGTCGATTGTCACATTATGAGTCAGTGGACTGGTTGTGTGTGTTGATTTTTATTTATGATTTTTTATTGTCTCACGGGTAAGCACTTGGCCTTACCTCACCTGATCCCGGAATCCTCAACTACTGAGGCACTGGCTATCTTATCTCTAGCTGCAGGAACACAGCAATGCTACAAACATTGATGTTATGGCGACATATTTAGATAAGATGGTGGTAGCTAGCCAGGCGGACAAACAAGCCCTACCACCAACCAAACCAAGTACATAAATATGTACCCCCTGCTAGGAATCGAACCCGGGACCTCTGGGTCTGACACCGATGGTCTTAGCCACTAGACCACAGAGGCGGAGTTAACAGGAATGGAAATCAACATACATACCTCTTCTTCTGCCTCTTTTCCTGTTGTGTACCTAGTTACTATACGTCATTACTAACCCTATTATTACTTACAAAATATGAATTTTAGTGATTCGAAATAAATTATTATTATTATTATTATTAATCTTTAATCCATCAATTACTTTATTTATTTATACAAAGATTTATATTAAGAAAAAATAAATAAAAATCACTGAACTAAAAAGGATGACTAAAATTGTATGTAAGTATTTGTAATGAGCAAAACATTTACTCAGAAAATCGTTCACAAGAAATTTCTCTTGAAAGTGATTAATGATTTAAGCGGTTTGTTATATCTCTGAAGAAGTAAATAAACCGTACCATACCAACTCTTAGAGCTCATAATAAATACAAAAACTCCTTGCGACGACAGCTCCGCTTCCGCCAAATAAATTGCTCTCTTAGTTGTTAATTAAAATAAGGGCTTGCGGCTTTTCACGGTGTACCCGTATATTAGATTTGATAAATGAACACTTAATTAATATAACCGTACAGTTATTCACAACTACATCTGGTGACAAGGATTAGTCACATAAAATGTTGTTTATTAATGATAAAATAGGGAGTGAAAACCAAAAAAAATATAATTGTCATTAAAATATATGTTTTTTTTTCAGTATTTTTTTCCGAAACATACCAAGAGTAGCCAAAAATCAAAGATTATACAGTAACTTATATTATCTTATTTTATTGGGCCTGTTAAGGTTTCCCTCTCGCAGTACCACTTCAACCCATCGGGAACTTTTTGCAACCGCATCCTTTCACTCTTCTTACTCTACAAAGATAGATGCCATAAGTTTGGTAACGTCTTTAAGGGCGAAGAGCCTGAAGTGCTCTTATTTACAGTAACTTATTTCCCTATTTAGGCATTTTTCAAATCATCTATAAAAACACACACACCCGCTCAGCCAAGCGCGATGTACAGCCACGCACCACGCAGCGTAGCGCATGAATGCGTGTTCTAACGTTGCTTGTAAGTATCTCCGTTTGTATAGAAAACACGCACAGTCCAACACACAGAAAATGCATCCACGCGCGTTCATCGTAGTACGGGCGGCGACACGCAAAATGCAGCGTGGTGCGTGGCAGTGTGTGAATCGCCTTAGGGCGGGAGGATTAGGGCGCATTACTCTTTAAAGTGAAAACAGCAATCAAAGTTTGCTTTCTAGTTCAACAATATAATAATGATACCCGCAGGGCCATTCTAATGACTTTTGAACCTCATTATCTTGCTTTTCTAATACGAAAACCGTTTGAATTTCGATTTAACTGAGAGACATTTTTAATTCCAAACACTTATATTTCAAGTCGTTTCTCTACCGAGTTCGTGAGAACAAAAGCAATAGGTATTCAATGTTTGAAGCGTCGGGTAAAGTACCTACTTTGGTAGTAAATCGTCTTAATGCGACTATCATTGCAATGTGTCTCAGTATTTTTACAGCTCGTCGCAAGATCCCACAATAATATCCCAAAGTGTCGGGAACTTTTATTGTCTGTTTATTACTTCCAATGTGTAGTTATGGCATGGAAGTAAATAATATTTGTTTTATGATGTGTTTTATTATTCAATATTATTTTATTTACTCTGTTGCTCGCTTGATTGGTTCGCTATACACACAACGGAATCTCCCTTACGACAGCAGCAAGGTCAAGCAATCTAAGGTCTTTATGTGGTCGTGGTCGTTAATAAGCTGAGACACGGTTGTGAAGTGCCGCCCTGTAGAAACCGTCGTGGTAGTTCGGTCACTAGTCTAAGTGCCTTACAAATAAACAAAGAATGAGCTTAGAATAGTTATTCCGTATTTTGTCTCTTTCACTCTAATTCGTTTACATGACAGGAACAAAACACGGAATAGCTATTCGGAGTTTATTCTTTGTTTATTTGTAAGGGTTAAGACTTAACCGTAACAAATATATGTATAAGGTCACTTTTTATCAACTGCAAATATTTAAACAAAACATCTATTTATATCAGAGAAATAAGGCCCTAGCATTTAAAAAAATCAGACTAGTTTTTTTTTACTTTTCCTGACACAAAAATTGTAATATTTTTAAGAGCGGCCTCTCTGTCGGCTCTTTTGAATGAAATTAGGTGCACGTGTAAGCGGTGAAGGCACTGCGGCCCCTCTGTTTCGGCTCCTATGAATTGAAACTACCGAAAGTGCTTTATTTTTCTTTTTAATCGAAATGTCTTTTGGCGTTTTTCTTGAAAACTAGCGTATAAAAATGTAAGGTTTCTTTATAATTTTTTTTTTGTATATGTTGTTGAATTTATCCTTAAAATATTTGCAGTTGATTAATGTGACCTTATATTTAAATATTTTTTTTATATGTGTATAAATGACTCTCGGCTGCCCCATTTCAAAACCTAGTAAAGACCTAAAAACTAATTTTACAGGAGAGCGTATAAACGTAAAATAGGTCAGCCTTTGAAAAATATTTATCTTGGGTAAAAAAAAAGATTTAAGTGCTTTGCTAGGTTTAAAAATGGTTATGAGGTGGTGATGGTGCACTTACTAGGTATTGATGCATCAATATCTTCGTTTATATCTTAGATTTCAATGCTAGTATTTTTGTATTGTGTAGGGAATTATTATATTTAGAAGATAATGCAAAAACCTATTTTTACAAAAAATGTTCCTTACTAGGTTTTGAAATGGGGCAGCCGCTCTGTCTTTGTGGCGGAAGAACTAATAACACAAATTTTAATTACTTGTCCATGCCGCTAACTTCTGTTTAAAAATAATAATTACTGTTTTTATTACTAATCCCAGTGACATTCTAAAGGCCAACATAAAGTTTTTCCTAAAACAATGCTATGGTCGCCTTTTCAACCTAATTCAATATTAACAAACCGGAAATTTAGATAATTAATTTACCACCTAGCAACGTACTTTCCAACTAGGATACCAAAATAAACTAATACGGTAACAACTAGCTATCCAAGCCAGCCACAAGTGATTTTGAGGTCGATTAAATTAACCGTTTAGACGGTCTAATCGAAGATGTAAGGGTACAACTCGCTAATCATGTCCTCGGGCTAGGGTTGCCAGGTGTACGGCTTTAGGTGGACATTTCCTGCTTTTTAAAACCATGCCCGGCCAGCTATTTGCGTGTCCAGCCTGTCCGGTTGTTGTTGGGCTTTTTGTCTGTGTGAACGTGCGAGCGAAAGGGTTAAAAGCTTTAGTACCTAAATGCCTAAATTATTAGGGCACCAGTGCTTGACATAGAATTTCGTTTTATTTTTACTGGAAGCAGTGCTGTCTGTATTAAATTATCGCTAGAATCAACAATTAGTTTCCGATGGAAAAAATTTCGATCACTGGTTCCTGACGAACTGCCTGTATTTCATTACCGTGAAAGCTAATTTTAGTTTTTAACAAAAATGTCCGGCGTTTAGGGCTAAATGTTGCGCCGAGTCCGGTTTTAGAATTTCAAGATCTGGTAACCCTACTTCGGGCCCAAGGAGGCTGTCTAACGAATTTAAGTAACTATTAAATTAGAAACAAACGACACCGTTTGAACTTACTGAGCGACCCGAAGTAGGCCGAATTTAATATGTAAATAGCCCATTAGGCTAAACAAGGGTGCAGGACATACAAATAAACCGATAGAAGTCTGGGCGACGTTTGTGTAGTAATAGAAGACAATGTACCTACTTAACCTTTTTTTATCATAAGACCTTTTGCTTTTGTACTACATTTTATGCAAAATAAATTTTATTTCAATTTTAATTGACACTCCTATTATTATGCAATTCCTACATGTCATTGTGCTATTGCTTAAGTGATCTATGCCCAGCAGTGGGACATTTATAGACTGTTGTTTATGATGATGATGATGAGATATTTCTAACGAAACGAGTTTCGGAGGCATTTATAAAATTGTAAAAGCTAAGTGACGTTGCCAAAGGTCAAACTTTGAACCAACTGAAATCTCGCGTTCTTTTCGGGGATCTTACCCCTGATTTTTTTTATAATAATGGGTAAGCACAGTGCCTTGATCTCACCTGATGTTAAGTGATGATAAGGCCAATGATGGAAGCGCACTTCATCCGGGATCCTCATCAACTAATGAGGCACTGGCTATCTTATCTCTAGCTGCCGGAACACAACAATGCTACAAACATTGATGTTATGACGATATTTCTTTATTAGAACAGCCAGCGTGAACTTTTTCATCTATTTTTTTTTGTTATCTAGAGTACCTAATCTAACGGTTTAATTCTTTCTAGGTACCTGATGTTGGTTTAATGCTCTAAGTCCCGATGTTAAGCTACCGGAGCAGGGGGTCGACCGCCTAACTCTCTCGCTTTCGATCGCTTTGAAGGCGAGGCGAGGAGAAGGCGTCATCTTGTCATTTCGAAAGCAATATGAAAGCAATATCGAAAGTTATAGGCTATAGCTTTCGATATTATTCGATATTATATATCGATATTATATTATAAAGCGAGGCGATAGCCTCGCTTTCAAAGCGATCGAAAGCGAGAGTGTTAGGCAGTTGGGGGGCAGGTTTGTGTCTCACTAGCTGGTCCCCACCTTGCAGACGCGCAAGTTAGGTACTTCCTATACTTGTAATAAAATAAAAAGACCGCTGTGATGTTTCACAAAAAACAATATAAGGTTAATTATTTTTTTTAAGGTTAATGAAATTTTTATTCCTCATTAAGACAAACAGTCACTTATATGAGAAACAGTAACAAAAAATAATATAGGTATTTTATAAATCTGTTGTCCAGTTGCAGGTGCCAGATGCAGTCAGTATTTATTTGATATTTTAGTCTAAATCATCTTTTTAAACATACTGATGGATTCTGCGCCCTTTTCATAATCTGGTAATTTATTAAATAGCTCTGCTCCTTCAAATGTTATAGTTTTTTTAACAAAGTTTCTTCTAGATTTAGGAATAACCAACTTATTGAATCATCATGATCAGAATTCATGGGATAATGTAAATTTTAACTGTGTGCGGATCTTTTTAGATAGTATTTTGTGATATAAACGTTTTAAACGCAAAGTTGTCGGTTTTATTCTAATGAGCAAAATCGGGATCGGGCTAAAGCCTGAATGAAGTCACAGGCTATTATGGACGTTTTTGCACAATAACGGTTCATGGTGGGCCGGTAAGAGGCCATAAAATATAGGGATGCTTTAAACAGCCTATCAAACGGAAGTACCACTCGCCTGCACATAAGAATACCGCAAACTGTAAAAATTCCTCAATAGACTTTGAATTTTATAACTAAGACATATGGCTGAACATTTATTGAATAAAGTCAGTTTTATATAGGTTGATGTTTACGCGTCTGTATATAAGGTCACATTTTATCAACTCAAATATTTTCAGGATAAATTCAACAACATATATAAACTATTTTTATGAAAAAATCTCAAATTTTTATACGCTAGTTTTCAAGAAAAACGCCTAGACATTTCGATTAAAAAGTAAAATAAAGCACTTTCGGTAGTTTCAATTCAAAGGAGCCGAAACAGAGAGGCCGCAATGCGTTTAAAGACCCCAGTACACAATGGCGTATGCTGGCCCACTACAGGCCATCGCCATTGTGTACAGGGGGCAATGGTCTACGGACAATTGGCCATGATGGCGCGCAATCAGCCAGTTGTCGGTTTTTTGGGCACACTTCAAAGGAATCGTGGCGTAGCATGGCTTGTGGTGTTCACACAATGGCCCATTGTTTAGTTCGTCACCGTTCGCTGGCCGGGATAGTGCACTTTTTTTGTTGCGTTTGTTCATTTAAAATCGAAGACGTGACTTTGTAAAAGCGTATGAAATTATTTGACTATATTAAAATAACATTTATTAGTAATCCTGATGGATTAAAAAAAAACAAAAAAAAAATACAGCCGAATTGATAACCTCCTCCTTTTATTGAAGTCGGTTAATAAATAAATATATATAGTAAAAAAAATTAAGTATAAATAAATATAGTAATTGTAGTATATTAAGTGATCTTAATATACTACAATTACTTTTGTGATTCTATATTATACGTTAGATCAGGTTTATCCCAATAACATCCCGCATAACACACATTTATCATAATTTTAAAACATACAATGAAATAAACGTAGGCACTTCTTTATAAGATCATTTCATTACAAATAAATACCAGTGTTGGAATAGTACACCAAGTGAAGTTCAATTGATATTCAGTAATATAATATAATATAATTTAATTACCAATCGATCAATTTAACTTCACATTTTTCATTCTAGCTGTATTCATTAATTTGTTAGTCCTGATTATTTTTTCTTGAATATTCATTTTCAAGAATATTCATATACTTATTACTATATTTTTTTTTGTACACACATTTGTAATATTTGTAAGCAGTATATAAATAAATAGCCGCGGCCGTAGTTACTTCCACGTCCATCGCAAGTGCTTCGCCAGGCAGCAATGAGCAATGGGCCATTGTGTAAACACCAAGTGATCGTGGCCTACAGTTGTGTACACAATGGCCCCGAGTACACAATGGCGTATGCTGGCCCACTACAGGCCATCGCCATTGTGTACAGGGGGCAATGGTCTACAGTGGCGGACAATTGGCCATGATGGCGCGCAATCGGGCAGTTGTCGGTTTTTCGGGCACACTTCAAAGGAATCGTGTCGTAGCATCATAGTAGAATGAAACAAGTAAGGCGACTCGGCCCCCGAGCAAGCGATAATCACCTAAACTTGTAGGGCTGTCGCTTTTAATTAGAGTGAGGTAGGTATCTACATATAAAATAAGAACATACTTAGAAATATGAATTCATGAATTCCAGAGAACCCCCGATCTACCTAAACGTAGTTTGTCAACTGTACAACACAACAACTTACAATAGGTAAGTAGGTACGGTCGTACTGTAATACGGTAGTACTTATGCCCACAACATAAGAGCGGTACAAAGTCCAAAGTGTTTCGTCTGACTGTTCCTAATTAGTCCCTTGTTTTCGCGGTAGGGTGTACCGTGTAATCTAATAAATTAAACTTACAAATCCGTAGGTACATGTATTTACCTCTCTAATTAACAGGCATTAACAGGCAGATTCAAAATTCTTTACACGACTGTCAACATGGTTTTCGTAAGGCTCGTTCTGTAACTTCTAATCTTGTGGCTCATGTAGACTATGTGTATGCCGAAATGGATGCTGGCAAGCAGGTGGACACAGCCTACTTTGACTTTAAAAAAGTATTCGACCTAGTTGGTAATGATATCCATCTGCAAAAGTTGGCAATAATGGGATTTACACTAGAACTGCTTAGGTTTTTTTCCAGCTACCTGCGGGATCGGTGTCAGTTCGTACGGGTTGATGGTTTTGAGTCTGCTACCACCTACTTTACAAGATCCGGTATAAGTCAAGGTAGTACGCTGGGACCTATGCTCTTCCTTATCTTAATTAACGATCTGCTTGATTGTGTTGGTTCTTCGAAGTGTCTTCTGTTTGCAGACGATCTTAAATTGTCTTTGGGAGTTAATACTGAGTATGATTCCGAAGCCCTGCAGGCTGATATCTGCGCTGTGGCTGAATGGAGTGGGATTAATCGTCTTCCATTTAATACTGAGAAATGTAAAACAATAACGTATACACGAAAACGAAATCCTTTGGACAAAGATTATAATCTGCATAATGTACCTATGGAAAGGGTTAGTGACATTCGTGATCTGGGATTAATAATGGACTCTCAATTGGATTTCCATAAACATGTGATGGCAATATGTAAGGCTGCCAATAAAACCTTAGGCTTTATAATGAGAATTTCTGCACAGTTTGACGATCCGAGAGTTGCAACGGTGATTTACAATGCTTATGTTCGCAGCAAACTCGAGTTCAGTGCAATTGTTTGGGATCCACATGATAAGTACTGTCTTATGGTGGAGAGGGTGCAGAGGAAGTATGCTCGTTGGCTGTACAAGAAAAAATACGGTCACTACCCGTTCTTGTATCCGTCTATGTTCGTGTTAGGTATGGTGGATATGAATACCCTCAAATTTAGGAGAGTCATACAGCTCCTAATGTTCTATCTGGCTATTATACACAATAACGTAGACAGCCCAACCATACTTGGTGAAGTGGGGCTCTTAGCTCCCAAGCGTCTGTGTTGAGACGAGGGGGGGACTGTGGCGCCGGTTCACACGCGCTCTATAGCGTGTGAACCGGCTCGTCGCATCCTTGTTCTACGAGTACGGTATATCTTGGGCCTAAGCTATAGTGTGCATGTTCGTGTATTCTGTTAATGTGTAGTGGTATTTAGAGGACCGGGCGGGTGACATGTACTTAGTATGCATGTGTACTGTGTAGTGTATCTGGTTATTTAGTGCATGAGGAATTGGTAAAGGACTAAGTTATTTTTGGAGTTTGCTGTAGGCCATTAAAGGCCTTTATACAGCGTCACCGTACGTACAAGCCATGCCTCAGATAAGAAGGTCTAAGCAGCAAAAAGTCCAACAGCGCGAAACGTCTAATGATCAGTAAGCCTAATTAGGAAAAGGTCCATGTAGCAAAACGTCCAACTCCCAGATGGTCTGTATAGTAAAACGTCTATATCCTCAGTGGTTTTAATAAAGGGGATAGCAACAAGTAAGCGTGTCTCCGTCCCCTAGATACTCCGAGGAGTTCAGATCGGATCGAAAGCGGAACAACCCGATGGCACCTGTAAAGGCTAGAGCTCGGTCTGGGCTGACCGGGTCGTGGGGATGGTGGGGAAAGCGCCCAAGTAGGTTCACGTCTGTACTTGGTATAGAGTGCGTGTGAACCGGATCTTCGTATTCTTGTGCTACGAGTACGGTATCTTGGGTTGGGTCTATTCTGGTGTGCAATCTTAAGTATATCTGTGCGTGATGTTGTGGTATATTGAGGATAGGGCGGAACTAGTTATGATCACCATCATCATCATCATCATCAGCCTACACGCCACTGAGCACGATTCGCGGCTACTAGTTATGATGCAGTGGCTATATTGATAGCTATATTGATAGCCACTGCATCATATAATTATAATTGCTATAGCCGGGCTAGTTAGGGCGCGAACTTCCTGCAAGACTTGCTCATCATCATCATCATCATCATCAGCTCGTTTTTATGTCCACACTGTTGGGGCACGAACCTTCCTAGTGAATGGATGGAGAGAATGGGCCATAAACCAACACGCGGTGCGGTGCGGTGGTTGTTAACGACTGCTAATGCAGCCGGTATCAACGGCTTTACGTGCCTTCCGAAGTACGGAGGAGCTGGAGATAATAAATTTTGGTCACCTATCCGATGACTGGCCTTTGCGAAAGTCGCTTAACATTTTGGTTGCTTAAAAGACTTGCTTCCTCCGAAAACTTGCTCAGTATTCGATAATGAAAAAGTAACTAACTTAATTGCTACGACGACGTGAAATAAAATTCTTTAAAACACTTAATTTATATTTATTTCTGTCAAATCTAGCTTCTCATTTACATCTACTTTTTCATTAACATCTAGTTTTTCGTCCCGTATATCACCTATCCACCAAAAGACTAGGCTATTCTCCACATCACATGAATATCGCCGGTCCTCTTCAACTGTACTAACTTCACTAATTATTTCATTAGCATCTGCAGTAGTTTTTGTACCATTGGACTGTAGTAATTCGTCATCCCCCATAAGCATTGGATCCCTGAAATGATATTGTCCCGATCCTGTTGCCAAGATGGGTCTCAGTGGATGTATTGACACGCTGTTGCAACAGTCCTTGTGTAATGGGAACTGAAAAGAAACATATTCATTGTAAGTGGGTTCTTTGACACAGATTTAGTTTGCTCATTCATTATTCATCGAATTCTCGAAATTGACCAAACACCATGAGAAGTGCGCTTCTATCATTGCCTTATCATCACTAAACATCAGGTGAGATCAAGGCACTGTGCATACCCGTAAAATATTTTTTAACAGGTTGTATATAAAAACTCGCCACTTCGTAATGGCTGATTAGAACAAACAAATTAATCACGAATACAAACCTTATAGGTGACATTATCATTCTCACTGACGTCTAAACTGGACTTCCAATCCACTTGATCTACATCCCAAACCTTCAGTATCCCATCAGTCCCTCCAGACACCAAATATTTGCCACACGGTGATACATCAAAATATACTCTTTGATTGGTATTTACAGCTCTAGTTAATACATTAAGAGGTCTTCTGAAATATCTTATATCCCATACCAAGAACCTGTGATCTTTACGTGCGCCCGACACAAGTCTAATACCGTCGGGAGTGAATTTCATATGAGTAATTCCACCTGTAATAAATAAAAGATGAAAAAGTTGGGTCCACGTCAAGTTAACATAAATAGTAGAAAATGTTTATTTATGTAGGGTCACAGGAAAAAGGACCAACGGTAGTAGACAGCATAATGAACCTCTTGCTCTTACTACTTTCTTTTTTTATTTTAGACTTCAACAACTTTCATAACATTAATAACTTAGACTTCATACAACTAAAAACATAAGTAAAACTATAGTAACTCAAAATATATTAAAAGCGGTTGGCCCAAAAGTCCTGGATTAAATTCTCAGATCAGGCAGTGTGTTTTGTACTTCAGATTGCATGGCCCATGTTTGTTATTGTTCTACCTGCTTGTAACGATTACCTGATTTTATTTATTTTTTGGGGTCTTAGCCAATCAGTGAGATAGTATGAAGGAAGTTGATTACAGCGGTTTGCTGGTTTAAGTTACGGTGTTACAAGTAAGCAACTCTTGCAATAGCAGTACACCAGATCAAATGCAATTTACCTGCATGGCCATGCATTTTACCAATGCTCTTGTAGGTGCTCATCTCGCTTACATTGTACAAATTAATTGTGGAATTCCATGAACCCACTGCTAGTAAATTGCTGTTGGTAGCAAAGCAAGATGCAGGGCTTGCTATCTTATGCTCAGCAAAATCTCTACCGGGTCTGCAAATATAGTGAAAAAAATTATTAATGGATTGAAGCAGTTTTAAAATGTTATATATTTTTAGACATTTTATTTTATATATAGAGGTACAGACTTAATAAGCCATCAATAACAAACTTGTAAAAAAAACCAGTCTCGCAACTCATTTCTTCTACAGTAAAAAGTTGTGAGATCCATGTAATAAGTTATTACGTAATTAGCTAACCTAACAACTTCTTATAGTGACCATATCAATATTAAAAATCTTTTGTTTTAAATAAGTAGATTGGCTTGGCAATCGCACTAAACATTATCATATATAATCGCACTTAACATACAAATGTAACTTTGTAATCCTGTACAGGATACAGGATTACAAACTTACTTATGCAGTTGGTGTATCTAGAAAACTGGACCGAAATTGCAAAATATTTTAGTTTTTCCTTGATTTATACAACCCCCTTATTCATAAAAACTATTTAAGCAAAATTTAGTTAATTATCATTTTGTCTCTTTTTCTCAAATTCAAAATGACGTTTGTGTGACGTTGACAAAACAATATTTAACTAAATTTTGCTTAAATAGTTTTTATGAATAAGGGGGTAATTGTATTCTAAATTTGAAGCTTCTATGTCTGCTAGAAGTGCCTACAGTTTTGATGATCGGTCAGTCAGTCAGTCGGTGAGTGAGTGACAAAATTAAGAAACTTTGACTAGTTATAATTCTTAAACTACTTGTTCAAATTGAATGAAATATGAAATATACTGTGCTTATACAATGCCTTCTTGGTTACTGAAAATTCAGGCTTCTACTTTTATCCACAATGAAGTTATGGGGGTCAAAAATGGCCTGAACTGTTTCGAGATAAGGATGATACGGCCGTGCCGCTTTTTTGATCAACTTGGCGGGGGCACTGCCGTGCCCCCAGATAGTACACTTCATGGAGGGCGTCTGCTGCGTCATGCGGCCGCAGGGCACGGGCTTCCTCTGCTTCTAGCGGGTGGAGTGCCTGTTTCGTGTTTCATAGAGCAACGTTGCGTGAGGCGGGTCGCCAGTCAGGCGGGCTGCTATATGAATTTAGTAAAATAGCACGCCCCGCGCCATGCACCCGTTTAAGGCAGTGGACGCCCTAATGGTGATGCTGACAAAAATAAATGTTTTGAGTTTACCATTGAAAAAAATAATATTTTTGATGAGAAAAACTAAACTTGTATATTATCATGATAGCTTCTTTGTAGTGAGCTTTTTTATGCTTATTGTAAAGAGCAATGACAGCCGCAGCATGTCTTTATTATAAAGTTGGGTTCCAATACTTTCATTTTGGCAACAACTCCAACCAAACACTTGGTTTTATAAATAATACAAAACTGTGCACAGCAACTTTGAATTTCAGACTGAAATTTTAATAACAAAAATTCATAGACTCAACTCAGTAGTAGTCCATAAAGTACAGAAATATTTTAATGTAGTTTTTAAGAAAAAGGTTTACCTGTCCACATCAAATGTTCGTAGAACTTTTTTATAACCTGCAATGATTCTAGACCCTTCTTGACTAAATGTGATTGATATTGCGGGTTCCATTTCATCAACTGCATTAAAACCTCGATATGTACACCGCAATGAACCATCAAATGCATCCCACATTTGTATGGGTGCATTTTGTATAGTTGTTAACCAACTGAAATTCATAAATACAATATATATGATACATACAGTGCAGTATAATACATAATCATACAAAAGATTTAAAGTATTGTATAATTTTGTAGTTTTGGATTTTGTAGTATTATAAACTTGGAGGAGGCCTACATATGTCCGAAGACAAGCTGAGGTTACTGATTAGATAAAAATATAACTTGTTTTAAGTATAAGATATAACCCTTAGTAACAAAGGCTATCTTTTTTTTTGCCACCACTCTGCCAAGAGTACCTGAATAAGAAAGAAAGAAAGACAGAAATAATAATTTTGTAGTAATAGTTAGTTACTCACCAACATGTCTCGGGAATGCTACTATTCATACCAGGGTACCAGCAATAATCATAAACTAGTCCAGCTTCCTTCAAGTGCACAACAGAATCTAAAATATCAATTGTCCGATCTGGACCAGGATTGTCGGAGTAAAGATCTCTAGGTAACTCGGTCAAATGTATGCCATCATTATTTACCACTGACAAGCAACAAGTACCATCTGGCGACCATTTACAGCCGCGCAAATACGGCTGAATATCTTCGATGGCTTTAAGTGAACGAGACCATGACGAACTACACAGCTCCAGCAAGGTTTTGCTAGTAAACAAATCGGGGTACTGATAAGCATTTTCAGCAGCAGATATTATAGTGTTTAGTTCAGTTGCCGGCTCATTATTGTTTGTTGTTTGTTCAACAGCTTCATACGAGTCAGTTTCCATTGATAATTCTTCCATTATGTTACACGATAAAACTATATAAGTAAGTTAAATTAATATATTTAGAAATCTACTTTTCAATTCAATTTGTTATTATTCTTTTCTAGTGTTATGGCTTCTGCTGGAGTGGCTTTCCAACACAATTAACATGATTTGTATACCCTAAACACAACGCCATGCTCTATCTACTATTTAACCGAATGTCACTGTCACACGTAACATTGACAGTAAATAGTAATGTTTTTCCTTTTTAGCCTTAGAGCATTAAACCAAATAATGCTCTAAGTTTTTAGCACCGCTGCCTTCCAAAGAATATATACACTATCGCTCGCCGCTGCTAAACAAATCTTTCTAGTTATAAAAGAAAGTTTGCGGCTCCGCTAGGTATTTTGTTAATAAATATATTGCACAAGTATACAAAAACTTTGCTCGTTATAAGTCATACAAAATTAAATTGCGGTTAGCTGTAATTTTTTAGATTCTTGTATAAAGTGCGCATGAGGTTTTACTTAGTAAACTAAAGTAAAAGAGAAATAAGATAATATTTTTAAATATTTATTCACCATTCATCAACAATCATCATGTCTTTACTTTACCGATCATTTAACAAAAGTATTTTAAAGCTACTGATGGATCCTTTTGTAATGCCGAAATGGAAAAGAAAAGTAAAGTAAAGTTGTCAGCTGATCTGTCACTGTCTTAACGTCCTCATAGTGTCATTGTCTGTCACTATTTTCAATTATGTCAGGTTGTAAGCTTGCGTCGTACAGAGTGAAACGTGAATAGAATTTAATATAAAATTGTGCTTCGTTGCGTATCGTTATCACGACAAAGTTAGTTTGGTAAAATGATACAAAATTTCCCCGAGAAGTAATTTGTAAATACATTTCCTTTATCCTAAATTTTAATGTTTACATATGCCATGGAAATGAGTGTTAGAGGTTTATGTTGTAAGTTATTTCCAGATGAGGTATAAGTGGTTGACCCAAAATTTTCGATTTGCTGCGGGAATCGTACATACAAAGAGAATGTCGTTTACGGAATCGCCCGCCAAAGCCTCATTATGTTGCGAGGATACTGGAGAAGGAGCCCCACCGACGTTCGCCATGTACGAAGCTTTGAAGGATTCCTGCCATAACAATGCGACTTTCTTCCACCCTGACGACAGTGAGAACGGGCAGCGGCTCTATCAGGGCTTCATGACACTGATAGACCACATTGACACTGTTTGGCCCCTTGTTGATCATGTCAGAAAGGTATGGTTAATTATTCAATTAATTCTTTTTCTTACCAATTTTGCCAAGACTATGAAGTTATAAAAACTATCAGATACAGACCATTCAAGTCACAGGACTTGAATGAGTGTTTTGAAATATTATCACTTTATGTTAAATATATTAATATTGCATCTTAAATTCTTAAGTTTGTTTTTTTATTTTTATTTGATTAGTTTAACTTTAATATTGGCTCTCTGAAAAACAATCGATTTTGGTGGTCTCCTAGCAATATTTTTTCTAAACACCCAAATGGTTATTGATATAATATTAGTACCTACTAGATATATTATTTTTTATGATTGGAGTCAATTTTATATTTATTGTCATGCCTAGTTATAATTTAATTTTGCATTTGCTTAATGTAATCTATGCCCTTGCGCTTAACATGGCCCATGTTTGGTACTTAATACTGTTTTTATAAAATCTTTGTACAATGTGATACAATTAATAAATATGATAAATATGACTAAAAATAGGCATAGGCATAGTGTTAACTTTTGCACTTAAATAATTTGAGTAGGTAGACAAACATGACCTTTGCAATAACTACTATTATTATTATAAATTGTGTTCTTAGATTAACAAATAAATTTTATTTTATTTAAATGAAATCATTTTAAATTAATATTTCTTAATTCAGTTTTCATTAACAAAAAAGTCCAAATATTTTCTTTACAATTTATTCTGTTTATAGCTATAAATATATAAGTATGTTTTTCTATTCTTTGATGCTAACTTAGTATTCAGCCAAAAAAATATATTCCAAAATTTGTATCTCCAAATTCTTTTCTTTATTGTTTTTTAATGACTGTAGATATAAAAAAAAACAAATGTTGAAAAAAGTAAAAAGTGTTGAATAATTTCGGCGCGCTGGGTAGAACCACGATAGCTCAATTGGAAGAGCACCTGACCCGGAATGTCAGAAGGGTGCAGGTTCAAATCCTGCTCGTGGAAATTTTTTCAACATTTGTGTTTTTGTAATTTGTTCGCAACAAAATTTGCTTTAAAAATCATTTTGAACATTTTATAATGTAGATATAAGATAGTAGAAAAGTATTTTACTTACCTGAATAGCAATCTTTCTAGCTAGCATACAAGGTTTTTATTTCATTGTTTGAATAACTTTGAATATTCAAGGTCTTACTAGCCATTAAACTATAATTGTGTTGGTGACAATCATCACAATTCTTTTTATGGTTTTTTAACAATCTTGAATAAGTTCTTAAACATTCATGGTCACTTCTGTTAGTCAGTATGTCCTGTGATCATGTCGCATGTAACTGCTCAAATATTGGATATTCAAAGACAACTGTAAATGTATTGCATCCTCAACCGCAAATTGTACACAGTTTAAGCAATAAATGATATTCTATTCTATTCTTCTTCTATTCTAACTAAAAATGTGATTGTAATCCTGTAATTAAAATAATACTATAATCTTGAATAAGATCTTCTATTATACATTTTGTAAACATATAAAACAAAGTACATACTACCAATTGTTTCACATTGTGTAATTAACACATGGCACATTTGAATCATAAAGTATGAACTTTGACCAAATAGTGTCTTCATAAGTCTTTAATCATTTGCTTATGATAAATTCATTTATTAATTAACTATCATTATTATATCTCTGATGCCTCACATTTATTATGTTTTATCTACTTAACAACTACATAGTTTTATGATAACAAAAATATTCAATAGCTTTACCATATTGTATATTGAAGTAGTTTTTATTTTCAGGTTGCTCCGCTCTATGATTTTGACATCAAATCACCTGGTAATGGTTACCGCAGTTTTGTGTCTGTTGTTGACTCATGTGTTTTACATGGTCTGAAACTCAGCAGACAAGTATGCACAGGCAGAGATGCACTACTCTTTAGAAAAAGTTATTTTGTGAAGTAAGTGTGTTACAACAACTATTTAAATATATAAACATAATATAAACTATATAGTAACCCTTTGAAAAAATAAAATCTGAACTGGCAAAGTGTATTTCGATGCATAGCCCAAGTTTGTGGTTTCCAATTAATAATTTTTATGATGAAGGCCTTTATGCAGTATTGTAACAGTATTTAGGCTAATTACTAGCTTTACTATATTCAATTACATCAAATTTAATAGAATGAACACTTTTGGCTAAGTATATAATCCTGTGCTTCGGAAGGCACGAAAATCCGTTGGTCCCAGCTGCATCAACAGGGTTTAACAACCACCAATCGGCACTGGGCCCATGTGGTTATTTATGACCCTCTCATGGTGATTTTCCCATCTATAGGGAAGGTTTGTGCCACAGTATTGGGGGAAATAAAAAAAATGAGCTGGTGATGAAAGTATATAATCGCAATTTCAGGGAAGTGGAGTCCTGTGGTCAGTTGCTGGCGTCGTTGGGGACGTGCCTGCATCACCTGCACACGTTGCTGTCATGGGCCCCGCCCGGCGACCTGTTCCCGACGGAGCCACACTCACCAGAAGAGCTGTTCTCCCAAGCTGCCACTATCAATCAGTATTGTTTTTATGGAAGATGTCTCGGATTTCAGGTAACTTAGCAAAGAAATGTGACTATTATGTTCGATTTTGACATTTATTTATTACTCCAGTAGTTCCATAGATTACCCCCCTACAAACCACCAAAATCACGTTATGTTACCTCTTTATCATAAATCACTTCCACAGAGAAGCGATGTGCGAAGTACATAAGGCGGACTATATGTCAAGTGCAACTCTGTATCTACCTGTTAACTATAAGAATAGGCTGAAAAATTTGGTATTCATGTAAACGAAAATAATTATGAAAAATACAATATAAATTATTATAAAATCATAAAAACGAATTGTACCTCTATGACAAACGCGGCAACAACATTATTAAAATTTGTAAATAGTAAGACTTACGACGATAATAATAAACTTCTCTAAGTTGACAATAAACAAGGATAAAAATAGATAATTCATGGTATCAGTATAGTTACTATGCTGAAATCCATGGCATACAAAAATCAATTAAAATAATATGTAAGTAGTGTTAATTGTACAAACTTATTTGTTTATCAAGCTTGGATGCGGGGAACGCAAGCACCGCCCTCCCGACTTTTTAAAAGAAAACATTTTTACTCTTTGTTGTATGGAAGTGCCTACAGTTTATTATACTTTTTTTTCTTAACGTGCTTTGTTAATTAGATGATAAGTATTCATGATTCAATGTTCCTTTATGTTCGAAACTTGTATACTTTCACATCATCATCCAAATAATGTTACTATAGAGTAATTAATGTGTGTCAATCAGCTATAATAACAATTTATAATAGGTAATTATACTACGATCCCGCCACATGTGCCGATAACCTTTTGTAAGGTCTACCGTCTATTAAAGCATCGCATTATATCGCTTAGTCTGTTTTACAGACTGATATCTGCCTGACGATTCGTTACTGTTTAGATTTTATGGTACAAAGTCCATTATTTTTAAATATATTTTACGGGTAAGCACAGTGCCTTGATCTCACCTGATGTTAAGTGATGATAAGGTCAATGATGGAAGCGCACTTCACCCGAGAACCTCAACTAGTGAGCCACTGGCTATCGTATCTCTAGCTGCCGGAATACAACAATGCTACAAACATTGATGTTATGGCGACATATTTAGATAAGATGGTGGTAGCTAGCCAGGCAGACAAACAAGCCCTACCACCAACCAAACCGAGTTCACAAATATGTCCCCCCGCTGGGAATCGAACCCGGGATCTCTGGGTCTAAACCGATGGTCTTATCCACTAGACCACAGAGGCGGTTGACACTTAGTATTTAAATGATACATATATATTTTATTTTCGAGTTAGGGAGTTGGTTGTTCGTTTTTATCACGGAAGTGGACGGTGATAAAAAAGTCAACCTGTATAGCATTGTGAATACAAAATTAAAAATAATAAAAATATTCTTTTTTAGTTATTTATAAAATATTCATTTCATCATCAACCTAACATGCGTCATGATGACAAACCTATTGTCTTGTCGAGTACAACAATATTACAAAATTGTAAATACAAGATTTTATGGTATGTCAGATAAACAAAAACATCATTATTTGTATTGTAACTCTATGACGTTAAAAGAAAAAAAGATAAATAGTTAGTCAAAATGTAAATATTAATGATTGTATTGTTCTGAAAATGAACAGACAAAAAAAAACATTCAACAAATAGTACTTAATTCTACTGAAAGGCGCATGGTGCCAATACCTTCTATTTACGCTTTTATCAATAAACACCTTTTTATGTCTTCGAGTATAAATAAATACGCCGTTTTGAAAAAAGACAAAGTGTTAAAAACATTCTGCGAGCGGGATTTGAACCCGCACCTTATGACATGCAGAGTCAGGTGCACTACCAACTATGCTATCGTGGCTATAGGAAATACGCCATTCAAATTAAAATGTATTTCTCCACTTGGTTTTATGTTGTAGCTATTGTTTAATTGTAAATTCGGTGGTTATGTTTGACATAGCCACCGAAACGATAAGGACTATTTTGGCATGTAACCATAAACTGATAATCCTTAATTCGATCTTATCGACATGTTTTTTACACTGGTAAAATACTTTTTTGTTTCTTACGGGTACACTGGCCTTTGTCTCACTTGATGTCAAGTGACGATAAGGCAGAAGGTAGATCTCTTTTAGAGATATGTACACCTTTGCTCACCATTGTTTTTTGTTTGTTAGTTTTTGTGCAATAAAGAATATATAAAGTCCCAAAGGTGTCCCAAAGTTAACGCAAGATTTGAATTAAATAGAAAAAGTTTTTAGTCTTCAGATTGTGATTTTATTATTGAATCATAAAATTCATAGGATAGGGTTATTTATGGAATAACACATCGGGCAAATGGCCTCCACGGCTTTGCTGGCACATATGCACTCTTTTATCGAAATTTTCCATGACCATTTTGAGACACCGTTATAAGATTGGGGCGCGCTTTACCCGGAATCCTCAACTAGAATACCTATCTTATCTCTTCTGTCGGAACAATGCTACTAATATTGTTGTTATGGCGACATATATACTTACCTACACAATACACATTTGTCTCTAACAGTTCCTACCATCAATGCGCGGGATACTGAAAGGCATATCGATCTGTATGGCCGGCTTCTCTGAGGCTTACTACAGCCACGGCAACATGATCAGCTCCGTGTGGACAAGCGGCCAGTACCTGATCGACCCTGAGATGAGGGCCAGGCGGATAGTCAACATCTCCCAGTCGGCTAGCGTGGAGTTCTGCAAGGCGTTTTGGTTTTTAGCTGAGAGTGGTGAGTTTTTTTATTATCTTATCGATTTACATGGCTGTCTGCTCTGAGGCTTACTATAGTTACCGCAACATAATCAGCTCCGTGTGGACGAGCGGCCAGTAGTACCTGATCGACCCTGAAATGAGGGCGAGGCGGATAGTCAACATCTCCCAGTCGGCTAGCGTGGAGTTCTGCAAGGCGTTTTGGTTTTTAGTTGAGAGTGGTGAGTTTTTTTATTATCTTATCGATCTGCATGGCTGTCTTCTCGGAGGCTTACTACAGTCACAGCAACATGATCAGCTCCGTGTGGACGAGTGGCCAGTACCTGATCGACTCTGAGATGAGGGCGAAGCGAATAGTCAACATCTCCCAGTCGGCTAGCGTGGAGTTCTGCAAGGAGTTTTAGTTTTTAGCTGAGAGTGGTGAGTTTTTTATTGTCTTATCGATCTATGTGGCTTGCTTCTCGGAGGCTTACAACAGCCACGGTAACCTAATCTGCTTCGTGTGGACGAGCGGTCAGTACCTGATCGACCCTGAAATGAGGGCGAGGCGGATAGTCAACATCTCCCAGTCGGCTAGCGTGGAGTTCTGCAAGTCGTTTTAGTTTTTAGTTGAGAGTGGTGTGTTTTTTTATTATCTTATCGATCTGCATGGCTGTCTTCTCGGAGGCTTACTACAGTCACAGCAACATGATCAGCTCCTTGTGGACGACCAGCCAGTACCTGATCAACTCTGAGATGAGGGCCAGGTGGATAGTCAATATTTTGCATTTGGCTAGCATGGAGTTCTGCAAGGCGTTTTGGTTCTTAGCTGAGAGTGGTGTTTTTTTATTGTGTTATCGATCTGTAAGGTAGGCTTCTTGGAGGTCTACTACAGCCACGACAACATGATCAGCTCCGTGTGAACAAGCGGCCAGTACCTGATCAACCCTGAGATGAGGGCGAGGCGGATAGTCAATATCTTGCATTTGGCTAGCGTGGAGTTCTGCAAGGCGTTTTGGTTTTTAGCTGAGAGTGGTGAGTGTTCTTATTATTGTCTTGTTATCCAACTTGAAGTTAGTCAATTTAGTAAGGCGTGCGGACACTGACGAAGTACTAGCCCCTAGGCTTGTACTAGCACCTTCAGAAATTGTTGTCTCTATGGATTGAAGGAGCCATAAGATTCTCGCCACCCACAAACCGTATGTACCTATGTAATAGATATTGCTGTTTTTTTGCAAAGCTTCAAGGTAAATTTACATTGCAATAAATGAAAAAAAATTGATAAAAATAAAAAACGAATAACATAAAAATACAAGAATTAGCTACTACAGTATAATAAGTGGGTAGTTGCTAATTTTATAATTTATTAAAATATTATTATTAATGTTATTAGTTAAGATTAGCAATGATGTTTCACCCGTTTTATGTAACGAGAAAAAAAGGTCCAAGAAAATGTTTTTTTTTCCTTACGGTCTAGCAATTAGCCTTCATCTCACCTGATCTTGTTTGATAAGAAGGCCGCAGGTGGAAACGAACTTCAAACCGAACCCTCAACTACTGAGTAGTTGAGGGTTCGGTTCGGTCGGCAATGGCTATCTTATCTCCAACTGTCAGAACACAATAATGCCACTGACATTATTAGATGAGATGGTGGTAGTAGTGTCTTCTAACCTATAAATAAACAATACTTTTTCATTCCAGAAATAATGAAAAGAGTTCCCAGTCTTATGTCGTCGAATGTCGCCGTCAATAAACTGATAACGATACCTCCGGAGCCAATCACCGTAATGACCACTGAAGATAAAGAGATCACAGTGCTGCCACCAACGGTCCACATAGGACTCCAAGGGCTGAATGTTAGGTTGATAAGCGTCAATAAAAGAATTGGCATGGTAAGTAGCTCTTACTTTACTTTAAATAAATTGATTGAAAATCATATCAAAAATCTCGCTCCCGGTCTATATGAGCTAATTAATTAAGAGGTACGCTTCTAATTGTATTTTTTATTTGTCTATACTAATATTATAAAGAGGAAACCCTTGTATTTTTGTATGTATGTTTGCAACGAATAAACTCTAAAAGTACTGGACCGATTTAAAACATTCTTTCACCATTAGAATGCTACATTAGCGCTGAATAACATAGGCTATATTAAAAAAAAATCGGTACGAAGTCCGCCGGGTCAGCTAGTAATACATAAATATCAACGTACCTATGACAACAGCCGCGATTAGACGTACCTACAAATGTAACATGTAAATAATATATATCTTGAATATAATTTTGTGTTCAGTTATCCTGGATACGCAGTAACTTGCGGACGAGACGTACATACTTATGAGCTGATAGAGTCTCAATACAATTCAATACAAATACTCGTACTTTATTTGTCATCAAATAGAAGTGGGTACATTAGTTTTTTGATGTAATTTTATACTACCTATCCTAAACCTCTTTATTATACTCATATATTATACCGTGCAAACAGAACATTTATGTATATTAGATACATTTTGAGTATACAGTCGGCGCCAGATCAACCTACCCAAACCTGTCAAATTTCTCTAATGAATATTGATCCTTAAAACCAAATAATAAAGTTCAAAATTGATTGTAGAAATTTGACAGTTGTGGGTAGGTGATCTGCCGCCGTGTGTACATGCTTCGGACCGAAAATATCGATGTCTCAATTTCACTTAAGTTTCACGGTCTGGAATCCATCAAAGCCGCGAAACTTGAGAGAGACTGGGCAGGCCATCTCGGATGCATGCACCCTGAAAAGAGGACCTCTACCGATTGGCGAACTACAGGGCTAAGACGCTGAAGAAGACCACGAAAACGTTAGAGCGACGATTTAGATTTGTTCTGTAATGATAATGAAGGAGACCTTGGCCCAGCAGTGGGAAATTATAGGTTGCTAAAAAACATGCTACACCTCCAAGTGGGTATCCTGCTGAAGAAGTCTTTGCTAATTATCTTAAATTCCGTTTACAGGCAGATGAAGGTTCCGCCACCCTTCCACCATCAGACGGAGTGGTATTCCATTGTCACGGCGGTGGGTTTGTGGCTCAAAGCTCCAAGTCCCACGAGACTTACCTCAGAGAGTGGGCGGCGAAACTCAACGTGCCCATACTCTCGATAGACTACAGTCTGGCACCGCAAGCGCCTTTCCCAAGAGCGTTGGAGGAGGTCTTCTATGCGTACTGCTGGATGTTAAACAACTTTAAGGAAATTGGCACCACTGGTGAGTAATGACGTCACAATTCACATTAATGTTCTTACGGCTTTTTCATACTTCTAAGTTCTCTTTTATTTTTATTCAAGTAAATTTATTTATTATTATTATCATCAGCTCATTTTTATGTCCCCACTGCTGGGGCACGAGCCTTCCCTATGGATGGATAGGGAGAACGGGCCATAAACCACCACGCGGGCCCAGTGCGGATTGGTGCTTGTTAACGACTGCTAATGCAGCCGGGACCAACGGCTTTACGTGCCTTCCGAAGCACGGAGGAGCTCGAGATGATAAATTTTTGGTCACCCATCCGATGACCGGCCTTTGCGAAAGTTGCTTAACCTCAGCACTTGCAGTCCGGGCGCGTTAACCACTGCGCTATCGAGCTCCTCTAAAGTAAACTTATTAAATATTTATAAAATATACTAAAAAAAAAATTAAAAAATTAAATGCCTACCCGACCTAGCCAGGAATCGAACCCTGGGTCTTCTGAAATCCAGGTGGTTGCACTGACCATTATGCTACCGGAAAGGCTGACGTAATCACTGATTTGTTTTAAGTGCAGCACTTTGCACTTAAAACAAATCAGTTAAAAAATTGTGTATCAGCAAGTATTCACCAGCATAAAACAGACTTTAACTGAATCTCAGCATGGGTTTCTCAATGGTAGATCCACAACGACTAACTTGCTCCTGTGTCACAATTTTATTACTGAGCATATGGCCTCACAGACACAAGTGGATGTCGTGTATACCGATTACAGTAAATGTTTCGATAGAATTGACCACAACATACTGCTGCATAAACTTCAACTGGTCGGTATACATGGCAGCCTCTTTAGATGGTTCAGTTCGTACGTCAGTAATCGCTGTCAAACAGTGGTGTTGAACGGTTACACGTCATCCACCTTATTTATACCCTCTGGCGTGCCACAAGGCTCGCTCTTGGGTCCGTTATTGTTTACGATATTTGTAAATGACATAGACTCTTGTTTCCTGTTTAGCAAAATACTATTGTATGCTGATGATATGAAAATACTTTGTCCTATTGAAACGGAATCCGATTGCTTAAAACTGCAAAATGATTTGAATGCCTTTCTAAATTATTGCTCAACTAACGGTCTCAATCTCAACACTTCCAAATGCTATGTCTGTACTTTTTCTAGAAAGTCACAACTCATAACCCACGATTACTCATTAGACAATAAAATAATTTCTAGAGTAGACTTTATGAAAGATCTAGGGGTAGTATTTGATTCTAAGCTTCTATTCGACATTCATATGGACCACATTGTAGCTAAAGCTAGCAAGGCTTTAGGGTTTGTTATACGGATGTCAGCCGAGTTTTCTGATATAAAAACAATTAAAATGTTGTACTGCGCTTTCGTGCGCAGCCACTTGGAGTATGCCTCGCAAGTGTGGAATCCCAACTACAAAACATACATAGCTCGGCTCGAGTCCATACAAAAACGATTTCTACGCCATCTGCAATTTAAATGCCGTATGTATATTCAGGACTACACACTGCGTTGCAAACATTTCCATTTCTTGCCATTACACTTGCGAAGAGATTTGTCCGATATTGCATTACTTCTGAAAATATTTCAAGGTAATGTTGACTCCTCTGAATTACTAAGCCTCATTACTATTAATGCTCCTAAAAAAGTAACGCGCCACACTAATATACTGCATGTACCGCTTTCTCGAACTAATTATCGTAGCAACTCCTTTGCTATCAGAGTGTCAAAACTGTATAATAGTGTTGATAAGGATATGAACATAGACTTATTTAACTCATCCCTGAACCAGTTTAAAAACAAATTTAATAATAACTTCTTTATGTAAAAAAAAAAATCTTACCAACATTTTCCGCTTTGCATCGAAAATCGAAGAGATTATATAATCTGTATTAATATGTATTAAGCTATAAGTGGAAACTTGTAATTGGCTATATTTAATTTATAAACACTTTTAATTTATGTATTAGCTGTAAGTTTTCCAAAAAAAATAAAAATAAAATAAAATAAAATAAAATAAATAAAACATAAAAAATAAAAAAACTTATTAAATATGAATGAATTTTGAATCATCATCATCATCATCATCATCATCATCAGCCTATCTTAGTCCAAAAAAGAATAGAATAAGAAGAAATAAGAAATAATAAGAATAAGAATAATAAGAATAGTCTCAAATAATTTTGTCTACGTTCAGGGATGAGAGTTCAGTTCAAGAATGGCTATTTGCTGATTTAATTACTTTTTATAGGTTTATACTTATCACTGAATTTACAGATTTGAAGGAAATCTAGCATAACAAAACTAGCAACACTGTTTTACGATAAAAGTTAAGTAACCTAAAAATTACTGGACGAGCTGGTGTCACATTACTTTGGTGCCGATTTGGTGCTGATCTAGTAATCGGCTATAAAGCTAAAATAGTTATACAAATTCCGCAAGTGAACAATTCGTAATGCCGGGTCACCAAATAGGTTATCAAGTTAAAAGTAATCTGCTTGGAAGGCACTTTAAGCCGTTGGTCTCGGCTGGTGTCCACCAGACCACATTGGAACAGGCGTAACTTTTTGGCCTTATTTCTATAATATTTGCAAAGACTTGAGCTTTGCACGTTTATAGTATCATTTAAGATCGAGAACCAACTAAATAAATTAGTGTTAAAGGATTAGTCATACATTTTATTATTTAACATAGTATAAGTAAATAGATTCAAAATTAATAAAATAGCTTCAATCGATTTAGTGAACAGTTTCTTAGTATATTTCAAAATTCAAAACCATTTAAGTATTTACTTCGGGCTACAAATATTTGCTCTTTTGAATGTCACTTACTATGCCTTCGGTTTGTAAGTCTACACAGGGCAGACACGAGCCGTGAAGAAGAAGAACCGGCTTGAAACTCAGCAAGGCAAAGGCGTTTCTTTTCACCCTTTCTTTAACCAAATTTTTTATTTGAGCTAAGCATGAATTTCTGTAACCCAAAAAGTTATTAATAAACCCTTAATTAACGGAACAAAACAGTGACGTCATAGTTTCCATTCCCATACAGTTTATATTGTAAAAAGAATCGTTTTGACAGCTGTTATAAAGTACCGTAATCATCATCATCAGCTCACTTTTATGTGCCTGGCTCACTGCCGAGGCACAAGAGGTCCCTATGGATGCAATAGAGAGTGCAGACTATAAATCACCACGTGGGCCCAGTGCGAATTAGTGGTTGTTAACGACTGTTTATGCAGCTGCCCCCCAATTGTACTATTTATTTTGATCTGAAACTAATCTGGAACGCTATAGTTTCAACGTTTATTATTCTGCTAACTACGAAACTATAGAGTTAATTTCGTAGTTAGCAGAATACGAGTACGCTATAGTTTCGACATTTTCGTATTCTGCTAACTATTAAACTATAGAGTTGATTTCGTAGTTAGCATAATAGCGAAAACGTTGAAACTATAGCGTTCCAGATTCGTTTCAGATTAAAATAAATAGCAGAATTGGGGGGCTGGAACCAACGGCTTTACGTGCCTTCCGACGCAAAGAGGAGCTCGAGATAATACAGTTTTAGTCACCCATCCGACAACCTCAGCACTCGCAGACCGCTTGCGCTTTAAGCGTCTCCTTTATCGACTAACCAGTCTAACCATTTGTGATCGGCAGGCAACCGCATAGTGTTCGCGGGCGACTCCGCAGGCGCGAACCTGATCGCCGGCTGCACGCTCAAGATCCTGTCGACCGGGCTGCGGCGCCCGTCGGGCCTGTTCATGGCGTACGCGCCGCTGCTGGTGAGCTTGTACCATCGACAAATTTAAAAGATATCCAGTTACAAACATTTTTGCCTTAACGTGGCGATCGTAGTTAACTCCGCCTGCCATGAAGATGGCCATAGAATGACCAATAGTAAACCTTCCGACCTTTTTTTTGTCAAAGCCATTTGTTTTAGTTTATTGTTAAAGCTTAAGGGGGTGCAGCGCGGACGCAAAACTGCGAGTTTCAAGTTTCTTTAAGATAGCGAGCGAGCGGCGCGTGGCAGTGTTGTGACAGCGGCGCACGACTACAAATACGCTCGCACACTAATATCTGTACAGAGTAGGCTGGTGATTTAATTGGAGCAATGTTTACTTTCGAAAAATCATAGACGTTTGGGTAAAAAATAATAAAGTCTTAATATTTTCATATTCATATTTTTTATTGAAAAATAAAACAACAGTGGCCTGCGAAATATCAATACAAACATTTTGATTCCGGATTATTGTTTCATGTGCTATATTTACAAAGTTTCTGAAGAAATAAGTTTTTAAATATCATTACTTTTACGTATTTTTCATGCAGTTTATGGGTATTTGTTCAAATTCCAAGACAACAATGACCTTGTGAAACGATCAAGCTAATTTACACTAGTCCTTTTAATGTATATGACCTATTCAGCGCCTAGCACCAGTGACTTAAAAACACGTAAATTTTTGAAATTCCGCGCGGCACTCCCTTAAATAGAAATTCATTTCTTTCTTAAGATTCCTAATGGTGGATATCCAGAAAATTTGTCAAAAACAAAAGGGGCGGGTATAGCCACTGACCCCTGCACAGAAAAATCGCCCTAATGGTGGATATCCAGAAAATTTGTTGATAGTACATGTAGTGCTTTACAAACGAACACAGAATAAGCTCCGAATAGTTATTCCGTGTTTTGTCTCTTTTACTCTAATTTGAAATGACGTTTACATGACGGGAATAAAACACGGAATAACTAATGGAAGCTTATTCTCTGTTTGTTTGTAAGACCCGTAAAGTTTTGCAGTCGAGAATGTAACCGGTCGACTTAAAACTAAACGAAATAACCTTCGGTTTTTGAAGCGCAAAATCCAGCGTCCATGTTACCGCGTATGCCGAAACGAGCTTATACGCGCGTTTAAAAACGCTAATCTAAAAGCGCCCGTATCATATAGTTTCATTAAATCGGCGTACCACATTTCATCTCATCTCATTTTATGTCCCCACTGCTGGGACACGAGCCTTCCCTATGGAAGGAAAACGGGCCGTAAACCACCACGCGGGCCCAGTGCGGATTGGTGGTTGTTAACGACTGCTAATGCAGCCGGGACCGACGGCTTTACGTGCACTCCGAAGCACGGAGGAGCTCGAGATGATACATTTTTGATCACCTATCCGGTGTCCGGCCGAAAGTGGCATAACATTAGCAATCGCAGACCTGGTAGGCTACTCTTGACGCAAACTCAATCTCAATACAATTCCAATGCGATTAATATGTATCGATATTGGGATAAGTTTCGCAATTTCGGAACGCCCCATCTCGATAATAATTTGTTCACTCAATTTCCACGCAATTTAATTGCAATGTAGCGCTAATATCGCTTTTAATAGTGCCATTTGAATTTTTTAGGTTTGGGATTGGAATTGTATTGAGATTGAGTTTGCGTCAAGAGTAGCCTACCAGGGGGCCGACCGCCTAACTCTCTCGCTTTCGATCGCTTTGAAGGCGAGGCGAGAAGGAGGCGTCATCTTGTCATTTCGAAAGGAATATGAAAGCAATGTCGAAAGCTATAGACTATAGATTTCGATATTATTCGATATTATATTAGAAGGCGAGGCGAGGGCGTCGCCTTCAAAGCGATCGAAAGCGAGAGAGTTAGGCGGTTGGGGGGCAGGCGCGTTACCCACTGCGCCATAGAACTTCTCGGCGTATTGGTTAGGATAATTAGAGCTTTGAAATTTGTATAAGATATCGAAATGTGAATTGGCTCTAACGGGTTTTTTTAACTTGTAGGTGAGCTTCATCCCGAGCCCGGCGCGGCTGCTGTGCCTCATGGACCCGCTGCTGCCGTTCGGGTTCATGATGAGGTGCTTAAAGGGTGAGAAAGGTTTTTTTATATGACTACGGGAACTATTTAGGACATTGTACTTCGCTGGTTTAACTTTATTTACTAACTAGCTGACCCGGCGGACTTCGTACCGCATTTTTTTTAATATAGCCTATGTTTTTCAGCGTTAATGTAGCATTCTAATGGTGAAAGATTTTTTTTAAATCGGTCCAGTAGTTTTTGAGTTTATTCGTTGCAAACATACATACGTACAAAAATACAAAGCTTTCCTCTTTATAATATTAGTTTAGGAATAAAGTATGCCAAGTCGTATTTCTTATGTCAGTTCTGACAAATATTTAGTACAGTATCTTTTGTTATTTTCTTTTATTAATGATTTCGTGCTGTTTATGCTTGCCAGTGTCAAGTTAATTTTATTGTTTGTGATCCAAATCAAATCAAATTATGTGAATAAACGTGGAACAGCAACAAAATTGCTTACAAATAAACTTCTCGATATGAAAACAAAACAGAGCAAGGTAAATATTACCCTAAAGCGTCAGCCAGGAGTACGTGTGTCCTGTGACGCCGCCAGCGGATACCTAATTCGTTATACTACGGCAAGTTTTTAATCAACGGTAATAGAAAGAAGACAGTGAACTAGAAATCCGCTCGTCACGTCGCAAGCCGCCAGTCGTCGCGGCCGAGTGGTCACACATACTAGTATTGCCCCTTTGATGTTCTGCTCACTTACTGCTTCATTGGGTTTTTGTCTGATCTCTCTGAGGTTTTTTTTTTGTAATGTTAATGTTTGCTGCGCAGACGATGACAATTGACAGCCGCAGTGATGGCAGGTGACAGACATTGGTTTTGATTTTATGTTTATTTTATCTGTTTGTCATTATGTCAGGCAAAGGCATCTCTGTCCTTCAGCCGAGCTTTATAAAGTTCTTGTGGCGTGCGATCTTTGTTTTTGATTTATTGTTACTGTATTGTTTTATTGTGTACACGTTAATGTTTGTAATGTTGTATTTGAATAGTTTTTATTTATGTTTTTTGTTCCGTGTCGTATCGACCTCTAGGTCCCGCCAGAATACCAGCGCTGCAGCGGCTATTGTCGTTGTAGCCTATGCTGAGGCTGGGGCCTAGTTGGCCACACTAAAATTTATGTTTTACTACTTATGTACCTATCTGTAAACTTTTTTTTATTTTTTTCCTATGTTACTGTACAATCTGTTTGTGGTCAATAAAAATTCATTCTATTCTATTCTATTCTATTCTATTTGGTTATTGTAATAAACTCAACAACAATGGTTGGCCAATATAATTTTCTAACTAACAGTTCTATATACCAAAACCATTAATCAATTTTTTATTTCGTTCGGCGCAGTGGTATGCGTAATGCATTTTCTTTTGTAAAATAAAAGGGGTTCGCTTCGGCCGTCTTTACGAATTGGTTTTTTTTCTTTACAGCATACGCCAGCCCGAATGGTAGTAAAAAAGATGACAAGCAAGCCACCAATCCACCGAACGCTGTGTCGAACGCAACCACGCCGCTGGATAGCAACGGATTCCTCAAAGTCAGCCCGTCACAAGGTACCACGAACTGCTATTAAAATAAATTGAACAATATTTTTTAACACTCCTTTGAACTTACAGTTTGTACTAATCAAGACAAGTGTAATAATGTATATCAACTTCGCACACTGACAGTTTCATTAATTTTGCGTTACGATACATGTTGCGGCACATTATCGGTTTATCGATAAATACCGATTCAGAAGCCTTTTACTGGGTAAAACGAATAAAATTACTAAAACTTTCAGAAATACAGGAAAACGTGACCATTTGTGTGTAAAGTTATTCGAAATCGAATTTGGAAAGTCCTTGATAGAATTCAAAAAACGACTTAATAAGTCGTTTTTTGAATTATTTATTACTTCTTTGACTTTATTTATTACTTATTTGACTTTTTCTTACTAGCAAACTGACTGGTTTGAATTTTTTCGCTGCTAACACTAACCATAACTAACTCACTCCTATTGTAGAAGGCATAAGCGAAGGCCCTTCGTCTTTCGAAGAGGTTTCTCCATCTGATCTGGCCGAATTACAAGCGCACAAGTCTGGAAGCGAACGTAGGAAGTCATCGGATACCACCATTAGTGCGGCGTCGTTACAGAGCGAGCACACTGCTACAGGTTAGTATTGTTTTGTCAAACGATGATTCCTAAAGAGTTTTAAAACTCCCAAAGACAGCAATCTAAACCTCCAAGGTAATAAAACTCGAAATATCATTTTTTCATGTTTACATAGAATTCTAACAAAATTCTCTTGTGAACACGAGATTGTGCCTGATTCGGATAAGATGTGTGTTATAGTTTTTTTTTTTTTTTTAATTTTGTTGATGGCTTTGTGCGATTAGCACATTTAGCCAGTGTCAAAGTAATTTTTCTAACAAGTAATACATAAATAAACAATATTTATTTTCTGTATGATGATGATGAACGATAATAGAAATGAGAAATGATATACCACCCAACCCCTCGAGTATCTCAGTAAAGATGTGGGGCTTTACTAAGTCCTCGGGCGGACTTCTTGAGAGAATTTGAAAAGTGACGTTGCACTGTTTTGTTTCATTTGCCAACACTCATGCACACTCACGAACACTTAACGGTTAATAATCCACCATTATTTCACATTAATATTCGACATAACACAAATTTTAGAAAATAAAACAAAACCGCAGACATGACTCTTCACTTTCCCGCCAAGAAGTCCACTGTGTTATAGTTATTTTCTACTATCCTACCCAGTGAGCCGGTGTTGCCAATGTAGAATTTAGTTTACCCGATCTTTGACGAATATGTTGCCAATAATAAAAAATCATCAACACTGTATACTTTAAATAAAATAGTAAAAAATTAAAATGAGACAGTGGAGGTAGAAGTTTCTCTGTGTTACAATATTGTTTTGTATTTATACTAATTATATTGAAGGTATTACGTCAGCTCGTAACGGTAAAGTCAAGAAAAAGTATTTATTCAAGTAAGCTAGCTCTCCAGATCCAGTAATAATATTATAGAGCGGCCTTTCATACATACCCTTGGTATCGTAAGCGTCAATAAATTACGGTAGAATATATAACAAGAAATTAAACATTATTCTATGTCTCTTTAAACAGGCATCACTCCACCAGAGGACAAATCTCAGAAGTACGTGTCAGACTTCTTGGAGCGGTACGTTCTGGACAGCGACACAGATTCAGAAGGTCGCAGGATCCCCGTCATCAAACAGAACCTTAAGAACAAGGATGAATCTCACAGGTCAGCCTTCACTCTATTCCAAGACAGTAATAAATCTTTGGAGGAGCTCGATGGCGCAGTGGTTAAGAGGAGCTCGATGTAGAGATGAAAGGACTTGAGGTTTTTAAGTTCTTTAAAAGGAACTCGACTCAAGTCATACGGTTAACAACTCAATGAGTCTTTAAACCCTGAACCCCAAGCCTTATTTGAGTCCAAGACTGGGACTCGAGGTCTATTTTAAGACTTGAGTCATTTTGAAATGACTCGGAATTTTAAACGACTCAGTCTCAACGAAAAGGTTCGAACCCTTTTAAAACGACTCGGTTCGCGGGAGTCTTAAGTCGTGAGGCGCGCTTATTCTCGAATACTAAAATAATTATGGATATGTATGTATGTATGTCGTATTCACACGCTAATTATTAAAGGTAAAAGAGGCATATTTATTTTTGGATTTTAAATTGTCACGTGTTAAAATACGTCTTTTGTTGTAATTTAATACGGGTAGACAATCAATATTTAATAGGATAATGTAGTATTCTAATGGTGAAAGATTTTTTGAAATCGGTCCTGTAGTTTTTGAGTTTTTTCTTATCAAACATACAAAAAATATTTTCTTTTTTATTATATTAGTGTAGCTGTAGATGAATTACCGTTCCTGTATTGACAATCTTTAGAATTCTTTTAACATTTCATACTTATTTTAAAATCTAACAAATTAATAGTTAAGTGCAAGTTACGTGGCGCCATCTCTTGACGAATGATCTATGGCAGTTATAGAATATTTTTAGTGAGGGTATTTTGCTGCGAACATTATTTTGCAAATAGATTGGCATAAATATAGATACACTTGCTTGTTTACTGATTGCAATAGTAATTAGTTCCCGTTGTTTTTGTTGTAAAATATGTTATTTTGGTATATGTAGGTACCGTATAAACATTCATATGCATTTATTAAAAAGTAGTTATTTTAATATTACAAACAGACACACCAATTTTATTTATCTGCATAGGTAATTTTTGAAATTGATAAAATTTTAAAACGGCGTTTTAGTTTTTAAATTTCTTTTAAAAAATTTTTTGTAATAATTTACAATTACGATAATTATTTTTAAATTGTAATAACAAAAATATTTAGTGATGCAAAAGTAGAAAACTCAATAAAAATGCAATGACCAAGCACTGAAGTTTATTATTTTATAATCTCATGTTAAACAGCTCATCTTATGTTAAACGACTCGAGTTCTTTACTAAAAGGCTTGTGGCTAAGTCGTTATAACTGTTATTAAAAGACTCGAGTCGTTTTATTTCAGAGTTGAACTCTAATGACTGAAGTCATCTTACATTAGTAAAAAGCCTCAAGTCGTATTTTTTGAGTCGAGTCCTAAAACTTGAGGCGAGTTTTGATTGAAAAGGTTTAAAAACCTCGAGTCCTTTCATCACTAGCTCGATGGCGCAGTGGTTACGAGTGCTGAGGTTAAGCAACTTTCGCAAAGGCCGGTCATCGGATGGGTGACCAAAAATGTATCATCTCGAGCTCCTCCGTGCTTCGGAAGGCACGTAAAGCCGTTGGTCCCGGCTGCATTAGCAGTCGTTAACAACGTTTCCAGCTGACGCACATACTAATAATTATAAGATTATTTTTTTTGTTTTTTTTTGGATTGTTTATCCGCAATAAACTATTATTATTATTTAATAATAAACTCTCTTAGCTCTAAACTATTGCTGAAAGCACTGCCTGTTGGATTTCATCTCCGCCGCTAGGAGCAAAACAACAGAAAAAAAAGCGCAGTAGACAGTCTAAACATGTAAATAGACTGGTAACAGCTAATACAGATTAAGAGTGCGCCGACCAAAAAAATCCAAAAATGTAGTCACGGTTAAGTTGATATAATTGAAAATACTATCGTGTTAAATAAACAAAATATATGTATATTTAGTATCTAAGGGAACGTGTTTACAATTAGTCCGATCCATAAAATCATAACACACTATAGTTTTTTTTACAATATCATTTAAAGTTGGGCAAAAATCATGAAAACGAGTGGCGGCGTTTAGTTGATATCTTATAGTTTATCTAAATTATTGTACCTCTGATTTTGTCTAAACAATCACCAATGGTCTAAACTACAAATCGTCCGTCTTACATTTTCGATTTATCGAGCGGTTTTTTAAATTATTATTTTTCAAATTAACACGTTAAATTCTCCATACAAAATTAGTATGGCCGTGCGGCATCAAATAAATATGGACATTTTAAATAAAATATATGACACTTGTCACTTACGCCCTTTAAGGAACCGAAGTTTCGCACCGAATTAAGTAACCAGGAGGTCTACTACGAAACGCCGATTCCGAACATTCGAGCCCGACCGAAACTCGACCGATGTTTACAATATGACCCTACTCTGAACTATGTTCGGATGATCTACAAACCTTCGAAACCATAGACAATCATCGCATGAATATCGGAACGAATGAAACGAAGTGTTAGGGCAATCAACTTATCGATGTTTTATCGCTATGCTCGTTTGAGTATTTTAATTAAAGAAATACGTCAAACTAATAACTAAATTAAATTCATATAAACAAATTAGATAGCTATGTGTCACATTGACTACTTTAAGACAAGAAAACTAAATATTTCTAAAGTTTTAGGATATTTAACAAAATTAAAGCCGTATACTATTAATCCCTTTGTCTTTTGTCCATTGAGATATTTAAAAAGTATTGGATTCGTTTAAACTTTTAGAAAAGTTTTAGAAGTTTCAAGCAACTCGACATTGGCGAAATTATTTGTGTTGAAAATACACTCCAGAAGCCATAACACAAGAAAATAATAATAAAGTTTCAAGCATCATGTCGGCGGCTCAAATAGAGACAATCCTCGACTTCCTTGACGAGCATCGAGACTTGGCAAAAGGAAGTTTGAGGAGTGTGGAGGGCCGAGTGCGTTCCCACAGGTTGTGGGAAGAATTGTGCACAACCCTTAATGCCATGGGTGGGTGCACTAAAACCACGAAGCAGTGGCAGAAAGTAAGTTTTATCCATTGTAATATCAGTTATATTGCTTGACATACGTAATAACATTAGTAGAATCTATAACCATTATTTACCTATAACATCGTTATATTATTACAGGTATGGACAGATAAAAAGTATCTGGCCAAAAAGGCAGCAGCCGCTGCACGGAAGTCTGCGGCTGCCACTGGTGGTGGCCCGTCTACAGCCCCACAACTCTCCCAGTGGGAACTAAAAGTGGTTTCCATTATGGGAGAGGGATTTGGTGAACCGCAGACAACAGCGAGAGTGCCTGCTTTTGATGAGGTAATTTGAAACATTACTTGAATACCAGACACAATAGAATTTTTATTGTTATCGGCCACCTGCTGGTCGCTTGATGCACAAGGGGTTAATGAACTCGATTTTTTACATTAATGTTTGTGTGTATGTACTGTATACTACTAATAATAATGTAATATACATTATGTAATTCTTCTCTTACTTATATGTAGATGTAGATTCCATAATTTACTGTATGATAAAAACTTAAGTTTTCAAAATTAATAGATATGGATTTTGAATAAATAAATACAAGCTAAAAACAATGTATATAATTAATATTCGAGTTTTGTTTGTAATGCAATAACTTGTATTTTTCAGCAAATGAGAAACGAACCGCTCGCAGAGGAAAGAGATCTCATTCACGGTATGTAAAATTATACACAATATAATTTAGTGTACAATAAGGTTGATCTGTGCTAATGGTTACTTCATAACAAACTGGGTTAAACATATACTATTCTGTACCCCAGTAGATCTCACAATTGTTATTAAATTCCATTATCCAATTACAGACAAATCTCATTTAGGTATATATTTCTCTATAGTAAACTTTTAATTACTTGTTCATCTTGGCATATTATTATCTTTTTATTGAAATAGGAGTGCATAAAATGAACTAATAATTAAAACAAAGGATTCTGATTGGAACAAAAGGACTATTAAATAATGATTTGTTGTACCTAGTTACCGTCTGTGTTCACCTTCTTTCAAATTACTAATTTTATTAAAGACATACCAAGATTGTTTACTAAATTGGGCAAGTTAAGGAAAACGGCATATACATTACCTAGTATTTAAATAATTTTACAGATCGTTTGCTGTTGGAACCTTAGGCAGAAGAGGCAACAGCAGAGAGACCTACTGACCTACCTATCCCTGACCAAAGTAGAAGAGTACCAGTTCGACATTGTATGTATAATATATATTTTCACAATTTTTAATTTTTTAAATTTATAAAACTCGAGGAGCTCGATGGCGCAGCGGCTAGCGCGTTCGGCTTGCGATCTTGCCCGCTAAGCAACTTTCGCAATGCCGGGTCGCCTGATGGGTGACCAATTAAAAACATCTCGAGCTCCTCCGTGCTTCGGAAGGCACGTTAAGCCGTTGGTCCCGGTTGTTGTCGTAAGATGGCAGTCGTTAAAACCCACCAACCCGCATTGGGCCAGCGTGGTGGGTTATGGCCCAATATCCCCACGTGCTACTGATCATGTGGGAGGCCTGTGCCCAGCAGTGGGACGTTTATAGGCTGATGATGATGATGATGATGATGAAAACTAAATGGTCTATTTTTATTTGATGTTTTTAATGTGAAAATCTTTTTATATTATAAATATTTTTTACGAGTAAACACCTTTTATAAACTTTGTTTACAACATAAATAAAAACATGACGTTAATATAAACTTGTTGTTCTTTGACAGCCACACATACTAGGAGACCTCGGCAACAGCTTCTCCCTCGAGGTGATGGCTCAGTGCGGGACCGATTGTTTTGGGTTGAAGATAACCGCGCTGAGCGAGAGGAACGAACAATCAGGGAACTGGCGGGCATCAAGGTGGCTCTGTTGGAGCTGTGTAGTCTTGTTAGGCAACATTTGGCACATAATTAAAAATCTAGTACCTCAGGTAGGTACTAGATTTTTAATTATGTGGCAAATGTTGCCTGAATTTTTGCCATGTGTGTGTTTTTTTCTTTTGTTTTGTTTATAATGCAATAACTTATCAAAGTTATCAATATTTCTGTGATTATTGGATACAAAGTTTTTGCTCATTTACTTTTTTATTGTTTTATATCATAGGTGTTTAAAATAACAGAGCATTGTTATGTATACCTCTACCAACATTTATTTCAGACTGATTTTTTTATTAGATGTAAGCTGTATAATTAAACAATACTTCTGTGATTATTAGATACAAAGATTTGCTTATTTACATTTTTATTGTTTTATCTAATAAGGATTTAAAATAATCAGAGCATTGTTATGCATACCTCTACCAACATTTATTTCAAAGACTGATTTTTTAATTAGATGTAAGCTGTATAATTAAACGATACTTCTGTGATTATTAGATACAAAGTTTTTGCTTATTTACATTTTTGTTGTTTTATCTAATAAGGATTTAAAATAATCAGAGCATTGTTATGCATACCTCTACCAACATTTATTTCAGACTGATTTTTTAATTAGATGTAAGCTGTATAATTAAACAATACTTCTGTGATTATTAGATACAAAGATATATATTACTTATTTACATTTTGATTATTTTATGGTATTAGGATTTAAGCCAACCAGTGCAGCGTTAGACCTCTACATGTACCTTTATGTCATTTCGTAACAGTGAAATAGTAATTAAGCCTAATTACTAAAAGGATATTGTAATGTTATCTGTAAATGTTTGTTTAATTAAAGTATCATATCACATCAATCCTTTAATTATAATTTACTTAGATTATTATTACCTTTAGTGAATGGTTGATGACCTGACATTACTCATCATCTAATCTAAATTAGATAGTAAAGGACAATAAACAACAAATTCAAATTCAAATTCAAAATCATTTATTCAGTTTAGTAGTAGTACAAGTAGCTCTCGGTTCATCGGTTCATCGGTTCTCGGTGCCATCGGTTCGTAAGTCTACTCTGGGCGGGAGATCTTGTACTGAGAAGAACCGGCAAGAAACTCAGCAAGTGTCCAGCTCTTTTCTCCCTTTCAGCGTCAAAAATATTGGAAAATGCCCTATCATAGCAGGACACTTTCCTTTACAAATAAACACAAAACATACTTATAGAAGACAGCCACATGTAAAAGAAAAACAAAAAATAAAAAATCTAGGTTAATAAATTTACATGAGGTAAAAGTTTCAATTTCCACAAAGTCATACAGCTTCTTCAACAAAAAAAGGAGTGTTATGTTTTCAGGGTTTATGTATGTATGTATGTATGTGATGTTTCTTTTTTCCACCATAACTTCTAAAAGCCTGAACCGATTTAGATATACCTACGAGGTATCGTTACAATCCTTGCATCATTCCGACTAACATAGGCTAGTAAACATTTGGAAATTCCACCCTTGGGTGCAAATGGGTGCAATTAACTTCACAACTTTAACAATAGTAGTAATAAACAGTGCAAAAACAAAAAATACTAACTAAAACAATAACTACTAACAGCAGGATATAAACTAGCTGATACAGTAGCTATGAGTAATAAACAAAAGCTTTATAACAAGTAAAGATTACACCACATTAATGTTAATTGTACAACTGTAACATAAAACAATTTATGGTAAATAAAAATAAATAAATTAGTAATAATAAATTAGGGCTAATTTCTATTTAACAATTGTACAACTCTCTCTCTTGCTCTTTGTCCTCTTCTCAGTGCTTTTGCAGATGATATGACTGGCAGTGGCATTGACTCACTGGTTTGGCGCGAGTTTTCAGCCTGGAGATCATCCTCAGTAAGCTCAGGAGCATCAAGTCCAGCCCTTATGCACATGTTATGCAAGACACAGCAGGCTAAGATTATTTTGCCTGCTGTCTCTGGAGGGTAGTGTAACTCCCTCGCTGCCAGAAGACACCTCCATCGACCCTTTAAGATGCCAAATGTGCGCTCAACGGTGGAGCGAGCACGCCGATGTACTGCATTAAATCGGCCCTCTGGACTGTCTTCTACAGCATTGGCTATTGGTGTCAGTAGATATTCTCGAAGAGGATATCCTGAATCACCTATAAAGTGAAACAATTGTCATTAAAATTTGTGTTTTCGTATCGTGGTTTGTACACATGCATGTACTTATAGGGTTAATATACAGGTGAAATTTGATATTAACCTATCGAAGATTTTGTGTGATGGATGTACAACAAAACATACAAACTAGATAGAGTCAAATTGGAAAAACTAAAATTGACCCTACAAGTACTTAAACAATTTTAATATGTTCATCACAATTAATTTTTTAATAGCTTAACAATCAATATCAAGTGTGGATCAAACCTTACTCCCACATTTTTTAACATAGGTGAACAGTACAGCAGAGTGGGTAGCGAGCCAATGGAAACAAATAATATTTAATTAATACCCAATCAATATAATATACCTAATAGGTATGTTGTTTCTGTTTGCAGACTTTCCAGATGACCCTTAATTACGCTCTGTGACCATATGAACGAATCGTGGGTCGCTCCACCATATGATGCATCCACATTAAGGATCTCACAGTCGCTATTGCATATCTGAAAAAACATAATATAAAATAAACTTTTATTTCATACATTACATTAATATTGTATTTTAATGCTGCTAAATGTATGCCATTATCTTACCACTTGTGTGTTAATCGAGTGAAAGTGTTTCCTATTAAAATATCTCTCCTCCTGCTCATCAGGCCTTACTATAGCTACATGAGTGTAATCAATACACCCAATCACGCCCGGTGTATGATAATGCTCATAAAATCTGTAAGAAAAATTATGTTTAAATCCTCGCGCGCCATATGCACTACCGGTAGTGCATAAGGTGGCCCGCTAATTATACCTACGGCGGCGCAGGACGGATTAAGTGAATGTTAAATAATTATTGTTCCCTAGCGACCCGCGCAGGACTTCGTTCCTGAGAGAATTTCGGGAATAAAATATAGCCTAAAGCACTAAATAAATAATATTTATAAAATCATTATAACTCACTTCCTCTTAATAACGTTTCTCTCTATTGCATTTTGAGGAAATTTTATGTACTTCCGTAGAATGCTGGGTGTATTGATGGCATCTGTGACCTCCCTCAAGCAGCGGGAGATAGTCTGCTGGGCCATTGGTGCGTCATTATTTTGCCCCACAGAACCTTGGTAACTGCCCCGAGCATAGAAGTTCAAGGCAACAAGAATCTACAATACAAAACAGTCTAATGTATTATATCTAAGGAAAAAACCTCTATAAAAAAAGTGTTTTACAAATTTAATATAAGTAATTTAGTCGCGGGGTCTATTCCACGGCGATTGCGTTTTGCGGGCAAAAGAGGCACCACCTCCTGGCAGAACTCCTCATAAAGTGCCCGACTGAGACGGTAATTCGATATGAATTCTACGTCGGGCACTAAATTCACACTGAAGGAGTCGCAGGTGCGTCTGCGATCTCTTCGACGCTCCAAACGCTCTTCAAAGAGAGCCAATTCAATCAAACACATACGTGCTGCCATTTTACTGCAATTATAATCACATTTAACTATAAAACAAACAAACAAAACACACAAAATTGCGTTAAATAAATAAAACTTTCTACTTACGATAATCACAAGGTAACTATTTTGATAACGTGAATTTTGACAGTAAATCACCGCCAAAACATTTGTCAAATTCAAATTATCGTTCGGACTTCGTGCGTTCAGAGTAGGGTTTACGATGCATCAAACGTCAAACGAAGCTCGGACGGAATTAATGATAAGTGCGGGCCGACCGACCAAACGATAGAGTTTCGTAGTAAGAAACGTGCGAACAATCGGCCGATACTTTGAGTTGCGGCGTTTCGTAGTAGGCCTCCTGGAATCGCCTAACAGAAATGAAATGAAATATATTTTATTTGCGCTTGAGAAACGTACATTTTTGGTCTTAATCTAATTTTCTTCTCTTTCTCAGCTGACAGTGTAGCATGCAAATAGCTTATACCTTTTATTTTATAAATAACAATGACTATTCTAATTACATACATATAAAAATACAAAATTAATTCTCCAAATTGTCAAAAACCAAATTAATTACATTACAATAAAATTCAAAATTAAACTAGAAATTGTCTGTCAGAGTTATCTTGACTTGTTTGTTTAATTACAGGGAAGCGGAGTCCGAAAACTCGAGTACTCTCGTTGGGGAACCGCCTCTAGTAGAAGATTATGACACAAGAGATAATAAGAAGAGGATAAAAACTCGGTAATTTTTTTAATTGCTTCTTTTCGTTGGTTTAGCTACAAAAAGTTAAGGACCACAGAGGTTTTCGTCGACAGAGTGCCTAGTGTGATTTGCTTACTATCATTCGATTACGTTTACGAAAATTTGTATGGTAAAATGTCGCCAGAAGGCGCTGCTTCAATGCTATACTCATTTTCGTTTTGGTTAATGTGATCGATCGAATGAAACTCACGCTAGGCGCCCTGTTCTCTTTGTAATCAATATTAACAGCAAGTACTGACCAATATGCTGATGCAACACCGATCTCAGTCTTCGACATATCGGTTTCGTTTCTCAGCGTAGGAGCTGGTGATAGAACACAGGGATAACTTAAGTTTCTCGTCGCCCCTAAAAGTTCGGGTAAGCTGTAAAAAAAATGTACCAAATTTATCATACTTAATGTATTCGATGGTTTCGATATATATGATTTATTATCAATTCTTATTATTACTATTATTTTACATTTTGTAATTAATTTAATAATTTACTATTCTACCTTTTTTATGATTGCATTCAGTGGCGACCTATCATTAAAATAGCAACTATCTTTCGCCGAAACAGGCATAGCACTATTGTTTTGGTGTATAATAATCAGAGGTCGGAATCCGCCGGTCATTCCAGGTCCGCATTCAAGTGTTGATTGGGGGACCCTATTTTTAAATTTAGATGTGATTATGAAAGAAAACTATTAAAACTATGGTTCTATTTATAAAGCTTTTTTTCTGAATTATCTATTTACACACAATGCAAACTTTTTGCTTAAAAAAGTTCAAGAGCATATCACTAAAATGTTGTTTCCGATTTCAGTGGTCAACAACACTAATACCCACTTTTTATTTTGAGAGCGTAAGCGAAGTCAGTCAAAGTCATTTTCCTTCATAGTCTTAAAAAATATAAAAAAGGTCACCAATCAATACTTGAATGCGGAACCTGGAATGACCGGCAGATTCCGACCTCTAATAATAATATATGATTGGACGTCCTCAAAAAAAAATTTGTACAATAAATGCAAGTATGTAGTTTCTATAGATTTTTTTTAATATTAATTGTAAATTATGTTTGTTATAGGATAAGCGAGGCCGCTTCAGGCTTGATGGGCGCGATGTCCTCCCGCCTTGCCTACATCACAGGATCGAACAGTATAACGAGACCGACACAGGAAGAGTAAGTGACCCTTACAAATATGTTTAATATTAAATGCCAGTTTTAAAATACCCTCATACATAGAACATCGTTACCCGTACCGAATATTCGTCTTAATTTACATTATCTCCAAAACTTCATTACTATAAATGATAATTATAGAAAAGCTAAAGAAAACCGACAAAAGGTATTTATTAATCTAATAGGCTATTTGACAGGTTTTAGAAAAATATGTTTAATGGTTCATTATAGCATAATATATTTGCAATTTGATTAATTCGTTGTGAATTTCTTTATATTTTATGAAAATCGCCAATAAAATTCAAATGAATAAAATAACCGCCAAAACGATGCATGCAGGTCACGTGATGTCGTGACGTCAGTTGCATGTAAACAAACTGTTAGCTGTTAAATCACACCGTACAAAACTTCGAGTGACTGAATCAAAGATGATTTGCTTGCAAATGACGTCACGACATCACGTGACCAATCCCGTGCGTTTTCGATCACGTGGTCAATCATAAATATTTAAGTATTTTATAAATGATTTTTTTTATAAAAATTATACTTATTTTATAATTATGTGCTGGATAAATTGTTTTAAAAAATGTTTACTGTTAAGTTAACAAAAGTTTGATCTATATTTTCATTGTAGTCAAATACCCTATCGTTTGACGTCCACAAATATTTTTAGTAAATAATGCTCTTGAGCCTGCCTATTTATATAATAGTATAATATTTAAAAAATATATATTAGACAACATCACATACATTGTTGTAATCCCAAGGTAAGTAGCTAAAGCACTCGTTTATTTATGAAAATCAGAAACAACGACGGTACCACCCAGACCCGACACAATATCGAAAAGTTCGTTTTCGACATTGACCCGACCGGGAATCGAAGCCGAGACCTCAGAGTTAGTGCTGCCCAAAGTCCGGCGTGAAAGCCACGCGGCTATAGAGGTCATCTGTCGTAATATTTTAAGGCAGCAAAAAACAAAACAACTCATTGGAATAATGTGATCAATCAACAATGCTATGGCAAAAATGAAACATTATTCAATGTTTATCCTGACGTTTCGAATCCTTTGCAGGATCTGTGGTCACAGGGAGACTGAGGTGTTGGTCATCTCATAATTAGTTAGTAGCTTGTATACCCTCGTTTAAATTTAATCGGGTGCGTTCCGTTTAACGCAGAAAGAGCTTACAGTATCTTTTGGTCTGGCAGTATGGTGTTGGGGCTGGGATTTAATATTTTGTATGATGGGGTCCCAGGCTGGTGGTAGACCTACGGACCCTGCAAAGGATTTGGAACGTCAGGATAAACTCTCTCTCCGTCCATAGGGAAGGCTCGTGCCCCAGCAGTGGGGACATAAAATGAGCTGAAGATGATGAAACTAATGAATCCAACACCAGTTCGGATTTTGGGAGAGCGTTCAATGAGCCTTAAATGTGAGATTCAATGCGTTGTGTCTGAAACTACAGTATGTTTCAGTTTGGCGGTCCGTACGAATCTGGACGCCTTAATAGCGCGCAGTCCGTCAGACGAGTTCATATTCTCGGTGCCGCGCGACCCGTTCCTCTCCCCGTACTGGGCTGACGAGCAACTACTCAACAGATTCCCGCCCGTCCGAATATTGGTGAGTCTAATTATAAAATATAACTAAATAAATAAATATTTAAACTATCATGGCCACTTGCATTAGAGTACTTATTAAGGGGGTGCAGCGCGGACGCAAAACTGCGAGTTTTAAGTTTCTTTATGATAGCTCGCGAGCGGCGCGTGGCAGTGGTGTGACAACGGCGCACGACAAGAATACGCACGCACACTAATATCTGTACAGAGTAGGCTGGTGATTTAATTAGAGCAATGTTTACTTCCGTAAAATCATAGGCGTTTGGGTAAAAAATAATAAGTCTTAATATTTTCATATTCATATTTTTTATTGAAAAATAAGACAACAGTGACCTGCGGAATATCAATACAAACATTTTGATGTCGGTTCATTGTTTCATTTGTGCTATATTTACAAAGTTTCTAAAGAAATAAGTTTTTAGATATCATTACTTTTACGTATTGTTTATGCAGTTTCAAGGTATTTGTTTTAAATTCCAAGACAACCTTGGCCTTGTGAAAGGATCAAGCTAACTTACACTAGTCCTCTTAATGTATATGACCTATTCAGCGCCTAGCACCAGTGACTTAAAAACACGTTAATTTTCGAAATTCCGCGCAGCACCCCTTTAAGTTTGTTTTTTTTATTTTTATTTTATTAGTTTAACTTTAATATTGGCTCTCTGAAAGGCAATCGATTTTGGTGGTCTCCTAGCAATATTTTTTCTAAACACCCAAATGGTTATTGATATAATATTAATACCTACTAGATATATTATTTTTATGATTGGAGTAAATTTCATATTTATTATCATGCCTAGTTAAGGCTAGTTATAATTTAATTTTGCATTTGCTTAACCGTAAATTACTGTAATTTTATTAAGGCTGCACGGATTGTATCCTAAGCAATGACAAATTAAAAAAGATAGAATGTGAGTTTGGACATGAAGCTGTAGATATACAGCTTCATGAGTTTGGATTGGCATTGACAGATGTCGTTCGCATTAAAGACAAACAATACGTGTGTGTCAAATACATGGTAGTGTGTGTAATGTTGTTTTTGTTGATTTAATGTATTTTTTATGCATAATTTAAAAAAAATATTAACATTCCGATAACTATATAAACTATAAGTGTGCGAAATTTCATACTCCTCCGTCATTGTTTATTGTTTATATTAAATTTTTTTTTGTATATACTATGTACCCAATAAACGTTTTTCTATTCTATTTTGTATGTGTTACTTATACATAATTATTACATTTAATTTGTCATGCAATTGTAATTTAAATATTTATATAAGTGAAGTTATGCGCGTCAAGCGCGCATAAGCAAGCAGCAGTTATCATAAATATAAGTACACAGAGGGTACTAAACCACTAGGACTGTGACTTGTTTATTTTGATGTGACGTCACAATAGAAATATATAATTAAAAATTGCAAAACAAATTAAAGTTAATAATTATGTCTAAACAACTCCGTTTACAAGATCTAGATTGGCTACACTTTGGATCTTTTCATTTTTACCACACTTTTCTGTTACACGTTGTAGAATAAGCCGTTTTCCGAATAGGCCTTACCACCATAGACAACATACATACGTTTCGGCAGGTTATACAACAGACCGAAGAGTAGAGTCATATTTGCTACCAGCCAAATTGCTTAGCGTTTGTAGACTATGAAAAAGCGTTCGATTCGATTGAAACATTATTATTTTCTTATTTATTTAACACTTTATGTATATTATTACATTATAGTATATTATTATTTATTTTTAAATAAAACTTGACAATTCTGATATTTTTATAAATATTAATTAATCCTTTGACTGGTACAGCGTAATTTATTTTTCTTTAGATTTAGATCCTATTGCAAGTAAATAACCATTTTTCCACCACCAGTGAAAGGGTTAAGATCGTCTGTCCATGACTTTGTTAGCTACATTGACTAATGCTCACTTCGAGTAAAAAGTAGATAGAAATGACTCAATTTAGAAGAGTCTACGATAGCCTAATGGTAGTAGGGCTTGCCCAGATTGCCAGAAGGTTCTCAATTAAGTCTCAAACCTGAAAATTACATAACTTTTTCTGATTAAAAATTAGTAATAGTTAATTTATTTGATACAACTTCAGACAGTACACCTGGACCCGTGTCTCGACGACTGCGTGATGTTCGCCAAAAAGCTCAAGGGGCTAGGCAACGTCGTCGGCATCGACGTGCTAGAAGGACTACCGCACGGGTTCCTCAATTTCTCACTGGTAAGAAAGTAGTTTATAATAAATAAATGTTATCTACACTCACACCAATTATCTAGCCCCAAGAAAAGCTTCCTTAAGAAACTCGTTATATGGTTAACTAGACAACGGATAAACATACTTAATATACTTAAATACATACTTATTATTCATAGGAAACACCCAGACCCGAAACAATTTAGAAAAACAGGTATTTCTAAATTGATCCGACCGGGGATCGAACCCGGGACCTAAGAGATGGCGACACCATGAAAACTGTTGTGCAACCCACTCGACCAAGAAGGTCGTCATCAGTTTGTGTAGCTAACTTCGCATTTAGACTCCGCTTCAGGTAGAATGAAATCCTTTGGCTACTCTTTAGGTGGGTTGGGTATCTATCAACTAATAAGTAATGTATGTAGCCTATAGCTGTCCCATTGAGACGACCTCCTTGGTCGAGTGGCTTGCACATCGGTTTTCATGGTGTCGCCATCTCTGAGGTCCCAGGTTCGATCCCCGGTCGGATCAATTTAGAAATACCTGTTGTTCTAAATTGTTTCGGGTCTGGGTGTTTCCTATGTACAATAAGTATGTATTTAAGTATATTAAGTATGTTTATCCGTTGTCTAGTTAACTATTTATAGAGTTTGTTAAGGAAGTTTTTCTTGGGGCTAGATAATTGGTGTGAGTGTGGGAAACATTCATTTATTATTATTTATCATTGGTAATGGCTTAATCATTTGGCCTAGTCTATCTAATCTGAATATTTAATTATTTTACATACATGCATACAATCACGCCTGTCTCCCATAAGGGTAGTCAGAGACCTGCCACTTGCTCTCATTAATTTCTTTATGCTCGCCGGTTCACGGTACTTTTGACCTGGCATACAAATATTGCAAATATAAATTATATTTATATTTTTTATTTTAGATGGCAAAGGAAGCTAACGATGGATCGAAGCTGTGCGTAGAGCGCATCAAACAACTCCTGGATCTCGAGAAAACGCCCCCCGCGCCGGCTGATTCCAGCTTATGAATGTTCGGCTTGTGTTGCCAGCCTTAGAGCTAGCTAAGCTACGGCTAACGAGTTGTGCCTGCCTTTAGGTTGATACGTAAATACTCTTTAGTGTTCCACTACAGACTTATTCGCTTCGGAATTTGAAAAATAAAAGACTTCCTCCTCTATGGAAAATACGCGTATGTCGTGTTGTGTGCTCTGTGGTTTGTATGCCGATTCCAAGATGGCGTCTCCGTCGCTGCGTGTAGAGATACTCTTAATGATTAGTGTTAACAAAATGTCTACTGTATAAACGTTAAAACTGTACGTAGGTACAGAGGAAGGCCAAAAGGTTCCGAATCGGATGTAATAGTAGAATCTCTGTTATTGGCTGTAATTGTTTAGCGGTGTTTTTATTATATAAAATTTGTGGTATAAAATTGTAACGTACTCTTTTTTAATCAAAAGGTTACTTTGTTTGGTTTTTAATTACCTTTGGTAGGATTTGGTGGGCTGTTAAATTAATATTACTTTTATTCTGTTAGGTTTGATCTGTAATTGTAATATTATTATGAGACATTTACAAATACTGTATGCATTTACTTTGCAATTATTATGGTTGACTGGCACTGTACAAAGTTCACCCTACTTTAAATATTCTTACCATCAAATATTATTATATTTTATACCTCTTGTAAATTAATATTTTTATTCGGCTTTCAATTCGATGCATCGTTTAATTCATCGTCATTAAGATACATTGTAAATAAGATTACAAAACTTGGAAAACGCTTATTCAGTTTAAAATTAACGTAAATAGGAAAATTTGCAATTGAAATAGTAAATTTTTTTTTGTAACTTCTGTCATTTGTCAATGACGTGCCTTGGTATAATTTAAAAGTAGACATTCATTGGCTGCTTATGTTGATTAGTAATCAGCTGATTTTAAAGAACAACACCTTTATTTTATTACATTTTAAAGTTACTAATTGAATTTGTTTTGACTACTACTATTTTGTTTGTCTGATTATTATATGCACTAGCGGAATAGTAGATTAGGTCAAAATGAATATGGAAACTATTGTCTGGTGTATTAACATATTCATTAATTATACAACTAATTTGTTAAAGTAGTTTAGGGCCCGCGAAATGGAAAGGTATTGAGGTGGTCCGCGGACAGCAACTTTGATTTACGATTGTGGCAACAGGCAACTTTCAACAAGCGGTTTCTACAGGTGTCTCAAAATTAGTATGTCACACTGATACCGAGGCAGGTGGGGCCTCAGATGCGTCGAACAAGCCTAGAATAACTTTTTCATAGAAAAGTTTCATGAGTTTAGAGATATGAGCAATTTCAGGATTTTTTTTTGCGAGCCCTTTAACTTTTTTTACGTCTACGTCTTTGAGAATAGTTACTTAATGATGAAACAAAATGTTGTTTCGTCATTAAGTGACTTATGCACATGATTTTTCTACTAAATAATGATTTAGTAAAAAAGTCATGTGCAGAAACGGCATATTGATAGTTTCTCTTAACTTTATTATCACACAAAAACAATGGCTTCGACTTTGAGCAGCAACCGTAAAAAAAAATTACTTTAAACTTTTCTATGGACAAGTTAAGCTTGTTCGACGCATCTGAGGCCCACCGCGATACCTACCTCCGGTGTCAGTGTGACGTTCTAATTTTGAGGCACCCTGTATATAACCTAAAGAAACTGCGCAGACATAGCAACTCTAGTTGCGAGTTTCGATGATCGAAAATAGTTGTCAGTTGCTGCAATCGTTGATTTGCAATTTCCGCAACCTGCAAATTTGTACTAGTTGTGCCAAGTTGCTGGTTTCCCCGATTAGCAATCACTGACTGTTGAGCATGGATTTAAAAAGTTTATTTAGTGTGTTGGAAACCGTAAACTGTTGCTGCAACTGGTAACCGTCAACTTTAGTTGAAGCTTTTAAAAAGTACATAGTTTCCGCAACTAAAGTGTCTCTTTCTGCGCAGCGCCTAAAACAACGTAAAATAATCGCTTACACTGGTTTTACACAATTATTAAATTATATTTTAAAAATATATTATATTTAAATTGTAATTTTTACTAAATAAAATGTTGCAAAAAAAGTTTTAACGTAACAATTATTGCTAAAGTTTTAAATGATTGAAGCTGAAAATAGCGCTTTTGAATTTCGATAGGATAACCAATGTCTCGGTAACTCCGTTGGAAGAGCTGACGTTGATAACAAATTAAGGTCGTCGATTCGAGTCAGTTCAACTAGTCGTCTTTTTTCAAGTAAGTACTATTCTCAGTTTCTATATTCCTAAAGTACCTAGTAGTAGTGAAAGTACCTGTTAACTATACGTGTGTTCAATGAATTACTTTATCATTTAATACGATAAAGCAGAACAAAAAATAAAACAACATTTTGTCAAAACTTGTTAGACCAACAAATAGATTTAGATATTTTAAGTACCTAAGCTACTAAAATACCTACTTAAATAAATAAATAATGAAAAATACATGTATATTTATGTATTCTATCAACCAGTTCCTCTGTCTATTTAGCTGAGTGTAAGTATTTATATTATTACTATAATTCACAAAGTAAGCTGTAAAATTAACTTACAACGCGTATTTTAACCATATCGTGTAGAACGTAGAGAACAAACAGTATTACGCTTGATACAAGTACACTGCATCCCGTAAGATATTATGTTGTAATGCTCAATTTAATCGTTTTCTTGTATTTTGATATTCATAAATAGTTGTGATTAAATAATCTAATTTTAATGGAAATTTAATCTCGTGTTGAGCTCCTAAAATACCATGTTCATATTAATTATTATTAGTACATGAACCTTGTAATCAGTTGAAACATTTTATAATAATGTAGTTGAGTGTTGTTTTTTAAAATGAATAGGTATTTTCTGTTAAATGTTAGCTCGTCATTTTAATGTTATTTACTCGTATATTACAATTTAAATATGTATTAGGAGTTTCGCATAGAATTATTTTATGTTACATTAGATGAATGTACTTTAAACTGAAAAAGAATATGAAGATCACTTCACAAAAATTTTGATGTGTTGCGAAATGCATTTGCAAAAAAAATTTACTTTTGGCCGATTATAAAAATTAAAACAGCCAACTTTGATAGCAATCACCGTACTGTAACATAATATATGGCTGTTCAGTGAGAGTTTTATCGTAGAATTCTTATTGGCATTGGATCGAGGCAGGGCTTCCTAACAAATTTAAAAAATAATGAATTTATTTAAAACACTTGTTTACCACTAGATTGATCACTAGGTTTAAAAACTCCACTCTCGGAACGCATTCCCGCTATTTCTGTAAAGAGTTGGGGCTTTTACAATCCGAGCGAATATATTTGCGACGCGCACTAATTAGGTACTCAATCTCTTGATTCCGAGCGTCGCAGAGAAACTAGTAGAAGACGAGGCAACACTTCCGTGATGCCATCCTCTCTAGAAACCTGAGGACTTTCTACCACTGCGGTTTGAGGGACTGTTACTAGCTGCCCCTAAAATGCTAAGCATGTGTACACAGACTACCGCAAACAGTCAAATTTCTTTAAATGACTTTGAACTCTATGTATATGGCATATGGTTGAACATTTATTAAAGAAATATGACAGTCTTGGATAGGTTAATGTGCAGGCGTCTGTACATTGCAGGGTTTTTTTATACCGTTAAAAATTTTGTAACTATAGTTCTGTCAAACGAAGATACCGTTAAAAAAGGTAACGTTATACTTGGTATCGTTACTAAAGTTATTGTTTCAAAAGTTTTGTGTGCTATGCTGTCCAATACGTCAAATAAAATAATGGAAGAAATACTGTTTGTTGGTAACGAATGGAATGTTAAATGTATTTTATCAGCTTTTGGTGTCATTTGTTTATATTAAAGTGAATGATAATGCAATATGTATTTAACAATGTCTGTGATAGTGAATTGAGGCTTTGTGAAAGCATTAAATAGTATTTGAAAGTGCACGATTATAAAATATTTATTGTAAAATAATATTCTATGTTGTCATCTGTTTGTGTAATTTATAAATTTGTAAAAATGTATTTAACAATATTTTTATATAGAATAAAGAGAATTGTCCATAAAATTATTGAAGGTACTTTTAAATCAAGCAAGTTTAATTATTGAGAATAAATGCATAAAACAATCAATCCTGGCCTTTGAACGGAATTATTTTGAATTGATAAATAGATGTAATAATTATGTGGAAACAATAAAATGGAAATAAAATCACATTTATAATATGACCAAAGATGTCCATAGTAAAAATCAACTAGTCACTACGACAATACTGTACGTCTTCTTTATATCAATAAATTAATGCTAACTTATTAAATTATCTTTTAATTCTGCAACCTGTAAATCACTTTTCCATTACCGGTTTCTTAATAAATCAGAAACCCTTGTAGTTTCGTTGTTTCTCTCTGTCCATCATGGCAAATTACTTTCAGTTTTAGTGCTATTTATGAGGATAATCTCGCCATTATAATAGATATCTCACGCTGCACCAGTTATCTTCGCGTCTGGACTCAATTTCCACTTAGTGTGATGGAGTAATTTGCCGAGCTATCTATAAAAAAATGAAAATTAACGCAACATGTAAAAAATTAGAAATAGACATGGAAAATTAAAATGTTCAAATAATTTTTAACGCAAATTTTGTTGCGAACAAATTACAAAAACACAAATGTTGAAAAAATTTCCACGAGCAGGATTTGAACCTGCACCCTTCTGACATACCGGGTCAGGTGCTCTTCCAATTGTGCTATCGTGGTTAGCCGAATAATTTCGGCGGGTAGGTTAGAACCACAACATTTCAACACTTGTTTTTGTAATTTGTTCGCAACAAAATTTGCGTTAAAAATTATTTGAACATTTTATAAATAGCTTGCCTACTTCTTAACTGATCTTTAATATTTGTAAAAATGTTATGATCGGATGTTAGTGACGGTAGTTGTTGACATTGAATGGGCGCCTTTGGCTTTCAAAGTAAAAAGTGTTGAATAATTTCGGCGGGCTGGATGGAAAATTAAGTTTTGTGTCTTTCTATAAGCAGGATTCGAACCCGCACCTCCTAGCAATCCAGTCAGGTGCTGCGCTTATCCAACTTCTGCATTTTCATGTCAACTACACATCACCAGCTCATTTTTATGTCTCCCCCTTTCAAAATGAGCTGATACTAATTAATACCTAATTTAGGCTTTTGTACATAATAAATGTATTGTTAATAAATGAAAAAAATAAAAATCGTGCGCTTCGACCACGATAGGCAAATTTGACCCTTAACGCCGATTGTTGCGCCTGTTTCAGGCGATCGTGTTAGGCCGGATTTTTTTAAATTCGCTTTCTAACTCTGAATTCTTCAAGATTATCACCGTAATCAGTGCCGTCGAAGCGAACGAAGCGGCAGCGGCAGCAGCGATGACAGCTGGAAGCGAAGCAGAAGCTGAGGCGTTCCGAAGAAATAACGAAATAAATATCGACGATGATCATAATATTAGTCGACGACTCGTTATAAACTATGAGTTCGGCGATTTGTCGAGATTCCGTCCCGAGGGACGTCGTGTCGCGATCTCGCTCTGAAAGGGCTAAGGCACGAGCCTTCTCTATGGATGGATAGGGAGAACGGACCATTAACCTCAGGGCAGGTCGTACTGCATCCCCAACACGTGCGTATTATTAGCTCTCTCGGTGGGTGTTATAGGTTTATATAGTGGATTAACGATAACCATTATTTTTAAATAATCTTAGGGATTTTAGGACTTTTACATCGAATCCATCACAAAGAGAAGCTATATATGTTTTGCTTACTTACAATCATCCACTCATATTTTTTATTGCTTCGTAGTAGTTGACAGGAGCTTGATGGCGCAGTGGTTTAACGCGCTGTTATACTAACATTCGATTAACATCCCGCGCTGTAAGTACAATTAGCGCGCCACCTTACGTCTTCTTACGACCGTGCGTACATATGGCGCGCGGCGGTTTAAAGTCGTGCGAACAAAGTTCCAACCCAACGTATAGTTGGTTGGAACTTCATTCGAATGAATTTAAAATCGGCTCGATTCGTCAATAGTGTATACACATCCGTCGATGTGAATACGAAAATGGTTTCAACTACTAAGCCGCTACAATATCGTTACGGGAATCAGGGCACTGGGGCCTTACCATGACCATAGGCAGTATTACTGCAATGTTATAGTTTCATGAGTTTCGTTTTCACAACAACTGCAATAACGTTACAATATTGCTTGAAGAGGATGTCATACTCTGTAGCCGGACCACTATTCAGTACTCAGCTACATTTAACTCAAACGGTAAAAAAATGTTATTGAAATAATATGAAGTGTTAAACGACACGTGTCGGGTATCGGTGTTGGTGTGCATATTCGCTTGCATTCATTGTTTCTTGCGTATGAGCATTTTTTTTGCGGGCGGGAGGGGGCAGTGCATGCGTACTGCACCTAAGCTGGATAAACAAGTGACTTAGCGGAATTAACACTACATATTATTTCAATTCCATTTTTTTGCCTTTATACGTTAAATGGCAGATTCTGGAAACGGCAGATTCTGGAAATGGCAGATTCTTTAAACGACAGATATTGTACAGTCGTCAGCTAAAAACTAAAGTTATTAGACATGAGTTTTTTTGTAAACATTGGTTTTGACCAAAATTTAATTTAATATGAACGTTTTGAAGTTGCTACTGCTTTGCAGCTCTTTTTTACTACCTTTCTAACAAATAAATTAATTTTAAAAAAATAGATGCATAATTATAATAGTTTTGTCATTTTCCAAATGCAAACATTTTGTTTACTTTCAAAATTGGCAAATTTTCAAAACGTAAAATTGAAGAAAAATGACTTGTATGTAAAAGGAAATAAACGCAGGAAATTCGACTTGGCAAAAGATCAAAAGATAGAAAAAATTATCCAATGTACTTTGAATAATGAAGTATCTACATTAGACTTAGAATGGTTGTTGTGTGAAAAAAAGTTAATTTTATAAGAGTGGATAAGGGGAAGGGGGTACGTTTGTAGGGACTGGTAAGGGTGCACCGATTGGACTTTTGTTATTGAATTTATTTTAAGTTATATTTTTAATTGTAAATTTTTCCTTTAATAAATTATCTATAGAATTAGGACGTTGACTGGTACTGTACTTCTGCCATTTCTAGAATCTGCCATTTAACGAATAATTACATCATATGGTACCTTTAGCATACCATCACATGGTAAGCCACCTGACTCTTCGGCTACCGACGCCTTGAGTGCTTAAACCTTAAATGCTATAATAGTCAGCTTGATTCCTATTAATGCACAAGCGCTCGGTTCCGCGGCATTCATATAGATGCGTTTTACGTAATACATTTGCCACATACGATTTGATAATACAAAACTATAACTATGCTCGCATTGGTTATCGAATTGAAACCATTTGTGTGACGCATTAATTCATAGAATCCTGACGCGTCAGACGCAACTCTTTATAAAATGGATTGGTCAGGTTTCTTCGTTTTAATCCTTTGGTCAATAAAAGGTCAGGACAAGTATTTTATTATATTGCAAGATAATGCCAATATATAAGAAAGGAGGTACAGATAATTATACAGGAGTTACTAAACACTTGTATGTTCTATACATAATCATAGTATGCTACTTCTAATAATTTGCCAGACAGAACTAAACATGGGTGTAAAAATGGAAGAAAACAATAGTAAGTGTATGTTAATGATGATATTTATTTATGCTAATGCTAAGTTGCAGTGAATATGATGTATTTAACAAATATTTTATCAGAAAGAGTACTGTATGATAAGACAAAATTGACTTTTTGGTAACAGTTCATGTTATAGTACAATGACTTAGTTTAAATTATTTACTCTTTTTCTAGAAACCAAGTTAAAATCATTTATAAACAAAAATTTAAATAAAAAATCAACATAATCATAAAATATTTGATAGCCCAATATGTAGTCATGGTGCACATATAAGCAAAATTTGATAAAACAGGTTTTAGTTATATTATCAAAGCATAACAATGCCAATTAAAACTATTCCATTCCCTACATACTTGCATACAAATTAATGAACCAATTAACTGTAATTCCATTTCTCTGAAAGCACATGTTCTGAAAATGTAGGTACTGAATGAACTCAACAATTTAAAAAATGTATAATACTACCATTATTAAAATACACAAGGACAGTAAAAAATGGAAATAAATCTTATAATGACATTGATATAGTTAAAAGAATGCCTAGAGCTAAGTATTATTGTATTTTTACTGATATTCAAGTCATTGAGAGAATTCATTTACAAAGCTATTAAGACAATGTCATATCCTGTACAAGAATACACTAAATTACTCAAGACACAATCCAAAAATGCAATATGCATATGAAACCTTCCTTTGACAACATGCGAGCATTAACTATGGAAGTATTATGTACAACACTTGACAATCAGAGTCCAGGATTAATCAGTCAATTTTATTTATTTTATGGCCTCAAACATCTACACTCATAACTTATTGATTAACACATTCTTCGTCTCATTTTATCAAACCAGTAGTTAACCAAGTGACTTAAGATTTAAAACACATTGTATCACTCGCTTTCACTTTAACAACAGAGTTGAGGTTCTTAGGAGTAAATGTTGGGGTCTATGATTGAGCTCAATCGTGCCCGTTAGTCTTCGCATGTGGGACCGTTCCATTTAGTAATGGTGCAGCAGCAGGGTTGGTCGTTCTGATTGTTTTTTGTAATACGTGAGCATCAGCTGGTTCTATTCTTTTGTAGTAGTGTTCTTTTGTCTCAACTATTTCGAATCCAAACTTTTTGTAAAAATCTATTGCACCCTCATTATTAACTTGCACATGCCTGGAATAGAAATTATGGTATATCATAATGTTTTATATGGCAAGACTAGCTCCAAAACAATAATCACAGAGACAATTATAAGGAATGTTCAAATTTTGTGCAGTAACTATAAGTGGCAATGAGCCAAAGAACCAATCACCAAATAAAAAATATACCTACATAACCTTGAATTTGAAGTAGTAGCTATCATAGTAAACATTTGGTATGTTAAATTACTTGAAATGAAAATTTTATTGGGAAATTTTTTTTTAAACAGGTATTAACTTACAGGAAAATGCTGTCGAAATTTCCATCTTGTTCAACAAACTTGAGCACATGTTCCACCATTAGAGTTCCAATGCCCAATCTTCTGTAGGGATACAAACAGCCCAGAGTCATTATGTACAGCCTCCGTGAGTTCTCCGACGTGTCTATCCTACAGCACACTGCCCCAACTACGATGTCATTGTAATATGCTAGTTTTGCAAGTTCACCAGCTTCCAAAACGTCTTTATAAAACTTGTCATTGTAAGACACTGGAAATACGACTGTATTTAACTTTTTTAACTGTTTAATATTATGCGGTGTCACGTCGCCAAGTTCTATTTTAGCTCTAAAAACGAAAAGACATTTTTATCATATAAATTCGCATGAATTTCAATGGTCATTGAGGTAGCTGAAAATTAGTGTTTAAAATTTCTGAAGCAATACTATCACCGAAGAGTGAGCTAGGCTCTTCATAATAACAACTTACCTAGTCATTTTAATAACTATTCTATAATAAACACTACAATTTTAAAACTAATCTAACCATCTAACTCAGTTATATCACACGAGATCAATCCCGCCATCTGCCACTAGTGGTCGCTTAGCTCGCAATTTTATTTTGACAATTACACAAATGTTACCACAGTCAATAATAAACACAAATCAATTACCAAATACTGTGGCAGAGTGAGAAGGTGAGAAAAGAATCATAGTAAAGTATTGACTGAACGACAATATACCAAATCACGACATAAAAAAATTAATATCTATAATATGTTGATGATTTTAATGTTGCCACTCCATACATATCTCTCTATTCTCTCTGCACTAATTTAAAATCTTGAAAATAAGTCAATAAATATTAATAAATCAGCCAGCAAATAAGCCCCGCTATCCAACGAGGCAATGATTCTAGCTTATTGGGTACTCTACTCTACGATGGGGATGATCTGGGGTTTTATTTATAAATAGTATCCGTGCTTCAGAAGGCACGTAAAGCCGTTGGGCCCGGCTGCATTAGCAGTCGTTATCCAGCAACTCGCACTGGGCCCGCGTGGTGGTTTATGGCCCGTTCTCCCTATCTATTCATAGGGAAAGCTTGTGCTTGTGCCCCAGCAGTGGGGACATAAAATAGGCTGATGATGATGATAAATGGTGTTAGATAGTTTTTGAGAGTATAGTTTTAAGTAGTTTAATATTCTGAAAACCAAATAAAAATCTTGAATTTTTTTGCTACAATTACCCTGGTTTGAGACTACATATTAGGCTCCTTAAATGTAACTGTCACTTTATTACAAAAATAAAAAAAGAAGAAATGAATAGGTACCGATTATGTATTTATTTTTAGAAACAAATGTCAATTGGTTAAAACGTTAAACAAATTATTTTAATTTAATAAAATATTCGCGATACGTAATCGTCACAACAATTTTGTTTCCTACCATCAGAAAACTAATTTATTGTTATGGCAGTTCTGAATATTTACGTTCAGAAATCACGTGTGTTAGTTAATGATTGTAGCTTAGCTAAGTTATAATTAGCTTTTTAATCTTAAATTTATAAAAGGGTTTTCACAATTTCACAATAGTTTTTAATGTACCTTTAAAGTATTTTTATATGATTTTATTGTTTACAAATTTAAAAAACAAAAGCTTGCCTTTGAATAAAATGTAAGTTAATGGCGCAAAATTCAAAATAATTTCAACATTCTATTGTTTCGATTTCTTACAACGTCAACAAACAATCGTCAATTCGCAGAAAACGATTTAAAATAGTTTCTAGTAGTAGTATTACTAATAAAATGATACTAAATCAATTGCGGTATGTAAAATCCCATTTAAATTTAAAATTAGTGCAGGGCCAAAACAAGTATTTCAGTTTATACAAAGTTCGCCATCAAATCGCTACGCAACATGAAACAAATGTGCCTCCAAAGATCGAATCAACCACGATAAGCAATGACGTGACTCAGGCTGATAAGCAGATCTTCGGTGAGATCTTTCCAGCGGCGAGGGTGATCCCAATGGTGTTGACTAACAAAGAACCCATTGTTTTATCATTCGACGAAGTACCGGGACCGAAGAGTTTGAAGTATTTATCAAATATACGTCAATATTTGTCTGAAGTTGGTACACAGGTAACTGCTGGAATGCTCACCGTCGGACTCAACATAGGTGCGTGAACTTCCTTTCTTAAAGTAGGTACTGATAGAATTTATTTGCTGATAACATGGCATGTATAATACCTACTAAACTTTTTAATTTAAGATTTATGAAATGTTTTCCAATTAGTAAAGGATTATTACCAAATCTAGTCTATCTGTCAAGCTGGTCTTATTAGATTAGTCTTATTCTATAATTTGCACTGTTTGGACGCAATTTCTACTGGCTAGTTGTTTATAACACTGTCATGCCATGCATGCAATGTCTTTATACTTCTCAATTACTCCACTCACGATACAAGGTCCCCTAATACCATGCCACTGTGCCTATGATATTATCCAATCTAGCCAAAGTCCCGACTCGAAGGCCATCAGCAAGCACTCCAACAAGTTGTTCATATTGTGAATAAAACTCGCACAGGCACAGACACCTAACTCTCCGGACGGAACACAACATTTAAATAAATAAAATATATTTTTTGAGTTTTCACCCGAGTTCTTTCCGTAATTTAACACGTGTGGTGAGACTCCATTTTAATTTCTATCTACCGTACATTGTACCTTTATTACTAATAATAAAAAATACTTGAAATTGGCTAAATGCTAAACGCGAAGCCATTAACTAAGATAATTAATTAAATGTGTATTAAGTATACCATGTTTTTTATTATTTGTAAGAATCCGCGATATTTCGGATCATTGTGACCATGGCGCATGCCACCTGTGTTGTCGAAATTTCGGAAATAATAAAAAACATGGTTATAGAATTCCGCTAGTAATTACTCATACGTAAGTGATCGATATTGATAGTTTAATTTTTTTTTATATTTTTTTCTTACAGGCACTTACATAAGCAATAGGAAGCCGCTGAAGACTTTGTCAGTGCTTTTTGACGAGTACGGTCCAGTGGTTCGCTTCGTGAGCCCGGTGGGTGGCGACATCGTGCTCCTTAACCATCCGGAGCACATCGAGAAGGTTTACAACACGGAGGGCGACTTACCAATCAGGTCGAATCTAGACTCCTTGGACAAGTACCGAATGGAACATCGGAGCCATGTCTACGGAGGGCTGTATACTGCGTAAGTAGATTTCTTCTGCGCTTTGTGTCAGCTTGATTGTTATAGGTCTACCCTTTTTTTGCAGAAAGTACAGGATGCATCATCACCTCATGTCCCCACTGCTAGGTCACGAGCCTCCCCTATGGATGGATAGGGAGAACAAGCCATAAACCACCACGTGGACCCAGTGCGGATTGATGGTTGTTAACGACTGCTAATGCATCCGGCACTAAATGCTTTACGTGCCTTCCGAAGCTTGAAAGGGCTCGAGTTGTTAAATTTTTGGTCCCCCATCTGATGCCGGCCTTTACGAAAGTTCCTTAACTTTAGCAATCGCAGACCCGGGCGCGTTAACCTTTGCGCCATCAAGGGCCATCCTCGAGGATGCATATTGTGAGTTTAGTTTACCATTCAACACATATTGATGAAAAGGAGAATCTTTATGGCAAAATTTTAACTCTTGTCATCATCTGTCAGGCAGGAGGCACTATAGGTACAAAATTTTCACAATGGTTAACGTGATCGAATGGTATTTAAACTTGCAATAGGCACCCAGCACATCACTTAGAGGTCAAGTAACGTGATCTTTCCTTCAGTCATGGTCAAGAATGGTCCCGCCAAAGGGACAGAGTGTACACCCCCCTTCATAACTGTGTCGGCCTCCACATGCACGGTCTAGATGACGTCTGCGAGACGTTCATCACGAAGATTTATAACATTAGAAACCAGCAGGACGAAGTCCCCAAGGATTTGTACAAGGAACTACACAAATGGGCATTTGATTGTGTTGGTGAGTACACTTGTAGCATAGAATAACAATGTAACATTATTTTTAAAAACAATACGATGCTCATATCCTAAACAGCGCAAATGTTTTTTATAATAAAAAGGTTCAATAATATCTTTGTGCAGAAGCATATTATCTCAAATCGTCAACACGTCGAGAGTTTGGAAATACCTATACTAAAAAGATTTACTACAAATATTAGAATAATAGGTATATTCATCATCGTCACCAGCTCATTTTATGTTACCACTGCTGGGCCTTCCTTATGTATGGATAGGGAGAACGGGCCATAAACCACCACGCGGGCCCAGTGCGGATTGGTGGTTGTCAACGACTGCTAATGCAGCCGGGACCAACGACTTTACGAGCCTTCTAAAGCACACAGGAGTTCGAGATGATACATTTTTGGTCACACATCCGATGACCGGCCTTTGCTGAATTTGCTTTAACTTAGCAATCGCAGACCGGGCGCGTTAACCACTGCGCCATCGAGGTAAACTAGTAGACAGACAGACTGGCAGATATTATCTGTTTTTAAATGTTTAATTTCAGGATTGGTAGTATTCTCCAAGAAATTTACCATGTTGAACACAGAGCTAGTGTACAGCCAGTGCGATATGTCCTGGCTTTACCACAGTCTGGAGAAGGCCACCGAGGCCATTATTAAGTGCGAATCCGGTCTGCACCTCTGGAAGATTTTTCACACTCCCGCTTGGCATTCGCTGGTCAAGTATTGCAATAGCCTGGACAAGTGAGTGTTATGGGCGTCCTTACCGTAGTTGCTATATGTACCTGCTTGCACATAAGACTATCCAAAACTGTCAAAACTGTCAAATTGCTTCAATAAATATTCCGTATAGATATAGTTCAAAGTCTGTTGAGGAGACAGGTGGGTTACTCTTGAAACACAATTGCAATAATCAATTTCCAATCCCAAATCTAAAAAATTCAAATGGCACTCTTAAAAGCGATAATAGAGCTAAATTGGAATTAAATTGCTAGGAAATTGAGCGAACAAATTATTATCGAGATGGGGCGTTCCGAAATTGCGAAACTTATTCCAATATCGATACATATTAATCGCATTGGAATTGTATTGAGATTGAGTTTGCGTCAAGAGTAGCCTACTTACTAAGATTAACGTTTTCAAGTGTAGTGGGCAACGATTGTGTGCCTAGTGAGACTTTTATTCACCATTCGATTACATTAAAGAAAACGAGAAGTTGTAGTGGGAAATTGCAACGTATCTCGTTTGTCACCACGAGGGTACGAGGCTGTGGCATTGACCTCACAAATTCTCGTTATCGTTAACAAGACCAAGTGGCAAATGAGACTCGCACTAGGAACCCTATGTTACGAAGAGTTACTAGCAGAAAGTGCCATTAAGTTATCATTTTACTAAGTGTTGCTCCTTAAAAAGTAACTACGGCGCTGGTATGCAGTTTTAACAAACAATTTATTTATAAGGTTCATTAAGTTTTTAATACTCTAGTTATGTTTGTTTCGGTTAAAAGAACTTTATTTTTTCATTAAGACAATCGTCACTTAATGAGAACATAACAAATACAAATAAATTGACATTGTTTAAATAAACTAATTTCATAATTATTTTTGAATCGTCCAAAACACTTTTTACTTACATTCGATAGAGATAGAGGTAACTAAAATTGGTTTTCGGTCGAAGCAGCAGCGCCACCTAGCGGACTTGTGTAATCAACTGTAAGTTCTGTTTCGATTCCATACAAATTATAGTTAATTTTATCTATATCGAATAGTAAAAAAAAGGCTAGAATATTCAACGCTTTAAAAAATCAATAATTATTTTACTTTTTATTTTTAAGTGCTACTTAATTGCAACACTAAATATTTATTTATAAATTATATTTAATTTATTATTTAATTAATTGATTTTTTTTCACTGCTTCACTGACTACTGCTGCCGCTAAAAAGCAGTCAAAAATCAAAGTAATGAAAAAATTCAGTGCTTACGTCAGCCTTCCCGGTAGCATAATGGTCAGTGCAGCCGCTCGGATTGCGGAAGACCCAGGTTCGATTCCTGGCTGGGTCGGGTAGGCATTTAATTTTTTCACTGTATTTTATAAATATTTCATTAATTATTTTACTTTCAGTTTGATTGGGAAGCACGTAATGGAGGCAGAACAAACAATCGCATTTAGAGCCAAGAATAATGAAAGTTGCCTAAGTATATATTTTTTTATCTACACTAATGTTGTAACATTCTACTTATGTTTCCAATACTTGACTTATAATTACTACTGTTATAGCGCAGACAACAAAACACTCAATTTAAGCAATTTCACATGATGGTATAATATCCACATCGATATCGTAAAATCTCATTATAACATCAATAAAACGCGATCAATTAACCTGGCGAGCCTTATGTCAAAATCCTCATACAAGTTGTATAAAATTTTGATATTAGGCTGGCTTTTGAAAACAGTTGGGTTATACGTGAAAACTTCGTCGAAACTACTAAACTTACATACACAAAACTCTTTAGTAAGATCTTGTGCCAATTGAATAAAAAAAGAACAGCGCGCGCTCGCTCCTGATTGGCCCTGCGCGCGCAGCTGCGCTCTCATTGGTTATTGGATGGTGGATGGATTGGTTTGGTTGGTAATTAACATTAACTTTCAAAATTGTACCATCCAAAATTTGAACAATTATTATAAATAAACTATTGTCAGCTTTTACTCTTGTTGTTTGACTAATTGCATTAGTGAAGATAAAGTAGTGTATGCAACTGCATATAACACGGGTATTAAAACACTCGTTACTATTATGAAACTCGCTGCGCTCGTTTCATAAACTCACACTCGTGTTTTAATACCCTTCATTATATGACAGTTGCATAAACTACTATAATAATATTAGTAGTAGGTAGTACGACCTTGATATATGAGTAATTAATATGACATTACAAGAGACCGGAAGAAGAGGAAATAGTGTAAGGAGGCCTTTGCCCATAAGTAGGACTTTTTTTGAGCGTCTGCTGTTGGCTGCGGACTGCCTTTACAGCCTCACCGGACGTTTTGGGAGGCGGCGAGAAACTATTGAACACCGTCAGAGAGTTTCTAGAGGGAATGGCATCGTTCAGTGCATTCCCGTCCTGGATTCGGATCAGGGAGCTGAATTACCGGGCGCCTCTGAAGGCTAGGACCTCGGCTCTGGTGGACCAGATCGTGGGGGTGGGGAGAATCGCCCAGGTACATAACTGTACCTGGTATAGAAGTGCGTGTGAACCGGGTCTTCGTACTCTTGTTCTACGAAATATGGTGTCTTGGGCTGATAGGTACATGAGCAAACTTACAGCTAATATAACAATATAAATAGCAGTACCTATGTAGTATGTTTTATTTAACTAATTTGCTGTATGCGTTGCCAGGTAAAAATGCTTTAATAACTTCCATGTTGTTGGGCGAGGAAAGAATGGCTGCGGAGGACATTGCAACTATTATTATGGACATGCTTTTGATTGGAGTAAATACGGTAACTACCATGGATTTTTATTTTTATTTATCTCCTCTTTTACGACAGATAGTTTAAAAAAAAAACCTTTAAGAATTTGTTCCGGGACTGTATGATGGGTGGGATCGAGGCTGCGACATCTTGTGACAGTTATCACTAAGTAAAGGTGAAAGTGTACTTTGGTTGCAGATTACATCTTCAATGTCCTTTCTATTCTATCATCTCGCTAAGTACCAAATGGCCCAAAAACTGCTCTATGATGAAGTAAGAACCTTGAAAGTTGATCTAAGAGATGTTAACAGTATCAAAAAGAGTACGCCTTACCTACAAGCGTGTATCAGGGAGAATTTAAGGTAAAAAGAAAATTCAAAGACACATCTCATAGCAATCATTGGTACTTCTATATAGGTAACTATTAATGATGACCGCTACAATATGTTGATTTGCATTTGCGCCATATTCATAGCAGCGGATTGTTTACTAGTTGTCGCCCGTGACTTCGTTCGCGAAGACTACACTATCCCACAGGAACCTGTTACCGGGACAAAAAGTATCCTATATCCTAGTCCGGGTCATGGTCTGTCTATGTGCAAAGTTTTATCCAAATCCGTTTAGCCAATTTCACGTGATTTGCGGTCAAATAAACAGACTAAAATTCTAAAACCTGTTGGAACGTGTTCTGTTATCGATTCTAAGTATCCCCAGCTAACTTTTTTTCGAATGTCTTCTATATACAGACTTTCGACCCTTTTTAGCTTTATTATATGTATAGATACTTATTACAAATAAATTATTTAAAAAAAATGAAAAAAAAACATTTAAAAAATCTGTAATAACTAATTCTAATCTAAGACCGCTAATTCTCGTCAGACGACCGTCGCTATTCTGATTTACACCAATTTTATTAATTAATCTTTTAATTAATTAAATTAAAATTCTTTTAATAAAGCTTTTCCTATGGATTGATAGCGAAAACGAACCATTAACCATCACGCGGGCCCAGTGCGGATTGGTGGTTGATAACGACAGCTAATGCAGCCGGGACCAACGGCTTTACGTGCCTTCCGAAGCACGAAGGAGCTCGAGACGATAAATTTTTAGCCACCCGGATGAGAGAAAGTTGCTATACCTTACTTTAGCAATTGTAGACCGTTAAGCACTGCGCCATCGAGTACCTCACGGGGATACTCCTAGCATAATAGGTATTTTATTTTTAATGCATCTACTTAATACACAAACGAAAATTACTATCACTAAAATTTTCAGACTTGTCCCCCCCATACCTGTTATAACAAGAATCTTACCGAAGAATATAACATTGGATCACTACAAGTAAGTCACTTGCATTTAAAAAGGGTCTTTCTGTCCTTCCTTCCTTTTGTGGTTTTTTTTTTGAGTTTGCCAATTGCCTCAGACGGCATTTTCAGCTTCACTGGGCTTTTTTGGGGGCGGTGAGAAACTTAAAGGGTTGCTCAAGCCGTGTGAAACGAATCGCCTTCGGAGGTTTTCTAGAGGGAACGGCATCACGCACTAGTGCGTGTCCCCGTGCCCTACTAGATTCTCCGAAGGGTTCAGATCGGATCGGGCCTTCTGTGGATTTGAACTGTAGCCTGTATAGTGAGTGAGAGGTTCTATTAGTCAATATTATGTTTCTGGTAATGGGGATGTTCTAGTTGCACCGATGTTGGTATTGGCAGAATGCGCGACACGCAACATTTAACGGCTCCGCACGTTAGGCGATACGCGACTGCGACTTAACGCGACGACAGGCTGCGGCCGACAATTTTTATATACATATATTGTTCAAAGCTCACACTTGGTGTCAGTCGCAGAGTCGCAACAAGCAAGCGAAACTGACGCTCACAACTGTCGCATGACTGTCGTTGTGTGTGCGGAGCCATTTATATTAGAACATACTAGCGCGGCATCAAAGAAAATATATAATTCGATAATTAAAAAATGATATAGATAAGTAGGTACAGTAGGTAGTTAGGTACCTATATCACTTTTAGGGTTCCGTGGTCAACACGTGGTTCCTCCTTATAGTTTCGCCATTTCCGTCTGTCTGTCTGTCCCCAGCCTAGCTTATAAACTCTTAGTACTAGAAAGCTGTAATTTGGCATGGATATACATATTAATCACGCCAACAAAGTGGTGAAGTAAAATTATGAAAAATATTTTTTTAGGTTACCTCCCCTACACGTGAAGTGGGGATGTAATTTCTTTTTCTTGTCTACCCATAGTGTGGAGTGTCGTTGGATAGCAATTTTAAAAATATTGCGGGTTTGTGTTTTCTCACAGTTTTTGATTGAGGCATTCGTTTGTGAACTATTAAGCTTGAGTGTGCAAAATTTTGTTAGAGTCTAGTGTCCTTTTGGTTGGCTGGCAACGTGAAATTTGAATACGTGAAAAAATTTACGTTAGTTGTATATATGACGAAGTTAAAAGGAAAACTATCGCAGCTGAGTATGCTTGACAAGTTTACGAGTAACAGTCGACCAACTTCTAAAATGTACTTGGCTCAGTACAAATTCCTCATTGGTAACTACTTAAATAACGTTGTCAGGTGTGTGTAACCGGTAGTATCTATATTTTAAGTATATGAGCCATCGTTAAATAAATGTTCATAAAAGCAGTTTGCATTATTGAGATGGCCTACGGAACCCTACACTGCGCGTGGCCCGACACGCACTTGGCCGATTTCTGAACTAACACTTGAAAAAGTGATGCTTTTCAGAAGGGACTCGAACCCACTACAACCCACTTTAACGATTTAACTGCTTTCCAAATTGCCATCATGAGTTAGAATTTAGTACGGTTGACTTAACCAATGATTAGTATTTGTTCCATGCGTTCTTCACCATTTTTTGATAATCCACCTATTTAATTCCACCACATTTAATTTAAGCATTCCCCGTGGGACTCTGATAATAATGTCGACGCAAGATGCCGCGCTCAAGGAGAGCAACTACGATGACGCTACTAAGTTCAAGCCTGAGAGATGGCTCAAAACCGACGCCAAAGACTACCATAACTTCGCCTCCATTCCTTTTGGCTATGGTGCCAGGAAATGCTTGGGCCAGAACATCGCTGAAACTATGATGACTCTATTGACCATAAGGGTAAGTCTGTAACGACAGACTGATATGATAACTTAAAAACCCAATTATTTTTACATGGGTGAATGCTATTACGAATATTGGCCGGACAAACTACTACAAACACACTGGATGCCAGACTGGACAAAGTATTCTAATGCGTAATAGGAAGTAAAGAAACTTTGTTTGTTACATTAACACTTTGCCAGATGGGGACGACTTCCTGAAGGGTATTGACATACCTAGCTCTGGCAGAGCATAAAGGTACCAACCAGTTGGTAGTCGACTCCACGCAGCAGCAGCAGACAACGTGTCGTCGCTATGGAGGGAATTTCATAAATACATAGAAACCAGTAGTGTCGCGACGACACGTCTGCTGCTGCTGCGTGGAGTCGGCTACCAACTGGTACCTTTGAGCTATTACTACTGCTTAGGTATTTTCTGGTTGTCTTAAATTTTTACTGCAATAATTCCCCTTTACCAAGATACAAACCCACAACCTTTGATTTCAACATTGCTGTTAAAAGATTTAAATATAATTTTAGTATATGCTTTATCTGGTGAAGGTCGCGGGAAGTCGCTGGATGCGAGTAGCACAAAACCGGTCGTAGTGGAGATCCTTGGGGGAGGCCTTTGTCCAGCAGTGGACGTCTTTTGGCTGAGACGATAATGATGAATATGCTTTAAACTGATTTGTTCTGTTTTAGGTGGTGCAAAAATATAAACTGGAATACCACTATGGCGATATCTCGCCGACAAGGAGCTTCATTGCCAAGCCCAATAGGCCCTTAAAAATAAGATTTATTGATAGAATGTAAACATTATTGGTAGAATATAAACATTGTTTGAATAATTTCAAAAACATAGGCAAAAAGTGTTACACTTCTGTTACAACTGTGGAGTTTGTTGTAAATTCGTTCAAACAACTTAAATTAAAAGATGTCAAATAATACCTATTTCGTTTCTTTTCTGATACCATGTTATAAAACTTATAAAACAATGGATGGAAAAATGGATTCCTTATTATATTTATGCAGTTTCTGGAGAGAATGAATGAGAATGCCTTTATGCGAAATTGGCATCAGTGATAATTCTCCTAAATAAAAGCCAAGTATGTAAAGAAATAAATTATACAAGAATTTTGACATTCTTTTATTATAGTAATTTGGCTAACTTAAAACAAGATAAAATATTTTTACATATCTGAAGGTGGCTTACATCATTCAGTTTCAACAGTAATTTTTTAATAAACAGTAAATTGATACACTTAAATCTAAAATCGAAAATAGTTGTAGCATTTATAAAACTTAAATTAGAATTTGATTAAAAAACTACCGCTGCCGTCTAGATGTGAATATGTTTAGATACTTTCCTCTTGTCATCTCTTTAGCTTCTTCAAGTCCTAACTGATATGCCAGGTCATGTAGTTTCTTGACCTCAATGATGAGTCCACTTGTTGACAAAGACCCCAATTCTGTCAAAATATAAAACAATAGTATTTTATTTCAGACAAGATAGGTGTAGTACAAACTCCATGGAATTAACAGAAAGAGAACTTAAATTAATTTTTAACACATAATCACTTTACTTGTAAATAAGATTTAATTTTAACTATGGAATAGTATAAGGAAAATGCAGTTTGTAACTGATCACAAAATCAAGCCATACAAAGATCTGAAATCCAGGAACTTTGAATAACGGCTGAGAGCTCATTGCCACAAAGTTTTCTTGCATATTGTATTAATGTATAGGCACAACCAATACCTACACAAAATAAATAATTTATTTAAAGTTTAATAAAATTTATATCATATTAGGTTAGGGAAATGTATGAACTTGTTATAAAATTTCTTTGGCTATACTATTTGTATCTGGCTGGTTTTGGTATCATTAAAAGGTTAAAAAAGAAGATAATTCCAAATTCAAATTAGGAAAATGGGTGATTTTCATGTGTTTCTTACTGTCAAGATGAGTGAATCTAATGAAGAAATTCGATACATTTTAAAATTTTACTACAAAAAAGGTAAAAATGCAACGCAAGCCGCGAAAAAAATTTGCGATGTTTATGGACCTAGTGCAGTGTCTGTAAGAGTAGCACAAATTTGGTTTAAGCCTTAGATACTTTATTCTATGGTTTAAGCGTTTTCAATCCGGAATGATGTCAAAGATGCACATCGCTCTGGTCGCCCTATTACGGATAAAAGGATGCCATTTTTGAAAAAGAGGAGCAATATCGGCATATCAGTAGTTACGACGTAGCTGAAGAACTGGGAATTGACCACAAAACAGTTTTGGCGCATTTGAATAAAACTGGGTACACAAAAAAGCTCGATATTTGGGTACCTCACGAGCTCACTGAAAGAGACCTAATGAACCGTGTACTCATTTGTGATTCTTTATTACGACGTAATGAAACCGAACCATTTTTGAAGAAGCTGATAACTGGTGATGAAAAGTGAATCACGTACGACAAGAACGTGCGAAAATGGTTGTGGTCAGCCGGTCAGGCTTCACAGACTGTGGCGAAACCCGGGTTAATTTGCAACAAGCTGATGCTGTGTGTGTGGTAGTATTGGAAGGGCATTATTCATTATGAGCTGTTTGGTACCTTCAGTTTTCCACCTGTATCGGTTTCTTCAGAATTCTTTAGGCAGTGTCAGGTTAACATCACGAGAGGACTGCCAAAACCACTTGTCACGGTATTTTGTACAGAAGCTCCAAAATTTCTATAGCAATGGGATCATGTCCCTATCTACAAGATGGCAAAAAGTTTTCAAACAAAATGGCACCTACATACTTTAGTTAAATGTAAACAAACTATATTAAAAAATGTTTTGAATTTTCTTAAAAAATGCGAAGAAACTCTTTCCCCAACCTAATATAACCAAATCAAGTCATCCTAATCTTCATATATATATATAAATTAAATCTTCTGTGCATGTGTATGTTATTGAACTCCTAAACGGCTGGACCAATTTGGATGAAGTTTTGTGTGTGTTCAAATGGATTCAAGAATGGTTTCGATTTACAATTGGACCTGGTAGGTGGCGCTGCTATAGGGATCCATCATGGGATACGGGTGTTCTTAAGCAGACAAATGATTTGTTTGTTTTGTTGTCATGGAAACTGTCAACGTTTTGTTTGTTTTGATGTCATAGAAACTGTCAAAGCGGTACGAAGTCCGCCGGTCAGCTTGTTTAAATATGAAATATTCAAGCTTTTCAAAAGTTTAGCGGACCCATAAAACAGTTGGTTAAGTTATTGTTGAATATTCGTTATTATTGAATATTCTAATGTCCGTCATCCAATTGATGTTACCACATCAACCACACTAGACATTTAACATTAGGTGGATACGGGGCTCCATGCATGCTATTTGTCTGTGAAGGGAAAGCCTAAGCATTGAGCCTCAGCGTTTCTATGTTTATAGACTGATGCTGATAAAAGATAGCATAAGTTTTTTTCTAAATATAACTGATTTGACAAGAGTAAAAGTTTCATCAAAAATTAAATTATCAATTTTACTAAAAATATCTTATTAGATTAATACTTAGTCACAAGTATATTAATGTTATGACTAACTACCAGTTTTGACACACTGAATAGACTTTTTGGGTGATTAATATTTAATAATAGACTTATTACAATATAGTATTGTTTATATAAAGTTAAAACTATACTTACGCTGCATATAGTTGAAATCCTCTTTAGTAATACTTTTATTCCAGGATGGAGGAGACTGATTGCCACTTTGGAGCGGCGCAAACTCCGACACCCCAGGTACTGTGAAAGAGTCGTTCGAACGAGATCCATCATCAGCATTGACAAAATTATCATTTCCATCACCCATAATCGATGAAAGTTTTAAACAAGAACGGTTACAACGAAACGCCAATCCAATACGCGTAGCGCAATGGTGGACGGAATGACAGCAAACGAAATAAAGACAGTTCGCGCGATTTTTGAAAATCACATAAATCAAAAATCATTTCATGAGTAGATATTAATATCCCTTACTTACTTTGTTCAGGCCATAGCTCTGGTGAAGCACGGTCTAGCTTTTCGAGACTGAGCAAACTTTCTTCCAATGATGTCAGTGGAATATCATCAGCTGCAGCTTGGCCTACAACAACAACAACACATTTTTTTACAAAATTCGAAGATTTTATAGAAAATATCCACTTCACTACATTTATTATTCAATAACATAGGAGAGTCGTAATGTTTATTGTGATTACTTAAGCGGTTTTAAATAAATTTATTACCATCCTGATTAAAAGAATTGTGTTTCGCGGCCATTTTCCAATTTTTGATAATCAAATCAACTAAATGCATGCATAGACAATAAGAAACTCGAAAAAAAATACATAGCATAGACTTTATTTATGGTTTAAATTTTAGTTCCGTATTCAACGTAGAAAATATATAAGCGTCATGAACGAAAGCCTATGGTAGAAACAATTTATTTTATGAGGTCCACCCTGTAAAATTTTTTTTCTGTCTTTCTTCCGGTTGTCAACTTCAGGCAAGGTGTGTACGCCACATGGTATTTCTATGAAATTTTACATTGAAATTAAATAAAACCCGTAATTATTAAGATAAATACAATCCAAGGTAACGTTACAACTTTGCGACATTGGTTGTGGATCTTCAGAAATCTTTGATCAAGTGATAGTAATCATTGCAAATGTAGTCTTGCAGCGCCATGCTCACTGGCGTAAATCTGTATTGATGTATCTTCCGTGATATTATCTGAAGTATTTATTTCTATAGTGTTATTACAATATTATATTCAATGTATATTTTCATCAAACTGTGCTTTTTCATGAAGTGTTAAACATAACCTTACTTTAGCACAATTTATCATCATTTTTCAGATGCGTTCCGTCACATTGAAAGATGTTGAACAAGACAAGGTCGTCAAGACCGTGGCTGCTCACCTGAAAAAGTAAGTAGCCAAAGTTGCAGGATAAGAAAGACCAGTGCCATTAACATAGAAAATGTATCTTTTCTCTTCTTCTATCTTCATAGATCAGATAATATGTGGTTGGTGTGAGGTACATACTATTGTATTAATGAATAAGTAGCATCTATGACAGTAATACTTACTGGTATATCATATTTAAATTGTATCTTTTATAAATTGTTTGGATCTCGGCAGTAACCCTTTCAATGTGTACATATTTTTAACTATATGTCATGGGAATTAATTTTAAATTCGGCCCAACTTATCTGCAGACCTGTATAAGGCTTAATGCAATATTTTATGGGAACTTTATTTTAGTATCCTTTGTGTTGTGTCAGACAATAATTATGGTTGTATGTAATTTTACGTAAATTTTGTTGCAAACAAATGGTCAGTGTCGCTCGAAAAGATGAGGGGATTAAATCTTGCTTATGGAATTTTCTCATGTCTTTTTTTTTCAAATTATATCTAGTTAAATAAAAATAAAAAAAATTATAAAGTCTTTAGTAGACATTCTACTTAAACTGACATTATGAATGCTGTGGTATAACTGTATAAATAAATATCCTTGTTTTTATTTGTTTTCAATTTTATTTTGCAACTACTTGGCATTATGAATGCAGTCCTCGAGTGGCGACCGCGTACCGGAAAGCGCCGTGTCGGCAGGCCTCCAACAAGGTGGACCGACGATCTGGTGAAGGTCGCGGGAAGCCGCTGGATGCGAGCAGCACAAAACCGGTCGTTGTGGAGATCCTTGGGGGAGGCCTTTGTCCAGCAGTGGACGTCTTTTGGCTGAGATGATGATGAATGCAAAAGATCAAATAATAATAAAAATATCTTTATTTTCAGTTATACTATTCGATTTTAATAGGCTACATTTGAAACTTTAAATAGTATTATGTTTTTTAATTGCATAAAGTCAGTTGAGTTTAGAGCATAAAAAATATTATAATTGGCTAATTGGTTTGAAACATATTGGAGTTTGTATCAGAAAGTGTAAAAAGGCTCATAGGACAAAAAACGTTTCGACTTTGTCTGGAGGGTATATGAATATTTAAATATAGGCTGGCCTCCAAGTATGAAAGATTATGGACAGAAACATCAAACTGATTCATGGATCTTCTTCTATTAGAGAATTAAAAATACTTCATTTAACAAAAGACCATCTTTTTCATTACAGGACAGGAAAGGTGAAGGTACCAGAACACATGGACCTTGTCAAGACAGCTCGCTTCAAGGAGCTGGCTCCTTATGACCCTGACTGGTTCTACGTGCGCTGTGCTGCTGTCCTCCGCCACATCTACATTAGATCCCCAGTTGGAGTCAAGACTGTGACCAAGATCTTCGGTGGTCGCAAACGCAATGGTGTCACCCCCTCTCACTTCTGCAGGTCAGTAAATTTTTTCTCTTTACTATTTTGATTTTTGTCCCCTGACATTGGATTTTTTAACAGACTAGATAGATTACTATATCTCTAGTAGTGTAGTAGATTGTTTTTATAAACAAATTTCAGGGGACTGATATTTAACACTGATTTCAGTGGGCTTTTATTCTTAATGCTTCAAGTGTCAAGGGACCAGCAGGTGGTCGATCACAATAAAAATTCTATTGTGTCTGGTATTCGCATGCTCGAGTTCATACATAATAGCCGATCATTGTCAGAAAAGTTAAATGAACAAGCTGACAATATTTGAAATTTTGTAATTAGTCTGTAATCTTGCAATACTACACTAAAAATCCTAACTGGTACTAAATTAACCTACTCCTCAAGCCCACTTTTAGTTTGAAGAGGTAATAAAGACTAATGAAAGATGCAAGAGTTTTAGCTTGTTATTCTAGGTGGGTCTAGAATTACTTGTAAGCTAGCCCTAATGAAACTATTTAAAAATAATAAAAAATAACCTTTGAATGTGGAATTATTCATATAGGAAAGCTTTTTGAATTGCCAACAACATGAACATGAAGATTGAACAGCAGGATAACCTGATACTGTATCAAGCTATTTTTGAGGAAACACACACAGTGTGGATTCCAAGTGTTATACCTGGATACACAGTAAAGCTGTTCGCACTAGCCATAGCACTATTACTCACCAGTAATGTAGTTGTAGTACGAGTACATTGCATGGCTAGTTTGATTATGTTCAAATTCAACAAGGCTTAACTTGTAGACGAGACGCACTTATGTTGATACAGTATCAGATACATTGCTTCCAAGTGCTGCAAGTTGTTGCTAAAATAATCATGAAGTACCTATCATATTTATTTTTATCCTTTTAGATCGTCAGGTAGCATTGCCCGCAAATCGCTCCAGGCTCTGGAGGCCCTCAAGCTCGTCGAGAAAGTTGCCGATGGAGGCCGCATCCTCACCACACAGGGCAGGCGTGACCTCGACAGAATCGCTGCTCAAGTGCGTCTAAAGGCTAAACAGGCTGCCAAGCAACAAATTATTGTTCTGTAATTTACGATAAATAAAAAAAATTAACATATTTTGGTTGAATTTCTTTTTCTCCAACCTACTGTGTCGTATTTACAATGAAGCGCACTTTACCACAGTATAACTAACAACCCACTTAACACTACTTTAAAGTTTATACTGACACCCCTACCAACCGTTAGGTTACAAAGTAGGTGTCAGACATCCTTGTGCAAGCACAAGGGACCATCTACGTCAGGTCATAACGCCAGATCAGGACGCACCGAAGCGCATTCTTCATCCGGTACTTTTAAGACTAGTGTCTCAAGCTAGTCGCCCCGTGGTAGAGATGATAAATATATTCATTAACCATTAAAATAAACTAAAAAAAAAAAAATATCACTAACATTCAATAATTGAAATTAACAATATCAGTTGAATGGTTGAAAATATTAGTTGACGTCGCGCGGGGCGAATGGCGCCGAGCGAACCGCGGAGGCACCCGACAGACGACGAGCGACAGAGACACGACATCAGCTATCAGTTGACGTCAAATCTAAATTGACCCCTAACTATTATTAGCTAAAGCACATTTTTCTTTAATATGTTTTTTATTTTTTTTCAACTTGTCATTTATTGAATAATTTTGGATGCACTCGATTGTATGTTCTTTCACTATATAAATAAAAGTCTTTTTATTTATTACGATTTATCGTTCGTTCGCCATGTAATATTTTTAACTGATATTTTGATATGATATTTTTATTGTTTAGCAGTCGGTGGTTGATCGTTGTGTAGATAGGATTGCGTGGCGATTCGACTGCAATATCGATGTTGTTAGCTGACGTTAATTAATTTTATACAGTTCTTAGTTGATTAAGTAAGTAGGTAATTAGGTTTTCATTGAACATTAATAAAATGCCAAGACGTCATACAGAAATTTGAAGTCATTTTGAAAAATGTAGTGAAGAGGACAAAATTGCATGTTGCAGAATATATTTATAATTATAGGTCTTTAGTTTTTAATTTCTAAATATTTTTTCTTTGTTTTTTTCAAGTTAAGTTCTGTATTTAAATTTGTTTAGAATAATATTTATAGGAACTAAAATTATTAAAGAGGGGTGAATCTTCCATACATTGAATAATTACAAAAAAGTCATATACGGCAGCGCCATGTTCCGTAGGAGGAACCTCAGTTACTAATTAGTTATCCATATAATGTCACTAGATGGCGGTAGTATAGATAGCATTTTAAATTAATAAATTACTTTTAGTTATTTTCTAGTAACTTACTTATAACCATAACTTTTGTCATCTCCTTAAGAAGCTCGGTGGCCTAGCGGCTACTACGACGCATCGTGCTGTAGTAGTGATAGAATAGAAAAAGCCTAAGTTCGATCCTTCGAAAATAATTTAATATTTTTTTGAATTTTATGTTCATTTATAAGTTTTTAATATGTTTATATCAATCTTACAATAATAATATACACAAAAAAAATAACTAGTTTTTTGTAAATATTATATATATTTTTAGCGCCATCTCTCTATCCCATCTTTTTTTCTATGAGAGGCACATCTATAATATTATACAATATAGTCTATAATTATTAATGTTTAAAATTAGTATGAAGGAAAGTTCTTTGAATAGTTTTAAAGTAACACTTTAAAAGAATTATTCAATTTAACGTACATGTGTTAAAGTTACTACTTCGATAAAATTATTAACTGATATTTTCAACCATTAAAATTAACAGTTAAAAATATTTATCAATTAACTTTTAACGAATAAATATTTTCAACCATTAACGCCATCTCTACCCCGTGGACACGTATAGTCCACTACCTATTATCCAGATAGGTTACCGGAGCTGTAAGCTCGCTCACTTCTCGTTGCACTAAGAGCACAACTCGCAGATTCCACTGCTCGGGTCGTCAACTCTGAGTTGACTACCAAATATCCTCTTTGGTGGCGGAGTTGTAAGCCCACTCACTTCTCAGTACCCATCCAGGCACCTTGCCAATTTCAACATCCTACGCGGTTGGCTCAACCGGAGGTATTGCATCTAGCGGGCACCTCTACTAGTTATCCAGACTAGTGCCGGAGATGTTGGAGCTCTGCTCAGTGAAAACCACCGAGCATGACAACCAACTATGGGCAACTCACGTGCCCCGCAAGTCCTTTCGCATCGGGCCCCTCGAGACCGCTACTTGGACCCGCTCGCTGTGCACGAAATGGAAGCCTGGCCACATCAACCAGGCAGACGAACATTCCCACTTCTACAGCTAACCACATGCCACCACGAGTCCAACCCATGTCCGGAACCTGTCGGAGACGCCCGCGAAGGCATAACCGACAGGGGGCCTAGGATCCGGAACTCCCGTGGTACCCTTGAAAAGACAGCCGGACCCGTAGTTCAAGCTGCCATACCCTACCTATCAGGGTCAGTAGATAGAACTAACAGAGGGCCTACCACGAACCACGTTCGACGTATTGCCTCCCTGTCACACTTATGCACGAATTTACAAGTGCGACAGAGAGGCAACACGCCGAACATGGTTCGTGGTAGGCCCTCTGACTTAACGCTGGCGTAGTTTCCGCGCATACCGCGCCCTCCTATCTGTATCCCTTACAAGCCCTCTAAAACCGTTTCATGCGTGGTGGCCACGCACGGGTTGCCCGTGGCACTCCCGCTATGTTGATCTTCCCACTATCAAAGATTTTATAAAGAACATTTTCATAAATAACGTCCCCCACCACGGCTTGTGTAATCTGGATTCCAGTATGTGTGTACCGCTCTATTAAAATCTTAGAGCATTAAATGTATGGAAATACGCGCGTTATGAAATCATATCCAGAATTCAGAACGCTCGTCAGTATCATTCTTGCAGATCGATCGAGAAATTTATAACCAAGAAAAGGACGTAGGACACTGCAAAGAGAATTTAACACTACGTTGGACACTGGACACTTATGTATTCTGTGGTAGGACAGAGATAAATTATTGGTAGGTATTTGTTTTAAATTTTTTGGAGAAGAAAAACTATCAATAAGGCAAATGTATTAGAGGTTTTTTTAGCCAGCGCCATCGGTCATGCGAACGTTGATTGTATTTATCACAGAGAATTGTATTTATTTATGACCGAAAATTTTGAATGCGTTTTATTGCTATAATTATAATGTCCTATTATCATCATCATCATCATCAGCCAAAAGAAAGAAAAAAGGTTTTTGATATTTTATGTTAAAAAGAAATTACATACCTATAACTATCCTATTATCTATCTATATCTACTTATATCTATCTGTACTAACTACTATATTATATCTGTAGGCTCCGTCTGTAAATGCAATTTTTCTGACAAATTTTGGGATAAATATTCGTTTTATAACTTACTGTCATCAATTCTACGATTTTTGAAATTTTTGTCTGTCTGTCTGTATGTCCTCTTATAACTCAAGAACGGCTTGACCGATCTTGATGAAATTTTGTATGTAGTAAGAACATGAGATTGTACAAATAATAGGCTATGATGTATATATGTATATGATGTTGGTAAACCTAATAAATTATTTCGATAAGCATTCATTGTTCCATTAATACCGCACAGTGAAGCGGGCGGGTGACGGCTGAAATGTTTGTGAGTTTGGATGTTTGTTACTCAATCACGCCTCAACCGCTGAACGATTTGGATGAAACTTGACACATAGGTAGACCATGTCCTGACTAACATATAGAATACTTTTATCCCGAAGAATGCACGCGAACGGAGTCGCGGGCAAAAGCTAGCTATCATCATCATCAGCCGAAAGAAAGAAAAAATCAAATCAAAAAAGAAACAAAATTACTATCGATAAATTTTTTTCTTTTAGGCGTTAGGTACTTTCGACTGAGCTGTGCTGGTAGATGGCTGGTCTGTCTCTGGAGTTTTATTCTTTTTTTAGAAGCTGAATTATTTCCTTGTTTTACTTTCTTCCGCTGAATAGCCCCTGTTACATATATTGGGTCTGTAATAGGCTTTTTCGTTTAGTGTTTACGTACCTACCTACATATAGAACAAGAACATGAGTTTTAAATAATAGGTAAATACTTACTCTGCAGCATCACACATTTGCTGGGCTTGTTGTTGCTTTTACATTATTTGCAGCAAGGCGTGATTTTCGTTTTCGCATCAATTTCAATGATATTCTTGGGATTCTTCCTTTCTTATTACCCATTTTTTATTTTAGAATAAATTAAGACACTAAACCAAAAATATAAAATAATAATAATATATAACTGCAATAATACTGCTATAAGAGCTCATAGTCAGGGGGCACATTGCACAGTACGGCAATGTCGCATCCTATACAACTAAACGCCTGAAAAGTTTTTGCGAGCAAATACGTAGTTACGTTTATAGTAGAAGAAAATAGATTTGAGCTAAAAATCCAAATTTTTTGTTACTGTTCGAAACAAATGGACTTACAGGAAAAAGGTACAAACTATAGAAATATCTATACCGAGTTTAGCTTTAAACGGATTTGTAAAACTGATAAAAAATGTGTGCAAAATAAATACAGTACGCCTGCGACAACTATCAATATTCAATGTATTTATAAATACTCATTTAAATACTCTGGTATCGTATAGCTTGTTTTTTTCTTTTCAGTTTTTTCTTCTTGCAGTTATTTTTTATGTAAGTCCGGTTATTACGAGTACATAATTGTTTTTTATATAGTTGTTTTAGCAGTCGGGTTTTTGTTTTATTTTAATAATTTTTTTGAGTGCTTATATATACAGTGGTGCCATCTATCCAAAGGTTAATGTTTCAGTGCAGGCAGCTTCAGCTTTCAGCTAGCACTTAAAAATAAACAGTAAAATGTTTCTTAAAGTTTCAATTAATTGAATTTCAATCATAACTATTTTGACTATAATTTAGATTTAAGAGTGTAGCTGCAAGACATAAATCATGTTTACGTCGCCCCTACCCCTATCTTTAGTAAATAAGAATTATATATTTATATGTATGTCAAATAGTTGTAACACTATAAAATTGTAATTTAGCAGCTAAGTTTTTACTAAATATACATTCTACAATCTGTCTTTAATCTAAGCTAGTGTATTATTTACCGCAAATACCCACTAGCTAAAAGAGTTTGAAACAAAAACAATAAACGTCAACTTATTTATATTGTCACAGTTAAAACTATTTTATACGCATAAGTTTTTAAATAAACGTCGTCAACTCATTGTAACAAAGCGGCGCAGGGGCCTGCTGAGCCACAAATCCACGATGCTGAGCTGTGGAGCTTCAGAATAATAACTAAGGTTATTTATTGTTCTGAGTGTGGATCTGACTCACGCGCAAGCACGTCGCACGTCTATCTATCGATCGACCATCCATTGACAGAAGTTGACAGACAGAACACATATCATATACGACCAAGGACGTATTATACGACTAGCGTTATCCGTTATCCCAAGCAGTTTGCCCATGTTGAACATCTATAAATAAATAAATAAATAATAAATAAATTTAGTCGACGTTAAAACGACTGTAAAAATACGGTGGTTTTAAAATTACAAAATTACGGTAAATGTACACTTAAAAAAAAAGTTGACTATTGTGCCTTATCGGAAATAGAAAAATAATTTAGTAATTTTTGGTAAGTACTCATCAACGATTTTAGAAAACTCGATAAATTGATTGGACGTGCTTGTGTTCACAATTCACAGATAAGAGTAATCGGATGAACGGACACATTCATTCGGTTAACAACCTACCAGTCCCACCTCTAACAAATGTCAAACTGACAATCTCACTCAATTCGGAGTTCACTTCTCACTTCACTTCAGTCTTCAATTCATATTTTTGTGGTGTGCAGTTTTATTGAACTACCTTGGATGAATTTCAATATTATGCAGTGATCACAAAATGTTGGTGGCATTCGGACGTCATATTGGCTTTATACTTTTAGTGTGTATATTTTCAAGTGTATTGTGTTTGCGACAATATGGGACACCGGGTGGTACTTTGTACGTGGCAGAAGAGCAGCAGAGCTCACAGAGAGTAACAATAATAAACAGATTCGAGGAAGGCGAGCATGATTCTCGGCTGGAAAGGAGAAAACGGGATGCGGTTCCGACACAGACACAGACACCCGCAGTACAGAAAAATATAAGTACATGGGTAACGATCCATTTCCTTGTTATGTTCAATAAGCCCCCTTTGTTATTTTGATTTGTTGCTGCGGAGGTTCGCCGTTGTCACCTTACGCTTGTTTGTGTTTTGATATCTACTTTCTACTATTTTTATCAGTGACGTCGTATGTTGAGTGAATGGAAACAAAAAACAATTTTATTCTTTAATAGATTTGCCAAAACTTTGTCTAGGTAGGTAAGTACCTTTGTTTTTTTAAAGTAATGATAATGAATGACTAAGCACTTTTAAAAAACAAGTTAGAGTACTTTAGCTATATTCCAGAAAGTATTGATTATTTATATAAATTATATTATAAAGCAAAACATTCACTTTCAATAATTTAAATATGAGATTGTATAATTTTAATTTAATAATCTATTTATTTACCTATCTTATTTGTTGGTATCATAATATGTTATCATGTGATTTGTTTCTTCAAGAGTACCATCCAGGAAGTACCTTTTAATAGTAAAGAAATAAGTAAAGTGATGAGGTTCATTATCATCAAATATCTATTGTATAAGAAAACTCCAGTAACTTTATCAGTACAACAATAAACCAACACACATTAAAATATTCTATGACTAGTCATGTGGGTTTGTTATTACTTATCTTCAAAAGTGGCTGCAATATTTTTCATTAAGTACACATTAAGTACACATTAAAAATAGCAGTTTTGTAATTAAATTAGCTATGTAGACTGTATATTTATCTGACACCTGCAATTCTTATTGTTCTGTTGCCAAATATTATAATGGTTAGTTTCCTATGGCTAGATTTTTTGTCAGTACTAATTAGTACATAACAACATTAAATTGATTTGTTTTATATTTCTAATAATAGTATGTTAATTTCCAAATGTTAGTGTTGTGTTAGTAAGGATTTCCCCAATTAGTGGTTGTTGTTATAGTGAGTTGATTTCTGTATCTGAAATGTTACCCTGCTTTGGGCGAATGCCTCCTCCTTTGTGGGCTGGCTTTGGCTTTTACAAATACCCTACAAACTATAAGAACAATACTACTATACCTATTTTAGTATAAAGTAACATTTAATATTTTGGGCCCACTTAAGGTTGCTTGTTCAAGATAATTTTTCACATTTTATAGGTATTGCCTGTAGAGTGTACATCAAAAAAATATTATAATATAAATGATGATATTTCATTAATATAATATGATAGCATGTAGCTGCAGGTATCCTGCTGCACTTACAGCAATGCCAAGGCTATTAACTATCTAGTGGGACCTGGGGCTTTCCCTTTAGTGTTTTTATTAAGTCTTGAAAACCCCAATGGGTAAAATTGCTGGATTGAATTGAAACAAAAACAAAACAAATAATTGTCACAATTTGTAAATGGGTTGTCATAAAGTACCCAATGGGTCAAAGCACAATAAAACTGCAACTCAGCAGGCTTTCTCTCTTCTTTGTCTTTGAGGGTAGCTTCTAAAGTTTACTTGTTTCAGATAATTTTATTCAAGGAGAGTCAAATAATTTAATTCATGTTGAATGTTGTTGTGGTGGTTTTTAATCTGAATTGTTTTATTGACAGACAACCCACCTCAATGATAGCCACCAGCAACTTATGGTGCACTGGGTGGGTGAAGGGTCAAATGTCATTATTTGCTTGGCAAGAGACTCCAGTCCACGCACTATAGGCGGTATCTCTCCATCAGCTCTCTTCATCTCATATGACTATGGAAAGAACTTCACCAATAAAACTGATAACTTCCGCTTGGGTGACACCCCTGACAGTGGTTATGCACAGCTGGATAAATTCTTCAACCACCCCAAATATCCAGAATTTGTAAGTACAGTGTAGCTATAATTCATTAAATAACCTGTGGCACTTGTTATTAATACTATTATATATTTTTAATAATAAATAAAATAAACATAGAAATTTGATATCAATTACTTGCTAATAGAATTGGTGATTAAGAGCTAAATATTCTTATAATTGTTAATTTTTCAGTGTGTTTTTGTGGATTCCACCAATAAGAAACTCTTTTATACTAGTGATGATGGTCGTATGATCCATAGATCAGACCTAACATTCCACCCAAGCGAATTAGCTTTTGATGAGGAGTTTCCTGGCAAGTATGTTATCTTAGACAAGGTTGACTTCAGTAGAAAGGTAAGCTACACTGTGTTCTTATCCAATCATTACATAAATAAAATAGCCTGCCTACATACATACATAATACTATGACTTTAGTTAGTTTCACTTTCATACTTTGCTTATCATAAATAAAAGCATGTTGACTATTAAAATCAGAATTTATCCTGTTTCATTATGAGCAGATAATTGTTCTGTTATCATACTATTTTATTAGGATTTTAATAATATGGCTATTATCCAATAATTGTTGATTACTAAATGACTGATTTAAAACTATTGTTTTAGTTATATCTCACTTTGGATGGCGGAAGGACTTTTAAAATGATCTACGGTTACGTGAAGACATTCTTCTGGTCATCAGGCCCAGGCTTTTCAAAGGTGTTCTATGTAGAGCGGTGGAAACCAGATAGAACGAGCACAGTTTTCAGTGCAAGTGATCCCACTGATTTGAACAATGCCAATGTGTTGTTTGAGGATGCCAAGGATTTTCAAATAAAAGGAGACTTCATGTTCGCGACGAAGCAGTCGAAAGAGGTAAGTGTAATAAATTTTATAAATATCCTTCTTCCTTTGCAACAATTGCAAGGCTGACTGCCTCAAATTAATGACTAAAAATATTTAAATATAAACAATGACACATTACGCACACATACATGACACACAGTAATCACAATTTATACATAGAAATATGTTTATGGTCACCATATAGGTAAACTTCCTATTTCGTGGCTGGTTTTATTGTTATATAAATTGTCTTTATGTTTTGTGATTTTGATTCTTTTTATATAAACTAATTCGACATACCTATCATCATTAATCAATGTCGGACTCGATAAATTCTCACTAAGTAAATAAGTAAGTAATAGAACGATGATATAGGTACCTAATTAATTAGTGTAACACCAATCTTTCATGTAAATATGAGCATGAGTAACTAGCACCTACAAAAATATGTATTTATTTATGTTGGCGTTGTTCAAGTTTCTTTGTTCACGGAAACTACGTCAATCTCTAAATGACAAAAACTTATCGGGCGTTACACTTGGACATAGTACCTACTTACTTTCCTACAAATATAGTTGTATAAACATAGGTCAATAATTTTATAGATAGTGTTCCTAAGTCGGTCGCAATTGACTATTTATTATTAAAATAAAAAAACTTATTTTGCAGTTGTTTAAAACAATCTTAGCTAATAAAACGAATTAAATACCGTTTTGCATGCGGCTAAAAAGCTAAAAGCCAATTTAAGCGCGACACGGCGCACGTTTCACAAAATAAACTAAAAAACATAAATAATCAATAATCAAGCGTAAAGATAATATGCTAGAGTTCGGTGCCCCAAAGAGCTACATAATCAAAATTAAAATATCTTATATCAATTAACTTATCTTCTAAGTACCTACCTACCTAAGTACTATCTATTGGAAGTGTTGCGTTCTTGCAAGTTAAGCACTTTCGCTCACCGGATGCATGCACGATGCTTTGGAAAACATCAAGAAAAAAAGAAAAGGTGTAAAATGTTTGTCCCTTAAGGCAGTCGTTGAAACCCACCAACCCATTGGCCATCCATGTGGTATGTGGTGTCATCTACCGTGAATACAGACACAATAGAATTTTAATTGTTTATGGCGCTGATCAGTGCTCGCGGCAGATGACAGGTTAAGGCTGAAGATGATGGTGGTGATATGAGTGTTTCCAAAGTTTTTCGAGTCCCCTGTGTGTTAGTTATGGCAATAACACAATGAGCTGATGACTGAATCTACATAAATGGAACCTAAATGAACGGGGAGAATACCGACAACGACTATAGGGCTACCAAACAAACTAAAATAATAAATGTTGTCTTTTTACAAGATTTTATTTAGTTTTTTACACTTTCATCCTTACGTGAAATTTCAGTATTTTTAATACGTGTCTGAAAAAATGTTATAAAAATACTTTACCAATATTAAAAAAAAACAAAGTACTTTGAGCCAAGGTTCGTTATTATATAGCGCATGGCGGGACTCCCCACTTATTTTTGCATCAATAAGTTTTAAGATTATGTTAAAGTTTTTTTGCGTTGACGATAACTGACTATCAGCCAACGAATAGAAAAATTCACAGATTTCGCAGTCCCGTAAGAATCGGAGCATTGAAAATGAATATAACAATTTACGAAAACAAAACCATTTTATTTTAAATAGCACAATTTCAGCTTGAATGCACTTCTCGCCTGCATCCGCATCTTTTAACACCATTACCATGACGATCGGTCAATTATCAAAGAAGCTATATCACTTTTTATATACGGAAATACCCGTTTTTCTACAATACCAAATCTAAAGGGACCACCGGTCACAATTATTAACCGATTTTCAAAATTTTTTCGCCATTTTGTAGATTAACTAATACCCTAGGACCCTTTTTTAATTTTTTCTTAAGTCTGTTTTTTTTTAATATTTACAATTTTGTATACAACACCCCCCAAAAAACCCGATTTTTTTAACATTTTTCAAAATTCCAAAAAAAGTTTCCAGCCATTTAAAAAATTCAAATGCTCACATGTGTCTCGATCAATTCCTCAACTCGTGGTACTATTTCCATCTCGATTCTCCCAAAATCCTTGGAGCTATGACCAAAAATATGTCTCAGGTGATTTGCCTCTGATAACCATTTTCAATGGTAAAAAAAAAATGTTTTCTGCGCCCTTAACGCTCCATCCATAATAATAATAGGTAAACCACTGTAAAATTACTTAATAGTTTTTTGCTTGACTTCACTTTAAATCTGTTTTTCCTCACCAGTAGCCCTAAGTTACAAACCTACTCCTTTCAAGGAAATGCTTTATCAAGTGAATAATGCGAAGCTATTTGAACCGTGTCGTGTCGTAAGTGATGAGTCCAGAGCGTTCGCTGAAGGTTTTCGTATCAACTAATTTGTGTTTGAGGGTTACATACTACCTACCCACAATCTTAAAACATTAGATCTCTGTTCTACCACTACGGAAACATTAAGTCTTAAACATATTAATTACATTTGTGTTTTTGTAATTTGTTCGCAACAAAATTTGCGTTAAAAAAATTATTTGAACATTTTATATATAGCTTGCCTACTTCTTAACTGGTAGGCTACTCTTGACGCAAACTCAATCTCAATACAATTCCAATGCGATTAATATATATAATTCGTTCACTCAATATCCACGCAATTTAATTCCAATGTAGCGCTATTTTTGCTTTTAAGAGTGCCATTTGAATTTTTTAGATTTGGGATTGGAAATTGATTATTGCAATTGTGTTTCAAGAGTAACCAACCTGATCTTTAATATTTGTAAAAATATTATGATCGGATGTTAGTGACGGTAGTTGTTGACATTGAATGGGCGCCTTTGGCTTTCAAAGTAAAAAGTGTTGAATAATTTCGGCGGGCTGGTTAGAACTACGATAGCTCAATTGGAAGACCTGACCCGGTATGTCAGAAGGGTGCAGGTTCAAATCCTGCTTGTGGAAATTTTTTCAACATTTGTGTTTTTGTAATTTATACGCAACAAAATTTGCGTTAAAAAAATTATTTGAACATTTTATATTAATTAAAATAACTCACTTCGGATATGAAAGAAAGACATAGCTTATTTTAATAAATTTAAGGATCACGTTATTTGACATGAAACACAAGTTTAATGTGATTACGTTTCGCAAAATGTCGGTCATCGGTGTAGAAATACAAGGTTTCTGAGGTTAGCTTAGTGACGCTTCATTCAGTACAATCTAGAATTCTCTAATTAGTTTATTTATTTATTTATCTGGAGCAACCTGACGGTTTGTAGCCAATAAATGGGCTAAAGTTTAAGGTTTTGTCCGGTGCCGAGACCTAGGTACAAGATAATGGTTTATTCTTGAAATTAAATCACGGTGCCCAGTGCGAGTTTTATTCACCATTCGATTACGTTAAGGGTGCGCCGACCAAAAAATGCCAAAAATGCAGTCACGGTTAAGTTGATATAATTGAAAATACTATCGTATTAAATAAACAAAATATATATTTAGTATCAAAGGAACGTGTTTACAATTAGTCCGATCCATAAATTCATAACACACTATAGTTTTTTCTACAATATTATTTAAAGTTGGGCAAAAATCATGAAAACGAGTGGCGGCGTTTAGTTGAGATATTATAGTTTATCTAAATTATTGTACCTTTGATTTTGTCTAAATAATCACCAATGGTCTGAACTACAAATCGTCCGTCTCACATTTTCGATTCATCGAGCGGTTTTTTAAATTATTGTTTTTCAAATTAACACGTTAAATTCCCCATACAAAATTAGTATGGCCGTGCGCCATCAAATAAATATAGACGAAGACATTTCAAATATAATATACTAGCTGAACTTGCGGACTTCGTACCGCATTTCTTTTTTTTTTAAATATAACCTATGTTACTCAGCGCTAATGTAGCATTCTAATGGTGAAAGAATTTTTTAAATCGGTCCAGTCGTTTTTGAGTTTATTCGTTGCAAACATACATACATACAAAAATACAAAGCATTCCTCTTTATATTAGTATAGATGACACTTGTCACTTACGGACGGCGCACCCTTAACGAAAACGAGAAATTGTATGACATTGAAGTAGTTAAATTTTGCTATACATATTAACGTATTTGTTAACTTGATCGAATGAAGGATAACACTCGCACTAGGAACTCAGGCTGTCGTATCTCTTACTGCCGGAACGCGATAGGTAGGAACGTGGTGTCACGTCATGACGCGTCATCACATCTAACATGTGGGTACTAGGTAGGTATTATCACAAAATAAGGAGACTGCGGAAGCACGGTACTGTTATCTACAGTATTGTAACTTCAATATAAACCAGAGGTTCCCAAACTTATTTCGTCCAACGCCCACTTTGAAAATCAGTTATTTTGTAGCAACCCCCATTTTTTTTCACCTTAAAAACCTCATTAACATATTAGTCTCGCCTGGAGTTTAATTAAACCTATATTCTAAACACGAATATTTCTCAGTGTTCGATACCTACCCTACTACTACTACCTACTACTTACATACGAAATATCTTAAAATATAAATAGCGTTGTGAACGCATTAAAAATAATAAATATTTAATATATTTTTAGTTTATATTTATACAAAAAAATAGGATATAAATATGAACTAATAAATGGATGTTGTGTAGTAGGAGGATTTTAATTTCAGTGAATTTTAAAATATGTAGTAGCTGAAGTTATTAATTACCCATCGCCCCCTAAGATCACATCAGCGCCCCCCAATTTTTTCCGGGCCCCTTACCGCCTCCCTCTAGGCCTCCAGCGCCCACAAGGGGGCGTTATCGCCCACTTTGGGAAAGACAGATATAAACGGACGAAGCGCGAGCTATATCTACGCGCTCGGATCTCGGCATGCGCTCGGCATGCAACAGTACCTTGGTAAGTACCTTGGCGTAAGGTAAGCTTCGTACAAACATATCGATATCGACAACCTATTTTTTTATGGCTTTGCACAACCATTTAGCCAATGAAAAAGTCTTACAATACTTGAATAAACAATATTTCTTTCATTGTATGATGATGATGAATGATAATAGAAATGAGAAGTGAGAAATGATATACCCCCCAACCCCTCGAGTATCTCAGTAAAGATGTGGGGCTTTACTAAGTCCTCGGGCGGACTTCTTGAGAGAATTTGAAAAGTAACGTTGCACTGTTTTGTTTCATTTGCCAACACTCATGCACACTCACGAACACTTAACGGTTAATAATCCACCATTATTTCACATTAAATTTCGAAATAACACAAATTTTAGAAAATAATACAAAACCGCAGACATGAGACTCTTCACTTTCCCGCCAAGAAGTCCACCGACAACCTTACACGGACACGGAATCTGGCAACAGCTGCGCTCGGACGGACTAGGGTTGCCCCCTTTTTTTTGTGCAAATAAAGTACATTGATTATTAAAAGGTAGAAAAAAAGTACATTGTGTCAAAATAAATTACGATTATTTATTTAGCTTAAAAACATACTTGTCATTGTTTTTAGCCACTTTTAATAAATGATTATCATTGCTAAATATCTGCACAGCAACTTTTTTGGGTGTTATATGTAAAAATAATCACAGAGAAATAAAATATAAAGTATTTTCGCGTACTTTATTGTTCTCATAAAATATAGAGTACAATTACCCGAAATAACGTATAATCTATACTAATATTATAAAGCTGAAGAGTTTGTTTGTTTGTTTGTTTGTTTGTTTGTTTGAACGCGCTAATCTCAGGAACTACTGGTTCGAATTGAAAAATTCTTTTTGTGTTGAATAGTCCATTTATTGAGGAAGGCTATAGGCTATATTATACTTTATAATAAAGTACGAGTGGCAACCATAGCTCGGACTGACTGTTCCGAGATTCCGTATCCGTGAGAGGGCCAGTCTCTCAGGCTCAGTCCTGACTCCTGAGTCAGTGTGCGTTGCTCGAGCGTGGTATGTATGATGCTTACCTTCTGCAGTCTCCTTACTTTGTGGTATTACTTAAAGAGTCCATAGTCTGTGGACCATAGACGACTTTATCAGTGAACACAGCACCGGACGCTCATGCATGACTAAGAGTAACAGTTACCTAAACTATGCTGGACACCGTTATGTCTAATTCGTGGAATGTTACATTAAAATCGTTGGTAGCCGAACGCTAGACGATCGAGTTGAATGCGAGATATCGTTATAAATCCCCAAAGCCGCGTTAAATTACCTACTTGGGTAAACTAATTCCTACCACAGTCGTATGAGTCAAGAGTTCAAAAAGACTTTTTATTAAATTTACGTTAATAATCTACTTTAAAAAGACGTAAGTTGAGTAGTTTACCAAAGGTTTTATATGATTGAATTTTAAAATGTTTTTCCTAGGTATTATCGTAGTTTATCATGGCATCGAGAAACGCAAATCTATGAATAACTATGAATCGTACAGGGACTAGAATTTATGGTAACATTAGATATTTTTAAAAACTTTGCATCCGAACCTGAGTACTGTACTGGTTCGAGCACCTCCGGTCTTAGATCCAGATCTCTCGGGTTTGATTCCTAGCGGGTTTGCCACAACCTTTTGTAATTCTGTCGCTACAATAGCTGTTTCTTTGTGTTCTGACTGACAGTTAGACATAGAATCTGCGACAGTTAAGAAAACAAAAGCTTCCCTGTTTAAACAAATTAAAAATTAACTTAAAATTTACGCAGACAGGCAACAATATTGAGTAACAGAAAAATGGCAATCGGAACAGGTTATTTAATTATTTATTTTATCCATGCTGCATACATAAGTTTCGCGTCAGTTACCGGCCTTGACCTCCCACCGGATTTTTTTTATTAATACAGGTGAGCCATCTCAATGTGTCAGTGAATGAATGTTTGTTCTAAGGAACCATGTTGTCGTCGATTATAAAGTTCGAAGTCGAAAAATTACACAAAATATTGCAAAGTATTTTGACTTTAACATTTTCTTTTCATTGTGGCTTGTCTACAGCTTAATTTTACAACGAGCAGTACCTAGTTGATAGTGTAATCAAATCATAACTTACTGCTATAAAACAGCTTGCGATTATATTGTAAGATTTGACCGGTTCTCTCTCTCTATCTCTCTATATCTCATTTGTGTATGAGAGTTTTAAATTTATCTTTTATGTTCAAATTGAGTTTAATTATTCTTTTACTCATAGTTCTGGACTACCCCAAGCTGACTGAGAGCAATAAATGATTGAATTGACCTATTTAAATTGCTCACCCTGTATATTTGTTAAAAGTTACAGCTTTGGACAATGTTTTTTTTTTAATAGAGGACACTCCTGCTACACTAGCTGTCTTTGCATCTGGACTTCGTTTCTGCTTACCAGATAGAGCAGAGACATATATAAAAAAGAGACATCTGTATTGTTTTGACGTACACACACACACACACGCCTGCACATCAGGGTGCTTAGTGTGAGTTGCATTCGTATTCGGTCACGGCAAAATTATAACTCTTCTCGTATGTCGCCAGGAGGCGCTGCTTCAATGCCATACTATCGCGTCTGTCTGCACGATGATGGATGTCTCACGTATCACGCAAAAACATTTATTTTTGTTTTGTGAAAGTCGCTTGAATAACATGAAAGGTTAAGGAACTAGCCGATGATCTCGCGAAAGGACAAACAAAATAATTTTGAATATGGCTAAAAATTTTACTTTTTATTTTTAAGTGCTAATTGCTGCACTGAAGCTGAATTAAATATTTATAATATACAGTGAAAAAATTAAATGCCTACCCGATCCAGCCAGGAATCGAACCGAACGAAAATTTATGGCTAAAAACTAGCTGACTCCGCAAACGTTGTTTTGCCATATAAATTATTGCTGCTCCACTTCTATTAGTCATTTTTTTTTTTTTGGAGAGAGATTGCTGATTGCCTCAGACGGCATTTTCAGCTTCAGCGGGCTATTTTGGGGGCGGCGAGGAACGTAAAGGGTCCCTCAAGCCGTGTGAAACGAATCACCTTCGGAGGTTTTCTAGAGGGAACGGCATCGCGCACTAGTGCGCGTCCCCGTGTCCTACTAGATTCTCCGAAGGGTTCAGATCGGATCGGCTATTAGTCATAGCGTGATTTAATATAGCCTATAGCCTTCCTCAATAAATGGACTATTCAACACAAAAATAATTTTTCAATTTGAACCAATAGTTCCTGAGATTAGCGCGTTCGACCAGACAAACAAGTAGATGATAAAACATTTACCTTTCTTAGATTAAACTAAGCCTTTGACGTTATAAAATGGAATTTTTGTGAACTGTTTAAGCTTCATTATAATAACTAACATAATACGGTCATTCAGTCATATTTATAGATGCTAAACCATTTCTTTCTGTCCAGCAACACTTATTGCGTAACTCAAGCAATCAGCATAGTGTTATTAACCCAACAAAGGACTATTCAGAGTATCGCGATAAAAGCGAATGTCAACGTTCAATGAACAAAGCCAATTCAAACTTCCTTTAGCAAAAACTTTTAGGTGCCGACAGGATCACATCAAGTAGGCTGACTAATAATTCCCCTCTCCTTGAGGAAGGAGGAGAGGAGAGGGTCAGGGGGAGGTTCGCATTACTATCTGTGCCTCCCGGACGCAGTGGGTGCCAGTTGTATAGGTATGCCTTATGTGTACAAAAAAAAGGAAATTATTAGATAAAAAAAAAATTGAAAAAATTATTGATTATAAAATTACAAACGGGATTCGTACCCGTAATTCATGACATACCGGGTCAGGTGCTCTTCCAATTGAGCTATCGTGGTTCTAACCAGCCCGTCGAAATTATTCAACACTTTTTACTTTGAAACCCAAAGGCGCCCATTCAATGTCAACAACTACCGTCACTAACATACGATCATAATATTATCAGTTAAGAAGTAAGCAAGCTATTTATAAATTTTCAAATATATATTTTTTTAACGCAAATTTTGTTGCGAACAAATTACAAAAACACAAATGTTGCAAAAAAATCTGAAAAAAGGTTCAGGTGCAGGTTCAAATTCTGCTCGTGGAAATTTTTTCAACATTTGTGTTTTACATTATTTTAATTTAGAACAACACTGACTGACAACATTTTTTTTCTAGAGTTCCTATGCGGTGTAATTAAAGATATTATTTATGACGTTGGTTTTCTGATGCAAGATCTTTTCTATGATTTGTGATGTGTCTTTGTTACGCCTGTATTAGTTAGTACTGACTCATGTTTTCTATAATATTCAATAGCGAATATTTTTTATTGTGTTGTACACAATAAATATGAACACAGCCTATGGGTATTGACCCATGCATTGGCATGTGATTCATAATAATTATTATAAATAAGATATCGTATGACTTGATTACTGATACTGTTGTATAATAATCACTAGGATTGCTATATTTTCTTGGAAGAGTCGATTGACCGTATCTGTGACGTATGTAAACAGATTGCCTAGTGCGAGTAGTGCGAGTTACATTCACCCTCTGATTACGTTAACGAAGATGAGATTTGTATGGCATTGAAACAGAACATATGAATTTTTTACATTTTATTTTTAAGTGCTAATTGCTTTACTTAAGCTGAATTAAATATAATTATAAAATACAGTGAAACAATTAAATGCATACCCGACACACCCAGAAATTGAACCTGGCCTGCACTGACCATTATGCTAACTACTAAAAAAAAATTGCTTACGTTAGCCTTCCCGGTAGCATAATGGTCAGTGCAGCCGCCCGGATTGCGGAAGACCCAGGTTCAATTCCTGGCTGGGTCGAGTAGGCATTTAATTTTTTCACTGTATTTTATAAATATTTAATTCAGAACATATGAGTTCCAGTTATCGTTACCGTGATCGAATAGGGAATACAATTTGCACTTAACGTCGCACTTATAGGCTTAGTCTGTGATAGGTTTCGCGTACAGCCTCGAGCAAAAATATGTAAACAATTGTAACTCTTATACCTACTATGGAATAAGAGTCAGTGTACATATCGGTGCTCGTGACTGTACAAAGCTCGCTTTCTTAATCGATTTTGATATTTATGGCTATGACACATGGTTGAACTAATATTGAAGAAATTCGTCATTTTTGGATTCATTAGTCTGCGGAGATCGCCTATCATCAGGCGATCAGTTAGCCTGATTGCCAGATCAGTGAAGTTGTAGCTAGCACGTTGGGGATAATTTTTTCTTAATCCTTTATGGAAAATGACACAAAATAAAAACATCAGACTAGATAGTATATTGTTTAAACAATTATTTGGTTGGTAAAATTAATGGCATAGGCAATGATGATAACTACTTAAAGGTTAACATTATTTTTTGAAATCAAAATAATTAATTAAATTTTTCATTTTAAAATAAATGTAAACACAAGGCTAATCAAACGTTTTTGATATGATTACAGTTTATAGCCGTTTTGTTTTCGATGAATTGAGAGTTCTTTACCTAAGAATTGTCTCATAAAAAATAAAGATGTAAAAAAATATTAAAATATAAAAAAATGAGAAATAATAAATTGATTCACAAAAAATAATAGGCTAGCATCCAAAATGGTAGGTTAGCATCTAAATGTAGTTTATGTGCTAACTTTGTATTTTTAGGTGCTAACTTAGTATTTTTGTGGGTTACGTTAGGTTACTTTGGTGATCGATTAAATACAACACATATAAAATTATATATTTTTAAATTATTTATTATGCAGGGTAACAAATGTATGTTACTAAAGCTATTGTTAAGACGCAAATGGAGTCAATACATTTATACATTATGTGTGTGCTGTCAAGTATGGTGTTAAGTATATTATCATCAATCTTTGTGCAACATGTTCAATTATCGTTGCATTATGTATTTAGAACTGTGCTATAGACATTAATTCATCGTGTACATTACTTGTAGAAATAAATTTGCGACAATGGTTACTGACACTGACCAAATATGTCTCTGTACTTTATAATATTTATTATTAGATGTATTATTTATGATACTCGTGTTTTAGATCTAAAGTTAAATAGTGATAATTTTTTTTTTCAAATAGTGATGCTTAGCTTGCTAGTGAAATATCTTTCTCGAGATGTCTTGATTTCGCAATTTGGTTAAATAATAAAATAATAGTCTACCTTTTTTAATCTAAACACTTTTCTGTTAACCGATGACTTTTTACTTACTATGTTAGGTAGATTTTACTATGTTAGTGTGTGCTAGTGACCATTTTATAAATATGCCATGACAGACTTAAGAACATGGCCATTATCAATAATTGATACCTACATAATATATTTACGAAATAGTTTGGATGACTTTTTTAGGAAGATAAAAAACCTAGAAAGTCTCCAAATTTAAAAAACAACCTGAATTTTCTTTACATCTTTCCTTCACGTCAGAAGGTTTCATCGGATCGATGTGGTTTTATGTACAGATATAGGGTACTACCCGGCCCGAGGGTACTTTTTATCCCAGTCAAATACGCTTCCGGGGGCAAGCGATAATGTGACAGGCTGAATTTGATCATTTAATCGCCCCCATTCACGGGCACTCTACTCCATCACTTCAAATTTAATCACTTAATCACATTGGCCCTAGTCAAAGGCACTCCACTCCATCGCTCCACTTCATCCCTCCAGATTTAATCATAGATCAAAGGAAATTTATAAATCCGAGCGTTGGATTGTCAAATATTCCAAATTCCATTAATTTGGAGTGATGGAGTGGCGCGAAGGAGTGGCCACGAATGGGGGCCATAAAACGGCGCCCGGAAGCTAGTAAACAAATAACAATGTTAAATGCAATGTGTGGGTTATTTGATTGCCCATGCCATCCAGGGTTGTTATGGAAACACAGTACACAAGATAACAATTATAGTAATGATAGGTAAGTAGATAAATTGCGTTTACGGATTGTTTCTGAATGTATGTTAAGATACGATAAGATAAAGAAACTTTATTGTACACCAAAAATTAAACATTTGACAAAAAAACTACTTACATAAAAATACAAGTACAAAGGGCGGTCTTATCACTAAGGGTGATCTCTTCTAGACAACCTTACTGTTTTCTCTAAAACCAGAAGTTTATCGACCTTCGCAGCAGAGTAACTTACTACGCCGTATTGAGAACAAGATCAGATGTACCTATTCATTTAAAAAAAATCTACTTATCATTAGACGTGCGTGACACGTGTCAGACAATGTTTTAATTTAATAATCATAGAATTAACCGATATTGATGATTAATATTTTCTAATCTATGTATTTACTTACTTTATTAGCATAGACACCAATCATTACTAAGATAGAAAGATGATAGGTAGATAGATAATAATAGCAATACCATAAAAATGAATATTAAACATAAAATAAAATAATGATAGGTAATAAAAAAGTTACAATTTGGCAGACTTGTCGCTTTAAATCGATTTCTTTCACACAACCAGTCGGATGAAGAGAGTTAGCTCTCTGTAAAATGGGGGGTGCAAACTATTTTAACATACTAAAATAATGTGTATTTTTTTTAAAGCAACTTTTATATAGAGAGACAAATGGTACCTATATTAACAAAACATGAAGACCAAACTGAAAAAGGTGTAAGTACCTACCTAAACTCACATTTAGATCTACAATACATTTGTCATAGCGAAGCGAAATAAGAAAGAACAAAATGAAGCTCAAGTGATATTCATGAAGTTGTTATTCACAATTATTATGTTTCATTAGTCTTTGTTTTTTTTGTTGTTTACTTTAACAATATTCATTATAACAGCACATTTATAATGACTGTTCATTTGATAATTAATGCATGCCATTATTAATAAATGAACCTCTGAACTTATGTGAGTCAATGTACTAAAAATATTTACATTGGAGGAATCAATAGCGTCAGTATCTACCAGTTGCACTAGCAACTGGTAGGTACTACTAGGTACCACTAGGTACCTACCTAGGTATACCGTATCAAGGCCAGGCGTGATGAATGATTCACATTTGTTGACATGTTGACAATAACAATATTTAATTTCATAATTAAATATTGTCACGTGTACCAATTCTTAAAAATATTAAACCTATTTTTTATTTCACCTAAGCATTTAAGTTAAAAGTAAGTAATTTAAGTAACCTTAAAAGTTTGTAATAAACACTCAATCGACGCAACAAAATAGAGACTTCATAATTTGCCTTCCCATACAATTCATATAAAAAGAAAAATCGTTTTGTAAGTTGTTAATAGGTAAATTTCTCTATTCACTAACCAGTCAACTAGGTACCCATTTGAATGTTACTACTCCATACGAGCCTGTATGTAGTATACAATCGCTTCAATTAATCACATTGTTATCCACCTACCGCAAGGTTTTTTTTATATATTATACTGCAAAGAATTTATTTTGATCTCCAGGTAAAGTAAATAGTCCATTTACTGTCCCACACTTATTATTATCACTTATCATTAAAATCAAGTCATCGTTACAATTGATGGGTATTGGCAATATTGGTAATTATCACGCTTGTCAAATGCACCATGATCACAAAATCTTGCTTCACATAGTTTGAAACACTTAAACTGACCTGGGGACATTGAACCCAGAAACTCCGGATATTGGACCGTACGCTTTTCGACTCGGGCACTGAGTCAACATGTAACAACTTTTATTAGAATCTCTCGACGTCAACGCGTACCCCACGATCTTCGGATTTTTGACAGCTCGTGGTTTATTCCAAACTCTTCCTCTTTCCCCCTCTAATGGGTTAAAACCCCGCTAAATATCATTCGTAGCTACTCTACAAGACTATTAAGGGACGGCGCCCGGCGCAGGAGTCTGTCCCTCGATCCGAATCATGTAGGGCACCCGTGCCCTACATGATTCGGATCGATGGACTCACTAGTGCGTGATGCCGTTCCCTCTAGAAAACCTCTGACGGTGTTTCGTTTCACACGGCTTGAAGAACCCTTTAAGTTTCTCGCCGCCTCCAAAAAAAGCCCGGTAAAGTTGAAAATGCCCAGTGGCAATCAGCAAACTCGTAAAAACGTAGGCTGTAGTCACTAATAGTGAATTAGTGATCTGCCCCTGACAACCCGGCTCATATTGTCTACTATCAACTTTGTTTTTTTTGTTACTATTTTCTGTTGATATTCTTATTAATATGCTATCCTCATTGAGTTTATTGTACATTCAAGTATAAACATAACATGAATATGATATGAAACTCTTTCAAGGTCTCAATTTCTAATACAAGTATTTAATTGTACATGTTACACGCATCAACTACAGTAAATCCGTTGTTTGTCTCGGTATATGTATTACTTACATGTATTAAATGTATTATACCTGTGAGAATTAGCATACACGAGTGTGGCTTGACTACCCCGATAAGTGAGGTCTTTATAACCACTGTATACAAGTAAATAAAAATATATGTTTTCTATTCTTCTTATTCGTAACTGGGGCTGGAGTCATAAATGAAATTATTTTTAAAGAAAAGTGGTGGATGTCGGTCTGACCCTAGAAAGTTTGTGGTCTTGTAAGGCATGATAGTTAAGCCACACTATCTAACCAGGCAACCGCTGATGAGTTTTTTCATGGTTAATATAAAAACGCGAAAGTGCTTCCCCGAAAGTGCTATAGATTACTTTTACCCCTATACAATGTTCCCAGGGGCACGCGATAACGACTGTGTATCAGACAAAACTTCACGCGAGCGGATGTTACTATATATATTCTTTATTGCACATAAACACACATACAAAGAACAGTTACAAACAGTGGTGAGCAAAGGTGGACTTATCTCTAAAAGAGATCTCTTCCAGCCAACCTAAGGTGGAATGGGAGCATCATGTTTAAAAGGAAGCGACAAAAGTGCAAACAAAAATATGTAGGATGTAATAGTTCCGTACTGGGTTTATACATGCGCTTTATCAGATACTGACAGACATGTGCCTGGACGCCTTTCTCCGCTCCATTACATGGTCAACCTGAGCCGAAATTCTAGCCTGAGGCGCCACCTGGGCCGAGGTTCTAGCCCGAGGCGCCCCCCGGATTTTCCGCTCTCGTTATCCGACTGGAACGCGCCTAGGGGAATCTAGTGGAGTGGAGACAAGTCGTGTGATGACTGCCCCCAGAAAACCTTCGATTGTTATTTGGCTCATTACGGCAGAAGGCGCCAAAACTTTCTCGCTGCTTAATAACGCAGGTTACTCTACTGTAAAGGCAATCATCATCAGCTCATTTTATGTCCCCACTGCTAGGGCACGAGCCTTTCCTATGGATGGATAGGAAGAACGGACGGATAAACCACCACGCGGGCCTAATGCGGATTGGTGGTTGTTAACGACTGCTGATACAGCCGGGACCAACGACTTTAGCTCGAGTTGATAATTTTTTTATCATCAAATCCGATGACCGGCCTTTGCAAAAGTTGTTAAATCTTTGCACTCGCAGACCGGGCGCGTTAACCATCGAGCTCATCTAAAGGCAATAGACGAACGAAATGTTTTATTTTGTAAAATAACTTCTTTGGTCAAATTAACAATAGCGTAGCGAATCTAGCTTTAACAAGGCAACAGATTGAGTTTTTAAATGGATTACAATGTAAACGATGAAGTTCACAATGACTCATTTGTATTTGTACGTACGAGTACTAATATGTACGTTGACTGAAATTCTGTCCGACAGGCGTCAATGACTCATGTATTGTGTCGCTTACTGCATGCCGTTTACTGATACCAATTTAAAAACAACTTTATTTGTATAGTTGAATAGATATCTAAAGACATTCTGCTTGTAAGGAATGGCAATATATTAATTTTAAAACAGTTTTTATAGAATGTGAGCACATTCAATAAATAACACAATGTGTAATAAACTGTTGACAGTGACTGAATTTCTGGCAGAATAATTTAACTAGTAAAAATGATTTTATTTATTTTATTTAAACTTTTGCAACATATATTACATAGCGGAGGTAATGCCTGAGGCATTCTCTACCAATCAACCATAGGGTGGTGCAGAGATAACATTTGCATAAAATTACTTACTAGTAATTAACTATACCTCAAGGCATTAACAAAAATGTTCATAGAATATTTACCAAATTTCAAGTTTGTATACTCTATAGTTCCCTTCTGTGCCCTGTATGCGTAGAATTGGTTTGGGTCAAAAAAAAGAAAAAATGGTTTGTTGTGGATGTAATAGACAACCGATGCCAACAGTTAACGTACTTCCCATAATCGAGAGATATTAAGTTTGATCACCCATCTGGATACCGCCGTCGAAAGTTACTTGGCTTCCATCATCGACTGATCTAGCCGGAATAATCTCATAGATATTTCAGTGAAAATACTTTACCTTAAGATACCAGAAACAATAATATAAACATTGACGTTAAACAAATTCTTTGTTGTTTTTGTGACAAAAATTATCTTATCATTATCCTGATGTATATAGCTACGCAGCTGAAATGTAAATAATTATGTGATATACATATTATTATTATCGTAGCGACATTATAATCGATAGCCCTGTTTATGTTGTGTAGCAATAAAACACACATTCACCAATTTGGGATTGGTTAAACCCAAAATATTTCCCGTTTATCATATATGTATCTTGTAAATTGTTCATTATTTCCAAATTTGATTATTAATTTGTAATTAATTTATATTACATGAAAATGTATATGGCGAGACGATAGGATGATTTGTTCCGGAATCGTCGTGTTCCTGATTCGTCGTATTCCAGATTCGTCGTATTCCAGATACGACGTAATACGTACAGTCGAGTAGGCACATAAATATACGGTCACTTTTTATCAACTGCAAATATTTTGACAAAACATCTAATTATATCGGAGAAATAAGGCCCCCCTAGCATTAAAAAAAAAATTCAGGCTAGTTTTTTTTTATGTTTCCTGTCACAAAAATTGTAATATTTTTAAGAGCGACCACTCTTTCGGCTTTTTTGAATGAAACTAGGGGCACGTGTAAGCGGTGAAGGCATTGCGGCCTTTTTGTTTCGGCCCTTTGAGTTAAAACTACGGAAAGTGCTTTATTTTTCTTTTCAATCGAAATGTCTTTTGGTGTTTTTCTTCAAAACTAGCATATAAAAATTTAAGGTTTTTTCATAAAAATAGTTATGATGTTGTTGAATTTATCCTCAAAATATTTGCAGTTGATAAAATGTGACCTTATAAGTATATCCAAAGAATCTTTATTTTATAAAAAATATGAGTACTAAGGTGGACTGTATTACGACGAATCTGGAATACGTCAGATCTGGAATACGTCGAATCTGGAATAAGACGAATTAGGAACACGACGAATTCGGAACAAATCGATAGGATACTCTAACATAATAAAAAAAAACCGAATAAAGTTTTATGGACAGAGAGGCCCTTTGAGCTTTCCGAGTATCTTGCCAGCTCTTCTCGGTCGAAGGCTCTCCCAAAATCCGAGTTTAGTTTAAACTAAATTTTAGTATGTTATTATTATTATAAAATTTTAATAGAATAAATAGGAAGCTCGATTAGGAATCGAACCTACGACCTTTGGATAATATTATTATTATTATTTGTTTTTTTAATAGTTTTGACCTCATTATTGAATTGTCTGTGAAAGCTTATATTGAATAAATGGTTTAAGTTTGACTTTGATTTTGCCTAACATTTGAATCCGTTTCTCCCATCTGATAGTGAGAGACGATGAGCTTCGAAAATGGAAGGAAACTCATTTCACTCGACATAGATAAGATGGTCGGAGCAAGCCTAGTGGACTTAAAACTGACCTAAGCCGAGCATAAAATAATGTAACCCCGTTGGGTATCGAACCCTACACATCTGCGTCTGAAACCAGTAGTTCAACAAAACGGTTTGCACCTTAGACGCTAAATATTAAAAAGTGTTTTTTTATTACAGAGAAACACCCTCCACCTTTACATCTCGCACCAAAGAGGACCATTCTTCAAAGCCGAGTTCCAAACTGAACTCGATTTAAGGAAGTTCCACATCGCGGACGTGACCGACAAACGTATATTTGTCTCTGTCATGCACACAGAGACGTTGGCTAATTTATTCGTGTCGGAGATCAACAACAACTTCTCGCAATACAACTTCGTGTTAAGTCTGGAGCAGATATTGTGCTACTTCCCTGATGGCAACTGGAAGGATAGTTTTCTAGAGTGAGTATTTTGTTTTGTTACTAAGTTTCTTGGTAACAACGTATCGGTATGCGATATTTGGTCCAACTGAGAAAAATAAGAAAATATATGGCGGGCCTTAAATTTTTAAGTTATTTGACTAGAAAAAAATAGATACGTACGTTGCGTAGGTACTTTTATGGGAGTCACAATAACTCACTGCCGAAATCAAAAACTTTTAAATTACTTTTTCATATTTTTATTTCTCTTTTCAAAAATATACAAGCAGTAAAATCCGAAACCTATTACCGATATTACTGATTAAATAATAGTTCCGATACTGTCATGTTCGTGTATGTCCGCCTAACCCATATTATGCCGGCTACTAATCTGGGTTTCCGGTAATTTATTGTTAGATCTGTGGCTGGTAGCTGGTACGATACAGACCAGACTGATTCTCAAATGTTTCCGATTGTTTTTACACGTAACAAGCTTTGTCTCGCTCTTTTTCTATACATGGTGACAGAGACAGAACAAACTCTACTCAAACTGTAAATAAGAGTGGAGACCAAGATGATGGTTCTTCTTCTATTAAGCAACATTTTAGAGATGTCGTAAGACCTGATATTCGTTGTTTCCTTAAAATCATTACAATTTAATTTTTCAGGGATGTAACTGAAGACCCCTTTACCGATCTTTACCGCGTGGAAGGACTGAAGGGAGTGTACATAGCTTCGCGCGTCAACTCCACCTCCCTTGTATCAAACATTGGGCCGGAGCACCTCGTATCAGTGATCACATTCGACCACGGAGTCACTTGGTCACCTGTTAACCCGCCCACTGAAGATGAGAACGGTGAGTTATGCACATCTATCTTAGGGTAAATTCACACTAAAGGTAGCGGACGGCGGTGTAGTTTTACTGTCAAAACCCTTTGCAAGACTTGTGTCTAAAAAGAAAGACGTCCATCATTTCAAAATAGTCCAATCAGTAATTTGACCAGCCATAATGTCCAACTCTAGAAACAACCGACCAGATACATGACCAACTATAATAACGTCCAGCCACAAAAATGTCTAATTGTAGGTAGGTATTTTTACTATTTCTACAGACTCAAATCGACTTTGGTTATATATCAAAACTCTTTAGAGTGAAACATCAGTGTCAAGTGACACATCCACACGGCCACCTGTACAAAGCTTAGCTAAAAACCCTAGAGCTCCTGGACGTCAGCCTGTACGAGATAGTATGGCTCTTAAACAGCTCAAGAACGGCAGGGCACCCGGTGCTGACGGAATTACGGCCGAGCTTCTGAAAGCAGGCGGAAGACCAGTACTCGTAGCTCTTCAGAAGCTATTTAATTCCGTCGTACTAGGCGGCAGAACGCCAGAGACGTGGCACGAAGGTACGGTGGTACTGTTCTTCAAAAAGGGCGACAAAACCCTGCTGAAGAACTACAGGCCCATTTCATTTCTAAGCCACATCTACAAGCTGTTTTCAAGAGTCATAACGAATCGTCTTGCACGCAGATTTGATGACTTCCAGCCTATCGAACAAGCCGGTTTCCGAAAAGGCTTCAGCACCATATACCACATACATACGCTGCGGCAAACCTGCCGTATAACCATACAGAAGACCGAAGAGAATACTGGCTAGTATATAATTGACTACCGGTACATCGAAGTGTTGAAGTGTTTCTATGGAAGCGCCACAAATGGCCACAATGTCAGTCCGTCTTCAGGACCAGAGCTCGAAACCTATCCAGTTGCAGCGAGGAGTGAGACAGGAAGATGTGATATCTCCGAAACTGTTGTTGATATTTTCGGTATTTTTGACCATATTTATTAGTTATTTTTTTTAGTAAGGATAAGGTTGTCGTTGGACATTTTTATGATTGGTCAATTTTATCATTTTGACATGCTTTTGTACATTTGTCTATTTGGATTTTATGATTGACTATATTTATCATTCGACATTTCTAGAATTGGGCAATATTATTATTACTGATCATTTTTAAGTTTGGACAATTTTATTAAAGGATATTTTTATAGTTGGACTATATTAATTCTGGTAATTTTTATATTTGGGCAATAATACCATTGGACATTTGTATGGCTGAATAATTTTATCACATGGACATGCCTTTGGACATTCGTATTTTTGGACGTTTTTCTTTTTAGACATAAGTCGTGCAAAGGGTCAAAACATTTTAAGCTTTATCTCTATTGAATATTGCATAGTTTCGCTTGAAGGAGCCGGGTGGGATGCGATGGGGATGCTTGATGCCCATCAAGGCGATAGCAGGCGACGGCTGTCAAGAGAAACTATGCGTTACTTTAAAAGATAAAGCTTAAAATAGTTTGACGGTGAAACTACCGGCCGCTTCCTCGCCGACCGCTGACCGATTCACACTTCGGTTTTAAGTGACCCTTAGGGCGTTGGCGAAAACTCGAGTAGATACCCGCTCCAAATGCGCCCGCCTGTTTTGTGTATGGGACAACCTGGCGCATGCACCGGTTCATTTTAGCGCTGCTCATATTTTTTGTGAAACAAACACGCAATCGTGCGCCAGCGCGTGTACCCGCCCTTATTTTAGCGGATACAAAGGTATGGACAATATTTGTTTCTATTCACCAGCCATAGTTAAATAACCTATGGCTGGTGAATAGAATAAATATTGTCCATTGTAACTTGAAGAGTGTTATATGCCTGTTGGTAGAATTCGAACAACATGACATTCTAATAACAATCTGACTAGATGGTGACCCCTTATTTTTCTGCCGCCAAGCATCTTTTTTTTATTTTTTTTATCCCTTATAAGACAGCTGTGTTTTTGAGTCCGGACGAGCTCGTGATACCCTTAGTTACATTAACGCTTGTTAGCGTCCATAGGCTGCCGTAAAAACCACAGCCCGCCCAGCTAACCACACCAGTAACATAAAAGAGAATGCCTGTTCTATGGCTAGTTATTATGAAAGAAAAATAATTGAGTCGAAATAGTGTTGGAGTATTTATGCAATACTCTACCATATTTATCGGCTATTGTATACCGTAACAATAGCAATAGGTGCAGTGCAATATATGACCTATTATTATATAATCCAATGTTACTTGAATAAATCTCTCTCTCTCTCTCTCTCTCTATCTCCCTCTCTCTCCCTCTCAAATATAGACTGATAACTTGATAAGTGAGGTCATTCCCACTCACTATTACCTAGCTGTAGTTGGGGAACGGTGTGGTCATCCAATCCTATCTCAGTTTAGATGACTGATTATCTCAGACCATCAAAACAAAGAAAGCGAACCTAATGGTTGGGTTTTTGAGGTGGTTTGTTAAATGTATGGCTCAACTGATTATTGATATTTTATTTTTATTTTATTTTAATATCTTAGGAAATCCAAGGTTTCAAAATTGTAATAGGGTTACAAAGTATTACACATAAAAACCACTAATAAGTTCTCACCGATAGAAGTTACATATTAATTAAAACTAGAAGCACTAAGCAACGCATTATTAACCTCGCTAAAACTATTAGCGAATTGGTATTACCGCAACAGAATATCTAGTTACGAATATTATTTGGGTTCAAAGAACTGCTCGTATATACATAGTTTTTATTTTTTATTTTTTTAAATAATGGCTTTGCTCAAGCATTTAGCCAATGAAAAAGTCTTACAATACTTAAATAATATTAATTTCTTTCATGTATGATGATGATGATGAATGATAATAGAAATGAGAAGTGAGAAATGATATACCCCAACCCCTCGAGTATCTCAGTAAAGAAGTGGGGCTTTACTAAGTCCTCAGGCGGACTTCTTGAGAGAATTTGAAAAGTGCAACATGCACTGTTTTGTTTCATTTGCCAACACTCATGCACACTCACGAACACTTAACGGTTAATAATCCGCCCTTATTTCACATTAATATTCGACATAACACAATTTTTTGAAAATAAAACAAAACCGCAGACATGACTCTTTACTTTCCCGCCAAGAACTCTATACATAGTTTTACAGTAATACTTCTAATTAATATGCATGGTTGTAGAAACAATGTGTTCAAATTCCTTGAAATAAAGTCTATTATTTGTTGTTGACAGGAAATCGTCTAAGCTGTTATCTCAACAGCTCTTGTAGTCTGCACCTGTGTCAGAAGTTCAGCCAGCTGTATCCGGTCACAAGGTGAGCTTATTTCTATTACACAATGTAGCCGTCCAAATTAAAAACTCTTCTGGCGAAATGCGCTTACGCAGTTATAAGTATTTGTGTATAGAATTTAAATGCTTTAAGGCGCATGCGCCTACCACAATCCCTTATTGTCCCGTATAGTCCCGTATTTTGACTTGAAAGTCCACCTATAAGCATTTTACATAACCCTACATAGTATGCAGATGATAAGTGCGTGTTAGCTCGTAGCTGCGTCAGATTAATATTCAATACAACGTAATAAAGTCGACTCTTAAGAGCTGTAACTGTCATGCCGCTAAAGTGAGACGGATTTTGCTTTATTTTTTTTCAGTTGTAATATTTTGCGGTTCTGTTGCATGTATAATAAAATAAAGTGCCGTATAACAATCTATACTATTAATAAAGGTAACGTTTGTGACTTAGTTTGTTTGTTTGTATGTATGTCGGGGTCAATCTCTGGAGGTACTGTTCCGATTCCAAAAAATATTTCATTGATAGAATGCTTATATACCTTGTGGGTAACATAGGCTAGATTTTATTTTGATAAAAAAAGATTTCTTCTCAAATTCTCAAATCTACGCGGACAAGTTCGCAGGTAAAGTGTTAAAAGTAAGTAATAAAATTATTACTTACTTTGAGAAAAATAAACAGATGAATGGATGAATTTGAAATAACACGTGAAAACTTCTCACGTGTTATTTCAAAACGTTGACTAGAGTTCGAGTTACACCTAATCTAAAGTTATACAAAAGCTGATTACAAATTCTCATATTTGTTAATGTGACCGAATGGCAAATAAAACTCGCCCTATATGGGCAATATGATGCAGTTCCTTTTTTTTTAAATAAAGGTTAATAGGGGCAACGTGAGCCAGTTTAAACTATAGGCCTGTGTTTTAGAATAAGGAGATAACGTTAGTGTTTAAGTTTTTAATATGCTGATTGTGAGATCCATATCTTCTTTTTTAACGTTAGTTGTTATACAAATGCTTAGGAATGAATTGTTCATACACTTTGGGTGACTTTTAAATAAACATTTCGGTGTTATGTTGGTCACGTAATTTATATTACAATTAACCTTATTGTTTATCTAACTGTAATCATTTCTTTGTCTTGTACAATAAATGTACAAAAAAATGGTGATAAAAATAGTTTGAACCCTGCGTTTTGTTATGTAACTTATTTACACGAATTAAAGACGCAAATTTGCTGTCGTTTGCGTATGTGCAATTAACAATTACTTAAGAGGGCTATTCAATTAGGAGGTAAAAGTCCACAAAATTTTGTTGGGTATCTAATTTGATAGGTTGATATTTAACGATTACCAAAAAATCCATTGCATGGGTAAAAATATTCAATTGTTTTCTTTATAGAAAGAACGATCATTTATCCACGGTCACACTTCAGATTTACTTCTCGTATAACAAACATCTTCCCTACAATTACTACTTTTTTGTATTTAATGTAAATTACGATTTTAAAACATAAGTAAGTCATAGTCACAATAAATAAGAGATATTTTACATCTCTCTTATTATCATATATCTTATTTATTGTGACATCACACGATGGTTAGTTGGAGGTTAAAAAAAAGATTCAGTGATTATTATATTTATTTACTTAATACATTCACAGTGTCACACGATTCGCTGTTGTTCGTTTTAAGTATTAACGAGTATATACTCTTTGTTATCGCGTCTCTTGCAACCTATTATGACAAGGTATTGTGGAGCACAATCGCTTACTTGTTGAGACTGCTCCGAGCTGACTCGGTAATGTTACGTATCCGCCGCGGTGTTTGATAGTCTGTTATCTTTACTGCCTTTGTAGTATAGTTGTTACGCCACCGGCCTTAGACCCAAAGATCTCGGCTTGTATTCCCAGTGGAGGTACTCAGTTTGGTTGGTGGTAGAACTGATTTTGAGGCACGTGGCTACCCGCATTTTATCTAAGTATGTCGGCATAGCAACATTGTTAGTAGCAATAATGTTGTTGTTGTTGTGTATTGACTGTTAGCGATAAATAACCTCAGCACTTGAAGATCCCGGGTAAAGCGTGCTGTCCTTAGCGGGCTTGCCTTATCGTTACTTTATAACATCAGGTGGGTTACTCTTGAAACACAATAAATATTGCAATAATCAATTTCCAATCCCGATAATAGCGCTACATTGGAATTAAATTGCGTGGAAATTGAGTGAACAAATTATTATCGAGATGGGGCGTTCCGAAATTGCGAAACTTATCCCAATATCGATACATAATAATCGCATTGGAATTGTATTGAGATTGAGTTTGCGTCAAGAGTAACCTACCAGGTCAGATGAAGGCTGAACCCTTGAGGAGTATGTTTTCCCCGTTGAGGCATGTACAGAAAAAAGGGTCGCTCTGTATCTCTGCATGTTTATAATCTGCATAGCGTGAACCTGAACTTGACTTTGAAAACGCTGCTATCGTTGTTTATTCGCTTTGATTTATGTGATTTTAGTTATCGACTGAAGCAATAAAAATGCAGTGAACTCATTTCAAATAAAACACTATTAATGGAATATTGTAAACATGAACATTTTGCATTCAATTAAGATAAAAAGTGCTATAGTTTCATATACTTCACAAATATACAACAGTAGTGATACGGATTCCGGTTCTTATTTGAATTGTGTTCTGTTCTTGTTTTACACAATACAGTACACTTGTTACGAACGTAGCCTAAGCCTGTATTAATTAAATATAGCCATTAGGAATCAATACAAAATGTGAATTAGAGGACTGTATGTAGGTAGGTAAAGGCAAGTAGAAGACACGTTTAGGGTTTTAGGGAATATAACCAATGTTATCGCACTAATTAGCAAAACAAAGACCAGCCGCCGACATTTTCACGCAAAAAGCCCACATGTATCAAAAATACAAGACAGCGTCAAAAAACTATAAATAAAAATCTCTAAAAAGGTTGCCTTCGGCAACAATCAATGTCGGCGGCTGGTCTTTGTTTTGCTAATTAGTGCGATAACATTGATTATATTCCCTAAAACCCTAAACGTGTCTTCTACTTGCCTTTGCCTACCTACATACAGTCCTCTAATTCACATTTTATATAGGTATATCGTCACCGATTTTGGCCTCCTTAGTGCGGGCTATCACTTAATCTGTAGTGCGACTGTTAGATGTAATTAATCTAAGGGCGGAAAGCGCACGAATCCATATAGCTAGTATACATCCATTGACTTTAATGTTACCAATTAGTTTAAACGGATTCTATAATTTAGATACATATGTTATTTATTGTTATTTAATTAATATATTGTTACAAAACCGAAATTTCAATCAAATAATTAAATTATTATTTTAACTAAATATCGCAACCTTAAAACTTAATCTAAAAGACCACCAAAGGCCACCCATGATACCGGCCGCGTTACCACGTTGTTAGTTTAAATTAGTTATTATTAGTTTAAATTGTCTATTATAATTATAATATGCTCAGTAATGTTATATGTTTTCAATTTATGACAGCAAGTGATGCACAATCCCACTCCACCAGCTGTCTGTCATCTGGACTCTGCTTGTGCTTAACATGATGTTGAGCGGAGACATTTGTCTAATCATACGTAAAAAATAGCATTGCCGTAGCATAATGAGCCTTAATAAATATTTGTCAGTACTCATAGTTAGTTGTGCGTTACTTACAGCCCGCCAGGAAACGTTTTCGCCGATGGGTTAAGGTAAAATTCCTGAAAGCCTGCGGAGTGTCTATGTAGTTTGCAGTACTTAATATGCTTTTAATGCATTTTGTGTTTAATTTTATCCACTCATAAAATATAATATAAATGTGGCAATTGAATCATGAAGGAACAATCATTATACACTTAGGTTTTGGTTTCGACAGTAAATGCATGTAATCTTTTGTTTCTCATTTTATATTTGACACAAGCTTGCATGCAGGATGTACATAATATAATAATTTTAATAACTTATAAAAATTTTGTTTAATTGCAAAATAAATATGTGTTTATGGTTATTTCAATTTAACTTAATTTTGTTTTGCTAACAATGTTTTTGTTTGTTAATAATATTCGAAGTTTTGTTATATTCAAATGGCTTATTTTCTCTACGAAAATGAAATTAAGTGATGGGGACGCACAAACGCACAAACAATAAGCACCAACATTATTTTGTGATCTTTTTATTGTCATTGTTCATTTCCATTTCTTGGTCATTTTAGAATTTTATTTTCTTGTATAAAACAATAATTATAGTGTAGAAGCGTATATGTATGTTTGTATATTATCATTGAAACGGACCTGATTCATTATTGTTACCTTATTATTATACGGCAATTTGTAACCGCAATTAGTTACATGAATTCTGAACATATTATTGTAGTATTTTCCTCTTGCCATTGTTTAGTTAATAATTCTTTTCCACAAGAAACAATGATTATTTATTACATTTTTGTCTTTAATATTTTGTCAAACAGATGATAAGGAAACATCTCGGTATCTCATTGTCTTTTCCCTTTGTAGGTCAGCTAGTATCATGAGTTCCAAGTCAGCTCCAGGCATCATTATGGCAACAGGAGTGATGGGAAAGTCTCTGAAAGGCATTCCAGGTGTCTATTTGAGTCGCGACGCCGGCCTCACCTGGAAGAGGATCCTCAAAGATTACTATTTTTTCAATTATGGAGACCACGGAGGTGTTCTAGTGGCTGTCAAATACTTCAAGTCGCGCGGCGAAACAAGGAGAATTCTATATTCAACCAATGAAGGCATTGAGTGGAGCTCTTATCAGTGAGTCACCGAACTAAACAATTATTTATCACAATTCGATTAAATGGCATTAATACAAGCAATCGTTCTCATTTCCAGGTTCAACAACGATGACCTTCGTATTTACGGGCTAATGACCGAGCCCGGCGAGAACACTACTACGTTTACTATGTTTGGCTCGGCGAATGATCAGCATCAATGGATAATTATAACAATTGATCTGCGAAACACGTTTGCGCGCAATTGTACCTCAGAAGATTATAAATTCTGGTCACCATCAGCCTTGAACTCTTCCGTTTCTTGCGTACTAGGCGTAAGGGAGACGTATCAAAGGAGATTCGCTCATACAAACTGCTACAATGGCATTGATTACGATAGACCGATAAAGAAAGAAATTTGTGAATGTAGTAGACGAGACTTCGAGTGTGACTTTGGCTTTATGCGCCAGGGCAGCGAATGTGTCCGAAACAAAAGCTCCAGCCACGATCCTTACGCCCTTCCTCCAGATTGCCGACCAGGCAAGTACTACAAACGAACTAAAGGCTACCGAAAGATTGATGGAGACATCTGCTACAGCTCGTCCTACTTAGCGTATCTGCCTGACACCATACCTTGTCCGATAGAGGAGCCGACTGAATTCTTACTGATTGCTCTAAGAGACAAAATAGCTCGCATTGATCTGTCAAACAACAGCACCATAATACCAGTTACCAATCAGAAGAATATCGTAGCTATCGAATTTGATATGAAGAACAATTGCATTTACTGGGCCGATATAGAGTTGGACCAAATAAGTCGCCAATGTTACAACAACGGTACCACCCAAGAGGTTGTGGTAGACACAGATTTGGCTAGCATTGAAGGCATGGCGTTAGATTGGATCTCCAATGTATTGTTCTTCGTTGATGGTATGAGGAAGAAGATCGAAGCTGTCAGGATCGACTTAACTAACGCTGGTAGAATGAGACGAACAATTTTAGACTCGAAAGTGCTACGCAAACCCCGCGGAATAGCTGTCCATCCAAAAGCTGGTTATCTCTTTTGGACTGATTGGGACAACATCAATCCAGCTATTTGTCGCTCGAACCTCGATGGTGGTGATGTCAAAAAACTCTTCGGTAAACCTATAGTGCAATGGCCGAATGGTATCACAATAGATCAGATGTCAGAGAGGATTTACTGGGTCGATGCTAAGGAGGACTACATAGCTAGTGCAGATTTGAACGGTCACGTCTTCAGGAGAATCTTGTGGAATGATGAGTCGGTCACTCACCCATTTGCTGTGGCAGTGCTTAAGGACAAGATGTACTGGGACGATTGGAAGATAAAATCTATTTTTGTGGCTGACAAGAATACTGGAATGGATATATTGACGATCAACGCCTCGTTCACTGGTTTAATGGATCTGAAAGTGTTTGCCCATTTTGTGCAGCAAGGTACTAACGGCTGCTCCAACAAGAATCCTCCGTGTGACGCTCTGTGTCTTGGAACGCCGGGAGGTGGCGCTAGCTGTCTGTGTCCCGACGGCTTTACGATGGCCAATGGCAAATGTTTGTGCCCGGACGGGGAGCAGCCCGCACCCAATATGACTTGTGCGAAGAAGCCTGGACTCACGTGTGCACCGGTAAGTTGTAATATAATTTGTAATATCAGATGAGATGAAGGAAAAGCGATCCCCGTTGTGGAATTTAAAAAAATCTCATAAAAGACAGAACCCGCATTGGGTCAGCGTGGTAGGACAAGGTCTAAGCCCAGCCCCCCGATTCTCATAACAATTTCGTAGCGACTATGTTGTTGAAACCATTTTCATACTAACATTCGATTTTAAAGTCGTTCCAACAAAGTTCCAACCAACCGTATACGGTAGATCTGAATACGGTTGGTTGGAACTTCGAACGACTTTAAAATCGGCTCGATTGACGGATGTGATTACAAAAATGGTTACAACTCGCTATTGTTACGGTTTTTCATTACGAGAATTAGGGCACTGCAATAGGACATTTACGGAACCCATTATAACGCGTTTTCTTTCTTAAACATTTAGTTTTGATTACCCAATTTTAACGAACTGGTTATTATCTAGGATCAGTTCACTTGCAAGAACGGCCTTTGCGTCACAGCAACTTGGCGTTGCGACGGTAACAACGATTGCGGAGATCACTCCGACGAAGTTGGGTGCTTATGCACTCCGCCCATGATACCGTGCGACGACACTCGGTGCTACCTGCCTCACTGGAAGTGTGATGGCGACATCGACTGCGCGGATATGAGCGATGAGAGGGGTGAGCATTTTCTAATTATAGACGACTAGCTGTTCCGTGACCCACCGCGTCGTATCGCGTCGCCGAAAGCTAGTACTTCGTATTCGCTTAGCATTTTTTCAGACTTTTTTTGTAACTACTATTGATATGAAATGGATTTTAATTATCTAAAATAAATGATTAACGCTCTTTCATTACGGACAGGACTATTGTCGCCAATAAGCCTGATATCGTGGTGGTCGACCGATCCAGGCGCCGGGCAATACTGGTTGATATCACCATACCTCATGATGAGAACCTTGTGAAAGCCGAGAAGGACAAACTCATTAAGTACCTTGACTTGGCTCACGAGGTTACCGCCATGTGGGATGTGGATTCAACCATTATTGTACCGATAGTCGTTTCGGCAAACGGTCTTTTAGCCAAGAGCCTCGATCAACACCTAGAGAGGCTTTCGCTGAAAGGTTGGATCAAGGGTCAGATGCAAAAGGCAGTACTCCTTGACACGGCACGTATTGTCAGGAGGTTCCTCACTCTGCAGCCCTAATTACCGATACCTTGGGTCTATCCCCGCTGCCGGTGGCAACCTAGGTTAAGTTTTTTATAATATTTTATATTGTAAATATGTTTTTATATAAAATATTGTAAAACAATTTTCTTAAGGTATGTATATGTTTAATAAAGAAAATAATAATAATAATAATAGTAGCGTGATGTTAAATATATGCAAAAAGAATTTTTCAAATCCGACTGGTAGTTCTAGGGATTAGCGCTTTCAAAAAAACTCTTCAGCTTTATTATATTACTCATAGTATAGATATCATTGTATGCTCGTTGTTGTTGCTAGTTCAAGTAGGAACGACTGTGCCCAACAATGAGATGAGTGTTGGCTATGGCTAATGACGATAAGCTATGTCCTAAGTAAATACTATCAGTTTTCCTTCCTTTAAAAATGTTAAGCCATTTTATCAAAAAATATGTTTTAATAATTAAATAACAATTATAAATTAAAAATGTCTTTTGGGCAGCGTTTTACCGCGCTTGATGTTTGAACATGGAAAATAAAAGAAATATACGTATGTAAAGTAATATGCATGGAAGTGATATGGGCAAAAATTATGACAATAATCATAACGAAAAAAAGATAGATCTTTGCCTTTTGTTTCGAGGAGACAGGTATAGCGCGAGTGTTTTTCTGAAAACATCTTCGCATCGCCATTAACGCTCACATGCAGATTGTTTTAATATTCGCCAGAATCCACGTATCCTATTAAAAATGAACCCGATATAAACAAAGAAGGATTAATTCTGCGTTAATTCTTTGTTTTCTATGGAGTTACAAAGTTTAAAAGTGTATAACCTAATATAAAGTTTATCAGTGTTTTATTATGTCATTAAATTTTTCCCTAGACTGCGAGAGTCACAACTGTACCGAGAACCAGTTCCAATGCGCCAACGGCCATTGTATCGAGACACGATGGGTGTGCGACGGCGATAACGACTGCAAGGACGGCTCCGACGAGCGAAACTGCTCCGTGAGTTGTTTATTTATAACTAACACAGATGACGGATACTCGTCCAGCATAAGTACCTCCTGGTTACGCTGTAAAGGCCATATTGGCATAGCAAGAAAATATAACTTATGACATTTATTACTCTAACGCCATTGTCATCATTGAATCACGGTCACGATTGGATGAATGACCAAATTACATTGTTAACGCGCCCGGTCTGCATTTGCTAAGGTTAAGCATTGGCATCTCGGAAGCTGCTTCGGAAGAAACGTAATGCCGTTGGTACCGGCTGCTAAGCAGCCGTTAACAACCACCAATCCGTACTGAGCCCACAATGTGGTAAATGGCCCGTTCGCCATTTCCATCCATAGGGGCTCGTGCCCCAGCAGTGGGGACATAAAATGAGCTGGTGTGATGTGTGATGATATTTTTTACGTTTGTCACTAGATAACCTCGTTAAAACCGATCGAGGGCGACTTGCCCAGCTGCTCCTTGGACAGTTTCGCGTGCAACAACGACAGCTCCCGCCACTGCATCCCCAACTCTTGGGTGTGCGACGGAGAGAGGGACTGCCTCGGCGGTGAGGATGAGAAGGACGAGAAATGCAAGCATTCCACATGCGCGCCGTATATGTTCCGGTGCCCTAGTGGGAAGTGCATATTTAAATCATGGGTGAGTCAGCATTGCTTTAGTATTTTTCACGTAGCAGGCCAAAAGCGGAGATGGATCAAGACTTGACCAGTTTTTTTGCCGGGGTGGTATGAGGTGGCCTAGGATAGAGACGAGTGGAGACGCAGAAAGGAAGCCTTTGACCAGCACAGGGACAAAATATAGGCGATATAAAATACAAAACAATAGGGTAGCACTTGACACATCCAATGCTATTACTTCAAAGTTTTTCGCAACGTTATTTCAAATATTTGTGGCTATGAATTGTCTTTTTTCTTTCTTCTTTAACCCTTTTGCTTTCTAGAGTTTTCTGTCTTCGACTTGACGTTGATTTTTTGGGAAAAGCTGGAATAAATATATAAACAAATAAATAAATAAATATAGAATGTTCTAATCTCTGAAACATTATTCTTTTTGTCTCTGTTTTGTGACGTCTTTTACGAAGTTTTAATGTAAGCGTATGCAAAATGTAACTGTTTTAGAGACAAATAAATGAATTTTTTCATTACTATTATCCAGGTATGCGACGGCGACAACGACTGCGGCGATGCCGAAGAGTCGGACGAGAAAAACTGCACATCCAATAGCAACACCAAGCTTCTGCCCCGGCCAACCACAGAGAAGATAGACTTCCCCACCACCTGTCTCGATTGGATGTTCCGATGCAACAACGGCAACTGCCTACCTTATTGGTGGAGGTGTGACGGTATCAACGACTGCGGCGACCATTCCGACGAAGCTGGTTGCGGCTCGATCAGTCAGGAGGTGACTTCAGTTGCGCCCGACCATCAGACGAAGAAGGGTCGGTGTGGGAAGAACCAGTTCACTTGTTTGTCTGGTTAGTAATTTTTGTGTTTAAAAATCAGTGCGTTGCAGTTTATCTCTTCTTGAACTTCAAAATGACTACTAGCTACTATTTGATAGCTCTCAATAGGACTACGCTATAAGCATACCTTTTTTGAGTTCTCGACACTACGCCTGAGCTGCACTTTTTCCCTTTAATCATTAAAAATAAGGGTCAGCAACTGATTTTAGTCTTTAGCTACTATAAAATACAGTTATCTTTTGCGACGTAAAGTGTTTCGAGTACCGGTATTAAGAGCGTCGAACACTGGTGTTACCCTGCTAAGTTTGCTTCGGATACTTATACAGTTTACGTTGAACATCGTCAAACATTTGATCAAAAAGAGAACGAGAAATTAACCCTAGTTTTAGCATAGTGGATTATATTAATTATTATTAAAATATTAAGATCGGATGTTGATAACGTATTTGTCGACTTTGAATAGGGCTCCTTTAGCTTGTAGAGTAAAAGTAGATAGTGTTGATTAATTTCGGCGAGTGGCAGTGCACCTGACCCGGCATGTCATGGGGTGCGGGTTCGAATCCCGCTCGTGGAATTTTTTCAACATTGTCTTTTTTCAAATTGTAATTTGTTCGCAACAATATTTACGTAAAATTATATGTTAATAATCATAGTGGATTATTTGAGACACTTAACTTGCAAAAAATTTTGAGTAGTGAAAAAAGAACACATTTTATACAAAAAATCTATATATTAATACGTGAAGCAAAAATTTTGTACCCGTTTTTACAAAAATTGCGCGGACGGAGGAGTATGAAATTTTGCACACTTTTAGTTTATATAGAGAAGGTTATCCGAATGTTAATTTTTTTTTTAATTATGCAAAAAAAGTACATTAAATCAATAAAAACAACATTACACACACTACCATGTATTTGACACACGTATTGTTTGTTTTTAATGCCGACATCTGTCAATGCTAATCCAAACTCACATTCTATCTTTTTAAATTTTTCATTGCTTAGGATACAATCCGTGCAGCCTTAATAAAATTACGGTCGAATTTCGACCACTGGGCGACCACTAGTATATATAATTTCACAAAAAAAAAACTCTGCCAAGTATAGGGTTTACCTAATGATATCGACAATGTCTTCACTAAAAAACCTTTACAAAACAGGAGAATGCATCTCACTGACTTGGGTGTGCGATCGTCGCGACGACTGCCCCGACGGTTCGGACGAGCTCGGTTGCGAGAGGCGGACGCCCTCTAGCGGCACTGGGCCTTCATGCGCTCTGGATGAGACGCCTTGCGCGGACGGGAAGGGATGCGTGAAGGACGAACACTTCTGTGACGGCGTCGAGCATTGTGCCGATGGCAGCGATGAAGCTCTATGTACCCCTATCGTAAGTATACGCACACTTTTATAGAAAGTAGGTTCCGGCGTCCTATAGAGGCACTGGGCCTTCGTGAGCACTGGACGAGACGCTTTGTGCGGATAAGTAAGGATGCGTGATGGATAAACACTTCTGTGACGGCGTCGAGCATTACGCCGATGGCAGCGATAAAGCGCTTTGTATCAGCTTTGTATCTGCCCTATCGTAAGTATATGGCAGTTTTTATAATAACTAGTTTGTTTTGTACTCCTATCGTAAGTATACGCACACTTTTATAGAAAGTAAAGTGACGCATTTAAGCGGTAGTAGACCTTTGTGTGCTTTGAACGAGACGCCTTGTACGGACGGGAAGGGATGCGTGAAGGATGAACACTGCTGTGACGGCGTCGTGCACTGAGCTGATGATGGTTACTAACATTTTGTATACTTAGACATACAATGAATACGATAATAATACGATGATCATAATTATACAATAAAAACATTTTCTTATACTCTAAATAAGCACAGAGAAAAATATATCTCCCGTTAAATGGCGAGTCTGTGACAATGGTGAATGACGAACGCTAAACTTGTTTCCATTTATTTTAATCTAGCTGACCCGGCGGACTTCGTACCGCATTATTCTTTATTTTTTATTTTTTTATAAATATAGTCTATGTTACTAATGTAGCATTCTAATGGTGAAAGAATTTTTGAAATCGTTCCAGTAGTTTTTGAGTTTATTCGTTGCAAACATACATACAAAAATACAAAGCTTTCCTCTTTATATTAGAATAGAAAACCTCAAGAAGCTTATGTTTCTAAAATTATAATCATCATCATCATCATTTAGTGCCAGAAAATTTTGTATACTGATCTTCATACTGAAGTTTAGAGATCAGTATACAAAATTTTCTGGGATTCCATATAGCTAAAATTAAATGAAATTATTATATGCCTTTAAAACCTTACACAGAAATAGTTTTGTAATAGCAAAATTTTATTGATTTTGACATGTCGAAAATCTGCGACACAAAGGCACCACAGGCTATGACCCTCCAATGTTTCCAGAGCCACAAATCCCCGGTGGACTGTGTGGACTGGTTCTCGTGCGACGACGGCAGCCAGTGCATCTCGCAGCACAGGCTGTGCGATGGCCGGCAGGACTGCTACGACGAGACGGATGAAAACAACTGTACCAACATGGAGTCGCATATAGCACATCAGGTATATTACACTATTACTAAATTAATGCTTCGGTGACCGAGTGGCGAGCGCTAGGCCCGAAACCCGAAGGCTCCGGGTACAATTCCCAGATCGGTCAAAGTGTGTTTCGGATGTTTCGATGCATAGCCCGGGTTTGTGATCACCAGTGATCGTGATAGGTAGTGCTATTTCGCGGGATTAGTCTACGTAATCTTAGCATGGATATGCCTCAAGAATCCCGAGATTTTAATGTAACGACATTATAATTAAAAACTATTTTAGAAATTAGTATTTGGAATGATCCTAGACCGATTGACAGCAAAATCGATATGTGGGGGACATATCGATTTTGCTGTCAATCGACCCAGTAACAAAAAATGGCGGCGACTTTTCCAATAACTGACAACTTCTTTTCTTTTGGCAAGAGATTTTTATGTTATTGTTAATGTCCTCTATCAAATTTCGAAGGTCGCGCGTTATTCTCATTATTAAAATATACGTAATCCCGGAATCCCACGGTCATGTCCATGTCAACATTCGAGTTCATTCACCCCATTCAGCACTACCTATTGCGATCACTGGTGATCACCATCCCGCATAAGGCAAGCGTGTTGATTAAGCCATTACCCATCAATTGATGATGGAGGCCTTTTCATAGCAGTGGGACAGTTGTACGTTATTTCCTTTACACTATCACACAGACTCGATAGACCTACTAAAAATGTAATAGGCCAAAGCGTTTTTGTAAGGTCTTTTTATACAAAACTTTGGCGCATGCTACTTTCATGTTACTCTTTGCAACCGCCCGTTCATTAGAAATAAACGCACTATTCTATAGCAGAAGAGTATGCTTGCCTTATACGCTCGCGGTATCATTGTAAGACAACAAGTTAATATGTAAATATGTAAAAAGGAGGTTTAGTTAATTTTGGTGTATGCTGAGGTCAGAAAGTTTATTTTAACTATACATTTCAACCACCAATCCGCACTGGGCCCGCGTGGTGGTTCATGGCCCGTTCTCCCTATCTATCCATAGGGAAGACTCGTGCCCCAGCAGTGGGGACATAAATGAGCTGATGATGATGATACATTTTAACCAGAAATTTTGACGTGACGTTTTATCAATAGAAATAGTGATAACACCATTATTTATTTGTTACATTGTTAACCTGAAACGTAGCGGATATCATTTAGTCTTGCCTGATAAAAACCAGCTATGAAAGAAAATAAATAAAACATAAAAGGAACACAGACAGTAAAAAAATGCGCTTGAAAAACGGAACGAGATGGGCCAATAACATTTGTGGCGATGACAGAAACAATAAGTACAAATATTTTGCAACCTTAATTAGTCTTTATGGGTAAGATTTAAGGTTCACAGTAAGCTGAAGTTGTTAATGCTATCCAATGTTTTTTCAGATTATGTTATTCGAAATTTAAATATATAAGTGGGTATGAGCAAACACGACCACTGTCGAGATGTTTTTTGTCCCAGTTCCTTTATCTAGTACATTGTTGTTCGAAGCATAGGAATAAAGATCTTTTGAACTAAAACGGGTATATATCGGGTCGCCTAATTTTTTGTACTTCTAATTGGCAATGGCACACAAACGGTTAACCTAATGTTTGTCCTAGAAGAATTGAAACTCAATGCTTTCATTTGGCGATTCGTTTCTGAGGCGAATACATTTTTGGCACATTTAATATTAGATATGCTAAAATTAGAGCTTTTATATATTAAGCGAAATCGTCGTAATACCAAAATAACGTTTATGCTAATATATTTTAGGGTATTTAACATTATAAATCCTAAAATTGGGGCTTTCAATTCTTAGATCAAATTATAATGGTGGCAAAACAATTGTTAGGCGAAACAATAATTGTTCGTTTTAAGTTTAGGCCAACACGGTTTGGCCATGTACTATTAGGACTAAAATTTTAGTTTAGGCGAACCGAAGGGCACCTAACTTAAACATATAATTTGTTAATAGTTGTTAAGCATCGGCGTGGATCACTCTTCGATAAACTCGACCAGCTTCCTCGTGTCTTGCTGGATGGCGCAGCAAAAGATGGTTACCTACAGCTTCTTGCCGTCCATCGCGAAGGTATCGGACGGCGTGTGGAAGAACATGACTTGGTCCAACGATAGCATTTACAGGTGAGACTAAAGTATGGCTTATTAAGAATCCGCTTATGTTACCAACAAAAAAAACTATCCCATTTCTGACTTATTTTTCCTTTGGCTTGCCATTTTGCGTTGTCTTAAGCAGATCTTTCTACATAACATGTTTTTGTAAACAACATTAGAGCTCTAGTAATATATTGGACATTACAATTTTAATTTTATCCCCTTGACATAAGGTTGAAAACCAATTAATAAATTCAACATATTGGGGCCGTAAAAAGTGCCTTGTGGCGGATATGGTGTTAAAAGCAGGGCTTGAAACCGGTTCAAAAATAACCGGTTTCATTAGGGTAAAACCTGTACTATCGTAAAGTACCGTTCCGGAGCGGAACCAAATAGGAGCGATATTTCGAACCTAAATAAACCGGTTTTTTTCTAGCGATCGCTGGCTGCGACTTGTTGTAGCTTGTTAGACGAAATACTGATAGTTGCGCGCATCCTATCAATATGGGTCGAAAACGTAAATCAAGTATTTATCATTTTAAATTTAACCGGTTTATTATAAAACCCATTTTTTTGTAAACCGGTTAAAAAACCGGTTCAATGGAGCGTAACCTTTTTAATAAAGTTCCAAGAATAATTTTGTGAAACCGGTTCAAAAAATTTACCGGTTTCCAAGCCTTGGTTGAAAGAACCGACTCTATTACTAGGTATATGTTTGTGCCGCGGTCGCAGCGTTGGCACTGCTCGATTGTAAACTTTGCAGTATGTTCTTCTACAGATTTACAAACTTGGAGCCGTACACCAACTATAACATCACGTTCTACATAAGGGACAGCAAATCTAATAAGACCTACGCTTCTAATAAGTTCGAGAACACCACCACTGGGGAAGGAGGTAAGCTTTTTTACGACAGCAAATACGTAGCATTCGTTTGACCTAATGCTAAAGAAATAAAGCTTAAGATGCATGAACCTTACTTTGACACAAAAAAATCCCAATGTTTCGAAGTGCAACTCTATGAGGTTTCCCCTCATTATTGACATACAGCATTAGCTTTGCTGTTATAAGCATAACAGTAAAATATATTCCACTTAATATCTGTCAATATAACTCTATCAAAAATTGTACTTATCTTTGTACCAAATATTAAACCCTATGCACTTTGAATAAGATTTAAAAGTAATGAAAAATTACAATACGTTAAAGGGCTAAGCATTGCCTTTATAAATCATATCACGTGTGACGTCATCATCATCTCAGCCAAAAGACGTCCACTGCTGGACAAAGGCCTCCCCCACGGATCTCCATGAGGGGTATTTGCCGTAATCGCCACGCTTGGCAGGCGGGTTAGCGATCGCAGTTGATTAAGAGTAACCTCAGAGAGATGCTGCTGCCCATCCTCTGGAATGATCCCTTAGTCGGCTTTTACGACACCCACGGGAAGATATGGAGTGGTGCAATTCTTTATACCCGGCACCACACACGTGTGACGTGTTTGACTGATATATGAATTTGTTTGCTCAGTGCCATCGCCGCCGCTGCGTTTAACCGTTCGTCAACTCATCGGCAGTCGAGTGCAAGTATTATGGGATGTGCCCACGAATCCTCAAGGCGTGATACAGTACTATACGGTGCACTACGCGCCTCCACTGCCGCCCATACAGAACAATATTGTAGCCAACGACACGAAGACTGCTGCAGTGAAGATTAAAGGATTCTTCAAGCCTCATAATAACTATTCCTTCTGGGTGAGTTGGGCTCTTCTCGGACTCTTCCCTGATGTCAAGGATTTGACAAACTCACTTTCTTGCGTACACTGCAGTATACTTACACTAACACTACACAAGCAATTACTCAACACACACACATACATATCACTTTCACACTCTGCCAAAATCGAATTTATACTTAACTAATTACGGTTTCCCAAAAGTCAGGCCTAGCCTAGTTTGAGAACCCCTGGTAACTAGGAGATAAGAATTTTCATCTGTGTTTTTATAATACTTTATTTTATTTTTTGTACCATTTTTTCAATAAACTTATTCTTATTCTTATTATTATTCTAAAGAATTTTCTAGAATATTTTTATGGCCCTTTTTCTGATTGGGCGTATTTTCAGCGCGGTTTATGCACCATTGCAGGGACAAGTAAAACAAAAAAGTTATTAAATTATTGCTACCGCCATATTCAACTCAAATATCTTTGTGTTTTTTTTTCCTCGCGCGCCGTTTCCGTTAGCATTCAGTCATATAGTCGGTTTTGAACAAACCCAAGTTTGGTATGGTATGATAAATAATGCTATGTTACACTTAACGTTAAAACTAATGACTGACATAAATTAATTTATTTACAGGTAACAGCGACAAACAATGCTTTCACATCCAACTCGTCCGAAGTAGCGAACATAACGTTCGAAGATAGCGGCGACGTCGATGATATCGTGAACGTCAGCGTTTCCCGCCCAACGCCTACTTCTGCCTTCCTGCAATGGCATAAGATACGTGGTGTCGAAGGGTATAAGGTTCAAATTCAATTGCCGCCCAACTACAGCAAGCGAGACGTCATTCAGACAAAGGAGTGTAATATTACACGTAAGTGCGATGTGATTTACAATTGGTTTAATCCGTCGTTTGCAATGAATACAGAAATCATAGAATGTTAAGTGTTTGGCGGCGCTGATTAGTGCTCGCGCATAGCAAATACTAAAAAACTTATAGAGCTAAAAACTAAAGGCTTTACTTTTAAACTAGATTGCAATTTAACATATTTCGTGGTTATTCTAAAGACTAGATAAGACCTGAAAAAAATATTTGTTTGTAAATAGAAACAAGGGCATTGAATATTTTATGAGAGTAATGTCATGGTAATATTTAAACTTTTATTATATTTGTCGCATTTTTAAGACATATTTTAATTACTATTTACACATATTGGTGCATCAAAACCGCAGGTTTTTTGTAGAGTGACATTTACAAGTGTAGTGGGCAAGTTTATACACGCAATAATAACTAGAAAGATATTTACTGCTTTACCATAAAACGTTACTGCTTTACCATAAAACGATGGCTAAAGTTAGACAGTGCTTAAAACAGATGCTATATCTTTTTAGCTAATAGTTTTAGACAAAGACACAATATTTTAAACACGTATTTAGACATTGTTTAACTTTAAACACTGTTTTGTAGCAAGAGGGTTAATGTTATGACTTCTGATCGAACAAAAGTAACTCTTCTATGGTGTAACCTAACTATCATATTTCAGTGAACGACCTCCCGCCCGGCATCTCCTTCTTCATCGACATCAGAGCGTACAAAGGTTCCGTGGTAGGCGACCCATTCACTATTCCTATTAAAACTGTCGGCGAGCCGGATGAGACTCTCAACTTAACTGCAAGACTGATCAAAGAGAAGGGCAAGTCAATCCAGCTGTCATGGTCACCGCCTCTAGCAGACAGATACAAGAAGAAGACATTGAGCTACGAGGTCCATTATATGAACGTGCTGAGCCGATTGCAGTTTGGCGGCGATTTGTCCAACGGTGAGTTGAGATTTGTGTTGTAAACGGGGGGATGTTCTAGGAATTTATTTTGTTATTTTAAAACGTCTACAATAGGGACCCGATTTGAACAACTTTACCATACTGTTTAATAATGAAGAACGCAGTAAGAAGGTTATTTGCTGTCAGTCTTTCAGCATTTTTCGTTAGAACGGCAGAATAGCTTCCATGTACCACGAAAATCCCTCCTTCCTACAAGGCGGAGTCTTTTAAACGAGATGTGAAAAAGTGATTTGCAGGTCGGCAAAGTGAGGAACAATGCTAATCCACTGTCTTCGCATATGTACTCATCTTCTGAACATCTGGTAGACCTTCCTCCTCTAAAATTTGGAACAAATCCTAATGTCAAAAACATTATACAGTGTATGTATACTGATACTATTAAGACGTTATAGAATTACGTTTTGCATTGTCGATTTCATTGGTTTGGTTGGGGTTAGTGAAACTTTTAATAATGTGTTATCTTTTATCTATATGAATAATTTAGTTTCGGCTAATCTAATATAATCACGTCAAATTTTTCATGATTAGATTAATTTATTAATCATATTTGTTTGGCCTTCTGGTTGGACGCTGTCCAGAATTAGAATGAATGGCGTAATAACTAATATCTAATAGCTATTCATCCTGATAACTTTTTTACAAGTTACATAAATAAATAATATTTTCTTTGTTAAAGGATGATAATGAATGATAACAGAAATGAATAGTGTTATAATTATTGGTGACCTTAGAACTGAAGCTTCAAGGTTGGCAACGCGAGCGTGTTACGCTTGGCATCCATAAGCTTATCTGCCGAATTAGTAACAAAAAAAAACAACAGATTTTTTGTAGTTAAAATACAAAATATTGGATAGTAAATAAGTTATTACTAATAGGTAGTAGTTATGTAACTTTTACATAAAAGTAAAGTTAGTAAATATTGTACATATTGTAAATGATATTTATTTATTTATGGTTAAAGGCAGCACTCCAACATACCTGTTTGTTTGTCATAGATACTAAGATAGTGACGGCCCAGACCAGCATAACCCTTGAAGAGCTGAACTATTGCCAGAGCTACGTATTCACCGTAGGCATCCTCGGCGGGCCGCTGTCCCGGCTGACGGAGGTGCTCACCAGGGAGGATCCCAAGTAAATATCAAAAAAATCTTCTATTTATCCTCTACTTGTTTTTAGGGAAATTTTGAAAACAATTCGAGTGTTGTTGTTGTTGTTGTTGTTGTGAGTTTCGAACAATTCCGCGATTCGGAAAAACTGGGTATGGTGCAATACTTATTAGGCTATCTTGGCTTATTGAATCCGAACCCCTCGGAGAATCTAGTAAGGATAGGGGGCACGCTTGCGTGATGCCATTCCCTCTAGAAACCCTCTGACGTTGTTTCTATTATACGTCTTAAGGTTCGCGCACATTATGTCGGGCCGCAGCGGGGCGGAGCGGGCCGCAGCGCTGCGCAAAATGCTTACATAGCACATTAGTGAAGGGCCGGATCGCAGCGCATTGACGGATTTTGAATACAATGTACTGTCAGACGTCGCGTGCAACTGTACGTTATGGATAGCTGTGACGAAGAGCTTTCTTTTTTTACACGATTGCCAAAAAAAGGAGTGTTATGTTTTCAGGGTTGATGTATGTATGTATGTATTTGATGTGTCTTTATTCCACCATAATTTCTAAACGCCTGAAACGATATAGATATATAAGGTATCGTTACAATCCTTGCATCGTTCCGACTAACATAGGCTAGTAAAAATTTGGAAATGTAACCCCTTTGTGAGTAAAATAGGAGATGAAATTTTGTATGATGAAAATTCGTCATTATTAAGGCGTGTCTCCTGCGCCTAAAAATAACAAAACAAACTAACAAAACATGTTAGCAAAACATTGCAGTCTCCTGCGACTTTAAAAACACGAACATCTACCTACTCGACAAATGACTTCGGACGAAGAAGATATACTCGATGTTTTAGAAGTTATTTTACATACAGCTAGAAAAAGAAACCGATTTCGCGTTTGACCCTATCTACAGCGACGAACTTTTAATATTTACGCAGAATTACAAGTAAATCATATTTTTTATTTTTGTTCTTGTGATCCGACAATGAAGCAAATCAAATCACATGGCGCTCGCGTATTAAATCGATGAATAACAACGCATTGCCTTTATTCCAATTCATATTAACACACAATACAAAAACTATTTATTTAGTTAAATATTGTTTTGACAGCGTCACACAAACGTAAGAAAAAGAGACAAACGGTGTGTTCCGATATACACTGCGAGCACTGTTAGGTGTGACGTCAATTTAGTATACTGCGAAGCCGTTCCTTTATAGTTAGCTATACTGGTTACTGTTTAAAACGGAACGCAGTCCAGTATACTGTCATCCAAGCTGTCATCCATGGGTATGTTCCGATATACACTGTGAGCACTGTCCAGTGCTCTTACTAGTGAGAAATTTGTTCCGTTATGGACTGACTCGTTCGAGGTAAGGTGCTCTCAGTGCTTTGATCACGTGATTAGCAGCGTCCAGAAATGACGACATGGATGACAGCATTGATGACAGTATACTGGACTGCTGGATTTCTGGACGCTGTTGATCACGTGATCAAAGTACTGAGAGCACCTTACCTCGAAAATGCCAGTGCTTGCTTACAGTACAAAAATGGCGACGATTTATGACGTCATATATTTCCCTAGGATACTGCGGCAGTATACTGTCAGTCCATAACGGAAAAAAATTCTCACCAGTAAGAGCACTGGACAGTGCTCGCAGTGTATATCGGAACATACCCAAAACAATGATTAAATAATTGCTGAAATAGTTTTTATACACAATGCACAACCTCAATGTTCGCAAGAACGATGAAATTAAATTACCCCTCCCCCCGCAGACGAACACGGGGAGTGTCGCAGGAGACCCGGCTTTAGAGTTAAAGACTAGAACTCGATGTTTAGCATGATATCTGTAGAGGTTAATTTTTGGATCTCCTTGTATAAACTTACAAATTAAATTACCTAACATGTCATATTTTATTAAAATTAAACTTATCACTAAAAGGTACAAAATAAAATAAATAATTAAAAAACACGACTGCCATGACAAAAAAGGCAAAAAAAAGAACTAAAAGGCAAAAAACAAGATGTCATGTATTTATTTGCCTGTTGTTACATATTAAAGAAGAAGTTAATGTTGCTATAGCACACTGTGCCGGGGCCGGCGCGACGGGGCGGGCCGCATCGCACGCAACCATAATCCGCGGCTGAATATGCTGCCCGCTGCGCCCCGGCATAGTGCGCGATAGTTCATATAAAATATATACGATCAATTTGAGCGGATTTTTGCGCTGCGACCCGCCCCGCTACGGCCCGGCATAATGTGCGCGAACCTTTAACCTGTGATTCTGACAAACCGGGTGTAGTGCTTACTTATTAGGCTATCTTGGATACCAGCGCCGTTGCGATGTGAGTGACTTTCTCACACCGTAGCGGCATATGCTGAGGTAGGGTCCTGATTGGCTCCTCACACTATTGTGTTTTGTTTTTATTTGTTATTTTTTTTTTTTAGTTATTTTTGTTTTTTGTGAGAGTCAATAAATGTTTTTTCTTTCTTTCTTTCTTTCTTTCTTTCTTTCTTGGCGTTATTGGTACCGAGCTGATCCGAACCCCTCGGTGAAAGCAGGCAAAGGGGGCACGCTTGTGTGATGCCATGCCCTGTAAAAATCTTTTGACGGTGTTTCTGACACACGGATTGAGGAAACATTTGAGTTTTTTGCCACACTCAAAAAGGCCACCGGCCTTTTTGAGTGTAGCCGCTAAAAAGCTAACGCTACGCTGGCCAAATGAGACCATTAGCACACTCTTTAAAAAGGTTGGCATTGTGCCTTGTTTCAAATGCTAATAAATAAATGACTGAGGTTTAAATAATATTTAAATTAGTGTAGATTGTACATATTCTGAATATGAAATGAATATGAAATTTAATTGAATTGTATATGAAATAATATGTAGTAAAATAAACTCGAGTAAAGTGAATTTTACTTTTTATTTTTAAGTACTAATTGCTGCACTGAAACTGAATTAAATATTTATAAAATATTTTATAAAATACAGTGAAAAAAAGCAGCCGCCTGGATTGCGGAAGACTCAAGTTCGATTCTTGGCTGGGTCGGGTAGGCGTTTAATTTTTTCACTGTATTTTATAAATATTTGATTCAGCTTCAGTGCAGCAATTCGCACTTAAAAATAAGAAGTAAAATTTACTATAGCGTTGTGTTATCAAATTTGTGGTATTTCATCTGAAAAGATCAATCTGCATAGCCATCGGTTGCAACAACCTTTGGATAGATGGCACTGTGCCGCAATAAGCACTCAAAAATTAAAAAAAAGAAGTGACAAAATTCAGCGCTTACGTCAGCCTTCCCGGCCGCCCGGATTGCGGAAGACCCAGGTTCGATTCCTGGCTAGGTCGGGTGGGCGTTTAACTTTTTCACTGTATTTTATAAAATATTTTATAAATATTTAATCGAGTAAAGTGCTTTTATTTGACGTAATTGCTCTTATGTATTAATTGATTGGACAAGTTGCGTATAATGTTTAGTTAGCGTTAGAAATTCTTTCCGTTATCGCCGTCATCTGATTTCAAATGTCATTGCAGAGCTCCCGTAAAAAACCTGCACGCGGTGTATAACGAACAGACCAGAAAGCTTATCATCCAATGGAACGCCAACTGCGATGTTCTCAGTGAAGCTGTCAGCTACCTGGTAAATGTTTTACTTTAATTAAAATTATGCCAATCTTGTCATTTAGATGAGATGAAAGCCATGCGCATTCCCGTAGTAAAATAATTAAAAAAACTAAATAATATTGTGTATGTTTTAGCTGGATGTGACTGAGGAGACGCACCAGAAGCTGAGCAGCTACCTGTTGCAGCCGACCAAGAACTCGACCCTGTCTCACGTGTTTGAGAACGTGGCCGTCGGTGGTCGATACACCATTTGTGTCAAAGTAAGTCTCAATTAATTAATTTAATGGAAATGAAATATAATACATGCCTATTAAATTCGTTTAGTACTAGATAAATGTTTTGTTTATTACCTTTTGATTATAAATTGTACACACAATGTGTAAAAGAAAGGTGTGGCAAAAATGAAAAGATCCAAATTGTATCCGATCTAGATGACAACATGATAAAATGCAGAGTTACTAAGACATAATTATTAACTTTTATATAAACAAAACAAAAACATTTTATAAATAACTTTCCTATTTCTCAACTGATCTTTAGTATTTGTAAAAATATTATGATCGGATGTTAACGACGGTAGTTGTTGACATTGAATGGGCGCCTTTTGGCTTTCAAAGTAAAAAAGTAAATAGTGTTTAATAATTTCGGCGGGCTGGTTAGAACCACGCTAGCTCAATTGGGAGAGCACCTGACCCGGTATGTCAGAAGGGTGCAGGTTCAAATCCTGCTCGTTGAAATTTTTTCAACATTTTGTGTTTTTGTAATCTTTATACAAGGTGACCGGAAAAATTTTTTTTGCTGATATGTAAATTTTTTTGAGAAGTCGAATTTCACCCGTAAAAATATTTTCGACACTTTTTCAAAATTTGTACTTTGCTAAATAAATAAAGAAAAAAATTAGAAGATTGTAAACAGCACGTGGCGGTTCCTAACAAGAGCTCACATGTCGATGTTATGTACCGTATTCAAACTATTCCATTGTGCTCCGTAGTCTAGCGCGCCGTCCGCCTCGTCGAGTTGCGTGGAGGCCCGCAGCGGCGTGGTGGAGCCACCGCGCGGCGTGGTGGCTTGGCAGTCCGCAAATGGCCACGTCATGGTCAGCTGGCGGGACGACGCCGACCACAACACTCACACGTACGTATGACTTCTATTGCCATCCACTGATGAACGTAAGCACAAAATATGGCGCTTTTCTGTGAGTAATGTGTCACTAAGATACAATTTTTTTTTTGTTATTGTAAATTATATTGTTACGGTGTACACATTGTTGAAAAGTCAAATAAATAAATAAGGACACTGCAGAAGGGAAGCTGAGTACATACGCAGCAACGCACGCATAGCAAACATCTCACGACATGGAATCTCGGAACAGCTCGGAACAGTCTGATCGCAGCTGTGGCGAGATCCTTAGTTAGTTCAATATCATATTTTATATATGCAGAAGTAATTTTAGGAGTAATTTCATGTTAGACTTCTATCAAGTAAAACTATTTCCGGGGTCCGGAATTAGATGAAAATAAATTAACAATATTTATTATTTATAATAAAAATAAAAATAAAATAAAGTTTATTTCAAGTAATAGGAACCCAGGCAGAGGCATGGTACATTTCTTTCTTTTTAAAATAATGTTAAGCGAATGTAACTTACTGTAAAACAATTTCAGACACAAATACCAAGTGATCGTGTCCGAGAAGGAGATACCTGAAGACCTTGTTCACCCGACTGAAGACATGAAGACGGCCACAGCTGAATTCTCGCCGCTGTTAATGACCGCGCCCGACCGAGGTTCCGCGCCTCTGTACGTGAGCGTACGCGTAGTTACTCCTGACGGCTACTACAGTGATCTCAGCGAAGTGCACACTCTCACTATGGCGGGTGAGTAATAATTCATCAATAAACAATCGCCCTTGGTTTCATCAGAAGTTAATTCTCGTTTAAAAGTCTGACCAATAATGACCAAAATACCTGTAGAGCGAACTTATCAGGTCTCTGCCCACTAGAGCGTATCATACCATAACTGTGATCGGAACGTATACGATATTATCTTTTTGCACTTCTTCACTTTATTTTATTTTATTTTATTTTATTTGGGAAACAAACAATACAAAATAGTAAATATAAAAAATGTTACAGACAAGTTACACAGTAATCAGTAAAGTTTCCACTACTAGTTGACACATATAAAAAATAATAATAATTAGGACTCTTAAGACAGTTCATTATTCTAATTCATTAAGTAGAAGTTCACATACCTTAGATTTAAAATTCAAAACGTTACAATTAAATATGTCTATTGATGTGAATTTTTTATTGTAAACATCACAAGATCACATATAAGCTTTAACTCTAATAAATGGTAACAGGCGTTACTTTGCGGAAATCCATGGCACACAAAAATGCGATTGAAATGGTATGTAGTGTTAATTTCGCTAAATCACTCGTTCATTAAGCTTGAATCAGGGCTTGAAACCGGTTCAAAATTAACCGGTTTCATTAGGGTAAAACCTGTACTATCGTAAAGTACCGTTCCGGAGCGGAACCAAATAGAAGCGATATTTCGAACCTAAATAAACCGGTTTATTTCTAGCGATCGCTGGCTTCGACTTGTTGTAGCTTGTTAGACAATACCCGCGCAGCGAGTACCAGTGTTGCGTCGCGAGCGCTATCTCATTTTGATAGTTGCGCGCATCCTATCAATAAAGGATCGAAAACGTAAATCAAGTATTTATCATTTTAAATGGTTTATTAAAAAACCCATTTTTTTGTAAACCGGTTCAAAGACCGGTTCAATGGAACGTAACCTTTTTAATAAAGTTCCAAGCATAATTTCGTGAAACCGGTTTCCAAGGCCTGGCTTGAATGCAGTACGCAAGAACCGCCCTCCCGCCCGCATAAATATGCTAATGCAGAAGAATTAGTGGATGCAAGCGAACCAACACTACATATTATTTCAATTTTATATTTGTGAACTTGTAACTATGTCAGTCGTGACTTTGACTTTCACGCTTTAGGTGCCGAGGCTGAGACGTCTCGCGCGACTAGCGCCATCTGGTGGGGCGTGGGCGGCGCCGCCATAGTGGGGGCGGCCCTAGGCGGAGCCCTACTCCACGCCTTACTACGGCACCGGCGACTGGCGCGATCCTTCCTGCGGTTCACCGCGCACACGCCGCGCTATGACAACCGCCGCGGGCAGGCCACCATCGACCACGGTCAGTACATAGATAGATAGATAGATCATTATCATCATCATCAGCTCATTTTATGTACCCATTGCTGGGGCACGAGCCTTCCCTATGGATGGATAGGGAGAACGGGCCATAAACCACCACGCGGGCCCAGTGCGGATTGGTGGTTGTTAACGACTGCTAATGCAGCCGGGACCAACGGCTTTACGTGCCTTCCGAAGCACGGAGGAGCTCGAGATAATAAATTTTTGGTCACCCATCCGATGACCGGCCTTTGCGAAAGTTGCTTTACCTCAGCATTCGCAGACCGGGCGCGTTAACCACTGCGCCATCGAGCTCCTCCTCCGATAGATAGATAGATAAATAAGACGATTTCTCAAACATGATTGGAGTTGATCTCATCATTTAACATGACAACTAAGGAAGTAACCTACCAAGTATTGTATTTTTGTCAAACATGCATCAATTGGAAATGAGGTCATAATTTTGACAACCTTCTTTGAGATTAATCAAATTGCTGTACTAGTCAAATACACGCGAGCAGCGACCAGCAAAGGTTCTAGAAGCTCCATAGCAAGTGATATTATACAAGTAAAAAAGGTATTTTTGTCAATCATGCTTGGAAATGAGTTAATTATTTTGGCAACCTTTTTCGAGATCTATCGAAATTGCTGTACTGGTCAAATACACGCGAGCAGCGACCAGCAAAGGTTCTAGAAACTTCATAGCCAGTGATATTATACAAATACAAAAGGTATTTTTGTCAATCATGCTTGGTAATGAGTTAATTATTTTGACAACCTTTTTCGAGATCTATCGAAATTGCTGTACTGGTCAAATACACGCGAGCAGCGAGCAGCAAAGGTTGTATTAACTCCATGGCCAATGATATTATACAAGTAAAAAAGGTAAATATTTTACTGACGCCCCGAAGCCACTATCGACCACGGTCAGTGCGAGCTCCTAACACACTCTGCTCTGCATTTCTATACATAACCGCTGCTAAAGTAGTCTGGTTTCACCACGGTCAGTAGCGATGTCTATTTGTCAGCTTTCTGCCTCACACGGCTTTTACAATGTTATTGAACTTTTTTGAGGACGGCACGAAACTTAAAGGATTCTTCGAGCTGTGTGATCGAAAAACTGTCTGCTTGAACCGTTAGTGTACAATCATCATCATCATCATCATCTCAGCCAAAAGACGTCCACTGCTGGACAAAGGCCTCCCCCAAGGATCTCCACAACGACCGGTTTTGTGCTGCTCGCATCCAGCGGCTTCCCGCGACCTTCACCAGATCGTCGGTCCACCTTGTTGGAGGCCTGCAATAAGTGTACAATAAGGATACCAAATGATTCCCGCTAAAAGTAAATTTGTAACGTTTCAAGTGTTATTTTTAGTTTTAAAAATATAATGATATGGAAATATAATATTTCAGTCAACAGTTGAAACTAAGTTTACCTTTTTTTGTGGTAAATTGTAACATTGAAACTTAAATTTTCAGATGACGAGGACGTGCCTCCGATCCAAGGCTTCTCTGACGACGAGCCGCTGGTGATCGCGTGAGCGACGCCAGATGTGATGAAACCGTGATCTTGTCATAACATAGTATTTTAAACATATTTATTGTACCGCAACTATGCGACCCTAGCGAATTTAAAGCGCGTCCTACAATCAGCATCTTTGGTAAATGAGCATTTCAAGTTCTTAAAATTCGAACGTTCGTAGCAAAATCGACCTTAACTGAGTAATCGTAAGGTGCACTTTGACTGTAAATTATTTTGTCTAAAATGATTTAAAATTGCACATTTATTGTTTGTGATAATGTAAGGTGAGTCGGTTTTGTGTTGAGCATTCAGATGTTCGACTTGAGTGCTCAGCTGTTTTAGGTGTTGATTGTACACACCTAGCTAAGTTACATTTGCAGAATTGCGTATTAGTTCGGCAACAAACTTGTGAGAAAACGATTTTCTTTCAGTTATTATACGGTTTTGACAAATTAGCTTAGTTTACGGTAGGTGACGCGCTTTACTCTATAATACAGATAAGTCGTACATATGTGTCGTGGTAGTTAAATAAAAAAATAGTCAACATTGAAGACAAATACTTTTTAAATTATAAGAAAACGGTACTGAACAGAAGAAATTTTTATTTTTTATTATTTAATTATTCTTGTATTTACAGTAACAAAACGGCTAAATTGTTCGTTATCAATGTTGTTTGTAGCTATTGTTTATTCAACGAGCTAGAGTATTATTATGTTATAAAATATGTAAGTTTAAGTTGTTGTAAGAAATTGTTGTATACTGTACACTGGACGGCACAGGCGGGTTCGCCATATCGACATCGTTGAGCCAATACATCCTATCAACTTATGTTTAAACCTTTTTATGTCTTTGATCACATAGGTCATTAATGCCAATATGTAGTTGATAAAAGAAAAAAATTATAAGTTAAAATGCAAAGTTTTTATTGGGTCGGCATACATCTTCACATACATTTTCGCATGTTTTATAAAATCTCAAAACTATTTATTCTAAATGCAAAACTAGTATATAGTAACACACACACATACGCAATTGTACACATTCTAACTGTACTGGCTTATTTATTTTATTTATTTCGAAGACATTAAAAAGTGTTTATTTAGAAAAATATATAGGAGGTATGGAACTATTGACACTTCATAGTCGATATGCGGTATTTCATATTTACGTTAGTACCAAATCTTAGTGCATTGTAACAGGTCTAATGTTTATGTAATAAAAGACATATTTGCTTGCTCATTTTGTTGTATTTTAGGGTAAAACAAACTCGTGTATAATTAAAGAAAACATAATCAAGTTCGACACCAAAGATCGTTATGAATAAGTAAGTACATTGTTAATTTACATTAAAACCCTAGTGTCTGTGTTGAACTTTGTGTGAGAAATAGGAAAAAAACATGATAATTTAGTAAAAGATCTCTTCATTCCCTATGTTTTGTGCTTAGTTTATAAATGTTTAGTTCCTATACATTTTGTGACCTCTTCAAGTTGTGTAATTATTTTCTGTATAAAAAAAATTGGAAACGTTAAAATTTTCTTTCTTCGAGAGGGCTGGACTCGTATAAAATGTAATGTATAAAAATTCAATAAAAGTCTTATAAAATTGAAAACTGCCTTTTTATGGGTTACTAGCTTCTGCTATTCAGTGTATCCCAAAGTTTTTCTGTGGGTAGGTACAGTCGCCATCAGATATATCGGAGCGGCCAAGGTGTCCAAATATTTCTGAGCAAGACTAAATTTCTATAAATTCTGCACTCTCCAAATGCCATTTATATCGCAACTACTGCAATGCCATAAACATCTAAGCATGCTGTTTTTAATAATTTGACAACAACCAAGCATTCTGAATAACTGACATTTCGCTTATTCTCCCGCTGTTAACCCTTTCCACGCCAATGACAGATATATCGGACAAACCATTTCCGTGCCCACCACGCCAGCGACTGATATATCAGACAAAAAAATAGTGGAACTAAGTCTTTGATTTCTACTTGCCTGAAAGTCTTTATTCAAGTTTATGTCGGTATTTCCAAATATTTAATATCTGAAGAATAAAATAAAGCTACATTTGAATAATAGTTTTACGTCGTTTCTCTTTAATTTTTGATAAACACAACCCCTTTTTTTGCCGAAATCAAAGCTATTTTTACCTTAGTGTCCAGCGCCAAAGACTGATATATGAGAGAGTAGTGCTGTTACCAAACCCTTAATTTATCGTATTTTTATTTAAGTCGTATTTTTCTAAAATCCTTTAATTAAGGAGTAACCTTCTTCACTTAAAATCAAAATAAAGGTATCCGCTTTTCTTATGCAATACGATAAAATCATTATGTTATAATACATTAATTTCATGCAAAATTATTACATTTACTTTATACTTAGATGTTGTTTTTTGCTTAATAATCGTCGTATGACCCCAACACTATTTTCTTGAATAATATATTCAGTGCTAAACGCCAATGTCTGATATATCGGACAGGAAGTGACGTCAGAGACGATGGATCTTTCTAGAACAATTTATTTAGTGATGTGAATTGAAGGTATTAAAAAAATATATATTCGGAACCTACCCTACATAATATAATAATGACATATTCTTTGTTATTATTGAATTACATCAGTCAAGTGAGATTAGTGAGATACATATACATGCAACAAAAATGACTACTACCGAGGAATTAATTCGAATATTAGAGGGAGAAGATGAAGTTGAATTTGAATTTGAATTTGAAAGTGAGGAATTAAATTTAAACATTCCACAGGTATGTAATTATATCCTTAATTTTTAGTACTTACTTAAGGTCGTGGGTTGGATCCCCACCCCGAACAAACTTTTATATTATGATGAATATTTGTGTTTCTTCAGGTGTCTGAGTGTAGTATGTACATTAAGTATTTAATTTAAAATATATATGTATGTATGAATATCAGTCTGTGGCCGCCATATGACAAGCTCTGCTTAGTTCGGGGCCATATGACCTTGTGTGGAAATCTACTGTTATATAATTATTTATTTTTTTTAAATCCCAGAAATTCCTGACTGTTAAATAAGAATCGTAAATTGACTCGCTCGGAAATCTTTCTCACTGTAACTATTTTGAATAAAGTATTTTCAATTGTATTTTAAGTGTTTTAATATATATTTAGTTGGAATGGGATTTAAATATTACATATTCATATCTAATTATCGATGTTTAGATTTCACCGGAAACAGTAACTTCACTAAAACTTGAAAGAATTACTACCCATACGCCAAAGTCATATATATCAGACAAATAGTGCTGCGGTAAAGGAATATCTATATGAGGATTTACTTGGCTTTATGGAAAATAAAATACTGTAAACTACATTCGAAAGTTATTTATTATTTTCATATTTGTATGGAAGGATGTTATAATTCGAAATAAAGCATATTTTGATGCAAAATATGCTCAATAAAAAATATTTTTATTGAATCTCGATAATTGAGTGTCTCTTCACTAGTAATAATAACTACAATTTATGTTAAAAGAGGCCGTGGCGTCAGGGGCACGATTTTCAGAAAAACGCGTGGCGTGGAAAGGGTTAAATGCCAAAATTAACCGACTTTTGAAAAGGGACAAATATATCGTTTGACATTACGTTACTCTTCTCGTGAATTGTCAAAATTTGAAATACGAAATTCACACACTACTTACTTGTTTCGGCGGGCTATTCGAAATGTCTACTTTTAACATCTTTAATTGCTAACCAGTGAACTTGACATCCAACGTATAGATAACTGTAACGCTTTAAGGGTCCATTTTATACCTGACACTGGCACTTGGTATTAAATATGTTTTGTGAATTGCTACACTAATATGACAAATATCGCATCATATTCTTAACAAAGACCAAGATGTAGACAAAAACGTATTGAAAATGTAACCTTAATGCTAAATCTTAAGCTATATTTTGCTTAAATGAACATATATTTGTGAACGCCTTTGTTGCTTAGATACGTTTGGTATTTTGTTCGATCAGATGTTTTCGACTGGACGTATGCAAAGAAATTATTGAAAAACAGCATGCTCAGATGTTTATGGCATTGCAGTAGTTGCGATATAAATGGCATTTGGAGAGTGCAGAATTTATAGAAATTTAGTCTTGCTCAGAAATATATGGACACCTTGGCCGCTCCGATATATCTGATGGCGACTGTACAATTTTTTTGACCAGAACAATGCGTATCTGTGACTTGTCTCAGTCTGCGGCTCCGTTTTGACGTGAAGGAAGTATAAATAAACAAACAAACAAACACACTTTCGCACCTAAAATATAACTTAGGATAACAACAAATAAGAAAACAAAGTACATAGTATATTGTTTTCTAAAGTTTACGCGAACACTACACATTTAAATGAAACAACTTTTACGGATCGAACTTTTACGAACCTCGCAGGATACCGTATGAAAGCATCATTAGCAACGTCGAGGATTGCTTAGTTAAAAATAACGTTAGGAAGGCTGATGCAGAGGCAATACGTCAAGACATATCGTCTGTCTTGCGCCGGAGCAAATTGCCGAAATCCAACCTCCTCGTGATCAGTATTTTGCTTTAAAGAACCTGCGAGCTAAGCCCGAATTAACTATCCTTCGTGCTGATAAAGGTAATGCTACGGTAGTAATGGATACGTCTGATTATAACGAAAAAATAACAACACTTTTATCGGATGACAAGACGTACAAACGCGTTAAATGCGACCAAACCAACAAAATACTTAAGAAAACTAGTGATCTTGTCAAACAACACTCCGAATGGTTAAATCTAGACGCTAACTATTTAATCCCTTCCTGCCCTAAACCACCTAAACTGTATGGGTTACCGAAAATTCACAAACCCGAGGCTCCGCTACGCCCTATTGTAAGCCAGATCGATTCACCAACTTACCGACTGGCCCGGCATCTAGCTAAGATTCTTTCACCACTTAGAGGTAACACAACAGCTTATGTGAAGGATTCCCACCAATTTGTCAACAATATCAAAGACCTACATTTTGCTGACAATGAAACTATGGTTAGTTTTGATGTGCAGTCCTTATTTACATGCCTACCAGTACAGGATTGCATTAAAATTACCAAAAAATGACTAGCAGAACAAGATCTGCCTGATGAATATGCAGTACTATTAGAGCATTGTCTAACATCTGGCTACCTTTTGTGGAATGACATTTACTACCTGCAAGTAGAGGGTGTCGCCATGGGTTCCCCTGTTTCGCCCGTCGTCGCCGATATCTTTATGGAAGACTTCGAGGAGAGGGCCCTAAGCACAGCACCGGTAACCCCTAGAGTCTACAAGCGGTACGTAGATGATACTTTCACTATCCTAGCAACTGATAAAGTATCTGCTTTTCTAGATCATCTTAACTCCATACATCCAAAAATACAATTCACAATGGAGTTAGAGGCAGATAGTAAGCTAGCTTTCTTGGATACTTTAATCATCAGGAATCCGGACCATAGTTTAAGTCACACCGTGTATCGTAAAGTAACCCATACGGATAGGTACCTCAATGGTGATTCTCACCACCATCCTAGACAGTTGGCTACTGTAGGGAAATCTTTGTTTCAGAGAGCACGCGGCATCTGTGACACTCAACACCTGGCTGCTGAGCTTCAGCATGTCAAGCGCGTACTACAGAATAATAAACTGAAAGTACCACGGCTTCGTCACAGAAAGCGCAATAAACTAACCACAGTCGAGCGCCAACCTGCAGTACTTCCATATATGAAAGGTGTCACTGACAAGATTGGACATATCTTAAAGCGAGCTTCAATCAACACTTACTTCAAGCCGCCAAAGAAGATCAACCAATTTTTACGACCTGTCAAGTGCAACATACCCCTTCAAGATGCAGGCGTGTACAAACTGGACTGCGACTGTGGGCTCTCTTACATCGGGCAAACAAAGAGAAGTATAGGAACCCGCGTTAAAGAACACATAGCCGACGTCAAGCATAGGCGCGAAAATAAGTCTGCAGTATGCGAACATTCCCAAGAGGGGCCCAACCATTACATCAGATTTGATAAACTGCAAGTACTCGCTAGAGAACAACGATTCATCCCTAGGATGATACGCGAGGCTATTGAAATTAAAAAACATCCTAATTTTAATAGAGAAGATGGTTGGAGTCTACCACCAGCCTGGGACCCCATCATACAAAATATTAAATCCCAGCCCCAACACCATACTGCCAGACCAAAAGATACTGTAAGCTCTTTCTGCGTAAAACGGAACGCACCCGATTAAATTAAATGAGGGTATACAAGCTACTAAGTAATTATGAGATGACCAACACCTCAGTCTCCCTGTGACCACGGACCCTGCAAAGGATTCGAAACGTCAGGATAAACATTAAATAATGTATAGTAAAATAAACGCGAGTAGATCCGTAAAAGTTGTTTCATTTAAAAGTACATAGTAGTTGAAACCGTCGAAAATTGTATAAAAATGCATCATAATAAAAAGCAAAGGTTTATTTACGGTCGGTAATGAAAGTAACTGTACACTCTATTAATAATAATAATAATCACAAATAAGAATACAATTCATGTCATAATAGCTGTACTTAAAGTTTTCAATCAGTTAATAGATTTATTATTTTGACAGTACTAAAGTGCTAAGCAATTTTCGTAGCCGATTGTACAATAATGTTATGTTAAAAACCATAAATTATTGGTTTAAATGAAAACTGAAAAGGTAACCTTTTAGAATCTCAAAGGACCTCGATCACTCGATATTCAAATCTTCTATAGCTCTCAGGATCCACTCGCGCGCAGGTATGAGCACGAGAGCGTTGTCTCTGTAAACGGCGATTCCGACGGAGGTTACTCGCCCGTTGATACGGCACATTAGAGAACCGCCGAGCCCCGTCTGAAGGAATATGAAATATTAATAAGAAATCAGGGTGCCAAGTGCGAGTTTCATTCGCCATTCGATCACGTTAACGAAAACGATAATTTGTATGGCAAAATGTTAACTCCTTTCGTATGCCGCCAGGAGGCGCTACTTCATTGCCATACTAATTTTAACGTATTATAATAAATACGGATAGTAAACCAAACTCACACAAGGCACCCTGTTTACTCATAATATAGTCTTGATTATACATAGTAAATAGCCTTTACCTGTCCCACTGCTGGGCAAAGGCCTCCATCATTGAAATAAAGTCATTACTACAATTGATGGGTAATGGCTTAATCACCACGCTTGCCAAATGCGGGTTAGACCTGGGAATTGCACCCGGACCTTCGAGTATCAGGCCAAGCGTTTTGCCACTAGGCGTTCATAATTGCGATTATACATATGTTGTGATCTATTTACTATATAAAATACCTGTACCTTGGCATGGATTAATCTCGGTACCGGAGACCTCGTTTTTCCTATATATAATTAGAGTATAATTCATATTATGCTCTGATATTGTTTTCTAAAGTTTACGCGAACTCTACATAATAAACCTCCTAGTTTCCTACACACTATTCAGCTATGTACCTACTACGTAAAATGAGTTTACAGAACATCATGGTCTTGCGTAAAACGGAGCGCACCCGATAACAATTAATGACGGTAGGTATGTACGCAAGTTACAAATTAATTATGAGACTACCAACACCTGATGTCTCCTTGTGATCACGAAATTTGTAAAAACGTCGGATAAAATAATATGCAATGTTGCACTGATTGTTTCTTCAACTAAGTTCATACTTTTTGCAATTGACGTGACGTTGCTCTGTCTGCGGAGCTCCGATCTAGCTCCTGTGCCGTTAATAATAATTTAGATTTGTTTACCACCGTGCCACGTGCTTGGACTGTTGCACAGAAGGCGTCGCTGGGCAGCTTGATGGGCTTTGAGAAATGAGTGGTGCAATCCTCTGTCGTTATAACTGATGCCTTCTGCCAACGTGCGCGCTGCCGCATAGCTATTGGAAAACAATAGATTTATTAGTAGAAAATATAATTAAATTTAATTAAGACCTTATTTATTATAATTAATAGACATATCTTAGCCAAACATAGGTGCAATCTGATACTATATGAAAATAGTATAATTTACAATAACTTTCATGAAAGAAAACTAATTCAAACTTACCCACTTGAACGCCCTTGGGTACTAAAGTGGCCAAAAAAAGGACAGTTGCACGCCCTTTGTCACTTTAGTGCCCAAGCGATCTGCAGTTCGAAAACGCTATATAGAAATTGTTCTACAGTGCGTGGACGGTTTCTGAACGTTTTAAACCATAGATTTTTTTATTTTACTTTATTTGATGGCTTCGTGCGATTAGCATATTTAACCAGCAGTGTCAAAATAATTTTTCTTACAAGTAATACTTAAATAAACAATATTTCTATCCTGTATGATGATGATGAATGATAATAGAAATGAGAAGTGAGAAATGGGTCCCAATCCCTCGAGTATCTCAGTAAAGATGTGGGGCTTTACTTAGTCCTCGGGCGGACTTCTTGAGAGAATTTGAAAAGTGACGTTGCACAGTTTTGTTTCATTTGCCCACACTCATGCACACACACGAACACTTAACGGTTAATAATCCACCATTATTTCACATTAATATTCGACATAACACAAATTTTAGAAAATACAACAAAACCGCAGACATTTCTCTTCACTTTCCCGCCAAAAAGAAAAACCATAGATTTTTTTTTGTTTTTTGATGGCTTACGGCTTGTACATTTGCCAACGTCAGGTAAAAAATATGAACGATAGATTTTTAAAAATACAAGCGTGAATGACTTTTACTTCAAAGAATAATAATGAGCAATAACTACGGCTCTGGTTTCCTATCGTATGTATTAAAACTAATTTAATTTTATATTTATTAAAAATGCTGACTACAGTAGGTACAGCTAGCAACGAACAGTACTGTAACTACTACGCGTTTATTTAAAAGCTCTTGTTTATTGAAATAAAACAACTTTTACGGATATACTCGCGTTTACTTTACACATTACTTTTTAATGTTCATCCTGACGTTTAGCTCTTGTTTATTTAATTGATTTCATAAATAACTAAAAATGTTTAGCGGTACATTGCTAACTGTACTTAACATGAATTTATTTTTATGTTATGCTTTAGTCTTCACTGGGAAATGAACCCAGGATCTCCGGATATATTTGCCATTCAACCACCGTGTGGTCTATTGATACATATAATTATTACCTTGATCGAATCCACCCCAACCGTAGAATTTGCAATCTCCGCCGTGAGAGGTTGCAAGGCATGCAGGTTGCACGTTTGCGCTCAACCTAATAGGACGCTTCCAGTGCTGTTCACAAAAAAATATGTTACTGCAATATGCATTGTCGTCAATATCAGCGGGTAAACGTCCCACAGTTGGGCCCACCTTCCCACATGAATTATTATTATCTCATGGGAAGATCGGACCATTACCCACAGTGCTTAATTAATGTGTGTTTGTACGTGCCATTTTACGATGCAATCAAACGGCGACAAACCTTTGTTGAAATATTTAAATTTTCTTGTAGTTAAATATGACTGAATAATGATTATTTACAAATAATTTTATGCAGATATTGTTGCGAACAAATTACAATTTGAAAAAAGACAAAGTGTTGAAAAAATTGACATGTATGTAATGGGTGCCTAGTGTGACTTTTGTTTAATATCCGTATTCATTCCATTACGTTTACGAAAACGAAAATAATAGTATGGCATTGAAGCAGCGCCTCCTGGCGGCATACGAAAGGAGTTAACATTTTGCCATACAAGTTCTCGTTTTCGTTAACGTGATCGAATGGCGAATGAAACTCGCACTTGGCACCCAGACGGGTGGACGGACGTGTGGACAGGTGGACGAACGGACCCTTATTCATAACTATGTAGCTGATCCGGCGGACTTCGTACCGCTTTGACAGTTTCCATCATTGAGTTAAATATATATATCAGTTTCCATGACAACAAAACAAACAAATCATTTTGTATTGGAAAATTAATTTGTCGTTTTTAGTATTTTTTTTAATATAGCCTATGTTACTGAGCGCGAATGTAGCATTCTAATGGTGAAAGAATTTTTTAAATCGGTCCAGTAATTTTTGAGTTTATTCGTAGCAAACATACATACATACATACATACAAAAATACAAAGGTTTCCTCTTTATAATATTAGTATAGAAAACTATTTAAACATTAATTAGTTAGTTAAATATTGTTTTGTCAACGTCACACAAACGGCATTTTAAATTTGAGAAAAATAATAAATATTATTAACGGGATTATTACCATGTTTTTTGTTATGTTTGAGTATCCGATATTTCGGCACACACAAAAATCGGCCATCTACGGTGGACTAAGCGTTGCTTTTTTCGGTAATATATTCATATATGCCTATAGTAGTGTTAATATATGCCTATAGTAGTATAATATAGTCCTTTCTAAATAGTAGGTATACAGTAGACATTTCAAAGATTCATGCACACCAAAGAAGAAGTCGTTTTGGCATTTCTATAGCTATCAAAATAAAAAAGTTCTCTTTGATCGTACATACAAACCCTGTCATACATTTTTTGTATATGTTCTATAATATCAAAAATTGTAATAGTTTTGTTCGTACAAGAGATAAAAATAATTGAAGTTTAGAGCCATCTGTCGGCAGCTGGGATAGTATAGAAGATTTGTAGAAGCACAGTCATGCTTGGAGAACTAGCAGTTACGAAGTAACTATTACCTAATCTGTGCTAGCAGCGCCATCTTTCGAACGTTGCCTGAAACAGTCGCGCCTGACGGTCACGTGTCCTGACGCGAGTTTAACATTTTTTACCCATTCCAAAAAAAGTGCACAACGCCGCTAAAGAAGTTTTCACTTCAAAAATAAAATAAATGAAGAGTAAGGTCCGAATAGTTATTCCGTGTTTTGTCTCTTTTACTCTTATTTGAAATGACGTTTACATGACTGGAACAAAACACGGATGAACTATTTGGAGCTTATCCTTTGTTTATTTGTAAGGCACCTAGGGTAGTGGCACCAGTGTTCGACAGGAACCAATGATCGACATTTCTTTTCTTCAATCAACAAAAATAAGTATCAGCAATTGGTTTTAAAGTGTAACAACAATAACCCGCCCACCTGCTTCCCTGCTGCCTTCAATGAAAATCTATGGTTTTTTTGGCGACGATACCTAGTCGAACACTGGCCTTGCTTTACTTACCAGAATAGCAAGATTATAGGCTAGGTTGTCCCTCCTCCACTGTGGGTGCAGCTGTACAGTTGCTAGACGGGTTTGGGTTTGCGATCTGTCTTTTATGTCTCGTAAGCCGACTACGACTGCAACAGCTTCCTTAGTACCAGTTAGTCTTGAGTAACTATAATTTAAAAAAAAAGTATCATCATCATCATCAGCCTATACTAGTCCACTGCTGGACATAGGCCTCTCCAAGTGCACGCCACTGAGCACGATCCGCGGCTACTCTCATCCAGCTCTTGCCAGCTACCTTGCGAAGATCGTCGCTCCACCTAGTCTGAGGGCGTCCTACGCTACGTTTGCTACGAAAAAAAAGTATAATTGGACTGAAATACGATGTGAACCTACTCATTAATAAAGTAAATATTAGCACTTATTTACACGTACGCACAGCGCGTCGTACGGCGGTTTTACCGCCTCTGTGGTCTTGTGGTTACGACCACCGGCCTAGGCCCAGAGGTCCCGGGTTCAATTCCCAGTACATGTATGTGTACTCGGTTTGATTGGTGATAAGGCATGTTTGTCCGTCTGGCTAGCTACCACCATCTTATCTAAATATGTCGCATTGTTGTGTTCCGGTTAGTTAGAGATAAGATAGCCAGTGCCTCAGTAGTTGAGGTTCTGGGTGAAGTGCGTTTCCACCATTGGTCTTATCGTTACTTAACATCAGGTGAGATGACGGCACTGTGCTTACCCGATAGATATTGAATAAAAAAGTTTTTAGATTAAATCACTATATCTAGCAAACAATAGATGTTTACAATTATTATGTTATTGCTAGCATACGTACTCACTAACGCAGTCACCAGCAGTAATGGCTGCTCGAGGGTGTACAATCGTTGCGTAGCATAGAACGTTTTGTGGCCACTTAGATGGTACTACTACAGCTAACCAGGGATGAGAGCCATCCTCCGCCTCGCCAATGTCTGGAAAACGTTATTTTATAAATATGAGCACTTATGCACCTTACTAATTTCGGCTGTTTTGTTTGGCGAAATAGACAGATAAATTATTTGTGATTTATTTTCATCCAAAATCTTTTGCACTGGGAATACATTAACAGCAAAATGCTACATACCACGGGTACTCAATTCTTGTTGATTCACCGACGTTATGCCACAATGTTTAAACAATTGCTTTTCACCATTTTGATCTTCCAGAGTATCAGATTCAATATTCAAATGTTCGCTGCTGTCGTTTTCAACACTCGATTCAGTTGTACTTCGCCTTGTACTTTTTGAGTAAAACTTATTTTTCGTTCGCGCTAAGTTTAAAAGCTTAAACCCTTGTAACACCTGAAAGTTGGGATTTGACTGAAAGCTAATCGTTTGGCTTTCTATATCAAACGGTAACTCTTCTTCAGGAGGTTCTGTGGTAATTTTTACTGGTCTTCTTCTTTTTGGTAATTTTGCTGTACTGACTGTAAAATAAATTTACAATGAAATCAAATATGTGTCACATAATTAAATAATATTAGCTCTAGTTATACCTCTTCTAGGATCAATAGTAGAATATCCAAATGAAGTTGCATAGTCTTCGTCTCCATAATCAATGCTACTATCATAAGTGGGATTTGGATTGTCATTCGCAACTGTCCATCTAGGAGGTTTATATTCGTTATCTGAATACAGACCAACCAATCCAGGTCTAGGCAGTTCTTCTACGTAATCTCCAACATAGTCCTGATAGCCATATTCCTGTTTATTAGTTATCTGTTTACTTGGCTTTTTAAAATTAGAATTTTTTATATTCCAGTACGGATCAAGAAAGTCGTCGTCTGGAGTAACTATTTTTGTAATAGGTGCTTTTGTATTTTGATTACTTTTGCGCAACAAAAACTCTCTCTGATGTAAATCTGTGTTCGATCTTCTAACGCGTTTAATTTTTCTTTTAGATAAATCTGGAAATACGATTCCATGATTTTTGCCTGTAGATAATGGTGAAACGGAATCAATTAGAGAAGGCTTTATGAACTCTGGTGTTTCGGTTCTGAAAGAAAAACACTTTGGTACACTTAATTATTAGGTTTCAAGACAGTTATTCTCGTAAGAACTTACATTGTTTTACTTAAAATGAGATTAATATACATTTTTACCTAGATACAAGAGTTATATTCTACTACATAAAAACTTACGATTTAGTTTTTAGTATGAGTCCAGTTCTTTTGTAACATTTTGCTTTTTTTAAATATGTACAAATGTTTTTTGTATCGTTTAGATTTCTTTTATGTGGCGACGCTTTAATGATTTCTTTTTCAGAAGAAATATTGTTTGTTGAAGTTACATTTTTTTTTGTGATTGTTATATTTTTCCAATGTTCACTCACTTTTGGGAACTGAAACAAAGCTATGTCTTGTTGTAAAGGTGAGTATTTATTTATGTCTTTTCTTGTAGCTTCTTTAACTCGTGCGTCATTTTTCGATTTAGGTTGGTTTAATTTCTTTTTTATGTAAATAGACTTTGATTTATCTTTTTTTTTGTTGGATTCAATCTGCTTCGTTTCCTTTTTATTGGCTTCTTCTAAATAGTGAAATACAAATTGATCATCGTCGTTCGTCTTATTTCTTTGTTTCAATGGTAATTTACTTAGTTCCGCATACGGTAACATATTCAAAAAACCTTTGGTCCACACCTTTTTTTCAAATTCGTCTTGTTCGTCTTTAAAATTCACATTGATGTCTATATCATTTTTTTCAAAAGTATCCATTGATGATATAGATATATCATCGTCTCTAAAAACAATTTTACTTGATTCGTCATTATCAAACTCACTTAAGGCTTCAAATTTTGGAGACTCGCTTCGCTTAACCTTTGTCACTTTATCGTTCAACCACCAGAAATCACCATCTAATTGAGTTAACGTTAATTTCGGGATCAAAAAATAAAATAAAACTTTTGTCAACATTGTGCAAATTCGTGTATGCGTGCACGCTTCACGAGTGCATGCGTAAATGTTATAAGTGCAGGAAGCTGAAGTGGGTGCAGTGATTATGTGATGATTTGCACTGAGCTCTATTGAGAATAACAATAACACAATACTGCTTTAGAATTGATGCGTGGTTTGCGAGTGTTTTGCAACCGTGGCGCGCGTACGAACACTAAACTGCTTTAATTCGATCTGTTATTATTATATGTCAGAATACTTCAATTATCTTATTTGAGGAAAATGTTGACGCTTAAATACTTATCAAAATGAGCGTTTACTGTGAAGCTTCGGTTATAATTTGTGTCAAAGAGACGTTACTCAGGGGACCTCGTCCTTTGATCTTTTTGAAATTAGGTGAACACAATTATAGTCATTTGTATTAGCGAGTATTACCCAATTATATAATTATTTTCATGGAATTTGTTGTTTATGGTTTGGGTGACACTTATCCAGTTTCTGAAGTAAAGTTATAATTTTGGTTAAAATAAAAGTTTTTACAATATATTTTGTATATTATGCGCTCGATTCTTTATGGCACAGTGGCTCGCTTGTTCTCTCATCGGGATTGGTGACCGAATTAAAATACATTAACGATTTCTCCTATGCTAAGAAAAGCTGGTTTTACGTTAAAAAGTTAGAAAGTCGTCATCAAAATCCACCTTGCCTGCTTTGGGCCAGCGACGGTGGCAGCGGGGTGGACTAAGTATAGTTGGACCTGCCCATATTGTACATGTTCATTTGGGTGATATGGGCGGGTTCTAATCCCTCACTATTCAAATTGTAAGTTGCTTGTGTTAGGCATGGGTTACTTTCAAAAGCCTAACGAAGCTATAGGGGTTCATCATCATCATCATCATCAAGATCATCATCATCATCAGTTCATTTAAGTCCCCACTGCTGGGGCACGAGCCTTCCCTAGGATGGATAGGGAGAATGGGCCATAAACCACCACGCGGGCCCAATGCGGATTGGTGGTTTTTAACGACTGCTAATGCAGCCGGGACCAACGGCTTAAAGTGACTGACTCAGCACGCGCAGACCAAGCGCGTTAACCACTGCGCCATCGAGCTCCTCTAGGGGTTCTATAGGGGTTGAACCGCATTATTTATCGCATATCGCATTCAAGCCAAGCTATCCGTTCGGCTACCGACGTTTAAATCTGTAAAAAAAAGTTAAATGACATACCGGGTCAGGTGCTCTACCAATTATGTAATCGTGACTCTGTCTAACTCGCCGAAATTTATTAACACTATCTACTTACTTTGTAAGCCAAAGGAGCCTTATTAATTAATGTCGATACATCATTAACACTGTTCGTAACAAAATTAGGATAAAATGAAATATCTATACTAATGTTATAAAGCTGAAGAGTTTGTTTGTTTGTTTGTTTGAACGCGCTAATCTCAGGAACTACTGGTTCGAATTGAAAAATTCTTTTTGTGTTGAATAGTCCATTTATTGAGGAAGGCTATAGGCTATATTACATCACGCTATGACTAATAGGAGTGGAACAGTCGCTAATTAACGCGGGTGAAACCGCAGGGCACAGCTAGTATAAAAATAATTACAAGCATATACTTACGAGACAATAGCGCTGTACTTGTAATTTTTAAAAATGCCGACGGCGACGTTTGTTTAAAAGCTTTCCAGACAAAATTATTAAAACTGATGAAGTTTGTAGTTTGGCTTTGAATCAACTTTGGAACGTCTAGCACCTACTTCTTTCAGCAACACTTGAGTAAAGAGAACATCCGAGTGCACCTTAACGCGGAAATGAATTTAGCATTGTAAAGAATTATTATTCTTGTTGTATTGCAGCAACTAGGTCAAAACACATAAAAAGTGGTTAAATATATGTATACTTGTTATATATAATTTTACGCAAATTGTTGTTGCGAACAGTAGTGCATCTGACCAGGTATGTCATGGGGTGTACGTTTAAAACCCGTTCGTAGAAACTTGTACAAAACTTTTCTCAAAAAAAAATTTGTTAAAATAATTTATGCGATTTGAACCTTGGAGGTAGCAGATCTTAAATCGCATAAATCAGTAAAATAATCACTTTTAAATGTTTGTTAACTAACTACTTAATTAGACCTCTGTATCTTCCTCAAGCATAGAAAGTTTTATCAAAATGAACTTGTTGGTTTGAACAAATAGAAAATGTAAAGTTTGTATGGGTTATAGAAATGTATATAGGCTTGATTTATGTGTATATTTCTCTATTCTATCTCGAATATGAAACTGACGCAAGAGCGATACAGAAAGCAGGGCTTGGTAACGTTACACATTTCACACTATACCTAAGTATCGTTATCTCACGTTATAAAGTTACATTGGTAGCGGTAATGTAACGCTAAACTATCGTTTCTTTTCGTTAATTTACCGGCAACGATACCAGGCATAAAGTTAGCTTTGCAATTAACGTTATCTTTGTATGATAGAGATTACGTTACCTAATTTTTTACGGAATTCAAAGCCCTACGAGAAAGATAATACGAATCGTTTTCTGATTATATACTTTTTTCTACCAGTTCTGTAATTAGAATGCATAGCATTGTGTTCAGTTTTTAGGTCAACGGATGCTAGGATGCGTTTGGATTTTTCCAGTGCGATTCTTTGGTTCAACAATTGTTAATTCGCTGGAATAGAATAGAAACGCGATTACAAAAACTGCAATTTAGTAACAGATTGCATTCGTGTGTTTTATTCAAAATAGGTAGTGTTGTATATAAGAAAAAAAAAACTACGTTGATCTCAATTTTGTCTTCATGGTTCTCATTTTTTTTGTTTTTTTAATCCATTAAATAAAGTCCGAATTTCAAATTTTTAATAACAATTTCCAAGAGTTTATCCAAATATGTATAATTATGTGTAGGTACAAAATAATAATGCCCTTTGTGTTTGTAGTTATGTTATGTTACTCGTATGTTATGTGGTTATAGTACTTACTTCGATCAACAATACACGAAGAGTACTTACCTACTAATTGCACTTTAAGCACTTTTAGTCATATACTAAATTTCTCCCCTTTGTTGATTTTGCCTATACAATTTTTTATAGTAATTACGTAGGTACTATAAAAAGTAAAGTGAAATATTTCTCTCTCTTTTATATCCTGATGGTAATAAGGCCAAAGGTGAAAGTGCATTTCTCCCGGATTTCTTCAACTACTAAGACAACTGGCTATCTTGCTGATGTGACTAAGCTCAGTAATATTACGTAAATTGATATTAGAACTTGGCAGAACCTTACTACGAAAGCTAAGCATACTGATACTTTAAAAACTTAGAATACTCCCCTATATATTGTTTGAAACATTTCAAATCTAGGTTAGGATATATTCATTTTTGCATAACAGAGAAAACGCGAAATTTTGTCTACAACAGCTCACAGAATCAAAGCTTGTGCGATTTGATCTAAAATATGAATCGGAATTCAATTCAGCGAGAAAATGGTGGTAGCAAAAATGTCTTGCGAAATACGGAAACAATGTCCCGACGCAATTGCGAATACCAAACTCGCCGGAAGATTTGTGTAGCTGGGAGAAGTTGAACGTCTGGGTGGAAATGTCTGGGAAACAAAAGAAGGTAGGTATCTTAAAAAGAAATGATACCTGTTTTCTTATTTACTTATAGTTGTAAATAAATGCTTTCGGCTAATTTTCTTCATTGCTGTGATAGGTGGCTGATGTAACTGTCGTACATCACAATCACTTATTTGTATACTAACCGCATTAGTAAAATTGTTACAAAAAAATGAATCTTATGTTATCTGAAAAAAAGCAAAAATATAATCGAAGTCAAACAGCGTCTATGATAGTTGACATTGAAAAGAAAAAAATTCAACAATTTGTAAACATCAAGGAACATAAAACACACGGCAGACATTAAGGCAGTGGTATCTATCAGACTTCGAAATTCGCTTTAAAGATTTCAAAAAAATTGAGAAGTTGTAAATTCATCAGTTATCCGTTTAATAAAATAAGTAGTTAAAATGTTCAAAATGATTTTTAAAGCAAATTTTGTTGCGAACAAATTACAAAAACACAAATGTTGAAAAAATTTCCACGAGCAGGATTTGAACCTGCACCCGTAAATAAGTAGTTACTAAGAATATTTTTCAGTTTTATAGTTTCCCTCTTAATAAAATAAAAAATACTACATTATTGTATACTGTGTGTGTATTTTTTTATATCTTACAGATAAGCACAGTGCCTTCATCTCACCTAATGTCAAGTGATGATAGGGCTAATGGTGGAAGCGCAATACACTCCAGTGGAGCCAGTGCCTCAGTAGGCAATGGCTATCTTATCTCTAGCTGCCGGAACACAACAACGCTACAAACATTGATGTTATGGCAACATATTTAGATATGCGATTTCAAGAAGTATGTAATTGGTAGATCGCACAGTCAGTAAACAGTAGATCTTGGGTCTAACCAAGTTGGCCACCCCTGCTATAGAGGATACATTTCGGTGAATGTGCGAATGAGTTATATGACTTTATTCCAGCATTCCTTTTTCACCATCGGAGCACTAGACGTCGGGTAGGAATGCATCCTTAGGGCCTACCACGAACCACGTTCGGCGTGTTGCCTCTCTGTCGCACTTGTAAATTCGTGCGTAAGTGTGACAGGGAGGTATGTCGTCGATATTCCAAGGATCTGTGTGAATAAGCGCTTTCAAGAAATGAAATGCCCTGCCGGCAGATTTGTTTCTCGAACCATACTTACCTAGTAAGTTTGGGTTTTTAAGGCCAAAATTACAAAATTCTTTATCTAGATTTGCGTGCTAGTAGAGCTGACAAACTTGTCTTAATTGTAAATGTTACTTCAAATCGTTTCTAAAAGACACGCAAAAGGTCAAATCAAATCGAATATTTAGTGCTAACTATACAAAGGTGTTAATATTTTTAAGATACTTACAAATAAGGCGCCTTTTTCGGACACGGCAATTTTATGGCGGCACGGCAAGTATATAGTCTTGGTTTCCATGGTGCTAAATATGACTGTATCGATAAATTATAATATAAATTCATTCATAGCTATTTCGTAATCACATAAGATTGATGCGTGAAAATAACTTCCATTGTACATGGCAGCGTTTGAATTAAGACCAAATTATTTCATCCTTCCCCTACTTCCTTTCTTATTAGAAATATATTTATTTATTTATTTATTTATTTACAAACTTACAACTATCATTACAGGATACTTATTCCTAATGCGATAGTGTAGTTCCTATTATCTAACAATTTCTATAACAAAGAACATATAACGTGACTTTTGTGAATTCATTTAGCATTCATGAGCAACCCACTCAACACTACTTTAAAGTTTATACTGACACCCCCTACCAACCATCAGGTCACAAAGTAGGAGTCAGACATCCTTGTGCAAGCACAAGGGACCATCTACGTCAGGTCATAACGCCAGATCAGGACGCACCGAGGCGCATTCTTCATCCGGTACTTTTAAGACTAGTGTCTCAAGCTAGTCGCCCCGTGGACACGTATAGTCCACTACCTATTATCCAGATAGGTTACCGGAGCTGTAAGCTCGCTCACTTCTCGTTGCACTAGAGCACAACTCGCAGATTCCACTGCTCGGGTCGTCAACTCTAAGTTGACTACCAATTATCCTCTTTGGTAGCGGAGTTGTAAGCCCACTCACTTCTCAGTACCTATCCAGGCACCTTGCCGATTTCAACATCCTACGCGGCTGGCTCAACCGGAGGTATTGCATCTAGCGGGCACCTCTACTAGTTATCCAGACTAGTGCCGGAGATGTTGGAGCTCTGCTCAGTGAAAACCACCGAGCATGACAACCAACTATGGGCAACTCACGTGCCCCGCAAGTCCTTTCGCCTCGGGCCCCTCGAGACCGCTACTTGGACCCGCTCGCTGTGCACGAAATGGAAGCCTGGCCACATCAGCCAGGCAGACGAACATTCCCACTTCTACAGCTAACCACGCGCCACCACGAGTCCAACCCATGTCCGGAACCTGTCGGAGACGCCCGCGAAGGCATAACCGACAGGGGGCTTAGGATCCGGAACTCCCGTGGTACCCTTGAAAAGACAGTCGGACCCGTAGTTCCAGCTGCCATACCCTACCTATCAGGGTCAGTAGATAGGGACTCATGATAGCATTCATGAGCAGTTGAATATATCAATATCGTCAGCGACTTTATTAATAGTGCGCAGGGCTCGGGTAATTGGCGCTTCTTTCAATATGTTAGTCCGCGCCCGCAGCACCTCGAGCAGAGGCGGGCGCCGCCTGCGCCTCACGTACCGGTCCGGCACACACAGCTTCACAGATTGCAACACTCCTTGGTTGAACAAAACACCACGTAACAATTTCATTATATATGTAGCCAGCCCTAATTCTCTTCTGACTTCCAATTAGTTGTAGCCTACCATGCCGAAAACAAAAACCTATAAAAATAATAACAATATAAAAAGAAGGATAGTCACTGTTTTTGTTACATAAAAAGAAGTAAAAATCAAATGCTGTTTTTAAAGCAATAGGGAACTGAAAAAGGATTCCTCCTCCTTTATGCCAGCGCATTCTCACGCCCCACAAATTTCTTCGGGTCGACAGCGTTCCAAGCAGTTTCGACAATTACACTTTGCTTTCACATCTCACGAAACTTTTTACCTTGGACTTCCTAACATCTGGAGTTGAATTTAATTATCACGAGAGCTGCATAAACAGAAAGTCGTTTCAACGTTATCAAAGAGAGTGCATGCTACGTATTTCACTTACGAGTACTAAGCAGGTAATTTAAATGTAAACATAGTCATAATAAGTTATACAAAATAAAGATTTAAAACATTTTTTTGGACTTCAAAAATAAAGTCATGGCTTCGTAAACCCTATATGGTGGAGATCTTACACCTTGTAAGAAACTCGATAATCGAAAGAAGTATTTTATTATTAAAAGTTTTTTTTTCAAAAAAACGGGACATTTGTTTATTTATTTATGATGAAGAGAAGAGAATGAGCATGATAAAGGTGACTTGACATACAGTCTGAAAAAAGACAAAGTGTTGAAAAAATTCCACGAGCGGGATTCGAACCCGCACCCCATGACATGCCGGGTCAGTTGCACTACCAACTATGCTATCGTGGTTCAATTCAACTCGCTGAAATTAATCAACACTATCTACTCTTACTCTTCAACGCTTTGTCTTTTTTCTATTTGTAATTTGTTCGCAACAATATTTGCGTTAAATTATATGTTAAATATAAATACAGAGTCTGGTTGGCGAGCTTATTTTAGTGTTTGGTCAGTTTGAAATAGCGCTATGATATCCCACAATATACACTATCTTACGGAGGCTGGCCTTTGGGCACTGAGCCAGTATCAACGCTTCACGCTTGGATTAAATTAAGTTACGAGAAACTGGTACAAAAGATTCTTCAATGCAGACATTAAGTGTCTCCCTTATAGTTTTAACGCTCTTTCTGGCCTTAACTTCGTATATCTCTTGCCTTTCTTGATAAACTTTGAATTAAAGCAGGAACTTGCTCGAAGTCCGGTTGCAGTACGCTTGGTATGTCTCGAGTTTAATTATTTAAATGCATGGTCGAAAATTCAATTGACTATTCTGTTAATTCAATACTCATTATTTTCGTCGTAGTTCTTTATCACCACCTGTAAACATCGGTCACCAGGGCTCGATGCCCTGGTGACCGATGTTTACAGGTTTCTTCGAAGCCTACCTCAGGCTCCAGTCTCCCAATACCTTACCCAATAACAAAACCTCTTTATTCTTCCTATTAAAACTAAAAACATTGTGAGAAAAAACATTTCTGGATATAGTTTAGTAAAGATATTTTTTGATGTTTTTTCGTACAAACATTAGTATATTGCACTGTTTTAAGTTTTGTATTTTTAGGTTTTAATGTAATTAGTAAGGGTTTTTTTCATTATTATGCATGTTGTGTTTTTCTTTAAGTGTCAGAGCGTTTAGTTAATACAATTTAATTGTTTTTTTTATGAATGTGTAATTTTTTTTAACGTTGAAGATCCAAAACAAATAAATGAATAATAATAACTATTAATATCGTTGAGAGCGACGAAAAGATGAAGGATATCAACATCATGCATTTTGGGCAACGTATAACTCGTCCTCGCACGTGGGGCAGGGATTTTTGAACCGGTGACTAATTATCACGTTATGATATCAATTAAGAGTACTCCTTTTTCTCTGATTCATCTTCACTGGTAACATATTTTTGTCACAGAAAATTTTCGAACGGTACATGTATCCTATTTATTGTAAATAATGCAAGAAATATTATATTTCATATAGTATTTTATGTCACTTATAATTTCGAGATTACTGGTGAGATTAAAAAATCGCCTGGTCTCTGCTTCTGTTTAACATCAGGCAAAGTCATTTGCATAATGTTTCGCAGTCCTTCAGATCAAGACATGACAATAAAAAAGAACAAACAAGAACAAAAAAACTTGGACATTTCTTAATGCAAAACTTTTCCCAATTGAAATTTGTTCGCTACAAAATTTGCTAAAAAACATTATTATAAGAGTACGATAATCATTGTTAAATTTTAAGAATAGGCAACACTGATTTATTGACATTTTTTTTATTTTAATAGACAATTTAAGTGACCATCATACTTTTAGTTCCACATAATAAAGACAGCATAACTTCTCCTTCGCATCACGGTCGGCAAACCTTAGGCCTTACTTAATAGCTTTTAAAACTAAAAAAACCTACTCTATATAACTATAATATCACTATAATATACAACTCTAAATATGCATTACAATAAGGCTGTTGAGTTTACTAATAAAATAAAAACTAGTCATCCGCGAACGCTTCGAACAATCTGGTAAAGTACGGGGACGCGCTTTCGTGATGCCTGCCTCGAAAAAACCTTTGAGGATTGTTAGGCATATTAGTCTGTACAACTTAAGGCGAAGGGTAAGGCACACTAGCGTCACTAATGGATTTAATTTGATAACTGCTAAACTGGATTTTTTTTCAAACATTGCGGACCTTCCAACACTAGGCAAACATCTATTATTTAATAATTGTGCACAACTTTTAGGTTTGTTTTTGTATTTATTCGATAACACCAAAAGTGGCCATTGTTTGCGAATAAATGCGATAGCCCGTTTTGTGAATAAATGACGCAACAAAAAGTAGTGCAAAATTATTAAATAAATACTATGGATGCTTTCCTGTTATCGGACGGTACGCAATGTTAAAAAAAAGATCCGGTCCGTTAGTAATTGTCAAATTATCAATTGGTGGCGCACACTAGCGCCCTTGCCCTTCGCCTTAAGGAAGCTTAAATTTCTCACCCACTCTGTTAAAGCCATAGGCAGTCACCAACCAATTCATTCCTAAAAAATAGCATAAACTTAATCGAATTTTAAGCTATTATTAGTTAACAATGTTCGAGCTTAAGTTTGCTCTTTTTCAATACATATCGTGAATTAACGGAAATGAAAGTAGCGACCATGCAGTTAATACAGTCTGAATTTCCGACAATGACAAATGGGCGCGTATTCAATTCGCACTGCAAATATTTAGTTTCAATTTCGTTGTTACCGGGTGTGGGTTGCGCAAAATAATGAACGGCTCGTGTTTGTTTACTATAGAATCATAACTACTACAAAAATGGGAAAGAAATGTCGATTTTTGATGAGTTCATACTTGTAGTTCCTGTAATCTTCATAGGGTGTTACGATTTTTGTTCTCAGACTCACCAGCTGGTTGACAAAGATCACTCTCACGTTGGTGTGTGGTGCCGGTGTGGTGCCGGGGATAAAGAATTGCACCACCCCATATCTTCCCGAGGGTGTCGTAAAAGCCGACTAAGGGACCATTCCAGAGGATGGGCAGCAGCATCTCTCTGAGGTTACTCTTAATCAACTGCGATCGCTAACCCGCCTGCCAAGCGTGGCGATTACGGCAAATACCCCTCATGGAGATCCGTGGGGGAGGCCTTTGTCCAGCAGTGGACGTCTTTTGGCTGAGATGATGACTCTCACGTTACATACCATAACAATATAACAAAATATTATGATAAATAAAAATAAAAATAAACTATTGCCCTATAACCTGTCCTACAGCAACGCAAAGGTCTCTATTATTACTATCAAGTTATTGCTACGATTGATGGGTTTTAGTTTATAGCTAACTATGTATCTTTCTAAATACTATCTTCACTTCAGATTCTTGATAATTAAATAATATTTTTTGAGGTTTGTATATTTTGTTTGAGTTCTCGAGTGAAGACCGCGAATCGGCAAACGTAGTGTAGGACGCCCGCAGGCTAGGTGAAGCGACGATCTTTGCAAGTTAGCTGGCAAGAGCTGGATGAGAGTAGCGGATCGTGCTCGGCGGCGTGCACTTGGAGAGGCATATGCCCAGCAGTGGACTAGTATAGGCTGATGATGATGATGATGATGATGATGATGATGATGATAGGCTCACTTTAGCATACTAAGTAGTAAATAGTCTGATGACCCGGTTTGCCAGAAAATGTAGATTGTCCTCCCGCTCTTAAAAAAAATTCAACACTTATAAAATAGCTTGCACATAAATATTTATAAGACTTACTACAAGTCTTCCGCGATTTGCATCCCCATTAAACTCGTATAATTATAATTTTATTTCAGCAACATCTGCAGTAGTGTATTTATTTACGCGTTATGAGTGCAACATCCCTTTCAAGACGTTTAAAAATGTAGGATGCAGAAGCCAGTAGACCTCTCGGGGGCGCCTCAGTGAATGCTAAGCAGGTGCGATAAGAGAATCGCACGAGTTTAATATAAAGAGAGAAAAATATTAAAAAAATGTATAGGTAGTTATTTTTTACTTTTGTAAGAGGTAAAAATGTATGTGTAATAAATTAAAATGACATTCAATCAAGAAATCCAGCATGTATTATAAATGTTTTGTTTATACATATATTTTTGTAATGAAATTTTCGCTTGAGAAATAATTATAAAGCGTTTTTCTGCTCTATTTCACTGATTTGGGAGAACACTTTTTAAAAAAATACAAACACAATGTACAAACATTTGAGATAGATTCCTTGTTTGCCGAGACTGAAGTAATTTTGCTCATTCTCCTTTGGTACACAGAAAGAACATAATATTTTCTTTTATCCCGAGAAAATATCTCATTTTGCAAAAAATCATGATACCATATTTCACTCATGTAAAGCCGCGGGCTTATGTTAAACCGTAAACTTTTAAACATTTTCGAGGAATTAGATACCAGATGTTAACTGGTTTTTCGCATAATTTATACTATGTGACCAATTTATATTCGCGTAAGCCATTTTCCTAAATATTTAGTTATTCTTAGTAATTTTTAAATTATCGAGTGTTGTTATAATAACACTATATCAGCAGCTTTTCTAACGCACTCCCGTTACTACATCACCATGAAAGGGATTATGAAAAAGCCTCAGCACATATTATTTGTCCAAACATAAACTTTATTTTAAACCGAATAAGGTTCACTTTTTATCGTTTGAAAGCTGCAGTTTGTTCCACGCATAAACAGATTTATAACTAAGGAATAAGAGCTGCACTGAATTCTAATCGTATATGTACAGAGACACACCCACCATAAAATATGAAAATGCCTTACTAGGAATTGTTATTTTGCATTCACAAAGCTGTTAAAAACGATATTAAAAATAAAAATATCATTCAAGCACAAAAGCAATTGCATCAGAACTCAAACATTACTTATATGACTATTATAGTTAAAGATAGTTACTACATAATTTTACGCAAATAATAATACCTAGTGGTCGCCCAGTGGTCGAAATTCGACTGTAATTTTTTTAAGGCTGCACGGATTGTATCCTAAGCAATGAAAAATTAAAAAAGATAGAATGTGAGTTTGGATTGGCATTGACAGATTTCGGCCGCTCCTCTTCCATTTTTGAAAAGAGTATAATGCGTGTGTGTCAAATACATGGTAGTGTGTGTAGAAATGTTTGTTTTATTGATTTAATGTATTTTTATGCATAATTTAAAAAAAAATTAACATTCTGCAATCCTTCTCTATATAAACTATAAGTGTGCAAAATTTCATACTCCTCCGTCCGCGAAATTTTCGTAAAAAGGGGTACAAAGTTTTTGCTTTACGTATTAATATATAGATTATAATAATAAGAGGCTTTCGCTGGATGGCTGGATCAAGGGTCAGATACAGAAGTCAACACTCCTGGACACGGCACGCACTGTCAGGAGGTTTCTTTCTCTGCAGCCTTAATCGCTGGTAGCTTGAGTCTTGCTCCGCTGCTGGCGGCGTTCTAGATTTAGGTTTTTATAAAAGTTGTATTTTTGTATGATATTTTGTTATATTTTACTTTTTATGTAATTTTTATAAAAAACCTGAATCTAAGATTTAAAATGAATAAAGAGTATATAATTTACAATAATAAATTGCAATTAATTTAATTAATTTCTCTGTAATTACTTGGTTTGTACCCGTAATTATAGAGAAAACCAGCTTCTAGACGAGAAAAAAAAACAAATGTTACAAATAATAATAATATGAGCATCGAAATCCCAGCGACCGATCTTTCCATTGTAAATAACTAAATGGAAAGATTATTCGCGAGACGAGGTTTCCTCATTCGAATATTTTAAGAGCCTGATCCTCACGGTTATATTTTTTTTGTTTTATTCAGATAGCTCTATAGTCTATACTAACTAATTAACAGTTCGAATCGTTTTATTTTCCATAAATAAATATTACTTTGCTGTAAGTAAAATTTGTACCCTTTTTCCGCACTCTTCTCGGCAGAATACTGCATCCGACCTAGAGGTAGCATCATAAATATTTAAGAATGCTTCTAAGAGTGCGCTTACTTGAATATAAACTTTTTTGTTTTATTAGAAATCTGATAGATGCTCATACTTTTATATTACCGGCAACTTTGCAGTCAACGTTCGCTGGAAGATATTAAACTCAGTCAGTCCATCTGTTCTCCCCGGCTCGCTGAGTACGCGTCAGCCAAAGACCCTCTGGGGAGTAATCACAGTGAAATACAGTCCGTTCGAAGGCTTGCCTGCAAACACACCAACTTCAGCCTCTAATTAAAGTTCCTATAAGTAATATTTATTTGAATGAACCCGTCATTACGTTTGGTAAACGTTAGGGAGTGTATTTCTTGAACGTGAATAAGTATATCTATAAATACAAAATGCAACACAATATATTAAGATTGGTAGACTAAACTTACTATACATAGTTGTGAGAAACCAAAAATGCTTATTGTGGTCTTGTGGTTAAGACCAATGGTCTCAGACCCAGAGGCCCCGACTTCGTTTCCCAGCGAAGTGGACACATGTTTATACTCGGTTGGTTGGTGGTAGCTTACCACCATCTTATCTAATTATGTCGCCATAACATTAGCGTTAGTACCATTTTTGTGTTTCGACAGTAAGATAAAGCCAGTACCTCAATAGTTACGATTCCAGGTGATGTGCGCTTCCAGTTTAAAGTTTAAGTGCTTATCCGTAGGGAACAAAAAAACTGTATTAGCTGTAACTTTGTACCGTAATCCTTATACATTAGAACCGCACGATCCGCAAAATGCCACCACACATTTATATGATAAACCTAAAATGCACGCACACTAGCTCAGGCCCAAGACACCATACTCGTAGAATAAGGTGATGACTTGGTTCACACTCGATCTACTATACCAGGTACTCGTACAGACACCTGTCTGTACGAGTACGAGTATGCACCTGCATAGATGAGGTGCTTCCCCCCACCCACCACGACCCAGTCGCCAAAAAGTTCGGTGACTAGAATACTTTTAATCATAGTCGATGGCTAGAATACTTTTAATAGGATGTCCGGTGACTAGAATACTTTTAATCATAGTCGATGGCTAGAATACTTTTAATAGGATGTCCGGTGACTAGAATACTTATAATCATAGTCGATGGCTAGAATACTTTTAATAGGATGTCCGGTGACTAAAATACTTTTAATCATAGTCGATGGCTTAGAAGACTTTTAATAGGATGTCCGTTGAAAATATGCAACTCGACTCGCGAATTTATAAAAAAATCCAATTATTGTTTTTTGCTTAAGAAAACCAAACGAGAATCGAGATTATACAATCGGAGAAAAAATCAAATCTTCGCCAATCACAAAAGAATGGGGACCGAACAAAAACGTTGAATTATTTCCAATGGGGAACAATATAAGTCTAATTTCATTCTATCGAGTCTTACTTCCTACAATGTTACGGTCCTAATTGAACTGGGATTGTGTAAAGCAAACTTCTCAGTACCTACCCATTGTCTGTCGACTTTCAATGGACTACGGAGCGACCGGTAACCGAACATGGACTCTAGGCAAACAAATGCTAATCTTTAGATCTCTGTGTGTCACTGTGTTTTCGCTTGTGCAGTTGTGCCACTTTTTCAGACCAAGAGGTTTTGAAAAAAGTGTCTTGAACTAAGTAGTCTGACAGGGTGTTATAATACCTCTAAAAACAGTATATAGATGTACCCTAATTACGATACTTTTAAAGTTTCATTTACAACAACACACAAACGCCTGGTCGGTCTAAATGGGTTAAGACACTTAAGAATCTTAAGAGCGCATATCAAATTTTCAAAAACAATATAATGTAAACAACTTAATAAATTTATCTTTACATTTTCCCTCCATCTCTAATTCTTAGTATCTTAGTTTACGCGTTAACCCCTTGAGCGTCGAGCGACCAGTAGGTAGCCGATAACAATTACAATTCAATTGTGTCTGGTATTCTACGCTTGAGCTCATAAGCATGTTGGATATGTTTAATATTGTGAAAATCTATTGTTTAAGACTGAAATATTTATAAACATAACTTAATTCATTAAAGGTTCAATACATTCTTACAAAAGGATTATATAAGGAGGTAGGTATGCCTGGTATTAAAATTCCAATCAAAGAGAGCAACTCAAATGAATTAATGGACGAATGCACAATGTGTGAAGGCTAAGGAGATCATACGTTACATAAGAAGCGAGAAGGATACCCTTTTCGGCGGGTTCGCAACGGAATTGAACAAAGGATTGCCTGAAACTGAAGCTATTGACCTTCGAGTGACCTCACTCTGCCGGCCCATACAAGGCGCTTCTTCACGCCTCTTTTGAAGGACCCCATATTAAAGGAAGGAGGGAAAACGTGTGCTGGTAGACTATTCCATCTTTTGGAGGTGCGACAAAGAAACGAGTCACCTAATTTATTTGTGCGCGATGGGATATTTGAGACAGTGAAGCTGTAACTCCGAAGAGCAGCACGTGTACTCCTATGAAGGAAGGGCGAAGGTGGGATGAGGTCAAAGAGCTCTTCTGAGCACTTGCCATGGTATAAGCGGTAAAACACGTCGAGTGACGCAATATCTCTACGCAATTGCAGAGATTCGAGAGTATTTTTGCGACTTCTGCATTGCCGATAATGAGTTCAGCGCGACGCTGCAATCTGTCCAAGGCATCGAGAAGGTACTTTGCGGAACTTTGTTATCTTTAAACAACAGCTAGAACAAAAGGAAATCAATTATTTAGACCAAAACGTAATTGAGCAGAAGCTATTGTGGTACGTGTGGTGGGTTAAATCCAGATCTCCCAATGGGAGATTCATTGGATGAATTTAAATCATATTAAAACGCAAATGCTAGGAAATAAAAAATTATAATTATTTGCTATTATAATAAATAGTACATCATTAAACACAACTTACACATACATTTTTGTGTCATAAATTATTTAATTTAAAAACACACAACGGTCGTTAAACTGAATACACTTCTTCCGTTCGTTTCGGACTTTTAATGACGTTTCGTTAAAACTTGACAGTTCCGGTTAAGCCTGGCATGTTTTAAATGAATTTCGCGATCCCGTTATTGTCTTGAGTCCCCAAATGAATAACTAACGAAGGCAGACGGATATTTGCCTGACTTTCGAAGGACATCATCATTAAAGCTTAAAATTTTTAATTAGAAGCAATGATGAGCGTATGAACTATACGTAGAATCGATGTAACTTTAAGCCATCATGGTCACTAGTATCAACATCAGAGTTATTATTAATGGGCTGACTTATTAGTAACATGTATGTGTTTACACTTTTAAACTTCTTTTTAAAGTGACAAAGGTCATTCGTGTCATTCGTCAAAGAAAAAAGTATAAATTCTATTTTCATGAAGTAAATTTGTCACATTTTAATTCGAACTTACACAATTTTTTTGAATGCATGTAACAAATTTACTTTCAATGTATGTGGTGTACAAAACTGTGACGAACTTACTTTGAGCAAAACTTACTTACTTTGACAAAAAGCCAGTGTAGCTATGAGCTATAAAGCTAAGAGAGTTGAATATTTATGTTGACACTGTGTATACTATATATACACTATTATTATTATCTCCTTTATTTATTTTCTTTCTTAAAACTAGATTTTTACAATATTTTAATACAAAAACAATAAAACGTTATAAAAACCTAATCCTAGAGCCAGCAGCATTATAATATTATTATAATATAATATTATTGTAATATAATATAATTATAATATAAGTATAATATTTTTATAATATTCCGATACCCTTATGTATTATATTCTTATGCATGCCGTGGCAACCTAATTAAGGCAACACCTAGCTTCGAAAATGTTAAATGTAAGTTACTAGCATGTTTAGTGTTTGATCTTGTTGGTTGTTCAAATAAATAAATAAATAAATAATTACTAATGCGTCTGCTGGAATCGGCGAGTGTGTGTAATATAATCTGATCTGATATCCGATCTGAAGCTACAGTCTAACGTCGAAACAATAAAAAATATGTATAGGATACTTAGTTGATATCTGTTTTTTTTTCTTTACTTAGGCACTTACGTACCTACATCATTTCGCTAAGGGCAATGTTTTTACATTCATGAGTTCGCTACCATAAACTTTTCATCCTTATATTTAGGTATGTATTTTTACGTAACGAACCCTTAAAAAGGTTAAGATGCGAGCCTCTTGGAGAATCAACGTTTGTCGAGCACCCTAGAAGTTCCTGGTAAATTCAGAACAATTCTGTAGCAAGTTTGCTCTCCAAGCGCGGATTTATATCGGTTATAAATTGCAGAGGCGCGACAATTTTCTTTCTGTCACTTTTGTAGCATCGCTGATTCATAGTATCACAAATTTGACAAGGCGAACATGCTGTTTCCAGAAAATCATATTTCGGTATAGTTTGGGTAGGTTGGAATTTGCAATATTACAATGTCCATCTCTGAAAGATACATACCTTACATAAGTTTTATCTTTCGGTCAATTTGTGCTGTCGTGAATTCTATTCTACTTTTAATTATATTAGTGTAAAATGAAAGTAGGGATTATATGTAAAAGTCAGCCTCAAGTCACATGAGTATATTTACTCACTAGTGGACCCGGCGGACTTCGTACCGCTTTGACAGTTTCCATTCATTCCCGTGGGAATATCTGGATAAAAACTATCCTATGTGTTAATCCAGGTTATAAACTATCTGTATGCCGAATTTCATCCAAATCCACTCAGTAGTTTTTACGTGAAAGAGTAACAAAGATCCATCCACACTTACAAACTTTCGCGTTTATAATATTAGTAGGATGTGCTTAAGTGAACGAAATAACAATAAATTAACACTATAAGGTACATGTTTGTAAAGTTACATGTGGTTAACTATTCAACTTAGGTATACTTACAAAAAAGCTATGTTAATTATAGCCTTTTTAATGAAAGAACACTGTAATATTTTGTCAAACCAACTAAATAATCAAACAGGCGATTGTCAACGTCTGGTAAAGCTCTATGACATGTAATTGAAGAATGAAGTGTTTACAGCCATTACAATCAGCAATGGAAGTGCATTGCTGACTGTAATGGCTTTAAGTAAATAAAAATTAAAAACTAACTTTTCACCATGGCGCAAATATTTTTATTCACAGCCATGCCATCTTAATGAAAAATTGTGGTCGCGCCAACAGCGTTTCCTCTATTTTCCACACCACGCTCTAATAGGTTTATGGAACTCGGACAGTGATAGATTTGTTGAGTAAAAAGAAAACGGATTGAAAGGCTCGGAAGTCCATTCAGATGCATTCGACCGGCGGGATTACAGCGGCGGCAACAACTGGCCCCTATTCCGGTTAAGGACATTGCATTGGACCATTAATTAGGAAAAAAAACGTTATTTTTAAACTAGAATAACAAAGTGGTAATAACTACATTTTCTAAAAAGAAAGAATGTATTTACTTAAGTTTTGAATATGGCTCATATCTAGACACGCGGTAGCGTGTCAAGCCAAGTTCAAGCTAATAGAACTGGCGAGCAGCACCGTGTGTAATATTACACAAACCATTTCGAGCCACTTTTGACCCCTTCATAACTCAAAAATTATTTCATATAAACATGTCACATTTGGTTAATATATTGAGACTTGCGAGGTACATATTATATGCTCCAAATTTCATAAACACACCTAAAACGGTTGTTTAAATATTAACATACAAAAATCGTCATTTTTATCACTGACTGACTGACTGATCTATAGATAGATCAAAATTCTAACGCAGTTCCAGATGACCTAGAAAGTTCAAACTTGGCATCGAGATAGATAGTTGGGCGAAATCAAAGAAATAAATCAGAAACTAGTAAATTTTTATCAATTTATTATATTTTTCAATTAATTGATTCTATTGGGAACACTTACTTATAGATACGTAATGTAAAAATCAGCAATCAAAATTGATGACAGCCGGTCTTCATGTCGATTTTAAGGTCTTCACGTGAATATATAACGAGTGGAACACCACCCTTAATAATTTTTAAATACTTATAATATACTTATAACTAAGAGTATAGACGACTTTCGTACTTATTACGTTTTATTAACTGGAATTTAGTATTAATTATTATTTAAATAATTAGCGCACATCAATAGTGTAAAATAAAACTAAACTTATATATAATTAAATAATACCACAGACCACGGCGCACGGTGCGGCGCCCGTGGAGCAGCGGGGTGGGAAGCGGTGCGATAATTTAATTATGAATAAGTTACTACTGACAATTTCTGTACAAAAAGTTATGATATCTCATCAAAAACATAAATGTGAAATGAGAGCCAAGTTCAATATTATGATATATGCCTTGGTTGTTGACTTCAACGACAAAAGAAGGGAGATCTAAATGGGTGCTAAATTTAATGGTCAGTCCTGAAATTAATTTATAACGACATAAAATATTTTATAACAATTTAAAATATCATTTCTTCTTATAACTTATATATTAATATATATTAATATATAATATATTAATATATTATATATATAATATATTGAATCCTAAGGTCTGACTTGGCAAGTTTTCATATCATATTCATATTCTTAAACTACTGGTTCAAATTGAATGAAATTTAAAATATACGTGTTTATACAATGCCTGCTTGGTTACTAAAAATTCAGGCTTCTAGTTTTATCCACAACAAAGTTATAGGAGGTCGAAAATGGCCTGAACTGTTTCGAGAAAAGGATGGTACGGCCGTGCCGCTTTCTTGCCCGACTTGGCGGGGGCACTGCCGTGCCCCCAGATTACCTATTTACTTGGTATGTTAAATCAGCCCCCCAACCGCGTAACAATCTCGCTTTCGATCGCGATCGCTTTGTAGGCGAAGCCCTCGCCTCGCTTTCTAATATAATATCGAAATATAATATCGAATAATATCGAAGATATTGCTTTCATATTGCTTTCGAAATGACAAGATGACGCCTCCTCCTCGCCTCGCCTTCAAAGCGATCGAAAGCGAGAGTGTTAGGCGGTCGACCCCCTGGTGCGAATGCCTTGTCCATAACGAGAGTACCAAACCACGTTTACTCTCACCTACACACTCGTGAGCTCACAACATAGATTGTATACACTGCAGCCGCTAGCTGGCGAGAGCCGTTCTAGTTCTGAGTGGGCGCATTTTGTTTGTAAAGAGAACAGGTCATTAACAGCTACAAATGTTGTGCTATATGTTTATACCTATTTTTATCTGAACAGGATAAATCCTGTATTTATTTTATAAATAAAAGTCATTTTATTTGTGGTGGCCGACAAGAGTTACTCTTACTCTGAGTGAGTATAGTTTGTTTGTAAGAAAGAGAGCAGGTTGTGTAGTAAGTAGGTATTAGCAGCAGTTACTACTGAACAGGATTTATTACGCAAATTTTATTTGTTTAAGCGGGTAGCTGACGTTCCGGACACGTTATATTCGGACGCAGTGTCCGAATTGACACTTTTTAATTTTATTATTTTTTTCACTGACGATTCGGACACCAACAAAAATAGCTGCTTTGTACAGTCAGATAAAAAACCCGACGAGAGCCGTTCTACTCCAAGTGAGTGTAGTTTGTTTGTAAGAGAACAAGTTGCTAACAGCAATAAATGCTATACTGTGTGTACTAAGTAGTTAGTTAGTTAGCTAGTTAGCTACCTACCTATACCCTTCACAGGAATTATTACATTAATTTAATTTTTTATACTGATGCTTTGTTTTTCTAGTTTCTAACTTGTGGAGGGTGTACTACTAATTCGCTAAATTAAATTAAATTAAATACTCATTCTGTTAGTCGAGAGGTGCCCAACGATGTGAAACATATTTCATTAAGTTTTATTCATAAAATAAATATCCATGTAGGTATGTTTTCACAGAACGAAATTGAATAAAAAATCAAATACAAGGAAATATCTTATATTAATTAGGTATAGCTTTGTTAGCGAAGTAGCAGTATTTACCTAGACAAATAGCAGATATACCACCGTTTTTCATCATGAGTATATTAACCGTTGTTGACATTGAATGGGCGCCTTTGGCTTTCAAAGTAAAAAGTAAATTGTGTTGAATAATTTCGGCGGGCTGGTTAGAACCACGATAGCTCACTTGGAGGAGCACCTGACCCGGTATGTCAGAAGGGTGCAGGTTCAAATTCTGCTCGTGGAAATTTTTTCAACATTTGTGTTTTTATTATTAATCGTTGAAGCTTTAACTTAAAATCGCGCTCGGCCCGACACTCAAAGGTCCCGGGTTCAATTCCCCGGACGGGCAAAATGTGTTTCGGATTTTTCGATGCATAGCCCGGGTTTGTGATCATCAACCCACATTTGGCAAGCGTTTCCCATCAATTATATTGATGACTTGATTTCAATGATGGAGGCATTTGCCCAGCAGTGGGTCAGTTATACATACTCACATCCCGTCCCACATACTCCCACTGCTAGGCAAAGGTCTCTCCCAAATTTCCCCAAACGTCTCTTACTTTGTTACTTTCATCATCATCATCATCATCATCATCAGCTCGATTATGTCCTCACTGCTGGGGCACGAGCCTTCCCTATGGATGGATAGGGAGAACGGGCCATGAACCACCACGCGGAGGGCCCAGTGCGGAACTGCTAATGCAGCCGGGACCAACGGCTTAACGTGCCTTCCTCAGCACTCGCAGACCGGGCGCGTTATCACTGCGCTATCGAGCTCCTCTATATACTATACATACTATATTGTTAAAGTATACTTTACCTGTCTTTAATATGTTAATCAGTCGCGTGTAGAGCAATATTTAAAAAAGATATTTAAAAATACAAATAAAAAGTTAAGTAAAGAAAAATATTCCGAAGTTATTCCCACAGGAGAGAGATTGAACTTGTTCTAAAAGATAGAAGCTGATGTAGGTTTAAGTATAAAGGTAAACCCTTGGGATTTGACCTTTAAGTAGCTGCAAATATATGGGTTTCTTCTTTTCTTTGCGAAAATAAATGTGGGGCTGTATAAGTAAGTAACATGTTAGAATTTCGAGTAAGCTTTGTTAGAATGGTGAATGAGGTGGATTTAATCGAAATTTAAGGTTTTGCTATGAAGAATACATTCAATACTTATAAGAGCTGAAGGCTTATTCAATGCATATCATCTGCATTCAATATGTAATTAATGTGCTGAATGTTATGTTTGTATCAAAGTAATGGCTACGATGATTCTTTTCCATTTGATCGGTGGGCGTTAAATCCAGGTTCTGAAATTTTATCGTAGCGTTCAGTGGTGATCAATAATAGGATTATCGGTCAAGGAAAAAAAAAATTCATTCTAACTTACGCGTTTTTTACATTTCTTGTACTGTGACGAATAAAATCTTATACTTGAACCTGTCGATGCTATTCTTGATGTGTCTTAAATTTGTCGAAGGGAGAAATTATAGCAAAATTCGAGATTTTATTATAGTAGTACACCTTGCCCTATAAATGATCAAAAAAGTTTTGTTGCACGTTTATTCTTATTAGTGCATTTTGACGGACGTACACAACAAATATATAAATAAATTGTGACGCAAACATAATATATATTATATATTATATATTTCATATAAGAAAATTTATGAAATATATATATTATTATATTATTCAAATCCTGCTCGTTGAAATTTTTTCAACATTTGTGTTTTTGTAATTTGTTCGCAACAAAATTTGTGTTTAAAATTATTTAAATATTTTATATATGGTTTCTGTATGCTTCTCTACAGAGTTGGGCGTAATCAACTACTTTTTTAATCAGAGTAATCATGATTACTTTCAATCAGATTATTAATAATCTGATTGAAAGTAATCATGATTACTTTTAATCAGATTAAAGTAGTCGTGATTACTTTTAATCAAGATTAAACATATAATCTTTAATCTTGATTACAGTAATCAGTAATCTAAATTACATGATTATTCTTAACTAAGTTTATATGAATTATGGTTTAGAAATTTGCCATTAGTTATCACAATTTGTAGGTATGCATCTAGAAATTGAGTGGTTGGCTTTATTGTACTATAAATTATACCTACTACGTAAGACGCGCGGTAAGGGTGCGGAGGACAGGGTATACGATCACCGGCTAGCCAATCGCCGCGTCCGCATTGTCGATAGTCGACAAGTGCACACGCGCCATTTTGTTCAGTGCGCATCAGTCAAACGAATCGAGCGCAAGGAGACGATACGAGACGACGTAATTCTTTTATCGTACGTGATCGAGTATTTTTTTTTAAGTTTGAAAGTATCGAGTACCAGAAAAATTACCATTCAGCAGATTTTTTGCGTAAAATAAGTATCCTAAAAGCACAGTGTATGAGACTGATAAAAAAAAACGACGGGTTGCACTCTGGGAGTGCCGGCAGAAGTGAAAACTTGAATATTAACGTTGTGCATTTTTGATATTTTGGAATGGTTAGGGAATAATTTTGCACGAATTGCTTTTATTATCAGTATAAAAGTACTCTCATTTATGTGGTAGAATACAATATTTATTTATTGGGCTATCGTACACAAACATGACAATTTATATTACATTAAAAAGTTATATTAAGTTATATTAAAAATTTATATTACGCCGCGCCAGCTGTCTACTCTCCATCCGTCTTACGAATTTTCGATCAGGTCACGTGTCCTGACGCGAGTTTAACATTTTTTACCCATTCCTCTACTCTCCATCCGTCTTACGAATTTTCGATCAGGTCACGTGTCCTGACGCGAGTTTAACATTTTTTACCCATTCCAAAAAAGTGCACAACGCCGCTAAAGAAGTTTTCACTTCAATAAAGTTCTTTTATTTTTTAACGTTCCGACTGTTGGTTTTATTAATCAATCATAAAAGTAATCAAGATTACGATTACAGATTTATAATCATTAATCACCGATATGATTACATTTTTGATTAATTTCTGTAATCTGTAATCGTGATTGAAGATTACAAATTGTAATCGTAATCCTTAATCATTAATCTGATTACTTTTTGCCCATCACTGCTTCTCTACTACTTACTTTATTCTTCTCCACAAACTTAAGCTTACATTATCAGATACAGAAACCAATCTAAAAGTAACTAAAATGCAATACCTGAAGTGTTATGTGCCCTTTATTTTATTTATTTAAACTTTTGCACCATATATATTACATGGCGGACTTAATACCTGTGGCATTCTCTACCAGTCAACTTTAAGGGGGTGCAGAGATTACATTGGTTGGTGCAATTAAGTGCAATGACCTAAGTGGATATTACCTATTATAAATTAATTAATTCCCTTTCGTCATTTAAAAAAGTTTCTAATCGTTTTTAAAACGAAAACAATTGAAAATTTAGTGGCATTAACCACCATAACCGCCACTAAAACTAAAGTTGAAACAATTCCACCAAATCCTTTTTCCAACAATTTAGGGCCCGAAAGTGGAATAAACGATAAATCAAACCAAGGATTTATTTACACGGATCGGCTTAGTACGTGTTCGTCGCAAATCCCTCCTCTGAATTGGGGAGAAAGCCTGGATTACGTTTCCGTATACATTTGGTGAAAATTTATAGAGTGTGAAAACTCGCCGACGGATCGCTGTGAAATGACAAACGTGATGCGAATCCCTTATTATGAGCCCTCGTAGCTAATGCTTGCAAACAGAACGGGTCGGACCCCGCCCGGCTGAATGATTGGTGTCATCAGGTGTGAGGTCTTCGATTGATATTTCTATGTTAAGAGGGCGTATAAACCTAGAAAAAAAACAGATTCCACCCGCGCCCCTTTACGCCCCGCTTTCGTCCGTGCGTACGGCGTGGCGGCCAACGCAACAGATTGGCAGGTCGCTCCCTCGTGTGTACTCGTGTTTAGTGCGATCGCGCACAGTATACCTAAAATAATCAGATAAAAACCGGCTAAGTGCGAGTCGGATCACCTAGCTGTACTTCGAAACACTAAAATACTCTTTGCTGGTGGTAAATAATACGCAAAGGTAAGTAATGATATCATATATTTTATTATATATTGCTACTTTAAATATTTAATATTGTTTTATTTTATAAAGGCGTAGGTGCCATGAAATCTTTAAGCATTTTTGTATTATGTAGATTATTTTTTGTATCATGTAGATTATATTATCCCTTTCAGTAAAGGATCCCCTTCGAACATCAACATTTCAAAAGCCAGAAGTGTGTTCCAGCATCTTTTTGACTACTGTACTGTAACCTACTACACTGGTGAGCATCGGCTGTATTTCTTTGTTTATTTTCTTTACAACGTAACCGGATTTATAGACAACAAACGTGTTTATCAGAATTGCTATGTGTATTGATATTTTATAGGCTGCAATAGCAGTCGTTAACAACCACCAATCCGCACTGGGCCCGCGTGGTCGTTTATGGCCCGTTCTCCCTATCCATCCATAGGGAAGGCTCGTGCCCCAGCAGTGGGGACATAAAATGAGCTGATGATGATGATGATGATTGATATTTTGATTTGTGTGGAAACGTCCCCTATTCATGTATTTCCTAGTTCCTATTTTATGTAAGACATATAGTTTGTTCTTAATAAAAAAAAACAAAAAATACTGAGTAGTTCCTCGAGCCTGATTAAAACCTTTATGGTATCTTTAGATACCTATCACGCGAGCGTGTCCTTAACCTCCTCAGTTCAAGTTAATTCCAAGATCAAAAGCTGCTATTCAGTGTAACAATAAAATCAAAAGAAACTTCCAGTACGTACTGTCTCACTACTAAATAAGAAGCGACCAAAAGAGAACATAATAACTGCTAAATAAAAACGTTACCGCTTCTATATGGGTCAGCCATAACTCTTCGCGTCTCGAGCTCCTGCCGGAGACATCCAAGGAGCGACTACTGCTGGTACATAAATAATGTGCCCGCGGGACCAGTTGGGATACACCCTTTTACAACACGCGACGGTTGCGGGCGAGGATAGGCCAAGAGGGTAGTGTCATAGAGTAAGGAGACCCAGAAGGTAAGCTTAAAGCCCATATTTCACAGGGACACCATGGCGGCGCAACCAGTCGCCGCATCAACAAAATGTATACTGGCTACTCTTGACGCAAACTCAATCTCAATACAATTCCAATGCGATTAATATGTATCGATATTGGGATAAGTTTCGCAATTTCGGAACGCTCCATCTCGATAATAATTTGTTCACTTAATTTCTACGCAATTTAATTCCAATGTAGCGCTATTATCGCTTTTAAGCGTGCCATTTGAATTTTTTAGATTTGGGATTGGCAATTGATTATTGCAATTGTGTTTCAAGAGTAACCCACCTGGTGTCCGTTTGGTTGCGCAACCAATTTGGCGGCGCGATTAGCTAGGACAGAATGTTACTGGTGGCGCCACCATGCTGGTCGCGCCACCACTAATTACTATAGCGCTGTATGGTGTCATGGTGTCTCACTCACTCGGCCGCCAGTCCGGCCACCACGCCAGTGCAGTGACGCCCCCACCTCATTGCATGTTGTGTTTTTTTTTACTTTCTTCAGGACTGACTGATTTTTTAAATATTGTGTCTTGCTTTAACAAATCATTTTCACACAAAGTCAGTAAGTAACTCATCAAAGGACCTCACGGACATCGTCACATAGCTTAAAAACTTATCCGGATATCTTCTTAGATCGTCGTATATGTTGACGAATCGTCCTTTCTTATAGCGATCGGCTAAATAAGGATGAACCCACCATTGTTTCTTTTTTCTCTTGAATTCTCTTTTTACCCGACTGCGTCAGAAGGAGGGTTGTCCTACGTATATACAGTAGTAGTGCTCTCTTCGAGGTCCATTTTGATATTGTGGCCGTAGAGTGGTGTACTCTGGTGTCTGTATAGTTTGGTAGCTTACGGCCACCAAGGTGGCGCGACTGGTTGCGCCGCTATGGTGTCCCGGTGAAATGTAGCCCTCTCACGGATACGAAATCTCGCAACGGCTGCACTCAAACTGTTCAAGGTGCCAAGTGCGAGTTTCAGTCGCCATTCGATCACGTTAACGAAAACGAGAATTTGTATGGCAAAATCCTAACTCCTCTCTTATGCCGCCAGGAGGCGCTGCTTCAATTCCATACTAATTTTCGTTTTCGTAAACGTAATCGAATGAATACGGATAGTAACGGATAGATTTTAACCGCCTCTGTGGTCTAGTGGCTAAGACCACCGGTTTAGACCCAGAGGTCCCGGGTTCAATACCCAGCGGATATGTTTGTGTATTCGGTTTGGTTGGTTGGGCTTGTTTGTCCGCCTGGCTAGCTACCACAATCTTATCTAAATATGTCGCCATAACGTCAATGTTTGTAGCATTGTTGTGTTCCGGTAGCTAGAGATAAGATAGCCAGTGCTTCACTAGTTAAGGATCCCGGGTGAAGTGCGCTTCCATCATTGGCCTTATCATCACTTAACATCAGGTGAGATCAAGGCAATGTGCTTACCCGTTAATATATAAAAAAGTTAACAAAACTCATAATAGGAGCTCAGAGACCCGAGTCCGTGCAAGGGTTTATGTGTGTGTTGCTGGAGCGCGGTATCAAGTAGCTTACCTTCTGGCTCTCCTTATTTTGTGGTAGTGTGCAGTAATGACCCTGCCCCACTAAATCACGGTACAAGTTCAGCTAGAGGATTATGTGCCTGCTTTAGTTTGTGGCGCTTTTAATTTATTTTGGTATAGTTTAATATGTTGCTTGTGCTGCTTCTTACTAATACCTATTGGTTTATTTTATTAATAACTAACTGACCGGCGAACTTCGTACTGCTTTGACAGTTTCCATGACAACAAATCAAACAAATCATTCGTCCGCTTATGAACATGATGACCCATGATGGACCCCTATAGCAGCGCCACATGCCGGGTCCAATTGTAAATCTAAATCGTTCTCGAATCCACTTGAACACACACAGAAAATTTCATTCAAATCGGTCCTGCCGTTTAGAAGGAGTTCCATTTCATACACACGCACAGAAGATTTTTATATATATATACATAACAGTAGATCAGTAACTCACTAGCTCATTTTATGTCTCCACTGCTACCTATGGCTGGATAGAGAGAACGGGCCACAAACCACCACGCCACACGGGCCCAGCTATGGTATGGTTCCGCTATGGCACCCTCGCAAAATGCCTACCAATAAGTCCCACTATGGTACCCATCTATTAGATCTACGTCAAACAATAGAAGGTACAATTGAAAAGAAAAGTGCATCTATAACTTTTTAGTCTTTACCGGATAGTCTTTTAGGAGTGTAAGTAAATAAAGTCTGTTTGCAATGTTGAATCAATCTTGTATTCATTCAAAATATTTATTACAAATAATCAACAACTGGAAGGAATATTAATTACAATGTAAACTTTAAAAAAACAAATCAAAAATATTAATTACTTCAAAATTTTCTGCTTTTAATAAGTATGTGGTGTGTATTTTCATAAAACATCGTAAGACTTTTCTTTTCGTCAGTTCCAGAAACTGAAGGGCACCAAAGTGGGACTTTTTGGTAGGCATTTTGTGATGATGCCATAGCGGAACTAACTCGTGCAGTTTGGTGGTTGCCATAGACCACCACGCGGACCCAGTGCGGATTAGTGGTTGAAAAGTAGATACATTAATATATTTTTTGTGTTACTTTACCTGTGCCGCAGCGAATGGATTTAGCAAGGGATTTTATCAGGCACGTGTGGTGTCGACCCTGAGCTTCAGTCCTTTTGTCTCTATGCCATTATATAAGGTCACATTTTATGAACTGCAAATATTTTGAGGATAAATTCAACAACATATATAAACTATTTTTATGAAAAAACCTTTAAGTTTTATACGCTAGTTTTCAAGAAAAATGCCAAAAGGCATTTCGATTAAAAAGAACAATAAAGCACTTTCGGTAGTTTCAATTCAAAGGAGCCGAAACAGAGAGGCCGCAATGCCTTCACCGCTTACACGTGCCCCTAGTTTCATTCAAAAGAGCCGACAGAGAGGCTGCTCTTAAAAATATTACAATTTTTGTGTCAGGAAAAGTAAAAAAAAACTAGCCTGAATTTTATTTTAAATGCTAGAGGGACTTATTTCTCTGATACAATTAGATGTTTTGTAAAAATATTTGCAATTGATTGATGTGACCTTATATACAATATTCAGTGGAAACTATAAATCATAGTTTATTTAATAGAAAAAAACCGGTGGATCTTTCCTCCTACTTTTCCAACTGCAGGCGGTGCCTATGCAAGATGAATAAAAAATATTTTTATGTTGTAACCACAATACAAAATTTTTATAGGTTAAGAAATAGTTGCTTGTTCTTTTTTTGCAATTTAACGTCAATCAAATTAAGCACTGTAATGAGATTGATAAAGCTAATCTATATACATATATCTATACTACTATTAAATCTGTAGGCTCTGTTTGTACATGCTATTTTTCTGACAAATTTTGGGATAAATATTCGTTTTATGATTCACTGACACCAATTCTACGATTTTTTAAATTTTTGTTTGTCTGTCTGTATGTCTTCTGTATGTCTTAAAACTCAAGAACGACTTGACCGATCTTGATGAAAATTTGTATGTAGTAAGAACATGAGATTGTGCAAATGATAGGCTATTTAGGAAACTTTATTTATTTTTGATAATTGTAGCAATATTGAATGGAACTCTATTGCTACTAACAACTCTACATGTGCTTAGAAAAAAAAAAACAAATGCTGTATTCTGTCGTGAAAAATGTAAGTACCTACAAACATTTTTACGAGTTTATCATAAAAGAAAAAGCTGATTAAAAGCTAACAACTAATATGAAAGTCAATATTTTACAGAATATACCACTTTTTATATTCTTAATTACAAGAAAAACTTCAAGACTTCGCGCCAACATCTCGAAGTTCGCTGCTTTATTTATCGATGCAGTCGAGTCTGGTTTAATTTCACAGTGGACTTTGCAGATACCTCGGAGACTATAAATGAGATTCTGCAATAATGAAGTTGGACTCTCGGTACAGTATCGTAAATTTGTAGGAAAAGGTAGACAAGCCATTATAATTTCAACCAACTCGTGATTAAATTGTCCATGTCGATTAATATAAATTGCATTGAAAATTTAAATTTGATTAACTATTAACGATGAGCTCGATGGCGCGCCGGGTCTGCGAGTGCTGAGGTTAAGCAACTTTCGCAAGGGCTGGTCATCGGATGGGTGACCAAAAATGTATCATCTCGAGCTTCGAAAGGCACGTAAAGCCGTTGGTCCCGGCTGCATTAGCAGTCGTTAACAACCACCAATCCGCACTGGGCCCGCGTAGTGGTTTATGGCCTGTTCTCCCTATCCATCTATAAAGAAGGCTCGTGTCATGCCCCATATAAACAAAAAACATAAAATGAGCTGATGATGATGACGATGATGATGAACTATTAGCGTTCTTTTAAATATAATTACGTATACATTGGGTAATAATTAAAAAATATATATTTGTTTTGGCAGTTTCAGCATGAAGTAACTTGGTAAGCGCAAGTCGTGTTACTACAAGTATTGATGTTATGGCGACATAATTGGATAAAATGGTGGTAGCCAGCCAGGCGGACAAACTAGTCCTACACCAACTAAACCAATTACACAAACATGTACCCATGAATCGAACTCGGGACCTCTTGGTCTAAACCGGTGATCTTAACCACTAGACCACAGATGCGGTTGTAATGATAACAACAGTTTCAATTATTCATTAGGCTATATAAAATTTTTAATTATTAATTTGAACATTAAAGTAATAAAATTATTAATTATTATTAATTACTTTACGAGTAAATATTAGTTAGTAAAAAGGTTGTAACTTAAGGGGGAGCGTACTCGACCTCAAGATCGTAGGAGCCCTTCTAGGAATCCGAGGTCGCCTGTGTATGTACTTGAAAACTAAAGTAGGTCAATGAAGATTTTACTACTTAGGGTTCAACTAAAGAGTAAAAGAGCACTCTTTTACCTTTTAGCTCTAGCCATTATATTTATTTAAAATTATCTGCTCATTTTATTTTGTGGTCTTACAGAATCAATTTTGTAAAGCAACACATTTACGTACAAATGTACGGGGTCTAATCGCGTTTGTTTTACCTATAATTCTATCATGACGTTTCGCACCTTTTGCAGAGTCTGTGGTCATAGGGCGGGGCTCTCCCTGTTATGTCTTCCTGTGTTGTTCACCTTGTTTTATAGCAATCTTAACATTCCTTTGTTTATCAACTGGTGTCATTAGCATGTTAACATTTAGAATTTGCTTTAGGCCCTGCTAAATCCAACCCTGCTCCATCATCAACTCATTTTATGTCATCCACTGCCGGAGTACGATACTTCCTTATGGATGGATAGGGAGAACGGGCCATAAACCACCACGCGGGCCCAGTGCGGATTGGTGGTAGTTAACGACTGCTAATGCAACCGGGACCAACGGCTTTACATGCCTTCCGAAGCACGGAGGAGCTCGAGATGATACATTTTTGGTCACCCATCCGATGACGACGATGCTTAACCTCAGCTCTTGCATACCGGGCGCGATAACCACTGCGTCATCGAGCTCCTGATTTTGCTCAAAAAATACTGAATACTTTGGATAACTCGCCACAAAAGTTCTAGTTTAGCATACTCCGCTTTACAGCCCGTCCACACGAATCCAATAGAAACCGCGAACTATTTAAAATTGCCCAAATGCCGTACTGAAAACAACACGTATTGTAGTGTTATTTTACATTTTATTACTTGGGTCACGTGCTCCTGAAATAATCAACCTATTTGCATGGGAATATACGTTTTATTAGTTACCATAAAAATGCAAAATGACGTGTTGTTACCATTAAGTAATTTAACAAATGTATGTTATAAAACGTGGCTATTGTTAATGTTTATGTTTCGATATAAAATATAATTACTTTTCTTCTATATGTAAGTACGTAGATTTTACCACCTGCCGCTATTTTATAATGGAAAAGGTAGTATGGCACGTAAACTTTTACTATTCATAAACTACTGCTGTTAATCAATGAGTGAATGAATATGTATAAAATTTCATTTGACAATATACATTTCACGTCGTATTTTTAACACAGCGAGGTGTGCTCACTAATATATGTTACAATTAGTTACTAATTACATTAAATATTTATAACTTCAATTAAGCTATGCAATTATTTCGCAAACAAGACCTTAGCGTGAAAGACAAAGCTTAACAAAATAACTGTTTAATTTCATATTGCTAATCCAATGTCTTTTATTTTTATGTATGTCAATAAATATTTATCTCTCTCTCTCACACTCTTTCCTTCATATAGTCTAAAGACACGATCTATATATTGTTTTTACATTCGTATATCCTAAATATAACCCATCAGTCGAAGTAGGCGTTTATAGTTTACGACTATCGTGTCCACTACTAACAGACAGTTTGTTCGAAAAGGTGCCAGACGTTCCTGCGCAAGTGGAACTCGCACAAGAGATCTACGTCAGATCATAGCGCCAGATTGGAACCGTCACATTGGAACAGATTGGCACATTCTTCATCCAGTACTCATAAGACTAGCATCTGAAGAGAGTCGCCCCACGGACATAGTCCACTCCCTATTTTTCAGATAGGTGACCGGAGCTGTCAAGCGCGCACAATCACTAAGTGACAATAGAAGCATGATGTGTCATTTGTTTATTACGTACTTGGAGCACAGGGGTAATTTACTCGTGTGCTTGGAGTCCAAGATCTCTCTTACAACGTGACACATATGATATTATGTTTGTCCCTCGTTGTATCTATCCTATGACTCGAGTGCTTACAATGAGCAAATTGTTCAAATTAGTATTCATGACCCATGATGACACATAATAGGCTAGGCTATTAAACCCTTTTGAGCATTGTAGCAATCCAGATTATGATCACAACGTTTTTTTGTTCTTTGGGCGGGAAGTGTTTCTCTTTAGCAACAAATAGTTTATTCAATATTTAGGTGCTTTAATAACTACCAAGGAAACTTAGGTGTGCAACTCCAATAAATATTCCAGTTATCCGAAGTTTATGCGACACATTTGTGAAGTAACTTTCAGCTTTTGCTAACGCAGCCCACATTATTTATTGATATACCGCACGAAGCCAGTTAAATTTGCAATGCATAAACTATACAGAGAACTGGCTTTTTTGCTCATTAAAACAAATACTATAGTTTCGCATTTCAAACGAAATGTGTATATTTAATAAACTCTTTAGTACACATACTAGTATTACAAGTTTACTTTTTTAAGAATAATAAATAAATATTAGACAATATCACATATATTGTTCTGATACCAAGGTAAGTAGCTAAATCACTCGTTTTATGAAAATCAGAAACCACGACGGTACCACAACCACACAGAGCCGACACAATATCGAAAAGTTCGTTTTCGACATTGACCGACCGGGAATCGAACCGGGGACCTCAGAGTTAGCGCCTACTTAAACCTCTTTAAACAAATAGTTGAAGTGTAACTAGAAACCTTAAAAGAATGTATAGCATTACAGATCAAGAAAGATTCAAGAAAATAAACCACTAGCCATACTATAGTGTGCTATAGCCCTCAAAACAATAACTTATTATCCTGAGCAATAGCCACAGACTATATTTTCTTTTTCTTTTTGTCGATGACTTCGTGCGATTAGCACATTTAGCCAGTGTCAAAGTAATTTTTCTTACAAGTAATCTATACTAATATTATAAAGCTGAAGAGTTTGTTTGTTTGTTTGTTTGTTTGTTTGTTTGTTTGTTTGTTTGTTTGTTTGTTTGTTTGTTTGAACGCGCTAATCTCAGGAACTACTGGTTCGAATTGAAAAATTATTTTTGTGTTGAATAGTACATTTATTGAGGAAGGCTATAGGCTATATTACAACACGCTATGACTAATAGGAGTGGAACAGTCGCTAATTAACGCGGGTGAAACCGCAGGGCACAGCTAGTAAGTAATAAACAATATTTCCTTTCTGTATGATGATGATGAATGATAATAGAAATGAGAAGTGAGAAATGATATACCCCCCAACCCATCGAGTATCTCAGTAAAGATGTGGGGCTTTACTAAGTCTTCGGGCGGACTTATTGAGAGGATTTGAAAAGTGACGTTGCACTGTTTTGTTTTATTTGCCAATACTCATGCACACTCACGAACACTTAAGGGGGTGCAACGCGGAATTTCGAAAATTTACGTGTTTTTAAGTCACTGGTGCTAGGCGCTGAATAGGTCATATATACATTAAAAGGACTAGTGTAGGTTAGCTTGATCCTTTTACAAGGGCATGGTTGTCTTGGAATTTGAAACAAATACCCAGAACCTGCATTAACAATACGTAAAAGTAATGATATATAAAAACTTATTTCTTCAGAAACTTTGTAAATACAGCACAAATGAAACAATGATCCGACATCAAAATGTTTGTATTGATATTCCGCAGGGCACTGTTGTCTTATTTTTCTATTAAAAAATATGAATATGAAAATATTAAGACTTTTATAATTTTTTACCCAAACGCCTATGATTTTACGAAAGTAACAATATAAGGCCGAGAACAGAGGGCGCTTTTTCATACCGGGAGCCGGTATTGACACTGATACCGAAGTTTCTTCTTATACTTACCGGGAGCCGGCTGCTGTTGTTGTTGATTTATGCTGTTGGGAGGGCTACATCTCATTTGGTAAACTTCCCATTTCGTAAACCTCAAACTATGTTTACCAAGCGCAACTTTTTAGCAGGTAAAGTCTGAGGTTTACGAAATGGGAAGTTTACCAAATGGGAAGGTTATTTTACTAGAAGTTAATAGTTATTGGTTTTAAAGTTCTACTTTTCATTCTGACTGTACTGTCTGTTTTTTCTCTAAGCGTTTATGGAAATTTGCCGAGTTGGGAGTTTTTGTTAGGTATTTATCTTGCGTGTCGAGTCGAGAACGTGCCGAGTTGGGCATAAGCCTAAATCAAAAGTTACTAGAAAAATTCAATGAGTCTTCTGGGGTCTCGATAGCTCAGCGGTCAGAGCATTGAACCGCTAATCCAAGGGTCGTGGGTTCAAATCCCACTCGAGCTTCTTGAGACTGGTTGATTTTTCTAGTAAATGTTATTCTTGTAACTATATATAAAAAATAATAATTATTATTATTATTATTATATCAGCCATAGCTGTCCCAAAAAAATAATAATAATAATAATAAATTATTAATCTGAGACACTTTTCTGAGGTTTTGACTGATCTATTCTTCTGAGCTCAGAATAATAATTAAATTATCTACCAAAATAAATTCTAAGGGATTTGAAGCCGGCTTTGTTTATCATATGGTATTTAATCCAAAGGAGGTCGTTATTTATAAAAAAATGTAAAGTGACATTTGACATTGTTTCACAATGTCATTGTGACAAAACTTATGAATATTATTAAAGTTTTCAATTTACTTGTGAACAGAAACGCGCGTTATTTCTATTTACTAAGGATGTTATTAATGAAAATAATAATATGGAGGAAGATAATGAAATACAATCTAAATACATTTGCTGTGACGTGAATTCTATGTGCGGTAGAAGCCTGGGTAAAGGTGTGATGTTCATAGGGATTTTGGCTATGGTAAGGTTGTTTTGTTACCATACAAATATACATCATCATCATCAGCTCATTTTATGTCCCCACTGCTGGGGCACGAGCCTTCCCTATGGATGGATAGGGAGAACGGGTCATAAACCACCACGCAGGCCCAGTGCGGATTGGTGATTGTTAATGACTGCTAATGCAGCCGGGACCAACGGCTTTACGTGACTTCCGAAGCACGGAGGAGCTCGAGATGATAAATTTTTGGTCACCCATCCGATGACCGGCCTTTGCGAAAGTTGCTTAACCTCAGCATTTGCAGACCGGGCGCGTTAACCACTGCGCCATCGAGCTCCTTGTACTTACATTTTCTTAAAACATGAGAATAAAATCTGCTAATATTCCCGAAGAGTTTTGTTTATGGGAATATCACCATAAAACATTGCTGTAAATGAAAATTATTAACTACATCTACGTCCATAGAAAAATTGGCAATATCCTTTAAATTCCGTAGACGTTATAGTTCGTTATGGTATTTATCAGACCAACAAATAACATGTTACTATACATTGAATTCCAACAAATGTCGAGAAAGAGAGGAGGCATACACTGAGCAGTGGCAACCCACTGACGGTAGATAGGCTGATGAGACAGATAGAAAGTAGCTTTTAGACTTTCTCTTAAACAATCTTAATTTGTAGCATCGCTGCTGCTGACGAGTTAGAATTGTCTCAATCCCCGGGTGATTGATACGTTATTTGTAAGCAACATAGTAATACGTAATTGATACAGTATGATGATAATGATGATGATGATAATGGTGATTAAGCAGCACTTACTTCGGAAGCTCAGCGACCCAAAGAGGATCTCTGCCTCCAATACCAAACGTCGCCACTTGACTGAATACACAGATCTTTATTGCAAAACCAGGATGTATGAGCGGGCTAAGCCTTGGTTTAGGTGCTGGATTCCTGTCTTGCGCTTCTATCATCAAGCAACAAGTCTACATTCTCTAACCAGGTGGTATCCGTCATATCACTGATGCTGTCCATCGCGAGCATCGTGCAGCTGGCTACAAGGGAGGTGCAGATCAACCAGCATCCGATAATGGCCATCAACATGGTCTTCGGGCTCATCTGCTTCAGCCTGTCCACGTACCAGATCGTCATCTCTGTGTTGCTGCTGTGGCAGACTTTGAGGGTAAGAGTTTCCACTTGGCCACGAGTCAGGGTGACCGGTGGGCGGTGGGACTTGCGAAGTCCTTATACATAGCATGTGATGCCAACTAACTGCAGTGTGGTGAGCGTTTCGAATGCTTAATGAAGAGAGAAATGCTAGTCGCACTGCCGCCGGTAGCTTCGACTCGTGGCCGAGCGGTTAAGACTTGACATCTATTTTTCTTTGCAAAAACAAAGTAGATGCTATTGTGACCTTCACCTCACCTTAAACATTGAAAATCTGAATTTAAAATGTTTTATCCACTTTATGCTACAAAGACTTTGCTTTTTAAAATGTCACCACGCAATCAGTTCGCATATCTACAGGGCGGGAGCAGAACCAGCAACAAACACAGCAAATGCATTGCTTGCTTAGTTCGGACTCACTATCAGCTATCGAGAATCCCCTACAGCTATTCTTCGTTGTGACAACTAAGGGGAAGCAATTGTACGCTTCATCTCAATTCTCACCTTAGTGATAACGATAAGACATAGATGAGATAGCCAGCTCTTCAGCGGCGTATGATGACGGGTGAAGTGTGTGAGCCTTCTTGTTGTTTACCATCAGATGAGTTAAAGACCAAGGGTGGTAAAATAAATTAATAAACTGTCAACAGCGATACAACATCACAGAAAATATTTTCAGCATGTTAGACCTTATATTGCTATACAGTGTGGAAATTTAACTCAGGCCCTGGAGGGAAACTACTTTAAATCCTTAAGCTAGCTCATTTTACTTAAAGGAGACATTCCTTTATTTTTAAAAAGAAACAAATCTGCATTAAAAGATTTTTTAAAACTCGCTTGCTTCGCCCGGGACTCGAACCAACTAAAATTTAAAAAAATAAACACTCTTTATTTTATTGTACTAATCGGTAGTATTAATATTCAGGATAAAGTTTCTCTAACAAACATTTGGTCTTAAAAATAAAAATAATCGTTAAATCTAACATCAACTTTATTTTACTATCCATTTTGTAACACTTAAATTATTTAACTGATAAATTGTTCGAAATGAGCCCCGTCGTTCCGGCTACACAACATTAGTCGCCGTTGAAATTCATTTCTTGTAGCCTTCAGCAAAGTGTTGTGGTGTAGGCCCCTAATAACATTTTCTACCGCAATCCTTAGCTCTTGAACGGTTTCATAGCAAGTTTCATAAACAACATTTTTTACATGACCCCATAAAAAGAAGTCCATGGGCGTCAGGTCTGGACTTCTTGCAGGCCATCTAATCGTACCGTTTGTACCTATCCAGGCATTGAAATTTTCATTAAGGTATGCCCTGGCAATTCTGCTGTTGTGGGCAGGTGCACCATCTTGTTGAAAAATGATATTATTTCGTTCCTCTTCTGGCAGTAGGTTTAATTGATTTTGTAAAAGCTCTAATATTTCAATGTATTTTGCTGCATTCAGATGGCCTTCGTAAATGTGCACCAAAACAACCATGTTACTTTTGATTCCACACCAAACATTAAACGAAAATCTGACCTGGTTGTTCGTTTCACGGACACGGAATGGATTTTGACGAGACCAATAATGATTGTTATGTCTGTTATACATTCCATTATTACTAAAATTTGTTTCGTCAGACCATACAATACAGTCCAAGAAATTTGGGTTGCGGGCTATTTCTGTTCGAATATTTTCACAAAACTGTAATCTCCTGTCACTATCTCCGGGATGTAGTTTCTGCACCAATCGCCCATCACGATAACATTTGTATTTGTATTTTTTCAGAACTTTAAGTATACTAGTATGGTTGATGCCTATCTCTTGAGCAGCTTCCCTGCTTGAAGCTTTCGGGTAACACTCGAAGTATGTCAAAATGTTTAACTCAACATCGCTATAGTCCAAATTTTGTTGCTGTGGGCGTCCAGTCTTCTTTTTAAAACTTCCAACGGTCAGTAAATTATTCACAATTCGAGACAAAACCTTTCTAGATGGTAGTTCTCTGTCTGGATACTTCTCGTGATACCACTGTAGAGCTAAATCGTAGCTCTTGTTGCAAACAAAGTAAGCTTCTAATAAATTGAATTGTTCTTGATACGCCATTATGAGATAATTTAATTACGTAAGGGAAGCAACACTACTTAAATAAAATCTGTTGATAAAAATCGTTCGAATTTTAAAATTATTGTCCCGCCTTGCAAACAAAGTCAAACGTTCCATTTTTAAACTTCTCCACTGAACGCCTCGGATCATGTAAGAAGGAAATGTGCATAGAGGTATTACCACCATTGAACAATTTTCTTATCGATGATTTCAACAAGGTACTTAACGATAAATTAGCAAGCGTGTACTTCATACGAAGTCTTTGAGTGTTGGAGAAATAACAGAACTGTTACGTGTCTTTTACTTGTTAAAAGTGAACAGTAACCAAATATTTTTTAGAGAAACTTTATCCTGAATATTAATACTACCGATTAGTACAATAAAATAAAGAGTGTTTATTTTTTTAAATTTTAGTTGGTTCGAGTCCCGGGCGAAGCAAGCGAGTTTTAAAAAATCTTTTAATGCAGATTTGTTTCTTTTTAAAAATAAAGGAATGTCTCCTTTAAGTAAAATGAGCTAGCTTAAGGATTTAAAGTAGTTTCCCTCCAGGGCCTGAGTTAAATTTCCACATATATTGCTTTACCACTTTTGACAAAAACTTTAATTACAATAAAAGTCTGCTAAGGCTCATAATTGTCAATGAATACAAGGTATCTGTTACTCGCTCTTGTAAGCAAAAATAGGCCTTGTCATTTTATGATATACAAACGACATTAACTTTTAAAGCAATTCCATGATCGACAAAAGACTGTACTGTACTGCAAATCTAAACTTTATTTTTTAGGCTAGACCTAACATATTCCTATGCTCGTTGTGGTACGTGTCGCACCTGTCCATCCTGACGCTCTACTTCATGCTGTTCACGGCGAGGACTGTAGTCTGCTTCAAGGAGAAGCTTTTCCTCTCAGCTGTCATCACCATGCTTGTCACAGCCGCGTATGAAGGTACTCATTATTTTTATACTCTTTGGTTCTAGGTCCAGTGAAACTATGAACTCAAAGTCAAATCATATAATCAACATAAGCCTTCACAGGCATTTATTGACGTCAAAACTATAAAATTTAAAAAACTAAAACATAAGAAATTAGTTTAGAATAAACTACTGAATCTACCACCAGTTCAGATTTTGGGAGAGCCTTTGACCGAGAAGAGCTGGCAAGAAGGGGTAGGAGGCTTGTTTCTTTCTTCAGGAAGCATAAGGACTGAAGCTATAACTAAAGCTTTTAGCAGACCGTGGCCTATTGTGGTATGCTCGTTTGCTGGGTCACTATCTTGTAAATAGATGATCGTCAATTCGATCGAAGAGTAAACATTTTATGGAGCAGCGAAAAATCGTCATTCAAAAACTATACACATAACAAAATAAGCGGCAGCGCTTATGTCTATAGCGTAGATATCTATTTTTGCAGAAAAACAGTTGGCATAGGTATAAAATATGACAAGAGTGGAAAAAATATCGCTAAGTTTTATGGGTATATTTTTTATATATAAGGTCACATTTTATCAACCGCAAATATTTTGACAAAACATCTAATTATATCAGAGTAATAAGGCTCTAGCATTTACATAAAAAATCAGGCTAGTTTTTATTTTTACTTTTCCTAACACAAAAATTGTAATATTTTTAAGAGCACCCATTGCGGCCTCTCTGTCGGCTCCTTTGAATGAAACTACGGGCACGTGTAAGTGGTGTAGGCATTGCGGCCTCTCGGCTCCTTTGAATTGAAACTACCGAAAGTGCGTAAGGGGTGTTCTTTTAATCGAAATGTCTTTTGGCGTTTTTATTGAAAATTAGCGTATAAAAATTTAAGGTTTTTTCATAAAAATTGTTTATTTATGTTGTTGAATTTATCCTCAAAATGTTTGCGGTTGATAAAATGTGAACTGAAGTGTCAACTGAATTGACTAAATTAAATATAATATAACATACGTAACGATGTCCTAATCATAGTAAGCAACATTTCACGCTAGGAAAACTCTATCGAACACTTTAACTCTAACCTAACCAAGTAAATTTAAAAAATTATATATCTGTCCATGTAGTAGGCAAGTTTTTTGTTTAACAGTTGTTATTAAGTATTACTACTTATCACAAATATATTGCATAGAAAGATGTCCCAGGATCATTATTGATCTACTATAATTATCTGCTTACTAACAATTGTTTAGATTTTTATAATTCAAAAATATCACACAAAAACGTCATCATCATCATCATCAGCTCATTTTTATGTCCCCACTGCTGGGACACCGGCCTTCCCTATGGATGGATTGGGAGAAAAACAAATTTACACACAACTAGCATAGCAATATTCAAGTACATTTACATTCTGATGGGAAGTTTTAGAGCTCAAATTCGTTGTTATTACTACGAAGCTACTACGCGCCGTAGCAGCAGCCATGTGCAATGAAGCGTGACTGATAAGCGTAGCGTATTATGTAGCACAGGCTACAGAATATCGTAGCATAACAGCTACAATTCGCCGCGAAATAGGTAAGTTGGGCTTCTAAGCCCACTGTATCTTAATGTTATGCCAAAATTAAAGGGCTTCACTTAGGAGTCACCAAAAAATAACAGATTTTCATTGAAATTTTACGCGATGACAGCTAGGAAGGTTAAAATCAGTTGCTTACACACTAATTTAAATCAGTAAAACATCGATCACTTGTGCCACTTACCACTACCCTAGGTACTTGCCTATCACACGTGGTTTTCTTCGGCTAATTGACAATCTGTAATTGGTGTACCTATAGTGTTGGAATAGGTCTTTGCTTACCTAGGTACTTTTATCTCGACTGATAAAAACCAATAGCCTAGTACCAAAAACAATAGTTTTTGGTGCTAGGGTTTTGGATTGCTCTACTTTTTTAGGGCGGCTTCCCTTCTTTAAACATCCACCCTTCGCCACTGATGTATACACTTAATGTGTTATTTGAAATAGTTATAGTTATATCACATAAGTTTTGTAATTGCCTTGATATTCTACTTTGATGGAAGTTGAATAACCTTTGAAAGTAATTTTTAATAGCAAAAATAAATCTAACGGGCTTCCGACACAATTTTGAGCCTAACTTAACAATATAATTTATATGTATAATTAGTATAATTAATATGACTGAAATATCTATGTATCTGGTGTAGTAATGTAACTATTGAGCGTTTTAACGTTACAAGCATAGGGCTTTGAACGATATACTTAATGTTCAAGATTAAAAAACACGGTATTATTTGAAACACTTTTCGCGTTAAATGAATAACGCGTTTTGGAAGATATAAAAATCGGTGTTGGTAAAAATAAACTGTGATAAACCCAAGGCTGTAATTTAAGCATTCCTTTGTCCAGTAAGTTCTTTTAATAACATATTTTATTTGCAGGTACTTTTGTATATTTCACGGTCGTTGTGAACAGCTATTTGCATTCATTGGATCAAGCGAGATATTTTTGATATTTGCGAGCAAATAAGAAGGCATATGTGTTCTCTTAAGTTGACGCGAACAAATACGGGAAACTGCAGCCACGACCCCGGAATCCGTATAAGTTTTTCATTTCAAGTTATGGGAGTGTGGAACTGTGAAGTGTGGAACATTGAATAAGACGACTACAGTCGGCTTTTATGAACTCTATTTAACCCCTAGTCTGTCGAAACGCCATATTATGGTACGTAACAATTGATTTAACCATTGCTATACATTATTGACAGACGAGGAATTATATTTTATTTACCAATTAAAACATATGTACTTATTGTCGCTTAAGTTCTAACACTGCGGAAGTCAAAAATCACAACTTTTCAAGAGAGCAAAAATATCGTGCCTTTTTATATATCGCGATCATAATAATTATGTTTTTGTTTTCAAAATAAAACGCTTCCATTGGTTAAAATCCCTGTCTCTGATTAGTCTAGAGGTGCGTCTTTCTATTCTCTATCCAATGACATGCAAAAGTCAAAATGACAAATTTTTCAACTTTTTAACTTCCGCGGTGTTAGAACTTAGGCGACGTTATATGGATTTTATAAATTTAACGTATTATTTATGTACATTTAGTCTGGTATGTGAATAATAAACAATTACTTCTACTCTTAGATTATGTACACACGCCTGCATAGAGTACCACAAAATGTCAAATTTCCTCAACAGACTTTGAACTTTATGTATAATGTGGCATATGGTTGAACATTTATTGAAGGAATTTGACAGATTTGGATAGGTCGATGTGCAGTAGTCTGTACTGCACACCAACCTATTCTGAAAACGGCAGGATTAATGTTTGGCAAACAATTAACCTTCGGAAGCATGGGGGGTGACTCATCACCCCACACGTTCAAAAAAGATGCGATAACTTTTTATACGTTCATTGAGGGTAGTTGTGTTTTTCAGTATTCTCTTATTTTAGCTTACGTATTTAGTAGCATATCACATTGATTTGCGGACGGTCGTGGATTTTGCTATATTAACCTCGCTGGGGTGACCGATCACCCCCACTATCCTTTTACGTTTGTGTTTTTTTCGAAGGGCTAATTGATATAAAGAACCTTCTGGAAGTGCACCCCCTTTGAAACTGCAAAAACAAGCACGGTGCTCAATGTGCCCTAAGAAAAAAGACAAAAAAGTTAAAATTGTTTGTGTAAAATGTAATTTGCCGGGTATGTTCCGATCACCGTAAAGATATTTGTCTGAACTGCATTAAATCATAAATATAAATAGATGTATGCATATAAGCTACTTAAAATTGTTTTTCATCCTTTGATTTGGAACTATATAACATGTTTCTTTGAAAAATAATTGATATTTTTGTATACATATATGTTTTATTTATGCAAATAAGTTGTGGGGTGATGGGTCACCCCCCTATCCTTACAAGAAAAGCCTATCCTGCCGAAGGTTAATAGCGTAAACTCAGTCTTGTTTTTTGATACAGTTTATTTTTCGTCGCTTAAGTTTACTAATGAAGCCAATAGCTTAACGAAGGAGGCTCCAATCAGATATCTGTACCTGTCTAATTAGTAATTACCAAAGCAAATATATTGCGAACCCTCTCAGATCAAAAGGATAAAAGCTGTTTACTTGTTTTACTTGAGAGGGTTTACGTCTCGCTGCGTCTTATACAAATTTCAAGGTTACATATCTTTCAAAAGAATTCCAATGAAACTTTTTTTATTTATCCTTAAAATCATAAATAGACTTATCGGATAATATTTGTGTAAGTTATTTAACATGTTAATGCGATTTTTCGAACCTGATACCGTCACTAGAACTCTGTATTTTTTTATAAGTATCCTAGTAAAATATATTTACAAATATTTCACGATACATTAAGCTGATTCGGTCAAATGGACTACTTGAAGATGAACTCAAACGTTGTAACCTTAAACATCGATTACACAATGCTTTTTCTTCAAGAGATTTTTTTTTTTGCTTCCTATGTATAATAAGTATGTATTCAAGTATATTAAGTATGTTTATCCGTTGTCTAGTTAACCATATAACGAGTTTCTTAAGGAAGCTTTTCTTGGGGGCTAGATAATTGGTGTGTGTGTGGGAAACATTTATTTATTTATTTATTTATTTTCATTTTTCTCATTTGTTCTCATTTTGTATTTTACAAGTAATGATTCATCCTTATCATTATAACTATAACTAATGAGTATACTTGATTTTTTTAAACTTTAATTTTTATGTGCTAATTGCTGCACTGAAGCTCCGTTTAATTTTTTCACTGTATTTTATAAATATTTATACTTGATTTTGTTTGTTTAAGGAAAGCGTGACCGATTTCATTAGAACTGTGTTTTGATGTATGATCATTGAGACTCATAAAATGGCCGTAAACCGTTTGGACCGTACTAAAGCGGTCGCCGGACAAATCGACCGGGAATTTATTATATGAGCTCGTTGTAATGTACTAGCATCTACTAATCCGCTGTCACGGTTTCATAACAAAATGTACCATAATGTTTAACTGACAGAAGTTATATTGGCGTGGTGTGTTCACGTTTGTGGCGTTGATGAGATCCTGCAGTTGAAGATTCTTGTCGCGTGCAAATGGCAATTCGAGGACGCATTAGCTGATGGCTGGATATTACGACTAAGATAAGGCATGTACATATACCGAGATGACGCAGGTATTTATGTTAGAAGTTTGTAAATATAATCTTTAACAAAAAGAACAATTCCCGGGATAATTATGACGCAACCATACACTTATAATTGTGCTTGTCAATCACACTATTCATAAATATTATACTAATCAAGTTATTTATATTTTATTTTTATTTATATTACGTATAAGTTAAAGAGCCGATCTCAAGAATTCGTGTTAATTAAGATTAAGTTTAAATTTATTAAATAAATTATGTTTATTGTTGCAATGCCCTTGCAGGGCCATGTCTGGGACTTAATACCGTTTTTATAAAATCTTTGTACAACATGATGCAATAAATATCTATGACTATGGAAAAAAAACACGGAAAACAAGGCAAAAAAAGTAGTGGAAAATAATAATAAAATATAAAAAAACAAAAGAAGTCTCTGACTCTAACCCAAGACGCATTGCGATCCTTTAAAATAAAATTTACGAATTCTACTTAATATAAATATTAAAGTATTTATTTATTTATTTATTTCTATAGCTAAACAAACAGATTACAATCAATGCCTACAATAACATATTGATATTGCTTTGTTATTCAATCACGCCGATATGGCTGAAAGGATTAGACCATGTCTTAGATTGACAAATGAATACGCACTACTTACCTACTTTTTGTTTCGGGATTTTTTTATATTCCCGCAATGCCACGTAACTTAGTAAGTATTTTCAAACACCATTTATACAGTACAGTTAATGTCAAACATGCTTTACAAATATACAGATTGTTTAAAAGCTAAAAACAGTTTTGGTCTTTCAACTTTAAATTAAATGGTAAAATTTTTCGCTGAACCAATATTGAGGAAGGAAAGCAAACATTTAAAATAAAGAGTCAACTTAATTACATTCAGAACCCCTTTTGAATATAGAACAGTTGAAATTTTACATTCTCTATTTAAAATTAGCATTTACAGATAGGGTGTTATTATAGACAGCGCACCTCTTGGTGCGCTTGGTACGCTCTCTTGAGCGTTCAACCAGTTCACACGCGGTTTAAAACTTAAAGTTTATAATTCCTGTATATTTGATGCGACGAATTGTTCACGCAAATATGGATGCGGCGTTGTTTATGCATAAGCAGTTTGCATACTACACTAGGTGCGAGTGTCGACACTGCGAAAGAGCTAATGGAATAGACCCGCGCAGCCCGTCTGAAATGCTGCGGAATAAAATACTAGAGTAAACATTCAAGTATAAAAGTGTTAATATCATAAAATAATGTCGTAGGTAAGTATTGAGGAGCTCAATGGCGTAGTGGTTAGCGCGCCTGGTCTGCGAGTGCTGAGGTTAAGCAACTTTCGCAAAGGGCGATCATCGGATGGGTGACCAACAATTTATCATTTCGAGCTCTTCCGTGCTTCAGAAGGCACGTAAAGCCGTTGGTCCCGGCTGCTTTAGCAGTCGTTAACAACCACCAATCCGCACTGGGCCCGCGTGGTGGTTTATGGCCCGTTCTCCATATCCATCCAAAGGGATGGCTCGTGCCCCAGCAGTGGGGACATACTATGAGCTGATGATGATGATGATGAAAGTCGTAAGTCGAAAATATGTTGCAACTGCCAAAACAATCATCAACGTCACTAGCTCATTGCTGGGGAGCCTTCTAGACGAGCTTTCCCTATATGGAAAGACCACAGAGAGAACGGGCCACCACGCGGGCCCTGTGCAGATTGTTGGTTGTTAATGACTAACGTGATTGCCAATGCAGCCGGGACTAACGGCTTTACGTGCCTTCCGGAGCACGGTGGAGCTCGAGATGATTTTTTTGGTCACCTATCCGATGACCAGTCATTGCGAAATTTGCTTAACCAATTGTACAATTCTTTATACAATTAACACAATAGCCTATGGAGCTATTTCCAGTATTAGTTGACTGGAAATTAGGGCTTCACAAGCGAAATCAGATAGCTATGAGCCGGTTTACCAGACTGCATTCGTAATTTAACCAATTTTAAAAATTAACTCATTTAAAAATACCGCATTTTTCGCCACTCAGTTTAGTTTAAATGGGTCAACACGCCCTCGTGGTAGCTCGCTAGTGTGTATCAGCTTGTTATTTGTATGCCGCTTTATACTAGCAAGCTTTTAAGTTGTTCTCTCTATTAGGAGAGTATTAGGTTACTTGGGTTACCATGATATTATGAAGGTAAACGTTATATGCATACAAAACAGCCGCAAAAAATGCTTCCAAATTTTTTGCAAAAAAAATTATTGCATTTTAAAAAGCCTTAACAAATGACAGTTTATAGCAAAAAAAATAAATATAAATTACAAATAAATACATACCTCGATAGTTTATTAAGTTTTCTCTCACAAATAGTTAAATGTTAATAGAAACCACAATATAACCTTTGGTTTTACTAACTAAATAACTCCAAAAAGCATAGTTAGTTTTTAAAATAAGATGATTCCAGCAATCTCTATGCTGTGTGCGGCGGCAGACCAGCGATTTTTTTAATATAAACGAACATGTAAACCCAAGCGCAAATAACGAAATTCTGACCAAAACTGGCATTCGTAATAGAAACACTGGGCGTGATATTATATTTTTGCTTTGGGACCAGTTTTTACGGTGGCATGTACAGGTTTATTGTGACGTTATTTTTAAAACAAACTGACCATAAGTTGGTTGGGTAAAGGCACCAGTAAGCGACATAGTAACCCAGTGTTCGACATCCGTTTTCGTCGCCAATAAATAACATAGAATTTCATTGAAATTGTACTGGATTACAGCTAGGATGATGATCTGTATTCACTTGTTACTAAAGCCAAAAATCGTTGCTGTCCCCTATTGTTAATGGTTAAAGGAAATCAGTGTCGATTACTGGTTCCTGTCGAACATTGGTGCTTAATAAGTATCATCAGTTTGTAACTGTGTAGATATTACTTTATTCTATGACCAGCTGACCCGGCGTACTTCGTACCGCATTTCTTTTATTTTCATTTTTAATATAGCCTATGTTACTCAGCGCTAATGTAGCATTCTAATGGTGAAAGAATTTTTTAAATCAATTCAGTAGTTTTTGAGTTTATTCGTTGCAAACATACATACATACAAAAATACAAAGTTTTACTCCTTATAATATTAGTATAGATTTGTAAGCATGTGAATGGTAATGTGAGATGGTAAAGTAAAAGTAAATAGCTTATACTGTCCAATGGCTGTAAAAAACAATAGTTATAGCCGCTACTCATGGGTATGAGCTTAATCACCATGCTTACCAAATGCGGGTTGGTATTGTACACACTACAGACACAAGAGTAAATACCCGGAACAGAGGCCACTACATAGCACGGCTTGTGTGCGTGACTTCTCACCGACGACGACGGGTTCACGTACGCGCCGCGAGAGGACAAACCGGTTTACACTGGCACAGCCAGCGAACAATCTCAGTGAGTGTCACACGCGTTGTTTCGTGTTGTGAACTGTCATCGCTCGTAAAATATTGTAATTATTTGAGATTTTGTTGTTTGATTTAAGATATAATTTTATAATTTTACGCAAATCTTGTTGCGAACAAATAACAATGTGAAAAAAGACAGTGTTGAAAAAATTCCACGAGTGGGATTCGAACCCGCACACGCCATAACACGCCGGGTCAGGTGCACTGGCAACTATCGTGGCTCAATCCAACTCGCCGAAATTAATCAACACTATCTACTTTTACTCTTAAGCCAAAGGAACCCTATTCTTCAAGCCTTTGGGTTCCGTACCCAAAAGGTAAAACGGGACCCTATTACTAAGACTCCGCTCGCCGTCCGTTCATCTGTCACTAGGAAGCTTTGAAACCTGGGCTAGCTATCAAAAAATCCAAAACAGTTTAGCGTATAACCATCTCTTTAAAAGCACGAAGGCGTCAGAAAATTATATTTAGCACTTATCTGGGGATCAGCTATTCAGAGAGCTGCTTAACTTTCACCATCGTAGGCCCCAACCGCCAGCGGTACCTCCGAACTCCTACTCCGATTTTTAAATATAATTTTAATCAATTTCGCTTCAAAAAGGTTACTGCAAAATGAATTCAGTGCATGCGCTCGCGGTGGCGATGGCGGCTGCTTACCGGCATTTTTCATTTAATTTCTTTCGTAATGACATCATAAATTACGGAGCAGTGTTATCTCTTCCCTGCTTTTTAAAATTAAACCTCCTTTTTTAACGTGATTCCACTTTTTTTTTGTGGAAAGTGGATTACTTTGAACGCCGTGTTTTGTATGCATATTGCATGGGTTGAGAAAATAGTTTTTATTTAAGTAAAATACGTTGCAATTAATAGTCTTGATATTGACTATAGTCAGTCCAATTATATGTACATACATTAATTGTCACTACCGATTATAGACCAGAGGTCCTGAATTCGATTCCTAGCATAAGATAGAAAAATGACAATAAAATAATAATAATAATATAATACAACAATGATACATTTTTATTGTTTACTCATGTAGTATTGACAAGTGTCATACATAACCCAGGTTTGGCACAATAATTTTTGAAAAATCATCATATTTACATTTAAAAGATAATATATTTTTCATCCCCCCATCTCGTAAAGAGTATTTTTGCTCTACAATACCTGAGTGCAAAAGCCGTTTTTATCCGCTAGAGGATAAAGTAATTTGAATTTAGAACATTGTGTGCACTAAGTTTGTGAATTCAAAACATCATTAAACCTATTTACTTCTACCTCCATGGTGCCGAATTTATCAGAACACAAGTCACTAACACCAACATAACAGTACCTAACAAAAATATTACAAACTGTAGCAACGTTACTTTAAATTTTTCTTAATTATGCCTAAGTATTATTTGTTATAATTTAAAGATTATTCTGTAATACTTACCTATCATAATGTAGTAGTTAATACCTAAACTGAAATAAAAGTATCTTATGATTGTAAATGTTTTTTTGCATTTAGTCATTTCCTCGCTGAGGTGGGATGAAAAGTTACGTGTTGCACTCAAGTGCAAAGATTTTTCACCTTGTGCTCTTTTGATTCTCTCGCTAACGCTCAGGATTCTAGTTTTTGAATCACTTGCTGCGCTCGTGATTTAATTTTAGAATCCTTCGCTTGCTCGGTCATCAAAATTGAGCACGCGGTTAAAAAGCAACTTTGCACTCTTGTATAACAAATAACTATTTTAGAACTAATTAAACACCCACAGCTAACCAATTAAAATTTGATACCTTCTCGATTTGGTAGGTGGCAGCGCTTGTTCTAAGCTCGCCTGACCTAAATAGCACGATGGTATCACCTTATCTGAGTCGCTACAATAATTTAAACCGTTGTGTTCCGACGGTTAGAGGTAAGATAGCTTAGCCAGTTCTACAGTGGAAGAGTTTTCTAGGTGAATATACAGGTCGACTTTTTTATCACCATCCAAACCTTCTAAGATGACTTCCGTGATACAAACGAACAACTCTTTCTATTGGACCAACTCACTAACTCGAAAAAAAAAATCAGCTGTTCCATACAAAACATCAATATTCATTCGACCAAAAAGTCGACCTGTATAAAGCTATGTAAGCTGTGTATTTTTTGTGACCATTCTTCCTCACAGCAAGAAAAAGTCCTGAATTATGTTAAAATTAAAAATTAAAAATTTTAAATCATTTATTCAGTTTAGGCTACAAATAGCTCTTATGAACGTCATTATGCCATCGTTATTCCTCTACTCGCATAGACCTATATTTTGTAGTAGTTAAAACATTTTATAGACGTATTAAAAGCGATCTTAGCAAATAAGTGTTTGCTTCCCACGTAACTCCTATCTCCTAATCCCCTGTCTCATCCATCGAAATACCTAGTTAGTTACAAAATTGTCTGTTCTCTAAAATATGTATCTCTATTAAATTTTCTACCTTTCCACGTTAGAATAGGATTTAATATCATTCGCTCTTAATGGCACAGCTGCGCTTCCTGAAATAATGCAATTTCCTTTCAATAACCAGTTCTTAGTAAAATAATTACTTTGTCAAGAACGTGTATCATACATTGCATATCGATAGTACATACATAAAATAGTGCTTATTATTATAGTTCGTCTTATATTCTCTCTGTCTTTGTTGCCTTGAAGAGATCGCTATAAGCGATTAGACCGCCAAATAACTTTATATACGTTGTGACATTATGATCAACGTTCTCTCTATTCCATCTTTTTTTTTATAATACTTAATATTCATCTCATATTCATTCATATTCATATGCATTCTCGAAGGCATTTACAAAACGATTGTATATTGCAAATTATCCATATTCGACATAGGATTTCAGTGGAGGGGTGATGCCTCCATTTAATCAACAGATTATATCTATGCCATATTAGAATATATGGTGCAGTTTGTACGTATAAATATCAGTTTGGTGAGACGGGGCAGATCCCCCCTCAATTTATTTTTTCTATGGCTTTGGTCACCCTTCCTGAGATGAAATTACAACTGATAGAAAAGTTTATTCCCTTATCTATCGATATACCATAGTAAATATAGATGTTGTTTGGAATTTATCTTGATCTATGAAAGTTATTTACTGTAAGTTTGTCTTGCAACTAACTGTTTGCGCTATCAATATACTTAGTAGATATACGAATCAAACTATCATGGCCTTAAAATAAATTTTTGAAAGGGTTTCACAGTTTTAACTTTTGACGTTCTATTATAAACTAATTGTTATAAGTATCATAGGCATACCTTTTAAATACCAACCGTTTTAACAGAATTGCACTGGCCGTGGTTACGGGCTAACTGCTTTTGCGATTATATTAATTATGAATACTTTGAAATACAAGAAATAACAACAATATAAGTGTGCTATGTTTTTCTGGTAAGTATAACTTATAAGGAAGTTACTCAGAACCACACGAAGTTATTAAAACCGTAATTTTATTAAAGCTGCACGGATTGTATCCTAAGCAATAAAAAAATAAAAAAAAGATAGTATGTGAGTTTGGGTTGACATTGACAGATTTCGGCCGCTTCTCTTCCATTTTTGAAATTTTTGAAAAGAGTTTAAATGCGTGTATGTCAAATACATGGTAGTGTGTACACACACGTTACACGTTATTTTTTATTATTATTACGCATAAAAAATACATTAAATCAATATAATAGTAAAAAATAATAATAAAAAATAACATTCTGCAATCCTTCTCTATATAAACTTCTAGCTGACCCGGCGGACTTTGTACCGCTTTGACAGTTTCCATCATTGAGTTAAATATTAAGACCCCAGTACACAATGGCGTATGCTGGCCCACTACAGGCCATCGCCATTGTGTACAGGGGGCAATGGTCTACAGTGGCGGACAATTGGCCATGATGGCGCTCAAACGGCCAGTTGTCGGTTTTTTGGGCACGCTTCAAAGGAATCGTGGCGTAGCATGGCCTGTGGTGTTCACACAATGGCCCATTGTTTAGTTCGTCACCGACCTCTGGCCGGGATAGTGCACTTTTTTGTTGCGTTTGTTCATCTAAAATCGAAGACGTGACTTTGTAAAAACGTATGAACTTTGACTGTATTAAAATAACATTTATTAATAATCCTGATGGATTATAAATAAAAGAATATATATATATATATATTAGAATATTTGGGGGAGGCCTATGTCCAGCAGTGGACTAAGATAGGCCGATGATGATGATTAGAGAACAGGTTTTCATGTGTCACACTACCACCTATTTAATTAAATTTTTTAACTATAAAATTAGTTTATTTCCACTTGAACAACAATAAAAAAGCAATTAAAACCATATGAACAGTCTCCGTTTGTCACGGACACGCGACAATTCATTCTTATTGCTAAATATTGTTGAAGAATCCAGTCACATCCGAGCCATTGACGACGTGAAGTGAGTCACGGGCCACAATGGGGCTCCCAGGCTAAAAGCCAGAGTAGAGAGTGCCATCTTTTGTGTTGCCGCGAACATTCGCATTCATGAGCTCGCCGGCTGTAGTCTGTGGAAGGCATTTTACGATCGGCGATGATAAAACTCCTTTGGTAAATGCTTCATTTAAAATTTCAACAACATTTTTATGTCGCTACAAATTGTAGATTTGTAGAGATAAGAGTTCGGGGACAACTTAACCGCCTCCGTGGTCTAGTGGCTAAGACCACCGGCTTAGACCCAGAGGTCCCGGGTTCAATTCCCAGCGGGGGGTACATGTTAGTGTATTCGGTTTAGTTGGTGGTAGGGCTTGTTTGTCCGCCTGGCTAGCTACCACCATCTTATCTAAATATGTCGCCATAACATCGATGTTTGTAGCACTGTTGTGTTCCGGCAGCCAGAGATAAGATAGCCAGTGTCTCACTAGTTGAGGATCCCGGGTGAAGTGCGCTTCCATCATTGGCCTTATCATTACTTAACATTAGGTGAGATCAAGGTACTGTGCTTACCCGTTAATTAAAAAAATTGTAAACAACACAAACAAGTGCTTAGTTTTGTGATGTTTTTCAGTCACGCTTTTCACATTACATCTGCGCTTCAATTCTGCTATTTTGAAACGTCTATAATCGTGTCTCAGTGACCTGATTTTGATAATTAGACTATGGGACTTATGAAGAAATTAGGCCCCTGGAATAGAGTTGTGGATTTTAAAATCAGTATTATTAAAATTAAAACCAATTTCATAAAATTCTACAAAAGAACATTATTAGTTGCCTAATTATACCTAATTATTACCTCAAATTTTGATTTAAAAAAGGGAAACCAAGGGTGAGCAGTCTACATACCTCCAACTACAAGTCTACGTGCCTCTCAAGTAGCACTACAAAAATAAAAGCATTTTTCTTCTTATTTTGATCCTGTTTTTTTTTGCAGAGCAAGAAATCTTTTGACGTGAACGTTTAATCGCCTAGTTTCAGATAAAGTTAATTGAATATTATGAAACTTGTAAGAGTTACAATTTAAAAGCTTTTAATTTATTTATATCCAAAGTAAACTGTTGGAAGAAACTATTTTAAACGGTAGAAATCATGTTAAATATTTCTAAATATAATATATGAAAGAAACGAGTGATACTGTTTGAATATTATTCAGGATGATTTTTTCTTCTAAAATTTTATCTTATAACTACAAATAACTTTAAAAATGCAAATATTGAAATCATAAAAATATCATTCGGCTCTAAATGTATTTAGAAAGAGAAAACTTATCAATTTAAATATTATATTCGTAAGTATGTATCTATATAATATGGTAATTTATTATCAACCAATATGTCGAATTCTGCAAATATAAAAAAGTAAATAATTTGTATCAAATTAATAATTATGATTTTAGAGATCATCATTATTAATTTTGTAGTAAAACGAAATTCGTAAACAAAAAACCACTCATGAAACATCGTATCAGTAACCATAAACACCATTCAATACAAATTCAATTCACCACCAGTTAATGGAAAATGCAATAACAGAATAGTTTACCTAATATTTTAAATAATTAAGCTACATTACATACAGGAGCTCGATGGCGCAGTGGTTAACGCGCCCGGTCTGCGAGTGCTGAGGTTAAGCAACTTTCGCAAAGGCCGGTTATCGGATGGGTGACCAAAAAAATTTCATCTCGAGCTCCTCCGTGCTTCGGAAGGCACGTAAAGCCGTTGGTCCCGGCTGCATTAGCAGTCGTTAACAACCACCAAACCGCACTGGGCCCGCGTGGTGGTTATGGCCCGTTCTCCCTATCCATCCATAGGGAAGGCTCGTGCCCCAGCAGTGGGGACGTAAATGAGCTGATAATGAAGCTACATTTACTTTTGATTATAGGTTTCATTACAACTAATCAACTACACTTTAAATTCTTTTAATAACATTACAAATATATATTTTAATGTACTGTGTCGCATATAACTTTCCTATATTGTAACATACCAGTATTATATTATATGTCACATAGAATATAATTCAGGTATATGAGTTCATATTCAACATACATATAAACGCAAATTCGTACTGTTAGTGTACTATTTGGAGCATACCGTCCCAATAACGAAGCAATCGTTTTAATGATTATACCGGTAAGATCGTTATATTCTCCCATAATTGGAGAGCCTCCTGTATGTTATTAGTGCCAAAGCTGACAAGTTGCTTATTGAGTGATATAATTTATAGGAAAAATATTATTGACTGAATATAACAAAATAGAATACTTTATTGTACATGTCGGCGGCGAGGTTGGTTTGTAGATAGGACGGTCGAGCAAACTCTGATTCGTCGATAACACAGTTCATCTTAGATCTTCAAAATAAAAGCGCAGTCGTATTCCTTAGAGTTACTTTAATGTAATTTTAATATCACAATGTAATAATTTAGAAACAGTTGCCCGATGCAAATGGATTTTAGAAACGAAGTGAGTTCTACGCGTGCGTACTCTCCGACCGCTCCCGTTCAAATGTGCCCCGTCCGTTGTCGCGCCAACTGACGTTGACGTTTCGCGTACCACAGAGCATAGCCTGCGCAGACCACACTAAGTATAGACTATACTTGTCGTTTCTAAGCGATGCTAGCGCCACGTCTCCGACATACACAAAAAACAGACACGCTAGAACAGTTTATTAAATGACATTTATAAAAAACAGTAAGTAGATAGTGTTCAGTGTTATATTGAATGAAAAATAAAAGCACTAATGGTTGATTTTCCGTATACAGTAGCTAAAGCCTGGTCTGGGTAATCGTATCTTCACTAATTTAAAAATACATCCATGCAATTGGAAATGTTGAAAAAAGATTTCTTATTAAAATATATAGCATAATATTTATACAGTACACAAACATTCAATTATATTATTAAATTAGCAAAGGGATGGTTTTAGATAAAGCTATAATCGTTATGAGCATTTCAGCTAATGAAAATTTTATTTACCCCCATAATTTCTATGAAGTGTTGCTCTAATTTCTGTTTAAAGGAAATATAAGGGTGGCGTCACGTTTTTAATGTCCATTAAGGCACCCTTGCAGTTGCAGGCTTAACTTTATTAAAGGAGGATGCTGTAAGGAGGTTGTACGCACAAAATAATTTAAAAGTCGTATACATCACGTGGCTTATGATAATATTTTATTAAAGCTGTAAGTACTTACTTAAGTGGTTGGCATCACTTGATTATGAGAAAGCAGAGTTATTTTTACACACACACACACACACACATAACACACACACCCTCCCTCACACGCCCTCGACCCTCACACTCACGCGCACACCCTCACACACCCTCACACGCACACACACACACACACACATACACACCCCCACACACCCTCACACGCACACACGCACGCACACACATACACAGTCTCACATTTATTATATTTTTTTTATTATTTTGTATAATTTTATAGCATAGTTCTTGTAATGGAAGAGCGTAGTCACCTGAAGAGATTCCGGCCACTAATGTGTAAACCAAACCTTTTTAGAGAAATACATTTTATTTAATTTTTTATTTAAGTGAGAATTCGTCTTAGAGCATTTAAGGCGAAGGGTAAGGGACACTAACGCCGCTAATGGATTTAATTTGATAACTGCTAAACTGAATTTTTTTTCAAACATTGCGGACCTTCCGACACTAGGCAAACATCTATTATTTAATAATTGTGCACTACTTTTAGGTTTGTTTTTGTATTCATTCGCTAACACCAACAGTGGCCATTGTTTGTGAATAAATGCGATAGCCCGTTTTGTGAATAAACCACGCAACAAAAAGTAGTGCACAATTATTAAATAAATATTATGGATGCTTTCCTGTTGTTGGACGGTACGCAATGTTTAAAAAAAGATCCGGTCCGTTAGTAATTGTCAAATTATCAATTGGTGGCGCTAGTGTGCTTCACCCTTCGCCTTAATGCTCTAAGAAATCCGTAGAGCAGACTTTTGGTGGCTTGGGAAACTCTTTTCTAGAAGAATGCTAGTCCTTGTCATTAAACATTTCAAATATTTTGTACTATCGTAGTGATAATGTTCGACACTTTCAAGCCCAGTGTTTGATTCGTCGTCAAAAATAATATTGGTTGCCATTGTAATTTTACGGGACGACAGCTACAAAGCAGGTGGTGTTAAAGACTACAAATCAGTTGCTGACCCCTATTGTAATGATTAAAGAAAAAAAATGTCGATCACTGGAGCCACTTCGCTATAAGAAAAGAACCGGCCAAGTGCGTGTCGGGCCACGTTACGTAGCCCATCTCAATAATGCGGACTGAGAAGAGGGCTTTTATGAACATTTATTAAACGTCAAGAGTTCCGGCGGCTCATGACGTCTAAAAACAAGCCCACATAGGACGATGGTCTATCTAGAAGGAGTTATAAAATCCAACTTTACAAGTGAAGTTAGAAAAAATATTATATTACCTTTACACTTGTATATTTTTAAATAGCTTATATACGATATATTACCGTTTTCTAAATTTTACTTCACCACTTTTTCGGCGTGATTAATATGTATATCCATGTCAAATTACAGCTTTCTAGTATTAAGAGTCTATGAGCTAGGCTGACGATAGACAGACAGACAGACAGACATGGCGAAACTATAAGGGTTCCTTTTTGACTACGGAACCCTAAAAATGTAGTTAAATCTTCTGTTTACCTACTACTAATAGTAAATTTAATTGTTTGCGAGTAACTTTACTATAGATACAAATTGTGCTTCTGTGATTTTCTACAGTAATAAAGAGGGCTGTATGAGTACGTAGCAGCGTGCGGTGGAAACCGCTTTACGCTGGGGTAATGGCAAAGTAGATTATACCACGAGACTCTTAGCATTGAACGTCGCCCGCAGTAGACTATATAAGTAGTTAGCTGTTATTGAAATTTCGCAATATTGATCTCAAGTCTGGTTTCTCATTAATTTGTTGGTAGGTGAGTAATTTGCCTATATAAGGTCACTTTTTATCAACTATAAATATTTTGACAAAACATCTAATTATATCAGAGAAATTAGGCCCTAGCATTTAAAAAAAAAATTAGGCTAGTTTTTTTTTACCTTTTCCTGACACAAAATTGTAATATTTTTAAGAGCGGCCTGTCTGTCGGCTCTTTTGAATGAAATTAGGTGCACGTGTAAGCGGAGAAGGCATTGCGGCCTCTGTGTTTCGGCTCCTTTGAATTGAAACTACCGAAAGTGATTTATTTTTCTTTTTAATCGGAATGTCTTTTGGCGTTTTTCATAAAAACTAGCGTATAAAAATTTAAGGTTTTTTTTATAATAATAGTTTAAATATATGTTGTTGAATTTATCCTCAAAATATTTGCAGTTGATAAAATGTGACCTTATATACTAGCAAAATTAGCTGATTTCTATAGAGCCATGTCGCAATAGCTTTACTAGATGTTGACAAAAGCCTGTCAGATTATTTAGTTGGTTTGACAAATTGGTTAAATGTTCAGCGATATGCTAGGTAAAGGCATCTATTGAAATCTAGACATCGTTACAATTGATGGGTATTGACTTAATTACTATATACGCTTGCCAATTGCGGGTTAGCGATTACAAACCCGGCTTATGCATACAAATCCAAAACTCACTGCGCGACTTCAGAATTGAACCAAGGACCTCTGGATAGCGTTAAATTAAATGTTTATTAGTATATGGTTATACTCTTATATAGAAGATTTACGCGAATTATGTTGCGAACAAATTGGTCGCGCGCGCTTCGTGCCTGCTATAATTATTTTCTACTAACAGAATATTATTGTTATCTACGTCTGTTTTGTTGATTGTTACGAGTTTTTGTTTTATTTTATTATTTGTTGTTTATGTTTTCTCGTAAGTGATTGTATAATCTTAGAGAAAATAAAAGATCATAAACCTAAACAAATTACCTGACCTGACCCGGAATTTCATGGGGTACGGGTTCGAATCCCACTCGTGGAATTTTTTTCAATACTCTTTTCAATTTTTAATTTATATACGTAGTAAGCACGTATGGCGATATTGCAATTAAATCAACTAAAGCCGTAATAGGTAAACCAGGAACCCAGGAAAAAAAAAATCGGTTCGTAGGTCTACGGCGGGCGGCGGGTAGGGTTGCCAACTATACTGTTAAAACAGTATTATATCGTTTATCACTACATTATACTCTTTACTGTTGAACAAAAATAAAGTATACAAAATACTGTTTTCAGCATCAAAATGCTTAACACAATTCTTTTTTATTTAGTCAGTGCAATTACAATAATGAAGTTTCAGAACGAATCTGTCTGTAAAATACTGTTGATTTTTCCAAAATACTGTTTAATATTCTTCTCAGACCTAAATATACTTTATTTCTTGTAAAAAAAGTTGGCAACCCTAGCGGCGGGGGACCTTGTACAGAAGAGAACCGGTAATAATCTTACCGAGGGCATTTCTTGTACAGCGTTAGAAATACTGGAAAATGCCCTCGTTATATAGAGTGATTGAAGTTTTAAAACCTTCAATTGTCTTGTGATGTCTTGTGATGTCTTGTGATACTCTCGTATTACAATACAATCACTACATAGTTAAAACAAAGTCGCTTCCCGCTGTCTGTCTGTCCCTATGTATGCTTAGATCTTTAAAACTACGCAACAGATTTTGATGCGGTTTTTTTAATAGATAGAGTGATTCAAGAGGAAGGTTTATACCCGGTAGGTGGCGCTGCGCTGCCATATGGTTCTATAGGATACGGGTGTTCACTCAAGCGGACGAAGTCGCAAGCGGGCCGCTAGTTTTCTATATTATAAGCTCACTTCTATTTTTTTATTTCTAACTGGTGACAATTGGCCTCTATCTCGCCAGATATTAAGATATGATAAGGCCCAAGGTGTTAGCGCACTACAGCAATGTAGCCGGAATTCTCAGCTACTGAGGCACTGGCTATCTTATCTCTAACTGTCGGAACACAATACTAACATAGCTTTGAAATAGTGGTTATTGTTGTTAATTAATACCATTTACATTACCGTTATAACGCTAACATTTCGGAGTTAATAAAGCTTACTGGACGCGGCTATTTTGCTAATGTAATTAATTAGTGTTGGCTAACGAGTTTTGCCACACCGATTTTGCGCGTCCAGTATTCAATATGTTAGCGAAATTTTTAAAACGTTCTGTATGACGTTTATTATTGTCCATTTAATGTGAAATTAATGATGGAACAAACTACCATCACTATTTTTATTGATTCTGCTTTACCCGTTGTTAAGCACACGCATAGTCCAGGTGCGAAGACAGCCGCTGTCCTTACCTTGCCGATGCCGACCCGCATGTTGCATCTTTATGTATTTTTAATATTAAGAGCGAATCTTCTGTGCGTGTGTATGTTATTGAACTCCTTCTAAACGGCTGGATCAATCTGGATGAAATTTTCTGTGTGTGTTCAAGTGGATTCGAGAATGGCTTAGATTTACAATTGGACCCGGTAGGCGGTAGGTGGCGCTGCTGTAGGGGTCCAATATGGGATACAGGTGGTCTTAAGCGGACGACTGATTTGTTTGTTTTGTTGTCATGGAAACTGTCAAAGCGGTACGAAATCCACCGGTCCGCTAGTGTTATGTAAAAAGGTATTCAATAAAAAGATTTCCTATTGGATGTTTAATAATGAGGCTCTTATCACTAAAACTAAGCTCTTCTCGACAATCTTTGGATGTTTAGAATAGAATAGAATATAAGATAGATTTTAGATAAATAGGTAGGACGAAAATCTGTGTACTGACGCGAAGTCGGCGGCGCGTCGGTACACAGATTTTCGTCAACCCGCAGATTATAATAATATATTTTATTCACTGGGCCATATCGATGACTTAGTGTAAAATACAAAAAAAGCTAACACCACGCTAAAACTTATATAACTGCGCTTTGCCATCGTAAATAATACCAGTGTTAAAGATCGATAACAATTTATTTATTGTATGCATGAGACTGTCATTTGCGTAAATATATTGACACCGAGCCAACCAAAACCTCAGTGTTAAACTGAGAGTTAGTATGTACTTGATTTAGGGTGTCCGCTGCGTCAAGCGGGCGCACGGTGGCGTCGCGGGCGTCCGCGCGGCGTGCTGTTTCATCTAAATACGCGCCACGTGCGACGGGCGAGCCCCGATCCGATCCGAACCCTTCGGAGAACCTAGTAGGGCACGGGGACGCGCACTAGTGCGCGATGCCGTTCCCTCTAGAAAACCTCTGAAGATGATTCGTTTCACACGGCTTGAGGGACCCTTTACGTTCCTCGCCGCCCCCAAAAAAGCCCGGTGAAGCTGAAAAGGCAATCAGCAAACTCTCTCAAAAAAAAAAAAAACGGGCGACCTGCCTCGTGTAGCGCTGCTCTATGAATTTACACGAAACAGACAATCCAAGCGGGCGCCCGCGCCGTGTGCCCGCTTGACGCAGCGAACGCTCTAAATGATAAGTACTTTATAATATATTCAGGTTCATATAAACGTACAGTTTAAAACAAATCGACTGTTTGTGCTGTGGTGCAAACGGACTCTAGTAAATAAACAGTTTGGTAGTTTTCCCAAACAGAGCGGTTCGACACCGAAGTAAGTTCTGTGTGCACTGAGCACCTCGATAAGTAAGCCATAAATGTAGTATTCACTTACATTAAAACTTTTGTAATTGGACACTGATATACCATTGTAACTTTATATATTATTTTTATCATGTTCTTTTAAAATATCTGTTGTCTGTTTAAATAATTGGCGCACCCGGTGAGCGAGTGCTGAGGTTAAGCAACTTTCGCAAAGGCCGATCATTGAATGGGTGACCAAAAATGTATCATTTCAAGTTCCTCCGTGCTTCGGAAGGCACGTAAAGCCGTTGGTCCTGGCTGTTTTAGCAGCCGTAAATAACCACCAATCCGCACTGGGCCCGCGTGGTGGTTTACGGCCCGTTCTCGCTATCAATCCACAGGGGAAGCTCGTGCCCCAGCAGTGGGGACAAAAAAAATGAGCTGATGATGATGATGATGATGATCAATTGACTAATCAGTAACATACTTAATCAAGTAACAACGTTGTTTTGGGTAAGGTTATTGCGATAGCTGTTGATATATCTCAGATCAGATATATCTCAAACACATAATTGTCATAATTGTGTAAACCAATGAAGTCGCCAGCCAATGAATCGGAACCTTCTTCTGAACACATATACAGGGTTACTGGTAACTCGACATATGCCTGGCTGGAAGTGATAGGACAGCCAAATCACAAATTTAATATACTTTAGGGATAGCCGAAAGATAATAGTTTTCGAGATTATTTAATTTTAAGATTTTTTACGAAAATACCCAATTTCCTCAATTTTTATCGAAATTTATACGGTAAAAATTATAATTAACACGTTGACTGCCTCAAACACAATAGAAAATTTATTGTTTATCGGTCACCGGTGACCACCACGGCGATTTAAGACTTTTTAATTTTTAATTTAAATTAAATTTTTAGTTTAGTTATTTAATTTTATTTAAATCTATCACGTCCAGCCAGGAATACGTCGAGTTACCAGTAGCCCTGTATACAGGTGACATACCAGATTTGACTTTTAACCGACTGCGCATTTTTGCAATAGTTGTTGTATAGTCTAACACTGCACATTGACCTCATTAATTCCCCCCGCCCGATCCTCTAAATGCCACTACACATTTACAGAATACACTAAACATGCACACTAGCTTAGGTCCAAGACACAGTACCTACTCGTAGAACAAGGGTACGAAGAACCGGTTCACACGCGCTCTATACCAGGTACAGACAAGTACCTGGGCGCTTCTCTCCTCCTCCACGGCCTACCCGAGCCGAGGTCCGAGCCTTTAGAGGCGCCCTCGGGTGGTTCCGCCCCCCGATCCGATCCGAACCCTTCGGAGATTCTAGTAGGGCACGGGGACGCGCACTAGTGCGCGATGCCGTTCCCTCTAGACAACCTCCGAAGGTGATTCATTTCACACGGCTTGAGGGACCCTTTACGTTCCTCGCCGCCCCCAAAAAAGCCCGGTGAAGCTGAAAATGCCGTCTGAGGCAATCAGCAAACTCTCTCAAAAAAAAAAATCATTAATTCCGCGCGTAAGCATTGCTCACGCGCGATGTTTACATTACTTCATAAATCAATAATTACTATAAAATCAGTAGAGAAAGGAACTGCCAAGCTTATTACATCTTTATATACTATCTTTTAACCTTATTAAACTTAACTTTTACTTCTACTCATCTTTCTCTACGCCTCCGTTCAACATAAACTTAAACTATAACTGAAACGGAGAAAATATCTAATGGAAAAGATGAATCCTATAATAATGAAAAATGCACTTATAAAACGACACATGGGTTTTATTAATATTAAATACAACAAATTCTACCACTACAGCAAATGACAAGCAAAACAATAAATCAATAAAACCATCAAAATAAATTGTTACAAATTAAAAATAAAAATATTTAAAACTATACAAAATATCATAAAAAAGGCGGCTCAAAATGAGTATACAACAATAACTATACAACATTCAAGTGTACGAATCACGTACCTATACGTACGAAGAACATATCTCCGTGACGTCATAAACAACATCGAGCACTTACAAGCGCTATAGTAGAATTATAATAGCTTTAGTAGATATTGTGAAAAGAGGATTATGATAAAAAAGTTACGACCAAATTACCAATATACTTGGTTTAACCAATCTGATTCAGTATTCGGTGATGGTTTAAACCAAGTAGTTGTTCAAACGCACGTCCGATCACATTAATCAGTCGCCTCACCTACGTTACGGTATTCAAGTGCGCTAAGTACAGTAAACAATTGCGCTTAATCTATTTCCACAGTGGGAACTAAGCAGGTTATTTTCCGCTGCAAACTGAAAATGTAGCAATGTAACAAAGCGCTTTAAATGCTTAACTCGATAAACACTCACCGTTGGCCGACTCCACATTTTGTGGAGCATTTTCATTTAAATCTAACGCGTTTATGTGTTTTCAATGAAACAGAAGCTGAAAGGATGCGTTTTGCAGTTGGCGTGTTATGAACATTGAAATGAGTTAGGGCTGTCTGCAAAAAAAAAAAAACAAATGCCGAATAGCTCTCGATAGGGCTACACAAATATTCAAGTGATACAAAAATACTGTTAAGAAAAAAATTAGAATTATGTGTAGGTATCAAGCTTGCCTCAACGCCACTTTCGGGTTTCGGGCCAAGCGTATAGCCACTCGGTGTATTTATTTATTTATTTATTTATTGTGATAAAAACGACATAGATCAATAACATTTATCACACAGATACAATTCGAAATTAAATTAATTATTATAAAATAATGTTAGATTATAATTATACATTAATATAATTATACAATTATACATAACAATAAATACATTATTCAACTATCTTCATCGTCTGAATTACATACATTACTCCATATTGGTCCCACAAACCTTCAGAATAACTCAGTAATGCCTGTTTAATAGTTGACCAATTGTCAAATGCGAAATCAAAATCAGTGTTGGCATCACGGAGTGCATTGAAATTGCACAGAGGTCGAACAAAAGGAGAGTTCGCACGCGAGACGGTATGGCCTTGACTCACTTGAAAAAGATTATATTGCCGAGGAGGACCGCGCCGGCGTGCCGGAGGAGGCTCAGGCCTGTCAGGAACGAACAGGACGCACAATAGGTTGTGCAAAAGGATACAATAAATTGATCCTCTTAACCTTTTAAGGCAGATGTTACTCGGGTTCAATTCCCAGGCTACCGGGCAAAGTGTGGCCCGGGTTTATGATCACCAACCCGCAATAGGCAAGTTAAGCCATTAACAGTGTCATGGTGATCATGTAGGATAGAGATTGTAAAGTATAACGGTTATAGGTTTAAAAATAACAGTTTGGAGTCTAAGTAGCATTTGCAAAGCGACACTGCTTTCAATCCGTTTATACAATTCTGTGACCATTTCTGGTGTAGCAGCGCCACTTATGGCAGTGGCGACCCTAGTGGCATTACAGCTGGGATGAGGACGCGCAGCTCAAGCTACAGCCACGAAATAGAGAGACTGCAGAAGGTAAGCTTCATATAAATGCGCTCGAGCAACGCAATCATAGACAACCTCTCACGGACATGGAATCGCGCAACAACAGCGCTCGGACTGTTCCAAACTGTTCCGAGATCCGTGTCCTTGACAGGGCTATGCGCGTCTATTCCCAATAGTTCAGTTGTTCAGTTCAGTTGACTGAACTAGTGAGATTTCTTTTCTCGTTTGTTCAGTTGACTGAACTAGTGAGATTTTTTTTTCTCGCTTGTTCAGTTCAATAATATAAATGCAAACAAACATTTTTACAATTTATTATATATATCGTATAGATGCGAAGTCGGTTATCAATGATTTTAACCAAGCGGTTAAAAATATAGCTAGATTATGTATATTTGTCTCTTTAAATATGATATATAAAAATTTAAAATGGAATCTTTATCCTTCGGATATCGGTTTTTCACTTCATCTAGGAGTTGACTAACACAATAAAAAGACAGATTATTTACCCGTTTTTTTGCCGCAATCGGATAATTAACCGTTAATAACCGCATTTTATCGGTAGCAGCCCATAAATTTGGTTAAGTAACGGAAGCTAATAGGTTTTTACAAATATAGCTATGCGTGCGTTGCTCGAGCGCAGTATGTATTAAACTTACCTTCTGAGTTCTCATTATTTTGTGCCACAGCTTACTTTGTAAATTCACTTGCAATGGAATTTTGCTTTCATATATTTCAGTCTTAACTTTGTCAAATGGGATGCTTCAGATTTCAAGTGACGACCAATTGCTATTGCTGAAAATTCATGTTGTTTATATGACTTGCAGTTTAACATCATCACTAGCCTTTAATTCCCAATGCTGGGCTCAGATCTTCGTATATGAATGTAAAACCATTTCACGCGTTTTTTAAAGAACCCCATGGGGTTCACCATGGTACTGGGTACATGGTATCAGGTACAGAATGCTGTACACTTTTGAGAATATCTCAAATGTTTATCATTATCATCAGCTCATTTTTATGTCAAATGTGTTAAATATTTAAATTTTAGAAGCAAATTAAAAATTGATGACTATGCTGAATCATGTCAAAAGTACAACCTCATAACTCTGGCTGACAGACGTGAGATGCAAGACATGGCTGTATTTCATGATATATGTTCTGGAAAACTAGACTGTATTAAACTATCAAATAGAATACTTAACTTGAACGCCCCTAGTAAGAGAACTCGTCACACCCATCTTTTTCATATACCGTTCGCGCGCACAAACTACGGCGCTAATGACATGTCTATTAGAATACCAAAAACGTACAATAAGTTTTATTCAGATATTGATATATTTACAACATCCAAAACTATGTTCAAAACAGCAGTTCATAAGCTTAAGTTAAGTTAAAACAATGTTTTAATTAAATCTTTAAAATATTTTAATATATTCTACAATTAATAACCAATGGTCATCATCAATTCGAGCATCCATGTAAACCAACCACAATATCACACTCACACGCACTTATACACATCGACACAACACGATCAGATTCACACCTATTCTGTAAGTTATCATTCGACAAAATTTCATCTACTTACCTATTTTTATTTTTAGACTACCTACCTGCGTTCATTAATTATGTCAACATTTTCTAGTAGCATAATATGTTTCTATAATTGGCTTATGTTTAAGTAACATCATCTGTACCTTGTGTTTAGTTAAATGCTGTTGAAACATTGTTGAATAAATAAATAAATAAAATAAATAAATAAATAAATAAATAAATGTCCTCACTGCTGGAGCACGACCCTTCCGTATGGATGAATAGCGAGAACGGGCCGTAAACCACCACGCGGGCCCAGTGCGGATTGGTGGTTGTTAACGACTGCTAATGCAGCCGGCACCAACGGCTTTACGTGCCTTCAGCACGGAGGAGCTCAAGAGCATAAATTCTTGTTTATGGATAAAAATAATTATCTTATTGTACTTGGCTTGGTAGATACGAAGAACTTTACGTTATCTACGAGTATATCTGTGAATTGTACGTAAATTTGTCGTTTAGTAGTAACTACCGTAGCTGTGTAGTACAGTCGTAGCAGCAGGCTTATGGTGGCGGTGCGGTGCCTGAATTGCATGAATTGAATATTGATCATAAATAATAGGGTTGATTCAAAGGAAAATCGAGCGGGAAGAAATATAGAGACACGGTTATTGTAAGGTTTCCTAAAAGCTCTGTATTGAAATTAATTTTCAATTTAATTTTATGTATGGAAATATCTATGGTTTTTGTCGTTAATATGTTCCTGGCTTACCTTTCTTTAAAGAATGACTAATTTGACTTTTGAATTTGACATTATGTTACATGTGTTATGGCCGGCAACGCGTCTGCGATTCCTCTGAGTTTGCGGGGGTGTCCATGGGCGAAGGTGATTACTTTCCATCAGGTGACCCGCCTGCTCGTTTGCCTCCTTCTTTTATGAAAAAAAAATATATTAGTTACAGGTGCTTCCTTGCACTCTTATTCAAAGCACTCAAAGTCACATGTGATTACTTTGGCACTGAAAATTTTTGAAAAGTGTAGGTGATAACTAAAAAAAATATCATCTGTCAACATATTTTAATTGTTCCTTTCAATTTCAATTTCATGGTGTAATAAAAAAATCGTACCCCAGGTCATTGAATAATTGGCTTTGATAAAACAAAATGATCAGAGGAAAAAGGAAATGTATTCAAAGCACTCAAAGTCACATGTGATTACTTTGGCACTGAAAATTCTTGGAAAGTGTAGGTGATAACTAAAAAAATATCATCTGTCAACATATTTTAATCGTTCTTTTCAATTTCATGGTGTAATAAAAAAATCGTACCTCAGGTCATTGAATAATTGACTTTGATAAAACAAAATGTACAGAGAAAAAAGGAAATGTATGAGCTGGGTGATAGTAGTCACTGATCGTGCTCATTGGCGTGCACTTGGAAAGGCCTATGGACCAGCAATGACTAATAGTTAATATAGGCCTAGACTTATATAGGCATTAGCATGATGATGATGATGATGATGATGATGATGATGATGATGATGATGATGATGATGATGATGATGATCTTAAATGTAATTTAGACCTAAATCTGACATAAACATACAAGGCATAATGTAGTGACAAACCTGTTGTATAAAACTAAATTCCTTCCAACTGCATATTGAAAATAAATTTTAATACCAGCGAGATGTGTCGGTACTAAGCGTATTCACGTCGTCGCAGCTTACGACTGTACTGTAAAGCTCATAATGGATTTGTGATGCGTGAAAACACCCGCCAGGGCGGCGCCGCCGTCTCATAATAACAAGACTCACGCCCGTGGCGTCCTATTTAATAAGTTGTTTACATCGGCCCTTTTCACACCGTACGCATACGGATAATAGCAAAAAAAAAATATATAAATTAATAAACAATTTATTTATTTAGTACTCATTCATTCGTTCATTCTTTAATTCATTCGTTTATTCATACATTTACTCACTCACGCACTCAATCATTCATTCATTTAGTCATTCATTCATTCATTCACAACCGTGAAATATGCACCTTCCTGAAAATATGTCGCGTAAAAAAGCTGGACTAGTATATATGAGAGTATACATATTCAGAACCGCAATATAAAGCTGTGTAGTTTCTTCCGTTCATTCTTCTTTATAGTAAGTAGGTCAAGTAAAATATTACTTTTAGAAGATTCTAAAGTGCTTAACAATTTACTTGTAAGAATGTAAACCGGTAGTTGTGGAGATCCTTGGGGGAGGCCTTTGTCCAGCAGTGGACGTCTTTTGGCTGAGATGATGATGACAATGTATTTCAGTAAAGAACTGTCAACTTTGTCAATAATTTTATTATTAGAATTCTGTGGGGCTGTTGTGTTCGGTGTGACGTGTGCCCAGTTTTAATAGCCGCCGCTGGTAGACCAGCGTCTAATAATCATGACCCCTGTTATTTATTGGCGATACTCCTTATTAAGCTCAATTAAAACTGGATGACTTGTTTTTGGTACAACGGCAAATGAATTAATATAGAACAACTTTAATCTCGGTGGCCGAGAGGCAAAGTGAGGCGATATCCAGAGGCCTTACTTTCAAATCTCAGGTAATGCAAAGTGCGCTTCGGTTTTTCAATGCAATGCCCCCAGGTTTGCAATCACCGATCCGCATTTGGCAAGCGTGGTGATTAACTCATCATCATCATCATCATCATCATCATCTCAGCCAAAAAGACGTCCACTGCTGGACAAAGGCCTCCTTCAAGGAAAAATAATTTTGAGGGGAATTTGCCATAATCGCCACGCTTGGCAGGCGGGTTGGAGATCGCAGTAAGGTGAGAATAATCACAGAGAGATGCTGCTGCCCATCCTCTAGAATGGTCCCATAGTTGCTACTACGCTTTCTACGACACCCACGGGAAGAGATGGGGTGGTGCAATTCTTTACCCCCGGCACCACACGGGGAAGTTATTAACTCAATTACCATTAATTGTAGCGATGACTTAATTTCAGTAATGAAAGCCTTTGCCCAGCAGTGGGACAGTTTATTGGCTAATTTCTCTACTTTACTACTTTTAACCACTTTACCTTATTAGTAGATATAAGCAAAAGCATGTCAACAAGCTATTCATTAATGAAATAACTTTTATGTAAACAACTTCCAACCAGCATTGGGTCAATAGTGGTGGGTTCGGTAAATGGTCTGATCTCCCCATGTGCTTATTATTCGTGAGGGAAGACCTGTGAAGAGCAGTGGGATGTTTATAGGCTAACGATAATAAAAGCTAAAGATAATAAAAAACTAAAGATGATCAAGTGATCAAGTGATTTGTCTGAGTGGTAAAGCCATTCTGCGTTGCAGCACGAAATGGGCCGGCTCGCCCGGCGTAATACCACCCTCCTACAGAATATCGGCGTGAAACAATAGCATTTGTTGCTGTTGTGTTTCGTCTGGTGAGTAAAAGTACCGGAGGCCCATCTCTCACCCTCCCCCCTCCCAATTCCTACTTCCTCTTCAAGATCCAACTCCTTCCTCAAGGCTGGCAACGCATCTGCGATTACTTTGGTTTTGCGGGTGAAAAAGAACATTTTAAATGTTGTAACTTTATATTAATTGTGTACAAACTTATTTAAAAAGTCCGTTTTTTGGTCCTATGTTCCTATGTAATATTTTAGTGCGCTTGTGGTTTTGGTAAGTGAGTGAATGAGTGACATTTCACTTTTATAAATACAGATAAATAAATACATGACATCTTGTTTTTTGCCCTTTAGTTCTTTTTTTGCCTTTTTCTTTAAAATGCGATTTCTTTTTCTTGCATTGGTAGAGCTCTCAGCGCGGATTATGTTTAATATTTCTTTTCCCCTTTGGCGATTACTTTCTCAACATGTTAGGCAAATAAGGGTGACACTCGTTTGTTGATCTCGTGCAAAGTCTTTTCGTGCCCTCGTATTTGCTTACGAAGTTGCCAAAAAGATGTTATTGTAGCGTTTGGATAGAATATTTTTGAATATAAAAATATCGCTGACTCCCTACATTTCGTAGTTACGTGATTTTTTGAAGCTTATACCTACTCGTATAGGCAAGAATATGGGAAGAATATTAGAAAGAACCCTTTGAAACTACGGTATAACCATATTAAATGTACGTGTTGTTTACCAAATTGTATGTGTGTGCTTTTTCTTTGTTCTTGAATAACATATACATAACACTGGAATAACTCGTTTATATCGCACTCTATGTACACGTATGTATGTATGTAGGTATGTGTGTGTTTACGCATGCTTAAAATAAAGCATATTACTTTTCTTTTTTTATAATATCGTTAACAATTTATAAACACAAGAGGAGCTGGCGAACAGAACCGGATTAGTCCGTGAAAATAAATTATCCACACTGGCGAAAAAACTAATATCAATATATGGAGGTGATTAATAATATAATATTGCATTACCTATTATACGTAGGTGGATAAGATCTTTTGTTGCAGGAGTAATACATTTTTTATTTACCTTTATATTCTAGTACTTATTCAAGAAATAAAAATGTACTAAGTAATCTGGTTTTGTTTGAAAGGTTGTGACTGCAAACGTGTGACAAGTCCGGTTTTATTAGTTTCGGACAAATCCGGTTTTGAATAAAAATGTGTTTAAGAAATTAATACTACTAAAGGACAAGTCCGCTTCAGAATGAAAATAGATGAAATTTAAAAAAAAAATATGTTGGATATCGGATTGAACCGGTTTCGTTTGAAAATGCACTTCTTAAAGCCTTTTTTTGCCCACTTAGAGCCTGTTTTGATTGAAAATACTTACATGGATCGACGCAACGGGGTCAAGACATCACGATTTAAAAAAAAATCTTTTGAATTATAGTGGTGGAGTACTCCGGTTCTGTTCGCCACCTCTCATTATTATAAAGAAAACACTGATCTGGTATATATTGCGTATGAGTGGAGTATGAAGCAGAAGTCTGGGAAGGCACTTCATTAAATGCCACCTTTTTGTTCATCACACCTGATGTTAAAATAAGCCCTACCACTAACCAAACTATGTGCAATCATGCTAGGAAGCGAACCTTTGGGTCTGTGACCGGCGGCGAACTTAACTTTTATCGCCTCTGTGGTCTAGTGGCTAAGACCACCGGTTAAGATCCAGAGGTCCCGGGTTCGATTCCCAGCGGGGGGTACATGTTTGTGTACTCGGTTTGGTTGGTGGTAGGGCTTGTTTGTCCGCCTGGCTAGCTACCACCATCTTATCTAAATATGTCGCCATAACATCAATGTTTGTAGCATTGTTGTGTTCCGGCAGCTAGAGATAAGATAGCCAGTGCCTCACTAGTTGAGGATCCCGGGTGAAGTGTGCTTCCATCATTGGCCTTATCATCACTTAACATCAGGTGAGATCAAGGCACTGTGCTTACCTGTTAATATAAAAAAAACCCACTACACTACAGAGGTGCTTACTGATACCTTATAAAGATATAGCTTTTGTGTAACAAGTTGATGCAGCTGCTGCCCTAAATTTCAGCGCACTGATTAACGTCATTAGTTTGAGACCAGGTGCGAATTATGTCGCCGTGCAGCGCCAGCTTAATATCCGCTCCCCAACGTTAAAAATGCCGAAACAATATAATAGGCAGACCAAGGTTAAAGCAAGATGGAAGCTGCCAGAAAAGAAAGTAATTGCCAATTAATTTCATGAAAAATGAGTAGGGTTTTGGTACCAGTGTTCGATACCCGTCACGCGCCGTAGGTATAATTAGCGCGCCACGTTACGTACGACTGTCGTACATATGGCGCGCGAGGACTTAATCATTAAAAATAGGGGTCAACAAATGATTTTAGTCTTAAGCAACAATTAAATACCAAAGTCAAAGTCAAAATATTTTTTATTCAAATAAACTTTAGAAAAGGGCTTTTGAATCGTCCAAACATTTATTTACTTACTACCTACATTCAGGACGTCTATTTTTTAGCTGTGGAGAAGAATGGGTGAGAGAAACTCCACAGCTTTAATATAAGTAACGACATTTACAAAATTATATGCCGTTACGAACAACGTTATACAAGTTTAACCGATCCTCTGCTTCCTAGATGTTCATCATCATCATCATCATAATCAGTCCACATCAGTCCACTGCTGTACCTATGTCCTATGCCTATGCCTATGCCTCTCCCAATGCAGCCACTTTGCGTATATCGTCTCACTCCACCGCGCCGATAGATGTTACGGCTCGTAAAATTTCAATTAAAGTTTGTTATTTTTTGGCGTCGAAAGTTGTGTCGAACACCGGGATTAAAGGGTCGGACACTGGTGGTGCTATTACCCTAGCTCATTCTTGTTAATGAAAAGTTTCAAAATAGTTCTCAATATGATACTATGAATGTCCATGAAATCGTTTAGCTTTTTATGTTTATCATAAACTGAAAACATTGATATCGCTATTTAAAAATATACCGTGTCACGTATTAGACTTCACTACCACTACATGATAAACACCAACATAGCAAATTACTTACATGTATAGCCGCTAAAATGTTAGTTTCTAAAAAAAAATATTTAAAAAATATGGATTAGAGGAGAAAAGAGGAGCTCAATGGCGTAGTGGTTAACGCGCCCGGTCGTGCGATTGCTAAGGTTAAACAACTTTCGCAAAGGCCGGTCATCAGATGGGTGACCAAAAATGTATCATTTCGAGGTTCTCCGTACTTCGGAAAACAGGTAAAGTCGTTGCTCCCGGCTGCATTAGCAGTCGTTAACAACCACCAAACCGCACTGGGCGCGCGTGGTGGTTTATGGCCCGTTCGCCCTATCCATCCATAGGGAAGGCTCTCGTGCCCCAGCAGAGAGGACATTAAAATAAGCTGGAGATGAAATAAAGGTATATGGACAGCCAATTCTGTCTTCGTGAATTCTGGGCACGTCACGTGCACTTCTATTTTTTACCATCACTTGCCATCAGGTGAAATTACAATCAATTTCTACCACCAACGTTTGAAAATAAACATTGCAGGTGAGGTTAAAAAAATATTTTCATGTCAAATTTAATAAAAGACAAAGTAAAACAAAAGACAACGTTCTTAACGTACCTCCAATAAAACATACAGGGCGAAACGTGACTCATTCGATATCCATTTGTCAACGACAAGTGAAATATTTCATGGCGCAAGTTCTGCTTGAGAGGGAATCTGTGTAAACTTTTTGTCTCCTGAACGCCGCCGGTTCGCTGCCTAATGTATCGGAAATCACATTTTCCGCAAAAACAGTCGGGTCCATTTCGCTCGAGTTCAGTTCGGAGGTGTTAAAATATCGTTACATTCTATTTTGGGTTACCTGATGGACGCACGCGATGTATCGTTACTGTCTTAATATACACATCGTCATGGAAAACGGTTATTTTTGAAGCAGAAAATGTATTTAAAATTAAAGAATATATTTTTATAACCATTTTTTATGTCAAAACCACTTTGAATATACTATAAAGGTGGTGTTGTAATGTTTTAGATCATTATGGACTGTCGGGGACGCAATCAAAGGAGAGGACGCGCTCTAATCATAATATTTATTATTATTTATTATAAATTAAATTATCATCATCATCATCATGATCTCAGCCAAAATACGTCCACTGCTGGCCTCCCCCAAGGATCTCTGCTACGAAAGGTTTTGTGCGACTCTATCTATACTAATACTAGAAAGAGGAAAGCTTTGTATTTTTGTATGTATGTTTGCAACGAATAAACTCAAAAACTACTGGACCGATTTAAAAAAAAAATCACTATTAGAATGCTACATTAGCGCTGAGTAACATAGGCTATAAAACGACAATTTAATTTTCCAATACAAAATGATTTGTTTGTTTTGTTGTCATGGAAACCATTGATACATATTTATTTAACTCGATGATGGAAACTGTCAAAGCGGTACGAAGTCCGCCGGGTCAACTAGTACACTATAAAACACAACAAAACTCAAGGTTTTTAATTTTTATTACCCCTTATTTATGAATACTTGAAAATATGAATCGGTTTAGTAAAAATAAATACTTACTGCAAACTATAGAAAGTTTGCAGTAAATATGTAATTACTTCCCAGAATTTGATCTTTATTAGCGACCATCGAACGGTGCATTATAGGTGCAGCAAGCATGCTTTTTTAAACATTTTTCAGTGATCTACCATACTTGTGATCTAAATCAGTATCACGAGACTCCTTTAAACATTTTTCGTTTTTTCTTACAGTTCAGAGTCTACTGGACCACGCACACTTGGTAAATTCACCCCCCCATACCTGTACTTAAAGTAGATATAATTGGAACTCCAATTAAAATGAAAAGGATGAGAAGACGGCCCACTAAATCCTTTTCCGAGCTTAATAAAACGCTCACCGGCTCGCTAACATCCAAACTGTATCGCGTTAGTGCGGTTAGTTCATAAACAATGTACGACTCTCCAGCGCCCCAGTCGTGCGCTACTACGAGGGATGGCGACCGGTTACCGGTTAACACTATTGCCGTATACAAGTTATTACATACAAAAATATATAAATAATATTTTATATATCACAAGGCGGTCCTCGTCCGCTTGATTGATCATCCGTATCTCATGGTTAAAAAAAATATTTTAGAACACTATTGCAGCGGCACCTACCGGGTCCAATTGTGAATCTAAACCATCCAGTGACCCACTGTAAAGATGCAAAAACTTTCATCAAAATTCCAAATCAAAAAATCGTTTCGGAGGACTTTAGTGACACACACACATGTACGAGGAGTTATAAACATTAAGATTTTAGATACAAATAAAAAGCGTTGAAAAAAATCTACAAGCGGCACTTGAATCCGCTACCGTACAGCTATTCGGTTTAGTTGGTGGTGGGTCTATGCTTGTAAGAAAGACCGCATAGCTGCTACTGTCTTTTCTAAGTCAGTAACCATATTAATTTCTTTTTATTTAAATATTTTACAACTGTGATTAATGGTAAATTAGTCTTAGTGCATACAAGGTTGAGGATTTTGGGTGAAATGCATATCCGGGCCTTATCGTTGCTTACCAATTCCTTTTTTGGATTTAAATGACAGGCTTTTTATGGTATATAGGTAGGTAGGTACACACACATGTAAATCAGTCTACAAACTCTCAAATTTCTTTAAAAGACTTTGCAGCACGAAATGGGCCGGCTTGTCCGTCGTAATACCACCCTCTCACAAAATATCGGCGTGAAACAATGGCACTCGATGCTGTTGTGTTTCGTCCGGTCAGTGAAAGTACCGGAGGCCCATCTCTCACCCCTCCCCCCTCCCAATTCCTACCCTCCTTAAGATCCAACTCCTTCCTCAAGGCCGGCAACGCATCTGCGATTACTTTAGTTTTGCGGGTGTCCATGTACGGCGGTAATTACTTTCCATCAAGTGACCCGCCTGCTCGATTGCCTCCTTTTAATAAAAAAAAGAACTCTGGACATAATGGTTGAAAATTCATTGAAGAAATGTCACAGTTTTGGATAGATTGATATGTAGGTGTCTGTACATGGTTTGCTCGTTAGTTTTCTATTCGGAACGGGTACCCTTTCACATGCTTAATAAGGCAGCGGATTACCTTCAAGCTTCCAGGTACTCGGCCAAATTAAGGCACACTTTACGAGTATCCGATTTTAGTACAGTTCAAATTTACAACGCCCGCCGCGCCCGCCGGCGCCGTTACGGTTACGGAATTGGAAAGTTTCCTACGTGTTTTGGGTTGTGTTCTCGCCGCGGGAATTCATGCATGTTCCACTTGAGATCACAGATTTGAGAGTCTATATATTTAGGTACTGTAGTGTCCTCTATTTTAGGGGATATAATGAAGTACTCCTAGCTCCTGGGTAGGCGTGTGGCGTGACCACGTCCACGCTTCAACGTTCAGCTGACATGTGATGCGGGTGGTGACACCACACCCGGCTATGACATGAATACTTTCTTTTTTATTTATTTTTTCCTCGGGAAAAGTAAATAAGAATAGGGCGTACCTCTGCTCTACCAGGTACTAGAAGCTCGATGGCGCTGTGGTAAACGCGCTCGGTCTGCGATTGCTAATTCATGATCATCGGATAGGGGACCAAAAAATTATCGTCACGAGCTCCTCCGTGCTTCGGAAAGTACGTAAAGCCGTTGGTCCGGGCTGCAATAGCAGTGGTCAATAACAACTAATCCGCAGTATGTGGTGGTTTATTTTATTTTATTCAAAGGAACAATGCCCATTAGCCGTGCAGCGTCAGGCCCAGAAGTGGACTTTTAAATATTGTACAAGTATTGATTGTTCTAGCTATATATATGTATGCTGAGATAGAAAAATCTAATGAGAAGTCCGCCAGTTATTACTATTACCAAACATATCAGCCAAAGTCGAGTACCTCTTACATTTAGCATGAATTATTATCAATCATCATTACCTACATATAGGTGAACTGTAATATTTTTATGTATTCAATACTGTATTATGAAAGGAACAGAATAGAATAAAAATATCATGTTGATTTTGTAGATTATGGAGTCTGTAATAATACTGGCAACTTTTTTAATACCAAAACCTTTTAAAATCATTAAAATACAAATAAATCTTAATAAATTATTGTAATTACTGGCATACTTCTAAGAATTGCTAAAAATTATATCATATTTAAAGTGATTTAATTTACGGTTTATTTAAATTTAGTTGTGCTGTTCAAGGATCGGCTAATAGTGGGCATTGTTCTTTACAGTCAACATTGGTAATTGTACAACTAAGTAGCATCTAAAAGCTAATAATAATAAATTTATAATAATAAATTTAATAATAATAATAATAAATTTATTTTATTTGTTCTCTCACATAGAATCTTACAATGTATGACATAAACTAAAATCTATTACAATTTTTTTTTTTTTTTCTATGCGAGAGACTGGCGTCCGTACTAGGAATCCCTGTGTTACAGATCACCAGTCTCTCCACATCCGAACCGATGAATACATTCAGCTTATTCAGTAAGATGACAAATACAAGAAAGGTTTTAAACTACGTATAAGAAATTTTTGTGTGTTTGAGTGCGTCGGGGCATGTGCATCTCTCGGTGTGTGTGTGTGTGTGTGTGTGTGTGTGTGTGTGTGTGCGTTAGTGCGTATGTGTGGGTATGCGTGATTTTTATGTAAGAACTGTTAACAACTCTTCAGTTGCGTTGTAGTCCAGTGATTTTAGCCATGAAGTAGTATTATTTTTACAGTTATATTTAGTTTGAGGATAGATGTTAGTTATTTTATTTATTTTGTTATATAAAAAACTACCTAAGAAACCAAAAAATCTTCTTGCGAACGATGTAGCATACGTAATGTTTGGATGGCATACTTTATATTTGCGTCGTTTGTTCACGTTCAGAGAAGGTTGATAATTAGTTAAGGAGTGCTGTTTTATTACTGTGTTTAGAACAAATAATTGTCGAACAGTCAAGACATCAGTCAACGAGTAGAGTTCCTTGGTAGGGTAAAGGAATGGCTTACAGTGGCTAACTTTAAGGACTGCACGCTGTGCCCTTTCAAGTTTTATTAGACTAGTTTTACAGGCACCTCCCCAAACCGTAATACAATAGGATAGAACAGGCTGGCAAAGAGCTTGATATACCATTTTTTTAGTTGAGTTTTCAGCAATTTGTCGAAGATTCTTGAATATAAAGATAAGCTTACGAGTTCGGGATGCGAGAAGGTTTATGTGGTGGTTGAAACTTAGCTTATTATCTATTATTATACCAAGGTACTTGATGTTGTCGGTGAGAGTAATTTTACCACAGTGGCAGGGTTGGTCTGGCATGCAAGAATGTGCCACTAGAGTAAATTGTTCATGAATAGAAGCTGAATAGTTTCTCATAGAGAATGGCATAAATTTCGTTTTATCGACATTCAGCGTAAGGGCGTTGTTTCTAAGCCAGTCTGCTACCTCGTTAAACCCGGCTTGTGCAAAACTGTAGGCTTCATTCCAACTATCGCCATGAAAGATAAGTGCTGTGTCATCTGCAAACGTCACAATTTTACCATTCTGTAAATGGAGGTCACAGAGCTCATTGATGAAAGCCAGGAAAAGTGTAGGGCCTAATACACTACCCTGTGGGACGCCATAGTCTATCGGTAGGTCATCACTAACCACCTCACCCACTCTAACTCTTTGAAGTCTATTATTCAAGTAATTTTTGAATAGTGTGAGCTGGACGCCACGGATTCCTAACGCTTCCAGTTTGCCAAGTAATAGTGGGACAGATACTGTGTCGAAAGCTTTAGCTATATCTAAAAATATAGCTATTACCTTCTTCTTTTTGTCTAATTTATTTACTACATAGTCAGTCAGTTCGTGTACTGCATCGTTTGTCGAGGTGCCACGTCTAAAGCCGAATTGGGAATTTGAGAGGATTTTGTTTGTTTCTAGATAATTTACGAGACGTTTATTTATAAGCTTTTCAGTTAATTTCGATAATGTTGACAGTTTTGCAATGGGTCTGTAGTTGCTGACACAATTCCTGTCACCATTTTTATGCACTGGTATTATTTCAGCAAACTTGAGTACATCGGGGAAAACGCCTGTTGAGAAAATCAAATTGATTATGTGAGTTAAAGGTGGAACCAAGATTTTATGGTAGCGTTTTAGAAAAGCACCAGATATATTGTCTCTTCCAGCAGTGTTCTCCTTTTTCAGTGATAAAATATTGGTTAGGATTTCGGATTCATCAGTAGGCAACAACACAAAAGAGTGGGGGAGGCGGTTCGACTGTATCTTACGACAAGAACTGTTAACGTATGCTTTCTCAGCAAGATCCTTCCCAATAGAGACAAAGAACTTGTTTATGTCGTTAACCGAGTCTACAGGGTTCATTGTAGAAACTAGGTCATAAGCAGGGCTACAGGTTTTATTTGTATAAGTCAGTTGTTTTACAGTGTCCCAAAGTGCTTTGTTGCTAGTAACAGCTGCTTTTTGTAGTAGGTTTCGTTCGTAGTCTGCTTTTAGCTTTTTTAAAAGTTCATTACAAAAATGTCTGTATCTCCTGTATGTTACGATCAATATTTCATTGTTGGGATCTTTTTTGAGTTTATAATGAAGCCTGTCTCTGTTTTTGACGCATTTCAAAAGACCAGTAGTCATCCAAGGTTTTCTTACCCTTTTACGATTAGGAATGGTAATAGTATGAGTATTATCTTTGATTGCGGTGTCTATTTGAGATAATAGAAGAGAAGTGGCTGCATTAGCATCGGATTGCTCATAAATCGTGTCGAGGGAAAGTTTCTGTATTGCTTGGTCAAGACCTGCGTAGTCAATTTTTTTATATGAAAAATATTTGTCAGTTTTAACATTGTGTTCTAATATAAAGATCAGGGAGTCGTGGTCAGTAATTGAGGTTTCAGCGACATAACAGAAGGCGTGTCGCTTGGATTTAAGCATGACGTGATCGAGACATGTTTTATTATGGGTTGGTAATTGATGTGCTGGTAGAATACTGTGAGAAGCCAATAAGTTCAAGTAAGTTAGTGAGATAGCGTCATTATTTTGTTCCAAAATATCAATATTGATATCACCGATGAGTATAACATTATTACATCTTAAAATAGCAAGCAGTTTGTCAAGTGACTCAAGAAATGGGTGAGTATCTTTGTAACCAGGTGGTCTATAAATGGCAATTACTGTAATGTCTTCAATTTTGATTAGCAAACAGTTAGCATCTTGAAGAGTGGGTTCAGATATTGTAACTGTCATATTGTTTTTAAAAAATACGAGAACTCCTTCATTTTGTGTTAGGTTTGTTTCCGTTTGGGCAAGTTTATATCCGTTAAGAAGTGGTAAATTAACAGTATGACGTAACCAACATTCAGTGAGGACTATTATATCCCAGTCTGTCTTAGATCTGTCTAACAGGGTCAAAAAATCAGGAAAGTTCCGGTTTATGCTCCGAATATTTTGATGAAGTATTTTCAAGCTGCTGTTTGGATGTTTTATAAGCTTCTCACAGTCTTCTATCTTACAGAGGGATGATTGTGCTATAGCGAAATTATCAATATCTTTATTAATTTCATTAGTGTTATCGAATTTTATTTGAATTTAACAAGAACTTTATCAATTGTGAAGTATTTAATTGGGCAGGAAAAACAGATACCACGATCTTGATACGACTTGGGTACGTAGGGACTAGTTAGTAGTATTTTATTTTTTAATTGTTGAGACAAATTAATTGTTAACAGTGTAGTTATAATATTTATGTTATATTTATTGTGTGTGAGTATGATGTGTTGAATTGTTTTAAGTAAGAACTTATACATATAATATTGAAAATTAATTTCTGATATAGAAAACAGCAAATATATGACAAAAAAATTTGAACAAAAATGTGGGTACTTCTTGGAAATAACAGTTATGACTTGAGCTTGTTTTAACCTTATGCTTAATTGGACATTATCTAGACTATAACAACCTAATAAGTAGCAAAAACAGAATAGTTTAAAAAAGAAAGTCACAAATAGTCATATTTTTTTCACTATTTCAGTCAGGCACTTCTCTGATCGGATTAAAAACGGCTTACCAGCTGGATCTGTACGTAAGAGTATTCTTCCGTTGGAGTGCCAGCTAGAATAATTATGCTTTTTGGCAAATTGGCGAGTCTCAAACATCAGTTTCCTCAGAGACGGCGCGAGGTGTTCGTCAACATAAATCGGCTGTTTTACTCCAGACAGTCCTATGGTCAAAGTGTTTAGTTTTTCACTAACTGGTTTTTCCTTGTTGAACTTTCGTAGTTTGGTAATAAAATCGTTTCTCATATACACGCAAGCAAATTCGGCCACTACGGGTCTTGTGATCCCAGGTTTGCCAGGTAATCGATAAATGTCGCGTATTTCTCCGGGGCTTATTTTAATATCCAGTACTTTTCCGATACTTGACAAAGTCGATATGAGGCTGTCAAACTTTTCATTTTCGAAATAAGGTAAATTTCTTATCTCAATGGTTGCATCTCTAGTTTGAAAATTAATATCTTGTATCTGGGTTTCTAAATTCTTAATAGCATAGGTATTTGCGTTTTTTTCTTTCTCAATTTCCTTGATTTTATTGGCCGCTTCTTCCTGACTTTGGCTTATGAATTCCATGCCCTTTTCTATCTCAGTGTTTGTTTTCTTTATCTCTTGGCATTCTTTCTTTAGGTAAGAAATTTCTGTTACCAATGTTGATAAGGTGTCGTCAAGGGTCATTTTCCATTCATTAAAATCTGGTCCTCTTTCCAGTCGGTCAACATATTCAACAGGTCGGTTCGAAGGTCCCCTGCGTGGGTTGTAGGTTATGTAGACAATTTGTCAGGTGACGGCGACGTTTCCATCCTTTGGCGTTTGTTTCGGGTGGTAATATTGTCACTTTTGATGACAACATCGGTGCTAACGGTCGGCAAGTCTGATTCTGAGCGCGAGCCCGACAATACAGAAGTGTTGGAAGGTGGAGTACGTTGCATATTGGGCATAATACTTCTAAGAACAAGTACTAAATTTGGTTACGCTAACAACTCGCATCTACTGTCCGTAGCAGTTCGTAGCAAAATTCGCAGTGACTCGTAGTAACACCGTAGCATAGCACGTGACCCACGCGCGCCTTTGTAGCTTATGTTCGTCACCCGCGTGTTAGAATAGCTACCACAATTTCGCACCGCTGTCGCTCACTTATTTGGCTCGGTGGTTAAGAGGGGGTATAAAGGTAAATCACCAATCGTAGATTTGATTTTAACACTAGAAGATAAACCACGATTTACCCGAAAAAAATATCATAGATACTACAGCATACTTGAAAGGGACTGGCTTAAGCGAAAACATAATATATTAAAATTTTATCGATAAAATAAAATCACAAACTTACGTCTACTTTTCAACTAGAATCAATTTATTTTCAATTTGACGCATATTACTGAGCCAATATTTTAACACATAATATCAAATTATATTACCGAGCGACTGTATTAGCGATTTGAAAAAAAAATGTATATTTTACGAGTAAATAAACTAAAACTAATTCGGCGCTTACGACATTCTTATTCCGTGCAGAACGCTCCAGTCTGTCGCACCTGACCCGAGGTAACAGGCATGTTTTGTTTCATCGATTAGTCGCGATCACTCTGTTGAGACGAGAGGACTGTGTTTCTGTGCTCAGGGCGCCGAGAAAATATTTCGTTAAAATAAGATATTATTATCATAATATTGTTATTATTTCTTTTCATTGGTGATGAGTAGTCTCACCTTGAAATATCGACCCTTACGCATTAACTTTAGAGCTCACTATACAATGTATTAGAAGCGCTGAAGCAATGACGGCGACGCGGGTACCGGGTATAGTATATGCAAAACAGAACGATGCTTTTGACCACTCGTATTGGTGGCAGTATGTATAGTAATTTTTTTTCACAGTACATACATAATTAAGTTGAATTAGCTATTCTGGAAGTATTGTATCATACTTCGTATATTACCGTACAAACTTGTGATTTACAATTATTTTGTATTTCAGAACTGCTGCAGCTCGTAAATGTCGTAATATCTCACAAGCCGATGAATGCTCTCCGGTCAAACTCGTACGCAAAAATCTCTCATCAACTCTGTTAGTTCGTTACAGTTGTTTAATTTAAAGCTATTCGTATATTTATTTTTATAAAAACCATAGAATGTAAACATAATATTGATTTTTTTATATGTTAACACATGAAAAGTCTGTCGTTGCTGACTGTACAATCCAGCTCGAAGATCTCGTAGATCTCGAAGAGCTCGCAGATGAAATGCCTCGCGATACCTGAAAAATGAATGTAAAAGCTTATTTCTATAAAAATGAACTTGAATTTGGTCCAGAATTATCTTTTCAAATATTTTACTAAATGTAGGTAGCACAGAAATTGGTCTAAAGTTAGTGGGGTCAGATGTGCTACCTGATTTGTATAATGGAATTACTTTACTGTGCTTCATTAGGTCAGGAAAAACACCACAGTCAATACATTCGTTAAATATGCAAGCTAAAACTGAAGCTATTGTCTCAATAACGGATTTAGTGACGTCAACGGAATTACCCCACAAATCAGCAGTCTTTTTTTTTATTAAGAGTGTTAAAAGTTTTAATTATATCTCTAAAATCAATTTTTTGAAAACTAAAATGGTTTTCACTAGGTTTGACATTTTCCTTTAGAACCGCTTCAGCTACAGTGGGGGACGAGTCCAAAGTCTTTGTAGTTGAAACTGGAATATCAGTAAAAAACTTCTCAAATGCCGCAGCAACATCAGCATCAGAAGTTAAGATTTGATTTTCGAAGCTCAATTTGTACTCATTGTTACGACTTTTGACATTTCCAGTTTCACTATTTATAATATTCCATGTCATTTTTATTTTGTTATCACTTAGCTTAATCTTTGAACTCAGGAATTTTGCCTTTGCTAATCGACATACTGTTTTAAATAACTTAGAATATTTTTTGACATACAATTTGAAATCTTCACTGGTGTTATAGTTGCGTTCATCATATAGCTCATAAAGTCGCTTTCTATTTTTGTGGATACCAATTGTATAGCCCATTAGTATAGTAGTAGTATAGCAATTGTTGTAGCCCATTCACTAAAAGTAACAGTACCACTAACCGAGATCATCTTTGGAATAAAAGTTTTATTAAATTCTAAACAATATTTATGAAAGAAATCATTATAAAATTCATTTGGGTTATCATTATATTCTACATAACATAATATTATCATAGAGATTGTTTTGAAGCGTTCTAGACGACCTGCAGTTTTTGGTACAACAGTGATAATCTGTTTCTTCACTTGCTGACACTGATGTGGAAGGCTGACCATTTGGCCACAATGATCAGAGTCTAGTTTATTAATAATGAGTTTACAGAGGTACTAGATCAGTGTATATATTATCGATACAAGTGGCCGAAGTGGCAGTTATTCTAGTCGGCTCCAAAAATAAATTATTCAAATTATATGATTGAAATAAATTTTTAATTTTGATAGAACCTGTAGACTTTTCTAACAAATTAATATTAAAATCACCGCAAACAACTATCTTTTTACCTACATTGCGGATTTTATATAATGATTCATCCATTACTTTTTCAAAATAATCATACAATGCTGACGGAGGCCTGTATACACTTAATACAACAAGTCGCTCCAGCTCCACACAAGCTATTTATATTGTTTGCTCAACCGAGAGGCTCATTATGTCTTTTCTTTCCTTTAATTTTAACTTCTTATCGACTATAATTAAGGAGTCACCATGAATTGAATTTACTCGACTGAACGAACTACCTACCAAATGATTATTAAAATTGAACATGAACTGATGATCTTTAAGCCAGTGTTCAGTAATACACAGAATATCAACTTTATTATCGTTCATGAACAATGCAATCTCTGGATCTTTGCCCATCATTCCTTGAATGTTTTGGTGAACCATACTGATTGACTGAACATTTTTAATAATTGTAGGTTGAGACGGGCTTTTCTTAGAATTAATTACACATTTATTTAAAATATTACCAAACGTTTTGCAAGAGAATTCCTCTTTTGTCTTATGATTTAATTTAAAATCGTCATTAAAGAAAAGCTTTGTAAAAAAGCTTATTATAAAGTGTCTGATTACATTCAAGACAAAACAGCATGGGTTAAAAATGCTTCAATCACCCCAACAGGTATTTCTAATTTAAAATATTGTTAAGTAATTTTAAACTTGTATAACTTGATAACGGCATATAATTTTGTAAATGTCGTTACTTATATTAAAACTGTGGAGTTTCTTGCGCCCATTCTTCTCCACAACTAAAAAATAGACGTCCTGAATGGGTAGTAGGTAAAAAAAATGTTTGGACGATTCAAAAGTACTTTTCTAAAGTTTATTTGAATACAAAATATTTGACACTTTGACTTTGACTTTGATTACAGAAAGTCTGTTTATCTTAAGTGTAAACAATATTTTAGTTTTTTTTACCATTAAAAAAACAATAAAATTTTTCATTAAATTTCAATAGTAAGTTCTATAAAGATTGTTACATTTTAAGACAAGTTAGAATGAACAGACCTTAAATACATAATTTAATGCAAAAATGTTTTAACTTACCTTCTTTCTGTCTGTTCTTTGCAGTACAGGTACAAACCAGGGAACGAATTCTGAAAAAAAAAAATGTAAACCTATGAATCTATGTAAATAAAGCGATATTTTTGTAATAAAATTAGACTTCTTTTTTTTACATTGTCGACACTCTTTGAAGAAGAGATATAACAGTAAGAGCACTTACACACGAGCAGCACTTTGGTATCAATAGAGGTAACTGTAGCGTCGGATGGTAGGCCTTTGACCTTTAACGTGTCGACAGCAACCGCTGACTGTTGCAGTTACTTCTGTCGATAGCAAAGTGCGACTGAAAGGGATAATATAATCTACATGATACAAAAAATAATCTACATAATACAAAAATGCTTAAAGATTTCATGGCACCTACGCCTTTATAAAATAAAACAATATTAAATATTTAAAGTAGCAATATATAATAAAAATATATGATATCATTACTTACCTTTGCGTATTATTTACCACCAGCAAAGAGTATTTTAGTGTTTCGAAGTACAGCTAGGTGATCCGACTCGCACTTAGCCGGTTTTTATCTGATTATTTTAGGTATACTGTGCGCGATCGCACTAAACACGAGTACACACGAGGGAGCGACCTGCCAATTTGTTGCGTTGGCCGCCACGCCGTACGCACGGACGAAAGCGGGGCGTGAAAGGGGCGCGGGTGGAATCTGTTTTTTTTCTAGGTTTATACGCCCTCTTAACGGCACGGATTCCAAATGCCACCAGAGCACTTCACAATTTAAGTGTTTTTTAATTTTAATAATTTGAATTTCTCGCAGCAATTAACACAGTGGACACGTCTAAACGCTGTCGCGGTCCGAGGGGGAGAGTAATAACAAACCTCCACATATAGAATATATTGTGGCCCCTTGTCCCAGTACTGTTTCCGTCCATAGGGCAGGCTCGTGCCCCAGCAGCGGGGACTTAGAATGAGCTGGTGATGATGATCAAGCATGTACCCAGGATTTTTTGTTGAAGGAGGGGGGGGGGGTCCGTTTGGGTAAATGATTAAAGTACCTAAATGACACGTAAAAGCTTCAAAAATAAATAGCAAATCAATTTTCACATAATAATTATTCAATAGATATTCTTTTAAATGAGACAATGTTACAGAAATTTTTACTTTTTATTTTAAGTGTTAATTGCTACACTTAAACTGTTTTAAATATTTACATAAAATACAGTGAAAAAATTAAATGCCCACCCGACCCAGCCAGGATCGAACCTGGGTCTTCCGCAATCCGGGCGGCTGCACTGACCGCTATGCTACCGGGAAGGCTGACGTAAGCACTGAATTCTTCCACTGCTTTTTGATTTTTGAAATGCTTTAGAGCGACATTAGTGCCATCTATCCAAAGGTGATTGCAACCGATGGACATGCAGATTCATCTTTGCAGATTTTTTCACTGTATTTTATATGAATATACAATGTTACAGCATTAAATTAATCCGTCTTGGTCGGGAGGACTTCCGTTCAAAACATCCATTGAAATGGCTTGATTGGAGTGGGCCGACATCAAGGCCAACCCGGTTAAACGATCATTCCCCATTTTCAAACTGTGTCATTTTATTGCGTAAATATGTTTTTACTCGTTTTAATGTTGAAAAGGATCTCTCAACACTTGCGGTAGATACAGGGAGCGACGCTAACAGTTTTAATAGTGTGTGTATATGTATATGTGTGAGTGTGTGTATGTGTACGTCCTTGATGATGATGATGATGTACCACCGCGCCCGAGACACGAAGATAGTTATCTATATTGGAAACGCATTTTGACCGAAATACTTAATTGCTGAGGAATTGTCTATCTTATTTATCTATTGAAATAGGTACAAAAATGCTAGGTGTACTAACACTTTTTTTAAAATATTTACGGGTAAGCACAGTGCCTTGATCTCACCTGATGTTAAGTGATGATAAGGCCAATTCGTGGAAGCGCACTTCACCTGGGATCCTCAACTGCACTGGCTATCTTATCTCTAGCTACCGGAACACAACAACGCTACAAACATTGATTTTATGGCGACATATTTAGAAAAGATGGTTGTAGCTAGCCAGGCGGACAAACAAGTCCTACCACCAACCAAAGCGAGTACTCAAACATGTACCCCCGCTGGGAATCGAACCCGGGACCTCTGGGTCTAAACCGGTGGTCTTAACCACTAGACCACAGAGGTGGCTGTTTTAAGGCGACAGACGAGATCAGTAACTTCTAGACCACAAAATATTGCAGTAAAATATAAGGTAACCAATGTAAAATTACAATCAATATTACAAAAACACAAATGTTGAAATTGAAATTGAAAAACATTTTACAATCAATATTGATTAGTCTGATGGTGAATGAGAACACGAAAAACTCAGCAAACAAGAATAAATTGTGTATGTTCATAACGCTATAAGTTAAGTTAGATATAAATCCAAATAGAAGATTTTATTTAAACGTATTGGCCTCCATAAATTTACCTACAATGTAGTGTATGGTTTTGTCCCGGTATACCGGGGTTAGGAAGTGCTCACCATCGCTCATTTATATCCCGGAGACGGGATTGCCGTTCGGATTTGGGGGCCTACCAATGCCTCTTGAAGTTCCGTGCCGAAAATGCCGAATCTACCGAGAAGGGTTTCTCAAAAATAGATGTTGGCACACAAGCATATGCTCCGACCGACGATGGTCGGTGGTTACCGCTATTGAGGCTTGTGACGCCTTATAACTCTGTTCTCTTTTTCATTATTCTTTCATATTCTAATGAAGTATGAAAAAACACACATCTTTACTACAACTCAATAGAAGTTGGGGAATAATTTACCATTTATCATCCAACATGACACCTATGAATCCGTCGTCTGCTGTGTATACAGACACAATAGAATTTTATTTGTGTAGGGCACTGATCAGTTCTCGCCGCATATGAACGGTTAAATATCTATACTAATATTATAAAGCTGAAGAGTTTGTTTGTTTGTTTGTTTGTTTGAACGCGCTAATCTCAGGAACTACTGGTTCGAATTGAAAAATTCTTTTTGTGTTAAATAGTCCATTTATTGAGGAAGGCTATAGGCTATATTATATCACGCTATGACTAATAGGAGTGGAACAGTCGCTAATTAACGCGGGTGAAACCGCAGGGCACAGCTAGTGGTATAATAAAGATAAAAAATCACTTATATGGTAAGCTTTATTATATTATATATTTTAAGTAATTGTAATCGATTCCGTAAATAACCGTTCCAAAATGCGATCAATATGAGTGAGGTTTGTTAAATTGTCTCTTAAAGAAATACCGTTACTTTTACCTAATGGTAGACCCCTCTTACTCAATGGGCAAAACTAAATGTGATTTGGAGAGGAAATGTAGTGGAAGGCTAAGCCCATTCTTGAATTTCTTGCTATCACTTTAACTAGTGAGCTGGTCTACGGTTGCAATATGTCTTTAAAATATTAATAGCTTAAATACGTATCTGGTGCAGTAGCAGTTTGGTTACATTCATTAAAGCTCAGCATTTTCGCCATGCCAACTATTCTAGATGGGTGACCTGTGTGCTTTCAGTTTTTTAAGAAATATAACATTGTAATAACAACAGTGTGGGCAGGCCTCCAACAAGGTGGACCGACGATCTGGTGAAGGTCGCGGGAAGCCGCTGGATGCGAGCAGCACAAAACCGGTCGTTGTGGAGATCCTTGGGGGAGGCCTTTGTCCAGCAGTGGACGTCTTTTGATAATGATGATGATGATAACAACAACTTATATAGGATAACTTCACAGCCAGACAGCACAGACGTAATACCGTTCGTTAGCTTGAAGCGTAAATCTCAAAGTACTGGAAAATATTCAATGAGTCTTCTGGGGTCAGAGTATTGGACGGGTTATCCAAAGGTTCGATACCCACTCGAGCTTCCTGAGATTAGTTGATTTTTTTCTAGTTTTTTAAAATCTTGTAACTATAATAGCATTGTGAATGCAAATAAAAAAAAATGTAACAACAATATTAAAAGTTCGGAATTCGAATAACATTAACAAAAAAATTTAGCAGAAGATCGGGCTTAGTGGTATGCATTAGGAGAGGCTTATGTCCATATGATTATGATAATGATCATGATTAATCTTTTAAATTTTTGTACTTTTCACTCTAAACGATCTAACTTTTTTTCTTTTTTTTTGACACGCAGAGAAATCGGTGACAAACAGAACTACTGAATCGAATAGTTAAATTAGGTTACAACATTTCTAGTTTGAAATACTTGTTCCTTGTTATCTCTACGACTAATTATTCACTCCTACTAATCGTATGTTTCATTATATTATTTGATTAATGTAGCTCACAAAAAAAAATTATTGAACTAAAACATCAATAATTATTGCATCTTAAACAATAATTATGTTAATATGTATATAATGTATTGTATGTACTAAACAACAAGGATTCGCAGTTACTAAATGATCTAGTTCCGGTTAATGATTTACGTTGTTACTGATGGACTACGAGTGTGTCTGTAATCAAAACAATAATCTTTTTATTACAACTACATTATTGTTTGCAGTACATATCGTTCTAAGTGTCGTATAATATTCGTTTAGTTTGGTTTACTTTTTAAGTAATGTTAAGGCTTAACAAGAATATTATAGTAAAAACCACCCCGGAAACAGTAAAAGGTACAATGTATGTATTAATCCGTGCTATTCTGTTAGCGTGTTTTAAAATATTTAAAATAATAATGTTACAATAACAATGAGGTGGTATTCAAAGCTAAGTATCTTGTTCTGTTTATTTAAAACTGTGTTTTTGTAAACAATCAAAAAACTTGCAAAATGACAAAACGATCAGTTACTGTTTTCGACCGCGCGCGCTCAACGTAGTCCAATTTGAGTTTGCTTAAATTTTTTGCGTAATTCACACAATTATTTGGCGTGATGTCTGATGACGTTGATAGAGATATCCCACAGTTATTGGAGCAGTGGGGTTTATCTTAATACATATATTCATACTAGGTAAGTTGGTACCTCTATAGTATTTAAATAAGTGATTTGATTGATGTTGTCCCGGCTGTTTTTAATAAATGTTTAATATTTTTTTATTTTCAGCCCTTAAAAAATTTACTCTTAAAATCGAACGAAGGACGGGCCTGCTAAATTTATATTCAGAACAAGGCAAATTATCAAATAATGGGCGAAGAAAAGTTTGCAATATAATAATAAAAGATCTAATGGAATCAGACCCAAATAAAAGAATAGACAGTTCTATACTACTTACAAAAGCACAAGAAATAATAGCTGAAGTATTCAAAAAGGAAAATATAAGTAGGTATATATTTCATTCCATACATTAATGATACTCAAAGATATTTAACTACTTACTCTCTTTGATTATACTAAACTTAACCCTTTAACGGGCACAGCATGTTCAAATTTTTCATTGGTTTTCGACCTTATCTCAATTGTATAAAGTTCAAAATATGGTGGCAATATATATGCCACTGTATAGATGTGCAAAGGGCAAATTATATGATGATGATGATATGACCTTAGGGAGGCTATGGTTATTAAAAAGAAAAATTGCAGCATCTTTTAATTTTTTTTAATAGCCCATAGTGATCCCACTGCTGGACTAGAGCCTCCCAAATAGGCAAACAAGTTGTCAATCAGCCCAGGTAGTATAGTAGGTATTCTGGTTATTGATAGTTTTGGGTATTATTACGAATATTCAAAGATAGTGTTTTCGCACTTTTCTCCCTTTTTTGTTCTTGTTAGTAATGACCTCAACGTTAAGTTGGTCTTTTTCTAGCAAACAACTTTAATAACTTGCAACTTATTTTATTAAATTAAATTATAAAAAAACAAAATTTGCTTTAAAAATCATTTTGAACATTTTATAAATTAAATTATTTTTAAATCTTTATTTTATTTTTTTTGCAATAAATGATTAAATTGAATTGAATTGAATTGAATATTTTTTATTAGTTTATGTATCTTTCCAGAAGGTGGTACAGATGAAGATACCCAGTTGCTCCAAAACTGTACGGAACCCTGGCATTCAATGGTAGAGAAGTGGCATAAAACAGCCAAAAATAGATTGAAGGAAATAGAGACTTCAGAAATGACCATCGAAACATACCCAGTGTTAAAAAGTGGGCATGAGCTTCTTACTGATGATTTTATACCCATCGTCAGGAAATAAAATATTAAAAACATTCCCAATAATAAAAAGAATTTTTTTCAAATTAGCTCTATCTAAAAGCCAAGTACCTGAAGTAAAAGACATACTGGAACAACTTCAGCTTTTAAACAAAGGTGAGTAGGTAGTAACCTACTAGGTTTTATAATTAGTATGTTACATATAAAAATGTAAATTACTTATAATTTGTGTCTTGTTTCTAATGGGTAATAAAATGTGCGACTTAGTTCAAATTATGGTTATAAGGTATATTTTAATATTTTAATTTTATTTACTTAACGTCTATTATTTTTTAGATAATGAAAATTACGAGGAAATCGAATCAATATTAGCATTTGCTTTTTGCCGCTGCTTCTGGGAAACCCAACACACAGGACGAAAAAACGAAAAAATCCAGATGACTGTATTGAGAAAACTTATTACTTATAATTTATAACTATAACTTGTAATTTATAACTAGTTTATTTAAAAAAAACACAAATGTTAAAAAAATATTATAAAAAAAGTACGAATTATGTTACATAATCTTTGTTTTAAAAAACATTATCTATAAGTAGTATTGTTGAAAACGCTCATTAGAATACTTCTAAGATGTGTAGAATGATAGGTACAGATATTGCACTAATGATTGTGATGATTATAAAATAAATGTCATTTTTCAATGTACATAATATTTTTAATTTTTGATTCCAGGAAATCTAAACCTGCCTATGGAGCCGTAGCACGTGCGACGTCTTAACAAAAATGCCGATAATTTCAATTTCTATGCTTCTAACACCTGTTGAACTTAGTATTAACTTTATTAACTTTGTGACTTATTTTTATGATGATACTAGATAGTCGGAGTCTTTAAATATTGTATAAAAAGGCATTTTTTTATAAATTTTAAAGACGTCACACTTACTGATGGCTCTATGGACTGCGTTTAGATGGAGCGCCTGCAATCCAGTGGACTGACAGTACCAACAACGGATCCCTTTTAGGCTTTTAATGGAGAAAATACAGTTTTACTTATTTTTACTAAGACAAATAAAATTGTATTTTGTCTACTAAAAGCCTGAGAGGACCCGTTAGTACCGTAAGTGTACCAGATTGCAGGCTTCATCTAAACCTGTAGGTACTGCATACAAAATAGTAGCTGTAACAATACCTAGAATGCTAGCATTACAATGTGTATTGTACTTGTTACAAAAAACATAAAGCTAGCGTTGCAATACGAATAGTTATCATTAAAGTTCACATCGTTATGTTGCACAAATCCATTAGTAGATACAGCAAAGTATTTAGTAAACCCAAAAAAAAAAGTGTTTATGTTTACCGGATTGCATAATAGTCCTTACAATCGATCTAGTAATGTCTACTTGACGTATGGTTCCAATTACATTGGTATTGTAACGGGCGCGTTGTTTACCTTGTAGTGAGTATTATATTGTTTGGTCAGTTACACTGAACATCTAGTTGTCATTAATAAACCGATAGGTACAAATAATAACAGAATGGTTTTTGTAAAGTCAACTCGCGAGTCTTGCTGTCACGGTTGCAAACAGAAGTTCTAGTTACAGTAGCGTTTTTTCTCGTATAGGTAGCCAGATATTTCTCTGCGTGAGGAGCTCGATGGCGCAGTGGTTAACGCGCCCGGTCTGCGAGTGCTGAGGTTAAGCAACTTTCGCAAAGGCCGGTCATCGAATGGGTGACCAAAAATTTATCATCTCGAGCTTTTCCGTGCTTCGGAAGGCACGTTAAGCTGTTGGTCCCGGCTGCATTAGCAGTCGTTAACAACCACCAACCCGCACTGGGCCCGCGTGGTGGTTTATGGCTCGTTCTCCCTGGAGGCTCGTGCCCCAACAGTGGGGACATAAAGTAAGCTGATGATGATGATGACTCTAAACTTACTACATTCCATCAAACCAAAAGTAACCATAGAAACATTCCACAATGTTAATCCAGTTCGTTCACAACTAAAGCAGATAGTAATAAATTCGTTCGACAGTGTAGCAATCGGACAGTGGGCCCGTCTCAAATTATAACGAATGGGGCAATACATCTTGTTGGGAGCTGACGGCAGGTGCGGCCTTTACGGCACGGCCTTAACGATATTAGAGGCCGGTTCACAGCTCTGTTTACGGAGGCCCGCCTGATTATGAGGCCACGTAGCACCGTTTGACCCGTCTATTGTCGGTAATGTTTTTATATTTTCCACATCGGGTGAGTGCTTCCCTTTCATCTCACTTCATAGTAAGGTGACGAAAAGGTAAAGAAAGGTAGCTCCGATACTCTTTATGTATTTGTCCACCTTTAATTTACAAAGTCCCTTTGTCGCAATACATAGAGAACCGATTCGATATTTATTAATATAATGCTGATGCTACACTAAGCCCTTAGTCGTCTCATATAACCCTTTTGCTGTTTATACTTGCGGTTAACCGCCTCTGTGGTCTAGTGGTTAAGACCACCGGTTTAGACCCAGAGGTCCCGGGTTCGATTCCCAGCGGGGGGGTACATGTTTGTGTACTCGGTTTGGTTGGTGGTAGGACTTGTTTGTCCGCTTGGCTAGCTACCACCATTTTATCTAAATATGTCGCCATAACATCAATGTTTGTAGCATTGTTGTGTTCCGTCAGCTAGAGATAAGAAAGCCAGTGCCTCACTAGTTGAGGATCCCGGGTGAAGTGCGCTTCCACCAACTAGCCTTATCATCACTTAACATCAGGTGAGATCAAGGCACTGTGCTTATACCCGTAAATATATAAAAAAATATATTATATACTTGCAAGATACATTTGGCCACTTAAAAAATATTAAAAAGAATAAATTAACAAATTATGGCATCCGTTAATATTCCTACGAGTATAACATGTGCATATAGCATCGTAAATTTAATTTCGATTTAATTTTCTTATTGTTATGAAACCGGCAATAAGAACAAAAAAAAATATTAAAAAGAGTTTTTTAATTATTACGAGTTAGGCTTTCTTTTTTTTATATACGTAGCACGGCAAATGACTCCAATTCACTTGATGTTAAGTGAATATGGAATCCAGATGCGACGACAACTGGTGCAGCGTGAAAACAACGCAGCATCAGTTATCCTCACTCTGCCGGCCCTAAAGCATTAGCTAAAGCATTCTATTCATTGGAGGACGAAGCTGAGAAACATGTCGCGTATAGTCACTTCACATTTATGTACAACTAGCTGTGCCCTGCGGTTTCACCCGCGTTAATTAGCGACTGTTCCACACCTATTAGTCATAGCGTGATGTAATATAGCCTATAGCCTTCCTAAATAAATGGACTATTCAACACAAAAAGAATTTTTCAATTTGAACCAGTAGTTCCTGAGATTAGCGCGTTCAAACAAACAAACAAACAAACAAACAAACAAACTCTTCAGCTTTATAATATTAGTATAGATATACCACGGGCCATGTAGACTTCACTGCAGGCCGATGTATATACAGACTGAGGTGGTAGAGATTTCGCCTTATGAGGTTATGTCACTATGCGATGTCGTCTGCGATGTCGTCTGCAATGTCGTCTGCGATGTCGTCTGCGATGTCGTCTGCGATGTCGTCTGCGATGCCGTCTGTGATGTCGTCTGCGATGTCGTCTGTGATGTCGTCTGCGATGTTGTTTGTGATGTCGTCTGTGATGTCGTCTGTGATGTCGTCTGCGATGTTGTTTGTGACGTCGTCTGTGATGTCGTCTGTGCTGACGTCTGTGATGTCGTCTGCGATGTTGTTTGCGATGTCGTCTGCGATGTTGTCTGTGATGTCGCCTGTGATGTCATCTGCGATGTCGTCTGTGATGTCGTCTGCGATGTCGTCTGTGATGTTGTATGTGATGCCATCTGCGATGTCGTCTGTGATGTCGTCTGCGATGTCGTCTGTGATGTTGTCTGCGATGTCGTGTGTGATGTCGTCTGTGATATCGTCTGCGATGTTGTTTGTGATGTCGTCTGTGATGCCGTCTGCGATGTCGTCTGTGCTGTTGTCTGCGATGTCGTCTGTGATATTGTCTGTGATGTCGTCTGTGATGTCATCTGTGATGTCGTCTGTGATGTCGTCTGTGATGTCGTCTGTGATGTCGTCTGCGATGTCGTCTGCGATGTCATTTGCGATGTCGTCTGCGATATCGTCTGTGTCGTGGACCGATCACCGGCCTTGTCGGACGACATCAGAAAAACCGGAATTCAGGTATTCGTATTGCGAATTCGTATTCGTAAAATGCAAGATTTATTGCGTGGTAATAAATCCTAAAATCGCATCACACGGCTCTAAAGTTTGTATAGTAGATCGAATTCTTCCACTACCTGGTAGAAGCAAAGCTACACATGATAGTAGCTTCGCTCGGTAACTGGGGAGATGATCAGGTTGAATTCGAGAAATTCTAGGTCAAACCTAAAAGACACGCTAGACTGCTGGCTGCTGGCAGCATAAGCGTATTAGTTTTGTGGAGGCATTAACAGAACTATTGTTTGTATTAAAACTAATAGAGTGAAGTATTCACAATGCACCGATAGTTGTGAACACAGACCAATATAAGTCTGTGGTTGTCAAGTTAGTTGCATGTGAGCACCATAGAACTTAGGACGCCTTTTGTTGTATTAATATATATCGATAATTTCACCTTAATACAGACTACAAATTACATGTAGGGTTACCAGCGAGCCCTACATTATATAATGTGTCAATAAAAAATGGTTAAATTTTTATTAAAATAAATATTTTTTCTTTTTATATTATTTTAGGAAGACCAACAGTTGTTATACATAAATAAATATACAAAATAATAAGTTAGATAAATATTTTCAGAAGTATACTTTTTAAATGTTATCTTTTGCTGAAACTTTATAATGCACTCGTTCACATTCACACGTAAATGACAAAATGTTTTAAAAACATAAGAGTTGGTTAAATACATACATCTGCAGAAACTCATACCTTTTTTCTCACATAGTATATTATTAATATAAATAAAATATTTTAATAATATACAATGTGTACCTTAAATGTGTTTGCTCAAAAGCTTGCCAAGTTTTCTAGTTTAGGAACACGACTTTAACGCATACTTAACTTAGTGTATTTTATTACTTCTTACAGGAAATTAACTGCCGTGTAAGGGTAAAGAGAGCAGAGACACATAGGAGTACGAGCCCGGAGACTTTCGGATTGTGTAAGTGTAGCGTGTGTGCAACAAAATAATTACTCGACTCCTGTCAAGTAACTTTAAATTTTGTTTTCGTTATTTCTGCTATTAGGAAAACTTGGCAATCCATGTACCTACTAAATTACCAGTTGTAGTAGCAACAGTAGCGGATATTGCTAAGGTATAAATAATTTAAGTAAATAGACATGCATGCATGCACCCAAAGCATACATTTATTTTTGAGCATGCTCTGCTAGAAAACTTGCTTTGTTAGCCCAACCCCCAACAACCCGGCCGTGTAGAAGTCCCAGCCTTTAGAGAAGTCTTCGTGTTCCGCTCTCGATTTCGATCTGAACTCCTCGGAGAATAGTAGTCGACGGGAGCCATACCCTCTAGGAACCCTCTAAGAGAATGTTCGATCACCACGGTATTTGTAGGTGGTGGACGGAACGGCCAACGGCCAAATGAAAAAAAAGCTTCATTAGCTGTCAGTTTCTGCCACGTGGCTCGTCTCTTCTGGCTCCGGAAGTTGTTGTTCAGAACTGTAATAACACTAAACTTTGTTAAGACAGAAATAGCCTTTGTCTAATAGAATAAGCTCTCCAATGTAGATAGATGTTTTCCAAGTATTGAATTGTATGAAAATTTGACGTAAAAAGGGTTTTTCTAATGTTTATTTCATAATTATATTCATAATCATTTATTGGCATTAAATAGGATACCTTCTGGAAGGTGTTCATATTATATACATTATAGATGTCATCCTAAGCCTATTTATTTAGCCATTATATAATAGCATGCATCCTGCATAGCAACCTAAAACATAATATTTTTGATTAATTACTTTAGGTATCTTATAAACGAATCTATGTTTACACATTATACCCTCTTTCAGTTCTGATCCATAAATTCTTTATTAGTTAACAAAAAATAATTTTATTATACAATATTCCGATGACCTACAACGTCACCATCACGAAAATGCAAGATTAAGACAATTGCTAGTGTTACCCTACATGTCACGCACAGCGTGTGCCCCGGCACCGCATTTTCCGAGTAATAAAGCTAAGTGGATTTGGGAGACGTTTCAATAAAGCAGCGGTCCACCGTTGTCGGACGTGGTCGCCTTTAATACAATTTACCTTACCTCTTGAGTAAACATGATATCCTGGTATACTAAACCCCACATTTCGGTGATTGGGTTTTTTTATTTTATTTTTTAATAATTTATTAACGTCACAAAATATCATAACTAGTGTACTCTAGTTTTTTTCTGTTCCTTGAGTTTACTTTACATTAAATAAACACCAAATAGTAATAGGTAAAGTGATAAATGACCTTTTTAAACTGTCCCATTCTGGAAAGAGAGAGACTAATGACGGTGGGTTCCCCATATAAGAATTAATACGATTTGAAATCTACTGTAGAAAGTTTTAAATCGCATTAATTAAATTTAATTAGAGTAGTGGCTTTAAATCAACAAATCTCTATATTTCTCATTAGACGTGCATAACTTTGAAAACTAAACTCCCATATTGGATATTGTTTGCATTACATACTTACATGGTTGGCAGCACAAAACCGGTCGTTGTGGAGATCCTTGGGGGAGGCCTTTGTCCAGCAGTGGACGTCTTTTGGCTGAGATGATGATGATGATGATGGTTTAATTTGTCATGACTGAGCATATCGCTAAAAACGACTCACGAGATCGCATTTCTAGATTCATATTGTTTCTAGTTTATCGCCCAAACTTATGATAGCATAGGGAATTTCTATCCTTGTTCGGTCATAACGTTATATGTGTCACGAAACAATGTTCGAAGTTTAGTGACACAATTGCGGTCCGTCGTCGCCGCGACTCGTAAACTGACTTTATTGCGCACAGAGTAGTCAAACTTAAATGGTCGCTTCGTGATATAGAGCACTTACCTGGTAGAAGCCATTCCGCTACTTGAACTGGTTTTTAGAATCAATAAGGAATAGATCATCTTTAAGGAGCTCCATGGTACAGTGGTTAACGCGCCTAGTCTGCGATTGCAGACGTTAAGCAAGTTTCACAAAGGCCGGTCATCGGATGAGTGACTAAAAATTTATCATCTCGAGCTTCTCCGTGCTTCGGAAGCATTTGCAGTCTTTAACAACCACCAAATCGCACTGGGCCCGCGTGGCCCATTCTTTCTATCAATCCAGTTATTGAGCTGGCGGGTCGTGAATGACTCTTCAGAGTTCTTTGGATCCCGCCCAAGCGGATACGGGTGGCCTACGTTATTAGTAGGGCGGCCATAACATCAGACTTACCCCACATACTCCGCGGTGTTGGAATTTTCTTAGGCTAGAAAAAAGGCCTTTCCACATGGTAAGATTGACGTGCTCTCAATACGAGTAAACTAGCTTACTACGAAGATCGTCTATGCTAGCCATTATTGGGCGCATCATCGACTAGGAGTTGAAGTTGTCGCCATGACCGAAATCGCTTAAGCCAGCTATAATCATTGTCATGGTGAGTTTGAGCTATAGACCACATTCTGAAAAGAGTGTTACGCTTGCACGGCGGTTTTTTAATACATTGCTCTATAGTTTTTTTTTATAATAACTACATTTAAAAAAGGGATTCTCAACTATCTTCGAATCTCCGACATTCTTCCAATAATATGCAAATGTACGAACGGCGTCGGATTTAATAGAATAGTGAAATATGAAAGGTGGATGGAAAGATAGATAGGAAGATTATTGCTGAGCGTACACTAAATGCAGACTTAAATAAAATAGTTTCGAATGTCATGTAAAGGGTAAAGCTCAAAGGACTTAAAGCGTTATCTTAGAAACATCTTGGAACGGTGGAAGATTGCTATGAAAATCGGTATGCAATGAATATTTTCATTGACCTTTTTCAACCGTGTTTTTATGAAATAAGGTGTTATTAATGCTTTATTAAGCCTAATAATAATCATTTAAATCCATCCAGAAAAGTTACTACGCTTGTTTTTTGGACCACGTCAGTAGGCTTTACAGTACCTACTACTATCTTACCCTAAGGCGAAGGGTAAGGCACACTAGCGCCGCTAATGGATTTAATTTGATAACTGCTAAACCGGATTTTTTTTTTAAACATTGCGGACCTTCCGACACCAGGCAAACATCTATTATTTAATAATTGTGCACTACTTTTAGATTTGCTTTTGTATTCATTCGCTAACATCAAAAGTGGCCAGTGTTTGTAAATAAATGCGATAGCCCGTTTTGTGAATAAACCACGCAACAAAAAGTAGTGCACAATTATTAAATAAATACTATGGATGCTTTCCTGTTGTCGGACGGTACGCAATGTTTAAAAAAGATCCGGTCCGTTAGTAATTGTCAAATTATCAATTGGTGGCACTAGTGTGCCTTACCCTTCGCCTTTACGCTGTGATATTACTCTAGTGCTACTTTATAAATACGATATCACATTTACTTACTTTAAATAAATAAGTAGATAAAAAGCAATGTGTTAGGGTAATCCCTGACTCAGTCCTCTACCGGCTAAATTCAGCTCGTTGAGAATATTCGAGATTCTTTGAAAACTTGTTTGAATAATATACTAAGCACAAGTTGAAAGATTTGAAAAGCTTTTATAATAAAATTACCCGTTTTCTGTTTCGTCGACAGATTTTCTTCATTTATCAACGTGAAAATGTTGAGAGAAAAGCTTCGAAATTCCTTATTTTCACAAGAGCTCGTTTCTCCATTAACTGATTGACGAACGGGATACTGATTTTTGCTTTTAAGACGTAACCAATTTTGTTACGTGGCCCACATTCGTAGTCTCATACCACACGATCAAAACACAGGGTGTTTGGTAGAGGGTTGGACATACGTAAATATCGGATAGCAGGGGTATTTTGCTACCCAGCCAGCCAACATCGTATTGGCTTCACAGTTCAAGGGGCATTTTGTTTTTTTAATTTTGGTTAAAAAAATATCCGAATGAATTACTTAAACTCGTGTCAATGTACTAAAAATGGCTAAAATTGCTAACAACAGAAAACAGATAAAATACCAAAAAAACTAGCAATTAATAGTCATTTTTACATGTAGTCAAAAAAGAGGTTTAATTAAGAAGTAAAAAACCGCAAGGAACAAACAGTGAGAGCACAGAACCCTGCGACACTCCGGCATTGACTTTGTAGAACGCGGAGGAACTACCCTTACAAAGGACACGAATCCTCTGCTCTTCTAGAAAGTCTGCAACCCAGGCGCACAAACGGGGCGGCACACCTAAGGGCGGCAACTTGGAAAGAAGTTGCTGAACTTTTTGATCTAATCCCGCCTTCTCCTTTCCTCTCCCGGACTACACGTGCTGGTCTTAGGAACCACCATCATACTGTACAGACAATCAGTACTCGTACCAAAAAATTTGGCAAGTCGTTCCTCTGTAAGACCATTCGGCTTTGGAATTCTTTGCCGGCGCATGTGTTTCCCAGCTCCTATAGTCCCGGGTCTTTTAAGCGGGGCGTGAAACGGCATTTACGCAGACCGTAATGAGTGGGTGCGCTTGTCACCGTGCTTGTTCCACGGTGAGGAGCGCTCTCATTATTTTGGACTGCATCGGCTGCTTACCATCAGGCAGGATGTGGTCACTATGACGCGCCAATATAAAAAAAAAAAAAAGAAGGGAACGATGCCACACTCTATCGAAAGCTTTGGCTATATCAAGGCTAACTGCCAGAGATTCGCCATGCTTGTCCATTGCTTCACCCCATGCGTGAGTTACGTACGCTAGAAGGTCACCCGTTGATCGCTTGGGCCTGAACCTGTACTGGCGATCATGGAGCAGCGAGTGATCCTCTAGGTAGTGAATGAGCTGAGAATTAATTATCCGCTCAAACACCTTGTACAGCACAGAAGTTACAGCGATGGGTCGATAGTTGGCTGGATCCGAGCGTTCCCTTTTTTGAGTATATTGATTTAATTTCTCGGCACAGTGTTGCTCGAACCAGTTACGAAACGTCACTGTTACAATGTGCAGGGAATAAAGGTTTGTGAGGACATCCAGCGCTGCCGTTGAAGTAGTTCTAAAGGCACCAGTGATTGCCAGACATGCTGTTCTCTGAAGTTTAATAAGAGCATTCTTACAGATCTCCAGTCTGGTTCTGGGCCACCAGTCGATGCTGCCATATGTGAGGATCGGTCTCACCATCGTCATGTAGATCCTAATGATTTTGGGTTTAGGTCCCCACATCTTGCCATAGGTAGACCGACACATGCCCAAGACTGTAAGCCTTGGCTACGGTCGTATCCACATGTTGTTTCCAAGTAAGTTCCCTATCCAGCGTCAAACATAAAACTCATTCTTGTAAAGGGGGTGGCTGTTGTTTTCCCCGGGTTTACAGAGAGGTGATGGGCAATGATGATGAGAATTCACACATAGTATATAATTTTATTAAAACTAACACAATAACAACAACAACAATCAACAATTACAAAAATCAACAAAGTTCATTGCCGCATCAATCTAAGTTAGAGCGTTCGTTCCATTAGTAAATCGAGTGAACAAGTGAACAGTGAGCAGTCACTCGTGAGCGTCTGCAGATTTAATTTGACGACCGTAATGGATATAAATGTGCGCAGTTCCCTTTTCAAGTGCCTTTGATATATTCAACGTTGGAATAGCGAGCGATGGGAAGAGAATTATTTTTGAGACAGATGCGGGCGAATTTTTAAATTAAAGGTTTCTGTCCAATAGACCGTATCATGCCATAATATGACCGTGCTAGAAACGTGGCAAAAAATATTATTTGAATTAAAAATATGAGACTATGCCCTCAACACCGTCGCGTACCGTGCACGAACCGTCAGTCAACAATTGTTGGCGAAAATATTTTATTAAACTTGTAGTGGACATAGTATTCTGTGTCGTGTTACCTTCTGTGCCTGATACGTTCCTGGTACGGTCATGGTATGATAACGTCCAGTGGGCAGAGAACTTTATTTGGCGCGTTTGTTTGTCTATACTAAATTACTAATTACTAATATTACAAAGAGGAAAGCTTTGTATTTTTTTATGTATGTATGTTTGCAACGATTAAACTCAAAAACTACTGGACCGATTTAAAAAATTCTTTCACCATTAGAATGCTACATTAAAACAAGTAAATTGACTGTTCCACTGCTGGACTAAGGCATCCATTATTGAAATAGGTAGGCAGTTAATAGATATTTACTCACATTGCTTGCCAAATACGGGTTGGTGATCACAAACTCGGGCTACGCATCGAATACTTCAAACACACTTTGACCGACCTACTGGATCCGTATTGGGAGATAGTATGGGTAATCATCAATTCCCCGTGTGGTGCCGGGGGTAAAGAATTGCACCACCCCATCTCTTCCCGTGGGTGTCGTAGAAGGCGACTATGGAACCATTCCAGAGGATGGGCAGCAGCGTCTCTCTGTGATTATTATCACCTTACTGCGATCGCCAACCCGCCTGCCAAGCGTGGCGATTATGGCAAATTCCCTTCAAAATTATTTATCCTTGAGGGAGGCCTCTGTCCAGCAGTGGACGTCTTTTTGGCTGAGATGATGATGATGATGATGATGATGATGATGGGTAATCAAGATCATCTTCATTATCGTCAGAATACATTATAGGCCAATGCTGGACATAGGCCTCTCTAAGTGCGCACCATTGAGCACGATCCGCGGCTATTCTCATCTAGCTCTTGCCAGCTACCTTGCGGAGATCGTCGCTCCAGCTAGTCTGAGGGCCTGATACACTACACTACGTCTGCCCATACGCAAATGTAGTGTAGCGTAGTGTAATATAATAATCATACTAATATTAAAAAGCTGAAGAGTTTGTTTGTTTGGTTGAACGCGCTAATCTCAGGAACTACTCTGGTTCGAATTGAATTTTTTTTTGAATAGTCCATTTATTGAGGAAAGCTATAGGCTATACTTATTTAAAAAAAAATTAAAAGTAAAAGTACACCCGTGTGAAGCCGGGGCGGGCCGCTAGTAATTAATAATTGTAATGTAACAAGTATGGTCAGCATCAAAACTCATTAACCACTTGAACTATGTCATAATAGCTTTACTAGATATTGCTAATCGTCTCTTAGATAATTAATTTTGTTTGACAGGGTGCTATAGTGTTCGGCGACTTAGCTACTGATGGCACCTGTACCGCTTCTGGCAAATCAACACAATATTAAAGTTTAAAACGATTCTGTAGTTCGCAACATTGCGAATTGAAACCGCAGCAAAGCATAAAGTACAACCGAAATTAATTTGCCTGGTTTTAATTAACATTGTAGTGGATGACATGGCGTTGGGAACCCATTATTTCCTTGCTCAAAGACGTTTTGGTGGTACATAGACTCTGCACCGTAAAGGGTAAACTCACTTTGCATTTTACTTTGCTGCAACAATGAGGGACACGGGGCAAGAAAAGAAATTGGACTAAGCAAAACCTTATTTGTAGAAGAACTTATGGTTCTTTAATCATCATCATCATCATCATCATCATCATCATCAGCTCATTTTTAGCCCAGTGCGGATTGGTGGTTGTTAAAGATTGCTAAGCCGGGACCAACGGCTTAACGTGCTTTCCGAAGCACGGAGAAGCTTGAGATGATAACTTTTTGGTCACCCATCCGATGACCGGCCTTTGCGAAAGTTGCTTAACCTCAGCACTCGCAGACCTGGCGCGTGAACCACTGCGCCATCGAGCTCCTCCTCTCTCTCTTTTCTCTAATAATGTTTCTGAATACTGCAATAATCAGGATCAATGACTTGACTGACGTTCTGAAGCACGGTGAAGCACGAGATATTTTATTTCGTTCACCAATCCGATAACGCAGACAGCTTCACGAACGAACGCTATTAAGTTCTTCAAGTATCATCATCATCAGCCCCTCTTGACCCACAGCTGGGCTTCTCGTTGCATGCCATTCGCCTCATTCCTCTCTGGGCCACGTGCAACCCACGGTCTTGGTTATAAACCGAATAATTAATTCTTACAAGCACTTAATTGTACTTCAATAACCATCCAATAACCATAGCACATATTAACTTAGTTTTTCTATAAACAATAGTAGGTATGTACCAGCAATTATGAAACAAGTTTCTCAGAATAATAGTACAAGGATGAAGATCCGCTCGACGCGGCTGTCTAGTTTGCCTAACTCATGAATATGCGAGCACACAGCAGTGGACACGTGTTAAGAGTGAGGGTCTCTGGTGTGGTTTGGCTAACATGTTCTTGTTACTGTCATGGAAGTTGAATAACATTTCAGTGGTTTCTCGGATTGTTGACTATTTATAGCTGTTTTAAAAGTATGCGCCATCATTCCTCTTAATCCTCCTTATCATCAGCTCATTTTATGTCCCCTTTGCTGGGGCACGAGCCTTCCCTATGGATGGATAGGGAGAACGGGCCATAAACCACCACGCGGGCCCAGTGCGGATTGGCGGTTGTTAACGACTGCTAATGCTGCCGGGACCAACGCTCTATGTGCCTTTCGAAGTACGGAGGAGAACATGATAAATTTTTGGTCACCCATCCGATGACCGGTCTATACGAAAGTTAAGTAACCTCAGCACTCGCAGACTGGGCGCGTTAACCACTGCGCCATCGAGCTTCTCAATCCTCCTAGAAAGCTTATATGCTTGTGTTAGATATGGGTTCATGTCAATAGGCTAACAGAGCAAAGGGGATTGAACCAACATTTTTTTTATAGATAATTGGGCAGATATTTATATAATTAATAAATTATAAATTTATGAAAAATAAAATAAAACACTTTGTTTCATATAACATAACGTCATGTGACAACCCTACCAAAGTAATTGTAAATTTTAAACGCGCTATAAGGAAGCTTTCACTCTGTTCCGGGGGTATATTTACTCTGTGGTATGACTATGTAGTTGATTGGCAGTGAAAATTAAACGGATGACTATGAAATGGAATCGATTTTCAATTACGAAATCTGTATTCCTAATGCAATCTAACTTTGACTCCCTTTGTTGAGATCGTTGGACTAAATATTAAGCCGCAGACACAGCTAACTAGCTCGTACAAGTGTAATATAACTTTAGCTGCCTCTCTGATGTACAGATCGTCGTAACAATGAATAAGATAACCATTATTAGCCATAGATGACATCGTTAAAAGTGCGTAACGTATAGAGGTGTGAGCAAATAAGGCCTATTTTGAGTTGCCATCAACCCTTCTTTTTCTCTCCTTTAGCGTTGTTAACTTTTATTGAAAACACACAAACCAACGCACATTATGACTGAGCCGAAATGTCAAAATGGTTCACTTTGCCATATAAAACATTATGTACCTAATTGGGTTGTATTTAATTGATCACCAAACTAACCTAACCTAACCCACAAAAATACTAAGTTAGCACCTAAAAATACAAAGTTAGCACCTAAACTACTATTTAGATGCTAACTTAGCATTTTAGGTGCTAACCTACTATTTTTTTGTGGATCAATTTATTTTTTCTCATTATAAATATATAACAATATAGCGCTTTAAATAAACCCTTAAAAGGAAAAGAGTGGGGTCTTTTGTATGATGCGAGTCGAGATCATTATATTCAATATTTTTATCACTTTGTGTAAGTACAGAGCTCTACTTTCTAACGAGCATATTGTTATGCCATCCTTGGCTACAAACTAAGGCTACATGCGTGTTTACATTGTTCCCCAATTGTTTAAATGTAAAGCCAGCCTTTAGCCAGCCCTAAACCGTCCCTAACAGTCCCTAAACAGTCCCTAAACAGTCCTTAAGACCAAAGGATTCGAGACGTCAAAGGATTCGAAACGTCAGGTAGGAATTAGGGCATGCAATTACGAGTATTTTCGGAACTTACCCGCAATAGATTTAATTTTTAGGTGTTGTACTTTTACCGGTAATGTATACATACAGCCTACATACCGGTAATAACGTAAACCTGAAAACCGGTAATGCATACAGTGGCATACAACGTGATTTTCTGCTGTCTGTGAGCGCAATAAGCTTTTTTTCATCCGGGAAAACATTTCATACCTGCGGGAGTTCGCCTGAAGACGCCGAAGCGTTTCATTTCAATGTTTCACTCCTAGCTCTACGTTTTTTATTTGCAGTGCAATGTACAGTTCCAATGTAAGGGAGATATTATAAATGCTTATATAGATATTATGAAGGAAGCAACGTTTTCCAAAGGAACCAAATGAAAGTTAAAGCAATTTGCTGGCGACGAGGGCCGTCTCGCGTGCCTCATGAATATGCTAGCAGGTAACATGGGACGTAAATGTTTCTCCTCTTGTTGGATATTCACGTTTCGTTAATGCGTTAATTAGAATTAACTTTAACCTACTTTTAGTGTAAATGCTATGATATGCAAGTGTGCTACATCCTCTACAGGCCGCATCATTACATACTATCAGGCATCTATTTGTACTAGTGGTCGCCCAGTGGTAAAAATTCGACCTATTAAGGCTGCACGGATTGTTTCCTAAGCAATGAAAAATTTAAAAAGGTAGAATGTGAGTTTGGATTGGCATTGACAGATGTCAGCCGCATTAAAGACAAACAATACGTGTGTGTCAAATACATGGTAGTGGGTGTAATGTTGTTTTTGCTGATTTAATGTATTTTTTATGCATAATTAAAAAAAAAATATTAACATTCGGATAACCTTCTCTATATAAACTATAAGTGTGCGAAATTTCATACTCCTCCGTCCGCGCAATTTTGGTAAAAACGGGTACAAAGTTTTTACTTCACGTTAATACGTGGCTGATCATATAATATCTAATATTATTATTATTATAATATTATTATTATTAATATATATAGATATGATATGATTATCGCGCCATGCCATTGGTGGCGGGGTAGGTGAGATTTTCAATTAGTCGAATAGATTGTCAAAGAGAAATAATAAATTGATCCACAAAAAAATAGTAGGCTAGCACCTAAAATGCTAAGTTAGCATCTAAATAGTAGTTTAGGTGCTAACTTTGTAGTTTTAGGTGCTAAATTAGTATTTTTGTGGGTTAGGTTAGGTTAGTTTGGTGATCGATTAAATACCACCCATTGTCAAATAACAGTTTTTTATTAATTATAGCTAGCCTATTAGACAGTTCCAATAGGCAAGCTATAATTAATAAAAAAATATAAATAATGAAATTGTAATTTGTTCGCAACAAAATTTGCGTAAATTTATATAGGACCATAATCATAAATAATGAGGGTTGTTTGTTTGCTTTTTTTTTCTCTTTATTAAAGGCTTTAGTCGTTGAACGACTATGTCAGCCTAGTTTGTTTCTTAAACACGACTAAGTGGACGAGTGATTTGGAATGTAAAAAAAAGAATTGCGCAAATATTGATGCAAGCCAATAATAATTTAAAAATGTTGGTCCTGGAAAAATCATGTGTTTCTCGAATTTACCTTAATGAATTGAGCACGTGCTATGTAGAAAATTCTTGTGTTAACATAGAGTTTATTATTCTAGAAAAATAATTTATTCCTTTATGTAACCGGATTTTAAATCCACTACAAGATATTTAAAAGTCTTAGGCAAGGCTCTGTTTGTAAGTTTACAGATACATCTCTAATCAGTGAGTTGATACAAGATTGCTTCTGAAAGTAGGTCTTACAAAACGAAGACAACTAACACATAATTACCTAACCATCTCCACAACCATCTGACTTGAGAGACTCGCGTCATTTGTCATATGAGCAATGGGCGAGCAGAGGGGGATTGTAATGTGAAGATGGGGGGTATTCGCTGTGGGCTCAGCCCAAGTCTGTAATTAGTCTAGTTAGTTCGGTCCAATTCCCTAATCGGAATCCAGAGCTATTAGTCAGGCGCGTGATAGACAGGACCCATAATTCAACGATACCTACGGGTGTATCAATCGGCAGTATTTACCCAAAAGTCGGAGGAAACATTAATTTATTTAAGTGACCTTTCACATTTAGAAAGGATGAACCTAAATTAGAACTTCTTGGTGGGAAAGTAAAGAGTCTTGCATGTAATTTTGTTTTGTTTTAAAATAATTGTACATTGTTTATTATTAATGCGAAATTATAGTGGATTATTAACCGTCGTTGTGGAGATCCTTGAGAAAGGCCTTTGTCCAGCAGTGGACGTCTTTTAGCTGAGATGATGATGGATGATGATTAACCGTTAAATGCACGTGAAACATGCATGAGTTTTGGCAAATGAAACATAACAAGGTATAATGAAACTTTTTAAATTTGCTCGACAAATCCGTGTGAGATCTCAGTAAAGTCCTTCATCCTTACTAATGCTTTTGAGCTCATTATAATCCATAATTATACTTTTTTTTAATATCTCCCTAACTTTGACAATGACTATATGTGCAAATCGCGACAAAGACATAAATTAGGTAAAACTTATATGGGGAAAAACAGACAAAATGTTTTTAAACTTTACACTTTAAAAGATAGATAGATAACACTTTTATTGCAACACTATAAAACAGGAACATGAACAAAAATAAAATACTTTACAAATTTTCAATTTGGCGGTCTTATGGATAATAATGATGCTTAACATAATTATAATGGAAATTAAATAACTAAAATTATTACGAAAATTTAATAAAAACAACGCACAATCTGCTAACAATAGAAACAGATACCAAAAGCGCATAATACGATTTAACAATATTCCAATATGCCACGCTACAGTAATTCGTGAATCCATTTTTTACGTCATTGCACGATCGCCCCGCATCTACAGGGTGCTTTCGTCACGCGCATTGCCCCGCAATAAGCTATTGTGTCCCCCTTCGCAGATCTCATATCACAACGGTTATATTATTACGGCTCTCGTCTATATGTTATAGCGATGTCGCGATGTTTGACACGTGTTTAGCATTCGACTTAACTGCTATTGTCCTCCAGCGTTTAGGGGTAAACGTATTTTACAATGGCCTGTTGAACGCCGTGCGACATGCAAAATTTATTGCTGTCAAGTGTAGCTTAGAGTAATTTTACACGATTACCAGCATTAAAAATTTACAATAATGTTAATTTTAACATTTTCTTTATTACAATTTTTTTTAACGATTTTATTTATAAAATGTTCAAATAATTTTTAACGCAAATTTTGTCGCGAACAAATTACAAAAACACAAATGTTAAATATGTTTCAAAGTAAAAAATGTTGAATAATTTCGGCAGGCTGGTTAGAACCACGATAGCTCAATTGAAAGAGCACCTGACCCGGTATGTCAGAAGGGTGGGTTCAAATCCTGCTCGTGGAAAATTTTCAACATTTGTGTTTTTGTGATTTTACTTATTTTTAATCTTTGGGAAACTTGTCAACTTGTACTTCATGTTGCTACAGAACCGAGAGTATTTAACTTAATACGTATTCTGGAAGATATAAAAATAACGAACAACTAACCAAACTTATTATTTAATAAAATACTTCTCTACTTCTTATTGAAATATATAACATAAAGAGCAGTACAGTTTCTATTAGAATTTCCACTTAAAAGACACGATATTGTTGATATTACGCTTAGGCACATACCTATTAAGCTACTGAATATGCCTCGACCTTCGAACGTCAATATTTTAACGATGATGGTGGCACCCAATTAGTTACAATGTTTGCTTCTAAGTTGCGCTATATATTTTAAGTCAGAAATAACCCATCCCATTTGGCCGTTAACAGCGGGGATTCTGACGTCATACGTGATTTATTCAATTTTACAACGTTGTAGCACGTCTCACTATAAGTAACAATGCGTTATTCCATTTTACCCTCCATTGATTTGCCCCATAATAAGGTAGAAAATAAGAGCGCATTTTACTTCGAAAACTAATGGAAAATTCTTATTTTTCAACTGTCACAACACAGCAATGTTACTAAAATAAAAAAGGAAAAGTAAAGTAATAGCTTATAACTGTCCCACTGCTGGGCAAAGGCCTCCATCATTGAAATCAAGTCATCGCTACAATTGATGGGTAATGGCTTAATCACCGCGGTTGCCAAATGTGGGTTAGTGATCATAAACCCGGGCTATGCATCGAAAATCTGAAACACACTTTACCCGACCTAGGAATTGAACCTTTGGGTCACAAAAAGAAAAAAAAATATATTGTTGATCTAAATTAGCTCAAGAGTTCTTGGCGGGATAGTGAAGAGTCGCGTCTGCGATTTTGTTTTATTTTTAACGTCAAGTGTTCGTGAGTGTGCATGAGTGTTGGCAAATGAAACAAAACAGTGCAACGTCACTTTTCAAATTCTTTCAAGAAGTCCGCGTGAGGACTTAGTAAAGCCCCACATCTTTACTGAGATACTCGAGAGGTTGGGTGGTATATCATTTCTCACTTCTCATTTCTGTTATCATTCATTATCATCATACAGGAAGGAAATATTGTTTATTTATGTATTACTTGTAAGAAAAAATACTTTGACACTGGCTAAATGTGCTAATCGCACGAAGCCATCAACAAAAGGAAAAAAAGTTAGCTCAATCACATATCAAACCGAACACTCGGGTACCCAAAAGGACCTCCCTTAGTCAGGGACATGTGGTTTAATCAGTAGACCATAGAGACAGTTGAAGAGCACTACGCAGAGCTTATAATACGGTCGCTGAGTTTGATCTTATATTTAAATATTTATTTTATACCGAGTACAATAATAATTAATTATATTAATTAGAGCTGTTGATTTCAAATTCGTGAATGAAAAATAAAAAAAATGTACCTCTACCGGGAGTTGAACTTTTGACCTCTGGGTCTGTAACCGGTGGTATAATCACTAGATTACAGAAACGGTTGTAGAGAGACGGGTGGTTAGCTTCTAATATGCTGCGCTCCAACGTTCTTTGGCAAACTTGAGTTTGGACTTTTGGGAGTTTATCAAAGAACATAATTGAGCAACGTTACTGAATAAAAAAGTGAGATAAAGTTCAATCAACGATGTAGAAACGTTATTATTGTAAGGTACTTTATTTTGTTATCAAATGTTGAAAAAATTTCTACGAGCAGGATTTGAACCTGCACCCTTCTGACATACTGGGTCAGGTGCTCTTCCAATTGAGCTATCGTGGTTTTAACCAGCCCGTCGAAATTATTCAACACTTTTTACTTTGAAAGCCAAAGGCGCCCATTCAATGTCAACAACTACCGTCACTAACATCCGATCATAATATTTTTATAAATATTAAAGATCAGTTAAGAAGTAAGCAAGCTATTTATAAAATGTTCAAATAATTTTTAACGCAAATTTTGTTGCGAACAAATTACAAAAACACAAATCTTGAACCACGAGCAGGATTTGAACCTGCATCCTTCTGACATACCGGGTCAGGTGCTCTTCCAATTGAGCTATCGTGCTTTTTAACTGGAATTTTTTCAACATTTGTGTTTTTGTAATTTGTTCGCAACAAAATTTGCCGTTAAAATTATTTGAACATTTGTTATCTTAAGTTAACGCGAACACATACTACACATTAAAATGAAACACATTTAAACTGATATTTTATCCTGACGGACAATCTAACCCATTGCAGCCCCCCGACAAAGCCGGAGGCTATACCTTCTTTTATTAGACGGAGTATTTATTTCGTTTACCTTGTCAAATGTTTGCGAATGTTCGTTTACAGACAAGACGACGTGTATTTATAAACACACTATTCGATTTGGCGCTAGAAAAATATACATGAAAAATTCATGTTTCAATCACTTTGGGGCTCTTCGGATTCAAGCCTGAAAGTACATTCCAACGTGTAATAAAGATATTTGTAAAGGTTAAGGTTAGGTAAGAAAGGTTGGTTGGTCCTATACAACGTGTAACAGAAAGGTGTGATCAAAATGAAAAGATCCAATGTGTAACCAATCTAGATCTTGTATGTGTTGTTACTAATTCATAATTATTAACTATTATAATTTGTCATGCAATTGTAAATTAAATATTTATATTAGTTAAATCATGCGCGTCAGGCGCCCATAAGCAAGCAGCAGTCATCATAAATGTAAGTACACGGAGGTTACTAAACCACTAGGTGTTACTTCATTTTAATGTGACGTCACAATAGAAATATCTAATTAAAAATTGCATGACAAATCAATAAAGTTAATAATGATATCTTGGTAACTCTTCATACAAGATCTAAATTGAACACACTTTGAATCTTTGCATTATGACCACACCTTTCTGTTACACGTTGTATATTTATTTTGACTTGAAAATGACACTTTGTGAGATAATCGTCCTGTCTATTTTTAGTTTCGACATAAATATGGACTTGCGAATATAAAATAACAGTTAAGTAAGTAAAAAGTAATTAACCTATATACTGTCCCATGGCTGGGCATAGGCTCAATGAAATCAAGTCTTAATCCCCACGCTTGCCAGTTGCGAATCACTACCCGGGCTATGCATAGAAAAGTTCGAAACACATTTTGCCCAACTTGGGAATTGAACTCAAGACTTTCGGGTATCGGGTCGAGCACTTTGCCACCTAGGCTTTAAACTAAAAAAATATTATTTTTAAAGTAATTATCATAATGGCATAATTTTTCGATGCCAGTTTTTGTCGCCAGAAAATAATAATAATTCAAATTCAAATTCAAATTCAAAAATTATTCGGCGTAGCAGGCTTAGGTTCTAACAATAAAACCAATACATAAAGTTAAAATTAAAATGCTACGACGAACTGGACTCCTCTCAGCATAAGTTGCAGCTTCAAGAAACTGCAACGCTGATTTTCAGAGGAGCTCGTGATGTGTGTGTGTGTGTGTGTGTGTGTGTGTGTGTGTGTGTCTGTCTGTAATGTTATAAAAATAATGATATTAATAATAATAAGTAGTGATAAAGTTTAAAGTATAAATAATAAATTTTTAATTTTACCTGTGTGTGATTAGATTACATAATAATATACCTACTGTTAAAAATGTGTGTGGGTGTGCCATAAACTAAGTATGAAGATAGCAATTAGCTGACCCGGCGGACTTCGTACTGTATTTCTTTTTTATAATACGGCCTATGTTACTCAGCGCTAATGTAGCATGTTTAGACATAATTAGAGGTATAATAATTTAGATAAACTATAAGATATCAACTAAACGCCGCCACTCGTTTTCATGATTTTTGCGCAACTTTAAATGCAATTTTAGAAAAAAATATAATGTGTTATGTATTTATGGGTCGGACTAATTGTAAACACGTTCCCTTTGATACTAAATATATATTTTGTTTATGTAATACGATAGTTTTTTCATCATTATATCAATTTAAACACTTTTGGCTTTTTTTGGTCGGCGCACCCTTAATGAAAATCGCAGCTCAAAGATAACGTTATTCCGATAAAAGCCAGCAAAGAACAAAAAGCCAAAATTTATCTCGCATGTTTCACCATAACAACGTAATTCGAATATGTGATGACAAAAGAGTTTTTAATATAAATAAAGCCGATATGACAACACCACGTGCCGCCCGTCAGCGCTGTCAGACCAATTGACGTGTGAGTGACAGTCGCGCGTCAAACGGTGCGTTGTATTGTGTTGTGATACACATTAACGGATTTGGAATAAAGAACACCCTCTACATATTTTGAATGACAAATAACAACTGTTGCAGCGGGACTTCTTAGCGGGAAAGTGAGTAGCCATTTTGCAATTTATTTTTTTTAATGTGTTTTGCTGAAGAATGTGGATTACAAATTGTTAAGTGTTAGGCGTGCATAAGTGTTAGAAAATGAAAAACAGTGCAAGGTAACTTATTTAGAAGTCCACGAGAGATTTCAGTTAGGCCCCACATCTTTATGGACCATTAATTTACCATTAATTAGCATTAATCAACACTTATCATCATCATTATCTATAGCCATTTATAACAAAAAATAACTAAAAATCATATGGCCTTTTCTTTTGCCTTTCCTAAATGAAATGGGAAAATGGAACTTAATATAAAGGCGATATTCCTTTGCGATCACAGAGATCGCATCGCAAGTCGGGTTGACAACCAAAATCATTTTTACATTATTGTCCTAAGCATTGTTAAAATTAAGCGTAATAATGAAGTGCCAATGTTCTTCAAAGCTGTTTTTCTTAATAAACCTCGTAATCTACACACCAAAAAACTATGGTCCACTCGCCGTGCTACGAAAAGACTGCTACAATTAATATTTAAGGTAGACAGAACTAATTTTGCCACAAACATCACAAACAAAAAACTGTGAATCCTTGTGTGTTACTAAAGTGACCTACAAACAGAATTCTCTATTAAAGTTGCACTGCATAGCGAATCAATTTCAAAGCTGCGCGCTTGGATCCTTGCCGTCTCTCATACCAACCGGACGGATTAAGTATTCCCTTTAGAACTAGTCAATTGGTTGAATGAAGTCAGGTGAATCGTATGTAAACCTTTATGGGGATAGCCCGAGTTGAGGTTTAAGTATGTTCATCAAAGGGTAAGCGGGTTAGGAGATCACGATGAATAGCGTGGCAAAACTGATGGTCGCTTTCGTAAAGTATTTATTTCATTATGAGAAACTGACATTGTTTTTTAATAATCACCTCTTCCTTCAACGGTCGTTGTGGAGATTATTGAGGGAGGCATTTGTTCAGCTGTGGACGTCATTGATGAGATGATGATAACGATGATGATGAAACTGAGATGGAAGAACCAATTGAGCTGAGACATTACTAAGTGTTTTTGATTAACACGCTATAACCAGCGTTGTTTCAACAATGTGAGTATTACATCATAAACCACATTAAGAAATAACTATTTTTACAAATATTTAGAATCAGTTGTGATGTGATTATTTACAATTTGTATTATGCATTTACATTAATTTATAATAAAATAATAGGAACGTAGGGAAATCCTAAAATTATAAACTCAATTAAGGGTCTGAATAGTTGAACCGATCAGTTCAGTGTCTATGGGGATTTGGACATTACAGAATGTGAAATGAAAGAACAAAGGTTCACTTTATACCGATCAATCCCTAAAGAATCTAAGGTTTCAAAGTAACCACGTTTATTTACGAAAATGTTACTGTACGTCAATTTCTCAACTCACTAGTGTCATCATCATCATCATCATCAGCTCATTTATGTCCGTCCCCACTGCTGGGGCCTTTCCTATGGATGGATAGGGAAAACGGGCCATGAACCACCACGCGGGCCCAGTGCGGATTGGTGGTTGTTAACGACTGCTAATTCAGCCAGGATCAACGGCTTAACGTGCCTTCCGAAGCACGGAGGAGCTCGAGATGATACATTTTTGGTCACCCATCCGATGACCGGCTTTTGCGAAAGTTGTTTAACCTCAGCACTCGCAGACCGGGCGCGTTAACCACTGCGCCATCGAGCACTTACTAGTGTAATTATGATCAATGAGGGTACTTGTACGATTGCTTGTACACAAGGTCTTAACTAATTCCCGAGGTATTGACTATTGAGCAAATTCGTTGTCAGAGGCGTTGTTAATACTCACACATTAATTAGAAGACACGCTCACCTGACCCAATTAGCTCTTCCGCTGCCAATTAGGGCGTGTTTAAAATATTGGCACACGCTGCCATGCGAGGAGAGTTCATTAAAAATAAATTGAATTTGCTATAGCTCATTTTTTTTTTTTTTTATAACAGACTCTCTTTAACAGCCTCTGTGGTTACTAGACCTCTTTATTTTTAAACCAAGGAGAACTCATTGCGAGTACTCGACCTTGAGGAGGCCTGGCAGTTATGTTGGACCCGCCAGTCCGCCTTTCCACAGCTCACCGTCAGTTGTCAAGGATGAGTGAGACGGAGGGGGATACTCACTAACCCCTGCGGGACCTAACTTCGATACAAAAGAGGCCGCAGATCCTGTGGTTACTAGTCTGAGACTGGAAAAGTTACAAATGTTCAAATAATTTTTAACGCAAATTTTGTTGCGAAATTATAAAAACACAAATGTTGAAAAAAATTCCACGAGAATTTTTTTTTCTGGAAATGTTAGTTTAGGTCTGTAAAGGTCTCCTGTCCTTTTCTGTCCAGTCTTGTCCCTGGTTCGATTTCCAGTGGTGGGAATATGTTGTTTTTGCTTAGTTTAGTTTGCTGTATGTTTGCTGTGCAAATGAGCTGGTGATGATGATGACGATGATGATAGCTTGTTTAAAGTAAGCCTGGAGACCTACCACGTCTGTTGCCAATCACAATATCATCAAGCGAAATTAAGACCAAATTAGAATGGACAACATGGTTTCTAAGAACAAATTCCCATAAAACTACTAGTTTCAGACTTCTCCAACTTGACCCATTCTCACCTGAACTACTTATAACAATTAATAAACAAAATACACTACATTATTAGCTCTCTTAAATGCAATTAATATAAATTTAGCAGAACACAAATGGACAATCCAGTATTGTTCACACAGATACAGATGGTATTACCGTCCTCGTTAACGGTAACAGCGCTGGGACAGGCGTCAACCCATTTAATTGTAGGCAGGTGTGGCGTAGCGCTTGGTCGGCCATTGTTGTGTCACAGTTTGTTGCATAGAACTTGTGTGTGAACCTTGTCCACACGGGAACAGTTGTGTCAGCTCGCCATGTAAATTATTATGCCATGTATATGTTATATATATTTTTTTATTTACGTACTTGTCTATAAGTTCACATCGCTTGTAAATAAGTGGCATAACTAAATAAGTGGCATAACGCTAATAGAATAGAAATTAAATAGAATAATTATTGTCTCAGAACAATAACAGTTATTATTCTGACATCCGATCCTCTAAATGTCACTACACATTTACAGAATACACTAAACGTGCACACTAGTTTAGGTCCAAGACACCGTACTCGTAGAACAAGGGTACGAAGAACCGGTTCACACGCGCTTTATACCAAGTACAGACGTACCTGGGCGCTTCTCTCCTCCTCCACGGCCCGGTCTACCCGAGCCGAGGTCCGAGCCTTTAGAGGCGCCCTCGGGTGGTTCCGCTCCCCGATCCGATCCTAACCCTTCGGAGAATCTAGTAAGGCACGGGGACGCGCACTAGTGCGCGATACCGTTCCCTCTAGAAAACCTCCGAAGGTGATTCGTTTCACACGGCTTGAGGGACCCTTTACGTTCCTCGCCGCCCTCAAAAAAGCCCGGTAAAGCTGAAAATGCCGTCTGAGGCAACTAGCAATCTCTCTACAAAAAAAAAATCCTTTTCTCGAAGCAGTTCAGGCCATCATTATTTTCTATTAGCGTTATGCCACTCGTCTAGGGGGCCTGATGTTGGAACATAATATAAGGTAGTGGTACGCCTCAGTGTTCGACACCAATATTGATCGCCAAAAAAACAACATGGAATTTAATTCAATATCATTTAAAGTTTACGAGATCACTTAGGAAGCAGGCGGTCTGTAATCAATTGTTGCTAAAGCCAATTCATCGTCATCGTCGTCGTCATCGTCAAGTTCAGTTCAAAAATCAGTTTCTGACCCTTAATTAATAAAGGAAACAAAGTGTTGATTACTGGTTTCTGTCGATCACCGGTGCCACTACTCTATTACAATTAATTGAGTTAAATTTGAAAATCGCACCCTCATATACTAAATCACTCTGCTTTTTATTCATCCACACATTTTCAGTAAAAGCAAACGGCTTTACTGCAAACCGTAAACGTTGTAGTTAGGCACTGTTGCCACAAAATAAATAGACCCAGAAGGCAAGCTTAAGGCGACACACTAAAAATGCACCAACTTTCGGCGAATAGTTTTGGATTATAATATGACTCACGAATCTGAAATGTTGATATAGGTAAATTCATGTCTTTATCTTGAATTTACTTGCTCAAATACACGATTGTATAATTTTGACTCGATCATAATTATTTTCGAGAACACCACAAAAAAAAAACACTATTGTTCAAATCACAACAGAATTACTTAATTGATATGCTTCGAAACCAGTTAAATATATTGATAACATAAATATTCGTAATTTAGTAGCTGCATATTTTAATACCTAAACCAATATTTAAAAAAAAGATTTTTTACATGAAAAAAACACAAATATTGAAAAAAATTCCACGAGCAGGATTTGAACCTGCACCCTTTTGACATTCCGGGTCAGGTGCTCTTCCAATTGAGCCATCGTGGTTCTAACCAGCCCGCCGAATTTTTAGATTTTTTTAATTTGCGGTCTTAATTGTCGCAGGCGCTACGTATTTTTGATCTTATGACAGCGCCAGTAAGGATCAGCCTTTTTGAATGTTCACAAAGACAGCGCTCGACCAATGCAGACATAGACCCATTGCATGGACACGGATGCACAGCGTGGAACAATCCGAACGCAGCAGTTGCAAGATTCCGCGTCCGTGGGAGGTTGTCTATAGTGTGCGCTTTTGTATATAATAATAATAATAATAACGTATTGTCAGAAGGTTCCTCACTTTGCAGCCCTGACCACCGGTAGCTTGGGCCCTGCCCCGCTGCTGGTGGTACTCTAGGATTAGGTTTTTATAATGTTTTATTGTTTTTATATTAAAATATTGTAAAAATCTAGTTTTAAGAAAGAAAATAAATAAAGGAGATAATAATAATAATACTTTTTAATAATGTCATTTTTTAATGTATGTATGAAGCTTACCTTCTGTAATCTCCTTATTTTGTGCTGTTGGCTAAACATTAACATCAGGAGCGCGGATCCACGTCACCATTAAACCACAATCCATTTCAGTCATACGGCAGCCAGACCTTTACGTAGATGCATGTAAGTACCATCGATAGATAGTAGATACCTAGTGGAAGTTTTGTTGTTCTAAACGCAAACGCAATTGAGTAGTTCACTGGTAAGTCAATCGAGAAACTTCTTAGCGACTGTCAAACCGATATAACTTTTTAAACTATCATCACTTACATTAGAATAAATATTATTAACGGGATTATTACCATGTTTTTAAGGCGAATGGTAAGGCACACTAGCGCCACCAATTGATAATTTGACAATTACTAACGGACCGGATCTTTTTTTAAACATTGCGTAAGTACCGTCCGATAACAGGAAAGCATCCATAGTATTTATTTAATAATTGTGCACTACTTTTTGTTGCGTGGTTTATTCACAAAACGGGCTATCGCATTTATTCAAACAGTGGCTACTTTTGGTGAATGAATACAAAAACAAACTTAAAAGTAGTGCACAATTATTAAATAATAGATGTTTGCCTAGTGTCGGAAGGTCCACAATGTTTGAAAATAAATCCAGTTTAGCAGTTATCAAATTAAATCCATTAGCGGCGCTAGTGTGCCTTACCCTTTGCCTTAAGTATGATACTTTTGTGCTAAAACGTTTTCATTGCATATTTTATGAACGAGGTAATAAAAAGAGGTCGTATGTATAAGTACTATATGGAAACTACGTTAATACTATTCCAAGCAGCATTGACCTTATTATGAATCGATCTTTGCGGTAGGTCGTCGGATTCGTGCAGTCGGTCGTCGCGTGACTAGCACCTCGCTCATAGGGCGTCACATTAACCAACTTTCAAGGAGATTACAAAATTATGCTGAAGAAGGCTCGCACCGCACTTTCATAGCTAAATATATACATTTACTAATAGGTAATTTCACGGACGAACTTCCAACTTTATGTCAATAAAATGCTACGAAAACCTCTATCGAAATTATTCCATAGGAAGTTTTTCGTAGCGTAGCTTAGCTTAGCTAGACAAAGTAGGCATGATAAATATAATCTATGCCCGTCTTTTCTTATTTTTGGAATACATTGTTAATATGTTCATAACTTTAACGTAACCAGTGCTTGAAATAACCAATGATTGACAGTTTTTTCCTTTAATTATTAGGAATACCTTTATATAAATATTTTTTCTCTTTTGATGGCAATAACAAATAATGGATGGTGATAATTACAATAATTTAATTTACTTGTTTTATATGAATGTATAAAAATTAGCATGGAATATTAATTTGCAGCTCATGTTTAAGCACATTAATGTTTGTAACCTTTACTTTAGCAATAATTAATTCAGACTACCTGCTTTCTAGTCATCCAGTAAAGTTTCAGTGAAATTATCTCACTATTTATCTCATTAATAATCTATATTATTTTTGGCATCGAAAGCTAGTGTCGTACACTGGGTTTACTGTGTTGGACCCTGGTGCCACTATTATACTTAATACTAGTGGCCGCCTGCAGTTTCACCCGCGTGGTTCCCATTCTCGTGGGAATATCGGGATAAAAAGTATCCTATGTGTTAATCCAGGTTATAAACTATCTGTGTGCCGAATTTTCTCCAAATCCATCCATCCATCCAACAAATATACACACATACACACAAACTTTCGCATTTAGGTATAATATTAGTGTGATAGTATGATGTCGTGCCACTATTATAACTAGTGGTCGCCCAGTGGCCGAAATTCGACCGTAATTTTATTAAGGCTGCACGAATTGTATCCTAAGCAATGAAAAATTAAAAAAAGATAGAATGTGAGTTTGGATTGGCATTGACAGATTTCGGCCGCTCCTCTTCCATTTTTGAAAAGAGTATTTAAGCGTGTGTGTCAAATACATGGTAGTGTGTGTGTAATGTTTGTTTTATTGATTTAATCTATTTTTGTGCATACATTTAAAAAAATATTAACATTTTGTAATCCTTCTCTATATAAACTATAAGTGTGCGAAATTTCATACTCCTGCGTCCGCGAAATTTTCGTAAAAAGGGGTACAAAGTTTTTGCTTCACGTATTAATATATAGATATGTCGTTTAGGCATAACTTTTTCTATTGTTTTGAAATAAATTCTATGTTCAAAATTCAAAATGAAATGTCTTTGTTCTTTATTGTTCCATCATTTCCACGGTATTGTCAACAACACGCCTGGTAATTACGTAACAGCAATATGCCTCGCTGCCAACATCGACTGTGAATGCTCAAAGGCGGTCGCCGTAAATACGTGGATCGTTTGTTATTAAACGGAAATATAGTGAGTGGCACAGACCTATGTTTGGTCTGTGGTAAGTGGTGTAATTAAAATTGCAGCCACAGAAATGTGAATTTGTATGCAACGTTTTTGAGAGTGCATTCTAAGCTCGGTTTTCAATTCAAACTGTACAGTTTTTGGGAAAATATTTTAAATATTTAAAAAATATTAGAAATTAGATATTAAAATCGTTTTATTACCTTTGCTCTGAGTCGGCAGATTCAAAAAGTACATTTTGGATATTTAATTTTTTTATTACGATTTAAAGTTTTATTTATCATCATCATCATCATCATCATCATCATCATCATCATCATCATCATCATCTCAGCCAAAAGACGTCCACTGCTGGACAAAGGTCTCCCCCAAGGATCTCCACAACGACCGGTTGGGTGCTGCTCGCATCCAGTGGCTTCCCGCGACCTTTACCAGAGGCCTGCCCAAACTGTGCTTTCAGGTACGCGGTCGCCACTCAAGAAATGTTCCGCCATCAGTCCTGCGAACGAATGTGCCTTTCCCACTGCCACTTGAGCTTAGCAACACTTCGGGCTATGTCGGTAACCTTTGTTTTACTGCGGATCTCCTCATTTCTGATTCGATCACGCAGAGAAACCCCGACCATAGCCCTATCAATTGCTCTTTGAGTGACCTTGAGCCTTATAAAGTTTTATTGGTTGGTAAATATCAATCAATGCGATACCTAATCTAATCACCCACTACTGAGTATAAGCCTCCTCTTTTTCACACCATTTTTCCTGCCTTGTACCAGCCTTCCAAAAAGTCTTACTATGCCGTCCACCGATCGAGCTGGAAGTCGGCCTGCTATTAATCGTATGATATGAACCACATTAAAATGCGATTTACTCTTTAGTTCTTTTAGTTTAGACTCATGTAGGAGCTCGATCTGCCCGATCCGATCCGAACCCTTCGGAGAATCTAGTAGGGCACGGGGACGCGCACTAGTGCGCGATGCCGTTCCCTCTAGAATACCTCCGAAGGTGATTCGTTTCACACGGCTTGAGGGACCCTTTACGTTCCTCGCCGCCCCCAAAAAAGCCCGGTGAAGCTGAAAATGAATGCTGTCTGAGGCAATCAGCAATCTCTCTCCAAAAAAAAGCCCGGTCTGCGAGTGCTGAGGTTAAGCAACTTTCGCAAAGGCTGGTCATCGGATGGGTGAACAAAAATTTATCATCTCGAGCTCCTCCGTGCTTCGAAAGGCACGTAAAGCCGTTGGTCCCGGCTGCATTAGCAGTCGTTAACAACCACCAATCCGCACTGGGCCCGCGTGGTGGTTTATGGCCCGTTCTCCCTATCCATCCATAGGGAAGGCCCGTGCCCCAGCAGTGGGAACATAAAATGAGCTGATGATGATGATGATGATGATGAGACTCATAGGTGCATGATATATGCAAGTTTGTTTTAAACCTTACCAGCTGTATGTAGGTATTGTAGACACGATAATCTTAGGACAAATGGATATTACCAATGCTAGGTGACGTTCCCACAATACGCTTACCATTAGAATATCTTAGTATCGCTCGGATACATAATAGATAAATTCAGTATATAGGTGCTTAATTTGGATTGCGAATGTCACAGATACACTGGATGCGTGTAGTTTATTATAACTACATACTGCTTACAATTAACGTATCTATTAAGTGAATTGGTTACTGACTAGAACTTAAAAAGCTACATGTTATATTTGCAACAGAAACATGAAGGCAGCTACATTAATGTCGTAATACATTTAGGCTAAACAGTTTTGATTTAGATAACTGTATACATCATTAAAAGTACTGTAGGCTATATAAGTATAAACCATTTGTTATACTCGTAGGGTCTTACAAATAAATAAAGAATAAGGTCCAAATAGTTATTCCGTGTTTTGTCTCTTTTACTCTAATTTGAAATGACGTTTACATGACAGGAATAAAACATGGAATAACTATTCGGCTCTTTTTCTTTGTTTATTTGTAAGGCACGTAATGTAATCGGTCAGTATAAAACTGAGAGATTGGAATTTCAGTGACTAAGAGTGACTAAGACTGAGTGAGAGGTCTGAGGGAATTAGATCGAAAGTTTAATGTGTATGCTAAGTAACACCAACAGTTAGTTTTCCGTATTTCGAACACAATATTTTATTTATACTGACTTACTTAAAACGTAGTACTCGGTACTCGTAGTACGGTAATAACTTCCAACCTATTGATCCTTTTGTTTATACGAACGCAAATAAAAGAAATAGGTTAAATAGAGATTCTTTTAAAGATAAAACTTCAAATATAAAGGTATGAATAGACTATTATATACTTACGTTTTAATACATTTTAACTCCTTCAGTGTTCATACTAGTAGTGTGAGTCTGGAAAATATTTATTTTTATTTTTCTATACTGCAACCGCTCTTTACTAATCCTAAATTATTACTAATCGAATAATAAAATAAGTCTTTTGGTCGATTTAAAATCAAATATATAAAAATTAAATACTCTTTTAAGTACTCTGTTATTCTGAAGTTTATTTAGATTAAATACTTTTAAACTATGTGAAATACTTCCATCGTGGTAGATATATCCGGAGAACTCCCTCATGTTTTTTCAAAAATCCAAGAAAGCGTTCTTTTTAAAACCTAAAAAGCTACAAAGTAGCGCTTACAAGCCAGCAAGCGTATAAGGCGGTATGCTATGCTTGTTTATACAGCCTTTTGGCAGGAATCCCATATGAATAATTCAGTCCTTTTTCATGCTGCTCCAAATTCCCTTAGACTTGATAGGAATCAAAAGATGTTATAAATAGGATTTTCATAAGTATTTTTCTTGGCAAAATATCTCGTCAGTATATTATTTTGTTAGTAGAGTGCTTTTACCGAAGCTTACGACGTAGAATAATGTGTAAGTTAATTTTAATGGAAACCACAAAAACTCGACACTGACAAAAATGCGTCAGTAACTTTCTCTCGAATCATTGTGGAGTGACAACGGGGCTTATTAAAACGCTTTTGAAGAAAGGTCATACATAACCACAGAGTATGTACCTATTGGGCGAGAAGTCTACAAGTGCTGAGTCATGACACAAGTGAGTTCGTCGCCCCCGAGACAAAGAATAACAAAACGACTGAGCGCGGGGGTGGTTAGGCAATAAATCAAGGATACGTCATAAATACTACTCTCCCTGCGGAGGGATGCGGTTAGAGAGGTGACGAGCAGTCTCTAAGAAATGTCGATGTCTATGCAAATATTGCCTTGACTAACGTTACCGATGATTGCAAGTTGAAAGAGTTCGTCATATCGTTATTTATCGTCAGGTTAGCTCGTTCAGAAGCTCGATGGCGCAGTGGTTAACGCGCCCGGTCTACAATTGCCAAAGGACGGTCATCGGATGGATATCCAAAAATTTACCATATGTAGCTCCTCCGTGCTTCGGAAGGCACGTTAAGCACGTTAAGTTGGTCTTGACTGCATAAGCAGTCGTTAACAACCACCAATCCGCTCTGGGCCCGCGTGGTGGTGTGTGGCCCATTCTCCCTATCCATCTTTAGGGAAGTCTCGTGCCCCAGCAGTGGGAACATATAATGAGCTGGTGATGAAGTTATATCGTTGAGTGCGCTATGTATGTTAAGTTCGCGTGCAAGTTTCTCGATTTGATGCTGCAACATAAATGTCAAATAAGAATTTTTTTTTTTTAAATAGGCACTGATTTTTCAATTTTTTTTCTCAAAATGAGAAAAAGTACAACCAATTATCCAAAAGTTCTATTGATAATTCAAACGATTACTCAAAAGTATTTACTCAGGACTAAGTTTAATGACTATTTAATTTTGACAACTTCAACGCGTACATTGAAAAAAGTAACTGCAGATTTGCCTAAAAATTTCGATAAGGTTATCGATATCTTAAACACTACAACAGCTTTCGGGACCCTCAAGAAGTGTCGCATTTTCCAAATCATAACGTACTCTCTAATGCAGTCTTAGAAATGTACTTTTTAGGGAGGTACGTATTCGCTTATGGGCCGTGCGGTATGTCGGCTATTCACGACTGTGCGCAATTAAGTTTAGAAGTCGTATTTTCTAATAAAGTCATCAGGCTGGGGGAGCGGCAATTCATTTAGATTGTGCATTGATTCGTGTGTCTTGTGAGTTGGCCGATTTGTTAACGTGATTACGAAGTTTATGTTAGGGAAATTGGTTGCGATAACTTTGTACCCCAGTACGAAGAGAATACTTTAGACATAAATAGATACCTACTTCTAAAATTTATTGGTTTCAAATGTATTTCAATGTAGATAATATTTTATTTTGTAAACAAGAAAACTAAATATTTTAACATATTATTACACTATATTTTATAAACATTAAATTCAGCCTACACTTAATTTTTTTTAAAAGAAAACAAAAGTTTGTTTTTATTTTAGGATATTTATTTGTAGGATAATGTAACCAGTGTTCGACACTTTATCTCCAGTGTTCCACACAATTTTCATCGCCTTAAAATAACATAGATTTTCTTTGAAATTTTACGAAATGACAGCTGGGAAGTAGGTTGTCTTTTTTTATAGATAGCTCGGCAAATGACTCCATCCCCCTGATGTTAAGAGAAAATGGAGTCCAGATGCGAAGATAACTGGTGCAGCGTGAAAACAAACGTAGCATCAGTTAACCTCACTCTGCCGGCCCACACGGTGCTTCTTCACGCCTCTTTTAATGGGCTTCATATTATAGGAAGGAGAGTAGACTATTCCATCTTTTGGAGGTGCGACAAAGAAACGAGTCACCAAATTTTTTTGTGCGCGATGGGATATTAGAGACAGTGAAGCGGTGACTCCGAAGAGCAACACGTGTACTCTTACTCTGTATTTGTTGTTGAAGACTAAAATCAGTTTCTTATTACTATTTTTAATGAAAAAAAAAAAAAAAATGTCGATTAATGGTTCCTGTCGAACACTGGAGCCACTACCCTAAGTAGTTGTTTTAATAAGTAGCACATAAGTATGACTATTATTTTTATCGATGGTATACAAAACATAGTTACAAAAGCTATTAACTTGACTCTCGTATGTAACCGCCTCTGTAGTTCAGAGGTCATAGTTTTGCTTCCTGGTACAAGTTGTGCTCAGCTTGGTTGGTGGAATTATTTGTGGCTTATTTCAAGTTCACCTGGTAAGTTACTGATCTTACTTCGTCATAACAAAATTTCTAACAGCACTTTCGTTTTCCGAGAGCTATAAGTACTTTCAGGGTGAACTTACATTAGCAAGATGAAGACAAAGATTTTTGACATTGTTTTATAAACTCAAACTATTTCACTACGCAAAATACCAATGCTATCTGAAACATGTATAATAACAAACTGTGAAATAACAGTAAGTGTTAACACTGATAACGAATACCAAAAATCTGCAAATTCATTTTAAAATCCAATCTGAATTTCATCATTATCGGAATAACGTATATATTTTTCTCAATGACACATCACTTTTTCGTTTATTACGGGCTGGCACGTATCCGCGTTACCGTCATCACGTTCAAATTTCATGCATGATCAACGCAGCGTATTGCTTTATTTAGAGTTTGCTAACAGCATTCGCCCACCTTAACGATATCGGTCGTCCCAGATATGCTCATTGGGCCGTTGCTAATCCGCTGGGACAAGGTTGGGGTGCAAAAATCCGACCCTCAGAGCGGAGCTGTCATGGAGACCGAGCGGCGAGCATATCCGTTGACTATATACGAACTGGCGGAGTAGGGAAAAATGGAAGATTGAAGTTTGGTTGGAATACATTTGTTTAGTGTACTTAGGTATATATAGCCTTAAGCTTAGATATACATAGTAATGAATTATAGTAATGAAACTGATTTGTGAGTAACAGTTATGAGTTATAGCATGTTATAGTAATGAGATTTTTTATTGTATTAATAGAAAAGTTTCCGCAGCCATCGCTATTCATAGAACCGTTAAAATCTTTAAAGGAGGTGTAAGAGTTATGTATAGAAAATAAAATTTTCAGTATGCTGAAATGCTGTCTGCTGTTGTTAGTGTAACTCTAATATAATAAAAAATTAAGATATATAACGATATATTTAGTTGCAGGCAATGTTTGTCGTTCAGCATGACATTACATAGAATGCTTTCCGTCTATTTTCGGTAATCCTTCTCCTGATAGGTGTTAACGACTGCCCTCTCAAAGGCGAGACAATGTATCCTTATAACTTCGTTTTCGCTCTGTCTATTGTTTTTCTCCACTATCAGTTGTCAATCTCCGTTACTACTCCGGCACCCCCGTTATTCGATTCAAGTCCATTATGGTGGCCCGGAGTAACGACGGTAATGGAGAGGTCGGGCCATTAACGTCTCTGGATTCGAAGTAAATGTTATCTTGACATAGAAAGCAATCAAGGACATATATTTAGAGCTAACTTCCATCTTTATTACTTTGAACAGGATTAGAGAGTTACATAGTTATATGTCTAAAAAGCTTTGAATGTGGAGTGGACAGAATGTTTGTTATAAAAATAACTTTAAAAATTTATTTGTGAAATAAATTAAGATCAAATTAAAATCCGTGCTTCGGAAGGCATGTTAAGCCGTTGGTCCCGGTTGTTGTCGTAAGATAGCAGTCGTTAAAACCCACCAAACCGCATTGAGACAGCGTGGTGGGTTATGGCCCAATATCCCCACGTGCTATTGTTCACGTGTGAGGCCTGTGCCCAGCAGTGGAACTTTTATAGGCTGATGATGATGATAATGATGAAATTAAGAAAAAAGTAAGATATTTTATTAAAACTAACATTAACATATTATATTATTATTGATGAAGAAATCTATTACAGCCATATAAAACATAATAATAATAATATTTTAAGCTTAAAATCGATACAGGTATTGAGCGAAAATGGGAGAAGTAAACGGATATACTATACTCGTATACTTACAGGGACTGGAAATCGCGACCTTTCACCACTTGAGCAACTGCTCTTTCAGATGCGTTGATTCCAACTAAGGGAAGTTTATTTTCGATATTAATATAGAATTTTAAATCATCATTATCATCATCATGAACTTCACGGAGAAAAAAATAACAATTCAAAAGTATTTAATATAGTATGTAGATGGTAAATGTATATGGTAAACCTATATTTCCATTGAACAATTTTCAACACGAGTATTTCCTATAACAATTCTTTGTGTAAATAAAAACATTCTTTGATATAATTATTCCTTTCATCAAAAGAAAAGTCTTTATAAAATCGATAGGAGCTACATTGTCATTAAAATGGAAATATACTTCGCGGCACACGGCACCAGTGATAGACAGGAGCCAGTAATCGACATTTATGTCCTTTAATCATTAAAAATATGGTCAGCAACTGATTTTAGTCTTTAGCGACAGTTGAATACAGACCACGTAATTCCTTTGTCATCCCGTAAAAAAAATCTATAAAATGTTCAAATAACTTTTAACGCAAATTTTGTTGCGAACAAATTACAAAAACACAAATGTTGAAAAAATGTCCACGAGCAGGATTTGAACCTGCATCCTTCTGACATACCGGGTCAGGTGCTCTTCCAATTGAGCTATCGTGGTTCTAACCAGCCCGCCGAAATTATTCAACACTTTTTATTTTGAAAGCCAAAGGCGCCCATTCAATGTCAACATCTACCGTCACTAACATCCGATCATAATATTTCCTGCTCGTGGAAATTTTTTCAACATTTGTTTTTATATTTTTGTAAAAAAATCTATGTTATTTTTTGGTGACAAAAACTGTGTCGAATAATGGTGCCACTACCATATATATTATTCCGAGAAGCATTTGTGCTTATATAGTTGTGCTTGTCAAATACTTACTTTAACTAGCGGCCGCCCGCAATTTCACCCGCGTGATTCCCGTTTCCGTGGGAATATCGGGATAAAAAGTATCCTATGTGTTAATCCAGGTTATACACTATCTGTATGCCGAATTTCATCCAAATCCATCCATCCGTTGCAGCGTGAAGAAGCAACAAATATACACACACACACAACTTTCGCATTTATGATATTAGTGTGATTCAATGTAAGTTACGTGAGAGCCAATATGTTTTGTATACTTGTGTTACTTTGGTTAAACAAAAATGTTTATTATTTTGTCATTGATTATTTTGTTGTTTTGTCAAAACAAATAATTGATTGTTTCCATTTTGACTTTACCGACTAGCCTGTAAATCGTACCCAGTACCAGGTAATAATAATAAAATATTCAGGCGGCATTTGAACATGGCGGTGGCAAGGATTCTCAACGTCAGCTCGTGTGTCAACTTGATTCCGTCATAATTTCTGAGGGAAATTTAAGATGCAAATGGAAATGTGGAATAAGGGATTTAGTTGAAATTCCCTAAGAAACGAGTAGAGTCAAATGAAAGAAAAGATTTCTGCATATTTACATTTCAGAACGGGATTGCTGTTTGTCTTATGATTACTTGGAGGTCCTTACCTTCTATACAATCTGTAAAAAAAAATAAGCAATAATATTTAAGGGTGCGTACTAATACCCTGTAAAGACTTCACTGCTTAAATATTAAGTGTAATGTTTTCATTTGTACAACCCTATTTTGTTATTGATTGACAAGCGTAAGCGCAGTAAACAGGGAATCATCGATTTGCCAAATTTGTGTTATTAATCTATGAAACAGAGATTATTGCCCCGTATAAACAAAAATATGAGCTCCTTTTTGTCTAAAAAATATAAATTTCTCAGCTACCTATTACTTGTGAAAAAAACAGTTATCACCAAAAATGTATCATGTAAATGTGTAGTGCTATTTAGAGAATCGTGCGCGGGAATATCACTGCTGTTATCAAGCCTTCACACAACAAACAACAGTATACATGTTTGTGTCGATGGAGCTCGATGACGCAGTGGTTAACGCGCCCGGTCTGCGAGTGCTGAGGTTAAGCAACTTTGGCAAAGGCCGGTCATCGGATGGATGACCAAAAAGTTATCATCTCGAGCTCCTCCGTGCTTCGGAAGGTACGTAAGGCCGTTGGTCCCGGCTGCATTAGCAGTCGTTAACAACCACCAACCCGCACTGGGCCCGCGTGGTGGTTAAGGGCTCGTTCTCTCTATCCATCCATAGGGAAGGCTTGTGCCCCAGCAGTGGGGACATAAAATGAACTGATGACATGACCCACGCAGACCAGCGGGATGGTAAATATTATCCACTTAACTTACCTTCGTAAATTTTGGTCACCCATCCTGTGTCCAAGTATTGCAGAAAGTTGTTCAACTAGAGAGATCGCAGCTCGAACGCCCAAGCTTCTGCTCCATCTGGCTACTGTCCTTTCTATTTATATCTACTGATATGTTAAAGGAAAGAAAAAGGCTTTGTTTAAAACTGAACGCGAACGAAAAATGTTCGTGAAAAGTGCTAGAGATGATATTCATTCAATTAGTCTGGAAACCTTTCTGGAGCTATATTTGTTCCTTTATCGGCTTACCGATCAAGTCCTCAATACTGAAAGATCCTAATGCATTGAGAGAAGAGCATGCGGAAGGATCCGATACATCCGGGATAATGAATGAATAAATCCTTCGTGCACGATGGTATTTAGCGTAAAACAAAAATGATTCCTATTTGTGCTTTATTTTTGGTGTATAAAAAATAAATTTTTTGTACTATGCAGACATAAAATTGCCTTTGTTATTATAAAAAAATAAGCATGATCAGCACTATATATTACCAATTTGCAATATGTGTAAAATAAAAAGTGTGACGATAGGCTTTGCTTCGACTGGTATTAAACCTAAAATTAAAACAGCCAATGTCTCGGTGGCTCAGTGGCAAGAGCTATCGTCTGGATTACAAAAGATCGTGATTTTGTGGTCACTTGAAGATTTTTTAAAGTTGTTATTTTCAGTCGCGATATTAATTAACTATTGAAGTGTCGGTAGCTGAACGGATAGATACTCGAGTTGAACGCTAGAAATCGTAGTTCAATTCCCATACCATAAAAAGGCATATTTTGCTTACAAGGTGGATTTCTAGTTTAATAACAGTGTTATTAATAGCGCATTACTTAATAATGATTTAAAAAACCCTCTGAATGCAAAAATAAAATATAAAAAAAAAACGAGCGAGTCTTACAGTAGTCGCATATGAAGTGTAACATCTCACCTTAGTAATAAGCAATTTTAACATTATTTTCTGAAAAAATGGGTCAGGTAAGTATTACATATAAAATAAATGCAGTAAATACTCATTTAAAGACATTTGACATATCAAAATGACCTTTGATAGTCAAATGACACATATGTCACATTTAATAATAATATGTCATGTTCATAATATCGATTTTAAATTTACAAATTCCCCGAGTTCCTGTTACACTGTTACACATACTTCCGTCCCATTTCACGAAATCACTCCCACAAATTGCTTAAATAGAAAGCGAGCGGAAAGATGTTACGCATCAAAAATAAAATAACTGTGTATATTTGCTGAGGTCAACAGTTAAGCGTCTAGTGAAGCCTACACGATGAAGGGCGAATAAGCTTATCGATTATTTGCGTTGCCTAATAGAGCGCAGACCACTGCTATACGGGGAGTGTATTAATTTATTTGCGCAGTCAAAACAAGGGCTCTGCACCCCTTTCAATTAAAATCATCTGAATATAGCTTTTTACTTTGTATTCGACGAGAAGGATTTGGAAAAGTTGCGGCAACACATGACAAAGTGAATGGACGTCGATTTCCGATAGGGAATGGTGTAATTGAATAAGTTCGACCGGGCCCGGTGGGATTGTTTTCGAGTTGCCGTTTGGGGCCCAATGCATATTGTATATCCTATGGAAAATGGAAACGTTTTAATTGATTACAGGGTCGTGTACAAGCATCAAAGGATTAGGACAATCCTAATACAATGGATCGAGAAAGCGAGTAAAATATAGACATAATTTTTTCTTATAAATCAATTCTGAATGCGGTCAAGTTGCGATAAAGATTGCTAAGTTATTTTATTCAATGTATTGTCACGAGATGGGTTTCTTATTTGAGATGGCGGCTTCCGTGTTATCGCAAGTTAAGTAACTTTTACAATGCTGTGTCACAGGATTGGTGACTCAGTCAATAATACCTCCAGCTCCTCCGTACTACGGAAAGTTCATTAAGCCGTTGGTACCGGTTGTTATTGTAAGATGACAGTCATCAAACTTTTTCTATTCGTTTTACGAAGCGTTTGATGATCTCAAACCCGGACAGTGTGTGGTCACCAACCCGCAGTTGGCAAGAGTTGTGATTAAGATTAACCCATCGATTATAGCGATCACCTGATTTTAATTTTGGAGGCCTTTCACCCAGCAGTAAACTGTATTTACAGTTACTGCCAGAAATCCAGCCAGAAAATTAAATAATGTTTGAGAAACATACGCAATTCGTATTACCAGCAAATCTAGTTTTTCGTTTCACAATTAACTAAATAAATATACTTTGACAATTAAAGCTAGGCCGAATTAGAACACGGACGCAAAGTGAACATTCGGGGAAGTGTTGGAATACCTTGAATAGCTGGAAATTCCGCAGGAGCCGACAGCGATGGCCTCATTAAGGACATACTAATTAGAAATAGATACTGCACGACGTTGGAGTTCCGACGGTACAGGTAACGGGGGATTTAATGACGTGAAGAGGGTAATGACACCAGTATTCGACATGAACCAGTTATTGACATTTTTTTCTTTAATCATTAAAAATAAGAATCAACCACTGATTTTAACCTTTCACAACAATTTCATATAGACCACCTGCTTTCCTAGCTGTCATCTCTTAAAAATTCAGTGAAAATCAATGTTTGCTTTTTAGCGACGAAAATTGTATCAAAGTGTCGACCACTGATGCCACTGACTACACTAGGTATCATCATCATCGTCATTCATCATCAGCTCATTTTATGTCCCCACTGCTGGGGCACAAGCCTTCTCTATGGATGGATAGGGAGAACGGGCCATTAACCACCACGCGGGCCCAGTGCGGATTGGCGGTTGTTAACGACTGCTAATGCAGCCGGGACCAACGGCTTTACGTGCCTTTCGAAGCACGAAGGAGCTTGAGATGATACATTTTTGGTCACCCATCCGATGACCGGCCTTTGCGAAAGTTGCTTAACCTCAACACTTGCAGACCGGGCGCGTTAACCACTGCACCATCGAGCTCCTCGATGAGAGATAAGAGCACACACTAGGTATGTCTTTGCGTTATAAAAGTTTGGGAGACGCTAAATATTGTTGCTATAGATAGTTTTTTTGAAATTGGCATAAAACAGTCGAACGAAACGAAACGCCATAAAAATGTAGTATTCTATATTTTAAACAAAGTTTTAAAACGGGGATAAACGTAAACTATTTACTTACAAAAGCATCATAGGCAATCCCTAATATATACAAGTTATATAAAAAGGTAAAATTTTAAGTTTGGATGTAGGAGGTTTCTCCAAAACCTACTCGTCCGATTTCAAAAATTCTTTCACCAATATTTTGAATGGAACTTTAGGGAGGACATAGGCTATATTAAATATTTGATAATAATAGTTTCGAAAAATATGAAGGCGCCGGCAAAGTGTTTGTGGTACCTTTATGAAATAGTATTCATAATAAAACTTGATAAATGCCACTAGAAGCAGTAATATTACGATTTAAAAAATGCAGTTTAAAATTTTCAATTGCAGTTTTGTGTGCCATGTATTTCCGCAAAGTAACGCCTGATTCTATTCAATAATTTTACAAATGTATAAATAAACTGTTGTAAAAAATAGTTTTTCGAGTAACTTAGTCTATTGTATGTTAATTAAGAAAGACCGAGTCTCCTACTACAGTAGTTTCTTATTTAGAAGGCGAACTCCATCAATTGTTATATGAAAAACAATATTGAGTTGCAAAAATATTATATTAAAGAAATATTTAGTTAGCTTAAACTAAATAGTTGTTGGTATTTATCATCAACAACAAGAAACATCAATTTCAAGTTGGCGATTAAACCGAAAACGGTTGGTGGTTCAATAAGGAAGCACGGTGTAACTAAAATTGACTTTCGAAGCGCTTCACAATATCCGAAACAAATAGACATACCGGAAATTAAAAGATTGTACATCGAAATATCGGATACGATACGAAAGCTTCGATTAGTGTTAAAGACTATGTGACTCATGTGAGACGGTATCAAATTGTACTCGCCCATATAGTTTAAAGCGTAATTTATATGGTTTCACAGTAAGTTATAATTTAATGTACTATATTCGTTGTAGCTTTCACCAATTTTACTCATATTATGCGGAGCAGTTAAGTATAATTCATATGTCACGATCTTTAAGGCGAAGGGTAAGGCACACTAGCGCCGCTAATGGATTTAATTGATAACTGCTAAACTGAATTTTTTTTCAAACATTGCGGACCTTCCGACACTAGGCAAATATCTATTATTTATAATTGTGCACTACTATTAGGTTTGTTTTTGTATTAATTCGCTAACACCAAAAGTGGCCATTGTTAGTGAATAAATGCGATAGCCCGTTTTGTGAATAAACCACGCAACAAAAGGTAGTGCACAATTATTAAATAATAACTATGGATGCTTTCCTGTTATCGGAGACGGTACGCAATGTTTAAAAAAGATCTGGTTCGTTAGTAATTGTCAAATTATCAATTGGTGGCGCTAGTTGTCTTACCCTTCACCTTAAGTGTTTACTTCAGAGTAAGCCAAGACTGATTTACTTTTTTATTAATGCTGCTACAGAACCTTATCTCAGCATCTGTTCAAAATTCTCTGTATAAACCTAGAAAGGCCATTTAGGTCAGCTTTACACGAGGATCATGTGCAAAGTAGCATGATTTATAGCCACAGGAAAGAGTGCAAGGTGGCTGTTGGGAGGCACCCATTATGTAGTCCAAGGGATAGTGTACTGTGTATGTTATGTAGTTGGTAGTGTGAGAAAATGTTACTAATAACTATTTAGTTCACACTTATATAGTTGAGTCGTAATGGTGTTCCGCCCTAAACCTGTTGGGTTGGCTACCACCACCATACTTATCCTTCAAGCAGCAATGCCCCAAAGAATTCAAACTATGGAGTAAAGCTTAAACCAGGTATGTTGATGTTTAACGTGGTGAGGTTCTGTCGAGAATCCCATCCCTCATGGCGGAGGATATAATTCAGATTCACTGAAATAAATAAAAACTTATATATTTAAGCGTGGAAACGGTTGCCTATTTTCATTAGATAAACACAAAGTTTAGGTGTTTAGCTGATTTCTGTTTATTTAGTTTCTGTTCTTCTGTTAATTTATTTAGTTACTTTTGTACCTATTTATAAAATACATTAATTAAGAAACTACAGTGTTGGTAGAATCGTAGACTTACTTAAGTAAACTTTACTTAGCTAGTAATAAAAAAAGTGTAAGCAACGAAGTATTTATAGCCCAGCGACTTCTTTGTATATGTGTCCTTCACGAATAAAACTAAAAAATCATCTAGTTTATTCTAATTTGTTAAAAAAAAATGTTTGTGATAATGACTCATATAATAAGGTATAATAAGTCCCTTAGTAAAATAGCTCTACATTATTTTACTTCAGAATTTTTTGTTTGACGTTTTGTAAACTAGTATTTTTGTTGAGTATTCTTGAAGCAGCATTGATTGCCCAATTCAATCCGAACCCTACGGAGAATCTAGTAGGGCACGGGAACACGCACTAGTGCGTGATGCTGTTCCCTCTAGAAAACCTCCGAAGATGATTCGTTTCACACGGCTTGAGGAACCCTTTAAGTTTGTAGCCACCCCCAAAAAAGCCTGGTGAAGCTGAAAATGCCGTCTGAGGCAATCTGCAAAATCTCTCTAAAGCTATCATTATTTTGGACTGCATCGGCTGCTTACCATCAGGCAGGATGTGGTCACTATGACGTGTCAATATAAAAAAAAGCAATGGTTGCTATCTCTTGGCCTGTGTAGTCGTTTCGCACCACGATATCGTAGGGAATATAAATTATTCAAGCTGTCTGTGTAATCATTCACATGTGTGTCAATACGAAGGTGATAGAGTGTTTTATAATGTAAATTGTTACTGTATGTACTTTCAACAGTTTAACTTTAAAGTCGTCAGTCAGAAATTAGATAGTCTGTTGTTGAAGATTTTACTAGGAACTAGGTGGACTTAACATATCAACCAAACCGAATGAAATGACATGAGTTCCTAGCTGTAAATCGAACCCGGGACCTTTATGGGTTTTAAGACGGCGCTTTTTCTAAGTCACATGCACCGGCGATTATATCAATAAATTATATTTATTACAGTTGAATAATCACGTTTAATTGTTTACTAATTAATTTATTATCTACCTAATTACATTTCTAATTAATTTGCTAATTTGATGATTCGTTAACTCTCCTAGATTACTACCTAGCTTTCTCCCGCGACTTTGCTTGGATGAAAAACCTATTTGAGTGTCGTGTACTCTCAAAGCATTGATTTGAGTGAATCCCCGATAAGGAAACTAATATGAGAAGATAGATAATATGGATAAAAGTGAATTTTTTATGTATTTGAAGGTTTACACTTTAATTTTGTACTGTCCAATCAAAGGGTTTTAAAATTAGTCTTACCTGTATAGTAATTAACAGGCATGAAGATGTAGATACCTTTATGGTAAAATATGGTAACAGCACGGAGATTCGGAGATGACACATCAAAAACACAAAACAAAAGAAAAGTATAAAAAATATTAAAAAGGTAATTCTAAGGAGATCGTAAATTCGTAACGCCAGACAGTCTTAAATAACTGGAGTAGATGACTTCTTGGCAGGAAAGTGAAGAGTCATGTCTGCGGTTTTGTTTTATTTTCTAAAATTTGTGTTAAGTCAAATATTAATGTGAAATATGTAATGGTGGATTATTAACCGTTAAGTGTTCGTGAGTGTGTATGAGTGTTGGCAAATTAAACACAACAGTGTAATGTCCCTTTTCAAATTATCTCAAGAAATCCGCCCGAGGACTTAGTAAAGCCCCACATCTTTACTGAGATACTCGAGGGGTTGGGGGGGTATATCATTTCTCACTTCTCATTTCTATTATCATTCATCATCATCATACAGGAAGGAAATATTGTTTATTTATATATTACTTGTAAGAAAAATTACTTTGACACTGGGTAAATGTGCTAATCGCACGAAACCATCAACTAAAGGAATAAAAAACTGGAGTAGACTCGTATCGGTTTTAATCATCATCATCATTTAATGCCATTTTCATACTGAAGTTTGGAGAGTATCGACATGACAGACAAGACTAGTATTTTTTTCAATATTAAAAAAGGCATCCGATTTTAGTTTTTAGCAACAATTTAAAACAAACAACTGCTTTCTAGTTGTCATTAAAAAAAAACAATGAAATTCAATATTATTTTTTGGTAACGAAAATTGTGTCTTTATGTGTTGAACACTGGCGACACTACCCTGACTGATATTTTAAAATACACGTTGACACTTACACATTAATTACTAAGTTAGGTTAACCTGCCACATATTAGACACTTGCGAAAATATTGAGTTAACATAATGTATGGAATGTCACTATTTCAACATACATAATTATAATTATTTTATTTCAATAAGTACTTAGCAACTCATAAAACAAACACCAACTGCTTCCATTTAACATGAATTTTACCTAAATTCAAAACTAGTAAAGGGATAAATAATGTGATATAAGTCGTTTTAATATAAGTGTTGGCAGCAGGTCACATATAATAAAATGTTAAAACCTTTGTTTATCCCTTTACGGGCGGACTACCAGGCGTATTTCATGCGACCTGCGCGCTACCACGGTAATAGTATCTAACAGTAGTGTAACTCGGCCCTATCTTTGAAATAAATGCCTACAGCCGCGCGGTACGTAAACACGCAATAGGGCTGCCCACCTACACAGTACCTATTTTAATTACATCTGCCTACTTTGATTGAGTGAATGTATTTTGTGATAGAGGAGCTCGCAGTGGCTAACGCGCCCGGTCTGTGAGGTTAAGCAACTTTCGCAAAGGCCGGTCATCGGATGGGTGACCAAAACTTTATCATCACGAGCTCCGTTCTCCTTATCCATCCATAGGGAAGGCTCGTGCCTCAGCAGTGGGGACATATAAATGAGCTGATAATGATAATAATGATAATGATGATTTTGTGATTGTATTATTATATTTTTTATTTAAACAAATAAAATATGTTGTGAATGAAATAGGAAGTGTTCAATAAAAATGCATGTTGTTTTTTTTTATTTTTAATTAAAAAACTATGCTTATGATATGTTTGATTTAGGACTTAATAATAAATCAGCCTTATAAATTTGCGACCGAAAAATATTTGCGCCTCGACTGAGACGTACGAAATGCTTTATTATTAAATTTAATAGTGCCGAGTGCCGTTTATCCGAGTGCCGTTTATCGAGTTTCGAAACTAAATAAAAGCTTGTAAAATACATATCGTCGGCAGCTATCTAAATGTTTCCACTGTAGGTTGAATTGAAATTATTTATTTATTCTTCCCGTACGACACAAAATGCTACTTGGAAAAGGAGCACGGCCTACCCTCCAGAGGGTCCAGAATATCCACCACATTGACCCAATAGGTGTTGGCGGATATCACAACAAAAGTCCTCAAACATGCCAGGTTCTTGGACTTGTTGATCACTCGGAGTGTAGGTAGTTTCGCTGTTAAATGACGCGTGATCGCATACGATTTTCAACTTAAAAGTTGTTCTCCGCCAACTTGTTCGATAGCATCACCATTTATTAGTCTCATAATAATTTCAAAATCAATCAATCGTTTAATTTAATGCTTCCCAAAACCTACAACCCGGAGGTTTTAACACGATCGTACCTATCGTATCATGAACCGCCTATAACTACCTAGTTCACTCGTGTATAACTTTCCTTTGCCCTATTCACTTATTTTTATTAATCCAGGCATTTTTTTGAAGGAAGAAACGAAATACTTATCCATTAAAAAAGACACAAATCATGTACCTACTAGTAAGTACATAAATAAAAACATTTTATAGGCTTACCTTTCGGAGTTTCCAGGTAATCTAAAAAATGTTATTTCTGAGTGCGTTAGTGAAGAATTGATGCAACCAAAAACAGCACAATATATTCTATAATTGCTCTTTGTCATACTAAGTAAGTACTTCAACTTATTTTAATCAAAAAAACATAACACTCCTTTTTTCGGCAGTCGTGTAAAAATCGCACGCTTTCTGTTTAAAAAATAATACACCGTCCGTTGGTCACTGCGGCACATTCGCGACTGTTGCATGCCGAGCTCATGCCGAGATCCGAGCGCGTAGGTATAGCTCGCGCTTCGTCCGTTTGTATGAAGTTACACTACTGTTAGATACTATTACCGTGGCGCTACTGAGTTAGTTCAGAAAAAACATCCCTGTTCATTTATTTGTCTGCTAATCCTCATTCTGTTTTTTGTTTCAGAATCTGGATTAAATTTCCAATACAAAGAAATAAGAATATTGAAAAATACCATAAACTATAAATTTATAAGACGAGAATAAAATGTTAGGCTGCGCGGCAGTAAGTCATTTTACTCCATTTTAAAAACAAATGGATGTATTTTAAGTGATTGTCATTTGTTTTGATTTTTCTGTTGTGTTGGTTTTGGCGTATTGTTTTGACAACCTAAAATTATATTATATACAATTTTTTCTTCCTATAACATTCCTGATTGCTTTTAGTAAGCATTTAATAAAGTTCAGTGTCTCACTCCAAGCAGTATTTTAATGTAACTCGCAAACCCTACACAATTATTATTGTACAGTCGTACACAATTATAATTGTACAATTATGATTGTACAGTCCACTAGCTCGAGCGACAACGAAGACTGCTACAATAAGGTTTTGTGGGTCGCCTACTACCATGATCATGACACAATCGAATGTTCATTTATAATTTAGGTACCGATCTATGATTAATAAATCGAGACAAGTGACTCTATTAATTTCTTTGTTACAAAATCAATTACCTACATTTCGTTTTATTAACGTACTCTCTAACTCTATGTAGTCGGTAGTTTATAACTCTATCATGAAGTACCTACCTAAGTTGTCTAAAAAAATAATGATATAAATATTGTAGGATCGGTTATTTCATCAAGAACATTAATAGGGTAGCAATCAGTTTTCAATTTTCCAAGACGCGTGGTAGGCTAATAACGGTATTAACCTAGTAAACTGCGAACGCCTAATCTCGATCCTTGCAATCTCAACGCTTACCGAGAGTACTGACGCCAACGCTCCGTGGTTCCACGCTCCGCCGCCTAAGCCGGGCGTCGCCTCTGTCGCGACAGTACCGCTTTGCGCTCGGAACGGATGGACGTACGCTCGTCGTCTCTCCACCCGGGATTACTTCTCGAAACAAGTTTCATACTTTTGTTTCCAGGAAGCCAACCAAATTAACCATGTATCACGATGAACTTATCCAAACCAGTGTTCAAAACATTTAATGAAATCAATTTAATACGCTAAAGACGTTTCTGTGTGATTGTGATTATAATTATCTATAACAAACGATACGGTAAAGGTGTGACAAGAACGCGAGTGCAATTGTTTATTGTTTTGAAACAAAAGACACAGATTCCGTTGGGAGTTTAAATTTCTGTTTTCTTGTTTTTATTGTGAGGACGCAAACGAGTAGCGCGTAGAAAAGAGACAAAATGAGGCACCAACGGGCAGGAGCGACAGGTGTGGCGGCTTTGGCGGTCCTGTTGGCAGCAATAACAGGTAACTTTGTTTCAAACTCAAATATTAACTCTTTCAATTTGGAGGTTGTTCTTACTGGATTCTATCCCGTTGTATTTTTAGGTCTAAAAACTTTTATGTTTTACCAGGTGCCAACTGTTGAAAATATTTTAGCGAAATAATAAAAAAGTAAGGTTAGGCCCTTTTATATTGGTCGGTAGCGCGTGAGTGGTGCGTGAATCACCAACAGACTTGAGACTTAGGTTATGTTAAATACATTAAATACTTAGAATAATTATAAACAAACGTGATTGTAACGATATGTGTAGATCTATAGTTATCTCTAAGACTAAACGAAAGTTTTAGACATCATCGTTACATTATAATTTAACATTCTCGTTAGTTTAAAATCCTTGAAAAACGTCTCTACATTCTGTACCTATTTGGAGTATTAATTTAGAATAGATATTTAAAAAAATTGTTATAAAATTATTTAGTATGTTATATTGTTTGCTTTGAAATTAATAATTTTCGTGGATCATTATTGCTTAATACAATTATTAAATTTAAAAAAAATTTCATTCTTACATAATTGTTGAAGACAATGAGAAATATTTTTTTACTTTTTCCTTTTTTACGTTGGAAACAGGTAATCAATTGGAAATATGTATTTCGTTCATTGACGAACTGCTAACATTTCCACCACAACGTGGTTTTGTGACATGAAGAAGTTTTGTGTATGATTATAGAACATTCAAAACGAGATAATTAAAATGGTAGGTACCTACCTTTAACCAACCACACTGCGTTTCGTTACCTTTGGTGAAACTAGTTTTAGTAAAGACAATAAGACTGCGTATTATGAGTGTGGGACTTTTGTTTAGTAATCCGTTTGTATTTTGTTGTTTGGATACCATTTGATGACGCAATGGATGGAAGGTAGGTAGATAGTACTTTTGGACTATAAGATTTTTTTTAGCTTTCTTTAAAGGTATAATAAGAGCACATACCCTGTCTAATGTTTACATACATACATGTACGTACATAGATAATTCATTTGTTTGTTTTCATTCAGTTTTCATTGTCTTTAAAAAAAAAAATTATTTGCTTTGGCAGATTTAGAAATATTATTCTTATGGCATAGTTTTACTTAAGCTTAGAGCGGCATTTATATTAATAAATGTATAAGTGGTATATTCCGTAAATTTAACTGGGTGTCAACCAAAAAAACAAAACATTAAAACATCAAACTATAAAGTGGTGGAAAATGATAGTCATCTAAAAAAATAAAAATCACAATATTTTTATTTATCTCATTACAACAATTATCTGGTTTTTAATTCAAATCAGTAAAAGTTTTCGGTAGTTATATTAATTCATTATCACCAACTTGTTTCAAATCTTAAAACAATACTTATAAAATATGGGTTATTTTCTTACCATTCTTAAATACAGAAATAGATTTATCATAAATTTATTGATAAAAATCTCTAAGAAGATCTCTAAGCTGAAATTATTAATTAAAAATATCAGTTACTCCATTGTATAAATCTCTGAAAGAAATATCTGATTTGGTATAAATTCCATTAGAACGCAGCCCTGCTTAATGAATATATTTGGCCGCTCAAAGAATGGTGTTACAATTAGAATGTATTAGCATGAGAATCTTATTGGAGAGATAGATAATTACAATTTCAGAAAACATTCATTATGTTGGAAATCCCTTTGTCCTAAAACATCTTTAAAAAGAGAAAAATAATTAGCTTTAATGTCCGCAAAATTTTCTAAATTTGATTTGTTTTTCAAACAAGACTTTCGTCGTCCGATTTTCTATATAGCAGACACAAATAGAAAAACAACTGCAAAACGTTCAGCTCAATCGATTAGTTTAGAGTTTAGAGTCATCCGATCCGATCCAACAAACATTGCCCGGTAAAAAGCTAGCCTCATTGAGCTCTTAACTGTTTCAAATGAATCAGTAGTATCGTGTTTAGACGTGACGATAACTGCGACAAGTCAAGGTCCATTGCAAAAACCGTTGAGTCCGTTACGCGTTAAAACTGCACGACGGAAGCCAGGTTTTCTGGCACAATAGTGAGTTTTACCACATTTGTTCGGGCCGCATTCGTGCGTTACTTTCTCGTCCGAACGCCACAGAATCAATCAATTGGAAATCTGTGTCCATCCGTTTTACTTTGCCAACTGTTTTAGCGTTGTTCGTTGCTCGTGCATGCAAACGATAAACAAAGTAAATTTCCAAAAGCCAATTGCACTGATGAGGGTCAATTAAAGAATGAATCACATATAAAGCCATGGTTAATTTTCTAAAACCCATTAGGCGATTTTTTGAAGAACTGTGACATATAAATGCTTTAACACAAAACCGAAGTCACTATTGAAAAGTGTTAATAGCAACTTTAATATTCCATTAAGTTTTACAATGCATATCAAAATCATAGGAATTCCGAATTGTCTTCTTTGTCCGTGCTCAAAGCTATAATGATTACATGGAACGCTTTCTTCATTTTTTTTTAAGTTATACAATATAAATTGCGAAGCCTTGATAGAAGTCATTATAGCGATTGAATGATACTGGGCTCAAAGTAATCCCTTGCTGAATGGCTTAGCACGTACCGACTGCGTGAGAGACTTTCATCGCCTTAATTTCAAATTGCTCAGGAATAATATTGCTTTTGAACATCGCCGTAACGTTCGGGCGAAATCCTAACGGATAAGAAGAACTTTGAAACTAAATCATAATATTGTTGTTGATATTAGAAAATCTGGTTGTTATTACGGCTCCTAATGCATTATAAGCTGTTATCTCTCAATCTGCATTAGTGCTAGAAACAATTTACACAAATACAAGGCATCTGCCGTGTCATTACCCTCAGCCATTTAAGCCTGTTAACGTTTGCGACTGTTGTAATGGCATGTCGACTGCGCGATGGTAATGACCGTTTGTGATTATGACCGGCGCATAGAAATACAAAGATGTAAAAGGATAGTTCTCATGACATCTCAGATATTACTCTTGGACGCAATTTCCTCGAACATTACACATTTTCATTTGTCTTCGTATCGCTTGGAGTTCTTGTCATCATGTATTTTTTCTCAGCCTGTCTGTATGTATTTAATACTTATTTGTATTGTAGTTTTACAAAATATGTATTTCTTTTTCTTTTATTAGGTTTTCTGCTCCGTTATTTAATATTGTGCATGTACGTGGAGTATGATGGAGATAGGGACCTGTAGGTCTAGGTCGCTCTTGGCACAACATTTATCATTATGCAAAACATCTTTGGTCGTTTTCTGAGATTGAATGTAACGTAATAAGAGTCAACGGAAATTATTGGTTACCTACATTATTAGTATGCTATTAAAAATGACAAAAATCCATATTAGAAACCACATGGTCATTGATTGTTGAAAAAGTGCTTTGTACTTATTCCTTGAACATATATTCAGCGCTAACCCTGCTTAATATATCATTGCACTCTGTCGTTTTATGCTGAAAGAAGGCTGATAGAAACAGAATGAAATTCGAAATAGGATTTAGCTAAATTTGGATTTGTATTCTGGTGCTAATGGTTCTTAACGTTTGATAATAAAACATGATGTATATTACTGTACTAGTTATTATTAAGTAGAATTCCCATTAACCATTACTTCCTAGTAATATTTTGGTCAATACACTTGAGTGCTAAAATTATTTAACTCAGTGTTGTTGGAGCTTCCTGTACGTAAATAACTGATCTGGATCAACTCAGTGCAATTGTGCAACGGTCAAATCATTAACCACTATTATTAATGTTGGCTGGGCGAGGTTGAATTTATCTTTCCTGGGGCTCAGAATCAAAAAAGAATTTTCAAAATTGATTAAACTAGATGTTAAGTCGGCTTTTAAAGGTAGTAACGTAATATTATGTTACTTAGCTTTACAGTAATATTTTTTGTCTGCATTGTTTTTCAAAGTGTACGCGAACACTACACATTGAAATAAAACCGTTATTACGAATCTCCCTTTGACCACGAACCCGGTAACAGAAAGGGTTTGGAAAATAAGAATAAATCAAATGATACCAATGCGAAAATTGCATGTGATTAGATTCGTTAACTTTTTTCATTTCAATATATAAAACAAAGAAAACTTACTCTTCTGTTTATTCTTTATATGGTAAAAATGGCTGAGTGATGACTTAATCTCATCACACTTATACGTAGCCATAACGGGAGAAAAATACCAACGATTTATAAAATTAAAAATTTCACGATTTCTGTGTTTGACGAACGTTACCAGCCACGTTTACATGACCGCAACACCAAGAGAAGCCCTGACAAGTGACCGCATGGAACACATTACCCCATTAATGGTGGCAACCTACCAGGTGATATTACGTACCCATTGCTGACTCACTTATAGAGTAATAACGTTTCATTATGTAAGATGACAGAACTAATGAAGATTCTACTTTAAAGTGTGAGAAACTTCTTGCTAAATTGAGTTTGAAGGTAGGACAGAGGCTTCGGAAGTTTACCGGTATATGGGGAAGTTAATAACTATTATTACTAAGTTTCGATACTAATGCTCGACGGAGAGGCGATATTGATAGAGTCGCTGGAAAGAACTGTTTTGGAATGGCTACCAACAGAGAGAGATGGCGTGCAAAGGGAGAGACCCACACCTACAAAGGCAGAAGAAGAATACAAAATTTGGACCTTATCTCCTCATGTGCTTTAAGCTTCCTTCCAATGTTGATTGATTATAAAAAAATTGAGTATATGGGTGTAATCATTAAGTGTGTCCAGACGATTAATCATCATCATCATCTCAGCCAAAAGACGATTATTCCGTAACTATTACAGATATCAAAAAACTTTAAACTGATATCGAAAGTACGTTACCTAATGAGTAAAATGACATCAATAACTTTTTGAAAATCAAACGAGAAGTATCCAAAATTTTGACATTAAACACTCCCATACATTTAGTATGAGATTAGTAGAAAGATTTTAGTTTCCTTATTTTAAGTGGTTTAGTACTCATTTTACCTTAATCATATTTTATGATTACGTCTGATATGATAATAATGATTTTCAAATAGATACACGTGCAGATTAATTATCTTACCACTTCAAATTACTTGTGTCGCACAACAAAGACGTCAATTCGAACATCTGCTTTGAATACAAAATTTTGTACTTACTAAGAAATAAATTTTATTCAATTAAAAGATAGTTTTATTACTTTGTTAGGTTAATAAACAGTTTCCTTTAATATCAGTACTAAGCTAAAATAACCCTTTAAAATAAGGAAACTAAAACCTTTCTACTAACCTCATATTAAATGTATGGTAGTGTTTAATGTTAAAATCTTGGATACTTCTCGCTTGATTTTTAAAAAGTTATTGATGTCATTTTACTCATTAGGCAACGTACTTTCGATATCAGTTTAAAGTTTTTTAATATCTGTAATAGTTACGGAATAATCGTCTGGACACACTTAACGATTACACCCTGTATAATGTCTATATGCATCATTAGCTCAATAGTAGAACGTTTCTATGACGAAATGATGTACTCGTACTTGGTAGAAGCTTGTCAATAGTCTATATTTTATGTCTATTTACCATAAGGCATAAAATCGAGAATTTGCATGGCATTGAAGCAGTGCGTCTTAAGACAAACGAGGACAGTTACAATTTTGCCAGACAAATTCTCATTTTCGTTAACGTGAGCAAATTGCAAATAAAACTAGCACTGGACATCCTGTAGGATTCCCAAATGTAGATACGAAACTATGGAACATTTCACAAAGCTACAAATCAGACAAATCAGGGGAGATAAAGCAAGAGTTATAAAAGCTTATAAGGCTTATCAAATAAGATCAACAGTTACGCAATTAAACGCATAGTGCCATCACTCCGATAACTTACACGTAATTCTAGCGCATACTCATATTCAAGGTCGCACTAAGTGCCATTTCCACTTCCCGTCGTCGTCTCAGAACCGGTTGAGCGACTCAAAGCGACTGGTTGTGTTTTATCAGCATCTCGATATGAAAGCGATAGCGTTGATGGCCAAGGAAACGGATGTGGACATCCTAGAAAATAGCTGCTATAAATAGTGCGAGAAAAACTGGTAATAGCTTCTAAAATATTTTAAATTAATACGGAAAATAATTGTTTCGTTGTTGTTACTGGGCAAAGGCCTCCATCATTGAAATCAAGTCATCGCTACAATTGATGGGTATGGGCTTAACCACCATGCTTGCCAAATGCAGGTTGGTGATCACAAAAACGAGCTATGCAACGAAAAATCCGAAACATACTCTGCCCGACTTGGAAATGGAACCACAGTTGACAGCCGATGAGACTGTTTATTGAGTTCGTATTCTGTGCTGTACTTCTGTTTAAAGACTTATACGAGTATATCCCCGAGTTCAATCAACTGTAAAATCAGTTTTATAGTGTCGAATTCTCGACAAAATAATCCTAATACTTTTGCCGCAATGAAAGATATCGTTCTGTTTTCAAATGCTTGCAACTTTTTTACACGGCCGCAGTTCACTCACCGTAAACTCGCGTACGATGGGTACTACCCGATAAGATAAGCGGTTATCACTGATGACATAGTCCAGTTGCGATACGTGAGTCTATTTTAATAGTGACGCTTTTGCTAGAGTTTATTATTTCCTTTCCAAATTTATTGAAATGTAGACGATTAGTAAATCGTCTACATTTCAATAAATTTGGACTATACTGTGCCCACATGTTAGGAATTGTAGTCTGGTCTAAGTCTCTGAATTGCATTTTTTTTTGTATACCACTAATTTGTTATAATATGAGCCTTGAACTATATAAATGGGGGCAAGTAATAAGCTTTCGCTTCGCGGGTGCCACTTGAAAGCAATTCGTGAAATAGAATGATCGAGACAGTACGAATTGTTTGTTGTTGTAAGTGCTCTCATAGGTTTGTATTTGTCTAAGATGTTTTTTTGATGTTTTGTATAAAATCTATTGGTTACACCTTAGTGGCCAAGGACTAAGCGAATGGCAACAAAGGTCCTGGGTTTAATTACCAGGACGAAGGGTGTTTTGATTTTATTTCTTAGCCCATACCCATCAATTATTGAAGTAATGACATTATTTCAAAATGGAGGCTTTATGCTGTAAAAAAATATAACTAATAAACAAACAATCGTATTCGATTCGTAAAAGCAGTTCATACCAGAATTGTAAGAAGTCCAGTGTATTGAATGTCACAATATGAAAAATATTACAATATGAAATACACTATGGAAATACAATATGAAAAATATACTTACCTACAATCTTTTTTGAAACCAATTGTTATTCTTTACGCAAACAACTTAAGGCAATTGGGAAGCATAATTTAACTATACAAACATATTACGCATTGAACCTTCAAAGTGCGATGTTCAGCAATTCACACAATGAAATTCTTACTCCATTGGAATAAGTATCATAATCGCACCACAAGTGCCACGTTTGGCATGCCATTATCAGTACGCGCGTATACATTTAAATATATTAGTGTAATACTCGGCTCAGTTATTAACAGTCATAACGTGAAAAATAACCGCCGCCGTTATAACACGGCTATTGTGGAAATGGCCAATTCGCTATGCATTTTGGTTAGGTTTTCTAATCTTCGACTATTGCGCAACTGTGACTTTTAAATAGTGCGAACTGCAGGGAAAGCAGCACGAATTTTCTACGTAACAAGCTAAGGTTCACGCTATAGTTACTTTTTTGTTTTATTTTTGTACCTGTAACAGACACAGTTTCATGGTACAATAATTTCCCTTGGTATCGCTCGCGTGTGACCGTCCGTCGTCGGTTATTTGCAAATTTGACGGCACAATTATGAATTCACGGACCGTTAGACAGAACGTTTCCTCAGCAGCTTAGATTGAGTCGTTGTATGCACTTACTAGGGTAAAATCTACTGCAATCCGTGACACAACAAAATAGGTTTTGTTGTGTCACGGATTGCAGTAGATTATCTTTTGTTTTAGGAGGGTATTGTACCAATATTTTTTATACATAAAACAAAAAACTATCAAAAAGTTAGTTATGTTACGAATAAAAAATACATATAAGGAGTTTCATTATAATGATACAGATGGTAGGTATTGGTATAAACTTGAGTGACTAGGGGTGACTAGGGGTAGTGACGTGTGGATGGTAGACTTGAATTAGTAGGTAAATAATTAAAAAAATAATAATTTTAAACATTTTTTTATGCGTATGACATGAATTTCAAATATTTTATATAATTAGATTTTTAAGAGAGGGAATAGAAAGTAAAAATAATGTGTTGAAATTAATTAGTCTCTGACGCAACCTTGACAGCAAATTTAATCCAACGTAACATTTTTAGTTCCAAAGCCTTAATTACGTCTTTGTTACTGTTTGTAAAAGTAATGTTTCATAATAATAATTTCTTTCAAAGAAATTGTACATTTACATAAATTTCATTTGGCATCAAGCCTGTACCTATTTTTCTTGCGCGACTCGCCATGTCGCAATTTCTTTTAGTCAGTAGAATTGTATCTAATAATTACGTAAATTTTAACTTATTTTATAAGTGGTGTCTTCTTCTAACGCAGCGGGAACACAATTTTTATATAGGATCACATACTTAAGATAAGTTCCTAATGTTTAATCATGTTTGAGTATCTTATCTCCATATGAGTCGCAGAACCGATAATTGATTTAGTAAATGCATACTCAAGTGGAGACCACGTATCGGCAAACGTAGTGTAGGACACCCTCAGACGAGGCGGATCGACGATCTTTGTAAGGTGTAGGCTGGCAAGAGCTGGATGAGAGTAGCCGCGGATCGTGCTCAGTGGCGTTCATTTGGAGAGGCCTATGTGGAGTACAATGCTGACGATGAAGTGTCTTTAAGATTTTTAACAAACCTTCATCATCATCTTTTCTCGACCCACTGCTGGACATAGGACTCTCTTCACCAATGCCCTTCCTTAGTCCTGTGTTAGTCTAGCACAGAATAGCACATCTCTAGAGATTTAAACATATCTTGTTAAACTTTGCGTCAGTGATCTAGCTACTGATCTATTTGTGGAGATGGAGGGGTTCAATATGATGTACAGAGGTCGTTATAAAAAGTGTCATAAATATGTCACAAGCGTTGAGTGTTACGGCTCCGTAAATTTTATTGGAGTGAGTGCGCGAGCGCGCAATGAAATGCAGCAACAAATCATTGTGTGTATTCGTATATGACCCTATTAGCTTGCGGCATGATTCATATTAAAGCCATGTAGGATAGTGGTACCAGTGTTCAACAGAAACCAGTGATGGACACTTTTTCCTTTCATCATCATCATCTCAGCCAAAAGACGTCCACTGCTAGACAAAAGCCTCCCCCAAGGATCTCCATAACGACTGGTTTGGTGCTGCTCGCATCCAGCGGCTTCCTTTAATCAATAAAAATAGGGGTAACTGATTTTTGACTTTATTTTTATTTTTTTTAATTCATAGTTCGGCAAATGACTCCACTCCACCTGATGTTAAGTGGAAACGGAGTCCAGACGTAAGGGCAACTGGTGCAGCGTGAAAACAATACAGCATCAGTCACCCAAAGAAACGAGTCACCAAATTTCTTTGTGCGCGATGGAATGTTCGAGACAGTACAGCAGTGACTCTGGAGAGCAGCACGCGTACTCCTATGGAGGAAGGGAGAAGGTGGGATACACTCGTCGTAATATAAGCGGTAGAAGACGCTGAGTGACGCTATATCTCTACGCAATTGCGGGGCTGGAGAGCATTAGTTTATTCTACTATGGCATTAGTGACCTCTGCATTGCCGATAATGCGTATAGCGCGCCGCTGCAATCTGTCCAAGGCATCGAGAAGGTATCATCATCATCATCTCCAAAAGATGTCCAGTGCTGGACAAAGACCTCCCCCAAGTATCTCTACAACGACCGAATTGGTGCTGCTCGCTTCTAGCGGCTTCATTTAAACAATAAAATTAGGGGTCAGAAACTGATTTTTTACTTTGGCTTAGCTTAAAACCACCTGCATCTCAACTAGTAAAAGTTCAAAAACTATCTTTAATATCATTTTTTAATGACGAAGAAAACTGTCGTCAAGGTTCTGTGGCAAACACTAATGTTAATAAATTGTTGAATATAATAGTTTTAGGCGAACAGCCTAGCTTCTTAATAATAGTCTCATTACTCGCATTGTATTCTCATTTAAGACTGATGAGTATTAAAAATATGATTTTGAGTCTGCTAAACTATAGGTAACTAACTATTACAGTTCATAGCTTCATTTATTATGAAAACACCCGTAAAATATGCCTCACTAACTTGGTGCAATTACTCGTAGCCTCATATGGCACAAACTCTATTGCGTTTATAGTATAGACTCGGAAGACCTATTTCCCAAGCTATTGTCCGGTTCGGCCAAAAACTATGACAATAGAACATCAATTGTTATGAGCTACATACTCTGAGAGCTCCAATGGCTCGTTTGGGTAACGACAGTCCAAGTTATGCCAAAAGCACTTTCGTAACGTCAGGCCCTCATAAGGGTGGCCTGTATTAATGACAGTAGTCTGTCTCTATACTAATATTATAAAATGTTTGTATGTATGTAAGTTTGTAACGAATAAACTCAAAAACTACTAGACCGATTTATAAAATTCTTTCACCATAAGAATGCTGAGTGATAGCTGAGTAACAGGCAATATTAAAAAAAAAATACTAAAAACGGCAATTTAATTTTTCAATACAAAATGATTTGTTTGTTCTGTTGTCATGGAAACCATTGATATATATTTAACTCAATGATGGAAACTGACAAAGCGGTTATTTGTAATAAAGTCGCTTTGTTAAAGAAAGTTAAAAGGGCTAAATCTATTACAAACTAATATTCTTAATGCGTGTGTTTTGTTTATTTGTTTTTTTTATTTCAATATTGCCTATTCCAATTTTAAATAGGTAGTATGAGTGCTTCTTTTTTATGTTAGTTTTTTGTTTATTACATTAAATTATCTCTAGCTTCTCTGTGCTTCGGTAGGCACATAACACCGTTGGGTTCGGGTCATCGTTTTGTACCTCGGTTATTACCGTATAAATAGCATTCGTTAACACCTAATAGTGCTTATTCGGCCAGCGTGGTGGGTTATGATCGTCCAGTGTGCTATATACTCCATGTGGAAAGGTCTTAACTCAGTACTGAGCCCAAATGATAATGTATGACATTAATTTTATGGAACTGAAAAAAATACTACCAAAATAATGGCTTCATGATTTACAAAGAATTTATTTCAAATGCAATAGAAGTATTCCGTATGCTTATAATTACATTTTTACGGAAAAGAGCTTATACAAATCCTAGTCACGGTTCCATTTGAATAACATGATATACAACTGTTAATAATACGTTGCGTTTCGTCTTCATTTCCAATTTACCATCACAAGCTAGGAATTCTTAGAGAAATGTAGCTAAAAAAACCGTAGCTAATTGTAATGGTGAAACCTCATTTCCGATTGTAGCGACCCGTGGAGAGTGACCAGCTATAGTCCGACTTGTTCGCGGTTGACTTGCTGATAGCTATTACGGCGTACACGTCAAGTTGTGTGACCTCGGGCACATCTTGAGATGAGTCTTGACGGTTCTTAAGAATGTAACTTTTTCTATTTTATGTCCTTAATTTTTTGTAAATATGTTTTAGAAATAATGTTAGCTAATGTCAGTATAATAATTAAAAGCGTCTTGTCACATCGCGTTACTGAATAGCATTTTCGCTATCCATAAATGTATTATTTAATATAGACTGATAAGTATCGTTTAAGTATAATTCGTGGTACAGGAAATAATTCCACTGAAATACCCTTTATAATTACCATTTTTACAAATTTAGGTTACGTTTCTGCTTGAACGCTCAGCGGAATGCAATTTAAAATTATAAAACAACGGATAAAAGAAAAACAGTTTATACTAACGGCCGAAACTCGAAGTCCCTTTCTTCCAGTATTTACTTAAGAAATGAGAAGTTGTTTGTTCCCAAAGTGTTCAAGAGTTGTGGAGCAGTGCGCTTATCAATTTAGGCACGCTGGAACGGCTGCGAAAGTTTCTCATCACAGTCCAAGTTACAACGGGTTTACGTAGTCCGGTGTGCGCCAAACAGACTGTGTCCGACGGACCCGGCCAGGGTTGACCCTTATTTTTACATCCTCAAAATTTGCAATGGAAATTGTGGATATGTCTCGATATTTCGATTAAGATTCGAAAGTTGCTTGTTCTATAGTGATTTAGCTAGGTCTTTTTTGTTGTCCCGATTTTTTTAAGGGGTTTACTGATTGTCTTCGACTACATTTTCAGCGTTACCGGACTGTTTTGGGGGCGGCGGGAAACTTATAGGGTGCCTCAAGCAGTGTGAAACGAAGCACTGCTATATATTTTCTAGAGGGAATGGTATCACGCCATAATGCGTGTCCCCGTTTCCTACTAGATTCTACGAGGGGTTCGGATCTGATCGGGGTTGTGGTTCCGATTTAAAATATTGTTAATATAGAGAAACATGAGAGCGACAGAGTCTTATCATAGTCATTACATATCTCCTATAATCTCAGTCGAAAGAGGTTCACCGCTGGACAGAGGCCTTCACCAAGGATCTCCATAGCGCGCTGTGATGCTCGCATCTATTATTACTGAAATATTGTTGAACTATACGCAGTGACAGCCCTAAGTCGGACTGTCGACCGCTCCACAGACCTTGACGACCGGCATATTTGCTTACCACATTACGCTTTATTCTGCCACTGCGCCGACACATTGTTAGTCTATTCTGCCGAGATATTTTTGGACTGTTACAAAGCAGTTTGTAATACTGACTTGTAAGGAGTTAGAGCTAGAGGATACGGTTAACTAAATTCGAATAACCTTTTTGCTTTGTGAGCTGATATTTGAATTTTTAATGAATTTTATTTCTCATAAAAACTCACAGTTTACATAAAATTTGATAGTACGAGTATGAACATAGTAAATATTGCATGTTTTTGTTGCTATCGTAACCCGACATTGCGAAAGTTTCTTGATTTGCAATCACTGGAAAGGTGATTATCCGGTCCATCAATTAATATGTCTAAATCACGTAGCAAATCTCCACCGTACTTGTCATGAAATGAAATGAAATGATTATTTATTCACGTAAAACAAAGTACATTTTAGATGGTGGTAAGTTTTAAGGCTTTTTGAAAGGTAAGCTGTTGGGGGATAGCATTCCAACCCGCTTTGATTCTGACGTGTGTCGTGCAATGGTCCGATCTCCTCATGTTCTAGTCCCCATATAAGAAGCTAGTTTATAAGCTAACGATGAAATGTCTTAATTATTTCCAAAAAAGTCTTTAATATTACTTTTAATTTGTGAAGATTTATGAATGTTCAGAATCCCAACTTTAACTTTACGAGTATTTCATAAATGTTATCTAAATCATAATGACAAAGTTCATTTGGTCATGTGTTTTCTTTGTCATTTGTAGTTTAGTAGACAGTAAGTATAAGTTGAATTGCTAATATAGTAATATTGATCCACTCTTGCTCAATAGTATCATTTGTCACACTTAACAAAGTAGAGCACGCCCAAAATCGTTTTGCGAACTCATTAAATTTGTTATTCAAATTCGAGATGCCGTAGATATCGCATTGTCGATGCCACCGGCCCAATTTGCAGCTTTATCCAGCTGAACTGGCAAAAGCGTTATCGACAATCGATGTTGATAATTATGTTAAATAGATCATGGAAAAGTTTGATGAAACGCTGCAGTGTTATGTGGTAACTGTGAAGTATTTAGGGGAAAACCAGTATTGTTGTAGCATTTTAATGTTTCATTTGTTTCGATTCATATTATTGAGAAGGATGAAAAAAGAAAGGAATTATAAAACTAATAATTTAAAATTATTTATTTAGTTTAGGCTACAAAAATTTGCTCTTATTAATGTCACTGTGTCATCGGTTCAAAAATCTACTACACAGGGCGAAGTATATACACTTCGTTTCTTTACATTTTGATAAACGGTTTAGAGTTATCTTTTTGAGGAATTATTTTGAGATCCAAAATTTATTGGTATCACTTAAAAACAGGTAACAAAAATAAAATAATAATTTAAAACGTAAACCTGAAACTTATAGATATATAGGTAATCTACAGAATTTTATAGCCCCAAACTACTGACCTTTCGTTTACGAAGCTCGGACTGTTTGTTGTAGTGGTGTGTTTTAAAACTACGAGTAATGATGATGATTGGAGATCACATCGAAAAAAGGTTATTGTTCTAAAACCCATATTTTAAAAGTACATTTAGATCTTGGTCACAGATACTATCAAAGTAATGAATGTTCTCATTAAACCCAACGTTGCGTACATGATGGTTTTAAAATCTCTGTCATTGAGTCTGGCCTAAAAGATCATACTAAAAATAAGTCTCTAACAAGTATTTGGTTCAAATTAAAGAAGTCAAATTCAAAACGATTGCCTTTCTGAATATTTACAGATGCAGGTAGAGTGTTTGTTTTAATATTGAAATGCCCTTGCAGGGCTCATTTGAAAACTTTGTACCTATCAATTTCAAATTGTAATTTGTTTGCAACAAAATTTGCGCATAATTATAAATGACATATTTGTACCTAGCTTTAAACACTGTACAACTCAATGGATAAACAAAGGTTTAGGCTATGACTATCAACCAATTATAAAGTAGCACCGCACCTACTTCATTTTTTTTACAAATAAACACAAAAAATTAAAAAAAAACACGCTTACTGAAAAAAATACGTGTCACATGTTAAACATCCGTCTGACACTGCGCACGTGACAAATGGCGCCTTCGAAATTAACTAAAACAATGGCGATTGGTGCCATAAATCGTCCATGCTGAATGTATTGCGAAATTGGCAAATTCCCTTGTCAGCAGACGTACAACTGCTACTGTGAGGGTGTTTGTACTGGGCCACGGTGTCGCGACACGACAGTTACTAAACTCACATACGAAACGGTATATTCACGTGCAATGGGTTTGTAACAATATCGTAAAGCATTCAGCATATATTACCCTAAATCCTAAAGCTACTATGTACTTATATTGAAATGAAACACATCCGTACCGCGCTGTAGGTATAATTAGCGGGCTACCTTGTTACGTACGACCGTGCGTACATATGGCGCGCGAGGGTTACTGAAACGCGACTGTTAATAATGATTATGGTTACTATAATCTAGCAGTTCCGAGTTTCGACAGTGGTGGTGGGTTCCGGATAAGTCTTCAACGGCTTGAGTTGAATAAAAAACGATAACTAATAGGTATTTTATTTTTATCTTATAGAAAAAGGGTAATACAAATTATAGGTTTACCTGTTTAAATCAATACAAACTAACTACTCAAACAATAAAAGCCCATATTATATTTGACTCTACATAATTGAAGTAAACGGTATCTTACATTATCGGAAGTTAATGGTATCTCAACTAATTATAGCATAATTAATTGAATCAGTGAACCGAATCTCGATATGAAATTATATAAATATATTCTTGGCAAACAACATGAAAAAACTTTACCTCAAGACAACTACTAAAACGCCTAACAAGAAGTATAGATAAACTTATTTCATCACAGAGAGATGTAATTAAAAACATCCGTTCTATAAAATCTATAAATGCAATTCAACAAGGTTATATGATAAATAAGATAGGCCTTAGATTATTCTTTTTCTACAGTATATTACATTAATTCCGGGAAAGAGAGCTCCGGAACGTCCGCGACACAAATGGCTGGACGACATCAAAAAGTGGACTGGACTTAATTATCGCCAGTTAAAACAAGCTCTAAAGGCTAGGCCAAACCAACGCGTTCAGCTCGCGTCCGCGTTGGCGTGCACGAAGATGCACTAAGTGTATGAAGATGGCACTAAATGATGATGATTTTCATTCATTGGTTTTCAATCTTATTTCAAGTGCACAAAATTCAATATTCGGTGGCAACATAGCTACCATTGCCTTCGAAAGGGTTAACAACAGACCTAAAAATCATAGTGGAAGCGTGCGTCTTATTTACGGATGATATCTCTTAACATGTCTCGTGTAAATGTTATAAGACACAGGCAATTACCGTATTTTTTTCATATATTTTATGTGTAAGCACAGTGCCTTGATCTCACCTGATGATAAGTGATGATAAGGCCAATGATGGAAGCGGACTTCACCTGGGAACCTCAACTAGTGAGGCACTGGCTATCTTATCTCTAGCTGCCGGAACACAACAATACTATAAATATTGATGTTATGGCGACATATTTAGATAAGATGGTGGTAGCTAGCCAGAATGACAAACAAGCCCTACCGCCAACTAAACTGAGTACACAAACATGTACCCCCCGCTAGGAATCGAATCCGGGACCTCTGAGTCTAAACTGTTGGTCTTAGCCACTAGACCACAGAGGCGGTTAGTATTTATTCTCCATATTTATTTTCCAGATCGATATGTCAAGAAAGATGAAACTCTCTGTATACAATCACTCCAAGATCTTTCATCTCGTTAGTCATTTGTAAAGATATTCCATCAGTCCCATAACATGTTGTCAGTTGTAGCCTTTTCTAGGTCTATCTTGAAACCTACCTATTGTAGGTAGTCTGGCCGTATTTCCCGTCTCTTTATTTAAAGCAATATGAAAGTTTCATCATTAGTTTTAAAGTTTTATGACTGTTACTGGACATCGCAATCCACTTGCAGTCTAGTGTAAAGTTGAAATGTAGTAACTATGAAGAGAATCTCGTTTTTGTTGAGCTCACGAGTAGAGAGTAGTTGTAGTCAAAGTTTAGTTAGCAATTTTCTTATTCCTTTTTTAATTCCGATATAAAAATTGAAAAATTCCATTAAATAAAACGGGGCTTAGTTAAAAGTTGAAGAAAACCCTATTTATTGTCAGAATAAAATCGCTCGTTATCTTTGTATCACTACATTATCTTTATATTACTACTAGCTGACCCGGCGGACTTCGTACCGCTTTGACAGTTTCCATCATTGAGTTAAATAGATACATAAAGTTAATATATTCCGTTGGTATATTAACTTTATGAATATATATCAATGGTTTCCATGACAACAAAACAAACAAATCATTTTGTAATAAATACATTCATACAACGAGACATACGAGGAGCTCGATGGCGCAGTGGTTAACGCGCCCGGTCTGCGAGTGCTGAGGTTAAGCAACTTTCGCAAAGGCCGGTCATCGGATGGGTGACCAAAAATGTATCATCTCGAACTCCTCCGTGCTGCGGAAGGCACGTAAAGCCGTTGGTCCCGGCTACATTAGCAGTCGTTAACACCCACCAATCCGCACTGGGCCCGCGTGGTGGTTTATGGCCCGTTCTCCCTATCCATCCATAGGGAAGGCTCGTGCCACAGCAGTGGGGACATAAAATGAGCTGATGATGATGATGATGATGTTGATGACATACATACATACAAAAATACAAAGGTTTCTTCTTTATAATATTATATTAGTACTATTAGTAGAGTATGCGTGTCATTCATACAAATATCTGTTAAGACTGTATGTCACATAATAATAATATTAAATAAAAACAAACAGATTCACGTAGCTTCTTTGAAATCTATATTTTTCTGTATATATTGTAAACCTTTTTGATATGTGTGATGACTACTTATGTGTGTGGAATAATACCTTGAAACGTAAAATTTCCAGAATCAACATTTTTCGATTTAAAAAAGTTATAATTACGTTTGAAAGAATACGGCCAGAGGAATGCACTTGGCGCGTTTGCGTTGCGCTTCTCACAAAGCTCGAATTTTCGTTCCTCGCCGTTTTCCCACTATTGTTGGCCGACAATCATGTTGGCTGTTTCGCGATCGTCGCTATCTCTAAGCCTTTTGTGTTGCCATTGCCATGAACGCGTTCCGTTACATCACTGTAGATGTGCCAATTAACTCGCTGACCGGTTTCAATCATTTCTTTGCAGTTAAATAACTTTTGATGTTAAATTATACTATTAAGCATTCAATGAAAGTCATTTCTGTTTCGCTTAGCTACTGTGCTAGAAAGCAATCAGTTTCCATTTTGTTTTTGTGCTAAAAAATCTCCTAAAAAGTTCAAAGCTAATTTAAGCGATCTCAAAATTGATTCTTTAATCTGCTGTAGATCGCGGATATAAAACCTACTTTAAGATTGACTTCACCTTTATCATTAATTATACGTGCCAAGACAAGATGAAATTTTACGAAATATATATAGGTAGTAAATTAATTTCTAATACCAACAATGCCGCTTCGCTTGCCTTTTTCTTGTGGTGTATCACTGAAAGTTGGCTCTCAACTCCTAATTAAGCCTTTTGTGCCTTTAGTAAAAGTATATCTTTAACACAGCTACGCTTGTAGTTTCGTAATACTTTTTGATCGACATTTCTTTCCATGATCAAAATTTTTTCCCGTATTTTTCGCTTGCCTTGATATTTTACGATAACTGTAAGATATCACAGAATTGATCCAAACCAGTTGTAATGGGACAACGGTCGACAATCATATTATTTTAAGTATTACACGTACACACATCCAGTAAATCGATACCAACTTCTTAGAGATGAAATTGTAACTGGTAGAACACCCGACTTTAAGTAATCTCTCATAGCGTTATAATGATTCTTCCGTATCTTAAATGCTGCTATTTTTGATCATAAGTGAGTTGATAAGTGCTGCACCGAGGCAGAAGCACCAATTGAGTTTGAACTTTATCTGAGAGAAGGTGCATAGCTCAGTGCCTAAAATAGAAATGAATTAGCTGCCTTTGATTGCGTTCCCATTTACGTAAACATATTACACATATAAGTTTTCAACGGGAAAACTCATCTTTTAAAAGTGGGGAGCAAATTTACCAAGAACTCTTAACTATTGAAGTAAACTTTAATAATTTTATGTAGATGGCAAAACACACTAACGCTACGAGTATTGATTTTATAGTAAATTAGATAAAGTATTGCTGCTGGAACTTAAAACTGGTACTTCTCTGACAAAATAGAGTACATTATTATTCGCGAACTTCTGGGATTTCACAAGACGGCAGAAGCGGTCAAATAGTACAATAATAAGTGATAACCAGTAATGGTTATTCAATCAAGACAAAAATGACAATCATATGATCATTGCTAAAAACAAACGCACAATTCCGAGCAATTGAATAATGTTATCTATTAGACAGTTCACAAATGCCTGAGTCCATACTGCAGTAATGTCTCAATCCATAAAGTTTTCAATTCACCGACTGCTCCAAACTTTCCTGTCTTCCACATAATCTGCAGCTTCGCTCGTGACGTCATAGAATAAAAGCCACTTTGGCGTCACGCCAGCTGATAACCACTCGACCGGGTTCCTCCGCTTAATGCGGGTTAATGAACCCCCGACTTTCCGAGCTGTAGAAACTTCCCTTAAGAGTCTTTATACGTTTCGGTATCCGTTACATACTTCAAAGTTAATTGTTATCAAACAAATAAGCTTACTCTAAGGAAAATATAAAATCTGGTAAATAATGTGAATAAACATTTTTATTTTACATACATACATAGGTAGTTATATTATCGAGCATCAAATTCTCAAATTTTTGTTTTGCCACACCTCGATCTCTTTATTTTTCTTAAGCAGAGAAAGCATTTATTAGAATTGGATTATTAAAAAATATTAAACCTTGCAGTTAGTATAAGACCGAAATAAATTAATGCTCCTAAATGAAACAAAAATTGTTGAGTTTGACACCTCGAGTATGTGTCTTATGCAAAAAAGTGGTCCGCGGTTTTTGATAAAAATCTGTTATTCTAAAATGGCTAAGGTCAAATAAAAAATTTGTTGCAAGAAAAACTGAACTTTCGTTGCATGCAGTGCGACTGAATGTAAACTATAAGATGGCAGGCTACTTATTTTGTCGACTTACGTGAAATTATAATGTCACTAGAGAAATTGTAAGCTATGGCAAGAGAAAAATGTTCTTGGCTCCGTTATGTCCTCAATGAATAATAAATTAGCTTCCACTTGTAACTTAGGTGCCGGTGAAATTCGAGAAAATGAGTGTTCAAAACAGTCCGAGTTACTAAAGTCACGATTTGGAAGAGTTAAAATTGTTTTGCTCATTATTCTGTTGTTTGCATTAGCTAACAAATCGTTAATGTCGTTCTTTTTTTCTTGTTGTTCTTGTTCTCATTACACTATAATCATGTCAAGGAAGCTTAAAAGCATAGATATATTATTATAATTATCATCATCAGTTATTCGTACAAATAATGAGACAATACAAAATGTGACTATCGAATGAAAGTGATTTTAACAGTCACGTTTTTATCATCTATTAAAAAATACAAACAGTATTGTACCAACATATAGTGCAATCCTTAACGTTTAAATATAACGTACTCCTACTAGGTGACCCGGCGGACTTCGCACCGCTTTGACATTTTCTATGACAACAAAACAAACAAATCGTTAAATAGTTTACGCGTGAAAGCGTATCAAACAAACAAACTAACTCACTTTTTTTTAATAATAAGTATCCTATGTCCTTTGATTATACTCTTGAGAATATATGTACAAAATTTCATAATGATCGGTTGAATAGTTTAAGCGTGAAAGCGTATCAAACAACAAAGAAACAAACTCACTTTTGCATTTACGAGTACTAGTGGTCGCCCAGTGGTCAAAATTCGACCATAATTTTATTAAGGCTGCACGGACTGTATCCTATCATCATCTCAGCCAAAAAGACGTCCACTGCTGGACAAAGACCTCCCTCAGGAATAAATCATTTTGAGGGGAGTTTGCCATAATCGCCACGCTTGGCAGGCGGGTTGGCGATCGCAGTAAGGTGACAATAATCACAGAGAGACGCTGCTGCCCATGCTCTGGAATGGTCCCATAGTCGCCTTCTACGACACCCACGGGAAGAGATGGGGTGGTGCAATTCTTTACACCCGGCACCACACGGGGACTGTATCCTATGCAACGAAAAATTTAAAAAGATAGAATGTGACTTTGGATTAGCATTGACAGATGTCGACCGCATTAAATACAAACAATAAGTGTGTGTCAAATACATGGTAGTGTGTGTAATGTTGTTTTTGTTGATTTAATGTATTTTTTATGCACAATAAAAAAATATATTAACATTCGGATAACCTTCTCTATATAAACTATAAGTATGTGAAATTTCATACTCCTCCGTCAGCGCAATTTTCGTAAAAACGGGTACAAAGTTTTTGCTTCACGTATTAATATATAGATAATATTGGTTAGGATGTCAAAATAAAATTGCTAAGTTACCTAGTTTTTGACATAAATGATCGGTGCACGGCGTGGTGACTAAACGAAGTGTAGTAGTCCATATTAATTTAACAGCGACACAATAATTTTTCATAAGTATTGATGCTCATAATTTTACCATAATTGATATTAATGTGTCCAATTGTTCAAAGTGGGTTTGTCCCACTTGTTATTACCCTACACATCATTCTTGCATGCAGAGTCATACCCTCATAAATTGTACAGTCACATCCATAGTTTTACAACCCTTTAGAAGAATGTCGACGAGCAATATTTTTACTCCCGAACGACAATGTCAGATTTCTTCATTTTTACGATCGGTTTCAGACACGAATGATCAGCAAGAATGGCTGTCTGTTTCATCGGTTTAAGTACAAAGAAGAAAAATCTATTGCACAATTATTATTTTATTCATGTGATATTAATAAAAGTGTTATTATTTTTGAGTTAAACTTAAAGATCAATTAAAAGAAACTGTACCATATATTACTGCTTTTTACGTTAATCTGGTTTTCTCATGTTTACGCAAACGCAACACATATTAAACACTATATTATACAAATCTACTCGCGTTTATTTTACGTATTAAGTATTTTGTACTGTGGTTTTGAACAACAATCCGTATTTATAAATGTTCCATATCAATGCCGATATCTACTATATCTCTTCTAGTCTATACCGGAATCTGTACCAAAATTATGGGACACCAATTACATCATCTATTTATCTAAACGTAAAACTAAACTATGTAAATTTATGCACGTTCAGTTCCGTTTCAGCGTATACCGAAAACTTTTCAAATAGAGTTTCATCCGAATTGAGATGTTACACAACCCACCCGTACATATGCCAGACTAGTGTCTAACTGCATGTTCCTAACTTCCCCAAAACTAAGTTTGGAATACGACCCGAGAGTAAGTTGTACAGCCAGTGATTTAGTGTATGATTAACGTCCAACGTTGCCGATACAAATAGGTTGTCTAATAAATTAATCAGTGTGACTTGGTGTTATTACCGAATCTGAATTCAGACATATATTTTTTTCATTTATTCTGGCAATAAACAGTCATTTTCACAAACAGTATATAACGGTAAATAGTGTATCTTAAGAAACCTACAGTGCCATATAATTTAAGTATATAAGAAATAACATAGGATAAGTAATGTGATTAAACAAAGGTTCTCAGAGAAACATTATAAAAATAATAAACATTTTGAGCTAGTCGTGATGTGAATCGATGAAGTACCCATAATACACATAGACTACCTAGCCAAGTTCAAGCTAACAGAACTGGCGAGCAGAACCGTGTGTAATATACACGGACCAAGCTACTTTTGACCCCCTCATAACTCAAAAACTATTTCACATAAACATGTCAAATTTGGCTCATATATTGAGACTTGCGAGATACATATGTGCTCCAAATTTCATAAACACACCTCAAACGGTTATTTAGATATTAACATCCGAAAATAGTCATTTTTATCACTGACTGATTGATCTATAGATATATCAAAACTCTAACCCAGTTCTTGCGAAGGCTATAATATAATTCGTATATGAGAACTAGCCAAGTCAGACCTTAGGCTTCAATATATTATCCTAAGTTATAAGAAGAAATCATATTTTAAGTTGTTATAAAATATTTTATGTTGTTATAAATAAATTTCAGGACTGACCATTGAACTTGGCACCCATTTAGATCTCACTTCTTTTGTCGTTGAAGTCAACAGCCAAGGCATATATCATAATATTGAACTTGGCTCTCATTTCACATTTATGCTTTTGATGGGATTACTTTTTCTAATACTTTTTCCAATATTTCCTTTATGAGTGTTAAACATTTACTGCATATGTGCAACATAAAAAGAGGAATAACATAAAAACAGTGACGTTTAAAGCTTAGTTAGTGGTAGTAATTTGAGCAATGCCCGAACAACTGCATTCGAATAAAACCGAAGCTCATCAGCGGCTATAAAAGTTTATACGTTTTTAAGTAATACGTCGGGTGTTAATGCGTCATCACGCGGCGTCGTTTACGATGCGTTTCAACAAGATCCCGCAATTAGGACATCCTGGGGGGAGTTGGGATACATAACGTCGGTACTACGTGACGTGACTACATCCAAATATTTCATTTCGACGGAGATAGGTCGAAAGTTTATTTTCATTACCATCATCATCAGTTCATTTTATGTCCCCACTGTAGGGGATTAAATTTTGTAATAAAATTAATAATATGGGATTTAATATATTAAATTAAATACAAAGTTAAATATTTTTGGATGTTAACGCGCCTGGTCTGCGATTGCTAAGGTTAAGCAACTTTCGCAAACACCGGTCATCAGATGGGTGACCAAAAATTTGTATCATCTTGAGCTCTTTCGTGTTTCTGAACGCATGTTAAACTACCATTTCGCGCTGGGCCTACGTGGTGATTTATGGCCCGTTCTCCCTATCCATCCATAGAAAAGGCTCGTGCCCCATCAGTGGCAATACAAAAATGAGCTGGCGATGATAATGTGATGATGATAATTGTTACGTAAAACCACTAGACTAAATACTTAAATATTCCGCTTTTCTTTCATTTGAAGAATTTGGTGTTTGGCACTTATTGGCATTCACCTCTTAATTCAAATCCGTAATAACGTAAAAATAAAGATGATAATTATAAATAATCAAAATAACCCGGGCCGTAAGCCCGGCTACGAGTAATACACGTAAAATAAATATTGGGAAGGAAGGACGGGAAAAGTTGTGAACTTGAAGCATCGATATTATGTCTAAAGTGGAGTTTCCAAAACTGTTCTTTATTTGTTTTTCTTCGTAATTTATTAACATTTACAATAAATATCTTTCGTTGAGGAACATTCACTGTATCAGGCCCAGTATAATTACTTGGAGCTGAGACACTAAAAAGCCTTTAGATTCGAGACGCGTGAGTAACACTAACATTTTTTTTTAATCCACAAAAATATTGAAGTATTTAAAATAGTTATCTGGTAATGATGAAGTAAACTATTTATACAGACTTCGCTTACGACGAGGACGAAAAGGTTTTATCTATACAAATATTATAAAGCTGAAGAGTTTGTTTGTTTGTTTGGTTGAACGCGCTAATCTCAGGAACTACTGGTTCGAATTGAAAAATTATTTTTGTGTTGAATAGTCCATTTATTGAGGAAGGCTATAGGCTATACTACATCACGCTATGACTAATTAACGCGGGTGAAACCGCGGGGCACTGCTAGTCTTACAATAAGATTACTTAGTAAATGCCCAAATGTTTCACTTTTGGCATAATTGCTGATTTATGGTTGATGTGCTTATATTATGTGATGTCATATACCTGATATACCAAAGTTATTCAGAAGCTATACACCCACACAATGTAAACAAACAGAGTCCATTCTTCACACATTACTGTGACTCATCTGTTGTCTCATACAGTTTGGGCAACATTTATTGACCTAACGAGTAACGCATCCGTTCTGGTGTGGTTGACATATCAAGTTACTTTGAATAAATAAAGGGGGCGACAATTAGACGCCCAAATATGGTCAGAGGAAGTTTAAAGTTGATTGGAGTGCTAACGAAGGGTCCAGCTGTGTTTAGCCGGGCTTAAGTGGTGTACATGGTAATAATACGTCTCACAATGGCTTCCTGTAGGTTCCTTAATTCCCACTGGCAGTTTGATAGGTGCTTTTATTGGTTTTGATGCTATAATTTTATGTTTCGTGCTTCGGAAGGCATATTAAACCACCAGCGAGCGTGGTGGGTTATGGTGCTATATGATCTGCATCTATACGGACGATGCCACGATTACAGATGATGATGATGATGACAATTTGGTGTTCCTCGAAGTTTAAGTAACATTCGTTTTTTTTTCCAAAATAAATATCCTTTGTGTCATCAAAAATAATAAATGCAGGATTATCTGCATCCCTCTCTCAGTATAAAATTAATTACGAAATTCATTGAGCAGAATGATTTTGTTATTAATAAAAATAAATTTTAAAATATTATGTGATTTATGTTTCAAACTTTTTTTGCGGAAACACTCCACGAATTGGAAAAATGAATGTAGTATGTCGGTTGACGTGTAAGAACGAGTATACGCGCTATCACCTTGATGAAACTAGTTAGTGGGTATATAAATAGCTCCTTTGTATCAGCTACTTAATTTCTTTATACGCGAGACTGATCTGTATAATAACAATTGATAATAACATTTCCTCGTCTGGCTCGATCCATTGTTCGGTGTTCTCGAATTAAGGGCGACATTCCTCTAATTGGCGCAATTACAAACGCGACTGGGCCGCATTCCGTATTCAACAAAGATATCTATGGTAAACTTTCAAGTATACACCTACAAGTTTACTAAGTATATAATTTTGTTATGTTATGTAAAAGCCTTTGTTTTCTTACGAAATCAATAGTTGCCAATAGTGAAAATCATACCAACAATCAATAATATACCATCTTAGACACAGAATACGTGTATATGTTTTTTTTAAATATTTATTTTATTTTATTTTTTTGCCGCACTAATATTGTGTTCGTTCACATACTTACACTAAATAGATACTTGTAGAAATATAAATTATTTATTGTGTGACTGTGCGTGTGCAATATAATAATAGTATAAAATGAAATTATTAATATTTATAATATATATATATATATATATTAATTACGGTCCTGCATCTAAAACACTTATCTGTAGAACTAGCCGCTGCGCTATAATATTTGCGTAAATAGTTGGACGTATGGATTACTTAAAAATTAACAATCAATTAAAATGAAATGATATTTCTAATTCAATTTTATCTCGCACGTTAAACAATTACCAGAATAAAGATTAATCGTCACAAGCGCTGACTCCCGAGCGTGCTCATGCGTATGCATTTATTTAATGACTTATTATATTTTAATCAGTCCAATTATTCACAATGAGCGGTCGCATGAACAGCGACATTGCTAATAAACCGAGGTTCCGATTGTTATATAATTAACGTAACTGATTAAGTATGTCCGTTTTATATTAATTAAAAACGATTTTACTTTGACTACGTAATTAATAGAGCTCGTTAGTGAGAGCTGTCAATTAATTTGCCGGAACCTTTTTTGGCTCACTTTAATAATAGTTTTAATTTGCTTGTCACTAACCCGTTAATGGTGACCACCATTTTTTTGTTATTACAACATTCTTTTTAGCTTGCGTTAATGTTACAAAATTACGATGATGACGCGAAATATTTTATAAACGAACTTTTTAAAACTTATTACAAGTAATACGTTACATGAAACAGGCTATGTTGTGTCACAAATAATTGACTCAGAACTATCAAGTAAAAACTTAGTTCTGAAGTAAGTACGTTTTAACTGCCGTTTTGGTTTTTCAGGTTTCAAGCCATAACTTTATTTTGCTCATATGTTATACAGCATCAATGATTATTTTACAAATAAAATTAACAAACATTAACTACACTTAGTAATGAAGCTATCTATCAGTTAAATATTTAAAAAGATTTTACAAAAAAGCTAACTTTTGCCGTTGTTTTACTCACAAACCCAAATTGTCAACAATCTATACCTGGAGTCACGTGCGCCCAAGTTTTTATGAAGGCTCAAAGACGGCCCCACTCGTTCCGAGTTATTTAATCTTTTGTCGGGACCCGGAGCGTCTAAAAAACCCTTACTATAAAACTCCAACTGAGAGGACGGCTCATTTAGCGTACATTGCGTATCCCAAAAGGTGCAGTAGGGACACAACGAAAATAAAGCGTTCTTTGTAAGGCAAAATTGTTATTATTTTAGTTTGTTCCAATGTTTAGGATGGGTGTGCCGATCCGAGGCGATGTCGGCCCTAATGCGTTAGGGGTGGCCGCAATATTCAATGAAATGTAAGTCTTGTGTTTCGTCGTTATCGTAAACCGGCCTTTTTTCACTTTTGCACTTGTACGCTTTTGATATTCAAAGCGTTGATAAACACGGGTTGCTTTTCAAGAGAACGTGGGACTCTGAGAGTAATGGCGAATGTTGTGAGTGCTTACATGTTTTGTTGAAGCATGTATTAAATTAGGTATTCGTACAAGTGTAAGGTTAAGAAGTTTTGCGTTTATGACGTTAATAATGCGTGTAACGGAACGCCGATAAAAAATGGCTGTAGCATAAGTTAGAAATACATTTTGAGACGACAAGCGATCCTGAACTATGGACCCTGCAAAAGTTTCTAAGTTTTAAGGTTTTTTCAAAGAAAGTATTCGTAAAACCGTTTTTTGGTTTACATTACGTTACATTCCATTACAAATTGGTTTTCCATATAAAAACTATAACTTTTTCCTTCATGGAAATTTTTACGAAAAGAAATTTTCCTATTCAAAGGTTATCAAATAGCGATTGAAATGAATTCTTTTCTACTTGAAATAGGCTGTGAAATGTAAGTTATCGATATTGTATCGAGTATCTTTTATCAAGATCGAATGGATGTATAAAGCACCATTGGACGTTTGAAGCCCACAGAGAGATAAAGAAGCCATTTCTATCGATAACTTCCATTGTGGTCGAGTGTGGGTCGCGATATTGATAAAAGAACACAAGTTACTATTGCAGTTGTTAGTTTAGTTTTATTCAATACTAGCTGACCCGGCGGACTTCGTACCGCATTTCTTTTTTTTTTGATGTGTAACATCTTTTCGCTCGCTTTCTATATAATTAATTTGTAGGAGTGATTTCGTGAAATGGGACGGAAGTATGTGTAACAGTGTAACAGGAAGTCGGGGAAGCGCGCAAGCGAGCGCTATTTTGTAAATTTAAAATCGATATTATTAACATGACATATTATCATATGTGACATATTGTGTCATTTGACTATTAAAGGTCATTTTGATATGTCAAATGTCTTCTAATGAGTATTTAAGTATTGCATTTATTTTAAAGTTATAAAATTATGTAATACCTGACCCATTTTTTTCAGAATAATGTAATGTTAAAATTGCTTATTACTAAGGTGAGATTTCAAATGTTACACATCATATGCAACTACTGGAAGGCTAGCTCGTTTTTTTTGTAAATATAGCCTATGTTACTCAACGCTAATGTAGCATTCTAATGGTGAAAGAATTTTTTAAATCGGTCCAGTAGTTTTTGAGTTTATTCGTTGCAAATATGCATACATACGGACATACAAAAATACAAAGCTTTCCTCTTTATAATATTAGTATAGAAGAACATGAAACCATACATTTTTATACAGTAAAATTAAATGAAAATCTGTTGCTAGATTTGCGGTGTTTTTTCATTTGTTTTTAATGTTTCATTTTATTCTTTTTTAAAGTATTTTTTTATATAAATATAGCATTATAGCAATATAGTACCTAACTTAAAAAATGTTTTAACCTTGTTTAAAAAAGGGTTAATATATTTCAATATATTAAGAAGCTTATTAAAAAAATTCAAATCAAGTACATTTTTAGTTGACTTGCATCGCTAAGTGTAAAAACGAGTAGTAGTAAAGTAGATACGAATTGTATTTATTGTCAAAGTAATTTGTAAGTAAAACATGGTCACTGATTTGTTGTTCTTTTTATAAGCACTTAGAAAATAAATAAATAATTATTAAATTATTATTCATTTATTTATTTTTTAAATTATTATTATTATTATTATTTGCCATTCAATCCGTTAACTAAAACGAGTAAGTATTTGTATGGCATTGTAACAGCGCCTCCTACACAAACGAGGATGGTTAAAATTTCACCATAAAAGTTATCGTTTTCATTTTAACGTGATCGAATAGCATATAAAATTCGCACTAGACACCTCGAGCTAACTGCCACACCGTACCATGACCGTAATCGCTCTGCATTACAATAAATTGACTTATTACACGCTATTTTCACGTCTGCAGCTCCCAACCCCCAAATTACGGCACAAAAGAAAAAAAACAAAAGGAGGCCATAACAAAAGAGCTCGTGATGCGGAGGGCGTCTTAGAATGATCACCATTTAAGTATTGTCCCGAACCATGGAGGGCTAAACAGCATAGCATTCTTTAGTCTATACTAGCATAGTTTATATTGTTGCTTGGTTTGTGATGTCAAATGTCAAAAACTCAAGCTTGTTAAGCAAATTAGTCTTAGGAGATGGGGACTATGTGATGGCCAACGAGTTTATGATTAATTAGAAAAATTGGGTGCTAAAGCTTGTCACTAGATATATAGAAATAGAATAGAGTACCTTTATTTAAGGCAACTATGGCCCATACAATTGAGACCTTAAATATTAACATACATATTTTTTATATATTTTTTTATATTATATTATACAATTTTTGTTAGTGAATAACTTAAAAGCTATGTTATTAATTTTAATCATTTGGACACATTTAGATGGGTTATCAATTTCTTTTGCCTCGTTTTCGCATTTTTAACTGCTTCTGTGGTTTAGAGGTTAGATCACCGATCTCTGGCTGCCAGCTCCCAGATACGATCGCCAGCGGGGAGTTAATTTTTTTACACGGTTGTTTGTTTAGTGGCATGGCTTGTTTTTTTAGATTATCGTTTCGTCCATAAGCTTGAACACCGGCGTGGTGGCCCACGGTCCATTCTCACTTTTTGTGCTTTAGTCAAATGGTAATATAAATATCACTAGCCCACCCGTGACTTTGTCCGCCTAAACACTCGTACCCTAAGATATTGTAGGAAATTTAAACAATATTCGTTCTTAATTATGATAATAAAAAAAACTTCCTCACTAAACTTTATTTTTTTCACAGTTATAAATAACAAAAAATATGTTTTCTAAACTCAAATGATTGATTAACAAATTACCCTCCTCTCTAAGGAGACAAAAGACGATCCATTACTCAGATCGTTCAACCGATAAAGATTGTATCAAAATGGTGGCGTTTCGATTTTGGCGCTTACTGGGGGCCACTTTGCACGGAACAATAATGTTGTTGATCCATTTTGTTGTCATCCAGTGACTCGAACAACTGCCTTTGCTGGTCTAGTGGTTTAGACCACCGATCTCGGACCCAGAGGTCATTTCATTTCAGTTAAAAAAGCTATAGTCTGTTCAATATAGCTTGATACCCGTGACAGATGTCAAATTGGCATGCCTAGGGTTGAAACAATACTGAGGCAATTGCATCAAATGATAATTGAAGTTATCAATTGAATATCATTATCCTAATGAAGTACTGTTCCATTTAATGTGAAATAAAAATAAGTAAAATTTTTAGAAGTTCAATAAACTCAAGAAAAATAAATAAAGACAAACAAATTTATGAATACAGCTGGATGAAAAATATTGGTTATTGAATATCAATTGATCTTCACTTGGTGTACTATCCCAACATTAATATTTATTTGTAACGCAATGACCTTGTAAAGGATTACGGTTGTTTTATTGTAATGTTTTAAAATTATGATAAATGTGTGTTATGCGGGAGTTTATTTGGATAAATCTAACCTAACATATATATGTACTGTTTATAAATAATAATGTTAAATAATTTCATACGCTTTCACAAAGTCATGTCTTCGATTTTGATGACTTTGTCACAGGTATCAAGCTATACGTAATGAACAAACTATAGTTATTTCTTAGTAGTTGAGGATTTAGAGTGAAAGTCCACTTCCACCATTGGCATTTCATTACCTCACATCAGATGAAATAAAAGCCTTACAGTACGTACCTTACCTTACAAGTGCTTACAGTAAGTAATTTAAAAAAAAGCAATAAACACCGAAATAAAAAGAAGTGGGCTAAGCTGCCTACATAAGTGAGCTGAGGCTACGGTTTTGGAAATACATACAGTTCTGTTTCCATATTTTACTCACTCAACATTAAGACAGAAGCTTCGACCCCTGAATGCCATCTTTTGTTGTGCATCGTTCAGAAAGCCCACCATGAATTATGTGCATCAAATTTGGGGCCGTGCTTTTGTTTTGATCTTACATGAATCCATATTCAATGGAGAATGTAATATAAGCTGAAGCATTAAAAGTCATAAATGTTTTTTGGGATCACTTCTTTGTTATTAAGTAAACAAGATGTTGTTTCTATAACAACCTACGACATATAACGCTTTTCGTTTTCGTAAGTTTTAATTATATTGGAAAATTTCGTACCTATAATTTTTTTATTAAAAACTTACTGTACAATTTTAAAGAATTCGTTAGTAACAATATCAGGGTTTCAACAAACTTAATTATAAAGAGCATTATTTCTTAAATATTTTACATATTGAAATTTTATTATTAGATCAGTTATGTTTATTTGAAGAATACAGCCAGCGGTGTAAAAACACAAACTTTTTACGGTAAAAGATATTCTACTTATTAATCAATAGTGGCCCGTCCCTGCTTCGCATGGGAGGACATTTTTTTTATATAACCTATGTTAGTCAGCGCTAATGTAGCATTCTAATGGTGAAAGAATTTTTTAAATCGGTCCAGTAGTGAGTTTATCGTTGCAAACATACATATATACATACATACAAAAATACAAAGGTTTCCTCTTTATAATATTAGTATAGATAATGTAATGTCTATAGAATGTGCACTTAGTAGATATTAATTAATATTCAATGCAACCTGAGACGATATAATCTGATGCGCACATGCACCAGCTTAGCGGCACCAAGTCTTGTTAATGAATAGCATGATTGTATCACACCACCCTTGCCTCAAGTACTCAAACGCGTAATTAACTCGGTATTACGGTTGTCTGATTTTCGAGTCGAGTTTCAATGCTATATTATGTGTGAAAAGAGCGTTGTTCTCAGACAGAAACAATCAAAGCATCGTATAAATTATACTGGTCCATTTCATGTAACATTATCGAAGTACGAGTGTGTTCATGTTCAACTAGTTGGTTGTAGGATCATCAAAAACATAGGTGAAGTTCGCTGGAGAACTCTGACCTCAGTCACGATGTATGTAAGTGGCCGTGAGAATGAAGTGGATTTATGTTCGAAAGTGTTAGCCCCAAAGACTATAAATTAAAGGTTAGCCGGCCGTATGAGCAAGTAAGTTGATCGCTGAATGGCTTGTCCGTATTTTATCCGAGCAGCGATATTACCACCTGCTATCTCGAAATAAAAGAAACACGGAAACAGTTGAAAGAATTTCAGATGGTTAGGGGGTCGGACGGTGACCCCATTCCAATCACAAACGGCCGAGTAGGCTTAAAGCAAGGCGGTAAGCATTCAACGAAAATAACAAATTGTTTATAGAATGCCAATGTCTCGGTTAGGTTCGCTACCATTTGATTCGGCGATCCGATTATTTTGATAGTTTACGAATAACAAATTGATTCTTAGAAATCATAGAATACATTTGAAGGTTATTAATTACTTACCTAACGATTTTAGATTTCAAAATGATTTATTAATATCTACTACGGCTTTTTTAATTAAAGAAAATGTTTTCAAAAGACCTGCAGATATTAAAATTTGGTTTGATTTTGCCAAATACTTAACTAGCGACTGCCCGCGACTTAGCGTGAATACCCGTTATTTTGAAATATTCGGCCGTATTTATTGCCTACATCAAAAAGGGGACCTCTGAGCCAAATTTCAACTTTCTATGTCCAAAGCCTAAGCGTTGATGAGTCAGTCAGTAAGTGTAACAAGACTTCTATATACCCAAATGACCATAAATATTGAAAACAAATTTGCTTTCCAATAATTACTGCTTTTTGTACTATTTATACCATTAATAAAGAGGTAAAGTTTATGACTTTGTTTGTTTGTTTGTTTCTTTGTTTGTTTGTTTGTGGAGGGTAATCTCTGGAACTACTGGTTCAAGTCCCAAAATTATTTCACTGATAAAATGCTACATTTCTTGCGGGTAACATAGGCTAACCTATATTTTAAATAAAAGTTTTCTTTTGCTAGTACTTTATATATTTACACATAGAAAGTACATTTCATTATTTATTTGTCCAAAGATACGTATAATTGCGAAATTCCCGTTTCGCAGTCTTTTGAACTCCGTAATAACATTAGGGTAAACATGCTGTTTCCCTTGTTCCAAAGAATAAACGGCTAAATTAAAATGGTAATTAAGTTAATGTGGCCATTCCAGTGTTTCATCTCTAACAGTGCTCTTTAGTAAACGTTGAGTTTTTCGCTGCCAGAGCCATAACTTTTTTCCTTAAGGGCCTTTACACATTTCAGTACGTACTCCATACAGACTTCAAAGCTCTCTTATTCTTTCAAATACAGAGATTTTGTATTGTGTTGTAAAGATAACGTGATGTCACTCAATTTTATACGTTTCATCATCATCATCATCATCATCAGTTCATTTTATGTCCCCACTGCTAGGGAGAACAGGCCATAAACCACCACGCGGGCCCAGTGCGGATTGGTGGTTGTTAACGACTGCTAATGCAGCCGGGACCAACGGCTTTACGTGCCTTCCGAAGTACGGAGGAGCTCGAGATGATACATTTTTGGTCACCCATCCGATGACCGGCCTTTGCGAAAGTTGCTTAACCTCAGCACTCCCAGACCGGGCGCGTTAACCACTGCGCCATCGAGCTGCGCTATCTAAATATAATAATATATATATCTTAATGTTAAATGGCCCTTAAACATTTTTGCTTAGCGTTATGGATTGAAGTGTTCTCACTTTAGGTCGGAATGGTTCATTTCAATGAGCTTGAATCCGGGCATGGCTGGCTGCAGTCCAAAGTGCTTTGTTTTTTATGGCCCGGGTTCCAGTGGTAGGAATCGACTCGGCCCGGTCAAGTACCTTCGATAGTAATGTTTGCCAGATACTACAATAGTTTTTGGGCATGTTGGTTCGAATGATAAGGCGTGAGTTATTTTTTGAGTTGGAAAGTTTACTTCTCACTTCAACTTTAAACTTAATTGTTTAATATTGACTTTTAATATTTACAAAGTAATAAATAGTCTTAGTATACTTAAGTATTTAAATTGTGAAATGTGTAGGTTAGTATTAGGAAATTTATAGTTTGCTGTTAATGTTTCATTCAATGTTAAACTACATTTCCACCTTTTAAAAAGTACACAATAATGTCAAACAGGAATATCAATAAAATAATCTAAGTAAATCACAACCTAAGAGATGTATCCTAATACAAATAAGATATAAAGTAAGCGTATGTGCAATGTAACTTGTGTGTGTGTGTTTTAAAAAATAAACAATATTTATTTAATATTTATTAACGCTGAAAGATTGGAAAGATTCATGGGGTTGTCCTATCATAATTCCCATTTCCCAGTCTAATCATTTGATGTTATTGGGTTCACCTAATATTTTCCCTTTCTTTTGTTTGATATACAAGTGTTTGTATGCACAGAATGCATGTATTATATTTTCGTTAAAATTAATAATTCCATCAACATTAATGTAGGAGATATTCACGCTACAGTACTTGGTAGGCAGTTCATAGTTGAAGACTGCAACCGTGACCTGACGGTTGTTGACCCATTTTAAACCGTTAGCCGTGGAGCTATTAGCTTGTTCAGCGTTCATACGTGATAGTGCATGCGATGTTCTTTAAAAACTTATATGCCTTTCTGTGTTACCGGTTGCCTAGCGCGAGTTTATTTGCCATTGAAACACGTTAACGAAAACCACAATTTATATGGCAACATTTTACTCTCGAAGTCACCAGGAGGCATTGCTTCAATTGCTTCAATTTCGCATCGCATTTGGAACCCTAAAGAGGTGTTGTGCAGGCAGAAAAATATCAATATCACCACAAGTGTTTATGTGTCCTAAAAGGCGATCCGTAATTGTATGAGAATACTTAATTTTATTATTAAGTAGGCAAATTACTGACCTAAGCGAAAGCGGTTTCTAGATGCGAAGAGCGATTGCGATTTACCCACCGGTAAAGCGGTGACATCGAGGATTAAGGAAGGAAGGGAGAAGTAGAAAAAAAGGAATAAAGATTTTTAAAAGAAGTACACCATCTCAACCGAACCTTATGGGCATTAATGAAAATAATATTAGTACTGTACGACATTGTGAAAATTGAAATTGGTAACTGATGTAATTTTTGCAAACGTAGATATTTATTTAATTTTTAAATTTTGTTGTTTTTTTGTGTATTGTGATTGTCCTTTTTTTGTGTGTTTATTTGTGATGGAAAGATTCTTTTTATGATAAGGCATTTTCCAATATTTTTGACGCTATAAGGGAGAAAAGAGCTTGACACTTGCTGAGTTTCTTGCCGATTCTTCTCAGTACAAGGTCTCCCGCCCAGAGTAGAATTACGAACCGATGGCATAGTGACTTCATAAAAGCTATTTGTAGCCTAAACTGAATAAATGATTTTAAATTTAGTTTTTTTTTAATAAATTAAAAAAAGGAAGAAAAGAAAATTGGAGGGGCACTTTCTCATACATATAATGCCCCCAATCTAATTTACGATGACTACATTGAAGACGAGTTTACGAGATCTCTTAAATTAAGCCTTCGTTTACTATTAATTAGTAGCGCCACCCGTAGTTGTCATTAATTAATACAATTACTCTGTTGGTAACTGGGTGAGCCCAGTTAGAAGAATATGGGTGTCATTGCGCTCGTAAAGGAATATACAAGTTTATATTAGCTCAACCATTTTAATTGATGCAATGAATAATACTTAAATGAAATTAAAATTAATATCTAAATAAAAACTAGTAGATCCGTAAAAATGGTTTAATTTCAATTATCATCATCAGCTCATTTTATGTCCCCACTGCTGGGGCACGAGCCTTCCCTATGGATGGATAGGGAGAACGGGCCATAAACCACCACGCGGGCCCAGTGCGGATTGGTGGTTGTTAACGACTGCTAATGCAGCCGGGACCAACGGCTTTACGTGCCTTCCGAAGCACGGAGGAGCTCGAGATGATACATTTTTGGTCACCCATCCGATGACCGGCCTTTGCGAAAGTTGCTTAACCTCAGGTCTCGCAGACCGGGCGCGTTAACCACTGCGCCATCGAGCTCCTCAATTTAATTTCAATATAGGTATTTATATTTTGAGCCAATCAGTTTAACGAATGTTAATTAAATGTTAAGACTTTTAAATTTAAATTCGCTAATATTGTTATTAATTGATTTTATTTGTTTTCAGGTACTTAATAAACTGCTTACTGCTTGAAATTGATGATTGTGGTATGTTTAATGATAAGTTGTTTTCTTCAAATACACTTAATTTTGTCAATACTTAAAGATATAATAGTGGAGTGCCAAAATGAGTGCGGGCTTGATCGCGAAAGTTAAGCAACTTTCACAGTGCTGAATCTTCGGATGGGTGACCAAATTTTAGTTAACATCACACTTGGTTAGCGTAGTAGATTATGTGAGATCTGAGCCCAATAGTGCCTTTTATTAGCTTATAATAATAAATAACGATTACAATATTAGTTCAACTATGTTTCCAGAACCGTAATGTTTTCAGAAGCTTCCATAGTAATTCCTTACTGTTATTCAGAATAACTGCATGAGTGTTTGTTACCTTTACTCACATCTTTAGACGAACAATAAACAAGATTACACGTCTAGACAATATCAAGTTTCGCCTCAAGTCGAGACGAAACCCACCACACACAACACCTGCGACTTCGAATTGCAAACAACTTCCCTACCTGTGAAACTAGACATATTCGTAACAACGACTAAGGCGGTAGTGTTTTCGAAACAAAACCTTTCTGGGGGGTTACCATGAGTTCTTATAGCAGTATTATTATAGTCGTGTAAGCGAGACGCGTGTCGGCGTATAAGTATTTATTTACGCACTTATCATCACTTACTTACTGTGATTACTTCAGCGTTTTTGTGGGCTTACATGTTCCGATTTGATCTGACTGAGGACGACTCCCAACGCGGTATGTATTAAGCCTACCTTCGATGGGTCTCCTATTTGGTGGTCGAAAGTTGAAGTTAAAATAAATAGTTTTGTGTTATATTTACAAAACAATACTTTTTATATAAAACTAGCGACCGCTCACGACTTCGTCCGCTTGAGTACCGGGTCCAATTCTATGCATGTATTATACATATAAACCTTTCTCTTGAATCACTCTACGTGCCTTTCGAAGCACGAAGGAGCTTGAGATGATACATTTTTGGTCACCCATCCGATGACCGGCCTTTGCGAAAGTTGCTTAACCTTAGCATTTTCAGACCGGACGCGTTATCCACTGCGCCATCGAGCTCGTCTCTTTTTCACAACTACAATAATACTGCTATAAGAGCTCGTACTCAGGGGGCGTGTCTTGTGATTAAATAGGTCTTAAGAGATACCGGGTTCGATTCCCAGTTTATATGTATTCCCTGTTGTATTCCATATTATATTATATATTATATAGTATTATTGTGCTTGGTTTTGTTGATGGTACGGTGTTTCAAGCCCACGTGGCTAGCAACCACTATCTTATCTAAGTCTGTCACCATAACATCAATGTTAGAAGCATTGTTTTGTTGCGTTTCAACTATTGGACATGATATTGCCAGTTCTTCATAAGTTGATAGTAGCGAGTGAAGTGTGCTTCCATCTCAGCGTCAACTAAAAACTATCTTTCTCTTTCAGATTATCGTTTCTCTCTCCCTCTTTCTCTTCTCGAATAGTAACAATGCAGTAAAAAGTGAAAAATATTTTATTTAAGTCAGCTCTCTCTCAGAAGCATTTTTGTATAGTTATGTATGATTCTATCGGTTTGGAATGAGAAATCAGCCGCACTTGTTCGAAATGCAGTTTAATTTATTGAGAAGAGGCCCGGAATAAATATTTGCGATCGATATTTGCTCCTTCAACAAATATTACAAGAGACTATGATAATTTATATATCATTCAAATTTTCCCAGCAACTACACACTATCTACAACTTACTTAGGTAGCTTTATCTATTCATAAAAGTTTGGGATACTTCTTTCGAAAAGATGTAACTTTTTCGATCAGCTAGACCTATTAAAACTTGAAGCTTATACTAGGTTTTGGAAGTTTTCTTTGCGTAGTTTGTTCGCTTGGTCGTTATGTGTTGATCGTTTTTGATTAACAGCATGAGGTCCAAACTCAATGGCTTAGCAACGTGTGGTAGATCCAGATTTTTTTTCCATAAAAGTATGAGTAAATTGTTCACGAGCGAGATTTAAGCCCGCATCTTCTCTGTCAAAACTATAAATCAAAAAACTAAAAAAAGTTTGGACTTAACTACTGAATCTACTACCAGTTCGGATTTTGGGAGAGCCTTTGACCGAGAAGAGCTGGCAAGAAACTTAGGAGGCTTATTTGTTTTTCTCCATCTTTTTAACCAAATTAAAATATTGTAATATAATATACACATTCTGTACAATTTTGTACACATTAATAATAATATTCAAGCCAGAGCAGGTGACTTATTTCCACACGCATTTGTCCGCAATACAGTCATATACCTATAATAAGCTTTCTCAATTAAAATATGTTCAACATGCGTTTTGAATTTAATTTCTGTCAACACAGTTATATCATCAGGTATTTTATTATAAAATCGAATTGAGTTATCTACCACCACTATCTACTTAGTTTGTGAGCCAAAGTAAGCCTTATTGCCTTGCCTGAGTTGAAGAAAGTCGTGGTTTACAGTATATTTTGTGTATTTATATTGTGATCAAATATTATCACTATTCGGGTATACAGGAACAGAATATTAAAATTACAGTCCTATCTAACTCATTATTTTTAGAAATTTCAGACACAATGAAAATAACGTTTTGTATAACTAATACCCGAACACAAATGGCGCAACTCCGTTCTCGTAATTCAATTTCAGTGACAAACCGAGAGAGAAGTTTGCGATAACACTGAATGAATTCACTTCCAAATTCTGCAGGTACAGCAGCGATACCGGGGGAACGTTTGGCGAATTTAGAAACTGTTGGCAAACAGGTAAACAGAGTAAAAATATCAACAAACTTACTTCCTCGGCTATTAAAAGTTAGACGGGAACGGGGTGGTCACCCTATTCGCGTTTAATTAAAGAACGCTCTAAAAAATATTACGGACATTTGCAGGATCTTCTTGTAGTATCATTTTAATAGGATGTAAATTTATTGTTTGAATCAAAACGTTTCACGCGTAAGCTCTTTACAAAATGTCTGGTTATGGCATTTAAAAAAAGATTTATCTATTTTCTTAATATACTTTGTCAAATTCTGCATTCAGGACAATTAGTCGAAATTTCAGGATAGATTCGAAAATGTCCGAAAAACATCTCAGAATTTGGGAACCTTAGGTGCGAACAATAGTGGCGTGCAGCGGCACCCGGGAATAAAAGGAGTTGGGATTTGCTGATAAGGTGTTTCTTATTTGTTCATTAACTGTGCTTAGTAGCGTTTTGTGTGCTCACACAAAGTTGTGTAAGCTCTTTGTGTTTAGTTGATATAACCGTTAAGAATGTAATGAAACCAAGGCCGCAATGTCGACCGTATAATCATTTAACTGCTTAATACTGGTCACAGACTTTACAAAAATTTGCTCAAATATAAGTTTGCGTAATTTCTCAGCAAATTAAAAAATTAGGGCAAATTTTTCTCTAATTATCTCTAGTCTATATTTAGTTTATACGTTTATACTAAGTTTATACTTCTATAAGTTTGCGTTAGTATATATTTATTATTATTTCTTTATTGTCGTAAGGACTTTATCCGGCTAGACATAATAAAAATTAATAACGTTCACCGTTGCGTGATATTCGTAAATCCTTGAAACTATTTTTATTTTTAATTATCGTTAGGTACGATTGAAAAAGTTTCTATTGAGAATAGCAATCACTTTTTTCCTAAGAGATTTAGTATAAAATACCTATTGACACGCGATCCAAGTTAAATACTTATATTAAATTGTTATTTCTCTGCTTTCGCAATGCTCTTTTTTATTGATGTTGATTTAAAAATCTCTCAATTTCACGGGGCTCTCGAAAACAAGACCTTTCGCCATCCGGATAACTGCTCTTTCAATTAAGCTGCCGGGACACAAGATTCCCTGTCGAATAGAATGACGTTAAAAAGAAGAAAAATTGTTCAGCAAAATTAACCAATCTTAATCGGAAGAGCCAATAAAACAGTTTTCTACATTTTAGTTAAATAACACCATTTTCACTTCAACTGAATTGCACTGTGTTTCTCTAATAATGTCTGCTATAATTTCTCACTATCATATTACTTTTCCTATTAGGAAGACAATCCTGAAGTTATGTTCAATTTAAGAGAAGGATGTAAGACCCCCATCAAATTCTCACTTCCCTACGGTCGAAATGTTTGGAATTTTTGGTAGAGCGCGTCGGATTTTCTCGACCAATATGAATTATGCACATGACGGAATACAACGCCTTATATCAGTGGGAAAAGACAATATATGTATACGACAGGATTTTCATACAAAAGATTTTCATACGAAAGAACAAAGGAAAATAATCTTATCTTAATTGCGGCTCTAAGTCTTGATTAATTTCCCTATTTTCTACTAAATTATACAGTTGAACTATACAGGAACTTACTTAGTACCTAGTAGTAACTAGGTGTGGCAAGCATATTCACAAGCTTATATATATAATAATATGAATGAGGCAAAACTTGTCAATTAAATAGACCACATGGCATATATTTTCTCAGGCTCCAAAATTGGCTCTAAATCTTATAATAGCATTAATTACGTTTTCTATATTTCTGTTATTTATTGCCGGTGTATTTTATAGTACTCGGAATGTAGCGGTGGTACGAGTATACCACATTTGGATAATATTTACGAGTTCGTAGTAACGGTTGCTACACACGATAAGCCTAATAAAAGTTTTACGGCCATTCGTAAAAATGCTCTCTTTTACGATTCCTATCTGATTGTAGATTACCTCATCTTTGGTATTTTGTTAAGGTCATAAGGTAATATTTTAAAGCCTCTATGGAATTTGTTGCAACCTCTTAAAGTAAAAATTGTCGTACTTAACTACTTGTTTGGATGTCGGTAGTGTTTGGAATGAAACACTTTCTGTGGATCTCATCACCGTCATTACATCATCAGGATCATACGGATCTACTCGTGTTTGTTTAACATATTTTGTCCTGACGTTTTGGACCTTCTTTTATGAATGTATACCTTACATATTTTCCTGGTTATAGGGAGACTCTCCAATCCGAGTAAATCCATATAAAATATAAATTTCAATATTGTGTTCTCGTAAACTTTCGGAAACAATAAGAAGTACTTCTTACTCTAGCATAGCAAACCGGAATGCAAATAGTGTTCTTGTAAAAGTTTTGGGATTCCAGAGCTCATTCTCATTGTCTTAGCAATAAGAAGTTGTCGTCGAAATTAACACCCTAAGTTGAGATGTACTGTTTATGACTTGGTTATTTGTTTTTTTTACATGACTCACAGTTTTTATTTCATTCGAAATATCTTTGAAGAATTATGTAATCGCCTTGACCTATTCTGAAAAATCCTAAAAATAATTTTGCCAACATTCAATCTACGACCCCCTGATCTTTTCGCATTTCTCTTTAGTGGGACAAAGCAGTAACAACAGCCTCAAGCCTTTTAGCATTTCACGCCCATCTATTCAAGGCCCTAATCCAATCCGAGTGTTGACCACATCATTAATTTTCTACAATATCGCACCCCAAGCCGACTGATGTTTCGGAACTATTTATATTTCCCCGACAAAGAGGGGCACCATAAATAAAGGTCGTAGTGCCCCATGGGAGAGGCGCCTTAGTGCCTTTGATACGGCTCCTTTCTTATTTGATGCGGTCTAATGTTACTGACTCCGCTGGTTTCGCTTTTGTGTGGACATCATAAATCATTACCTGCTCTCTCGTAGACCTCTGAGGATTCTTCTGCAGTTGTTTGACACCACTGCTATTATTGCGATGTGTAACCCTCTATTTAATGTGGCCGTTCGATGTTCGCTCCTTTTATAGTCGACACCTGTATTAATTTGTGAAAGGTAGTTTATGTTTAATTAAAATACTAATACAAATAAATGTTATAGTTGTTATTTCTAGTGTCTCAATTCTTTTAAATTTATTTCTTTTCCATTTGGGTTTTTGCTAGTGTTGTATTTATTATAGCGTTGTCGATGAAAATTGTTTTCTTGTAGTAATGTTTGAACATAAGTAATTAGTAGTTTTAATTAGAATTTGGATAGATTCAAGATTTTAGCAATATCAATGTGTCAGCAGTTATATTAAATATGAATGAAATAACTCTGTCTGCATCTAAGTCGGCGAATCTCGAGGCGTATGTGTTTCGAACTCGCAGGAACTACTTGAAGTTCAATTTGCAGTTCGAAACTAGTGTATTTGCGGCATCTACGCCTGTGGTTATGATTAAATGTACTGTGCAAAGCACGACATTATTATACTAGACTAGTTAGGGTGTCTACTGCCTGTTACATCTGTCAGAAAGATGGCTTGGCTGAACCATCAAAGCGGAAATCATTAATATAATCTATAAATCAATTGCTGTTCGTTTTAGTAGCTATAACTCGAGAATGGCTGGACCGATTTGACTAATTTTGATTTTGAAATATTTGTGGAAGTTCAGGGAAGGTTTAAACGGTGAGAAACAGAAATAATAACAAAATATACTAAAAGCGACAATTTAATTTTCCAATACAAAATGATTTATTTGTTTTGTTGTCATGGAAACGGCATTATTTGTTTGTTTTGTTGTCATGGAAACGGCTCGATCGATTTTTATGAAATTTTATATGTTTATTCGGTAGGTCTGACAATTGGTCGTAATCTATTTTTCATACCCCTAAGTGATGTGTGGTCTATCCCAAACATTTTTTTACAATTTAATTTTTCAATACAAAATGTTCCACGATTTGTTTGTTTTGTTGTCATAAAAACGATTTTTTTGTATGGTTGACATAGAAATTATCAAAGCGATACGAAGTCCGCCGGGTCAGCTAGTAATATAATGAATATTAGGTCTACGATTGCCGATTTTTTTTTTCTATTACTCATTAATAAGTATATTAAATCAACACAACGCAACGCAACACCAGTTGTAAATACTTTATACAGATTAATTAAGACTATCTTATCTTAGTGGGGCCTGTGAGGTTTCCCTCTTGCAGTAGCACTTCGACCCATCGGGATCTTTTGTGCAAATAATTAAGACTATATTACTTTAGGCTTTAGTAATAACAATTATTTTTAATTTTGTAACTTTATAGCCTATTTTTTTTTTAATTTACTGCTTTTTATTAGCGGAATCGATCTATTGTTTCATTGTAGCTATGAAGTTGTTTTTTTCTACGTAAGGTCTGCTTTACTTAGCTAGTATAACAAACACACTGGCCTCCAATTTTTAGATTTTACTTTAATAGACGCTAAGAATAAGAAAAACGTTCGTGTGTAAATTTTAAATTAAAAATATCTTCATACGAATCGCCAATTTCAGAAGAGTTTTTAGAATGGATTATTTGCATAGACTTTTAATATACATAAGTTAACAATACCCTTCGGTGTTGCAAGCTTTTATAGAATGCAGTTACCGCTTTCTATCATGAGGTTTTTATGCTTGTTAATAGACTCAGTGACAGATTATCATAAAGTTATATTTTCTGCAACTACGCTAATCTTTAACGTAATAGCAAACTATGAAAGCGTTCTAACGAGGCGTAAAGCGCTAGATGTCTTCACTTCAATAGCTCTATACAGTTCATAAAGATGATAGTACCCACTCATTGGTGAGGACGTATATTTACTGTATAGCAAAATGAACTGCGTCCTTTGATAGTCGGTCGAGCGCGCGGTTCATTTTACTTTATATAACATTCACGGTGCCACTAGCGAACTGTCATCAATAGAGCCACTGAACTCGTAATATCCTTCACCTGAAATAAAAGCAATTGTGAAGCAGTTTACGTAATAAACACACAAAATGAGACTGAAGTCTCTAAGCACCTATTTCCTAAAGTACGAGCCAGTAATAACTTGCCTAGTTTAGTAGTGAAAAGTATGTAGTCGTTAACGCTCTTAGGAAATTTCTAAATACTTTATGTAAGTATATACATTTAAAACATTAAGTTTTGAACTTCGCCCCACTTTAATGAGCGGTAGTTAAAAGTTTGCGCGAGAGATAATATATTATGAGTACTTGGCAGCTTAAATAGGCGTTCGCACAACTTTTGAACTGTAACATTGAAGGAATGTGTACGGAATATACTCATTAAAAATCCTCATCTACGTTACACGTTTAATTAATAAAAACATTATGTTTATTAGTAGTGGTACTCTATCACTTTCTAATGTTTGTTAAAGTGATGACAATCCATCTTGTTAATGTGAAAATAAAATAATAAAATCCTTTTAGATAATAGAAGAAAATAATTAAAGAACTGTTTTATTTTACATACAAATTAGTTTAGCTAACAGATCTGTTAATTAGTAATTTGCCTAATTAGTTCAAACAGTACTTGTTCGTTTGGAAACCGCGGTGCTGCTGTTTAAATCTCACCACGGGGCGGTGGCGAGAGGTATGAATCACAATGTTTGTAGAAATTAAGTTATAATTACTCAAATACGGAGTCGGGCTAATCGCAAATTGGGAACTGTCAGAAGCCGAAGTTCAGATTTGATTTACTTTTCGGAATTTCTTCTTGTCTACCAAGTTTAATTTTGTAACAATGTGCACATTGGTAACATTTATCTTTAAAGTAATTATCTACTTTCAACATCTGAAGTGTAATTACAGTATGTAAATACAGTGCGAGATATATAGCTTCAGTTGACTTATTTAAATCTTGGGTATAGCATGGTTCCATTTGCAGATTTGCATGCGTGTAAATGTTTTTGGAGTGGAGCTCGATGGCGCAGTGGTTAACGCGCCCGGTCTGTGAGTGCTGAGGTTAAGCAACTTTCGCAAAGGCCGGTCATCGGATGGGTGACCAAAACTTTATCATCTCGAGCTCCTCCGTGCTTCGGAAGGCACGTAAAGCCGTTGGTCCCGGCTGCATTAGCAGTCGTTAACAACCACCAATCCGCACTGGGCCTGCGTGGTGGTTTACGGCCCGTTCTCCCTATCCATCCATAGGGAAGGCTCGTGCCCCAGCAGTGGGGACATTAAATGAGCTGATGATGATGATGATGATGAAATGTTTTTGTATTAATTGTTTGGCTCATTAGTTCAACGGTTCGGTTCACGATCGTGCACGTTCAGCCACTTTCGCATTTACGGGTCTGCTGGTGGGTGATCTAATAAAAATACCTTTGTCTTCTTAAGATATATCTTTTACTGTGCTTCACGTTAAAAACCCACCGAACATTAAGCCAGCGTGGTACATACTCTAGGACCTGATCTTCTTATAAGCTATTGTGCTGTAATAAAAAACGGTAACAATTTTCCTAAAACTATAGTTGAATATAGCTTTGGATTGAAAAAGAAAAGGTACAACTGCTATAAAAATATTGGGTAGTTCCCAATATTTTTATAGTTGTAAGAGATTTCTTGATATTTGTTAGAGAACTTTTAATATTGGTCAAATGCGCCCTTTCCTTTTGAAGACAGTATTGTCCTGCATTCAACTGCCGGACATTTATAGGCTACTGATCACACTTGATAAAAAGAGCGATCTGAAAAAAAAACGCTATTTTTGCAATAACAACGTCTACCCACACACTAATCCTTGCATGCCTAAGCACGAGCCACGACATGCCTCGTTCGTCGTTATATGGATTTATAGGAACAATTTCCAGCATTCCTACCACACTAATCGGATTTCAACGGGACAATAGCGACGTGTTTGCCGAAGCTCGGTTCTGGAACGGACCGTGGAGTTTGGACTCAGGCAATCCTCCTTGGAACGAGCGATGCAATTCAAATGACAAATTACTATTGTACAAAAAGTTTAGCAATGTTTTTTCAGAACCATTTTCAAATAGTTGTGTTTCTGCCACTAATCTAAATATTGAGATGGTACAGTCCGCCATAAAAGCCGATGGTAATTGATAATGTTTGCCGGCCTTACACAATTTAGTACACCTAAGTCTTACTGTGACCTAAGAACCTATAAAGAGTACAAAGTTAAAATCAAATAAAAATTAAACGCGAGTAGAAAAGTTTATCATTTTACGTTTTTTTTTCTTTACGGATGTTACTTAGCTTTTAAAATCAAATCCGAGCGTCTACAAACGATCGCCACAGGTATTCTACTCAAAGTAAGACCCAAATTAATTCTTGGATACAAAACTTTTGTAGTAATTTTTAACATATCAGTTCTACTGAAACGTCGTTTTTGAATAACATATGAGCAGCGTGGCACTGTTCAATTAATTGCACATCAATCGTTGACATTACAAAGCCGACATTTCCTTAGTGAATATTTTAACGGCGCTTTTTCTTCAACCGTGGACTAATAAATGCTTTAACTGAGATAATAGAGGGTTTGTCACTTCTGATAGTTTAAACGCTTTGGCGAAGTAGCAGTTAATGGGACTTCTAATTTTTATTTCAGTTAACAAAGTTATAAAGAAACTTTTATGAAATTGATAGTTGTTAATATAAAGGTTGACTTGATGACACATAGTATAAGTACCGGATATAATGAAATATGTTTGTAATTGCTATTTCTAAATAACTTAAGTAAAAATCTGTTATCATTTGTAAAAGTTTCTTAAAGATCTACCTAAGTATCTACATTTTTTCAAAGAGAAAGAGTCCTGACGAGAAATGAGGAAATGCTATCTAAATATCTCATCATCATCATCATCATCATCAATGTCAGCCTATATTAGTTCACTGCTGGACATAGGTCTCTCCAAGTGCACGCCGCTGAGTACGATAATATCTCATATCATGTCTAAATTAATAAAGTATTGTGGAGCTCGATGGCGTAGTGGTTAACGCGCCCTGTCTGCGAGTGCCGAGGTAACCAAAAGTTTATCATCTCGAGCTCCTCCGTGCTTCGGAAGGCACGTAAAGCCGTTGGTCCCGGCTGCATTAGCAGTCGTTAACAACCACCAATCCGCACTGGGCCCGCGTGGTGGTTCTCCCTATCCATCCATAGGGAAGGCTTGTGCTCCAGCAGTGGACAATAAAGTAATATATTAAACAGATAAAAAATAAATATACGTGGTTTTCAAGCAAACTGCTTTGTTAGGCATAGGTACCGTTTTAAGTACTCAACGTTCGAAACTAATAACTTATAATGACAGGGTGGTCTAACTCTTGTCCTGCCCGTTGACTGTCATGGCGCTTGCCACATGTCATTTAAAAATGCATTGACTCATGACGGATTTATGAAACTTTATGGTCTCCTTTCGTGAACTGTGTTAGCTAGAATATCAAACGAACAGTTACAACAAATTTAAAAGTTTCATAAACCGTATACCAAAGGCTATTTAAAGGAGTTTAATGCTAACGGTAAATTACTTTATTGTTTTTTTTTTCAATGACGAATGACGCCAGCACCAATTGTTTCCTTTATGACTTCATTGCTAGCAAAAAATTATATAATATTCTATGAAATATAACTTATGTATTAACTCATATTTAAAAACCTCAAAAATATTTTGACGTTGTACAAAGTATCAAATTACGATAAGCGACATCGCTCGAAGTATATTGCTCAAATCAAAAATTGAAAGTAAGTGAAACGGGTTTCTAGAGAGCCATTTGGTTTTTCTTATTCATCGGGCACGTCATATTATTGCATATCAATACATCGCGAGACCACTTAGGCTGCAGGTTGTGTTTTTTTTGCGATTGCCAAAATGGCAGCGCACATGTGGTAGCAATTTCCAGGACGGCATGTCATGCGACTTTAAACATCTGCGATTTTTGCGAGACAAGTGGTTGACTCGATTTTGAGATCAAGTGGGATAAATTGTATTAGTTTGCGATGCAACCAATATTTGTTTTATAAAAATAATAAAAACACTTTAAAATTGGACGTTTCAAAAGGAGTGCACACGATTCAAATGCTTGAATTTTTACATGCCTAAAAATTCAAAAATCTTAAAAATAAAAGAAAAGTTAAAAAAAGGAAGTATAAAAAATCATAAGCTTGAAAGCAATTTGGCGGGTGCTTAAAACCAGATACAAATACAATATCATTCATACACTAAATATAAAATAAATATAATAAGTTGAGCCATCCCTAAAAATTAACGGCATCCATTAAACTGTTTCCTACTTCCATTGTTATTGTATCATCTCATCGATACCATTTGGAAAACAAATAGAACCTTCCATTATGCCGGAGCAGCGTTGGAATAAACGTAGGTACCAATTTCCGAGCAAGCAGCAATGTATTACTACAAATAAGTCGACTGTCAGGTTGTTAGCACAAATTAGTCGTCCAGACTGCTCCCCTATACGAGCGTCAGGAAACAGACATCCATGACATACATCACAACGTTCTAAGGGCTGTGCCACAGAACAGGAGACATCATATTTTTATACCAAACTAGCTGATCCGGCGGATTTTACCGCTTTGACTCAATCAATGGTTTCCATGACAACAAAACAAACAAATCATTTTGTATTGGAAAATTAAATTGTTGTTTTTAGTATTTTTTGTTTAATATAGCCTATGTTACTCAGCGCTAATGTAGCATTCTAATGTTGAAAGAATTTTTGAAATCGGTCCAGTAGTTTTTGAGTTTATTCATTGCAAACATACATACAAAAATACAAAGGTTTCCTCTTCATAATATTAGTATAGACAACGCAAACTGCTAAGAAGAAATATCCTAGTTATACCTTTATATTATATAGGTACCTAGAAATAAGTTTACTGTCAGGTTGTTTAGTCGTCCAGACGGCTACTTACGAGTATGATCTTATTTTTTGAAAGAGTTTGCTGATTGTACTGGGCATTTTCAGCTTCACTGGGCTTAAACTCCCCTATACTAGCATCAGGGCAGACATCCATGACATATATCATAAAGTTGTAAGGGCTGTGCCATAGAACAGAAGACGATATTTTTTATACCAAATAACGCAAACTGCTAAGAATAACTATCCAAGCCACACCTTCATATGTAGACCTGTCGCGACGTTTTGACCGGGGGATACCAGGGTTGTAACTATAAGGAAATCTGGCTTGAGGAGTCATGATGATGATTAGAGAAAATAATAAAACATTACTATACCAGAAATGGACCGATCGTTGTGGCGATCCTTGGGGGAGGCCTATGCCCAGCAGTGGGCGTCATATGGCTGACGATGATGATGATGATGATGATAATAATACCAGAAATGACAATCCTTGCTTAACAACTGTAAATTCAAGAACATGACATAAAGACTTGTGCTACATTAATTTTATGCAAGCGAAGCTGCGGGCGGAATCTAGTTAAAGTTAGATAGGTATCTAAATAAACTTTTCAATGGACGTTTGTTTAATGTTTATTTACGATACTTTGGTCCGTAGTCATACAGAGAATCATCATCATCAGCTCATTTTATGCCCCCACTGCCTTCTCTATTGATGGTTAGGGAGAATGGGCCATAAACCACCACGCGGGCCCAGTGCGTATTGGTGGTTAGTGTGTCCAATATAAAGCGTTTCGTTTCTATTTATTCTACTACAGTAAACTACTCTTTAATTAGCGTTGTATAAAGTTCTGGGACCAGACGCGCACGTTATATGAGCTCGAGCGCGCGAATACCAGACACCATAGAATTTTAATTGTTATCGGCCACCTGGTGGTCGAACGACGCTCAAGGGGAAATGCGATGCTGAATTTTCTGTCATTTGTTGTTTACTTTTAGGGAAAATGTTTAATGGCGTCGGTGTATCCAATAAATAAATAAAAATAAATAAATAAATGTTTCCCACACTCACACCAATTATCTAGCCCCAAGAAAAGCTTCCTCAAGAAACTCGTTATATAAATTACTCCAATGGTTCCAATTGGACTACTACACATTCGTAGGAAGTCAAAATGGCTTCTGTTTATTATTTATTGATACATAAGCTAACTTTCGGTAATTGAATAGTATGCCATAAAAGCTAAATCTAAGTGTATAAAATTATTGTTTTAACGTGGTTAAACTTCAAGCACGTAGGTTTAAGGATCTTAGGCTTGTCCACCTGGCACCTTTATCGTAAAGGGGTTTAATTTTTCTGGATTTGCTTCTAACCGGAAAACAACAATGCACTATACTGCTTAACGATAGGATTAAGTTAACCAACCGATGGTTTATGTGCGAGAATTTTGAAATGAAAAATTTACGACGAAAGGCTTTGTCGATTGTTGGAGCAAGCCAAAGCAATGGTTCCTACAACTTGTGAATAAATTCTGCGCAAATCGAAGCGTTGTACATTGTAATGTTGACTTTACGATTCCATACCTGACGTGTGGTTAATATAAATTACCAGCGCACTCATACTACGGAGAATTATAAATAAATCAGCCGTTCACAGGTACCTTTCGCGAATCGCTAACAATGAGCACTTAATCCTTATTTCTGGGCTCGTGTCACGTCACATCGAATCTTGGGCCCTTTATTTCGTATTGGCCTCGATTGGGCACGTCCGTACGGCCCCTGTGTTTGTTATTGCAACAAAATGCCCAAACAATGCGTTTGTTTTGGCTGTGAGAACAAAGACGCTTTGCTGTCGCGTTGTTCAGTTTCGCTTGATGTTTGAGCTATGGTGTAAGAGTTTTCTGGTTCATTGTACATGCGTGACGTTTATTAGTATGCGGTAATTTTAGCATTAAGACGTTCATTCAGTAATGCTGAATCGTTTTCGGTAAAGATTAAAAAGTAAGATATGGAGCGTAACGGTTTCAAGGGTTGAGCGCAAGAAAAACTGAAGAAGAAACTGTAAGTAATAGTAAGTAAGTTTTTTATTTGACAAGTACAGTTAACAATCTAAATGTATACAGAGGCAACCACACAAGGCTCGCTGGCCTGAAACGCAGTTACCGATGAGTGATTACAAGTAGCATTTTATGAAACTCCGGTACTTACACAAATTTAGAAAATATACAGGGTGACTGGAAATTAGTGGCGGAGCCGTTAAGGGGAGGTAGTCTAGGGTTATTCCGACAGATATCACTACGAGACCTACCGTCCTTACTTAACCCTTTCCAAGATATTCCTACTTAAAGAGTGTAACCCAAAAAATCGTACAAAAATTTTTCAAATAGTAATAAATCCAAAAAAAAACGTGATTTTGGCCTACTTTTTTTTGTTTTGAAACAAAGATATTCTAAACAAGTAATATTAATTGTTAAATCTCCGTAACTGTCGTTATTTTATGCAAAAACTGCTAAACAAAAACGGAAAATGTAAAAAAAATACTTTGATGGCTGATAAAACTTCAATTTATTAAAAAAAGTCACTCTTTATTATTACGTACAAAATAATTAAAAAACTTCTCCGTTTCGTACCCTTTCGAATGAGATATTAAAGTCCAAAATCGGGTAAGGAACAATGAAGATATGGTCAATGGAAAAAACCCGTAGAGCCCGTGTAGAGCACTTTGTTCCGAAAACAAAGGACTCGGTCGACGCGCACGAGTCGAGATTGCCCCTCCCTCTTGCTCAGTCCGCTCTTACGGTTTACTGTGTTCGGATGTGCTTACTTTCTCTCAGTTTTGATTTTTCTAACGACTTGGCTTTTTCCTGGACTTGTGTATTTGATTCTCTTCCCGACAACTTGGACTGTTCCCTGTTTTCTGTGACTCCTTACGATTTGGCTGTGTGGTTTATCGGACCAATAATGGCAGAAAGAACATCGTTTAGTAACGAAGAATACGCAGATATTCTTTTTTATTACGGAGCTGCCAGAGGAAACGCTGAACAAGCTCGTCGTGAATATGGCGAAGTATTCCCTAATCGTCGACTGCCTGATGCCCGCGTATTCTCCCGAACCTTCCAGCGGGTGCGAGAGCGCGGAACCGTCGTAAGATACCAAGGTAAGAGAAAGTTATTATTATTAAAGCATGTTCAAACCAGAGATTTCTCCATACAAAATGTAGTTCCTTCTTGTACAGGCCACTCTACATTACTGCGCCGCCGCTAGTTTCCATACATGCGCTATAACAATGTTTTGTTCTAGCGCTTTCGATAATTGTCCAGCTATAAAAATAAACCTTTCCTATCACTCTTATTAACGTGCCCTTTAAATTGTAAGATTGCAAAATTAATGTCGCTGTCCAAATTAGTCAGTGCAAAGACTCGCAGAGATGGGTGCCATAAATCATACAAGTAAGATAACGGATATCACTTCACACTGAAGCGCGCTATTATTGTTTACTATTTTTTGTCGAAGTCGATGGATTTTGGTAGAGCTTTTGTAAGAATTTGTATTGTGCGGTCATTGTTGACGCAAATTGCACTATGTCGACAGACGCATTCCTACTAGAGAAGTGATTCATGTTATGGTCCAACCGACGTGAGTCTTTGCGCGGAGCCACATCAACCTAAACAATAGCCATGGTAGTAACACTTAATTAAAAAAACTTTTTTGTTTTTAGGTGACGCAGGTAGACCTCGACTGGATGTCGGGGACGACGAAGAGGAAATTTTAAATTATTTCCAAAGAGACCCTACGCTGTCTACACGAATGATAGCTCGCCGTATGGGACGCTCTCAATGGAAGGTGTGGTACGCTCTTCACGAAAATGACCTCCATCCTTACTATTACACACCTGTTCAGGCCATAGAAGAAGGGGACCCTTTAAGAAGAATGCAGTTTTGCAGATTTTTAATAAATGCGGACGTTGAAGATAGAAATTATCTCAGAAGAATTTTATGGACTGACGAGTCCAAGTTTGATAAGGACGGCATTACGAATTATCATAATGCTTATTACTGGAGTGAACGAGCCATGGGTAATCCACACCTAAAAAGACAAAAAGGTTCACAGAGAAGGTTTAATCTAAATGTGTGGATGGGTATAATTAATAACCGCTTGATTGGACCACATTTCTTACCGCAAAACCTCGATGGGGTTGAATATGAAAATTTTCTGAGGAATGTATTTTTTGAATTAATGGGAGATGTGCCGCTAGAAACGAGGCAAAACATGATATTCATGCATGATGGCTGTCCGGCGCATTTTAGGCTAGCTGTGAGAAGTTGGCTAGACCAACACTTCCCCGACCGATGGATAGGTAGAGGTGGTCCAATACCATGGCCGGCACGTAGCCCCGACCTCACACCCATGGACTTCTTCGTGTGGGGTCGAATGAAAACTTTGGTTTATGCCACTGACGTCCCTGTACCAAACGTTGAAGACTTGCGCAACAGAATAATCAACGCAGCGCAGGAAATACAAAGGGAGCTTACAAACTCAAGGGTTGTAAAAACGGGTGTCGTAAGAAGAGCACGAGCTTGTATTAGAAATAATGGTAAGCACTTCGAAAATGAACTGTAGACAGTTTTTTATTTAATAAATTTTTATTCTTCAGTAGTTTGGTTTTTTCTTTCATTTTTATTATTAGTCTTATCTTGATGGTTCCTTAATCGATTTTGGACTTTAATATCTCATTTGAAAGGGAACGAAACGTAGAAGTTTTTTAATTATTTTGTACGTAATAATAAAGGGTGACTTTTTAAAGAAAATTGATGTTTTATCAGCCATCAAAGTATTTTTTTTACATTTTCCGTTTTTGTTTAGCAGTTTTTGCATAAAATAATGACACTTGCGGAGATTTAACAATTAATATTACTTATTTAGAATATCTTTGTTGCAAAACAAAAAAAAGTAGGCCAAAATCCCTTTTTTTTTAGGATTTATTACTATTTGAAAATTTTTTGTACGATTTTTTGGGTTACACTCTTTAAGTAGGAATATCTTGGAAAGGGTTAAGTAAGGACGGTAGGTCTCGTAGTGATATCTGTCGGCATAACCCTAGACTACCTCCCCTTAACGGCTCCGCCACTAATTTCCAGTCACCCTGTATTATTAAAATGGTGCAAATATATAAACAAAATATGTTGTCAGGTAACATTCTTAACAGCTATAAATTGAAAAAAAAAAGACAGTAAAATGTACATACATTTTATCGTGCAAAGCTCTACTTTATGATATTAGGTAAAATCATGCTTTGACGAATAATATGATCGTTCGTGTAATAAATTACAACAATGATACTTAAACCAACTCTGTGTCTACACATTTGTGGTGATTAAACTTCTTGCATTCAACCAAAACTCTCGTCGTTCTGCTAACGACGCTTGATAATGAAACATTTGTATTAAATCACTAAAAGTTCTTTAGGTAAAATTGTTGTAACTGTAGCGCAATTAGCGACCGAAGACCTACGAAAGAAAGAAGCCAACAGTAATTAATCTGCCAACTTACCTATAGTGATACTAAAATATTCATCTTCAATCCACTTGAACGAAAGTATGGTATTTAAAAAACATTTTATTGTATTATATTATCTCACAATTAACATGCCCACATCGATCATCAACACTAATTGATCGTTGCTTGTTCACGTTACAGTGTTTTGTTTAGGGAAATAATTTATTTGTATTACAAAATAAATAATTGTAACGTAAAATTATTATTTGGTCAGCAGAATTATACAATCGGTCAGCATAAGAAATCCTTACTATTGGTTAGGTTAAGTTAATTTTTTTTCCCGAACGAAGCGCAGCGTAGCAAGGACCAGTCACGAAAGGGGGGCGGCCAAAGAGATTCAATAGGTAATAGAGCGGCTATTAGAGACTTTTTCATACAAAAACTTTGAGCTGGGGCGTTAGTAACACCATCTAACGTTGAGAAGCAAAACAGCGTATTAAAATCAATTAGAATAAGTTTCTACCACACGGTAGGTGTCGCTAGTACACCAGTAGGGATGTTCCGTTATGATTTCGACGTATAACTTTTATGAAGGTTAACCAAAATCGGTATAAAAAATATTGGGTCTTTATCTATGAAATTGACGATTTTTTCCTCAGACATTAACAAGTGTATTACTTCCAAAACTTAATACCATTTGTAAATATTTGTATATACATTTAATTAAGACTTATTATTAAGGCTTTAGTAATAACAATTATTTTTAATCTTGTATCTTTAAGACCTAATTTTTTTTTTTAAATTGACTCTTTTTTTTTGTTGTAGTTAGCGGAATTGACCTTTTTTTTCATTGTACCTTTGAAGGTACTTATTTTTTCTACTTATAGTCTGCTATATTTAGCTAGTGAAACAAACATGCTGGCCTTTAATTTTTAGAAAGTTAACATCAATAAATGCTAAGAAAATTTAAAAAACTTAAGTATAAAAAATATAATTAAAACAAAACTCATACAAAACGTCAATTTCATTAGTAAGGACCTAATATATAACAATAAGCAATTGGCAATCAAGGTAGAAAATGAAAATTCCGGTGAAAAAAATGAAAAATGAAAATTTAAAATCCGTATTGGCCCTTTAATCTGTCAGGTACCGTAAAACCAGACACAATTGAAAACCAATTGTTATAGGTTCACATGTGAACCTGCGGGGTGTCAAACATAAAGTTTAATATAAGTAGTAATATTCTGATTCAAAGATCATCGCGCCGGGGGACCGCTGAGGTATCACTTAGTTTTACTGTTCCAGTGCATAACAGTCCTCCAACGCAATGATCATTGTATCAGAATATTACTACTTATATTAAACTTACGATATAAAAATATTATATATAACATTAATCGATAATAAAACGACATCGCTTGAACATCACTAAATCATCTAAAAGTAGTGCTTTTGCTTCTTACCACCAGAGGGCGGTATAGGGTATAAGCAAATGTTCTAGAATACTTTATTGGAAATTATTATATAGGCTGATTATTGGGTAAATATACAAAATACTTACGAAAATAAACTGCAATCACGTTCAGCCGTTTTACCATATCGGGATTTGCAATATCGCAACACGCAATTTGGCATATTTTCTGTAGATTTTGTCAAATCTATTCGCGCACAAACACGACTGCATTAGAGGTCGTATCACATCAAACTAAGCGACTTGTTACCACTTGGTAATAAGTAGTGGATTACAGTGTCGATCTCTATGTCCTGTCTATAGTAAGTAGTTAAATGTCTTTGGGGGCGGCATAAAACTGCTGTTCAGAATGATATAAGTTGCAGACTGATTTAGAAATATTTGCGACCATAAGCAGCTGGCCAACTAGCTGTTTTAGCTAATTGATTACAATTTTTTTGCTAACAAAAATACGAATACTTTCCTAACCGCTTTTTTTTGTTTTCCCTTTTGTTTAGTTTTTGTTTCTTTAGAATTCAAGGTACTTTTTAATACTCGTATTTATCTGTACAATTTTAAGTGGCGCTTCTTCTGCTAGACTTTGTTTATCCAATGCTTCACAGTGCTTACTAAGATAGCACTTAAAAAGTAAAGAATTGTTACATTTATTCTATTTAGGTTTATTGCCATTTTAACCAATCAAATTTTCAGCCTTTACCATAGAAGCTATGTTTATTTAGGTTTTTGGTTAGTTTCTAAACTTTTTGTTGTGTCAGTGGGTCTACAAATTGTTTTGCCTTTATTATACTAATACAATATGAAGGCAACAAAATGTTACTCGATGGATTGCCATCTGAAGTGTCTCATTACAATTCAATTACATTTTTTTACTTTATTAGCTATCGCAATTTCGCTTGCATTTTCGCAAATAATTACTCGCCAGCGATGAGGAAAAATAATGGGTGAAAGTAGAGCGTTCTTATCGAGCAATATATCATTACCTAACATTTGTTAAGTTAGTTTCAAATCTGAGACCATTTCAGCACGTAGAAGCTTTACTTGTGACGAAACGGCTAGTATATGAACTTATTAGTTTGTCCATCCATAGGGAAAGCTCGTCCCCCAGCAGTGGGGACATAAAATGAGCTGATTTTATGTCCCCACTGCTGGGGCACGAGCCTTTCCTATGGGTGGATTGGGAGAATGGCCCATAAACCACCACGCAAACCCAGTGCGGATTGGTGGTTGTTAACAACTGCAGCCGGGATCAACGGCTTTCCGTGCCTTCCGAAGCACGGAGGAACTCGAGATGATAAATTTTTGGTCACCCATCCGATGACCGGCCTTTGCAAAAGTTGCTTAACTTCAGCACTCGCAGACCGGGCCCGGTCTGCGAGTTACAGGATGATGTGAGGAGGATGAGTGCTAAGGTTACAGGATGGCACAGTGGTCTGTGCTATCGAGCATCGAACTAAACTAATTGACCGTCTTTTTGTATACATATAACTTTTAGGTAAAAATTATATACTTGAATGATATTATTGACTTTACTATAGTCAATTATTGGTCACTATTGAGTTATTATAGAAATTCTTAAATAGATTTTTTACATTACTTATTTTAGTACTCCCATCCGGTATCATCTATTTTTTGTATGGAGTGTATTAATTAATCTGAGCTATTACAAAAATCGCATAACCTTTGTAACGCAACATGTCAGAATCAGCCACATTGGCAATCGAGAATATAATAAAATTTCTTTAATAAACCTTATAAAGTTCGTCTTTACTAGGTGCTACGTTTGGCGTTTTAATTCTTTTCCAAAGTTAGGGGAAGAAAAATCCATCAATAAAATAAACAAAAGCATGCGCAAAATATTTTCGAAGATTGAAAGCGACAGTTTCTTGTTGGGAAGTGTCGAAAGTTATGATTTATGCGCATTTTGATGGTCCCCCTGGAGTTATGTTAAGGTTAGCCGGGAACTTTATTTACCCAACTTCTTAATTCACTCGGAGAGGCAAACATGTTTTTCTAAGCTCCGTGAAAGCGTCGGGCGTTTTTTGTAAACGGCGATTAGTGTTACATTTACCACTTTGCTCGGAAGAATAGGGCTTTGTTATATTCTTTTGAGTAGTGGTATTAACCCTGCCTACCTAATCATACGGATGTATATGGATATACCGCACAGAAGAGCTCAAGTTATAATAATTTAATCACCCATTTGCTGAATATTGCGAAAGTTACTTAACTTACAAGATCGCTAACTAAATTTGCAAGCCACTGCGCCATTGAGTTACGATCGAGGTTTAGTTATGCTTATTCGCTTGTTAGTTTTAGTGTATATAAGTAAGTATCTTTAATAAAAAGGGTCTGTTTAAATTAATCATAGAATTGGCAACTGTAATTAATAAAACAATTGACTAGTATTTTTGTTATGTTTGAGCATCGAATTGATTTATTGATCAAACTAGAAAAGGCTCATCGTAACATCAATTTGTAATAATCGTATAAGTATCGATAAAGTAACGGACGCAGACCAGAACCGTTTACATCAGTCTAGTCCACTCAACGAAGTCGTATAAGTTTCTGGCTGATCGAACAATATTTTACGTATGGCTTCTGATTGCTTGGCTCGAAAAGCTATTCTTCGTTCCTTTTCGATTCCGATTATTACTTATGGAATATAATGTTGACTTTGTTACGTCAAGCTATAAATGCTCCACCATAAGGACATAGGACTACCCTTACCTGTAAGCATAGCTAGCCGTATTGCGCTTCGAAGTTCTTATGTTTTATTGGGTATTTTCGACTCCCATCATATGACTATAAAGCATTTAAAAAAATTCCATCAAACTTAGGTATAATAAAAAAAAACTAATTATCCTTGCGCTGTATGTAGCCCCAAGTGAGATTTGCCCGCTGACACAAGTCAGTAGTCTACGTGAAGCTTTTCTAGGTACTTTAGAACTTCGTCCCTCCAAGGGTAACGTGGGCGATCGACTAGTCTACGCCCTACTGGACGCCCAGCATATGCGCGTTTCAACGAACGATCATCTTCCATCCTTTCCACATAGCCGAACCATATATGTATCTTAATTTCTGCGATAATGTTGGGCTCGGCCACTAGTTCTTCAATTTCGATATATTTTTGTACTTATTGTAAAAATGTACTTATTTGAAATCCCAAAGCATACAGAAACACTACAAAATATATAAATAATTTTGCTGAAACTCAAATTTCAATTATCAAACAAAGTGATTGTATACAAGTTCTTCCATTTATTGTTTAGGTGCTAATAAATGATAATCACGAAACCTTTCTCTGTTAACCATTTAATACACTTTCTCTAAAAAATCAATTTGTTGCGATCAAGCGAGTCGACGGACAAAGAGTTACAGTCACGAACGACGAACTCTTGGCTTCCACCATCTTGATTAGGAGTATATTGAGGTCCAGCACAGAAAGTATCAGTCCCTTGTTAAGTTGAGATAGATAATGTAGATTAGATACTACATTTATTATTAAATTCGAGAAAAGATTTTCTATTCCAAGAAATTTTTTAAAAAAGATTGACGTTTTGTTTTTTTTTTTGTTATCAATTAACTGCATCTAAGCAAACTTATATATATAATTTGAGTTGTTTGGTTCCCTGTAGGCAGAGTATAATCTACCGATTTCAATGTAGTGCCTAGAAATAAAAATTCTTCAAAGAACCATAATTACCCGACTCAAATATCAATTTTTATAATAATCACCTCGAAGACAAGCCAACGAATTAGTCCTATCCCGTTGGCTGAAGCACCAAAGCGCATTGCTAAGTTATCCTTCCGAATTGTACGTGATTTGTGTTACAATGTCAGAGGACAAAGGCTGCTCTTTACTGGTATCGGGAAATTGCATCTCCCAAATCCTATTTCAATGCAGGGGCTGGATCACGCGCGGTTGCTTCCGCTAGTTCATTTAGCTGCACTGCCACTGGACGGATGAGTTCCTTGCTGACGTATCTGTCTGTATGTCTAGCTGTGAGTCTAATTCTAGAAAGGGTTGAATTTAGTTTGTGTTGATAGTTTAAATTTTTTTTACTATTACATAGTTATTTTTAAACATTCTTTGTCCCTGTATCACACGTCACGTTTATATCTGGAACTCCATCTTGATTTAATGATGAGTTAATTTTGATAATGAAACTAATATTTACTATTTTGTATCTTCATTTGATATAATATCAAAAAGTGTCACAAACTTTGAAAAATAACTTTTGCTTATATTTCTGTGCGTCATCATGACACATTACGAAATCATCGATGAGACGTAACAACGTTTTCTAAAACTCCATTACTCAATGAGACGAAGAAGTTTCTATTGTAGCTAATATAGTTTGTCCAACATTTCAGCAATTCTTAGTCATTCGTCCGATGATACCATTCAGCATCGAAACATGAACCCGTGGAGCATAATTACATTGCCATAATCTTGTGACGTCCAGCAATACAGTGCGTCAATCATTCTCATCAATCCGAATTCGACGCGATTTCTGTTACAAAGGCAGGGTTATTCAAGCGTATCCTGACTGTGGGGCGGATCTCTGAAATTGTGTTTCAACTCGTAGGATTGTGAATGCATGCTTCATTAAAGAAGGCTAGACGTTAATACCTAATTTTCAATCAGGTTGTCATAAAAATGAATTCTATCAATTGGTAAATAATTTGTTCTTTATGATCGAGAGATAAAATTAAAATAATAATAACTATGTGTAATAAAAGTAAAAAAGAGCCGATTAGAAACCTTTTCTTGCTTAGCAGTGGGAATTGTGCAACATGTGAAGTGCGTTTTATTTTTCTTTTTGATGGGACAATTGTAATTTAATGTGGGTCAAATATCATATGGGCGGCTTAAGGATGTTTCGTGTTGCGTAAGAATATTCTTTTTGCGTCATCCATCAGTATGTTAACATCTCATTAATGGTGTTTCATTGCTTCTGAAAAAAACGACATCACTCCGGTCATTGACCGCTGTAATTTAAGACTAACATCTGTAAGCTTGATTTAGGTGCTATCAAACTTTGAACAATATACTTATCAGTTTTGATTGGACTACTTTGAACAAAGTTTGCCAAAACAGACATCGATGAGCAATTTCAGTGATGGATTCATATCAGTGCATCTTCTACTAAACGAATTCAAAATTATCGTCATCACAAATTTTTTTGAAAGCACTTTCAGATTGCTGCAGACTTCTGTAAATACAACCTTGTCACAACCAATAAAGAGATGGTTGTATATTTCAAAGCAGAAGTTAAGGAAACCCTCTTTCATCAAAAACTTACGCAACTCGCGCACGCGTCAACTTATTCAAGTTTGCATTTGCGTGGCTACATTATGTGGGTGGCGTATCCATATCGACGAATGCAGATCGACTTTCCGGAAAAGGACAGTCTTCCTGTCTTCCCTTACCCTCCCGGCAGGCGACACACTCGGAATTTTGATCATCCACAGGGAGCCCAACGAGACAAGTAAATCAGCAACTGAAAAGAAAATATTCAGACCCCATACGCGTGTTTCCAACTTGTTTTTATGGTTTTGTATTGTCAAATGCGTTTTATTACTAAGTAGATGTTATTTTTTAGAGTATCTCTAAGCGTACGCGTCGTTAAACTGTCTTCTGAGATAATCTGTGAGTTTAAAACAGCGCTTTAAGCGGCTACTGAAGGATCATTACTTGTCCCAAAAACCATCGTCTCTGTAATTGCTCTTATACTTTACTTTGCATCCTTATATGTACTTTTAATTATAACTATTATGTTTGTATCAATAGTATACTAAGTAATTTTTATTATTTATTACTGTTAGTTATACTATAATTATTTATGATGCACCGACGCGACGACGAACCCACTTCAAATTAAAATATTTTTTGTCCATCCAAAGGTTGTCTGGAAGAGGTCACTCTTAGTGATAAGACTGCCCTTTGTACGTCTATTTTTATGTAATTTATTTTGTCAAATGTTTTATTTTTGGTGTACAATAAAGTTTATTTATTTTATTTATCTTATCTTATAATAAATTGTAGTCGAAAATCTACAGTCATTTTATAAAAAGTGAAACTTATTTGACTTGAAGGAAATATCTGGAACTGCTGAGCCTATTCTCAAAACTTTTTAACGAATAGGTATTATAATGTCAGATATTTTAATTGCTATTGGATGTCTCACTATCTTCTTATATTAGGCAGTTATTTTCCAACTTCATTTAATATTTTCACTTTACACAGTAATTGGCATCGCTTCGTTAATGTCAACATTTGACAGCGCTGCGATAATCTTTTATCTTAAAGTGCCTAAGAAAAGTTCAACACAATTTTAATCGAAAAATTAATCTTAGTTACATTACGTTTTTTTATTTACTTATTTTGACATAGGCCGTGCGCTTGACAGCTCGAGTGAAAGTTCGTGTTTACCGATTCGCTATTCTCAAATTAATCTTGATAAAATATATTTGAAACACAAAGCAGGTACTACCTACTCGTTACAATTTTTTTACGTACTTACTTTCTTTTTTTAGTGTGAAGTATTTTGATATTTTAGCACTCTATTACATAATTATTTTTAAGAGCCTTTTTATTATTATAGATAACTAGTGGACCCGGCGGACTTCGTACCGCTTTGACAGTTTCCATCAAGTGATTAAATTCTCTTTGGTTTCCATGACAACAAAACAAACAAATTATTTTGTATTGGAAAATTAAATTGTCCTTTTTAGTATATTTATAGTGTGATTCTCGTGGGAATATCGGGATAAAAACTATCCTATGTGTTAATCCAGGTTATAAACTATCGGTGTGCCGAATTTCATCCAAATCCATCCATCCGTTGTAGCGTGAAGAAGCAACAAATATACACACACACACACATACACACAAACTTATAATATTAGTGTGACTATGGTTTTTAGAAATGTACACTTGCGAAGGTAATCTACATTCAAAAGAGTTTGATATTGAAAACAAAGAGATTTGACCAATATTTTTAAAGTATTTCCATCAAAAAAATAACGAAAGAAAAAAAATGTTAAATTGAAAAACATTATGATACAAATAAGGTTTTATGACTTTTGAGTAAATGTTTTAATTAAATACTTTAGCAACTGCGGACAATGTTTTTACATACCTTCCGAAGCATATAATGTTACAAAAAAATGTTTATTTTACTAAAAGGCCCGTAACATTTTACGCCTAAGGGCACGTGCATGACTCAAAATAAAAGTATCATAAAAGCACACCCTCTGTATAACACCGATATAACTCTCACCGCTATAACGCGTTATAACACTTTTATAATTGCATTGCGCCGCAACTTCAACGGCGGGCAGCCCAAACAACAATGTGACATATCATAATTAGCATAATCCCCTGAACAACACCTCTGTCGGGGTTACCGCCATCAATTTAATTAACCTAACTGAAATTATGCAAAACTGTGGCGACGTGGGCGCATGTGCGATTTACACGTTATTTACGGCTGTTCATAAGAAATTCCTGTAAATAACAATAACGTAGGGGTCCCGGTAGGAATATGGTGATCTAAATGCAAATATTATAACCGGCTTATTATATTTTCCGCGTAGGGAAGCGGAGCAGACGATACTCCATCAAAATTTATCGAATGAACCAACGGTGCGTGAGGGCTTAGCAACCCGTTGGCAGTTTCGGTGTAAACCTTATTTTTTCATTAAGGCGAAGGGTAAGGCACACTAGCGCCGCTAATGGATTTAATTTGATAACTGCTAAACTGTATTTTTTTTCAAACATTGCGGACCTTCCGACACTAGGCAAACATCTATCATTTAATATTGTGCACTACTTTTAGGTTTGTTTTTGTATTCATTCGCTAACACCAAAAGTGGCCATTGTTTGTGAATAAATGCGATAGCCCGTTTTGTGAATAAACCACGCAACAAAAAGTAGTGCACAATTATTAAATAAATACTATGGATGCTTTCCTGTTATCGGACGGTACGCAATGTTTAAAAAAAGATCCGGTCCGTTATTATCTGTCAAATTATCAATTGGTGGCCCTAGTGTGCCTTACCCTTCGCCTTAACTTGTGTAGCAACCCGTTCAGAATGTGGTGAGAATGGATTCCTTCTTGGAGCTTCGAGCGTAGCTGTAATGATTACAAAATTGTTTATATTTCAATTTGTTCAGCATATACTTACATAATAAAATAGTTAAAATATATCCGGGTCTATTTTTAGTCCATGTTTATTTTTTTTAGTTTTTCTTTTATTTGTATATTTTATTATAAACTAGTGTTTCTCTTTATAAGCTAATATTGTATTTTGTTTTGAGAAATAAATACATTAAACCATAAGTAATAGTTCATCAAAAACAAATCTCTCAAACATAGTCTACTTACAAAACAGTGAAAAACAATAGCCTGTAATAAAAATTGCCAACAGGCTAATCTGTTTTCAAATCCCCGGCGCGGTACAGTCAGCCTAACAATTGGTGAAAGCAAATTACTCAGAATAGGACGAGCGCGATTAGCGACCTGTCTATTTTTGTTTCCGACTGTGAAAGTCTCGACAAATTAATCCGTCCATATCCGACGTAGGGTTGCCGAGGGTTGCAAAGGTGGTATAGGAGAAATATTAATTAGGGTTGCAAGTCTATAAATCAACTATTTTATTAAAAAAATGTATGTTCTTGACATTCTTAAGTATTCTTCTTTTATTTTTTTAAATTTGGATGCCAAAGGCGTTTCAGTGAATTATACGGATTTTTCCGTAGAATTTTTTTTTAATTTAAATAAACTTACGAAAAGTGCTTTTGAATCGTCCATACATTTTTTACCTACCTACTACCCTTCCAGGACGTCTATTTTTTAGCTGTGGAGAAGAATGGGCGCAAGTAACTCCAAATAGCTTTAAAAAAAGTAAGTCGTTACCAAATCATACAATATTTAATTTAATACATTTACAATTAAAAACTTTCAAGAGCCTAAGTTTTTATTTTAAAATTTTTTGTATTTATGCTTTCTTATTAAGTTTTTTTTCAACGAAAGGAATTTCTCTTGTATTATTTAATATTATTATACCAATAAAACTACAAACTATGTATTGTAGTAACAGATCTTTCGTAAATTCAATGAATAACAATAAAACAAGATTCTTCTTGACGATGTCGCACAAAACCCCGTACAAGTTTGTCCACGAGTCGTTTTGACAGCGCCGGAAGCCGTTCTATTTCTTCGATATTGTCGTAACCCTAGCGATTCGGTTCGTCTGGCGTCCGAAGCTACACTCTCCCTAGTTTCGGGGGAAACCCTCCGGAATTCCGTATTCATTTGCGGCATTGCATTAGGCACATTGTTATTAAATGAGCCGTTCAAAGAAAATATAAATGGCGGATCTTATTGAGTTTGTGGAATGTGGTGCGAGATGTCAGATCCTTTGAAATGCGTCTTGCTAAGATTAAAGCGATTTGGAGCGACAATCGGTTTTTTTTATAATGACATTTGTGGATGTTTGAACAAAAGCCGTATTCAATTATACGTAACGTGTTTAAAGTAAACCTTAATAAAGTTGAACAGAAAATACAGATCATTTAAGCCAGACATCTTTCATTTGTTTTATATTTTAATTTATTTTCAGACAACCAGGTAACTTCCTTCAGTCAAATCTACTGATCAATTTGTCGTTGTAATGTGGTGGCTGAAGAGTAAAGCAGTCGGTCCGATATGCGGATATCCTGGGTTCAATTCCCAGGTCTAGCCAAGTGTGTTTTTTATGATTATCCCGTCATCGTGATCATCAACCCGCATTTGGAAAGCATGGTGATTAAACCAAAAATCATCTAATTGTAGCAATGACATGGTTTTAATGATGGAGGCCTTTGCCCAGCAGTGGGACAGTATTATAAGCTAATTACTACTACTATGTAACAAATTAAGTACTTTAAGACACCAGACACTTCAGTTTCGCGTGACCACTGATATAACACAAATAAAAGCGACTAACTGTATAAAGTGTCGGTTTATTATTTGAAGATAGTCACGTATGACGTTATGATAAAATCTAAAAAGTTTAATCGCTTACAGTAGCCAGAAATGGCAATTGTCGGTGATATAGGAGCCATATACAGCTCCGGTTTACTTCACACTCACTATAACTCTTTCGCGATGGTCCGCTAGATGACATATCTGTACGGTCTCTTTATCATGTGTACCCGCAGTTTTATTGAATTTTCCAGTAACTCTAGTGCCATATTCTGTGAAATTCATCGTGCTACAAAACAATTTCTCTGGTACAATATTTTTACCGTTATTTATGTACGGACGAAGTTATGATCGTTTTCTGGCCGTATGAGTAGTTGTAGCATCAATTCGAAATGATACATTCATTTTAAGCTAACTGTTCATGCGGGAGGGAACTATGGTAATAGCACATATTTTAAGCAGATGAAAAAAAACCCAGAACAGTTGAAATAAAACAAAAGACAGTAACAGCGCTCTCGTTAAAACTATGCTTTATCTGATAACGTATCCGCGACTTAAGTTTCCTTGCTGGTTACTGTCATGAAGAATCCTTACTAAAAGATATACATAAATAATTACAATCTATATTTATATGTTTGTTCTTTTCATGCTGAACCCAGCTCGGGTTGACGTGCTATTTTGCACAGAGCCAAAACTTTTTAAAGTTAATTACTTGTTATTTTTTGGGATAAAATCTACTTCACTTATACCTATTTAGAAATAAATAGTAATTAAATGAAAGCGTTGGCGTCAGTCGTTATAAGATGGCGGTCGTTAATATATATTTGAACTACATTGTACTGATTTGATGGAATAACCGAGATCTACGTGTGAAAGAATAAGCCCAACAGTGGACCATTTGCTAGCTCTTCACATACTATTCGTAATAGAACGGTGTATATAACTCTTCGTTTAACTGTACAATGTTTTATCGCCATTTTATAAATGAATTGTCGCCTTGCTTGTTCCCACGCTAAACCAAGATAAATATCAGGTGATCTCGACACCTCAGTGTGTCGGCCGAATGATCTCATTTATTTATGTTATGAAGACAGATTATCTCGCTAGGTGTTTGCATTGCCTTGTCTGTTGTGTATAATTGCATTTGAGACTTTATTCGAATAGCTAACTTTCATAATGAAACTCTTTGAAACTAATTTTCTAGTGTTTATTTTTTATTTATCTGTTTATTGACGTTTATTAATTTAGCTTATAGTTTGAAGGCTAATTATGATGTTACGAACTCTGTGCTAACAGAGTGATCGATGATCAGTGGTAACAGGGAGACTGGAATGTCGGTCGTGTCAAAATTATTTTCTTATACTATAGATGATATTTTCTTATACTTTCAACTGTTTTCAATCGGGTGCGTTCCATTTCGCGCAAAATTAGCTCACAATATTGTTCGATCATGCAGTATAGTTCTTTAACTGGAATTTAATAATCTGTACAATGGGGTACAATTAGCGAGGTAATGAATTTAAACCTCTTGCTCTATTGAAGCTTAAGTGATCTGTAACATCAATTATACTCGTGCCTCAAAGGGATAAATCAATGTTCTTCGACGTTTGTCGAATCGTATATTTATGTAAATGCCAAAATGTAGACCATGATGATCCGGATTTGATACCCAGCGGGGAACATATTGTACTCCATTAATCCCTACCACGTCGTCTTGTTCCATTTTATATAAACGTGATGACAGTTCAGCTTTCATCATATTTTCATCATCATCATCAGCATATATTAACATAATATACACATAATAACACCACTGTATGGTTCCTTCGCACATGGGGAGAGTGGGCTATATTATACCAACTACGCTTGCTCAATGCGAGTTGGTAAAAAAAACAAATATGATAAAATCGCCTAGGTACGTTCATGTAAGTACGTTAATTGAATTGATTGTTTTTTTAACATTACCAAACGCGGTAATTCACCTAATAGAAGCCGTATGCATGTCTCGCGTTACCGCAGCCGCTTTGGCTATTGGATTTCGTCGTTGAAATTAATGCTATTGTGTTCGACATGCTACAAATTGCTTAACTAACCGTCATCACATTAACTTTAATGTAGGATAAGATATAATAGTAAGTATAATCTTCTAATAGTACTATTAGTTTTGTTATATTATAACAACTAAACCGAGCTCGTATGCTTTTTGGAACGATTGCAAAAGTAAAGCTACAGGGTCCTGTCGATGACAACAATAAGACCAAAGATGGAATCAAATCATATCAAATCTTCATTGTCAAGCAAGTGTATACAAAGGTGTTAACATTTTATAAGAAACTATAAAAATTAATCGCCCTTTTCAGCCAATTTAATTATTTAATTTAATTAGTTCTACTAACATGGCTATTATGGTGACAGACTGGAAATCGAACTTGGCATTTTTCTGAATATCTGGATCTAAGACAAAGCACTTAAAGTAATGCAAGAAAATTACCTTAAACATGAACACATAATAATGCATTATCTACTTAATATATCAATACGTGTATAAATCTACATAGATGTTGTGTTTTAGTGTTTAACATCTAAGGAAACTAATCTATATGTACTAATATTATAAAACTGAAGAGTTTGTTTGTTTGTTTGTTTGTTTGTTTGGTTGAACGCGCTAATCTCAAGAACTACTGGTTCGAATTGAAAAAATATTTTTGTGTTGAATAGTCAATTTATTAAGGAAGGCTATAGGCTATATCACATCACGCTATGACTAACTAAAGTGGAGCAGCAATGAAAAATGTTGTAAAAACGGGAAAAAAACAATTTTTGAGAGCTTTCCTTGCGTGCGCTGCGTAAACGGTGAAAGTTACGCAAAAATCATGTATTACGAAATTGTTCCCCTTTAAAAGTTCTAAAAAAAAGTCCGCGGCAGCATATGTCTAGCTTTTAAGGTTGACTCACTATAATCTTTTTTATGGTAATCAAGAACGCGGGTGAAACCGCGGGGCACAGCTAGTATAGTTATATAAGTGACCCTTCCAAGTAGATATAAGTTCCATAAAAAAAGTAAAATAAAGGTAATAAAGTACTTAATCGTAGCACCGTTCGTACAAGTGCCCCTCCTCCTCAAGTCATCCCTCCTGCGGCTTATCTAAATCAACGAATCAAGTGGAAAATTGAAAAGCAGCACTCACCTTGCGTCGATACCCGATAGCTACTACAAACTTACTTTGATTAACTCAATTCGTTTATTTGATTAAAATTTTGTTCTCCCGTAAGTTTTCCTACTTCTTACTGTTGGTAATTAAAAAGGGGAACCATAGATAAAGTTTATATTACATTGTTAAAGTAAGCGAAAGCCCTTTTTGATACTAATTATTTGTAAACCTAATAAGCAAGCGAAAAAGCTTAGGTTGTCTTTCTTGCTTAGTTTTTATAGACGTTCTTATAATTATTATGTAAATTGTTGGTTCTCAAACACAAAAGCGATTCTTTAATGAGTTTATCAATTTAGGACGAAATAGGAGGTCATTAATATTGAATCATAATTATGATTTACGTACCTATTTCGAGTAATTGAGACGCTAAGTCAAGCATATATTAATAATTACTAGTGTGCCAGGCACACGTTTCATATTGCATTCTATACTTTTGAATGCATGGAACTATAAAAAGCTTAACATTGACGTTATCGGGTAGACAATCTTGATGCAGATTAAAAATCATCTAAATTCAATTGTCGATAACTGTGGCTTAGCTCAATTTGTTCTTATGCTTTAATTTTCTTAACTTTTGTTTACGACTTATGAAAGGAGATTTTGAACTTTCTCTTTATTATTGGTGGACCTACTTTCACTAATAATACCTCTTTCATTTATTTAATTAGATTTTTATTAAAAATTATTATAAATCACATTACGTTGCGTTAATCAAATCGGTAGTATGCGCACTTTCTACGTACTGTTTCTTACATAAAACACAATACTAAATACGAGAAATGTCTTTAAAAGAGAAGACAGACACTTTCGATTTCAAGAGACAAGAAAGAATCGTAAATCAACACTTCCAAACAATGGTTCCAGTTGTCTACATGCCATTGAAAGTTAAGAGACTATTCTTCGATACCATCGCGTCTACCTATCGCGATTATCTTGTTGTACTCGTCGATATAAGAGACAGAATCGCTTTGGAAGTGGACAATTCTCGTCCGATGATATCGACGTCGACTCTGCGACTTCTTCCGATGAAATTTAGATAAGGGTCCGACTTCACGTTCGTGTACTGTAAGTAATTGGAAGGGGCGTAGAGGGGGCTTATCGGCACTCGTCAATCGCAATAAAAACTCTGCAAATCGCACCAGGGATGCAGCGGGGCCCGATTCGATATAACTCGATATCTCGATGCCGCGATTGGATCCACGCTGAGTCAAGTGGATGCTTTTACTCAGTTCATTTGGTCGAGGTTGTGATTAGCGGGATAGTGTTATCACACCTTCAGAAATTGCAACTGAAATGCACGTAGAGTTTTTAAGAGAAGTCATTGCGCTGAAACCTCATTTTTATTAAATTGAGCGTAATGCAAACTACTTAGTACTTAACTGCCTTACTACACTACACACTTAAAATTGTAAAAAAATAAAACATTTTATTTTAAAAAGGAACCATGCTAGCAAAAAGTTTCTAATAATATATATATTTATGCGAATAAATGAAGCGAGCGATATCTCTGAATCGTGACATAATTTTATTAATATCTAATTTATTTCCTTTCGATGATGTTGATCGAGTCGGTATTGGGCCATTAATTAGTTTGATTGATTTTTTGTTTTTCTAACCATTTTCTTTTGTTCTTGTTACAGGTATGTATCAATGAGTCACATTTCCAATGATTATTCTGTCATTGAGGCGCGACTTTTTGTTGAAAAAATATAATATAAACAGATTGGTAAGGGGTTTACTATTACATTTTAAAAGTATAAAAATAATAAGTGTTATATATAAATATATTCTTGGGTCTGTCAATAAAGTGTAACTATTAAATACCAACAATATCGAACATCACCCTTGTAGTCCATTTGTCAGATAACTATTACCCGTAATATGTATTTAAAATATAATATAAATTGAGAATCACCCATGAAGACCTACTTTTTAAATGTATAATAACTATTGCAAAACTATTCTAGAGCACAAAGCTACATAGATAAAATAAAAACATTGTTTAGAAAAAAATATAATTATCAAATAGTAGTTGGAGTCTGTAATTTAATTAGTAAGTTGTCGGAGCATAACCGCTTGCAGTACTTTCCTTTTCGAGAAGTGACGTCGATCACTTTTAAGTAAATATACTCTTGAAATAATAAACCAATTCCAATTTCGGTGAGGCGACAAAGAAAACCAAACAATAGACTTTTATTTCCAACCATCCAATAAATTTCATTAAATCACCCCTCAAATTGCTGGAGTCCAGTGACAACCTATTTTTTGTTTTGAATTGGCATAAAAAATCCTTGTTCCATTGTTTTGTTCGAAGTCGAAACGGAAAAAAAATCGATTTTTTCTAAACAAAGAACTGTCTGATTCTATTTTTGAATTTCGACCCGTTGAATTACGTCATAGCACAAAGCTTTTTTGTTATTCCTAGTCGTAAACAAATGAGTGCAATGAAAAGAGCGTTTCGTCACGCATGTGTTTCAGCTCCTACTGAGATTCGTCAGCTAGATGCGTTGTAAAACAAACTCTTTGACGTACTAATTATTACTTATTTTACTAATTTGTCATGTCGAGTGAAGGTACCTAATGTCTTTATTTGAAATTGAGTATTTAAATAACAAAAAAAAATGCATTTTTGAGGCAATATTTACTCGTTATTTACCAGTTTCAAATAGCAATGTAAACTAAAAAAAGGCAGCTAGCGATAAAAAGATTGAATAAAATTATATTAAATTAAATATATACACGTTTCATATATTTAATTTGAGTTACTTAATTTTATCATACATTGGCAATTAAAGCTTTGTGCTTTGTAAAACATAACCTCTTTTATGTTTTGGCATACTTTTTAAGTTGAAATGGCGGCTCTCTTAGTTAGGAATTAAACCCTACTTATCTTTTTTTATCATTTTTGAATATGATATACTTAAAAAAATACTAAACAAAGTTTCTTTTTAAATTATGTAACTTTGTGTTCTAGAATAGTTCTGTGTTTGAAAAGTGGATGCTCCATAAGGCTATAATCATCGCTTGTTCCAATTTACATTATATTTAAAATAGAAATTACTGGTAGTACCTACTTATCTGATAAATGAACTCTACAAGGGCGATGTTTGATATTATTGGAATTTAAAAGTTACACTTTATTGACAGACCCATGAATATATTTGCATAGCTGCAGCAGTTGATCATTTTTGAAATGTTGATTATTCCAAAACTTCGACTGTGAATCCTGATTTAAAACTGATGCTGCCTCATATTAGCTTATTAAGGAGGACGAAGACCATTTAAGACCATGCTTAACTTTTTACACGTTTTGGAAAAACAAGGATAACGTTATCTAGAATACAACCAAAATCTGACCTCATAACTCGAAAAACTCACATCAAACTCAAGAAAGAGTCACTTTACGACTAGCCACCGGGTAATTGTCGAGAAGTATGTCGCTAGCTCCCAAACTACCGAACATTAAATCGATTTTTATATATCATTTTACGGCCATGTGCTGTGCCATTGTGGCGCGATTACGTAATAGCTGTGCAGATGTAATATTTCGAAACAGATTAGATATTTAACAATTGGTAATACGTTTAGAGAGGATTATGCCACATGAGTTGCTCGGTTAAGCACGCGGTGGAGTTTACGCAAACGCTTATAATTTGGAGTTTATTAATATGCGACTTATGGTACTTTATGCTCTATACAAAATTCAAAACCATTTATTCAGTTTAGGCTAGTAGCTCTTGTGGATGTCAATATGGCATCGGTTCGTAAGTCTACTCTGGGCGGGAGATCTTGTACTCAGAAGAACCGGCAAGAAACTCAGCAAGTGTCCAGCTCTTTTCTCCCTTACAGCGTCAAAAATATTGGAAAACGCCCTATCATAGCAGGACACTTTCCATTACAATAAACACAAATAATATAGAAGACAACCACAACATGTAAAAAAAAACACAAAATAAAAAATATACGTTAAAAACAAATTTACATCAGGTAAAAGTTTCAGTTTCCACAATGTCATACAGTACCACTACAGTACTCTCGTAAAATTGAAACTATAGTGACTAATACTAAAAATAAAAATACTATACTATATACACTTTCCGTAATACCTAAGTATACTAAGTTTTATGTATTATCAACATTAAGTGTACTTTTGACACGTAACTCGGAAAACTGTATTTACTTGAAAATATATAGACAAAAACCTAAAAATTTAAAACTGAAACTGAAACCTGAAACCGCAATTGAAAACTACTCTAAAGTAAAGTAATTCTGGGAGCCTAGTGCGAGCTTTATGTGTCATTTGAGTGCGGGTTGGTGGTTGTTAACGATTGCTAATGCAGCGTCCCGGCTGCAGCAGTCGTTCAATGCTTCAATGTCCTACGGCTTAACGTGCTTTCCGAAGCACGGAGGAGCTCGAGGCAAAACATTTTTTTGTCACCCATCCGATGACCGGCCATTGCCAAAGTTGCTAAACGTTAGCAATCGCAGACCGGGCGCGTTAACCACAGCGCTATCGAGCTCCCACTGCACTACCGAGCTCCACATCCAAAAATATATTGAATTACAAATTAGATGTACTTAAGTAAGACATAGTATTTCAATGTAGCATTCATATTAATAATTAGGTACTTAATCTGCCATTCGCTTGATAATGGACATTCTTGCGATGAGTGAGCGACTTCCGATGTCGTACAATGATTTATGAGAGCATTTTATCTCGATGATTAATGCACTTGTATAGCCGGCAGCAGTTATTATGCGACATGTCGAATCTCTCAGCGAATTTGCCTGTAAAATGAGATATGAAAGTAACCAAAATATTTTAAAAAAATATTTATTTTGAGGTTACTTACGTCACTACGCCATAGCGTTTTGAAAATCTACGGCGGGAGACCTTTTTGGTACCAAGAAGAACCACTAAGATAGTTTCTTTTCTAAGCACAACTGTGCACTTCGATAAATGTTTTGAATTTGAATTTAAAAATTCTCTCTCTGTCTCTACTCTCAAACTATATTCTTTGACGTGGGTACACCTTTTTTGCAGTTTGTATTGCATTTGTAGTTAGCAAAACGTTCTCAAAATAAATTATTTTATAAAATCTTGGAGAAATGGGGCAAATACCTTCTATTTTATTGATAACAATTATGTTATAGTATACCGTATCAACATAAGTTGGTTCTCCAATATTGATAATAATAAAAAATTCTTTGATATGTGTGTGAATTATGTGCTTGTTCAATTTCAGTTGGCATGCATGTGTTTTAATTTTACCGCACAAAAGACGTCACAGCAAAGAGCTAGTGAATCCCAACGCCCGTCTAAAAAGTAAAATAAAAGTAAAATATGACGCAAGTGTTATTAAAGCCATACTTTCACATTACCGTGCCGTTTGAAAGAAAGATTGCTTTTCACGAGTGTATGCGAGCCACATGATTATATTTAAAGCTGTCAGCGCTACGTACAGCGAGCCTGTGATTTATATGGGATATGCTTTGGGAATGTCACGAACTTTATTTTTTCATAGAATATCGAAAGCAAACGCATGCGAAAGTAGACGAGACTCGTGATGAGATAATGTTAAGGTCGTGGCAATGAACGCGGGCAACCTATGATTTTGGTGTTGCATTTCTATTTTTTATTAGTGTATTAATAAAGAGCAATAGCCTAAGTGGCCGAGTGGCGTAGCGCTCGGTTCGATACCCGAATGTCTTAGCTTCAATTCCTAGGTCAGGCAAAGTGTCTTTCGAATTTTCGATGTATGGGTTTGTCATCGCCAACCCGCATTTGGCAAGCGTGGTGATTAAGCCATTACCCATCAATTGTAGCGATGACTTGATTTCAATGATGGAGGCGTTTGCCCAGAAGTGGGATAGTACTTATATAGGCTATTTACCTTACTTAACTTTTTGCTTTTAGAAAAACACAAATGTTGAAAAAATTTCTACGAGCAGGATTTGAACCTGCACCCTTCTGACATTTCGGGTCAGGTGCTCTTCCAATTGAGCTATCGTGGTTCTAACCAGCCCGCCGAAATTATTCAACACTTTTTACTTTGAAAGCGCCCATTCAATGTCAACAACTACCGTCACTAACTGTAATTTGTTCGCAACAAAATTTGCGTTAAAAATTATTTGAACATTTTTGCTTTTACTTTAATAAAGAGCATAAGACGCAAAAGAGATAAAGAGTAAAATTCCGAATAACTTTTCTTCGTAGTCCAAAATATACTTTTTTAAGTTTTATTTGAGAACTTTATAAAGAAGAATTAAACCTAGAACTTCGGGGTATGACACCGGTCGGTCGATTTAATACTATACCAGTAAGTGTTAACTCATTTTCTTTGTTGAGTTTGTGGCCGGTTCCTTTCAGTACAAGGTCTTCTGCTCTGTAGACCAACGAACCGACAATGACGTAGTGGCATTCATAAGAGCTCAATTAGTGTAACTAAAATAGAATAAAACATTATCCCTTTTACTAATATGTACTAATTTAAATACGTGTTTAAAATGTTTTGTCTCTGTCTAAAAATATTAGCTAAAAAGTGACAGCATTTGTTTTAAGCAAGGTCTAACTTTAGCCATCATTTTGTAGTAAAGCAGTTTGGATTTTTGGATTAAATTTGATAATTTAATCCAAAAACTATGATAACATGAATAAATTACAAGCATGTGTAATCTACACGTGTAACTACACATTGTTTAACTTTAAACACTTTTGTAGTAAAAGGGATAATGTTTTAACGGGCGTTAACCCACTAAGTGTCCTAAGTGGAAAAACATTAGGAACATTCGAGTAGCACTTTACTAATTTAATATTAGAAAAGTTTTCCGAAGAAACAAAGCGAAAAGAAACTATCCTTACAAGGAAATGACAATAAATAACAATGTGTCGCGCTAACCACCAGGGGGCGCAGTAACGCCCAGGGGATCCGAGCAACTTAGGGTTGAGTGCCGAGTTGTTTGGCATTAATGCACTTAGCTGCATATAGACGAGCTATAGTTCTGGCCGTTAAACGCGATATCGAATGTTCCTTAAGAATAGTTAGTCATATTTCTTGTATACTCACGAAATATACTAGTAAGCACAGAAATAAATTTACGGAATAGGTATTTCGCTCCGTGTTGTCGATTTTTAAATTTCAACGATGACTTATCGAGTTCGCATACGAAATTATTTCTCGACCTCTCGAATTGGAACTGGGATGTCTGCAGAGTTAAATAAAATATATTTTATTCAGTTTACGAAGAAAACGTTCTTCTCCTATCTATTATAATGATAAAGCGATAGTGTGTGAATATGACATTATTGTTTGTTCTATCTATTGAATTTGATTTAGAGGACTACACAATTCCATATTAATTCAATATTAGTTTTAAAACAGGGAAAAAAATTGATATAATATTTTCGTATTATTAAAAAAATACTTACCACTACTGTAAATTCTAGTTATTTATAATAAATCGGCTATTTAGGTATCTCATATCCTTTCGCAATATTTTGTTAAAAATAAAATACGTAATATAAATTTTGATCTTACAATTCTTGTATTTATTATAGTAGAAACATTAAAGGTTGAGGGTTAACATATTCATGAAAAAATATTCATGCTTGTAAAATTCATATTACCACAGAACCTAGTTTAAGATCCCGTATCTGTACAGAAATCAGATCCTTTTCAAAACATACTTATTTCCATACGTTGTTGGCATGTTATTGAAGAGTTCTCCTTTGAATTGCAAATGGCGCGGTCCTAAGGCGGGGGGCCATTGAAATGTCAATTTGTTTTCTATTGGGACGGGGTGGCTAGAGACATATCGGCGTGCATTGTGTGCTTCGGACCCGGTAACGAATCTTGGACTTTCCATTTCGTGAGTTCAGGGTCTTTGTTTACCCAAGCCACACTTTCTTTTCCGAACGCTATAAATCCAGCTTCTTATATCCAGAGATCGTGTGTAAAGGTTTAGATTGCGGAATGAATGGTCCGATAGGATTTGATTTGTGTTCCTTTAACAATACTGTTGCGTGAATCGAGCTTTCGATTTGGCGAGTACGATAAGTCTTTCCTTTTTCTTATTATGTCTTTTATTATAAGCTACTATATTTTTCTTTGTTGGAGTAAAAGGTAATAAAATAAATATAGCTTTGGTATCGAAAGTAAAACTAATGGATGGTTGGTAAAAAAATGAAGTCTTACTCTTGTCGTTAGGTCGTGTCAAATTTAGTTTTGCTTTGTGACTTAGTTTCTAATTTAAGTTTTAGTCTGTTTGAGCTATTAAATATTCTGTGGATTGGGTCAGTTATAATTTTAGTTTAGGAAAATAGCGATGTCTTAGTTTTGCTAACTTCGCTAGTTTACGAGATAATATTTTTTTACTAGAACAAATCATCCAGCCTCATGAAGCTCGAGTGGGAATCGAACCCACGACCTTTGGATTATCGGTCCCATGCTTTACCGCTGAGCTGCCGAGGCTCCAGAAGACTCGTTGAATTTTCTAGTAATTTGTGATTTACGCTGTAAGCCAGCGGTATTCCCACTCGAGCTACCTGACGCTGGTTAATTTTTTCTAGTTAAAATTTGATCTTGTAATCACTACATAGTATAAAACAAAGTCGCTTTCTCTGTCCCTATGTCCCTTTGTGTGCTTAGATCTTTAAAACTACGCAACGGATTTTGATGCGGTTTTTTTTAATAGATAGAGTGATTCAAGAGGAAGGTTTATATGTATAATACATGCATATAGTAGAGCAACACTGATAATATCAGCATTGCAACCGTGCGAAGCCGGGGGCGGGTCGCTAGTTGAGGGGTATAAAAGCAAAAACGTCACTCTCCAAAAGTTTTGAAAAATCAAATTTCGAAAAAACATCTTTAAGTGATTTGTAGAGGTAAATTAATAAAATGTATTGTCTAACTTTTACTAAATTACATAAATAAATAAAAGAATTATTGCAGTATGCCAAAAGCCAGCTTTAAATAGCATAAATTTTAATTTTCACAGGACAGCGGCAGGTTTGTATCACTCCACTGTTATAGAAAATACGTAATAAAATTCTTTTTCTGGCCTTATCAGGAACCACTGGAGACACATTTTCTTCCATTATCGAATATAATATCTAAGCCAGTTTATTTAAAAACAATAAAAATCGAGAAGAACTTTCCATTGATAAATATGCCTGATGGCATTTTAAAAATTACATGGCTGCCGCCTTGTGATTGATCAATTTGGACAGTGTCATTTTTGCTTCTCACTTCACTTTTTAAAGCTAATTTTAAGCTATGGGACAGTGCTAACTTTACATGTCAACTAATTAAATGTTCAAAGATATTTCAAGACGCTCCTACAGATGGCATTAAAAAAATATTTTTTTGACAAAATGGACATTGCTTCTATACCTCTCAATTATACACCGTTGGCCTGAATAACCCGAAAGATTTAAACCACGTATTCTTAACGACAGTACGAGTAAATAACGTTATATTAACATGGGTCGAAATGTGTGTTTTAATTGACCCACTTTTTCAATACAAATTAAATCATAGTAATAGCGTGTTTCTTTATGGTCAATCCTTTACTTCAGAGAGTAAGCGAATCATATTAATCTCAAGTTGAGAAACAGGGAGCGAGCATGACACTTCACGAATCGCTCCGATATCACACGAGGCACCTAGGTAAGTGCGTCTGCGTGAAAGTAGTAGGTGTCTACGTCATACCTTAGGGTGTGTTATACTTGATATTTTTTTTATTATTATTTGTTTTAAATAATGAATATCTCCTTTATTATGGGGTTTAGGACTATGTGTTACATAACTTTATATACTCTAATTAGGCTGTAGAATCGTTAAGTTAAATCTTTCGGGTTATTCAGGCCAACGGTGTATAGCATTGTGAATGCAAAATTCAAAATAATAAAAAATATTCGTTAGTTTATATATTCAAAAAGTTGATTTAACATCATCTGGCGATTCATAAAAAAAATTGCAATGTGCCTTTATTAATGTCTCGTAATAAAAAGTTTCCAAATCTGTGCTGCGACTGCTTTATAAAAAAATCCATATAAAAGTGAGAGCGTCAAAGTAAAAAGTCGTTAAGAACTTTGAACGCAATCGGCGAGTTTGACAAAGTGCTCTCGAAATTTTCGAGGATTCTTACCTATATACATATTTTGAGAGTTTTTTTGTAGTAGGGTAGGGTTTGCGGTTATCGTATCCGGGTATATCCGGTTTATATTAGAGCCGGTATCGAGTGGCTTCCGAGAGTCTTTGTCCGCATTTTGGGATTCGGAAATGCCTCCCATTGTGGGTAAGATGTCGCCCGAACTAAGCCCAAAAAAAGTTTGAATAGGCGTTCTTTCGGAGGCCTGTCAAAATATCGGTTATTTGCCAAAGGTTGTCAGGAGTATTATATTGTTGTTTAAGTAAGTTAACAGAGTTTTAAGTGCTTTAATAAATGTTTGACGTGACATTTTTCGTTTATGTTTTTTACCTGGGGATATGAAGACTTGTTATTAGTAATTTGATATTTATTGATTGTTTGACGTAAAAGACTACCTGTACTAATAAAGTAGATTCTTTGGTACAATGCAATAAAATGATTTTCAAAAAATACGATTGCAATCTGCGGTGTTCAAAAAGTTGTTTCTTTAAATAATGTTCAAAGCACCAACATAAAAAATAAAAAAGCTTCGTTTTCGATTACATATTCGAGCCATTCGCATTTAGATTATGACTAATTGGTAACAAGAATAATACAAAATTACTTTAATGTGAATTTTATATACTCTACGTCATGTACAGTTCTTTTAAGGCTTTTTAGAATGCGTAAAACCATTAAATGCGAAATCAAGATAACTGCCGTTCAAACTCATTTCAATGTTACCAACATCTGGATACAATACAGAGTCGTTGAACTCCGGACTCAAATAAAATTGTTTACGTAACCTATTCGAACTTGCGTACAAAGTAATATATTTTTTATAAGGCAAGTTTCGCACGTGCTATGTTGATATATTTATTAGGAATTATATGTTTTTAACAAGCTACAATTTTTTAAAGATGTTTCACCAATCTTTAGTTTAACCAAAGCTGCTTAAAGTTGCCACCATGAAAAAAATAATGCTGCCTTATTTATTCTTATCATCATCATCAGCTCATTTTATGTCCCCACTGCAGGGGCACGAGCCTTCCCTATGGATGGATAGGGAGAACGGGCCATAAACCACCACGCGGGCCCAGTGCGGATTGGTGGTTGTTAACGACTGCTAATGCAGCCGAGACCAACGGCTTAACGTGTCCTCCGAAGCACGGAGAAGCTCGAGATGATAATTTTGTGGTCACCCATCCGATGACCGGCCTTTGCGAAAGTTGCTTAACCTCAGCACTCGCAGACTTGGCGCGTTAACCACTGCGCCATCGAGCGCATTTATTCTCATATAGAAAAAATAGTCATAGTTATAAGTATTTATTGCATAATGTTGGTATGGTGCAGATCTTATAAATTATGAATAGAGACCACCTGATATAGAAAAACAATCAATCTTCAATCTTCAACACTACACTTCTCTTTGTTTGCTTAATGTAATAGACTGCGGTCGCAGTCACGTTCTTTCTTATGCTTAATTAATGAAATGGTGCGGTTTGCACTTAGTCAATGACAAAATTATAGATATGTTATACAATATTTCCTTTGTCTGGTAATAGATGTTATTGAGTGATAATCGAAAAGATAAATGATTTTCCCCCAAAATTCCTAGAGTGAAGATGTGGGACTTTACTGAGAACTTACGAGGACTTCTTGAGAGAACGCAGTCAAGTTTGTACACGCCTGCATTTTGAAAGTGACACTTGACAGGTCATACAATTGGTTAACCTGCCCAACTTTTTAGAGCCACCTTTTATCTTTGTCAAATATATAACGTTATTTTAAAACTCTGTTTTATAGTTGTATATATGTATATATAATCTGAATCTCGGAAACGGCTCCAACGATTTTCATGAAATCTAGTATGCAGAGGGTTTAGGGGGCGATAAATCGATCAAGCTAGGTTTCATTTTTAGAAAACGTCGTTTTATCCGTAAAGAAATACCGAGCAATTCTCGGTCATCCAGGTACTAAACTATTATCCAAATATTAAGCTAATAAGCTTTCCGCTTATTCTAAAACTGTTTCGTTTGCAAATCTATTATGACTGCTAATGCGCATTCAATGTGGTTCAGCAGGGTGTGTAGCGGGCTTTGCACTGATATTTGCAAGCTCCCACTGTTTGGAGAAATCGCGAATGTTTACGTTCGCGATATTACTTGATGCCAAAAGCTGCAAATGCTGGCAGTATCATCGGTTTATTTGTTTTTAAAAATTTAAATACTTGCTCTTAACGTTAACAGAATGTAGGTTAACAACCTCCTTGTTTATTTTTTTTATTTTCTTGTGTGCTACAGTTTTGCTTTAACACTTTTTTAATCTCTGGTGAGAATGTGTAGGTATATGTAATAATGAGCTCCATCTGTGAAATAATTACTGAGTAATGTAAACTCTTATTGTACTGGACTTTATTACTATATCATCTAGATAAACAAACAAATAAATACGGGAGTAAAAAAACTTGGCAAAATAAATTGATATTCTAATTTATTTAATTATCATAATTATTATTATGATATCGTGGGCGGAGAGTTCAACATAACTTACTACCTGCGTCTTTTGAAGGTACGAGCAAGGTCAAATTCCTTCAGGAATTCTCGGCTGACCGATTTTCACTAGGGTGAGGGCAGCAGTAGAAGTTTTTCTTTAGAAATTTATAAAATTTTCATTTCACGGTAAAAGTCATTTCAAATTTCGGTATGCCATACAAACTTCAAAACTCTAATTCTTAAGCCGATTCTAATACAACTCTATATGATTAATGCTTAAGGGAAATACAGAGATGTAGACAGTTATTAGAAAACATTTAAAAAACATCTCTTCAACTGATTTTATGCCATTTGAAACTTTCTATAATGGACTTTAAATTGCATAAATTCAGTTAAGGTCACTTTTTATCAACTGCAAATATTTTGACAAAACATCTAATTAATTCTACACTACCAAAAGTGCTTTATTTTTCTTTTTAATCGAAATGTCTTTTGGCGTTTTTCTTGAAAACTAGCGTATAATAATTTAAGGTTTTTTCATAAAAATAGTTTATTTAGGTTGTTGAATTTATCATCAAAATATTTGCAGTTGATAAAATGTGACCTTATATGTAAGTATAAACGTATTTTTGAAATGTATTCTATTAACTGTCAACATTGTATTTCCCAGTTTCATTAAAATCGGCTTTTTTATTTAAAAGAATTAAACCTTTGCCACCGTATTAATAAACAAAGTGTAAGCTTGGAGTAGTTACTCCGTGTTTTGTCTCTTTTACTCTAATATGAAATAAAGTTTACATGACGGGAACAAAACACGGAGTAACTACTCCAAGCTTACACTTTGTTTATTAAGGGTATAATTTAAACGCTCACCTAGACGTTAAGCCTAAGTACCAAATAAATTAAATGACTGTACAAATATTATTTTTGCTTCCCAAAATGAAAAAAACCACCACCAAATTATTACACTATTATTCAAATGATTGAGGATACTAGCTGCCCTACTCCTGTAGGTCACGTGATAGGTTAGAAATTCGAGTATTAGAGATTCGAGTCTTGAATTTCGAGGTTATTTTTTTATTAGACAACAGAAAGCAAATTTAAAAAATTGAAACTCGAGGCATAAAATATTAGTGTTATCTATTTGGTGACAAAATAACATATTGGTCTGAAATGCAGAAGGTATTCATTTATTTTTTTGCATTTAATAAAAATATAAATTGTATTCTTTTTATAATATTTTAGGTAACACAATTTGGTGAGCATTTATCCGTTTTGGTAAGCGTTTCGATTTTTTTTGGTAGTAGAATTGATACATTTTTGGTAGGCATTTAAATACAAGCCGTTTATTAATACGGGGTTTGAAGTTTAGAATAATAAGTAGTTGTATGGGAGATGATGAAATGTGAAGTGGCTCTTAAAGACTATGAAGACAAAACTGTTGACATGTCCGTGATGGCAACTAGTGCGAAAACATATTAAACGCTCCAAAATGTCGTGCGCGCTTTCTCCGCGTTCGTTCCCATGGCCGTGCGTTATCGCAAGTCACTCCTCACCTGCCGATTGTCCGTCACAGATTAACCTCAGCTGGTAATCCTCGAGTCAATCTTAATGCATTGAGGTCGGTGACCTCACTTCACTAGGATTGGTTTCTATTTGTTAGGGTTTTAGTGAGTAATACTACATACCATCTAGATGGTGTGGAAGTCCACATATCTCGCGAGCCGTCCTCAGGGTCTGGGATATGCGTATCGCATTTTCCAAAACGTATAAAAAGGGTTGGTTGCTATCATCATTATCATTATATTATATTAGTGTATGTTTATTACTGCACACTATATCAACGCCTCCATCTTATTTCATACCGACCTTCTCCATTTCTAAGTTGTCCGGTAGATATTTTTTAGAGATAAGCTCGCCCTTTGTGCTACTTCAAAACTGTTCTTATGATAACGTGTCTGTACTTTGTGTACATTATTCTATTCTATTTATTTGCCTGCTCTGTTCCTAATCTTATTTGGGATCGGCATTATCGGCGGTCATGTTCTCTTCTTCCTTTCTCCTCGAGTCTGCATATCGCAACCTTTATTCTCATCTTTATAACATATCATCGTCATCAGCCTATACTAGTCCACTGTTGGACATAGGCCGGTAACATATAATAACGTATAATCTTCAAAACAGTCTATATCCATGTTTTCTTGTCTTCTTGGTCTTCTATATGCAAGGTTATTAATAAACAGTAAACAGTTAGCTAGTCACACACTTATCTAGTGCAGTAGCTAGGGCGCTCGGATTGTTATCATGCAAGTGAAGCTGAGTAAAGACAGTTCACCGTATGGTTGAACCAATTAAAATGTCTTAAGCCTCTTCATGCTTTGTCACGTTAAGCCGTTCGGTCTCGCTGATTGTCGTATTACACTTGCTTGCATCATAGTTGGTTATAGCTGGACCAGTAACAGAGTGGAACGGCGATCCAGTAGTCCGTTGACTGAGAGCAACACATAACCGGTAGTTGTCAAGATCCTTGAGACCTCCCACAAGGATCTTAACCTTACCATCCATCCATACCAACCAGCATGACGTCTTTTGCCTGAATAGATGATGATGCTTTATATAGCTCGATCTCTCCATGTCCTCGAGGGGAGGCTTAAATCTAATAGTGAAATGTATATTTATCTACAATCGCCATATTTGATCATAAAACAAAAGACAACAAAAGAAAACGTTTAATTCGAAACTCAGAGCAGTTCAGCACAACAGTAACTATCGTTATAAAAAATCTCCTCTTTATTGAATCATAATGAGGAAAAATGTTGAAAGCGCACTTTCACAAAATTTCGCAGCCGTTGTTTGATTGTATAAACGTCACCTGTCCATTGTCAAAAGTTTTACATTAACTCCGCTTATCAAGCGGTCACTGGCGGATTAAGGTCGTTCACTCCAACAGGGTTGTAGCTTTCCGAAAAGTACACTATTATTTTTTTTATTAAGAAAACGTTTGTGACCTCCAACCAGCTAACAATGTAGACCGACTAGGTATCTGGTGAAGGTCGCGGGTAGCCGCTGGATGCGAGTAGCACAAAACCGGTCGTTGGAAGAGCCCTTTGTCCAGTATTAGATGCATAGTTGGTAGTGCACCTGACCCGGCATCTCATGGGGTGCGGGTTCAAATCCCGCTCGTGGAATATTTTCAACACTTTGTCTTTTTTCAAATTGTAATTTGTTCGCAACAATATTTGCGTACAATTATATGTAAATAATCACAGTATTAGATGTCTTTTGGCTGAGGTAATGGTGACGATGATGTGATGCTCTTATATTTACCTATATCGTAAATGAAAAAACGTTTGAAATGAGGCCGGGAAAATAGTTAGCAGAGCTGGATTTTTTTCTTTTTCTAAGCTGGCAATCGAAGTTACCGCCTGATGCAAAGCGGTTACCGCTGCAGCCCGTGGACGCTTGGAACACCAAGAGGATGCGCGCATTAATACCTACCTTACATTAAGTGCACGCGCACACACGACGACAGTTGTGCGACAGTTGTGACCGTCAGTTTCGCGACTCCCCTAGCTTGTCGTCGCGACTCTGCGACTGACGCCAAGTGTGCGGAGCTTTGAACAAAATATATGAAAATTGTCGGCCGCGTCCTATCGTCGTGTCTAGTCGCCGAGCTGTCACAGTCGCGTGTCGCCTAGTGTGCGGAGCCATTTATGCTTCAGTTCATAAGAACTGAAAACACGCGGACATAAGTCGTCAACGTTAATTTAACTTTAATTTTCGTAATGTAGAAAACTTACTATAAAACATGAAAATAAATAAACAAAAAGATACAAAGTGACAATTTGGCGGTCTTATAAGGTCTGTAAGATCGGAGAAGAAACTATTAAAACACAGTAGAATAATGTGTATATTATAAATTAAGCAAAATAACGTGTGAGCGTAAACACAAAACCGTCGTCAAAATTCAAAATGATTTATTCAGTTTAGGCTACAAATAACTCTTGTGAACGTCATTATGCCATCAGTTCGTAAGTCTACTCTGGGCGGGAGACCTTGTACTAAGAAGAACCGGCAAGAAACTCAGTAAGTGTCAAGCTCTTTTCTCCCTTACAGAGCGTCAAAAATATTGGAAAATGTCCTATCATATAAAGACAGGGCATTTTCCGTCCGTTCGTCGGATGCGATAGTCCACATGTGAACACAATACTGTTAGCTACGATAGTCCCAAATAGTTTAAATTTTAGTTTTTAATCAGATATAACTTGCGTAGTTGATCGTCTGTCGTCAGCCGTCGTGCTACCTGCATGTTGTCTGACGCCGATAAGCTCTGCTAACCCTGAGGTTAAAGCTGGTTAATGGATTGAGGCCGGTCGGTGATATCATTAGGGTTGTGCCCGGGTCGACTGCAAACACGTCTTGGATTGGCGAATCGAGAATCGGTTTATTTATTTATTTATTTCATTGTTACACCAACAAAGTAAACACCATCACATTTAAAAAAAACACTGTATAAATCAGACGCTTGATAAGTGTCACCTCAATTATAGGTGTAAACTACATGCATACAAAAGTGCTACAGCAGAAATCACAAACTATGCTAAGATCAAGATAATAATAATATAATGAATTAACAATAAATAAACGGTTAGCATATTTGTGTTGTATCTACTAAATTCAATAGTTTTACAAGTAGTACTGTTATTAACAATAGGAAGCTTTTTTGGTTAAAAAAATAAAAAAAAAATAATGTAACTATATAATGTCCTATTTTTTTTAAAAACACTAAACATGCACACTAATTTAGGTTCAAGACACCGTACTCGTAGAACAAGGGTACGAAGAACCGGTTCACACGCGCTCTATACCAGGTACAGACATGTACCTGGGCGCTTTTCTCCTCCTCCACGGCCCGGTCTACCCGAGCCGAGGTCCGAGCCTTTAGCGGCGCCCTCGGGTGGTTCCGCTCCCCGATCCGATCCGAACCCTTCGGAAAATCTAGTAGGGCACGGGGACGCGCACTAGTGCGCGATGCCGTTCCCTCTAGAAAACCTCCGAAGGTGATTCGTTTCACACGGCTTGAGAGACCCTTTACATTCCTCGCCGCCCCCCAACAAGCCCGGTGAAGCTGAAAATGCCGTCCGAGGCAATCGGCAATCTCTCTCCAAAAAAAACGAACAAAGTAGTAGGTACAATACTCAAAAAAAAGTATGCTACAAACTTAATTGGGCATGAATAGGCAAAAACATTTTTTTTAATATATTGCACAATTAATTGTTACTGTAGTTACTGACAGAACAAAGAATGGAATGTAGCCGCATTGTGTGTAGGTGGTAACCCTATTCCGTGAGTAATTACAAGGGTTGGTAGCGAAATGGCGTCGTTTGATTGCGATATATTAAGCTTAATAATGAAGTTACGAAACTTACCTACATGTAAATGCTACACACCATTATGGTAGCTTGCATCTCAGAGTGCCTAGTATACGAGTTTTATTTACTAATATTTATTATATATATATTAGTATAATTACTAGCTGACCCGGCGGACTTCGTACCGCTTGGATATATACACCGGGAGGTTCTAGTGGTTGTTTTCCCGCAGGTGGGTAGATCAGACCAAGAAACTGAACAACTTTCCCCAAGAAACATAGGCGAAAAAACGAGATATTTTTTTACTTTTCCATACAAACCATGCTCGGTCAATAGAGGCTTTGATCTCAGTGTATATCAATGGTTTCCATGACAACAAAACAAACAAATCATTTTGTATTGGAAAATAAAATTGTCGTTTTAGTATTTTATAGATATATAACTGTGCGCCGCGGTTTCACCCGCGTTAATTAGCGAATGATGCTCCACTCCTATTAGTCATAGCGTGATGTAATATAGCCTATAGCCTTCCTCAATAAACGGACTATTAAATATTATAAATATTATTTAAAATATTATATTATTATATTAGATCAGTTAAGAATAGGCAAGCTATATTTATGATTATTTACGTATAATTTTACGCAAATATTGTTGCGAACAAATGGGTTCGAATCGCGCTCGTGGAATTTTTTCAACACTTCGTCTTTTTTCAATTTGTAATTTGTTCGCAACAATATTTGGCGTAAAATTATATGTAAATAATCACAATCATAAAAGCGAGAGAGAGAATAAAAACACTTTTGCTGAGTTTATTTCGGGGTTTTCTTATTTTTTTAAAATATCTTACTGGTAAGCACTTGGATTTCATCTCACCTGATGTTAAGGGATGATAAGGCCGAAGGTTAAAGCGCACTTCAACCGGATTCCTCAACTACTGCACTGGCTATCTTATCTCTATAGCTGCCGGAACACAAAAATGCTACAAACATTAATGTTATGGTGACTATTTTTAATAAGATCTTTAAATGTAATTTATTTTTTATTAATTTAATAATCGCATGACTCTCAAATTTATTTATGATTACTATATTGTTTTAATTATTGTTTTTTTTTAAATGTAATATTAATTTAAATTTTAATGGAATCCTTGACATTTTATAATTGTATGTATTTTAAAATCTAATAATCCAATATTTTATTGTTATAATTTTAATGCTTTGACCAAATACTCCTTCTCAAACAAAACAGGTTTACTATTTTTATTATTTTTATTACTTTTGATTATTACTATTATTTTTATTGCTTTCGTGTAACATCTGTAATTAAGATTGCATTTAGAAAGATCAACTATTACATATAATGTTTACTCATCAATGATTTAATGTTTATCTTGTTGATGTTAATAAATAAATAAATAAATAAGATGGTGGTAGCTAGCCAGGCGTGCAAACAAGCCCTACCACCAACCAAATCGAGTACACAAACATGTACACCCAGCTGAAAATCGAACCCGGGATACCTGAGTCTAAACGGTGGTCTTAACCAATAGACCACAGAGGCGGTTAAAGTGTTAGTACCTTCTATGAGACCTTAGTAGTCGATCTACTGCCCATAGACTTATACAGCTATAAAATGTGGACTATAATTAATGATTAACTTTGAATACTATACTACTACTATACTATAATTAATGATTAACAAATGTAAGTACTACAAATGTAAATAATAAATTGCCGAAGCGTTGGAAGCAGACATGCCAAACAGACAGATGGTCAGACTGCAATCGTACGATGCAAGCGCCGGATATATCAATTGCTTTCACATATAGCAGAACAATGTTCAAATATTAATTGATACTCGTATACTGGCTCGCTTTGTTTGTATTCGCATATGATAAATCTGCCCCGTTGCCAACATTGAGATTTGTTCTGAAACCATCAATGCACAATGACCGTAGCGATTAAAAGCGGTACCTTTTATGACGGTTCCGACATCCATTTAACGAGGAGAATATGTGGACCGTGGGTTAAACGTTACTTTATTCTCACATAGCATGTAATATATATCTATACTATTAACCTGTCATCTACCGTGAATACAGACTCAATAGAATTTTAATTGTTTCGGGCACTGATCAGTGCTCGCGGCAGATGACAGGTAAATAAAGTGGTAACGTATGTGACAGCAGCTAATCTTATCCAGCTCTTGCCAGACACCTTGCAAATATCGTCGCTCCACCTAGAACGTGCTACACCTACACCAGGGTTACTAAAATTCGAATGACGGACTCTGCGCAACATTTTCCTGTTAGAACCACGATAGCCCAATTGGGAGAGCACCTGACCCGGTATGTCAGAAGTGTGCAGGATTAAATCCTGCTCGTGGAAATTTTTTCAACATTTGTGTTTTAGTAATTTGTTTCGCAACAAAATTTGCGTTAAAATTATATAAACAAAACAAAAACATTTTATAAATAGCTTGCCTACTTCTTACCTGATCTTTAGTATTTGTAAAAATATTATGATCGGATGTTAACGACGGTAGTTGTTGACATTGAATGGGCGCCTTTGGCTTTCAAAGTAAAAAAGTAAATAGTGTTGAATAATTTCGGAGGGCTGGTAAGAACCACGATAGCTCAATTGGGAGAGCACCTGACCCGGTATGTCAGAAGGGTTCAAATTCTGCTAGTGGAATTTTTTTTAACATTTGTGTTTTTGTAACATTTTCCTGGTTGCAGGCCCTAAACGCCGAACATATTTTCTTTAAAGCTGAGTTTTACTTTCACTGTAAAAAGGCATAAGCATTTGGCATTTGTTCGCTTGCACGCTTATACAGACAAAAAGCCTAACAAAAGCCGGACGCTTTGCTTGTATTCGCAAATGATAAATCTGCCCCGTTTCCAACATTGAAAGTTCTGAAACCATCAATGCATAATGACTGTAACGATTAAAAGCGGTACCTGTGTAACGGTTCCGACATCCATTTAACGAGGAGAATATGTGGACCGTGGGTTATACATTACTTTATTCTCACATAGCATATAATCTATACTATTAATGTGACTTTGTTTGTTTGTTTGTTTGTATGTTTGTATAATCTCTTGAATTACTGGTCCATATCCAAAAATTCTTTTACTGATAGAATGCTGCATCCCTTGCGGGTAACATCGGTTTATTGTATTTAAAAAAAGAGTTTATTTTTATGTTTAATAAAGATATTAGACAACATGGCATACGTTGTTCTGATGCCAGGGTAAGTAGCTAAAGCACTCGTTTTATGGAAATCAGAAACAACAACGGTACTACAACCACCCAGATCTGACACTATCGAAAAGTTCGTTTTCGACATTCATCCGGCCGGGAATCGAACCCTGGATGTCATAGTTAGCGCCGCCCAAAGTCTAGCATGCAATCCACTCGGCTACTGAAGTCGTCTATAAATATATCCGAGGATCTGTTGAAATGTGATTCATAGGTCTCATTGTAACAGATCCTTAGCTAGACCACACACACACACACACACACACACATACACACTTACACAATCCACGAGTTACCACGAGCATTTTATTCTCATTATTATTATTATTCTTAATAACTTCCTTTATTTTTAATTTCAATAATTAGTTTAATCTCATTCTTCGCAACATGTTCACGTTTGGATTGCCACAAGTCAGGCTCGTCCTAGTGTGGAAACCGCTGGCAAATTTATTCTTTTGGCATGTATTCTTCTTTTCTTGTAAACCCGTTATCTATGTTACTTACTTGTCAAAAGTACATAAGTTTCAATGTTAATAAAGATTATTTCTATTTCTATTTCTATATCTATACTAATATTAAAAAGAGGAAACCTTTGTATTTTTGTATGTATGTATGTTTGAAACAAATAAACTCAAAAATTACTGGACCGATTTAAAAAATTCTTTTACCATTAGAATGCTACACTAGCGCTAAGTAACATAGGCTATATTTAAAAAAAGAGAAAAAAAAATGAGGTACGAGGTCCGCCGGATCAGCTAGTATAAGATAAAGATAAATGGGGCGACATATTATTTTTTTATGCTGTACCAACTTGCGTGGCATCTATCTGTTCTGATCGTGACTAACGATAAGGCCAAAGATGGATACTATACCCGGAATCCGCAACTACTGAGTAACTGTCTATCTTATCTTTTACTGTCGGCACACAACAATGCTGCAATGTTATTAACAAGGTTATTATGGCGACATACCTACCTGTTTTGATCCCAAGTTAACTAAAGAACCTGCTCTTATAGAAATCAGAACAATGAGGTACTTCGTTCGTTTGTTTAAGTTACCTACTCTTGCTGATAAATTAACTCGATGCTTCTGGGATGGCGATGGTGAATTATATGCGTTAACAAGCTAAAGAGGTATTTTTAATCAGATTATATAATACTAGCTGTGCCACGCAGTTTCACCCGCGTTAAGCTCCATTCCTATTAGTCATAGCATGATGTAATATAGCCTATAGCCTTCCTCAATAATTGGACTATTCAACACAAAAATAATTTTTCAATTCGAACCAGTAGTTCCTGAGATTAGCGCGTTCAACCAAACAAACTCTTCAGCTTTATAATATTAGTATAGATATAGCTTTCACTGCCTAGTAGAATGGTTCAAAGATTTTCGACAACATTTTTATACAACAGTCTAAGCATTTCCATTAAATCCTAATCAGATTTTCTTAAACGAGTAGGTACTCGTACACAAAATAATATTTTAATTCAAGATCTATTGTAGCCAAAAAGAATCGTAGTGCTAACTAGCACGCTTGATACCAAAAGACAATGAGAAAAGTACCAAAAAATCATTTGGAGACGCAACCAATCATTCTGTGTGAGCTGCTTATGATTTATTAAACGTTTAAATAAACAGATGCGCGGAAAAATGCTTTGTTCTATTATCTTTGTGCAAATGAGGTTCAACATCTCAACGCTTTACGACACTGTAAAGGAAACTAAGATGCTATCTTTCGTCGTCAGACTTTAGCTAATAAAACAAAAGACGGTGAAATAAAAAAAGTAACAATGACAAGACGCTTTATCACATGGTCTTAACGAAAGCATTCATTTTCGGCAGCGGCGCGTGAACACCACGAGTTTTTTGAATGAGAAAATCCCTTCGGATGCATCATTCAAATGACCCGCTAAAAGTAAACAGTAGCAATAAGCGTAATGTCTTTGAGTGGTGCTCCCCTATCTGATTCACTCAAATTGTAATGGCGTAACGAATGATTACCTATACAATACAGCTTTTGACTGAGTTGAGAGGTTCGTGATAAAGTGGAAGGAGATATCGCTGAGTCAGTAAATGTGTGAGGTACAAATATTTTAGATCTAGTAACGTAGAAAGTGAAGACAGCTTCTATCAATAAGTGCCGTCTTTAAACTAGTCATTGCAACAAATGAACGTCTATTTATTTACTATTGGTAGACCAACAGCTGAGTATGACAGAATAGAAACTTATTATCAACACCAGAAAGCCAATTACAGTTCCGTATCGATAGATGACTTAACTTTAAACCTTTATGGTTGTATAATTGATGAAATCAAACAAAAGTGACATAAGCTTACATCATATTTTTTAAGTGTAAATTTTATTCAGCTATAATAATTTATGAATGAGAGCAACCATGAATAAAGTAAAATGCATAGTGTAGCCTATACTATCCCACTGCTGGGCAAAAGTCTCCATCATTGAAATCAAGTCATCGATACGTTGGTGATCACTCGGGCAAGGCATCCAATCCGAAACACACTTCACCCAACTTGGGGATTGAACACATGACCGTCGGGTATCGGGCTAACCGCTTTGCCTTTCGACCACCGAGGTAGAGCAAGTATAATTTCCTATAAATCATGGTGCAATTCCGAATCATACCCTAGGTTATTCGGTGTACACGCCAAATAAATCTATTTTCGACAAGCAATTTACAGGAACAAGCTCGCTATTGTCTTCGGGCGTAGATTTCCTATTATACTGCTATGTTTAGTGCCTGATAAATGAGAGGAAACCACTTCTTCGGTTTGAAGTAAAATATCTTAGAAAACTGTCGCTTTAAAGAACTATCCATTGAGCATAACATGTAGAATTTAGTTGGGCCACACACTGATCTAATTTGACTTTATCATCATGATCCGCTGATTTTTATGTCCCCACTGCTAGGGAACGAGCCTTCCCTATGGATGGATAAGGAGAACACACCAAAAACCACCACGCGGGCACACCGGTGACACTCCGTGTACGTGAGAGCTCGAGCGCCAGTGTCCTTGAGCGGAACGTGTAAACGCTAGAGTTGATATACAGCCGAAATTAATAACCTTTCTCTGGTAAGAGATAGGCCTAACTTAGTTTAGTTACCAAGCAACCGCTGTTATTTTCCGATAATTAACAGAAATAACTAAGCAACAAATCTCTAGTAGTCCTATCTCTTGCTGAGGATAGGTTATTAATTTCGGCTGATAGTCAGTCCATGCGTGCGGTGCGCAATACAGAGTCACACACAGAAGCTCGCTCATTCGACTCAGCCCTCGGCCGAGGCGGTCTCCAGACCGCCACTCTACGCCCTGCGCGCCGCGCAAGGCCCCTGCGCCGATCCAGACACCCACATTAGAGATTTTACGAGCACACATGCTTAAGTGTCGCTTCTTTTCGTGGTAGTGTATATATATATTCTTTGACGCGGGCCCAGTGCGGATTGGAAGTTGTTAATGACTGTTAATGCAGCCGGCCTTACATTATTAGAGGTTATTAAAACGACTGCAATCTTACAACAATGCTAAATGCTAAAACGTCTGATATCTGGAGGTCCTAGGTTCAAATGCCAGGCTAGGCAAAACGTTTAACAGATCTTTTCGATGCGTAGGTTTGTGATCCGTAAGGGCAATAGTTTTCTTAGTTATTGTAGCGACTACTTGATTTCAATAATACAGGCCTTTACCTAGCAGTGGGATAGTATACCATATTTATTAACTACAAATCTTACGATGACAGCCGATGAAGTGTCTGAAACACGAATGAGATAAGTAATTAGTAAAAGTCGTCACCAATCCTAAAGCCTTTTTAATAATTGAAAACAATACCCAAAAGTATAAGCTAAAAAAATTGAGGTAGGTCTCGGGAGAAATATTTCTTGACATTATTCCCGTCGTCTACGGCAACAAATGGATTGCATTTTTGATCGTTTCCATTCCACTGATCCCGTTGTCTAGGGGCTGCTACGCTTTGAGTGATGATACCCATTTGCTGTTATTTCAAAAGATTAAATTTCTTAATTTTTCAACAAACCCTAAGCAGTAATAAATTTGAAAAATATATTATGTAAAGAATATTTAGAGTAGTATAAAAATATACATTCATTCAGTTTCAGTTTGTAAGAAATTGAAGTGAAAAATTGGTGTCAAACGGAGCTCCAGAGAAAATACTTTTGTATGTCTTTAATAAGTCTTGTATAATTATTTATGCTCACTTTTACTTTGTGTATCAAAAAGTGAAGAACCTACGAGTATAAATATGGTTTATATCTTATTTTATCAAATTCTATATCTCTATTACCCGTAGGTATGTTGTAGGTACATGTAAATGTAATAAACATTAAAGTATTTCAAACATTGAGTGCAACGGTACAGCATACCAATTTTTTATTTACCTAAGTAGATACTATTTTATATAAAAGTATAATGCATATTGTCTGTGCTGTTTTTCTTTCCTTAAAATTACAATCCTTGAGTCAACATTGGACGATATGACACTCCTTGATATTTTACTCCCAAAGACGTCACTTGACAGTGCCTAAAGACTACGTAGAGAATGTTAGTGGAAAGGCTTGTTGTACTAACATTATAATTAGCGACGTGAAAAAAAGGGACCACTAGGCTTACAACTCCGCCACCAAATGGGACATTTAGTAGTCGACCTTAGAGTCGACGACCCGAGCAGTAGAAACTGCGAGTTGTACTCTTAGTGTGAGAAGTGAGCGAGCTTACAGCTCCGGTAACCTATCTGGATATTAGGTAGTGGACTATACGTGTCTACGGGGCAACTCGCTCGAGTCTTAAGAGTTCCGAAAGAAGAATGCGCTTCGGCGCGTTCTGATCTGGTGTTATGACCTGCCTGACGCAGATGGTCCCTTGTGATTGCGCAAGGTTGTCTGACACCTACTTTATGACCTAATGGTTGGTGGGGGGTGTCAGTATAAACTTTAAAGTCGTGTGTAGCGGGTTTGTTCCTCCTTCCTATGACATGGGGGTTTCAAACAAGGCATGAATAGGCACCTTGTGGGCCGGCAGGGTGAGAATGACTGATGCTGCGTTGTTTTCACGGTGCACCAGTTGTCTTTGCGTCTGGACTCCATTTCTACTTAATAACAGGTGGAGTAGAGTCATTTGCTGTGCTAACTTTAAAAAATATATTGTTGTTTACTACCGTAAACTATTCGTCTAACAAACCAATGAGTTGGAAGAATCACCCATCAAAACATCGCAACAGCAATCAAGTTACCCTCTGATCTGCGTGACGAGTGCTTTTATAATCTCGCAAAATTGGCGATTGTTACGAGAACCGAACTCGAGTCATTAAAAGATTGAAAGATTACTTCGGTGGCTCGGGGGTAAAAACACCCCCGATGGAAAAAGATTTATCTCATTAGTTAAATGGTGCGTCTTGCTAGGATCTCTGGAACGGAGTGGAGACAAAACACTGCAGGCACTGACATGCGCAAGGTACGAACTTTTTGGATAGAACAACTTCTTTTCGGAGACAATTTCGGATTAGATAGAAATGTATACGTATAATTTAAGGATATAAATGAATTTGTACGGCGGCGGCGGTCATTTCAATAAGAACCGAGTCAGATATTCTATGCCCAGCCAATTGGCTGTCTTATACACTTTGTTAATGTGCATAGCAGAAGATATTTATAAGCTATTTGACATTTGTCTGGAAGTGATGAACCCTGACTGTAATTAAGCTTATATAAAAATCAAAAAATCAAGTAAAAAATATCAATTAGATTCAAGACTGAATGAATTTTTCTGAACTTCAAAGTTCCCCGTATGGAAAACAAGCTGATAAAGGCCGACTACGAATATATTCGATTTATCTCTTTACTTTCATATTTGTAATGTTTGTTTCGTCGATATGTAACCAAAAGTAATGACATAGGTACCTATAGTTTGCGTTAAATTGAATTTGGGAGCGTACCTTTCATGTACAAACGCAAATACACTTCAAAGGTAAATTGTGTTGTATTTATTTGTGAACGCATAGCGCTACTGCTAAAGGCACAATTATAAGTTCTTGTATCCAAAGAAAGTAATACAAGAACCTATTAACTAGCGATAGATTTACACAACTAGTTCAGAAACTAGTTTGATTTGTTCTGTTGTTGCTTACAATTAATTAATCTTCACGGTTATTTGTTTTGGTTTTGCACAATGTTACTTATAACTTATCTGAAACTGTCTGAACACAATAATGCTACTCACTTAAATTGCGCCAAGATATTGGTTATTATACATTAATATGACAGTTTACCTATTACAAATAAAAATAATTAAGAAAACAAAAAACAATAATTTAATCGCACGAGTAATTGAATTTTCTCATAAAAATATCCTAGGAGTGACTTTTAGCTGCATAACAAATTAAAGATTAACTGTATATGCATTGTGAACACAATATTTAAAACAAAGCAGTCTCTCATAAAACTTTTATATGAAAAAATGCTTCCACCCAAACTTTTGATTAGCCATAAACTTCTACGCAAAATGTTAAGCATGCGGCAGCAAATGAAATATGTCAACAACTCCCAAATTACCGAATAACAAGTTACTTGCGTCCCATAAAGCCACGGAGAAAACGGCGAAATATCTAATCCAGTTAAAACTTTTCCAATAAGCTTCCCCCAAATGCATCTCTTCATACGGAATCGTAAAACGTAGTTCGCCAAATGCATGTCACAAGTAATTCGCGGTAATTGGAGGGGCGATCCTGAGAGTCTGTATAGGCAGTGTCTCTATAGATTCCGTTGCAATTTTCTGTGATTATAGCTAATAAGTGCTATTCATCGTACAAAGTTCCTTTTCACTCTGTATTAGTGATTTGATCCTCATTTTTTTGGTGGACTGAAGGAACTTCTAATTATAATCATATGAATATGTATTCAGCTATTGTAGAGTTTTCAGTAGGCTTTAGTAGTTGTCTTTAATGACGTTTTAGAATTCGTTTTAGCTTTTGCTTTTCCGCTACATATGTTTGTATGTAGTGTTATTATATAGATATATGTTGCGCACCTTGCGTGTATCACACATAATATGTTAATTAAACTTCTATACTTTCAATACCTAACAAAGTAGGTTTGGTATATGTTAGGTATTCAAAGTGTAGGTGTAAATTATGACGATAATTATGGTTAGGTATTTCATATTTCCGGTCTAAGCATGTAAGTACCGCCTTAGGCCAGATCCTGCTCACCAACAGGCTGGTTAGTGGTCAAATGCTTAGTCAGTATGTATATAAAAAAGTGAATCTCTAACATAATAAAATTTATTTCATAAGAAAACCGTAAGTTCTTTTTTTAATAACTTTATAGGCATGTCTCGTAGCTTCGGTGATGGGTACATACGAACAATAGAAGGCTGTTTTTATTCTAAAGAAATCGCGGCAAAGAATTCTTAACTTAGGAAGGTGTCAAGTTGCATTAGGCTATAATTCTCAGTTGAAACGAATGAATAGAGCTGTCGGATGTGTCAATTCTTTATGCTAAGAAGCGTAGGCTGTCTCTGGCCAGACAGCTTAATGAAGCGTTGAAAAGATCCATCTTTATTATATAGGTATACACGCCTGTACTTTAGACTACCACAAACTGCCACATTTCCTCAATAGACATTGAACTTTATTAATCTTTATACATATAACGACTTGTCCTGACTGATTCATCATCGTCGAGCCGAAACCGCAGAAGCTAATTAGATGAAATTTAAGTTAATTGAGTGACTTAACCAGCCACTAAGAAAGGATTTTACGGAATGATTTCCGTAAGGGGGGTCAAATAGGGGGTAAAAGTTTGTATGAAAGTCCGTCAGTTTGTAAGTAAAATACATGAAAATTGGTATTTGGCTTTTTGAAAAGAAATAAAGAATGACGTGTCTCAGGGATCTTGTTTATTTTTCTTGTAAGGAGTAAAAAAGGAAGAAAGATTTTTTTGTGCAAATCGATATTTTTAAAGTAAGAAATATAAAAATTAATAGTTTAATCGATCTTTAGATTTTTTCAGTAAAAGTAAAGAATGGCGTGTTTTAGCATTTTTGGAAAAACCTTCCCTAAAGAGGTGAAATTGGGGTTTAAAGTTTGTATGGAAATCTGTCATTATAAAAGTTAAATCTTTCGGTATTTGGTCTGGTTAGAAATTATGAAGTGTTTCAGGATTATCCTTATAGACACTTTTACCTTTAATAAGTTTTGCTTTTATTAAAAACAATTACAGGTCGTGTAGCCCATGTGAGCAAAGCCGCGAACAAAAGCTATTTATTGAAGAAATTTGACAGCAGTTGATGTGCGGGGCGTCTGTACTCGCAAGCTCCAGTAGGTAGATTGTACAATTTGTGATAATAGTTTTAAGAAAGGTTGAAAAGTTAATCCCTTACATACTTGCAAGTAACAGTAAATAGTATGTGAAGTTTGTAATAATAGTCTCAGAGGAGCTATTTGCAAAGTGGATGTTGATTTTCAGTTCAATTTGTTTGTTTGTAAATATTGAAGTGAGTAATTGCAATACATATTCCGCAGGCTTGAACCGCCTACGTTTGTAGTCCAAATAACAATAAAAGTCCTTAAGTCTTCCTACCGCTGCGAAGCGCCGCCTGAAGGCTCAAAGATTGCTGTCTAAGCTAAATGTTTCAAGCGTTTTTCTATACCGGCATCGCTATACGCTAAAAAATCGAAAACATATTAACATTTACAATTTCACCAAGAACCTAGTCTAAAAATAAGCGGTGTGTATATTGTGGTCTCAAGAAACGGAACATATATTATTAACATCCATGACTCAAGCAAAAATGCTTTTTCTATATATCCTGAGCTAGTTCGAGAGTACAGCTCATCCAGCCGTCCTGGCCTTTTCAGCTGTCGTCGTTCATTTGTCGAATTTGGCGATCTTTGCTCACAATTTCTATGACATACGAGCTATGTATGTCGAGCAGTCCAGTCCCACTTTCGATGTCCGGCTTTTTGAGCTACGTCTAAAAAAATATTATACCGAAAAACATAACAAAACAAAGAAGAATTTGGAAATAAACAAAAAAAAAATGAAGTGTTGCCAAAAGCAAGCAAGATTACAAAAACGCTCGCCGCTAGTACTCTAAAGTATCTTGGCAGTATAAAGTAAACATTCGGTACGTGTTCACACCGTTTGCCAGGCGTCTTAGGGCTTACCCGAGTTTGTCTACCGGCAGCCGCATAATTCGAAGCTTTGGAGCTTCGTGGACCAAACCGTCTTGCCTTACTTACTATACCTTGCAAAACTTTCGACATGAATATGTAAAAAAGTTATTGACTAGTACAGTAAGTCCGACCGAACCACTGAGGGGTAAGCGGGATGGAACGTCTCTTTATCTAAGTTCCAAAATAATATATTTTGTTATACCGTAGATAAACCATAAACTAATAAAATTGTATATTTAGTTTATTATGCCATTTTCAAAATTTGTAAGGATTTTTATTAAACTGAAAATTTGACGATATTGATTAAAATAAATGAGCTCGATGGCGCAGTGGTTAACGCGCCCGGTCTGGGAGTGCTGAGGTTAAGCAACTTTCGCAAGGGCCGGTCATCAGATGGGTGACTAAAAATTTATCATCTCGAGCTCCTCCGTGCTTCGGAAGGCACGTAAAGCCGTTGGTCCCGGCTGCATTAGCTGCTGTTAACAACCACCAACCCGCACAGGCCCGCGTTTTGGATAGTGGCTCGTTTTCCCTTTCCATCTATAGGGAAGGCTCGTGCCCCAGCAGTGGGGACATAAAATGAGCTGATGATGATGATGATGATTAAAATAAATCACGCCATTAAAAATGTATAGCAACTACGGTACAATATTATTTACTACTTAGTTCTAGTTCTACTAATACCTACAAAGGTCACATGATGTATCTTCAATATCTCAGTAAATGGTAAAGTGAGACAAATCATTGCGGTTTTAAACATTCAATACTCTTAGTCAGTTCATTTTATTGATGTCATCCAGTTGTTATTAATAGAATATCACTTGTAATAGTGTATTGTGTGATGGTGACGTTTAACGATAGGTACTCTTAACAACTTCGCGTATTAAATAAAACGCATCGGTAGCTGTTTCTGATGTCATATTTTACAATAAGGCTGAGCCAAAAAATAGATGAAAAATGTGATAATTTGTTTTTGCTATAACGGTATTTTGAATATTCGCCTTTCAGAGACAGATATAATTTTATTAAAGCTTTTCCAGCAATTAATTGAATAGAAATATTTTAAAAGTAATTTTGGTCCACAATTTTCATTGTTTGTATGGTAATTGAAAAGTACAGTTTGATCATCACCATCATCTTATTTAGCCTATATTAATCTGCTGCTGGACATAGGTCGTTTATTTTATAAAAAAAAAATTATAAATATTTAAAAAACATTTAAATATTTATAAAATATAATGAAAAAATTAAATGCCTACCCGACCCAGCCAGGAATCCGAGCCGTCAGCCTTCCCGGTAGTATAATGGTCAGTGCAGCCGCCCGGATTGCGAAAGACAGGTACGAGTCCTGGCTGGGTCTGGTAGGCGTTTAATATTTTCTCTGTATTTTATAAATATTTAATTCGACTTCAGTGCAGCAATTAGCACTTAAAAATAAAAAGTTATATTTACTATAGCTTTGTGTTATCAAATTTGTGGTATTTCATCTGTAAAGATGAATCTGCATAGCCATCGGTTGCAATAACCGTTGGATAGATGCCGGCACTGTGCCGGTAAAAAGCACTAAAAAAATAAAAAGCAGTGAAAAAATTCAGTGCTTACGTCAGCATTTCCGGTAGCATAATGGTCAGTGCAGCCGCCCGGATTGCGGAAGACCCAGGTTCGATTTCTGGCTGGGTCGGGTAGGCATTTAAGTTTTTCACTGTATTTTATAAATATTTAATTCAGCTTCAGTGCAGCAATTAACACTTTTAAAAAAAGTTAAAAAAATTTTTTTATCATTTTTTAATACTTTTTAAAGTTACTTTAATCAGGAACATACCTACATTATACAGAGCGCTCAACTGCACAGGTGCAGACTTAATCATTTATAGAGGATTAAGTTACCCCATCAGTGATCTCTTTCGTACACCGTAATCTTTTTGTTTCTATCTCTTTCACACATGTGTAGTCCCTAGAGGAAAATCGAAAGCAGACGTTTTTGTACTGTCCTCTTTGGTTGAAGAAGGCTTATAAGTGCGGGTTAAAGTTACTGTTTACCCTTTTTGTTTTGGATAATTAAAACAAGGTTCTAAAATATATTGTAAAGGTTTGGTACAAAAATGTAAAATAATGCTATGGCTTAATAAATACTTGTTATCCATACTACTGTAATCATAGAACAAAGTTAGTTATTTAAGCATGTTATTAGGGTACTTTGAAAATGTTTCTTATTCATCTTTGCGTTATAATAATATGTTTGGATTCTTTGTAGAGTTCAGCGCTACTCTAGTTTTCTCTATAATATAAAAAGACTGTTTCAAAGTGTTTTTATCCTTTAATAATCTAATCTTAATTTAAAAAATGTATCTTCCAATTTCTTTTGTTTTTATGTTGAAATACTTTTTACAAAACTCTCATTATGAGGTATAAAGTCTTAGAGAAGGATGTCTATACACACTTATAGATACACAGCGGTATCTATAGGATAAAAGGTGCTTGTTTTTAGGTGAGTTTACAAAAAAAAAATTGCAAAACCCAGTCACGTAGAAGGTAACGTTATCTCGCTCCGGCGACAGACTGAAAGCGCAAGGGGTTTTTTTGTTTTAATTTAGACGACAGAATTTGACAGAGATAATACAGTCGTACCTACTGCTTAATTAACTTTATTAGAATTTATTTGGAGGAACGTGCCCACTCTCCTAATAGAGCTTTTTAACCCTTTTGGTTTACCCAGCGAATCTGGTTCCGAGCTTTTTAGTTGCGGTAATGGGCTCAAACATTTTAACGCAACATTTTCGTTATCAATTCCATTTAGCTCGTTTAACAATCTTAAATTGGTGTCATCTGCACGTATTTTTAAGACATTGTTTGAATTGAAGTTATTGGAACTCTGTGTTGTTGCAACATGTTACATCGTAGGCTACATCATCACTTAACATCAGGTGAGATCAAGGCACTGTGCTTACCCGTTAATATAAAAAAAAACTAATTGTCGTTTTGGTTAACGTGATCGAATGTTTTGAATCTCACACATATTATAGTCATATATTATATAAAAATATAGAATCAACAGCTTCTTTTCTATTATTAAAGTATTTTTTAAATGTCCATGCTTTGGACTCGACCATGCAATTCAGCTAAATATTAATGTCTTTCATGACAGAAACGATTTGATCCCAAAGGAAAGTGTATGTAGAAACAAATTTGAGTCTAACGCCAATATAAATAAGGAAAGATAGCTTGCGTATTCTAACGTAGCATTGCATAAAAGTTAATTTTGATTTGATACTTGAAATAAAATGAGCAAAGGGTTGCCATACTTGTCGGTGAGTGTTTGGGTCTGGCTATATTGCGTTCTTGATTGCTTCCACCCTTGGTTTTGTTTGTACCCCGTTAATAGAAATTCTGTGCCCTCGATTAGGCGGTGAAACTTTTTAAGTCCATTCCCGTTTTGTGGTTACACAGGTTGAGCGGTTACTTTTAATGTTTTTGTTTAGGCTCGATAGGTATCTACCTATTTGTTGGTAGCTGTTACGTTAAAAGCGAAGTTATATTAATAGAATACCTTAAACTGGGTTTTTCAATTAAGGGTCATTGACAATAGCTCTAGACGTGTGAAGTTGACTTATGTTACAGTTAATGCTATGAGATACACTAGGGACGCCTAGGATGCTAGGGAGCTTAGCGTACCATTACTAAGTATCTCTAGTGTCAAGAGTTCAAACACCACGTCTACACTATTAGATCCTTACCTGTGAAATTAACGTTTTGTATGTTTGTTTAATTGTCTTAGCATTTATTTATGTTAACACTATACAAATTGTAGAGTAGCGTGTTTGTTTCACTAGCTAAATATAGCAGACATTAAAAAAAAATGAAGTCCTTTCAAAGCTACAATGAAACAAAAGGTCAATTCCGCGAACAAAAAAAGAAGTCAATTTGAAAAAAAAAATTGGGCGATAAAGACACAAAATGAATAATCGTCGTTATTACTGAAGCTTAAGTTACATAGTCCTAATTAAAGGTGTATAATAATATTAACAACCGGTATAGACTTTTAGAAGTAATACACCTTTTAATAAGTGAATAAAAAACCTCAATTTCATAGGTAAGTAAGTACCCAATATTAACAAAAAGGTAACGTTTGTGACTTTGTTTGTTTGTATGTCGGGGCTAATCTCTGGAACTACTGGTCCAACTCTTAAAATTATTTCACAGCTACGTTTCTCGCGGGTAACATAGGTTATATTTTATTTAAAAAAAAATATTTTTTATATCTCAAATCCACGCGGATGAAGTCGCGAGTAAAGTACTAGTATTAAATAATAGTTACTTACGCAGTACTTGAATCTTTTCTTCTTAAAATAATATCTACTGTTTTACAAACTAATCAATGGATCTCCGTTCGCAATTGTTACCGATGGATGTGCCACAGTTAAGATGTCCGTGTAAGAAGCATGTTTGCGAAGACATCGTTACGCCATTACTAGGTATCCTAGTCTCAAAACTTAAAGACCATGTTAGACCTACTCATCATCACCATCATCATCACCATCATCATCATCATTAGCTCATTTTATGTCACCACTGCTGCGGCACGAGTCTTCCCTATGGATGGATAGGAAGAACGGGCCATAAACCGCTACGCGGGCCCAGTGCGGATTGGTGGTTGTTAACGACTGCTAATGCAGCCGGCATCAACGACTTTACGTGCCTTGCCAAAGCACTAAGGAGCTCGAGATGATAATTTTATGGTCACCCATCCGATGAGCGGCCTTTGATTAACCTCAGCATTCGCTTTCGTAAGTGTGTAAGACCTACTACATACTTAAAATAAAGAGATCCCTGTGATTTAATATGTAGGTACGTGTCAAAAGCATGTTTCTATTAATAGAAGCCATACATATAATAATAGTTACCTATTGTACTTGAAGCTGTTCCATTTGTTTCCACTATTTTACAAAGAGATCAAGAGATCTCCGTTTGCAATTGTGACCGATGTGCCCCCGTTAAGACGGCCCCTGTGATTTAATATGTACGTGTAAGAAGCATGTTTGCCGTAGACGTCGCGGTTTCGGCCATTACTCTCTGCGGTCCCAACGTTTGTTATTCCTGACAACCGAATTATTTGACTAGCATTCCGCATTCAGCTCACACAATTTTGTTTTAGAGCTTTCATTTTTAGGTCTTTGTCGTAGACTTGTCGACATATTAGAATGAGCAATTGCTTTATTTTAATCATAACCTTGTCACCATTTTATAAAGCTGTTATACTGTTGTTGTTACAGTTTATTATAATTTATGAGGAATGATTATGTATTTTTGATTTGATTTTAATTTTATTTATGATGATGAGAAGGTATGAATGCATGTAACTAAGAGAGTTAGGAATATAAGTGTTGATGGATGGAGGGAAAAAGGGAGAGCATAAAAAAGTTGAATGGATTGTATAAGTCCATTTCCATTTGACGACCTTTTTGGTCGAGTGGCTTGCACACCGGTTTTCATGGTGTCGCCATCTCTGAGGTCCCGGGTTCGATCCCCGGTCGGGTCAATTTAGAAATACCTGTTTTTCTAAATTGTTTCGGGTCTGGGTGTTTCCTATGTATAATAAGTATGTATTTAAGTATATTAAGTATGTTTATCCGTTGTCTAGTTAACCATTTTATCGAGTTTCTTAAGGAAGTTCTTATTGGGGCTAGATAATTGGTGTGAGTGTGGGAAACATTTATTTTTTTTTTTATTTTTTTATAAGTGGAAGTGTTTTCCACCGACGCCAAGTAACATGCGACCACGACAGGAAGAAGAAGAATTGGAAAAATCTGGCTATTTTTCCTATACACGTGGTTGTGTTGTCGAACATATTTATTTTGGCCCAATATTATTAAATATTTCATATACTACTTTCGTTTATATTTGTTGTTTACTGTTTGTATTCTATCTATTGTCCATTGTTCAGAACTTACAAAGTGATCCGAACACGTACCGCTAAAAGCGAAGCTAACTTTCCTTTTTTTCTCTTTCAGGTACATCAACAAATCAATGTCTACAAAAAACGCGATGCCTGGTGCTCGAATAATAGCGTGAATCCGCGCAATCGATGTTTTGTACGTGACATCGATTCGCAAGTTCCGATTAGGCACACTCAGTGAATGATACTACTACGCCCAGTGTTGCCAACTTGACGGATTTCCCGTCATATCTAGAGAATTGGGATGAGGTACAAAACGGACAAATTGTTCGTATAACAGCTAACGGATTTTCTGTTGTACTATTTTTTAGTTATCCTAGAAGAAGATTTTGTATGACATTCGTATGAGATAGTGACACTTTTTATAATCAGTATAAAATGTGTCACTACATATGTTTAGTTTTCGACCTGAAAGTGAGTAAAGATTTTTTCAAAAAATATTAGTGTGACTTCGTGATTTCTTGGTTTGTCGAAATTTTTGACTATATTTAGTGGATTTTCGAAATTATTGTTGGCAGTACTAACCACAACGCGTAAAGTGATGCCTAGCAAACACTACAGCCTCCGCAGGCTAAGCAAACTCGACCCAGATTAGGTAGACCCTTTGTTGTCTTCCAGTTAGCGCCGCGTTTCGGCTAACTTGCAGTGTGTCTTGAATCTCAATCAAACTGTGCTTGGGTTCACCCACTGTTTAGCGATGAAACTTGAAAACAGTTTTAATATAATATACCAAAATGTACGAGTATAAGAAAAATAAAATATGGTATATTTAGTATCATATGATTGACAATCTCTCGTCATAACAATAACAAATTTACATATACCTAGATCAGGCCATAACTCACCCCGCCCCCCGCACGGTCCTTCACTGCTTACTTTTATTTTTTTATAAAGAGTCGGCAAATGACTCTGTTCTGCCGGATGATAAACAGAAGCAGAGTCCAGATACGAGAACAGCTAGTGGAGTACGATTTCTTATTTACTCACGACAACAACTTATTAAATACCTTCCCAAATGTGCAGTTAACTCAAGACATTTTAATTTGGACACCTGTGACTGGTATAGCTAAACTTACTCAGATTGCATGATCGTGAACCAAACACTAAACACTTAAAACTATACGCTGGACGTAATATGTTAATTTATCATTCTTTTGTACCGCAACACACCCATTTTATAGTGTTCCTACTTCGTTCGAACACCATAAAATGGTATAAAATGGGTTCGTTCTTTAAAAATGTCAGATTTCCATACAAATTTTACACACCTATTTCACCTCTCTAGGGGAGGTTTTTCGAAAAATGCTAAAACACGTAATTCTTTATTTTTGTTGAAAAATCTATAAATCGATTAAAATATTCATTTTGATAGTTATTACTTTAAAATAATGATCCCTCAAAAAAACCTTATTCCCTTCTGTAAAGAAAAATAAACAAAATTTTTGAAACACGTCATTCTTTATTTCTTTACAAAAAGCCAAATACCAATTTTCATGTATTTTACTTCAAAACTTTCATAAAAACTTTCACCCCCTATTTGACCCCCTTAGGGTATGATTTCCGTAAAATCTTTTCTTAGTGGCTGGTTACGTCCCGCAATTAGCCTACCGTCCAAATTTCATCTAATTAGCTCCAGCGGTTTCGGCTCGGCAATGATGAATCAGTCAGGACAAGTCATTATATGTATATAGATTAAAGGTCTCTCCGTCATCCGTCTGGCTGTTTTAAATTATTGCTTTAAGATAAGACCGCTCAAACAAATTGTTTGCTATCATTATTTTAATTACTTATATAACACAATAACTTTACTAATAATCTGCCATATCTAATATAGGTATATATTATATACCGTAATAATAACATGGGGCAGGAAAATAAATCACCTGCGTCTTGTTTGTCATCGGATCCTGTTGGATTGAGAATTCCCTTAAGGCCCAAGCGGAAACAGAGTCATAGACGCGATAAAAAAGTGACAAGCGACAGATGGCAAGTGTTACTGTGGGTTTATCGCAAAAACAATTCCAAATAGTTTTTTCTATAGTAGTCGTGGTAATGAACGTTTTGTTTGATACCTATTGAAAGTTTGGAGTAGTTCCATGAACTTATTATTTGTGTGTGAATACCTCAACCATCCAACAGTGCAACTTTTATGCCGTTTATAGAAAATTTATAAATAGCTTGCTTACTTCTTAACTGATCTTTTAATATTTGTAAAAATATTATGATCGGTTGTTAGTGACGGTAGTTGTTGACATTGAATGGGCGCCTTTGGCTTCCAAAGTAAAAAGTGTTGAATAGTTTCGGCGGGCTGGTTAGAACCACGATAGCTCAATTGGAAGAGCACTTGACCCGGAATGTCAGAAGGGTGCAGGTTCAAATCCTGCTCGTGGAATTTTTTTCAACATTTGTGTTTTTTTAAGCCTTTAATTAAATCAATAAGATAGTACTTATAATAAATACATAATAATTTTTACTTTACAGATTTATTCGTTATTGGCATGATATAATTAAATTAAGGTAAGTATTACAGTATATCACCATTGTAGGGTTTTCAAATAAAATTATATTTAATTGGTATATACAACACTAACATAAAATTAATTAATTATTTTGTTTATTTATTAGGCACATAAAACAGATAAAATTTTAAAAATAACAAAAAAGCATGATAAATTGTATATCTAAAACATGTGTACACATCACGATAAATAATTAGAGTCTATGTTAAAGTTTACCTAATCTAAAACTATATCCAATTAAAAACTAATTATATACATAGAGTGGTGAATAATAGAAATATAACAAACTGAAAACTTATTCTGGGTTAATGTTGACAACGTTTTCTTAATAAGTGGGAAATGCCGGACCGAGAATTTGCCGGACATTTTTTTTAATTCATGTATTTTTATGGAAAATATGTCGATTAGGGTTTAATAAATTACAAAAAAATACTACAATAGAATTTATTGTTTCCTAGCAAACTATGTACTACGAACTACGGTTAATTTATTCTCTTGCGACATTTGACAATTTTGATTGTGTTTGGTGCTACCATAGACTAATAATGTGCTTCGAAAAGAAATGTAATAATATTAGCTATGAAGCTATATAAACCACGTGTTGGTGTATGTGAGAATATATTACCCTTGGTGTAGCAAGCGTCCTCAGCAGCGGCGGCCGCTTTCCATTAGGTAGGCTGTATATAGGTTTATCGGCTAAAAAACGTATTTTTTTCTGTAAAATCCACAATGTTCAATATTTATACGGCCTTTTGACATTCACGTTAAATTTTTTTTTAAATTTTCAGCAGTAAACAAATTCTCGTTAAGAATTCAGAGTGCAAAGTGTATCAAGGAGTAGGATAAAAGCCTCATCAGTAGGCACCCCGCGCGCCTCCAAATGAATTCTAATAAAGTTAATCGTACACTCCCTTTCTTAATTTATTTGTGAAAATCATCTCGTATACAAAAGGTCTATCGCATTCTATAGCAGTTCGTTTATTGCCTCCGAAAGTAGGTCGCTTTTTACAATTTCATTGTCGATTGCCATTGTTTGCGTTAGCTCAAATGAATTAATTTCTTGGGGAAAGTTGTTGAGAAACAATAATGGCGAAAGGGTCAGCTTACAATTCAGCAGAGCAGACTAGCAATATCTGTATCTGATTACTAGCGAAGTCGTTTAATTAGAATTAAATCAGTATTAAAAAAAAATAACTTTAAACAAAGTTTAGTAAGGTTATCATCATCATCATCATCATCAGCCCATTTTATGTCCCCGACTCCCCACTGCTGGCGCACGAGCCTTCCTTATGGATGGATAGGGAGAACGGGCCATAAACCACCACGCAGGCTCAGTGCGGATTGGTGGTTATTAACGACTGCTAATGCAGCCGGGACCAACGGTTTTATGTGCCTTCCGAACATGGAGGAGCTCGAGATGATAAATTTTTGGTCACCCATTCGATGACCGGCCTTTGCGAAAGTTGCTTAACCTCCGCACTGGCAGACCGGGCGCGTTAACCACTGCGCCATCGAGCTCCTCGGGTTATAGTTAGTAGGGTTATATTATTATAAAAGGTTGGCCGAGTTTTTTTCGGTCGAGTTAACGACCAACTCGTAAACTCAAATATTATTTAGTCTGACTAGCTTTCCAAACTTTATTCTGACAACTTTATTTTTGTATTTAAAAAATCTCCATTTGTTGTTGGTTTTGTTACTGGTAAAGAAATATGAATAATTTATATTTATCTGGTAACGTTTGTTTAAAAACAATAAATTTATAACATAAACAAAATAACAATAACACTCACTTTACATTTTCGCTTTGCAAGAAATAAATCAAGCAGCGACTTGATTTTGTCAAGTACTAGATCAAGTTCAAACTTGGGTCAACCCAACTACAATTTTAATTCATTATTTATAATCATTACCTTACATACGACGTATTAATATGACTTAAACGGTTTATCGCTAGGCCTATAATCTTAAGTCTAATGGTAGTGACATTAAAGCCGAAGATGAAAACGCGCTTCGCAGACATACCTCAACAACAAAGGAATTCACTATCATTTACATTAAATTGAATTAATTATTATTATCTACCATGGACTAATAATCTACTAACACAACTAAGGCTAAGGTTATTGAGCCGGCGACAACCTTAACATTCCGGCCTAATCAGTTCGCGACAACAAGGCTCATCAAATTAGAGTATTCGATGGAGCACGTCACAACGCGATGCACCCTCGAGGCAGTCTGGTCACGTCGCCACGCACTGCAGTAACGAACCGAGGCGACATTTTGGTGAACCAACCCTACACGTAATGGCGGACAGTGGTCGATGAACGATGTCGGCTTGGTATAGAGGTTTATTCATTTGTTTTCTACATATGTTGTAGCAGCAAGACCAGCGGCACTTTGGATACATTTTTGTACGAGTACCAAATACGATTGTATACGCAGGATACATCCCGATGCACCGATTACTTTACCTCGCACACTGGGTCGGAGAGTTCATACGTACAATTCGTACAAAAATTTATGTATTATTTTTCAAACTCTACATTAAAACTAATATTGAATGTACTCTTAATATTCTTTATTGTACTAATACTTTTTTATTCCTTTTGATGGGATGTGCTTTATTTGCATATTGCACACTATAAGTGCCTTAAAGTACCATGAGACATAATAGATTACAATTTGAAACAAGTTCGCAACAATATTTGCGTAAAACTGTATGCAAATAATCATAATAGATTAATTGTTTTCATGACACCTAAGTACTCGAATCCAAGAGAATGAAATCGTGGGTAGTTAGTATTCTTCGCTGTAGAGCCAATTCAGTCGCCGTTAGTTAATTTAGTTTGTAAATTGAACATAGTTTTTACGATAACTTGAATTCAACACATGCTGTGGCAGCCATTAATTAAAGCATCACATTAAAATGTATCCTTACAAGTGTGCAAATAACCTTTTACATAACTTAATGTCTTGTTGGTGGTCCTAACATAAAAAACATAGTTTAAAACTGATGTTGGAATGTTCTCGGATAGTTGACTCAGACAGTATCAACCTTCTGTTTTAATCTAGATTCAATTAAAGTTACTGAAAATATAATTTTAAAAAGAAGTCAGCTTTTTCGATAAGATTCAAACCTACTACCTTTTGCCACCGCTTCGACAGCCCTTCCAACTAACTCGGTTACCAAAACATAAACTAGAGCATACTTATGCTCTAGTTTGCACTTGCAAATGACAACTTAAAGTAATCTGTAGTAAGACTGTAAACTATATAAAAAATAAATAAATAAAATTTCCTACACTCACATCAATTATATAGCCCAAGAGAAGTTTCGTTATGAAACTCGTTAAATGGTTACTAGACAACGGATAAACATACTTAAAATGCTTAAATACATACTTATTATACATAACATGTGTATATACTGTGCACATAGTGTTAAAATGTATTTTGTTGTAACATATAAATATGAAGCACTATAAACAAAACCATTCGTCAATGTACATCTAATCCTCGGGTTCTAACACAGCCTCGAAGGGTGACTTAACAAAACAAAACACCATCATTACTTATAACACATTATATAAACTTCAGAGGCTAGGACACTAATCTTCCATAACGTATTACGCCCTTGCTAACCCTATGCCGTGCGCTGTACCGCATATGTCCCTCGACAGCTTTGGCTCAGGTGGCATTGCTAATTTGTCACTCGAGATCACTCCCAACTTGTTAGATCATGTTATTTGCCCGTAATTTTGTATCAAACGGGCCATAGTGCGGTGCGTTCGTGTTTGTGTGATTTTGAACAGCTAAATATAGGTCTCCCCAAGTGCACGTCACTTGCTCTGCCAACGAGAAAAAAAGAGTTGTGGTTTTGGATTATTAAAATAAATAGTATTACCGTTGAACAGGGTTAATTTTAAATTAATATTAATATTCATCAGAACTATACTCCAACAATAATATCATTATATTCATTGCTTGCGGGATTCGAGCTAGCGATGGGCTTATTATCCGCTGGACTAATACGGCCATCTTATATTATTATATAATTGTGTGTTTTTATATAAACATAACAAACACGTAAATTTTAAAGTATTTACACAATTTTAAGACAAAAAAAATCTTCTTTTATCGTAAATGAATCCATAATAACCAGATATATCGTGGGATGTGAACCATTCTTTACATGTGCTTATTGTCCCTGTGAGAAGATCTGCCCTAGCAGTGTCATATTTTCAGACTGATGATGATGAATTTAACATGTGAAATGGACAGTTTCTTTTGTGTTTTGTTCTTATTTCTTTTACATATTCGCTCAGTGTCTATAAGATGATAAAAACGACGTGCAATAAGCAATTATGGTCTATTCTATTGTTCAACGATTAGGGTACCGAGAATCTTTCTATTTATCCCGATCAATTAGTAAATAATTAAAGGCCTCCATATTATTACTTATACTCGTGTCTGAATACGATTATCCTTACAACGTTTTCAATGCTAAACTGTGGTTGTATGTTTGCTTGCTTTTTCTTCACATTAAAACGAATTGACGATAAGTCAATGAAAGGTCCTGAGTATACTTTTTATCACGAACTTTATGTGTGCAGAATTTCGATCGGACGCCCTCGTAGACGTCAGCTTGTAATCAAAGTTTATTAGCTATATATAATATAAAACCTCATAATCTGCTTTAGAAGGTCCCAATGCTGGGCCAAGAAATTCCCCTATTAACAATCACATGAGATAATAACTCATAACCAGCATAACCCATCACGCTGCCCCAATGCAGGTTGGTGGGTTTTAACGACTACACGATTTACTTCCTTTCATTGCTGTCGGCAATGGAACCAACGGCTTAACTTGCCTTTCGAAGTTTGGAGCTTTAGAAATTTTGGGCACCCATCCGGTGACCCAGCGTTGCGCAAGATGCTTAACTTGCAAGATATAAATGCGCTGAGCTCGAAAACAAATAAACAAATTGCGAATTTCCAGGCTTCGTTGAAGGATTTTTTTAATCTCCCTTTATATTTAGTAAGTCACAAAAATAAAGCAAATTCGATAATATTAGATTACAGCTTCATTATATTCAAATCTGATTTGTTAGCTAACTATATATTATTAACTCTGGTGACTCTTAACGACTTCTAGTCACAATAAGGCTTTATTGTTTTTCGATACAGAATAAATAGGTTAATATTGGTCACTGTCTCGACCCGTTATTACGAAAGTTTGCTAACAGCGATCGTTAGGCAACTAGTCAATAAAATACGAGACAATAAATTTCTGGACGCCACGTTAACTATCAATAAATCTATCATATTTCAATAACTGGCATTTAAAAATAAAGTTATTGATAGTCAAATGAGGTTGAGTATTTTTTATTCGAAATTCGAAATTGTGGCTGCATTTATTTTTATTACAATTAAAACCTTTTTATATTCAATGTTGTGTCATCGTATACTATGTTCTTTTTTTTAAATACTGGCTCGCCTCGCTTCTCTTTTATTATTCCTAGCAAAGTGCGCCTCAATAGCAGCCAGTTTAATTTATATGCCCCTTCGGTGCGTTTAGTGGGCTTAAAGTGTTTGCCCCGAGTAAACTTATCGGTGGTAGCTATGAGTTGTGGGTTAAAATTAGTTGATTTAGCGGCCCCTACGCGTTCGTCAATTTATGCTTGGATGGTGGCCACACTTGATGTCCTAAATTACTCATTTGGGGCTTACAAAAACTTATACATAAGTATTTTCAATGACTCTTTTTTTAAGCTAATGCAGTTGTTATAAAAAAAGTAAAGATTTATTTCCACCTCACATCATCATCATCATCATCAGCTCTTTTTATGTCGCCACTGCTGGGGCACGAGCCTTCCCTATGGATGGATAGGGAGAACGGGCCAAAACCACCACGCGGGCCCAGTGCGGATTGGTAATTGTTAACGACTACTAATGCAGCCGGGACCAACGGCTTTACGTGCCTTCCGAAGCACGGAGGAGCTCGAGATGATAAATTTTGGTCACCCATCCGATGACCGACCTTTACGAAAGTTGCTTAACCCCAGCACTCGCAGACCGGGCGCGTTAACCACTTCGCCATCGAGCTCCTCAAACATAGATTGTTTAGCATGTTGGTTAGTAAATTGTTACTTGTGCTAACGATTACGGTCTACGTTCGATCTTATTATCTTTCCGTCCGCTATTATAGAAGTACAAATAGCAGAAGTACAATTATCTACCAAAAAACAAGTTATATCATCATTATCAGACTTTTAGTAGCCCATTGCTGTGCTAAACCTTTCCAACGGTAATATGAGCACTAGGGAAGATAGAGCTTTAACCCAACACGGTAGCTCAACGCGGGTGGTTGGGTTTTATAACTGCCATCTTACGATAACGGCCTTCCGAAGCGAGCAAGTTAATGTGAACCATAAACAGAGTGAAATAGAATAATAAACTACTATATGCGATGCATAGAGAGATAAAAATTGTACAAATGGCAGCCTTATAGCTAAAAAGCAATTTCTTCCAGGCAACCATGGACAAAAATAGTAAGACCTGGGCAGTTTCTGGTGTTTTACGAGTAATACTTTTGTTATTTGTTTTCTATTTGTGTGTCCAATAGAGTGTGTTATCTATCTATAATATTAAACGTAAAAAATATAATATCACCTATAATTATGAAGTTGCAAACCAACAAAAGACGTGTAATTGCAATGTACACGACTTCTGGAATAACAAATAGGTGCGGAGGGCTCCCTACCCATTAAAACTACGCAGGGCTGCATTTGACGAGTGCCGAGAGCGACACCTCGGAAAATTGGACGGGAAATATAATTGGAAAATTATAAGGGTTCACCACTCTGGTGGGTGCACCTACGATGCAGGCCTGGAGCTAATAACTTTTATCCTGACCGCCCAGAGGATTTTTAAATTAAAAATTAAACGAGTGAAAATTGGGTCATTCTAACTTTCCGAATATAAATTTGGTATTATTAGTGGTGAGTTAAATTTGGAACTTTGTAATGATATCGCGTAAAGCTTCCGAACGTGTTGAATTTGTTGAAAGTCTTTATTGTTTATGACCCGTTCTCCGTAACCATCCATAGGGAAGGCTCCTGCTCCAGAAGTGGGGACATAAAATGAGCTGATGATGAAATATTTAAATTGCGGACATTGCATTGGAATAGATACAATAATATTGTTACAACAAACACGTTGTTTTCTAAAGCAGTATTTCACATTGAAGTTAAACACTAAATGGAACGTAAAATTTTCCTTGTGACTAGGGACCCTGTAAAAACAACTGCTATCTGCAGGGCAGAAGAATTGGTATGGCGTGAAAGCAGCGCCTTTTCAGTGACGAATGAGGTTAAATTTGGTCAAAGTAATGCTTGTTTTCGCAAACGTGTTTGAATGTCAAAATAAACTTACGCTAGGTATAGGTCGCCCCAAACTTCTAGTCCCCTCTGAAGTTGCTTCGTTGCGCAGCTGTACAGTCAGGCCCTACCGCTCGTCCCCACCTTCGCCCTGCTAACGCCTATTTTTTACTACTACGACGCGAATCGCGCCAACTTCAGAGGGGACTAAAAATTTGGCGCGACCTATACCATGTTGACGCATTGCACAATCTGTTGGTGCGTTAACACTGCAACGATGCCAGCGGCTATACAAGTACAAAGGCAATACTGTGGGCCTAGCACGAACGATTGAATTCGCGTTGTAAAAGTCGTCGGCGTAAAACAAGAATTTAATACGAGTATAACGCTACATAGTATTTAAATGGAACTAACAATTGAAAGCCGTCATTTCATACAGTTTATGACATTACGTAATGATTTGAAAGAAGTTCGTGAAAAGCTTGCTGATGAGACTGTGTATAGTGACATTGTGTAAAGTGGGCTTCTATTGTCGGCCTAACCGTCTTTACTACCAGGTGAGGTGAAGAGTTACTTGTTGTGAAATTAAACAGCAAAAGTCCCAGTCTCTCTCAACAAAATTAGAAGTTTTCTGAAGAATTTGCAACAATAAACGCAGAGCATTGTTTATTACGCCATTCACGATGCGCCGTGTGTTTATAAAAGACGCAATCTCCTCGCACCTGCCTCCGTTCGGATTTATTTGGACTGGATTTAGCCATTCCTAACAACCCCTGCATTCACCGGTGACATCCCATTGCGATTCTGTCACATCCCGCCTTTTGACGTTACAACTTCCAATTTTCTTCAAGTGTCATTGTCACGCATGGTCTTGGGGGAAATGTCATAGAAAAACGTGTTTCGAAAATATGACTAGACTTCATGTCTTCTTATGACGTTATGACTTATGACGTTCGTCTCTCATATGCCTTATTATGTTTTCAAGAACTATGATTTTGGCTGCGGTATAGCCTTTATAGATTTTGGGACCTCAATCGCACTTAATTCAAAAATTCCTTATTTACATCCCTAGGTGTAAATTAGGAATTTCAAATCAGCTTTATAAACCCCGATATACCTCGAATTGCACATAACTTAGTCTTTCTTTATAAAACAACCTCAAAAATTATCAAAGCAAGCTCAGTAGGTTGCTGTAGTAACAGCGATATTCACTTTTTGAGCGATAGAAGATGGTAGTTTTTGCGTATCTAACTCTTTGAGGAGTAACAATAGCCTATCAAATGTCGCTAACTATTTTGCGGGTTAACATTAAGTTGTATTTATTATTTTATTACTGCACTCTATAATTAGCATAAGGGAAAAGAGGCCATGCCCAGCAGTGGGTTGGAAGAGGCTGCGATGATGATGATGATGAAGATGATTTTTAGAATAAAGCGTAATGTTCATAAATGTATAGAGGTAGCATTATTTGTAATTCTGAGCTCTTGAAAGTTTTTAATTGTAAATATTGTATGATTTGGTAACGCCATACTTTTTCTTTTGTAAATGTCGTTACTTCTATTAAAGCTGTAGAGTTTCTTGCGCCCATCCTTCTCCATAACTAAAAAATAGACGTCCTGAATGGGTAGAAGCAGGTAAAAAATGTAAGGACGATTCAAAAGCACTTTTCGTAAGTTTATTTGAATAAAAAATTTGACTTTTTCTTTGATTTTGACCTTGAAAACTTACATTCAATACTGTTCTGAAATGTACTGACATAAAATAAAAAAGAAAAGCTTTAAAAACTAATAATATTGGGTCCTTTTATTACGAAATCGGTATCGTTGCTTTTCGAAAAGCTGGTACTGATTGATGTTGTTCCGCTTGAATATAGGCGAAGGCAGTGCCGTTAAGGCTCGACCAATTAGGCAGTACCCAGGTGCTTAAAGTGTTAAATCAGGCGGATTTGTCATTATCGATCGGTGTCAATGGACGCAAATTGAAAATTGCTTCAATTTACAAGAAACTGTTATTTCAATAGTAACATCTGCGAGTGCTTTATTTCGTATCACTGCAATAAATACTACTTAAAGTAACCTATTTTTTCTTACACATTTTTTTGAGAGAAAATTCTATTAGGCGGCCTTTACAGTGTCACCAGTTTGGGGTGGCGAAAAACATAAAGGGTATCTCAACCCGCGCTATCAAAACACTGCCAAGGGATCCCAGAGGCAATGGCATCACGCAAACGTGTCACCGTGTCCCTACTAGATTCTCCGAGTGGTTCGCTATATACCTCGAACGTGCACACCTTTTCTTGATAATGATTCAACTGAAAAGAAAAAGAAAAAAGCCTATAGAGTTTCTTGCCAGTTCTTCTTGGTCGAACGCCAAAACCTTTGACGTTGAAACCAAACACCAGTATAAAATAAAGTACAAATAAGTAATTGATAATGACTATAATTTTTGTTTAAATTGTTGTCAGTACACAATGCTCCTCTACTACGCGTGCTCACTTCTATTTATATAATTTCATGGTTCTTTGTTCCGTAGGCTTGAAGGATCGGAGTACGCGACCCGGCAAAATATCTTAATTGAATTGCCAACAGAAGGAATCCTACTTCACGCTCCGTTGGCGGATTACAGATATAATAAGACGAAAGGATGAATGACTATGGCTAAAAGATGAACTGTTAAAATGTTTAGAGAGGAGAGATCTGTAGGAAAAGTTAAAAATATTTGAAGTTAAAGACTAGATTACTTTTGGCATGTTTTTATGATCTTAGTTTTATTGAGTTTTCACATCTTGAATAGAGTTCATCATCATAATCATCATGTCAGAGCCTCTCGACCAACTGCTCTCATAATTTCTTTGCTTATGCCAATCGCCTCGATCCTGTGTTAGTCTGGCCTACATCTAACCCACGGTCCTAGTTATATCGTCAACCCATCTCGCCGGTGGACTTCCCCTTTTCTTGAATCTGTCTCTCGGCTACCACTCAGTCAGCGTTCTAGTCCAACTGGTCAGATATTGCCAATTATTTCCATGTTTTCACATTTTTTCTATTGTATTGGTTTCAAAAGTTGTATAACTAATGTGTATTTCATTTTTTTTTAAATCTATGAGCCGTTTGTTAAACCGTTAAAGTAAATGATCTTAACACACTATTGAGTAGGTTACAAAAAATATTGATTTTTTTAAATTCAATATAAAATTTAATACTTTTATACAGTTATCATTAATCAAGTACGCAACAATAACATTTTCCATCTAGTTAAATTTGATTGGAGTCAACGTGACGTCTATCACACTTGAATAATTGCGAATGAGGTAGACCGCATTTCACTCGCAATGGGTCGGAATTATTCTAACACTGAGTGTAACAGCAGCGGGGTTTTGTAAAATAGCGTGTCTCATGGTGGTATAGGACGTGTAAAACCTTAGAAAAGTACTATTATGTTCTATGTTGTTGTTCTATGTTAGCGGTGAAGGTTTCCGCACTTAGTCCTTTAGGTGGACCATTGTGCGTGAGCCATGGCGGCCGGTTATTCCAGCCAGCCCACCTCCCTCCAGAAGCAGATCAGTCTTCCTAGTCTTTTCAGGGCGTCCGCGAGTGATTCCGGTGTACCGAGAGTTTCTCTGCGGATCTGAGCGACGCCGGTGCACTCAAGGAGCACATGCGCCACCGTCTCCTCCGCCTCCATGCACGCTCTGCACAGAGGACTATCAGTAATACCTAGTGTGTGAAAGTGCTTATTCAGCGAGCAGTGTCCAGTAATGGTCCCCGCCACCAGTTTTAGGCTATTCCTGTCCATGCGCAGAAGGCGCTTGGTGAGCTTTGTGTCCAGGGATGGCATAGCCTCTTTGGATTGCCTGCATCCTGGTGTCGAGGTCCACCATTTTGTTGCTTGTGTCTGTGTGTGTTCCCTTAACCAGCTCCTTAACTGGTTAAAGGGGATGGGTACTGTCGGTTCTGGTCCAACAGCTTTTGTGTTGGAGCCTCTTCTGGCTAGTTCATCAGCTGCATCGTTACCACGAGATCCACTGTGTCCCTTGATCCATTGCAGTGTCACTGTATTTCGGTTTAGTATCGTTACGCGTTCTAGAGCGTTGTGGCATTCCAGTATCAGTCTTGAGGTGATCTGGTTTTTCTTTAATGACCTAAGGACCGAGGTACTTTCGGAGAGTATGCGGATGTGGGTATCCGTGACTTTCCTGACCTCTATGGCGTGTGCTGCCTGGATAATGCCAACACATTCCGCTTGATAGACGGTATTTAGCATTCCTAGGGGCCTGGATATTTTAATGTTTAAGTCCTCTGATAAAACTCTGACACCAGTTCCCTGGTCGGTTTTCGATCCATCAGTGTAGATTCTTAGTTCTTGCGGACCTGAGCGATCATACTGCTCTGCTGTGAGTTCTATTTGGTAATGTTTTTGAAAACAGTGTATTTTCAGGGTTCTGTCGCTTGGTGATGCCATCAAAGGCTGAAGTTTGATTGCATCCTCCTTTATGCGTGTATGTTTGATTCTGGAATCCCTACTTAGGGTGTCAGATATTTTGAGCCTGAAGGTCGCTATGGCCGCCTCTTCTCTTACAACTAGATGTAGGGGTGGTAACCCCAGCATTGCCTGTAGAGCGGCGGTGGGTGCTGTCTTCATGCTGCCGGTAATTGCTACGCAGGCGAATCTTTGAAGTTTTTCAAGGTCTTTCTGGGCCGTGCTTAGATTGGTCCTAGGCCACCAAACTAAAGTATGTGATGATATGTATATATGTGATGATGATATGTATATATGTGATATGTGATGAAGCCGTATGTGATGATTGGACGGATAACTGTGGTGTATAGCCAGTAGGTAATTTTGGGGCTTAAGCCCCAATTCTTGCCGAGCAATCTCTTGCATTGCCATAGTGCTATGCTGGCTTTTGTTGTTGGCTGGGCAAAACACACAGAATACATATTCTGTGTGTTTTGCCCAGTTCAGCTGTTTGTCCAAATAGATGCCTAGGTATTTGGATTCGGTTGATAGGCTTAGGGTGGACCCAAAGAGTTGTGGAAGTTGTAATGGTGCTAGTTTCCTTTTTCTTGTGAAAAGGACAAGTTCTGTTTTGGTAGGATTTACTGTTAGCTTATATTCCTTGCACCACTCTTCTACTATTTTCAAAGCTTGGCGCATAAGGTTGCAGAGTGTGTTTTCATGTGTGCCATTTATTATTATGGTTATATCGTCAGCGTAGCCCACCGTGAAGTAGCCTTTGTCATTTAGGCGCTTGATAAGGCTGTTTACCACAAGATTCCATAAAAGCGGTGAGAGGACACCTCCTTGGGGGCATCCCTTCGCCACAATGGCTCTTGTGGTGTCGTTCACCGTGACTTGTACGGCTCTGAGTCTGAGCATGTTTGTGATCCATCCTCGCAGGGTCGAGCCTACACCGTGTTCCTCGAGGGCTGCGTTGATGCTATGGAATATGGTTTTGTCAAAGGCGCCTTCTATGTCAATAAAAGTCGCTAGTGCAGAGCATTTATGGTCTACCGCACTTTCAATCTTGGAAATCACGCTATGGAGTGCGGATTCTGTTGACTTCCCTGTGGAGTAGGCGTGTTGCTGTTTGTGTAGTGGAAACTCCCGAAGAGGTCCATCCCGGATATATCGGTCACAGAGTCTCTCAAGGGTCTTCAGTAGAAAAGATGTTAGGCTTATTGGTCTGTAAGCTTTGGGTTGTGTATAGTCGGTTTTACCTGGCTTGGGTATAAAGATCACTTTCACCTCACGCCATGCAAGTGGTATGTAATTGTGTGCTAAACAAGCTTGGTAGATTACTGCCAGCCATGGAATAAGGAGATCCACTCCCCATTGCAGTAGGGCCGGGAAGATGTTGTCCAAGCCTGCAGATTTGTATGGTTTAAACGTTGCTATTGCCCATTTTATGCGGTCTTCTGTTACTATGGTACTGGCTTTGGACCAGTCCTGATCGTTTGGTGTGTGAAGAGGTTCACTCGCCCATGTTCTGTCCTCGGAGAGACTGCAGTCTGGGAAGTGTGTTTCTAGGAGGACTCTACTTGTTTCATGGTCTGATTTCGTGTATGTGTTGTCTGGGTTTTTCAGCGATCCGAGGGTGCGGTCCTGATCGGTAGATAGGATCTTTCTTACACGCGCGGCTTCGCTGTTTGATTATTGAAATAGTTTGATTATTGAATTGATTGAAATAGAAAGACATTGGTCTTCGCAAAATTTTCGCCAGGCCGCTCTGCTGGCATATCTAATTCGTTTTTTGAAAGTGTATTGGGTTTCTTTGTATAGGTCCCAATCTTCCGGAAGTCTGGAGTTTTTGGCTTTGTTAAATTGTTTACGTAGTGCTAGCCTGAGTTTACTCAGTTCGGCATTCCACCAAGAGTTTCCCTTGCTTTTGGTGTTTTGGTCGTTTAGTTTACAACAGGCGTGGTATGCTTCAGTTATGTATTCTGAGAGTTTTATTACAGTGTTTTCAAGTTGTTTGGGATCTGTTGGATTTATGGGTGTCTGGTGCCTGGTTAATAAGGTGGCTAAAAGCCGTTTGTAGCCAGGTATGTCTGTGCGGCGTGGATTGCGTCTTGGTTCAGGTTTTTTAGTGTTCGCAGCTAGCGAGAATCGAATCCTTCTATGATCCGAGCAAGAAGGCTCGTTGGATACATGCCAGTTAGAGATGAGATTGGTTGCGCTTTGTGAAGCTAGTGTTAAGTCGATAATTGTCTGACCGCGAGCTGTGACCCAAGTGGGCTCAGAGCCACGATTTACAATGTTTAGGTTAGTAGAGAAAAGATATGTGCATAAGACCTCACCTCTAGAGTTGGATTTGTTACAACCCCAAAGCGGGTGATGGGCATTTGTGTCTGTGCAGATGACGAGCTCCAGATTTGCATCTTCGCAGTGCTTCACGAGGTCGGTCATCAGTTTTGGTGGGCAGTCTTCATCCTCACCTGGCATGTATACCGAGGCTAGGACGATGTCGGGTACATCACCGTCAGTTTTAAGCCTGACAGCTGTTTGGTCTCTGGAACAGAACTGTGTGAGTGTTGAGGTAGGTACATCATTGGGTATGTAAGCACAGGTTCTTGGTTTGTCTGTGCCTTGTGTGTTGAGAATTAGCTTACCTCCGATGTTGCTGAGGCCGCATATTCTGTTGTTTCTGATCCACGGCTCTTGGATCAGTGCGATGGTCCGGGGTTTCATCTCCAGCGCCCTGCGTAAGCAAGCCGTGGCAGTCTGGCTATGCTGGAGGTTAGTCTGGATGATGTTTAGGTTTATGTTGTTGAGGGGATTGGACGTAGGCGACGACGGCGGTGGGGTTGAGTTACGAGGAGACCGATCCAGCGGAAAGTTCTCCTCCATCCTCTAGCCCATGCCGGTCGCCACACGGCGACGAGGCGAGCAATTGCTCCGTCCACCCTGGTGATGTGGGTGGTATGCTGGCAGCGTCGACGTCTGCCATCGCCGCTCTGGCCATCTCCTCCTCAAGCTGTGCCATAGTCGTCGTGTCGTCTGTCAGTGTCGGTGTCAGTTGAGTTGGTGCAGTGGTAGGGGTCGTAGTCTGGGTGTCTGAGGGTAAGGTGTTGGGGTAAAAACGCACGTATATCGAGCCAAGTAGGTACGATACACGGCGTTCCCGCCCCAAGACCTTTTCGACTTCTTCCGGTGGGATGCCCAGGGTCAAATAAGTCCCCGGGTTATCGCCACCGATTGATGTCGCCCTGTACAGAGACCACCTTCCTATGTCGTACCAAGTGTTCTGTCGAGTCAGAACACTTTGGAGCCGCGCTATGTCTCCGTTGTACCTGGGTACGAAGAGCGCTGCTCGGACACGGGTCGGCACGTCGGACTGTCTCATCACTGTCAGAGTGTCGTCAGTGTTAGGTAGTCTGATTTTGGGTACGTTCAGGGTCAGCCAAGTCAGGGCGCTGTCGTCCTCGCACCACATCTGCACCGTGCCATCCGCTATCCGTGGGTAACCACGGAAGGCCGGGAGTGGATTTGAGGGGTCGGCGTCCATGACGAGGTCTTCAAGGCTGAGCTTGATGTGCTCAGCTTCGTCAGTGGTCATGTCCCGTGATGGAGGCGAGAGGCAGATCGCTACGGCCAGCCTCGCAGGAATATCCTTTGTGGCCAGCGCGTAGGTTCTCTGTTCTCCCTTGGCGGCCTGGACTTTTACACGCTTTGCGTCCCCCTGGAGCGCACTCGGTGAAGCCGTGTCGTCCGGGCGCGTCCTCTTCTCCGCTCCCAGGCCACTTGGGCCTGGTTGCGGTTCCGAGGAGCTTGGCTTGGTGTTGGAAGCCAGGTACGCTGCGTGCAAAAAACCAGCTCGCTTGCCTCGTTTCTTCCTGGGTCGTGTTCTGTCCTGGGTCGTGACGGTTTGGTTCCGGTTACCGGCCCCGGATGGTTCTGGTGCAGGCAGTGACGTTTCGCGCTGAGTTTCCCCTTCGCGTACTAGTCCCTGACCGCATGTTTCCGCGTCCGGCTGCTTTTCGCGCTGGGTGTCCCTTTCGCGTACTTGCAGCTGGTCGCGTACTCCCTTACAAGCAACCGTTTTCGCATCGCGCTGGCAATTGCCTTCGCGGATTTTGCTTAAACGGTTGTTGAGATCTCTCTCTCTGTTCCGGATTTTTCCGCGCTTACGTTTAAGCGAGCGTACTTCGTCCACAGAGATAAAACCAGAACTACCAGGTTCAGCTACCTTTCCCATCCCTTGGCGTTCAGTGTCAAAGTCTTTTAGTCTTGCTGCGATCTTCTCGCGCTGGAGTACCAGAGCGCGAAGTTCGCCGTCAAGACTGGCGAGTCGTGCGTTGTCTGTGTCGTTGTCAGGGTTGTTAGTCCTACTCTTCCGAACGATGTTCTGTTTCCAGGCCATCGTGGAAGGTACGGAGGGTGTCTGGGTGGTAGGCGCAGGAGTCGCAGCCGTTGGTGTGTCGAGAGGCGCGGTGGTCGCAGCCGTGGTGGTGTTAGGTGGCGCGTGAGCCGCAGCCGGTGAAGTGGGCGCTAAAGCAGCCAGGCGCGCAGAAGGCGCGGTACTCAAAGGCAGATTGGTGCCCCCCCCCAGATTACGACGGGGGCAGACCGACGAGTCGGCATGGGATTCCCCGGCATTGCCGGGACCCACCTGGGGAATGTTATTTCCTTTCTGCGACATTATGAGGTTTGGGTGGGCTTTTTTGGAAAAGAGGTTACCCCTCCTCTTGGACCGAAGGGAAAAGGGGGAAAAGGGGGAAAAGGGAGGGAGGGAAAGGGGGGTGGGATCACAGGAGGTGGGGTTAGGGTTACCCTAGGCCTGGGAGTTGGCGTTCGGGAACTTCTCTTGTCCGAGGCCTAATTCAGGCACTCCGGATGTGGGATCGACCTCCAAACGGTCGGTCTCACAGCCGGAGCTAGGCTATCCGCAACCTGCCATCCCGCTCGGTGGCATGAGAAGAAATGCCCGGCAGCACGAGTCCGTCCATCGCTGGAACAAAGCTCGAGCCACCGAGGTACTATTATGTTTTATCGTTAATTTTATACTCCAACACTAATTTAATAGAAAAAACAAAATATAGCTAGTTCCCTACAATCTACATGCTCTGCACAATCATCATCAGATGGGTCACCTCTCAAAGATATAGATATATATTGTGAAAGTAAAAATATATAATATAAACATTTAAAACATTTAATATTGTTAAAAATATGTAATTTGTCACATTAACAAAAACCACATACTGTTGTCGTTGCAGTTTTGAATCCTGTACAAGAAGATTTGATTTCGTAAAGAGTTTTAAATCAATCCTCGATCATTAACAATTGTTTTAATTCTACGAGTACCTATATTGCAGACAACTTTTCTTTTTGACATAATTATACGAGTGTAGCGTCGTCATCATGTAAGTTGATACAAACTTTCTTTGATCAAAAGTTTGATTTACTGAAGACTTTCTTGCATATTTATTATTACTAATGGTCGCCCAGTGGTCGAAATTCGAGACACGTCGTAGCGTGTCAAGCCATGTTCAAGCTAACAGAACTAGCGAGCAGCACCGTGTGTAATATTACACGAACCATTTGGAGCCACTTTTGACCCCCTCATAACTCAAAAACTATTTCACATAAACATGTCAAATATGGCTCATATATTGAGACTTGCGAGATACATATGCGCCCCAAATTTCATAAACACACCTCAAACAGTTATTTAAATATTAACGTCCAAAAATCATCATTTTTATCACTGACTGCCTCACTGATCTATAGATAGATCAAAACTCTAACCCAGTTCCAGATGACCTACAAAGTTAAAATTTGGCATCCAGATAGGTAGTTGGGCGAATACAAAGGAATAAATCAGAAACTATATTTTTATCAATTTAGTATATTTTACAATTAATTAATTTTATTAGAAACTCTTCTCTCTTAGAGCTCTTCCATGACTGTTTTAGTAGGTACTTAATTTCTCTGTCCGCGCAATTTTCGTAAAAAGGGGTACAAAGTTTTTGCTTCGCGTATTAATATATAGAAAGTAAAAAATCCATTGTAGCAACTGTGAATTCATCAACCTACCTACAGCCGAAATTAATAACCTATCTCTGGTAAGAGATAGGCCTATCTTAGTTTAGTTACCTAGCAACCGCTGTTATTTTCCGATAATTAACAGAAATAACTAAGCAAAAAAGCTAGTAGGCCTATCTCTTGCTGAGGATAGGTTATTAATTTCGGCTGCTACCTAATAAAGGGTCCTATCTATCTATCTTTATTGTAACGAACCCTACATGCACGTAATCCTAGCTTGAAAGCCTCTTGTAGCGAACAAACGATGCCTCAATACGAGTAATTTACACAAAACGTTGCCAAACATGGCCGAATACTGCTCGTATAGCAACCGTCACGTACACGTCACCCCCAGTGACGGGCCTGTTAAGCAAACAATTGACTGATCTATAGACGACTTCACTCCACACGTTGTAACGATCTACGTGTATATTCATATCAACTGAGGAATGCATACCAATAACTGTTGGCATATCAAACATCAATATGATTCAAACAAACATCTCTTAAGATGTATTGTTTGCTTGAAATATTTAATTAGATGTAGGGTAGTGGCATCAGTGTTCGACAGGAAATTAAGAGATGGCTGCTCGTGCTTAGAGGAGATCTCCATTTTGGTCATCTGATAGCTATTACCGCGTTACGAAAAACAAAAAATCGCGAAGGTCATCAAACTTTAAAGTTCTTTACGGCGCGAACAGACGCCTTCCTGGTAGCATAATGGTCAGTGCAGCCACCCGAATTGCGGAATACCCAGGTTCGATTCAAATGGTAGGCATTCAATTTTTTCACTTTATTTTATAAATATTTACTAGTGAACGACATTTTTTTCCTTTAATCATTAAAAATAAGGGTCAACATCTGATTTCTGACTTGAGCAGGAATTGAAAACAGACGACCTGCTTCCTAGTTGACATCCAGTAAACTTTAAATGGAATTCTATGTAATTTTTTGGTGACAAAAACTGTGTCAAGCACTGGGCTTAAAGTGTCGAACAATGGTGCACTTACGATACTGTTCTTCTGTTTCTTCAGTTTAAAGACCCCATTGTGTCTAATTTTGGATTACAAAAGTTAGGCAATTAGACATTTTTAAAAATGGATTTCTTCTAAATATTTTATAAAATACAGTGAAAAAATTAAATGCCTACCTGACCCAGCCATGAATAGAATCTGGGTCTTCCGCAATCCGGGCGGCTGCACTGACCATTATACTACCGGGAAGGTTGACGTAGGCACTGAATTTTTACACTGCTTTCTTCTAACATAACCAAACTGTAACAGACTATAGTAAAATTATAGTTTTCTAGGAGCTAGCTAGTTAGATGCACAGCTAAGCATTTAAATATAAAGAAATCGAAAAAAGTTCCAATTAGTGATAATAAAAATTAATTGGGCCTAATTGAGTTGCGGGGAAACGGAATGAATTGAGCAATTTTTCTAATTGACTTCTATTATACAGACAAAGGACAGGTGTTTCGGATTTAACAGGTTACAAAAAATCAAATATACATTTTACACAATTAATGGCTTTAGTCAGAATCATAATTTTATTTAGTTTCAAATTAATACGGTTATTAATTTAACTCTCAACTTTAAAGTTAAAAAATAATCATTTTAAATACTATAACTCTTCTACGAATATGTCTCTTGGTAAGCGGATCTCGTAAATGGTTCGAAACGTTAGCATACGAAAACGTTAACATGTAAAATAAAATCGAGTAGATCCAATAACTTTTTCATTGCCACACAAAATACTCGCGTAAACAATTAAAAATAATAAACGTTGCTACAATTAACTTCATATTAGGCACCTTTTGTAGCTCTCTATTTGAATAAAGATTCAGCCTAATCCTAACCTTAGTGATAATAACCTATGCGTAGCATCTATAGAGTTGATTGCATTCCGCACAATGCCAGAGATTTATACTGAAAAGTCACGGCTTACCTTATTGGCAAACATAGGGGGTTGTGGCTGATAATTAATCTGGTAGACGGATGGTCCGGCGCGAGGTGAGGAATACAAATCGGGCTGTGCCTGTTATTTGGGGTGTCTGGGCGAAATATGGCCGCTGTGACTAACGAAAATTTGTGAAGCTGTTAATTAGGAAAGTATTTTAAAGCTCGCGACGACATTTTGTTTACGTTTTAGATGGAAGTTTCAAACGAATTTGTTGGTCTCATCTCATAATGCCAACTTCGCAAATGGTGTCATCACACAATTAATAATGGAGAATAATTAATTTGTTTTAACATCGTGAAGTGAAGTGTAGTTAGTGTAAGTCGAGATTAGAACGGATTCTACATAAGAGTTTTTATTAACTTTGTAATAGACCACAAGGTTCCTTTGTACAAATTTCTAAATCTCTTTAAATTTTTTAACACTGTTTGTGAAGTAATTTCGTGTCAATAAATACAATCATGTTAGTAGCTTTTAATTTCCGATGAGGAAAAGCAGTAATAATTTGATTATCTGCTAATTAAGACTAAGTCCTTTCCTTTTTCCGAACGATTATGCTTGCCAGAATATTTCACCAAGGTGAAATTCATTAGCATAATGAAACCAGTGAACTCGATAACTAAACAAACCATTCGATACAACAATTCAATGAGCTGAAAATCAAAAGAATGTAGCGTTTAAACAATCGTTGCTCCTTTCCGAGATTCCAACGCTTATCTTGCCGAGCAAAATATCGGAGGCCTTCGGTCTTTCCAAATGAAATTAAACTGTAAGCGAGCTAAGTAACGTCTAAATGAAATTGGCATTCTTCGGAGTTTCGCTTTGAAAAGTTTGAGGGAAGGATTGCGATTGCCAGCAGCATCGGCCACGACTGTGTGCGAAGGCTGCTCGGCACAAATAAGTCGGTTTGATTACACTAAGCCGCCACAAAGAGTACGTACCCTGCGGTTTGCAAAGATGATATTTTCTAGCAATTTTGCGACAAGCGTTTAATACAAAAGGCTCTTAAACTATGTAGTTTGATATTAATATAAGCTCTTTTTCGTTTATACTCTTTGAAGGAAGTTTAATTTTGTAGTGGGACGGTGCTAACAGGAATATAACAATGTAAAAGAAAAGTGCTAACATTCCGCAAGTATTATCTAAGAAGATTAATGTCTTTTTAAGGGTATGTTTTGTACTGGTCAAGCCTTCAATCAACTGCTTCAGTGGTCTGGTGGTTAAACCACCACCAGTCTCATACTCGGAAATCCCAGTTTCCAAAAGGAGGTACATACATTAGTACCTACTCAGTTTAGTTAACCACCATCTTACAAGTCTGTCGCCATTACAACAATGTTAGAAGCATTGTTGTGCTCCGACAGTTAAGATAGTTTTTCGGTAGTTTCCTGGTCAAGAGAGCTTCTTTCGGCTCTCGTCACCTACTATCAAGGTCGAGCGATTGCCCAATGTGGAATGAAACAAATAATACTAACAATTTCTACAACTATAGAGTAAGTAGTAACTGAATGTTAAATTGGGTAAGTGGATTGGCCGTAACGACTGCGTAGGTTGGTCGTAGACGGGTCCCTTCTGTCGCGATGGGTGCAAAAGTTGACTCACCACTCCAATATAGAAGTGTTTCTACAAAAACAACTATTACGACTCGTTTATATAATTTATATCATGGTGTAATTTTAGATTGTTGTTGTTCAATTGTTTTGATAATAATCCATCCATTTGCCCCATTCTGCAACGAGCTTTTAGAATGTAGTTGTGTTAATGATTCGGTGTGTGCAGACATTATAAAATTAGGTATACCTTCAGATACATATACTTATCAGAGCAAGTCCCATGGGTGTAAGCGATGGCTTGACCACTGTGTGGTGACTAAAGCAGCATGGGAAACTGTAGTTAATGTTAGAGTATTAATTGATGTATATTGGTCAGATCATTTTCCATTAGAAGTAAAATGTAAGGATTAATTAAAACAACATTAAATGTTGAAAACTGTTTTGTTAAAACAACCAAGAACAGATAAAAATGGATATATTGGCATCACACCATTCTGCTAAAAATTTTAATAAGTTTTGGAAGGGTACAAAATACTTAAATGGAACGATAAGTTTGCCTGTGAGCGTCGAAAACAGCAGTGAACCTAGAGATATTGCTAATATAAGGAACACTCTTAAGTCAAAACAGGTGAGCCAGGGGTGAATGTTTCTGGTCAGTCTGACTCGGTGACTTGCCCTTTGGGCTTTTCTGCAAATTGTGTTTTTACAGTCGTTAAAAACATGAAAAGAGGTAAATCACCGGGGCATGACGGGCTCAGCACCTGCAGCCTTAGAGCATTGCAGCATACTTAAATATAATACTTCCTATGTTCTATACATTTTGTGTAAGGCATACTTACCTGTCATTAGAGATAGATCTGATAAGAGTAATTATAGGCCCATCTCGTTGGTCACCGTGATCGCAAAAGTGTTAGATGCAATTATTTAATAAACAAATTGGAAATAAAATATCTTTATCCCCTTGAGTGACGATCGACCACCAGGTGGCCGATAACAATTAAAACTCTATTGTGTCTGGTATTCGCGCACTCGAGCTCTTGTGATACACAGTTTGTGTTTCAAGAGGGACTCTCTACAGAGAGCGCTGTGCTTACTCTCCAGTATATGCCTGTTTCTTAGATTTATCTAAGGCATTTGACAGGGTAGTATATAGAAAATTATGGGCAAAGCTTGAAGAGACAGGTGTCTCATCTAAACTTAAAGATGTATTATTTTCTTTTCGCTACAACAATCAGTTAAATGTAGTTCGTTGGGAAAATGCCTACTCAGATGAATATTCCTTGGAGTGTGGAGTAAGACAAGGAGGGCTGACCTCTCCAAGGTTATTTAATCTATATGTAAACCAGCTTATCGAAGAGCTCAGCAGCACACTCATGTCGGTTGCTATATAGATGGGATATGTGTGAATAATATTAGTTATGCAGAGGATATGGTGCTGTTGAACCCCTCGATGGGTGGCCATAAGAAGCTACTAAAAGTGTGTGAAACATATGCTAAAAATCAGGGTTTAGAGTATAATCCTATGAAAAGTCCATGTATGTTATTCAAAGGTTATATGAAGGGGCCTAGTAGTATACCTTCTGTTACCCTGAATGGAGCTCCATTGAGTCATGTAACAAAGTTTAAATATTTAGGGCATTTTGTAACTGAAAACTTTAATGATGACTCTGATATTGAAAGGAATATTAAAGGCCTCGAAATAAATGATTTCAATTTTTTTTTTTGATAATGTAATGTACCTCGCTAGTATCGCATATAAGATCTCTTAAGTTCGATAAGAGGTCGGTCTGGGCCATTAGTCTAACTTACTTTTAGAACATAAAGTCGGTGTTGACTTTGACGTAATGCATAGCTCACTAGATATATAAATGTACGATACATACTTACATCAAGTTTACGCAAATTTTATAGTAAACTTTAGAAAAGGCGTTGAAAGTAGGTCCGTAAGTGTTAGATAAATTAATTTGGCACAATTTGCAATTCAAAGATATCATTGTGAGCATTCAATTGTTTCACTCCCATTCACACAGCATTGACAACTATGCAAATGCTTCCGTTGTAAAAGACAACGTTCACAGCAAGATTTGAATTATTTAAAGGTCCAGAAAAGTCAATTACAGACGAGCAAAACTTTCCAAGGGAAGGTAATAAACAAGTCGGGGTGAGATGATGTCGGTTTGTTTGCGGGATATAAAATAGGAGCCGACGCAGGCCCGGCTCAGTAGGCATCAACCAGTAATTAATGGTCTGCCAGGGAAGGCGGGGGTGAAATTGGATCAATTTGCGAGCCATTCTTAACTTTAGAGGGTGTACAAGCGAACCAAACATTGATTAGATAGATTCAGACGCTACCGAAGAAACTTCGCTATTCGCTACCCCTTTTCAATGATACAGAAATAAATTATTTCACTGAAACCGTTTTGAATTTAGACTTAAATATATGGTGCCCCAGGGACGCCGGAAATACCCACCGCAATAAAGGCATCCAAAATGCTTCCCCCATAAAAATTCTACGGATTCAGCGCGTATCAAGTGGTCTACAGTTTTAAGTATGGGAAACGTTGCAGAGGTAGGTACAAGCACCGTCCGACCCCCGTATTTAGCTATTGTTTTAAGTGGGATACACTTCGTTACGCCCCCGCACTCAACGCAATTTTAGAGATCGGGCTTTTTATGCTTTTTCGCCGGAGGGCCCTTAGTCTAAACTGATAAAGGCGATGGGTATAAAACGCTCCTCGTGCATGAAAACTTTTTTTTTTTAATTGCCAGTGTCTGAAAACTTTGAAAAGGCCCGTCTAACGATAAGCAGTCACTACAGTCTATTTACTATTAAAATAACCATGGCTATACTAGTGCGTTGCCGACCCTGAGCTCTTACTTATTATGCGTTAGACTATATATGAGTCCATTTAAAAAAAGTCAAAAAGGCAACGGTATATTTTATCAGGGTTGGGTAGTTTTCTGCCTTTAGATCCCTTTATACATTTGATATAGGAAGTGAGCATTGTAGGCTACATGACTACACTACAACTGGTAACTATGATAGATCGACTTACGAGCTAGGAGAGCAGTACTAGAGTTAGATATAATAGACCGTAGCAAAAACAACTTACCGGAATTGTATTTGTCACCTAGTAAGTATAAATGTATATCATCAAAGTACTAATACATAACGTCTATTAGTACGGATATAATATAAACATATTATAGACATTGGTGATTAACGACAAAAATAGGGGTGAAATAACCTTATCTTAGCTATCTAGACGAGTCTTGTGCGGAAACCCGTCGGCTACTTAAGCAAGCTTTAACGATGAAAATTTATTGTAATGGCGGTAATGTTTTTCACTCCTGTAATTGGGCTTTTAATGGTAATCCCAGGAATCTGAACACCTGACGCGACTTGTAAAGCGCGAATATCTTTTAGGAGGGATTATATAACTGTTTGAACTATCAAATAATAAACATGGTAAAAATCCCGTTAATAATTACTCTTTTAGGATTATTCCTTCAAGGTAATACGAAATATAATAAACCTTTAGAAGCTGTTGATACTCTTGTCAACAGCTTTCGTTATTTGGACATTATTTTTAAATTTGTAGTGCTTCATTATCAGCTCATTTTATGTCCCCTGCCGGGGCACGATATCCCTATGGATGGATAGGAAGAACGGGCCATAAGTCACCACGCGGGCCCAGTGCGGGTTGGTGGTTATTAACGACTGCTAATGCAGCCGGGACCAACGGCTTTACGTGCCTACCGAAGCACGGAGGAGCTCGAGGTGATACATTTTTGGTCATCCATCCGATTACCGACCTTTGCGAAAGTTGCTTAACCCTCTTGCTTAACTCGCAGACCGAGCGCGTTAACCACTGCGCCAACGAGCTCCTGAAATTAAAAATCTTATTATTTTCTACTATTCATACCCATCATCCATTGTAGCGATGACTTGATTTCAATGATAGAGATCTTTGCCCAGCAGTGGGACAGTATAATATAAGTATTTACTATACTTTTTATTTTTTATTTTCTGCACATATTTATTTATTTTATTTATTTATAAAGACACATTACAGGCAGTTAAGAAAAGTAGCACATTTTTTATGAAAAGCTTATACACTAAACTATCACCTAAAAGCATACATCCCTGACATGAGTATATGTATTTAATCGTATAGTTACTAATCAAATCAATTTAGCCTAAATTTGTACTTTCTCCTTGATATGGTTAAATTAAGCTTAAAAAACGAAGCATTTTGCTATGATTGATTCTGTATTTTGTTACAGCATTCTATTAGGGTTTTCTTCAACGATTATTCGGTAACATTTCCACAATGTCTCCGACAACCACTGATTACATATGTCAATGGATGCCCCAAAGAGCCGCGGGCTGTCTGCAAACATCCCCTTTTCTTCAGTAAACAGTCCACAGAAATAATTTATCTCATTTCCCTCAATTACGGCCTTTTCACCGAAGATAGAGTCGCATGTCAAATGGGGTGGATGCGAGGTCGCCCGTCAGATTGTATATAAATAGATTATACGGTTGTGGCGTGACTCTAATTGTATTGTAGATGCTCAATCTACGAAGTGATTGCCTTGTTAATGATATATGCATAATACATATAAGGTCACATTTTATCAACTGCAAATATTTTAATGATAAATTCAACAACATATATAAACTATTTTTATGAAAAAACCTTAAATTTTTATACGCTAGTTTTCAAGAAAAACGTCAAAAGATTAAAAAGAAAAATAAAGCACCTTCGGTAGTTTCAATTTAAAGGAGCCGAAACAGAGAGGCCGCAATGCCTTCACCGCTTACACGTGCCCCTAGTTTCATTAAAAAAAAACCGACAGAAAGGCCGCTCTTAAAAATACTACAATTTTTGTGTCAGGAAAAGTAAAAAAAAATAAAACTATCCTGAATTTTTTTTAATGGTAGGGCCTTATTTCTCTGATAGAATTAGATGTTTTGTCAAAATATTTGCAGTTGATAAAAAGTGACCTTATATATTACTTTACTTTTTATTATACATTGGAGAAGCGTTTTGCGGTTATCACATGTGTGGGCTATCACGAACAGTTATCGAATTCGTGTCGTACAACTCGTTAGCGTAAAAGAGGAATATTGTATGGAAACTTACAAGTACTTCGCTGTAGAGTCCGTAAATTGAAATAACAATTGACAGACGGTATTTTATAGAATTCACGACATTTGCATGACTCAACGGTTACAATACGATTTCGATAGAAGTTCTTGTTTAGCCCGCTGATGTTAAGTTACGATTTGGCAAATAAAAACGTACTACGTCTAGAATATTTAGCTATTTTGACACTGGCTATCTTACCAACACATATATGCTGTGAACATTTCAACATAAGATTGGTAACAGCATTGTTTTAATGGTCAGGCGCAGAGCACAATATTCGAGCGTATATCCTCTGGGAATCGATGCCGGAACTTCTTTGGCTGAGACCGGTGGTCTTACCACTAGATCATAGAGACGGGTAGTAGACGGTTTAATTCAGTATCTTGTATCTATCACTATAACGTATCAAATGTACTGCATCCTCAACCGCAAATTGTACACAGTTTAAGCAATAAACTATATTCTATTCTTAACATTAGAATAGAATATAGTTTATTGCTTAAACTGTGTACAATTTGTTCAATATGGTATAAGCAGTAGGTATAATGTAGGTATAAGCGATGTTGTAAATTATATTTTAGTTTTATCGGTGTTTAACGACTAGGTCCTTATAGAAATATAAAAAGTTTATTCGTGTCACAAAATACAAAGTATACCTTACAATTTTAACTTAATTACAGTGTGGCACTAAGGGTAGTTGTTCATTTAGTTTACTATTCAACCTATGTTTAATCCCCATATCCATATAAATCAAGCGAAATCTTCACGCCACATGCATGCGTTTAACGTTAAACCTAGTGTGTAGTCACGTTCCCGTCAATCACACTTCTAAAGCTGAAAATACCGGACAGTAAACCTTTAGGAAATGTTGAACTTTATAACACAGAGTTGAGTATTACGTGGCACGTTTGCTGTGAAACTAATAGAAAGAAAGCACGACCCACCTAGTAGAAGTTCCACTATGTCGCACTAAGCGCTTCATGCCATCATTTTTATTGCGCACAGGCAGGGAGTGGAAGTCTCTGACATCGTCTGTGTTCCCAAAAACTTATACCCTGAATGCCTTCAAGGCGAGAGTTAATAGGCATCTTCTGGGACAGCTCGCTCCACCGTAGACCTCATCTACGCTCACCATCAGGCGAGATCGAGGTCAAGAGCTGTCTTGTAAGGCATAAAAACAACCGTTTCATTTGATTGAAAAACACCTTTGTTCCAAAGAATCAAATCCTTCCCTCCTTCGCTAAAACTTGAACACCCATCTCGACTTCACACTGTAATTCGCATTTAAAGCGTTAATTCTACAGATTTTCGGGTTTCCTTGCCGTTTCCGAGTCAGTACATTTGTATTTGTTTCAAGTTTGCCGCCGTTCCCCAGGGCGTTGAATGCGCATTGAGGGGAAGGTGGGCTTAATTAGGAAATAATGCCTAAGCGATTAATCACAATACCCCTGCATATGGAGTCGGCTCCAGTCCCAGACGCTGTCTGCCCGAATGTTTGGACATCGGATAAGCTGAGCTTAGGGTTGCGGGCTAGAAGTTATATCTTTGCTTTAAGTCAAACAAAGAGTTTTCAGCTTAATTGCTTTTGTTTGCAATTAATTAGCAATAAATGTTGGTCTTATTATTGTTGAGCATAGACAATTTAATCGCCAATTAATACTTTTTAATTCATTGTATATTTAATAGGCTACACTAGTAACGTACAAAACGCCAGATTCAAAATGTATTAAGCACCCAAAAAAAATGGTTTTTAAATTTATTAGAGTATATTTTATAGATATTATTTATTTTGATTTTCCGCAATTCATGCTAAATCGGCGGTAGGCATGTGGGGCGAGTTGACAAATTACTCAGGTTTTTAATTACACGCCAAGAAATTAAATTCCAAGAGATAAAACATCTTTGGCAAGCAAATTTCGCTTTATGGATTGCACCCCACTCGTGCGGTCTCAAGGCTGATTTCCAAAGGGAATGGGCACGGGGCAGACGTGTCCAGCGGACCCGAAACTGTCGCGGTTCGTTTCACATCACCTTTCTATTTGCGTATTGTGAAAAAAAGTCAAAGACCAATGTGGGTGATTTAATCGAGCGCCAACGCTGCTGTGGGTGCGACCGAAAATTATATTACTTTGAATTTACTCTCCGTATCCAATTATCCATAAAAAATAATAAGTGGTCTGATAAAATACCCACTTTTAACACGATGAAATCGTTAGGCGTATCAATAAGAGCGATTTTGTGGTAATGCAAAAAAAAAAACTGCAGCAAACAATGACATAAATCCTTTTTTTTTCAAATCAATTTATTTACTGCTATTTATCATTACTCTGTTACTCCTCCATTAATGAATGCCGCAGTACACTATCAAAAGCGCTTGCTACGAATTAAATGAACATAATTGGTAATACAAAACCGAGTGGGGGCGCACCGTTATGGAACATACAAATTTTCCGCAAACCCTTTAATCCCACCGCTCGGCGCTCGCTTATTTCACTTTGTCCCTCGTTGGCGGATTCGCCCGACCTCCCCTCGCCCGTAGTTGATGAAATTTTGGTGATGCCTCAAGGTACAGACTGTAAAATTCATGATAAGCTTTTGATGCAGCAATGTTTGTGTAATACGCAGGTGTAGTTACTTTCTTTCCGGGAATGGGGCTCTTGGGATTAAATCGTACATGGCACGCTTTATTACTTCGCTTAGATAATGTGTGAACCCCATATGCGTATACGTGCTTTTGTTACGTCACAGGCATGAGATTTGCATTCCGAAAATGACATGTGGTATAATTATTTTTTTTAAATCGCGAGAAAAAAAAATGATATTTTTTTTACGCAATGTCAATGATTGCTCTAGTTACTTATGTTTTTAAAAGTTACCTTTTGTATAATAGAATATATAAGCAATTAATCTAATCCTTACTGAATTGAATTGAAAGAAAACTACTTTGCAGCTGCATAATTATGTTTTATATCGTCCTAAATTAGTTAACAAAAGCTGCGTTTTAAGACAAAAGATAAACAATTTCATGTTTTAAATTAAAAACAACGATCCATCTCTATCAAACACTAATAGTATTCCAACTACATAACTACTGTGGTTACGAATATACGTAGTATCACCACAAGAGTGAATTTCCACCGACTAACTGAATAAATCTATAGCTAAGTTCTTGGAACAGGTCCTCCACCGGGAATTCAATACAAACTCCCCTAGTCAATTTGCATAGAAGATCTTGAAACCTACTTTTATTATATGGGAATCCATAACGTTCGCTACTCCGTCGAGGATTTATTTTCATCATAACTTTGTATTGTAAATCATAACAGATTTACTATAATATACGGCATTAAGGTTGCTCTCTTTCAATGCTGTTTATGATCATAAGTTATACTACAAAGTTTTGATGGATATAACGAGAGTTTGTTTGTTAACAATATATATTCATCTAAAACTTACATATATGTAGATCAGGTAGAGTTAATGAAGTTTCATTCTTTGTTCCCTGATATTAATAAAATACCGTCTCTATGGTCTATTGATTAGTTAGATCACCGATCTCAGTCCTAAAGTTTGTACACATTGTACTCTGTTCGCTTGATGGTAAGGATTGTTTTCGTTAAATTCCAATTTCTTTCTAAATGTGTCTTGTAGTAGAACAAAAGATATTAACAATATTTCTTTAAAAGTAGGGCAGTTTTTTGAGCCAGTTCTTTAGATGTTGAGGTGAAGTATACTTTCATCTTCGGCTATAGCCTTAGATCATTTAAGTACGCTATAGTCGATTTTTGTACAAAGTGATATTATTTTTTATTTTTTATTTAAATAAAATAAATATAATCACTAATATACATGTCTATAAATCTGTATACAGGCTGTATATACATCTGACTATCTAACACTCTCAAACTGTTAAATGTTCAACCATAGATATAAACTTCAAAGTTTAAGTTTAAGTATAAAGGAAATTTGACAGTTTATAGCAGTCTGGCGTGTGTACGTATAATTTACAAAAAGCAACCCAAGTACTTGAGCGATGAAGAGCGTTAGTATAGGACGGAGGGCACTACGAACGTGCACTGAATACTTGAGGAGATATAAAAAATGTACCTTCCCTTACAAAGGGATTTAACTCGTACATTGAACAATTGCAATGTAAGTTTGTTGTTACCTACACGAGATGTTTCTTTTATGAGGGGATTTGGTAGCGGCTGTTTATTTGTGGAAAGCTTATTCCGTATCCTTTCAACGACGATACTTGCTCGTGATTTTTTTTATAAATCCACCAGCTAGTGCTGCTTTAGGCACGCATCATTTATGCAGCATATGACTATTAATACTTATTCTTAATAAAATCCGTGCTTTAATAACGTTACCCCGTGTATGACGGATATGGTTCTAAGATGGCAGTTCTCAATAGCTTCGCAAACGGACTATTCAAAATGTTAGCTAGTTCGGCCAATTTGGAAAAATCCTTATTAATGTGAACAATATTTCGTATGGGAAGGCCTGAGTTTAGCAGTAAGCAAACGTTTGCATGGTTTATTTATACTTTATTACGTATAAAAATATTATGAAAATGACAATGTGACATTAAGTTATTGTCATATTTAAAGATACTTAAACATTAACCCCCTTATTCATCAAAACTATTTAAGCATAATTTAGTTAATCATTGTTTTGTCTCTTTTTCTCAAATTCAAAATGACGTTTGTGTGACGTTGACAAAACAATATTTAACTAAATAATGCTTAAATAGTTTTTATGAATAAGGGTTAATGGAAAATGTAAGTGGTCTTTAGGACCGACGTCAGGTAGTAGTGTATCTGATATACACGTCAGGTGTCTAAGGGTTACTTGGTTAGAAAAAATCAAAGGTTCGCATCGTAACTACTAAGTTATTTATAAAACAAACGCGAACAATTCAAGTACAAGAGTATGAAAATTTACTTAAAAGGAACATTTTATACCCAGTTGCCGCGTGGAACTGCCAGTTTCATTCTATGAGTGAGTCAGTTCAAATCCTACACTGATCTGCTTTGCCTTCATATCTACCCAGTTTGCAAATTGAACTTATATAAAATATTCCGAGTATGGAATCGGTGAAGCACAAAAAAATGTATGGTTATTTTAGTGATCTACACTTCTTTATTGAATTGAATTAAGTTCAAAGGATCAAGGTTCATGTATGGCAAGCTACGACATCACTGTATAGTCTACAGTTTTGTTAGGTTTACAAAAAAAATCATGTTTATGTCAAAACAGGAAATGTTTAAGATTTCGGTGAATAACGTAACTACGTAACGTAAAAAAAAAGATTATTGTATAGACTTGAAAGAAAATGTGTAGTAATATTACTGCCGGCCAGTTCATTTGTACTATTCATACATTGGAATTGATAAGTGTTGTGGTCGTCCCTATTCATTTATAAGTATCCTTCTTGTTATTAGCGCCCGCCGTTCGTGGCTAGACCCGAGAAAGCGAGCGAGGCGATCCAACCAAAATAAAAGCCGGTCGTACGAGGTCTACGGGTTGAAATCCCTGTCATAACGAGACGTGCTCACGTGAATAGAGGGGCTTCCACTTGAGATTATGTGGAGGAATAGAGATAGTAGTTTATACATGGTAGCACGGTAGCACTTAGAGCCACTCAAATGCTCGATAATAAAATGTTGAGAAGCGCTGCAAAGTTTAAGAGTCATCGTCGGTAAAAGCTTTTAAAAATACTAATTAGTTATCTAGGTATACAGATATTGTCGTTTTTGTACACAATTTTAGTGGCAATCAGAAATGTCTTCTGCCTTAAATAGAAAATATTGACGTTTTTTGTAAGTAATTAGGCAAACAGAAATATTTTATAAATAAAAAATCTAAAATGTTAACAATATAATATTATTAACGATCGCTAAAAACTCCTTTGATACTGTCTTAAGTTAATTTAACTTAACTTTACTAACGCTGCCCAGACAATATCATACAATATCAAACTAAATAAGTAGCAAGGCCACACAATATTTATTGATCATCAACATCAGCATTACATGTAATCTTTTTTAATAAACTATTACCTACAGATAAAAATTTTTTTGTCCTCAGGATGTTCGTCACAAACCCTCAGGATATTCCCGAACCAGAAGCACCAGACGGTGGCGGTTGGCAAGTCAGTGGTGCTGACCTGCCAAGCGGATGCACCGGACCCATCACTGGTCACGCAGCACCAATGGAAGGACCCTAAGGGGCTGGTCATCAATGATGCGGCGTAAGTATTCATCTGAACCAGTAATAATAATAACCAACACCTTAAGAGGCTCTCGCTTGATGGTTGGATCAAGAGTCAGATTCAGAAAGCAGTATTGCTTGACACGGCACATATTGTCAGGAGGTTCCTCACTCTGCAGCCCTGACCACCGGTAGCTTGGGCCCTGCCCCGCTGCTGGTGGTACTCTAGGATTAGGTTTTTATATTGTTTTATTGTTTTTATATTAAAATATTGTAAAAATCTAGTTTTAAGAAAGAAAATAAATAAAGGAGATAATAATAAAATATAAAAATAATAAATAATTTATATTAAAATGTTGTTTAATAATAATAATAATGATTTATCTCCCTCATGCCCTGACCGACAGTGCTATTTATTGCCAGACTAAACCGCCTTAAGCGAGAGGTATTTTACTGATTATATAATTTTAAAAAAAAATATTTAAATTTTAACCTGAAATTTTTAAACACAAGGTCTTACCTCTCATTACCTTGTATTCCAAACACGTAATATTTTAGTCAGTAGCTAAATCTCTTGTCATCATGTGTTCTGGACCAGTAATATCCTTTAGCCAGGCGTACCTATGGTATGATAGGTCGCCCTCACATCGGTTTGATTAGCCATCAAAATCGACGTCTTACCGCAATATGCCATGAAATTGTCTGCAATAGACATGCTCTTGAGATATTCAGAAACAGAAGTTCCAAACAATGTCTGCTGGCAAGTCTATGATGTTAACGTGAAAATTGGATGTGCTAGACAAAAGTCTAGCAGCTAGCACATCCAATTTTCACGGAGTTCTATGGAGTTCTATGGCGCAGCATTCCATGCGGCGTTTGTATTGATCAAATATGCTTGGAACGGAGGCGTATAGGAAAATAAAATTGCATTGTATAAAAAAAGGAGAGTGGAAAGCAAAGTTTTACGTAGAATTATTAAACAAAACATTATAATATCAAGAAAACAAACTTAGAAAAATAAACAGCTCAAGGACGACGAGAAGCGATGAGAAAACTCTAAAGTGTATGATAGAAAAACGTAACACGTTTTAATTTATAAAAAGAGTACTTACTTCGTTAGAATGCCGGTAACAAATTATTAGAAAAAACACTATAATTCTGAAAATACTATTGCCAGCGACTCAGCAGTAGTACCTATGCACGTAGCGAATTCTGTGGTAGTCACCCAGTCAACATTAATAGTCAACTAGCTTCCGCGACGGTTGGGCAGCGCGAGTTTCGGTCTGTTTATAATCCTAGAACAAATATTTTTCTACCTGTAGACTGTAAAAAAATTGTGTATGGCACACACAAGGCCCAATGAGTTAATTGGTTGGTTTCTATGGAAAAAGCACGCCGATTTGTTGCTCCGTTTTGATGTGAAAAATGGAGTAACTATAAACTCACGTTTTTGTATCTAAAATACCTTCAGATAATTTTTAATTACGTTACTATGTCTTTATTGCAACAGTGACGGCTTAAACTGTAACTCAGAGTAAGTTTTAAGCTCGAATTTATAAACAAAACTTGCTTTAAATATTAATCAGTTGATTAATTTCTCATTTTGGCTTCGCCGTAGTCTACGTTGAGTTAACCCATCAATAATATTTAACTGCATGACTTATTTAACGTTACCCCGTGTAGTAATTTAATAAATATATTCCAATCGATTGATTTAATCATTGGTAAATACCAATATAAATGCCAAATAATATGCCAATGCCAATATAAATATATTAACGGCTTAAATTGTACCTGTTCAACAGTTATTTCATTGGCTTAAATGAATTCTGTTTCTTTTTAAGCATGGCGCGATGCAAAAGCACTTTCCGTGTTGTGAGAAATAACATTATACTGCTCTCATTGTTTATTTGTTTTGTCCTGTACGCCTTCTGTAACCAACTTTTATAAAAGGTTTTCCATTATGCTAATAGTTTGTGTATATTAATGGCGAAGTAATTGATCATAATCAAATACAATTCATGAAGGCTTGTTAACATACTTTTTATTTGAATGTAAATGAACCTGGACGACTGAGTTAGTCCTAAGGATTTTCCTTCGAAAGATTTCCTTTGAATTTTCTTTCTATATTCTAATCTATTCTATATTCTATAAAGAAATAAATTTAACAATAAGGAAACATTGCTTAGGCAATGTCTAATACTCGTATGTGCAACATTATAGTAAAACATGTAACATAACAAACACAAACACTAAAAGCAGTTCGTTGAGAATCAGCAACTGAATCAATTTCAGCCATATCTACATAGGTATATCATCATCGCCAGCTCATTTTATGTTCCCACTGGGGCAGGAGCCTTCCTTATGGATGGACCACCGGGAGAACCACCTTAGGAAGAACGGGTCATAAACCATTATGCGGTCCCAGTGGGGATTCGTGGTTAACGACTGCTAATGCAGACGGGACCAACTGCTTTACATGTCTTCTAAAGCATGTATAGTTCCTTATAAATTCTAGATCCTTAACAAACTACTTTTAGGGTGTACGTTTATTACGTTACAAATTGTAGGTACATATATTACTTTTTTTCGATCTGTTATCTAATGATTCCCTTTATTTAGCAGCTCAGGCACCCGACCAGAAATCTACACAGAGTTGATGCCGACCAAGCAGTCCCAGCTGCTGTACATCTCTTCCATCACCCCGGCCATGGCTGGCAACTACACGTGCGTTGCAGCCTACACCAACATACCTCTTAGCGCCAGCGTTGTTTTGGAAACTTTTGGTAATTATCTAAAGCTAATAAAAAACTTTTTATAGAACATAGTTGGTCAATAACATTTTCTATTTTAATTTAAGCTGACAGAACCTGGTCTGGCCCGATTATGTAAATTTTCCCATAGTTTTCCATGTTGAAATGAGGCTTTCGATACAGTAATGAATTAACTTGACTATTGTATTACACTGCACATGCAGTACGTTGAGAGTCCTTTTATTGGAATTTAAATTAAATTACCCGTTACCCGTAATGTAAAATACGTTACAATTAACATTTCCTTACTTTTAGTTGCCATCACATGGACGAACGCTAATGAAAATCAGTACGCGACGAAAGGAAAAGATTTCAAAGTCATGTGCGAGGTAACAGCGGAACCGGCGCCTTCGGTCGACTGGTTTAAAGAAGGGACTCCGGTAAACACTATCAACTATTTCTAAAATAAATTTAATGTCTTTGTTTTATAATTTCTATCTAATTGTAAAATTTTTGTATTTTTTTAGATTTTGACTGGAGACAGATATGTGATCCACGCTAATGGTTTGATGATCAAAAATGTTGAAGAAAGTGATGACGGTACTTACACATGTCGGGCGGTAGTTATTCCCACTGGTGAACTAGCCGAAAGAAATATTAAAGTAGAAGTAAGTATCATCTAAATTACCCAATAAACAAAACTAACAGAATTAAAAAGTATAAGAAATTAAAAAAAAAATGTTTATTATGTTTAGGTGTATACCGCACCTGAAATGGAAGAACGTGAGTCAAGAGTCGAGATCAAGGAAGGTGAATCAGCAGCAATCACTTGCAAAGCGAAAGGCAAACCGCCTCCGACTTATACTTGGATTAAAGCTTCTACTAGGGAGGTTAGTGTTATCAAAAAAAAACTATAAAAGCATTCAACGCTATCAACATTGTTGAACATAAAAAATATATTACTCCTTTTTTAGAATTTGGCGACTACTTCAAGATTCAGTGTCAACGAAAATTCTGGCTTGCTAACATTCGATCGAGTGGAAGCTGGCGATTATGGAAAATATATCTGTAGTGCAGTCAACAAAGCTGGACAGAACGAAACTGAAATTGAAGTGGAAGTACTTGTGCCACCGAAAATATTTGAACTTTTCAACACAACTGCCCCCGAAAGAGGAGAAGGCAGGTTGGAGTGTAAAGCTTCAGGAAGACCAGCACCTCGAATTAGTTTTAGGAAGTTGAGCAATCCTGATCGATTTTTGACAGGATCTAATGATAATAGTCGGTAAGTTACTTAAGTAAATAAATATAAATATAAATAAATATTTTTTCATGAAAATAGCTAATGTGAACTCTCAAGTTGTATTTAAAGTTAACCAATTTTTATGAACAGGATCACGATCGAAACTTCTGATAGGCAAACTGGCGATCAGATGCAGTCAAGCGCTGTAATTAGCATTACAAACTTGAACCGAACAGACGATGGTCTTTACGAATGCATTGCGGAAAATGATGGTATGTTTTATGTTTTTTTTCTATGATCTCTCATTATCTATTTAATTTAGTTGTTTAATTTTTGACACTATGAGTTATTATTTTCCTAAGGTGGTGAAGCAAGGAAGAATGGCCACCTTACAGTTCAGTTTAGACCATCCTTCGAACATATGCCTAAAGCCCCGATATGGAGTTGGAATGGGCAACCTGTCAATATCAGTTGCATCGCAGAGAGTATACCTAACGCCACAATCAAGTGGAAGTAAGTATAACACAGTTTTATTGGCAGAAACAAATTAAATTTTGCACATATTTAGATAAACATAGTGTAAGTTTCAAAGTGATTGCCATTCTACATATTCCAAAAATGTTATATAGGTACTTAGCTTTAATTACATTATTACGAGTATTACAATCATATGGTGACTTTTCCATTATGAACCTTACTAGTACTTAAAAAGCACTGTCTAATAAATCTTTAATTCCAGGTTCCAAGAGTTTGACTTACTTGAATCAGGCCATGTCAGAATATTTGGCTCGGGCCCTATCAGCTACGTCACAGTCATTCCTACTGATCGCCATCTCTATGGCAACTACAAATGCATCGCTACGAACACGCTTGGCGAAGCAGAGCATATTACACAATTGCGAGAGGCTTTCCCACCAGGGCCTGTAGTACAGGTGAGATAGCGAAATTGTGATGCAGTTGCATCAGTTCTATGGTTAAAATCAGAAACATAGTACCTGCTAAAAATGATTTGAATTCTTACAACGCCAGTTACATTTTTAATTACCAAATAATTTTTGATCTTGGTTTCCCCTTATCTATGATTCACCTTCTCGTATGGAAAATCTTGTGAATATGTTAATAATTTAATGTCGTTATGTTCAAGGTTCGACAAGACGTCTTAACTGCAACCTCAGTGTCATTCGCCATCGTCGGTCCAGCAGAAGACATGGGGCCACCGATCCTAGCCTTCACCTCACAGTACAAAGAGAACGCCAACTTCGACTGGAATCTTGCTATGAACAGGACCTGGTCCGTCAACTCGCCGTACATAGTGGAGAACCTACAGCCAATGTACACATACGACTTTAGATTCGCAGCGGTGAACCAGGTCGGGGTCGGCTCTTGGGGCGGCTCAATTACGGTCGTCATGCCCAGAAGGTAACAACCAGCAATCAAACTCGAATTTAGTTCGATCAATAATCGCCGCTTATCTTCTTTTACAATACCATACAATATGACACGACAGTATGTCGGTCTTTTTGAATAACAGTGTTACATAAAATTAACAATTATTATCTAATTGATTACATCAAAAATATATCCGTAGTCAGACTGACCATATTTCCTCAAATCCATTTTATAATAAACTTTAAAAATCACTCTTTAAAAACTCAGAATCTACATCACGGCTTTTATAACTTAAGCGCATTAGTTAGGTTTTTTATATTTACTCTAAGCACTTACTTATCCGTTACTAGTATATTACTTTTAGAATTAATTTTATTATCCTTATTTGTAGGTCTGTTCCTGAACAGCCTAAGTGGAGAGAAGAAGTAAGCTCCGAGTCGCTAATACATGGAAAATATGCAGACAGATATGAGTTGAAGTGGAAAATTCCCGCTCACAACGGCGAACCCATTGACCTATACGAAGTCACCTACTGTCCGGTAAGTGCTAATAATAACTTGTGTTTGAAGTATCCAGCATATTCACTTACTGTTTTGTGCTTCTTGAGAAGAGCTCATGCAAAATATTGTATTGTTTAGATGACTTTTCATTAATCGATGTCTAGGAAGTCCCTGGCATTGCATAGGAGGCAACCTTAGGCTTGGTTGGTACTCGGATTTAACTAAAATCGTACTGGACTAAGTAGATGGTACCAGCTGCTATTAAAAGGTTGTAATTGTAAAAAAAGCCTGTAAAAAATAGTTGTAAAAAAAGATTATTCAATATAACATAATATCACTGAAAATGTGTACTCCTTAAGTTTTTGTTAAAAAATTTTCACGAGAAGGATTCAAACCCACACTTTTTTCCTCGTTCTGTTTTATGCAAAGTTTCCATGCACAAGATTAGCGCAGTGTTTCTGAAATCTGAAAGTATGTTTATTTCGACAGGTATTAAAAGTGAGCGGTGAATGGAGGGTATCTTCAGAAACTCAGTGTCTAATCGATGAACTTAAAACATATGAGACCATCAGTTACGAAGTGCGAGGTCTTCAACCGGACACACGTTACCGCATGCAAGTGCGTGCCCACAATGTCCTCGGCTATTCCCTACCGGCTCAGCTTTACGTACAGACTGCCCTTGGTGAGTACAATCAAGAGAGTAATGAAGTCCCACTCAAGGCTGGGTTCTACGACGTCTATACTGCTCCCTACCCATTAAACCCATCCTCCTCCAACAGAATTTCTCTCATACTCAGCCCACTAGTTCCAATCGTCTTGTGTTTTGTTTTGTGAAACGTGTTTCTTTTGTGTCAGTGCTCGTAGTGTGTTCTTATTAAGTGCTTCTATTCTACATCTCTCATTTATACCAGTGATTATTATCTTTTTGTATCACTCATTATTTTTTGTTTTTTGCGTAAGTACAATTCGTTATAATTGTATGTAGTCTGTAAACCTATTCCATTATTTTAGTGTTAATTTTGTTCATTTACAAGCTATTATTTTCCATTACTATTAATTTTGTACAATCTTGCCTATAGGTTACATACATTTTGACTGATATATCTACGTAACTTGTAATGAATTATATGTACAAATAATTTTGGATAATTTGCAAGTTGGAGATATTGTGTTCTTATATATTTTTAATATTTTTTGTATGATAAATTATGATTTAACACTTTACAAAAGTAAATTATATTGTATACTCTTATCATTTAAGTTTAATTTCTGCTTAATTTCTATGTTATAATTTCTGAATTGGATCTTATATTTTGTTGGTGTTAATTTATTACTAGACGTGGTGAGTTTAAAAACATGCTTTTTTCATTTAATTTACTTTGCTTATAATATTAATATACGTATTATGTGTATTTACCCATTGAATATTTTCTAGGTAACCCAAATGGAAGTCCACGCATATACAAATGGGCTCACAATAACATGGAAATTTTTACTGCTATAATATTAATAATTAACTCAATATAAGCAACAGTGTTAACCATTAACCCTTAACTAGTCTATAAAGACGACTGTTGTTATTTAGGAAAATACTTGTTGTGATAAAATAATTTGTTGATGTGTAAATAACGATTCTAAATTGTTTTCTAATCAGTATAATTCAAGATGGTTTATAAGTAAAGTTAATAATATAAATTTTGTTAAGTGCTGATTCTTCAATCCTCAAATAAACCTTGTACCCCTTATTCAAGAACGTAGATTATCGTAACGTAGAACCAAGATTGAAACTGAATCTGTTTATTTTTTTTTTAAATGGCAGATAGAGACTACATCAGTTTGAAAGCCGACTTAACTTTAGTTCATATTTTGGAATTGTTTCACCACCCACGGGTTCGTATAAAATCTGTTTTTATAATATGGAATGACATGTTGTCATGTTCGATCTTTTCCAGTATTCCCGGTTAAATTTTCAGTTGGGTTGGATAATAATATATAAAACTTTGTCAGTTTTATCAGAGGTTTTAAAAATCAGCCCTAATTCAATTAAGTACTAATGAAAAATCTATCGTGCTTCTTTGAAAATGTGTGATCTATGTAATTTATTAAGAGTTCGAGTTTATTTGAAATTATTATGAAACTATAAATGTAGGTAGTTGGTCTGCTAATAAATTAACACTGCCAAAGTATTAAGTCATTAGTATTAAACAAGATATGCCAAAAATAAGGGCGTTCATGACTAAAATAAATTCTTAGTAAAATGTATAAAAATTTTAAAACACTATGTAAGGATTTTTGATGACTATTTTGACCTTTTGATATAGATATAAGTATTAAGGTATTGTCTCATGGAGAAAGTCGTCCAGCTAAGGATTTGTACCTGTAAGGAAAGGCAAACGAAATACGATTTTATACTATAATATGCGGGAATGAAAAAGTTAAGTTAATAGGTTAAATGCGATGACTATCACAGCTGAATTCCAAATGTGATTGATCTGTTTTGATGAACATAAAATTGACCAATGTGAAAAGTAATAAATGTTTCAAAAACATTGTTGTATTTATCATCTTTGTCATAAACATGAATGAAATATTCTTGGATGAGAAACAAAATAAAAAAGCTGCTAAGTATTTTTATGATTAGACCACGTTTTCAAATTCAAAGATATTTCGTTTATTTTCTCATGGAATGTTATGCCCCACCTCATCCACATAACTATATCCAAAAGGAACAAAGTAACCCACATCCATAGAGTAATCAATTTATTAATAACTTGTGAGCCCCAAAAAAAAAAGCTGTCAAGATGCTAATCAAGAAACCAATCCATTTAGTCCTCAAAATGTTGCTCGTTTGAAAAGTGTTTGTCGCCCTGTCTGAGATTTGGGTAAATATATTTTATATTATTAATATTCTATACCAGTAATGCCCTCGCTAATTAAATCCTATGGAATGTACCTACTAATAATATTACCTTTATGCTGCATGATCTTATGTGTACACCCTATAATTATAAAGTATATTCACTTTACCACTAGCATGGTTAACCACCACAAAGAGTCATTGATTTTATTTTTATCATGACTTTAGATTTGTCATATTAGATGACATTAAAGTTTTCTTTAATTAGAATTTTTGTTTTACGATTTCTTAGTTATGTTGTTACCGTTATACTTCAGCATGTTAACATAATCATTGAAACTGCCAATGTTACGTTATTAAAAATGAATAATTAAGAGGAATCAATTGAAATTGAAATGGTACATAAAATTAAACAATTGTTTTAAGAGTAGATACTGGCAGCTTTATAACAGTTGTGAAAGTAGGTTATGAAAGTAGTCAAACTTAGAAATTGCATTTTTTTAAATGATTGCTAGTAATATTCGAATATTAATAAATTCTCAAAAACATATAATAATCATTTTAAGAAAAAGCAATTTGCCTATTTTAGGATCAATAAATGTAATACAATATCTTTAAGGTTACCAGGTTAAGGTGATGGTATATTTATATCCATCTTGGATTAGTAGAACTATATGTTGTGAAATTTATATTATTATTTGTATTATCTAGTTCCCCATATCGCTTAGATCTTAAACTTTTGTCATGGGGTTTGAACATTTTTTTAATTTATCCGAAGTTCTTTGGAATGTTTGCATCTTGACAACTTTTCTTTTATAATTAGCCATCGTTTTATTCGATTTTAAGGCCATTATTTATTTATGCATCATTCATGTGTTTCATTTCCATCATGTGCCCATACTTTGTTCTCTTATTCAAACCCCATTTCATTCTAACGGAGAGCTTTCTATCTAAAACTTTCTAAATTTATATTTTTCATAATGTCTACTAGAAAACTGTAAGTTGGTGATTGGGCGCACGTTTTATTGAACTGAAAGCACTCCCTTGTCACCAAAAAGATTGTAATGAATGTCTAACTGTTGCTTATAAGAGTATTTTCCTTCTAAAATCACTTCCAAGATGCACAAGTGCTATTTCGCATTTGTTACAATCACTGTCATGTCATCTAACATCTTTAGCTTTTGTGACATGATGCATACAACTAACAATGTTGAGAACAGTAGAAACCAATGAATACAAACCTATTTTCAATCCAATGATAATGAACAGTCTTTCGTATATGGTCATTTTAAAATTCCGGTTTCTGCTGCTCTTACTTTATATTATTTGAATCATCTTCTTTAACGACTTTAATGTCAACAGGTGTCAAGACTTCTGGATTTGCTCCACCACAACTTCTGTCGAGTGGTGCCATCATTGGAGTGGCACTTGCTGGAGTCTTTCTATGCCTGATCATAGTAGATTTAGTACTTTTCTGCTTGAAGCGCCAGGGAGTGATCGCTACTATCTGTGGCAAACGTACCAAGAAGCACCAAGACGACGAAGCGAAATTGGGAAGGTAATATAAAGCCCTTTATCCTTTTTTAGAATATTAATTTATTATTTAATAATACTAGCACATCATCGACATCAAAATAAAAATATCTGATTCATTTTCTTTCTTCTTAATGTCTTGGAGTATTGTATTGTTGTCTTCCGTGTTAAGTGTTAGTGTCGATGAGAGATGTTTCTGCCCGCTAGTCTGTACGGTTGGCGCTTCCCGCTCCCTTATTGCAGCACGAAGCCGCGCGCGCCGCCCTCCCCCGCGCCCCTGCCACCACCCGTGAAGCTCGTGCCCACTCCGACGTAAGGCACCAACAGATTGAACTGCCTGCATGCTTTGTTTGCGCGGATGTTCTGGTACTGCCCAGTGATGACTAAAACACAGGGAAATCAATACAAAACATTGTTATCGATGCAGATGAGATGGGTCAACGTGATGGTAACTGTAATTTACCGGATTCCCTTGACGGGGTGACAGTACACTTTTACTATTGACTTCGCTGGGGTGACCTAAATGTAAATAAAAAACTAAAAAGCTTCGCAGAGCCTGGTGTAAATATGGCCGTCAAAAATACTTAGAACACCCGCTTTAAAGTCAGGTTATAATGTAAATTGTAGTTAGAGTACCGGTGTTGTGTGAAAGTCGATGTTCGCTTTGTACAGTATTTCGTGAAACGTGGAACACGTTTTATCACTAAATTCTAAGTTAAATTCTTTAAGGCGCCTCTTCTGATTTGAAATGTAATAGGATTACACGTCGATTGAGTTCTGATTGCTTGGAACATCTCTTACGACTGCTTTATTATTCATGAAAGCTACGTATTTATTTGTGTAAGCTATGTTGTATGTGTTGCATTTTTATTACCAAAACCAATATCATTTAACCCTTGTAAAATGGTGTGAATTTGTGATTTTATAATGTACTCTTTACACATATATCATTAACAAATTAATATTATTCTTCCCTATGCTGCTATCCTTCGGTCACATATAGTTATGTTCCAACCACGCCAGTGTAAGATAATTTTATTCATCATGCATTTTTTTGTTTTAGTTTAAGAGTTCTTTGAAATTATTGTCGCTTGTGATCGTTTTGCTTGATTTGTGTGATGTATTAAAGTGTGTTTTGATTTCCATAACAGGGATTATTTTTTGTTATCTAATATGACATGAGTAGTCAAATAAGTACTTATAATTAATTGAATAGTTTATTTTCATATCGTAAATTATAATTTATTAAGCATACACGTGTATAAGCTGTTGTTATCGAATTATTTATCTTGTAGCTTCACAGAAAATATATATTTTCATTCGTAACTTATTTTTGTTACTCAATTTTGTTTACTTGGGATATTGGTTTACTGGGAAAAAGTTCTTTGATAAACATCTGTTTGAAGATAAAGGTCTTGGGTTTACACGAACACTACACATTGAAATGAAACAACTTTTACGGATCTACTCGCGTTTATTTTACACATTACTTTTAATTAATGTTTATCCTAACGTTTCAATTAAAAGTAGGTAATGTGTAAAATAAACGCGAGCAGATCCGTAAACGTTGTTTCATTTTAAAGGTCTTAAATTCGTATTTTCCCTATGTAAATACGTTCTTTTTTGCATTAGTCAAATTTTAATTATATATTTTGTTGAAGTTTAATTATCATTTTGGAGAAAGTTATAGTTAATGGGCCACATTGTTTTACCTTTTTATCATACTAAACTTGTACCCGTCAAGCTTATAAAAATCTCTAATATGTTGTTCTCACGGGATACTAAGTACAAATCTCGTAGCATTTTACATGAGAACAGTGAGACCCATCTACTACAACTAACCTTAACAGTATGTTTGAAATTTAGCCTAGATGTGGCAAGAGCTTTGGTGACAATTGTCGTATTTTGTACATTCTTAGAACCTGTAAATAATGCTGTACATTTAAATTTATACCACTGCTTAAAATATGAAAAATCTAATGTATTTTATTTCTGCAGGGATGAAAAGGAACCACTTAAAGACACTTCAGAAGATGCAATCAAACGGAATTCTTCTGTGGAGTTCGACGGACGACGTGTATACGCAACTAGTGGGGGCCCAATAATTGGCAAGAACTCTGCAGTTTAAATCGACATTCTTAAATAAAAACTGACAAATCTAATAAAAAATAAGATACTCTCAATTTATAATGTCTTGGATACACGCATAGAGATGAAAAAATTATGATTAACTTTTGCTTCAGTACTGGATACTTAATATTCAAAAGTTGAGAATCAACGAGAAATCGTTGTCTCTACAGTTATACAGATTCGGAAAGTAATTACACTACGGACGGCAATGAAATATAAAACGTCTAAAGCGTAATTGAACGTTTCTGAGAAATGATGCTTGTGTATTTGTGACGCGACCAGTATTCGAAACTGCCAAATGAGAATTTATTAATTTATCGTCTACATAATCAACCTCTCTATTTATCTTTAGCCTTAATTTATATGTTGTGTCTATTATAGGACTCTGTCTTTCAAAAACTATTTGTACCATATCTATATACGATCAGGTTTTGCTTCAAGAGGTACGAGATGTGCCTTCTAGTAAGTACTTAATGAGGGTATAGGATAGATTAATGTATATATACTATTTAGGATAAAACGCTACGCTCATGTCACAACATTACTTAATAATTTATTGCATCGCCTTTAGGTCATACGTGTATGTCGAAAGCTCCTAGTAATCTCTTGCCTTTTGTATTGGGTCTCTCCTAATTTTAACGTCATTATGTATCTTTTCCATTTCATATTAGTAACTAGTAACAGTGCTTCATTATTGGTAATTGTGTTATTTAGTTTGAATTGTGATCGTTATGGTGTAATGAAATGCTCATTGAATTCATCGATGATTTGAACACTGAAATTGAATTAAGCTACACATTTTGATTTGAATAAATCAATATGCGATTGCGGAATGACATCCTGATTGCGAGAATGACTTATGATTATATTGTTAATTTAATTTTAATGTCTTATTAAGACATGTTTAGTCCTTAACACTTGTAAATAAATATAAAATAACTTTGTACATATTATTATAATTAATTTCGTTCCCCTTACGAGTAATTATTTAAGTCTCGTGCAGTAGTCAAAAATCACAAGTAAGTTTTATGGAAGAGCATTTCTCATAAATTAAAGAAAGTATTGCTAAAGTCATTTAATTATTATGATTTTCTACTATAGTTACACGTTTTGTATTAAAAATAAGTTACAGTTTGCGGAAACCATAAATGTTTGCTTATAGTAAGCTACCGTAAGTTAAGGCTAGTATTTAGTTTTTTATTGAACAATCGTGGTTCGTTCCTTTCTGATGTAGTTAGTAATTATGAAATAAATTTATAATAATCATTTTGTACCGGGATATACAATTAAAAATTCTAATATTTACGATACATATTTAATGTAAGAGCTACTATATCATATAATATATGTTTTGTAATGCTTTGTATTGTATAATGATAAATACATAGTAATACTTTTCATACTGTTCAAAAAATCAATTTACCGTTTTTATGATAAACCGGAATTTCTTTAGTATTTTACGATTGATTTGTTACTAATTGCCCATAATAATTTTATAACGAAGTAGTAATAAATCTGACCAAATCACTGTGTTTAAGTAGCACTATTGGTTGTCATAATTGGTTATTTGAATCAGAAACTAAGCTTGCTCTATTGCATTTATGTCGAAGCTTGGATGTTATAGCGTTAATTTAAGAACTTTACTATCGGCTTTGGAGAGTGAACGACGGATTAAATATTCGAGAATCGCATTTTTTATAAAATAAAATGTCTCATGATATTTTTGTGTTTTATTTAATACTAAGCTATAACTGTTTTTAGTATGTCTGTCGCCATAATAACAACGGATGCAGTATCCTCGCTTCACCGTCGTCATCGTCGTGGAAAAATATTGTGATATGTAAGTTGCTAGATAATTTTAAAAACAAAATAAATTTCCTAATTTACAAAACAAAATTGCTTGCTTATATACTACTCAAAACAAAATAAGGGCCACGAGGTATTTTTTCATTTTGGTGTAAATTATTAAACATTTACATATTGAAAGTAGTAAAATATTGAGTATACAAACTCTTTGATACCTAAACTTTTTAATATTGTAGTATTCATCTAATGCTGGCAACAATTTTAAATAAAATTTGATTTAAAATTATTTTTGAAAATTTTGATTGCATTTTCTTTGACGTTTTGCTTTCCTTAGCTTCTTGGTTTATTAGAAATTATCAGAGTTCATTGATATCTCGAGTCAGAAACATCTTTTGCAATATGCCACAAGCACGCAGGCGTCATATGGACTCGCTGACAGCAACCAGAGCCGTTACAATGATTGAAGAAGGTCATTCGCAGCGATCTGTGGGTTTGCAATTGGGATTTTCTCGAAGAGCTATTCAAAATCTATGGAATCGTTTCCAAGAGACCGGCAGTGTAAGAAGAAGACCTGGTTCGGGCAGAGTTCGCATTACAACAGCTCAAGAGGATCGTTACATTCGATTAAGTGCGCGCCGAGATCGCACAACGACGGCCCGCAAGCTGCAAAATCGTTTACGGCTCACAACGGGTACTCGTGTCAGTGACCAAACTATTCGTAATCGATTGCATTAAGACCAGCAGGCATCAAGAAGGCGAGTTGTCCGTATTCCATTAACCAGAAATCATCGTGCAAATCGTTTAAGATTTTCCCGTCAACATTTGGACTGGGACATAAACCAATGGGGCATGGTGCTCTTCACAGACGAATGCAAAGTTAAATTTTTTAACGACGATCGGCGTATTAGAGTATGGAGAAGACGCGGCGAGAGATTTTCAGAAGCCTGCATCCATGAAGTCGATCGTTTTGGTGGTCCAAATGTAATGATTTGGGGCGGGATAAGCTTACACGGCAAAACTGAGCTCGCTATTTTAAATGAGGGTACTGTTACTGCTCAGCGGTATATTGAGGAAGTCGTCAGACCACATGTGATCCCATTTGCCCAGCGAGCGGGTCCTGGATTCATCTTGATGCAAGACAATGCTCGTGCACACACGGCTCAAGCGACTCGGTTTGTACTGGAAGCGTCTCAAATTCAAGTCTTGCCGTGGCCGGCGAACAGTCCGGACTTAAATCCAATAGAGCACATGTGGGATCCGTTGAAACGAAGAGTTAGAGACGGTGATCAGGAAGTCCACAACCAACAGCAACTCATCAACGCTGTTAAAAGAGCCTGGGAAGAGATTCCAATGGAAAATGTCAGGCATTTGATTGAGAGCATGCACTCCAGGCTTCAGGAGTGCGTAACGAAACGAGGGGGGCATACCCGTTACTAAAAGATGAGCATGGAGTATTTTCTTTTGTTTTCAGTAACTTTACATTGTTTTTATTTTTAACCTTAAATGTGTTTTTTCTTTCAAAAGCAAATAAACTTTTTAATCATTATTATTGGAATAAATTTATTGGTCTACACGGTAAAAACAACATTAGTTTTCGTTATGTAGACAAAAAAATTAATATTGGTTTTATTATTTTCATGGTACAGACAAAATACCTTGTGGCCCTTATTTTGTTTTGAGTAGTATATATTGGGTTAAAACAGCCCAATTTTTTATCACAAATAATAATTATTTGTGATAAATATTGGGCTGTTTTACACACACATTACACACATACAAGAATTATTCTTGCATGTGAAAAAGTAGAGAAGGAGTTGATCAGGAGTTTACTCATGTATGATTCAAAACTAAATTTTCGTCAGAAAATTGTTAGAATGCTAATGAATCATACTTTATTTAAGTAAGCAGTTATTTTATTAACATTACAAAGTCATCGTTTACACAAAAACATATAAAAGAAAGTTGTACGATTCATTTGTAGCTAACGAATGTTTAAATGACTCAGTAGGTTTGTACTACAAAAAAGTTTACGGTTCATTTATAACAATTAAAACTATTATTGCTGGCGTTATAAAAAAGCTGTTACGTTCCCTATCGTATCGCCCAAAAAATTTGTCGACAATGATTTGATTTATGCTAGTTAGGACGGGATATAATGATACGGGTTTAGCCGCTTCTATTACAAAGTAATCCTTTGTTAGGGGATGCGCGGGGGCACGCAACTTCGTGCACAATAAACCAAATGTTGTGCAACAACACTTTGTGACGTATTTATTAGACACAGTGTGGAGCGAGTTAGTGAACTACAGATTTGACATGAGATAGTAACTATTTGTACAGTTTTCAAATAAAAAATAAAATAACTTTGTCATTGCTGTTTCGGTAAAATTAATATAAAATGATAGAGACACTCAATATTATATTGCAAAGAGACATTCTGCTTTTCGATATCCCGTAATAAAAATCTTTTATGTCAACAAGCCAAGTCAGACCTTAGGTATATGAAGAAATTATATTTTAAGTTGTTATAAAATATTTTATATTGTTATAAATAAATTTCAGGACTGACCATTGAACGTGGCACCCATTTAGATCTCACTTCTTTTGTCGTTGAAGTCAACAACCAAGGCATATATCATAATATTGAACTTGGCTCTCATTTCACATTTATGTTTTTGATGGGTCTGTATTTTTCTTTAGGATATAAAGATTTATAATTGTCTTATTGTTTTGAAAGTATTAGAACCTTGAAGTTTGTATGGGCATACCAAAAACATGAACAATACATTTATGATATAGTCATAAATACTACATGTGCAAGGCCTAAGGAAACATATTGCGACTTTTGGAAAAAGTACAGTACAGTTTTCGACGTAAGTCCAATCAAATTAGACTCTAGTTATATAGCGTTAGTGGTGACTACTTATTCATAACATCGATATTATTACTGTTGAAGCTGGATGGCATTGTAAAAGCTATGCGTCACGCTCTGCGGGGGTGCAGTCAATCGCTGCGGTTTAATACATTTTGAAGAATGGTCACTGTTCTGGTGACGCACCCTATCTTATTTATGGTCGCAGCTCTTTAGGGGGCGCACGCGTGTCGTATCTCGCGGGATAGTGACGGCGCAGAGATGAATAACGTTTATCGACAGTGTTTTGTTTTTTTTTTTCGTTTTTTATTTAAACGTCTCTGTTACCGACTAGTGACGCGATCTGCCCGATATCCGGTGATCCTGGGTTCAATTTCTAGTCGGTCAAAGTGTTTTTCGATTCTTAGATGACTTGATTTTAATAATGGACATATTTTCTCAGCCGTAAAATAGTGTAAGAGGAGGAAGAGGCCAGGACTGACGGCTTTACGTGTCTTCCGAAGGACGGAGTGTCTTTCGTTTGTCTTCGTTTTAACGTAATCCACGTTGCATGCGGTAGCAGCCTGTAATTGAGATGACACTTAGCTTAAAGTCTATATTATGTAGGTACTACCTGGTTAGTTATTGCTTGTATTTTTGTTTGTCTTGTTGGTTGTCATAAATAACGAAAACACAAATGTTTAAAAAAAATATTTTCACGAGCAGGATTTTTTTCAACATTTGTGTTTTTGTAATTTGTTAGCAAAAAATTTGAACATTTATGTCATAAATTAATTAATTAATTTAGAGAAAGTAAATGACTAGCGCTAATTGCACTTATTCGCAATAACCTTACGTAAAATTTATTACTATTTACTAAATTTATCACATCCAGTAGGTATTCCCAGAAAATATCTCAGACAATTTGCAATCATACTCACCCTCCTAAGCTATTGGTTATCGGACGTAACAATTAGAGTTTGCCACGCGCGCAGACTTACACGCGGTCCCTTTAAATAATTACCCAGCAGCAGATGATACGGATTAGCCCCACGAAGAATGAGCCCCAAATGAACCCCAACTGAACCCAAATATGGGTCGTAGTTTTCTTTTTTTAAGCGATATACAAGATGATATTGAATGCAGATATTAAGGGAGCAGATTATTATCTTAATAAACTGTTTATGTAAATAAAGAAAAATAAACAATTTAGGTAATTAACTACAATTGAGAAGCTCGATGCAACTTTCGTAAAGGCTGGCATCCGATGGATGGGTGACCAAAAATTTGTCATCCGTACTCTTTCGTGCTTTGACGGCATGTAAAGTCTTTGGTCCCAGCTGCATTAGCAGTTGTAAACAATCACCAATCTGCTCTGGGCCCGCGTGGTGGTTTATATCGCGGTCATCCATCAAAGGGAATGCTCGTGTCTCGTGATATAAAATGAGCTGGTATTTATGTGATGAACTACTATTTATACGCTCGCCATCGCCACTCTATACCTTACTCCTAAAGATCAATAATATTTAACGAAGCTTATTATTAAGCGGAAATACACGCCCCTTAAAAGTTAATTGACATGAAATGTCAATCCGAACATTTATAATTGGTAGGTAAAGTCATACTGCATACCAATTATTGGAAAGTTATAGGCAGGCATGTCATCAATAATTTCGACATGATTTATGGAAGACATTTTTTGTAATCTATGTAACCTACGTTTTTTCATAATCATAGGTAACGTGTTATAATAATACATTATTACTAACGTTAAACATAGATATTTAAAACTTACACGTTTTTTAAATGTCAATATTTGATGCTGTGAAATGTTTGGTTTTTATTTATACATATACATAGCTAGTATGTAGGTATTAGGTATTGCAATAAAATTCAACACGAGAAAAATGTTTAAAAAATTAAACAATAAAAAAAAATCTAGTTCCATTCCTAAGAATTTAAGGAATTCCCCAATGATTTGACGTTATCTTGTATCGTCTTTGAATATCCAAAATTTTAGTTCAGTAACATGCTCCATGATCTAATTCTAAAGTCACTGCGGGTGGACACAATGAGCAAACAACAGTCTACCTACCAAAACTCGATTCAGGAATCGATCCCTTCGAGTGAACTGGAAACTGACAAGCGACGTAAGTAATTGCGTTAGTTGCGTCTCGTGCTCTATCAATATAAAGCATCGCAGGCCGCGCCGCTACTCGCGATCCATCAAACTACCCCGTCTGTTGAGGGTGATATAACAAACTTTCACGTCTAACTAATAGATGTATCAGACAGGAAAATGTTGCATTGTTTTTTTAAAAATTAAGATTAGTATTAATACAAGAAAGAATGAGAAGCACTATGGCGCTTGGGGAGCTCGATATGCGAGTGCTGAGGTTAAGCAACTTTCGCAAAGGCCGTTCATCGGATGGGTGACCAAAAATGTATCATCTCGAGCTCCTCCGTGCTTCAGAAGGCACGTAAAGCCGTTGGTCCCGGCTGCATTAGCAGTCGTTAACAACCACCAATTCGCACTAGTCCCGCGTGGTGGTTTATGGCCCGTTCTCCCTATCCATCCATAGGGAAGGCTCGTGCCCCAACAGTAGGGACATTAAAAAAAAATGAGCTGATGACGATGATGATGATGATAATGGCGCATGGTAAAGGCGATTGCGATTGCTAAAGTTAAGTAAAGACTGGCTATCGGATTAGTGACCAAAAATGTACCATCTCGAGCTCCTCTGTGCTTCGGTAGGCACGTAAAGCCGTTGGTCCCTGCTGCATTAGCCTGCTGTCTTTAATACATTGATAACAGTCCTGATAGAAAGTTAATGTGATTGTGTTCTTTAGGCATAGGTCCACATCAGTATTCCAATGAGGATTGAATCACGATATCTCACAAACAGACCTGCCCCCCAACCGCCTAACGCTCTCGCTTTCAATCGCTTTGAAAGCGAGGCCCTCGCCTCGCTTTCTAATATAATATCGAAATATAATATCAAATAATATCGAAAGCTATAGCCTATAGCTTTCGATATTGCTTTCATATTGCTTTCGAAATGACAAGATGACGCCTCCTCCTTGCCTCGCCTTCAAAGCGATCGAAAGCGAGAGAGTTAAGCGGTCGACCCCCTGGTAGGCTACTCTTGACGCAAACTCAATCTCAATACAATTCCAATGCGATTAATATGTATCCATATTGGGATAAGTTTCGCAATTTCGGAACGCCCCATCTCGATAATAATTTGTTCACTCAATTTTCACGCAATTTAATTGCAATGTAGTGCTATTTTCGCTTTTAAGAGTGCCGTTTGAATTATTTAGATTAGTGATTGGAAATTGATTACTTAATGCAATTGTGTTTCATGAGTAACCCACCTGAGTAGAGCATGTGTATCGGTTTGGTTACCGTCACTTCAATAGTTGCATTCGCCATTGAAAAGTATGAAGGAGTATGAGTCACCGGTAGGGAGATAATGTATGTATTTACCTATATGTGGCGTGTATAATAAAAAAAGAAATAAAACGGCGTTTATTTGTCTTTAGCTGATCAGTACAAAGTATTGCTTAACTAAAATTAAATTACTTTCTAATTATACTTACTAGTGGTCGCCCAGTGGTCGAAATTCGACCGTAATTTTATTAAGGCTGCACGGATTGTATCTTGAGCAATGAAAAATTTAAAAGATAGAATGTGAGTTTGGATTGGCATTGATAGTTGTCGGCCGCATTATAGACAAACAATACGTGTGTGTCATATACATGGTACTGTGTGTAATGTTGTTTTTGATGATTTAATGTATTTTTATGTTAAATTTAAAAAAAAAATTAACATTCGGATAACCTTCTCTATATAAACTATAAGTGTGCAAAATTTCATACTCCGTCCGCGCAATTTTCGAAATAACGGGTACAAAGTTTTTGCTTCACGTATTAATATATAGATTACAAATTAACAGTAGGTAGTGTAAAAGACAAAATGGTAGGTACGAGTATATGACTCAGTGATTGCGGAGAGTCCACAATCCCTGCTATTCTCTCATACCCTTTTACAAAGATTTGTGTACTAGGTACCTAAGTATGTAATATGTATGAAATTAGCTGTTCATCATCGTCAGTGTACGCTGTTCAACCCATGTCGGTGGTGGGTTTTAACGACTGTTAACGCAGCCGGGATCAACAGCTGTACGTGCCTTCCGAAGCACGGAAGAGCTTGAGATAATACATTTTTGTCACCTATTTATTTGGTTTTTGGAATTCAAACGCGCCCTGCATGCGATTGCTAAGTTTAAGTTTCAGAAAGGCTGGTGATTATTGCCTTAAATATAAATTTGATGGCATAATCCTAAAAACAACTTTGATATTGTATCAACTGAGCTCTTACTATATGAAAGCATGTCCCCTTCATTGTACCTACACGTCAATGCAGAGTGTTGCCCTCATCACTCAATAACATTAAAATTTTCTACGTTCAGGGTGCCAAATGTGAGTCTCATTTGCAAATCGATCACGTTAACGAAAACGAGAGTTTGTAAGGCAAAATTTTAACTCTTCTCATATGTCGCCAGGAGGCGCTGCTTCATTGTCATACTAATTTTCGTTTTCGTAAACGTAATCGAATAAATAAGGATAGTAAACAAAACTCACAATAGGTGGGTGTTGCGAAATTCTGTTGCTGCATTCGACAATTCGTTGATAGGATAAGGGAGGGGAGCCAATTAGGTTGGCTTTAAGGTATTTGCGACAGCGTGCAGCGATCGTATGCAACGAACGCATCAATTGCATCATACCTTATATATTGTTTTTATTTGTCAATGCTCATCTAGGAGATACTCAAAGCTTATCTTAGGTACATTGAAATCTATATATTAATACGTGAAGCAAAAACTTTGTATCCCTTTTTAGGAAAATTGCGCGAACGGAGGAGTATGAAATTTCGCACACTTATAGTTTATATAGAGAAGGATTGCAGAATGTTAATATATTTTTTTAAATTATGCATAAAAAATATATTAAATCAATAAAACAAACATTACACACACTACCATGTATTTAACACAGGCAAATAGACTCTTTTCAAAAATTTCAAAAATGGAAGAGGAGCGGCTGAAATCTGTCAATGCCAATCAAAACTCACATTCTATCTTTGTTAATTTTTCATTGCTTAGGATACAATCCGTGCAGCCTTAATAAAATTACGGTCGAATTTCGACCACTGGGCGACCACGAGTTTTGTTAAACACTTAAGTGTAGGTATGTAGCTTTCTACCAGGGACCCAGGAACACATTTTGCCTTTCCATTAAGATGTTGACTAGCGAAAAGCTAATAAATTTAGGCCAAACAAAACAGGGTAGTTATCTTTTATCGACAGCTGGTATTGAACAAAAAAGCATGACCGCACCTAAGCAATGCATTAAAAGCTTATATTAATTATGATTAAGTCATTTCCTCCGTATTGAATTCCACATTTCCGATCCCAAATGACGTGTTAAACCATCCCATCATGAAAAAACGCAAACAGACGATAATGCACCATTCATAACTTACGGCTAACTGACACGCGAACCATGGCTTCATATCGTTACCAAATTCACGCTATACCTAAATAACGTTAAGTAACGTAATTTATATATTTTTTAATTTTTGACAAGTAAGCACTTGGCCTTCAATTCACCTGATGGTAAACGATGATAAGGCTGGAGGTGGAAACACACTTTATCCGGAATCATTAACTACTGAGGCACTGGATATCTTATCTCTAGCTGCCGGAACACGATAATGCTACTAACATTAATGTTGTGGCGACATATTTATATAAGATGGTGGTAGCTAGCCAGGCGGACAAATTAGCTCTACTAACTACCAAGCTGAGTACCTAATTAGTGGGGATCTCCCGCTGGGAATCGAACCTGGGACCTCTGGGTCTCAGTCCCGTGGTCTCAATCACTAGACCACAGAGGCGGTTCAAAATGTTAAACTGCATCGGCAATGCAAGTAACGTTATCTAGTACAAAAATCGTTACTATTTCCTATAAGGGTTAATTAGCATTAGGGTATTAGGGTACCTAGGTACCGTTACCAAGCATAACGTTACTTTTGCTATAACGTTATCTTCGTATGATATAGATAACGTTACCTTATCATTATCTAATGCGTTTTTGGCCAATCCACGTAAAACTGTAAAAAAATCGACTTAGGTAACATTACTAAGCATAACGTGACATTACTTATTTTTTATCGTTATTCAAAGCCCTGACGCGAACTACCAAACGAGTCCATACATCAAACATCGGGAATGGACAGCGTATATTAATCTATAATCGCACTGTTTGTCCGCCCGTACAAACAGAGGGCAGGATTATGCCGTTACTCTAATTGACGCCTCGTATTTGGGTCGAAACAACCCTTGTTTCGTGATGATGCATCTTGATTAGTATTGGTTGGTCTATGCCGAGACTTGCATTAATTAGATTGCTCGTCTAATCTCCGGGTCTGAGTATTGATGACAGTGAATATTGCGCTTAAGTTTCACCCCCATTTACGTTCAACGTTATCTGAGGTGATATTGGCACGGAAAGCATATTTTTCAGTTTTGTATGGAACCTCGGCTAGGAATTTGTATTTGTACCATAGGCAAGCAAAAGATAAATATAATAACTAAAAACTAATTATATCCCAATAAGCTAACGCGTTAGACAACATTTAATCAATAAATTTCATACGTAGGTACTTACGTAGGGTCATATTTTCAAGGTTATTTTTTCTTTTTTATAGGGTTTCACGTATTATTATTTTGTGTCGGAGGTTTTTTGTACCATTTATCCAGAAAGCTAATGAGAATTTTAATATTTTATATGACTTTACTATATTTTTTACTATTAGTGCGAATAGTGTACAAAGTCCTAGCCGGAAATGAAAAAAGTCATTTAAATATTTACTTTTAATAATTAAAAATCGCCATCATAAGTGAAATGTTGGTATAAGTATCCTAGAACTGACGTTTCGACCGGCTAGAACCAGATGCCGTAACGCTGAATTAAAAAAGAAAACTAAGAAAGTTGTCTTTAAACCCATTTTTAACAGCATTTTTTGCACGCAAAAGCTTAAAAGTTAGGTGTAAATATTAATAATAAAGACGTCGGTAAGTAAATAGTTACTAACTATAAATGGTTTTTAGTTTGGCTGAAAGTATGTCACGTGTAATAGTTTTGCTGTTACCGAACCATTAATATTAATACTTCACATCGGAAATTATTACTATTATATATTTTAAATTTTTTCCTTTGAAAAAAGAACTCAACAGTTTAAATGTCAAAATTCCTTCAACCTTATTACGGCTCCCGACCCGACAATCCAACAAATCAAAAAAGAGCTATGGAACACTTGAAAAATCGGTTTTGTTCCCGATTCGGTACGGGTATACACGCCAAACACGAGAGCTTGTAAATCCGCGTGACCGAACTAACTCTGCGCAGAGTCTGCCCGTTGACCACTGTTGTTTGGTCTCCCAGAAAAAAACATTTTTAAAGAGTTCAGGTCAGGTCAATTTTGCGTAAAATTATATGTAACCATAATCATGTTTAAAGAGCTTTTATTTAACCCATGACCTGTGAAGCAGATCACAGTGAAACCTTATCTATACCACAAAATAGAGAGGGTTCAGAAAGCCCGCTCTGGCCGTTCTCGAAAATAACTACCTAAACTGGCTAGACTACCTAGGGTTGCTACTGTACTAACTCCGAATTTTGAAATAAGTAGGTTAGGTGCTTCATGTTTACACATGTATCTTATTATACCTACATGCCTAAATGGGTAGCAGAACATTATTTATCTAAAAGCATGTTCATAAGTTCATAAAACATATCGACTCTACTCGAGGTCACACACGACGATAAAAGTTCAAACTATGTTGGCTCGCCGCCATTTTACGTGCATTGTGCTATGGTGTTATACCTACCTACCTAGTGATCCCGCCAAAAACAGAAAAATAAAAAAGTGCACCAAGTTCGACCAAAACAAAAATGTAAAAAGGCGCCAAGTTCGGTTAAAATTACAAGGTTCACTAAATATCCACAGGTGTTCGTTAAATAAATATTAGGTACCTAAGTACACCTATCACATTATTAACCTAAAACACTGGTGCTATACCTACCAGCGAATGATAAGTTCAGGAAAAAGTACCTATAAGTCCATTTCTGCTTAGTTTGAATATGCAATAAACAATGAATGATTGATCGTTATCAAAACTTATCTATAGGTAGGTACCTACTAACAAGAGAAAACCGAGTTTTACCTACCTTTCAACATCTTTAGGATACGTGAAGAACGTATAATCACAATTTCGAGTTGTATTCAAACATCCAAAGACACTGCAACTGTAATAATGACGAGTATCCATTTTTTCAATGCGTAGCTAACAATAGTAACGTGATAGTAACAATCGCGCGACAGCCGGACTGAAAGCCAGGCTGAGACTGCCTGAGACGCCTGTAAACGCAACGTCAATGTGTGCGTGAGCAAAATGGCGCTTAGTTCCGAGCGGACCATCTGTCCGGGCGCGCCGCGCGGCCGTATACTTAATTTGTGTCTATACTATTATTATAAAGCTGAAGAGTTTGTTTGTTTATTTGTTTGGTTGGACGCGCTTATCTCAGGAACTACTGGTTCGAATTGAAAAATTATTTTTGTGTTAAATAGTCCATTTATTGAGAATAGGAGTGGAGCAGCAATGAAACATGTTGCAAAAACGGGAAAATATTTTATTACGCAAGTGATATCACGGGGCACATCTATATTCAATACAATTAGACTTACCTGTGAATCACGAATAAATAATTTTAATTTGAATTTGCATCTTAGGTCAATTGTCGGATAACGTTTTGCGACTTTTACCATTATCCATTTCACAAACCAGTATACAGTATACAAGTACACTAATGCAACTGTGCCAAAATATCGGATATATACTCATAAAAAACAAAAACCATAGTAAAACCCTATAATAATAAGGTACACAAATAAAGGTGACCATGATATTTTTAAAAGATATAAATCACTTACATATCGCACCCTCCGGCGAATAACGTGGTAAGCGATATTACGACCTTATTAATGTTTTTCCATCTTTATCTTGTAGGAACCCTGCACCATCTCCTGAATTTATTTTACATATTTAGGTCCAATATTAATGGAATTAATCAATGAGACCACTTTTTTGCAAGAAACAAGGTTGAAAAATATTAAAAGAGAAAAAAGTGGAAACCCTATGTTACGACACAAAACATAATGTCCCTGCAACGTATAGGTACATTGCGATATTATTCTGGAACCGTCGCATAGACGCGAATTCAGCAACCGATCTTTCCACTTTATTCTGGTGACAAATACACGGCCAGGCCGCTGTAATCGGCGTTTACGGCTCCGTGTTTTGAAGACGGGAAATCGTTAAATGAAGTATGATATTATTATTGTTAAAAAAATGTAAACTATAACAGTAATCATATTTTACTGTGTATTGTTTCGTTCGATATTATTGTACTCAAAGATTGCATTTAAAACCTAATCACATTATCAGACGTATTGCAACGTTGCCGTCTCACCGCCAGCCCCCGCTGCTTCTTATATCAAAGATTATTATGATTTTGTACAATGAATTCGTGTCTAAATTTGTATCTAATGGGCTCTGCACTCCATCTGCAGTGCCCAAAAGATACAATTTTTGGTGCTTTCGTAACTGACTTAATTATTGAATATATAAATGATTCTTGTCCTAGTGACCTTGATATGCATAATATACCTACCATTTAAATAATAAGAAAATAGGGTTTATCTAAAATCATGAAATTATAATTTCTCCAGAAACCAAAGCAGGAAATCAAACCTCAAATTCAGTTGTAGAGCTCTCTGAGCAAGAAATAATTTAAATTCTCAAAAATCAATGATGGAAGAGATTGAGCCTGAAGAAGAAAAAGAGATTGAACCCGAAGAAGAAAATACAGAAATTAATACTAAAATTTTATCAAGAAAAAGAAAGCGAAATCCAAATGAATGGCAAGATAAAAAAATAAGGTACTGAAAAATACCGGCCAGTCGTACGTAGGATTAAGGTCCAAAAAAGAATTTTCTTCAAAATTTATTCGGGAACCGTGTAAATGTAAAAAGAAATGCTCCGAAAAATTTGACGAGACATGCAGGCAAAATATGTTTGAATCTTACTAGAGAATTGGAGACCACGAAAATCAGTGGCAGTTCATTTTAAGATACGTGAAAACTGATGACATTAAAAGAATGCAATTAGAGAGAAAAGCCAACCGAGTGCAAACAATTACTTATTTTTTACCATAAAATGAAGTACAAACACAGGTATGTAAATTATTTTTTTTTAAACACTTTAAGCATCTCGGAAAGAAGTGTTTATACAGCAACTGAAAAAAGTAAAAGTAACGAAAACATCGATGACAAAAGGGGAACATAGTAATAGACCACGTAAAATGAGCATATTGACCGAAGACAGCATTCTGACGCACATTAGACTATTTCCTGTAGTTGAATCACACTACATAAAAAAACAGTCAAAAAGAATATATTCATCTGAAAATTTAAATATAAGCAAAATGTATCGTTTATATAAAGATTGGTTTAAGAATTACAAAACAGATAACGCAGATGCTACAGAAGCTACCAAAATGCAGTACGAAACAATATTGACCAAAAAAAGATCGGTGCGCTACCTGTATGACCTGTGTCTTATTTGAGGAAGCTGATGAAAAAAAAGCAACTCTCGAAGAAAATTATAGAAAACATTTGAAGAACAAAGAAACACGAGAAATAAAGAACACTAAAAAAAATTATTCTGATCCTAAGCTCACCACAGTTGCCACGTTTGATCTTGAAAAAGTCATGATTATTCCCCAATCAAATGTTGGAGTATTTCATTATAAGAGGATATACCCCATATACAACTTTACAATTTTTAATATATTATATTTACAAGGATATTGTTACGTGTGGTGGCACTATGAAATAGTCAAAAGAGGTGCAATTGAAATTGGCAGTTGTATTTTGAATTTTATCGAAAAAGAACACAAAATATTTCATTTTAATCCGAAAGCTGTGCTGGTCAAAACAAAAATAAATACATTTTTGCTTTTATCTACATGTTGCTAAAAAGTACAAAATTAATATAACACACAGATTTTTTGAAGTTGATCATAGTCAATCTGAAGGTGATGCAATGCTTTCCTGTGTAGAAAGGGCTAAAAATAAGAAAATAATTTACACTTCAGACCAAATGTACGCTATAATATTAAATTCCAAAGTTAAGGGTAAAAAATACGAATAAAAAGAGTTGCAGCAATCAGATTTCTATGATATTAAAGCTCTCACAGATAAAAAGAATTGGTTACGTGATAGCAAAGGTAATAAAGTGATGTGGTCAAAAATAAAACAAGTTAGCGCGGTCAGTTCAGAACCAGATATTTTACTTTTCAAATATGAATACGAAGCAGAATATGAGTCCCTGAAAATATTTTCCAAGCCTGCACGTAAATGCCCACGCCCACTTAAATGTCCCCGAATCAATAGAAGATTTAAAACAAGCATATAATAAGCCATTTGCCATTTCAAAACCATTGCATAACGATCTAATGTGTTTATGTACATCTGAAGCTATCCCCAAGTATTCCCTCTATCCCCTACAAATCACTTCAGTGTGATTCTTCTAATCAACTTTATGAAAATGACACAGAAGAAGAAGAGCATGATTAATGTCATAATGTTTGTAAAAATTGTAAATATAGTATAAATAGTCAATTATTAGATAAAAAATAGTTGATGTGAATTAAAGAGAAGCCACATAGTTTCTAAACAGATATTTATATTGTGTTTTTTTTTTCTAAATATAAAAAAGTGATTTGTTAACTATTAGTTTTAAACATTTATATCATTCACTAATTAGTTTGACAACAAGAGAGAGATAGAAATAAAAGAGATTGATTTATACGATTTTTGTTTTGAAAAAATAATAGTAAATTAAAAAAGTGATAGCAATCACGTGATAGAAGTTATTTTATAAATATGTATGCCAGAAAATATACCTGATTTTAAAATAAAAGTTGATTAATTACCATAGTCGTTTTTTTGCCCTTTTACTTTTCACTGTATCGATAACAGATTTAAAGTTATAATCACAAATGCAAACACACATACACACAGTTGAAAGTTATAAACTTTTGGGCTTGGTAACAGGGCCAGTAAATTATTAGTTATTTTATTTAATTTATATTTATAACAGTTAATTTTAAAATTGATTTTTAAATCGTATTAATCCTAAATTTATTTGGTTGCATTAATTTATTACAGTAATGAATAAAATAAAATGGACCGGGAATAAAAGCATTCATATAATATACGTAAAAAAAGAATTAAAAAATTAACCAGAACAACGTGGCAAAATGATGTTACGCACAGTGTAATCAATGTCAAAATACATTGAAAACTATCGCGGTGTCTTAAGGCATCGGCTGTAGAGTCAAGACGCAGACGCAGATAAAGTGGTTAAATTACTAACAATAAAAACTTTAAGTAACGTAGTCGGCATTATGCTTTTTTGCGATTATTTCTTTGATTTTTTTATAGTTTATTCTTATATTCCTACAAAACTTTAAGAAATAAATCTGCTTTTAATTAACAGCAAAAGCAATTGTTTCGGACCAGTAGTTTTTGAGATATTAACCGATTTATGTTTTTATTTTCTTCTTTAAAGTTGCAATTTTGCAATTACCACTTTATTCTCTGGATAGTGCGATATGTGAGTTCAAAAGTTTCACTCGTTCTCAATTTCATACTATCCACTGTACACAATACCCTCCGTTTGTAAATGTGCATATTTTAAAGGCTTAGCATATAAAAGGTTTATTCTATAAATATTATATGCCCCAATATTCTTCTAAGAGCAAGCAATCCCTTTAAAAGGGTAGATATCATTCGTAATCTTCTATTCCGAGATAATCTTTCATTTGTTACACTAAGTTGCGAAAAGTTTTAGCACAGTTTCTGTATCCCCAAGTAAAATTGGCAGACGGGCGTGACCCGCCGGACCTTAATATCAACACAGATGGTCGGCCAATTGACCGGCCAGGATTTGGGCAAAATCTCACATTATTGCTCGACAGATGTTATTTGTAGTACGATAGGCGACTATTATTTTTGTTTGGCTATCACTAACACCGTTGGTATTATTAATATTTATTTATTTGTAAGTGGTGGTTATTGAGTGGGGAAGTTGACTTGTTAGTCAGCAGAAACTCTTTAGTGCATACCTACCTGCATAATATATATATAAATATCAATATGCATATGCAATCTTTACCAATAACGAAACTTAACAAAATAGGTCATCCAATAAACCAGCAGTGTAGTTATAACTTTATAACAAAATTGTAATTGTATAGTACCGAGATATGTAATTATATAATAACATTTTAATTCCACTCCTGATTCAGGTCTTTCCACATGTAGGTACAGCACTATGGGCCGAAAAAAGCGTAAAAAGAAGAAGAAAGTGGCTGACTCAAAATTAATGAAATGACTAGGTAACTATGTATAAAATTCACAAACTTCAAGTTTGTGAATTTTATACATAGTTACCTTGCTTACTTGAGCAGGATCGGGTTGCAATTCTTTACGCGAACAAAGTCGCTGTGTCGCTGACTGACCGCTAACATAAATAAATACTCCTTCACAAAAAAAATTAGAATCAAAAAGACACCCTTTTGCGGAGTCAAAGAGTCGTTAGGATCATAAAAACCCGCGTATTCCTTAAATAAAGCCGCTAATAAAACACGGTCCACATATTTGCGGAATAAAAATGGGAGTAAAAAGTACGGAAACGGGCATAAAGGACGTTCTGGACGAAGTTACGAGGGTCACGTACAAAAAGTTTCCCGGTATTTAGCGGAAGGGCGGCACGAATTTTATCAAATTGAATTACTTGGAGCAAAGGTCTTCTAAGTATATATTGGAGACGAATAGTTGAATCCGCCGGCTTTAGAACTTCAGCCCGTTCGTTAAACACCGACATTCAATTAAATAGCTCAGGATGAATTAAGGCGAAGGGTAAGGCACACTAGCGCCACCAATTGATAATTTGACAATTACTAACGGACCGGATCTTTTTTTAAACATTGCGTACCTTCCGATAACAGGAAAGCATCCATAGTATTTATTTAATAATTGTACACTACTTTTTGTTGCGTGGTTTGATCACAAAACGGGCTATCGCATTTGTTCACAAACAATGGCCACTTTTGGTGTTAGCGAATGAATACAAAAACAAACCTAAAAGTAGTGCACCACTATTAAATAATAGATGTTTGCCTAGTGTCGGAAGGTCCGCAATGTTTGAAAAAAAATCCAGTTTAGCAGTTATCAAATTAAATCCATTAGCGGCGCTAGTGTGCCTTACCCTTCGCCTTAAGTGTTTCACGTAGGTATTATTCTTATGTAGTTGTGTATGTGTAGGCCTCGGTAGCGGGGCAGTGCCCTCGGCCTGATTTCTAGAGGTGGTGGGAAAAATTTCCAGGTCTACCTAAGCGTGTTTCAGATATCTCGGTGCATAGCCCTGGTTTAATTGTAATAATTGAATTTTCTGTACCAAAATATAAGAGCTATAAAAGTACAAAATATTTTAAATTTTTGACATAATTGTAACTTAATCAACCCCCCTACAACGGAGAAACTACTACTAACGAATGTAATTGACGAAAACACAAAAAAAAAACAAATGAAAACAATAAAAGAGCATCAAACATAACAACAGATAAGCAAACCGAGACCTCTACCCTCCAAACAAAGGTTTGCCACGCGATTTGTATCAACATCACTTTTACAATCTTACCGTGTACTCGGCAAATGTAAAAGTTTACAACCCCTTTTATTTGTCACGTAATAAACTTTTACGATATGACATTTACTTAACGTGCAAGTTGACCCTTCTGGCAACGGGGCCCTAGTTACAAAAGTTTATAATTTAATTATAACGCCCCCAGGAGTCGTTGTCTGGCGTAGTGCGGAGTCGAATGGTGTATGGGTACGTGCCGAAGCATTCTAGTACCTACTGAATCATCATCAATCCGTATTTGTGGCAACACTGAGTTTGCCACGTGGACTTCTTACTTACTTACTTTGAAAATACGCAACTTCGTTTAATTAAATGATAAGAAAATTAAAAAAAAATATGCCAAATAATATGTTTAATAGTTTTTTTTATTGTTAAGGCGAAGGGTAAGGCACACTAGCGCCACCAATTGATAATTTGACAATTACTAACGGACCGGATCTTTTTTTAAACATTGCGTTTTTGCGTTTTTTAAAACAATTTAAAAAAAGATAAATAACATATAGATAAGTCTTTATTGACCTGCACAACACATAACAATAAAAAGGATCCATATGGTCCAATAAAAAAAATCCAGAAAGCCTGTTTAAATAAATAGCTTAACCACCTAATGACACTTAAGTATAGGTTCTATTTTAAGAACTCCTTGCTCAAGGCCGGCAACGCATTTGCGATTAGGTACTTTGGTTTTGCGGTTGTCTATGGGCGGCGGTGATTACTTTCCATCAGGTTACTTTGCCTCATTTTAACATAAAAAAACGAAGTGTTAAGCCTTGTTAAAAGTTTAATTTATAATGAGCCGCAAACTAACACGATACCTCGTGTACTAAGAAGTTTGCGTTCAGGATACATACAATGCGAACTCCTTTGCATAGGAGTATGCTGACGAGTTTACATTGCACCCCGTTACAAACTTTATTAATAATTAACCCCCGTACAAATAAACAGTGTATTATTATTATATCTTAATTAAAGGCTACGCGTTTAGCATTAAGCCAATTCCAAGTACCTAGTATTTATATTAAGTGGTAATGGTACAATTGTACGGTAGATTGAATTTAAATGGAGTATCACAGCACGTGTTGTTGCAAGAAAAACGGAAGAAACTCTCGAAACATGCTATAAACTTTGAATAGATATTCCATGTTTTGTTCGCGTCATGTAAACTTCATTTTAAATTAGAGCAGTGGTTCCTAACCTTTCTTCGACTATGGACCCTTTTTCTAATTTATTTGTTAGCAGGGACCACATAAACTGTATTTAAAAAGGAAGTTTAAGCTCTATTTAAAACTTAAAAAGTATATGTAGCGTTAGTTCAGTAGTGACAGTTTATGTTCACAAACTTCATGCTACCAAAAATGCTGATGCGAAACATTTCATGTTCCACCCTGAGACCTAGGAATTAGCAAATAGATAGTGTAGGCGATAGTGCAGGAATTACTAAATAACACTGTACTGCCTTTTTCAAAATTATTCTCTGGATTTAATTATGTTCTGTCCCGCGGACCATTACCGATGCTCTCTCGGATCATCTGTGGTCCGCGGACCACAAGTTGGGAACCACTGAATAAGAGTTATAGAGATAAGGCACGGAATTAATATTCGAAGCTGGTTCTCTGTCTATTTGTATGGCCCTAAAATATTGTAAACCTGTATAAAGGTAAAATAATATGTTATACGTGCAGCAAAAACTTTGTACTTACCCGTTTTTACGAAAATTGTGCAGACGGAGGAGTATGAAACGCACACTTATAGTTTATATAGAGAAGGTTATCCGAATGTTATTTTTTTTTTAAATTATGCATAAAAAATACATTAAACCAACAAAAACAACATTACACACACTATCATGTATTTGACACACACGTATTGTTTGTCTTTAATGCGGCCGATATCTGTCAATGCCAATTCAAACTCGCATTCTATATTTTTAAATTTTTCATTGCTTAGGATACAATCCGTGCAGCCTTAATAAAATTACGGTCGAATGTCGACCACTGGGCGACCATTAGTATATATTAATTTTACGTAAAACAAAACGCACCCGATTATAATAAAATATGCAACTGATAAGCTAAATGAGGACTATCACCTGTCTCCCTGTGCTGTAAAGAATTAAAAACGCCAGTATAAAATAATTAGTAAAAAAAACGCAAGTCAATTCGTAAAAAGTGTTTAATTTCAATCTATAATAAAATAACCTAAAAATATCCCTAGTCCGCTTTCGTATTATCTCCTCGCTTTGCGATCCCATGAATGACATGTCAAACCGACAATTTAACAGTTTACTGAGCACTATTGGACACTGAAGCACTTTGGCCACTCGGATGTAGTTTTAAATTGTCACTGTCCAATAGAAAAGTTGGGCAGACAGTTAGCTCAGTTCGCTCGCTGCCGTAAATTGAATGGTTGCCTACAATCACTATGAGTGCCATTTCGAAGTGTCAAAATTATGAAAAGTTTCCTTTGATTGGATTTGTTTAACAATCAATACATCCTCGTAGCGTAGTAGATAGGTTTTTACGGTAATTGTAAATGATACTAATTTTTACTCATTTATAATAAAAATAAATGATACTAAATAAGTAGAAAAGGATTATTATCAATGTCTAAATTAAGTGTGGAAGTTTGAAACTACAAAAACTCGCTTTGTTGATGTCTTTTTTAAATCACGAAAGTATGTAAGTACATACTTTAGACACTTCACCACTGGTCTCACCCAGTTGGGGCCGATCATTGCAAAAATTTGTTTGTTTTTGTCGAGTTTTATAAGTACGGTAGCATCACACATTATAGCTCGTGTCACCCACGCAATCAAATCATCGGACAAAAGCTAGTTGACAATAATTATGACTTAATTTTTGTCAACGAATGAAGAATCAACAAAATAGTTTAACCCTTTCGATCGTTTACGAAAACTTGAAATGAAAAATGTTTTTTTCCTAGAAATTCAAATACAAGTCAACATTGCATACCTACATAAGTTTTTAAATTGTAACGACTAATTGTATACTTTGTTTCTTCACTGCTTTTGTGGATACTATAAATAACGTAACAACGACTATGCTTTAATATACATTAGGCCCATTATCCACTAACACTTACAATTAACTTCCACACAACTTCTAAAACTTAAGCCGTATAGCAATTTAGCACGTTACGAGGCAAGCAAGGTAGGTAATGCACGCTGCATCCACGGACCCTCGCTATAAAGTGTCTCCCTTCGGGCTCAGCTGGTCCTGTCTGCTGGGAGTGAGTGAGCCCATTTACTTGGAAGCTTACACTGGTTACACTGGACTCGGCAGGTGGACGGTTATAATTCTTGTTGTTATGGCGATGCCACATTTTCAGCTCCAACGACTTATGCAGCGGACGAGAGTCCTTATAAATCGTAAACAATAATCGCTTGCAAATGAAACTGCCATTTTTAGTTTACTAATGCTATAGTGCAGCAGTTGAGAGTTCATATAACGACACTTGTAAGGAAAAACATTGTAACTTAAAATTAAGTGATTTTAAGTTGAAGTTGTTTAAGTAAGAAAACTGACTAACTTAAATGCATCTAAAACTGAGTTACATTTTTTCCTCGCAGGTGTCGATAAGTCGCAAATAATAGCCACTTATAAAAATAATAGCCACATAAAAATATAATTTACAAAAGTAAATAAAGGCTAGTGCGCCTTATCGTGAGAGGTTTTAAACGGACTATGACAAACCGAAGAACAGGTCTTTCCTAGTTTGGTTGAAGGTAGTCTCAATGTATGTCAATCAGCGTTGCCTTAACTAATTTACCTTATGTCATTAAAATATACATGTAAACAAACTTCGCTTACTTGATACGAATAAATGATTATTTATATTGATATATATTGAATGTACGAAGACTATATGGATTGCACTGTTGGTTGCGGGGACTCGGGTTTGATTCTCAGCGAGGGATATAACTAATTGTACTCGGTTTGTTGGTGGAAAGGGTTATCCTAATTTGGTTTTAGCTAGCTATTGCCAAGTTTATATAAGTCGCTGTTCCCACAATAACAATAAAAAAATCTGTGCAGCATAAACTTTTGTTAAAATAACATAGTAATTGTTTGATTCTTAATAATAATTTTAAATTGATGACTAGCGGAAAAAAAAAGCTTAATTTATGAAACTAGCTTCAAAATGATAAGTAAGATATTAAAGACATAATTTGTACTTTGAAGTTGTTAAATAGTTAGTTAGTTGTTTTTTCAGCTGGAATCTAAGAAATTAAAAAATAAATAAAGAAAAACTTCTTATTAATATAAAAAGATCATATTTAAAAATAAAGCTAAAGTGAATTTATGTGCAATTAAAAGTTAAATCTGAAACCATTAACAAACTTGCACGCCCAAAAACATTATCACGAAAAAGTTTCCTGATAATAATCTGAAGTGTAGAAAAAGTTATAAATATGGTTATTAAGCAAGGTATAAGTATAAGCGGAATGAGAGTAGGAATAACATTTTCCTTCCAGCAACGTTTCTTTAAATGGAAATTTCTTGGGGAGACTATATCTCTCCGTAACAAATCATACCATTGTCCCTGCGCCCCTCACAGCGAGTTTTCCACTCCATAAAATTAAATATTGCGTCCAGAAAAGAATAATTTTATTACAGGCAGGCGTTTAATGCTGAACAATGATTGTTGTCTATTGTAAGAAAGTTGTTGTTTACAATTCTATGCAATATTTGGGGAAACGGAATTGGAGCCATTTGCAACCACAGCTCTAATTTAATCTTTTGAGTCTTTTTAAAGGATTTTTTTCATGAAATCGATTGTAAAAGAGTTCACACAGATAATGATTGCAGTGAAAGTAATCAAACCCCGATAATTAATTTTATGGTAAAAATCGGTAAATAACTAATCATAAATACTCGCAATAATAATATAATAAATAAGGAGGTTCCTTACTCTGCAGCCCTGCTCACCGATAGCTTGGGTCTATCCCCGCTGCCTAGGTTAAGTTTTTTTATAATATTTTATATTGTAAATATGTTTTTAAATAAAATATTTAAATAAATATTTCTTAAGATAAGTATATATTTAATAAAGAGAATAATAATAAATAATATAATATTTAATACTACGAAAATGCCCGAACACATTGCAGTATAGATAGTACTTGAGCCTTACCAAATTTACAGTGTAATAAGTAGTTGAAAACATTTTACGAAGTTATTCGTGCTAATTTTACAATTATTTTATCCTGACGTATAAAACCCTTTGCATGATCCGTTGTCACAAGTCTCCCTGTGACAATATTATCAATGTGCATGGGTCGATTAGGCAAACGGGCATCACACAGGCGCAATACGGGTTAGCAGGTGTTAACGACAAGCGCGACCAACGTATTAACGTTCCTTCACATAGCACAAAAGAGCTTGTGGTAAACATAAAATACTCCGAAAGTTAATAAGCTAATATGTATATATTATTTTCATCGTAGTTTAACTTTGTAACCCCTTACAGATTTGTTTGATTTCGTAGCGCCTACTCTTAATGATGAGCAATATTGCACACAGGTAATATTGGTGTCATAAATTTTTAAGTTTAAAGTTTAATATTTTTTTTAATAATAATTATTCAATTCTGCAAATGCTATATATAATAACTGATACCTATGTTCTGTATTAAATTTGATTTAAATGTAGCGTTCTCTTAAGTCCTGAGAATGACAACACATCCTAGATACCAGTAGGAGTAAACGGCGAGCATAATTTTATAGCTTTACATTCAAAGATGTTAAAATTTAAGCGTTCCCTTTTTATAGATAAATAAATTTTATTGACGCGTCACATGTTGATTCGTCACGCAAAACTAAGAGTGACCCCTACCTTTTCACCCCACAGCACCCTCTGTATTGTCGTCAATTAATTAATTATCAACGGTAGACCGACCGGATTTCATGAACCAAAACTCATTAACGAAATTGATGGTTGACTTTTATCAGTTTGAATGATTCATTCTGTAAAATGTTTGGTTATGTATTTTCATCATCATCATCATCGTCATCAGCTCATTTTATGTGCCCACTGCCGGGGCACGATATCCCTATGGATGGATAGGGAGAACGGGCCATAAACCACCACGCGGGCCAGTGCGGGTTGGTGGTCGTTAACGACTGCTAATGCAGCCGGGACCAACGGCATTACGTGTCTTCCGAAGCACGGAGGAGCTCGAGGAGATACATTTTTGGTCACCCATCTGATGACCGGCCTTTGCGAAAGTTGCTTAATCTCAGCACTCGGAGACCGGGCACGTTAACAACTGCGCCATTGATGGAGCTTGAGCTCCTCAATTTTTCAAATTTGTTGTTTCTTTTATTTAGAAACAGGGAAACACAGGACAGGGTTGGAGAAATTGGAGGAGGTTTTACTTATTACTGAATCTGTGGCTTTACTGCAAAAGGCGGCTCTTACACCTAACAATATACTCACATAAGTATCATTAAGGTTCTTGGTGGAAAAGTGAAGAGTCATGTCTGCGGTTTTGTTTTATTTTCTAAAATTTGTGCTAAGTCGAATATTAATGCGAAATAATGGTGGATTATTAACCGTTTAGTGTTCGTGAGTGTGCATGAGTGTTGGCAAATGAAACAAAACAGTGCAACGTCACTTTTCAAATTCTCTCAAGAAGTCCGCCCGAGGACTTAGTAAAGCCTCACATCTTTACTGAGATACTCGAGGGGTTGGGGGTATATCATTTCTCACTTCTCATTTCTATTATCATTCATCATCATCATACAGAAATATTGTTTATTTATATATATTACTTGTAAGAAAAATTACTTTGACACTAGCTAAATGTGCTAATCGCACGAAGCCATCAAATAAAGGAAAAAAAAATATCATTAAGATCTACTAACAATATTAACAAATGTAAGGAATAAATAAATATCTATTTAATTATAATTACTATGGTATGTTAGCCTGTAAGGTACATGAACTTACTAGTAGGAGCCATTGTTATATTCTATACTATATTATATTATACTATACTATATTCTATACTATTAGTGAAGAGGTAAAGTTTGTGACTTTGTTTGTTTGTATGTCGGGGCTAATCTCTGGAAATACTGGACCAATTCCAAAAATTCTTTCACAGATATAATGCTACATTCCTTGCGCGTCTTTTAGTTTAATAAAACAAATCTTTTTAAAATCTCAAATACACACGGACGAAGTCGCGAGTAAAATGCTATTTATACTAATATTATAAAGCTGAAGAGTTTGTTTGTTTGTTTGGTTGAACGCGCTAATCTTAGGAACTACTGGTTCGAATTGAAAAATTATTTTTGTGTTGAATAGTCAATTTATTGAGGAAGGCTATAGGCTATATTACATCACGCTATGAGTAATTAACGTGGGTGAAACCGCGGGGCACAGCTAGTCTGAAATAAAGAACAAATACATTTTGGTACCTAGCTACACATAGGTAGAATACTATGAGGGAATGCTTTGTTCTCCATTGTGATATTTTGACCTGAACCGTTGGCATTTTTTGCGCACATTTCATTGTCTACTCTTTCTGCGTAAACGAGCATCACATGGAAACTACCAATCAATAAATTTACATCGGCATTTCGTTACCAACTATAGCTTAGGTGGAACATATTTTATTGAATACTGCTAATGTTATTTTATTAAACAAATGGAAAACTTTCGTCTCTTGTAAAGAAAATGGTCTGAGCAACGCATTTCTTTCAAAACGATTATTAAAAATTTATTATAATAAATCAAGTCTGCTCCTCTTGGTGCAATGCAACGACATAACATGAGAGCTCGATGGACTGCGATTGTTAAGGCTAAGCAACTTTCGCAAAGGCCGGTCATCGGATGGGTGACCAAAAATGTTTCTTCAAGCTCCTCGGGGCTTCGGAAGGCACCTAAAACCGTTGGTCCCGGCTGCATTAGCAGTCGTTAACAACCACCAATCCGCACTAGGCCCGCGTGGTGGTTTATGGCCCGTTCTCCCTATTCCATCCGTAGGGGAGGCTCGTGCCTCAGCAGCGGGGACAGGAAAAACGAGCTGGTGAAAGATGTGATAACATAACTTAATAAAATGCGAAGAAGCAACTTGCGGGTCAGCAAGGTAAGTACAGCGTGTATACCTGCTCCACTAGGCGTCTTAGCATTTTGACTCCAACGGGCGTTTGCCTACCACAAGTATGTTGTGAATGTTTCATATTTCATTTTTAACTAGAAATAAGTTTTCAAATGTTCAAATAATTTTAAACGCAAATTTTGTTGCGAACAAATTACAAAAACACAAGTGTTGAAAAAATTTCCACAAGCAGGATTTGAACCTGCACCCTTCTGACATTTCGAGTCAGGTGCTCTTTCAATTGAGCTATCGTGGTTCTAACCAGCCCGCCGAAATTATTCAACATTTAATTGGAATTGGAAGAGCACCTGACCCGCAATGTCAGAAGGGTGCAGGTTCAAATCCTGCTCGTGGAATTTTTTTCAACATTTGTGTTTTTTTTAGAAATAAGTTGTTTTGTAACTGATTGTTGATTTAATTGTATAACGCATGATCTAGGTATCTGTACACTGGTTTTCCTGTCGTCGATGCAAAAGGTCGTAGTTTTCATAACCACCTGAGACAAATCGTCATTTTACAAGTGTCATTTTTAATTTTTAATTAGAGTTTTTCGTTACGATAACCAATATGTGTGCTGCCAGACATTGAAAGCTATTGGAACTATTCACAAAACCAAAATAAAAAAATAAAACACTCTTTTTGTTGTTAAACTACGTCCAGCCCAATTACCAAACATGTTATTTCAGTTCGAAGGTGGCAATAAACGCAGCCTCCATATAACTCAGAGGTCCCAAGTCTAATAAAGGGCTAAGTAAGTAGAGGTGAACGACCCCGGCCCGCGGGACACCTGCTGATGTTATTGACAGTGTTGTTTCTTTTATTCCGTCCCTGTGGAGGGGACAGGGTATTGTTACTGAAACTATCTAGGGTTGGTGACGTCATAATCAGTATTTTTTTTATTTACTCCCTTATTCATAAAAAATATTTAAGCATTATATGTATAGTTAATCATTGTTTTGTCTCTTTTTCTCAAATTCAAAATGATGTTTGTGTGACGTTGACAAAACAATATTTAACTAAATAATGCTTAAATACTTTTTATGAATAAGGGGGTTAGAATCTACTAGGTAAATGAATTGTTTGAAGGTGCTAAACGCATAGTGAAATACTAAGAATACTAAGGTAGTGATGAGTTTTAAATTTGTTTTTTTTAAGATCGTGCTTAATGGCGTACGCTTACTTGAAGAGGCCTATATTCAACAGTGGTCTAGTATAGACTGATGATGATCATGTGTTTTAACAAATGTCCTACGCATACATTTTATGTAACTTTGTATCGCCAGTATTACCGGCCGTGGTACGAACCTACAAGTATGCCTAGACAAATATTGCATTCGTTTTCAATAGTGAGAACTTGTTTTTTAATCTTCTGGTACGCTATATACCACCACTTTATCTAACTCTATCGCAACAACAAAGCTATAGTATTTTGGGTTCCTACAGAGAAAAGCTAAGATGTAAAGATAGCGAGTTCAATAATAGATGTCACCTTAACACCATCAGGCGAGATAAGGGCTAAGGGGTCTTACAAATAAATAAAGAATAACTTCCGAATAGTTATTCCGTGTTTTGTTTCTTTTACATACATACATACATACATACATACATACATACATACATACATCACGCCTTTTTCCCGGAGGGGTAGGCAGAGACCACCTCTTTCCACTTGCTGCGATCCTTACAGACTTCTTTCGCTTCATCCACTTACTTGTTTCTTTTACTCTAATTTGAAATGACGTTTACATGACAGGAACAAAACACGGAATAACTATTCGGACCCTATTCTTTGTTTATTTGTAAGGCACTAACCCCCATATTCATTAAAACTATTTAAGCATAATTTAGTTAATCATTGTTTTGTCTCTTTTTTTACAAATTCAAAATGACGTTTGTGTGACGTTGACAAAACAATATTTAACTAAATATTGCTTAAATAATTTTTATGAAGAAGGAGGTTAGCGTTTACCCGTCGTAAAAAATATCTGTATTAATTAATAAGCTTTAAAAGACAGCTATCGACAACCCTGATTAAGGTAAATGTAACATACATCGCACAATGCCGTCTACAGTGCAAACAGGCTTAATGCACTATTTGGAGGTAACTACTCGTGTGTGAAAACACTGATGTGCTTAGGCAGTTATGCACACACAGAACCATTAGATTTCTTTTTGCTTTTAGAAATTCGTCTCGTAACTAAGAAAAGGTAAGTGATTCCTTTGCACTTAGTGAATAAGCTTGAAGCTTTCAAATGTTTTCCTGATATTGCGGACGTTGCAAAATACATATGTTATGTACTTTTTATTATTCTTCAATCAAAGTACTTGCGGTAAGTATTGAAGTCTCATCATCATCATCATCATCAGCTCTTTTATGTCCCCACTGCTGGGGCACGAGCCTTTCCTATCGATGGATAGGGAGAACGGGCTATAAACCGCCACGCGGGCCCAGTGCGGATTGGTGGTTGTTAACGACTGCTAATGCAGCCGGGACCAACGGCTTTACGTGCCTTCCGAAGCACGGAGGAGCTCGAGATGATACATTTTTGGTCACCCATCCGATGACCGGCTTTTGCGAATGTTGCTTAACCTCAGCACTGGCAGACCGGGCGCGTTAACCACTGCGCCATCGAGCTCCTTTTAACCACTGCGCCATCGAGCTCCTCATTTGAAGTCTCACCAACTTGTATAAGGTTGGCATCACCATGCCAGCCTTTGGTTATGGACTATGGACGGATTATGTACAGAACTCCATGTGAATATAATAATGAGTACACTTAATCTAATATATAAAATTCTCGCGTCACAGTTTTCGTTGCCATACTCCTCCGAAACGGCTTGACCGATTTTGATGAAATTTTTTGTGCTTATCCGGTATCTATGAGAATCGGCCAACATCTATTTTTCATCCCCCTAAATGTTAGGGGTAGTCCACCCCTAAATTTTATTTTTATTTTTATGGCAAAACAACGTTTGCCGGGTCATCCGGTATCTATGAGAATCGGCCAACATCTATTTTTCATCCCCCTAAATGTTAGAAGTAGTCCACCCCTAAATTTTTTTAAAATTTTATATGGCAAAACAACGTTTGCCGGGTCATCCGGTATCTATGAGAATCGGCCAACATCTATTTTTCATCCCCCTAAATGTTAGGGGTAGTCCACCCCTAAATATTTTTTTTATTTTTTATGGCAAAACGACGTTTGCCGGGTCAGCTAGTAGAGTATAAGAAGACATCCTTACTAAAATAAAGTAACCCTATACTATACAACTGTTGCTTAAACATCGCAATGGCCTCTGTCATTTAAACACCATGCTTAACTTACTAAATGCGGGTTGATGATTACATACCCGGGCTATGCGTAGAAAAATCCAAAACAGACTTTGCCTGACCTGGAAATTAAAACCAGGACTTCCAGATATCGGACCACGCGTGAAACGTTTAATACCGAATTTATTAATAACAAAATATTTACAGGCAATAACAAACCTTTGAGAAATATAGCAGACGCCTCACTTTTAAGTGACATAATCATAAAATCTGTCTAACCGCCTCTCCGAATGCAGCGAGTTTCTTCAATTTTATTTTACGCTGATCCCCGGCTCCTAAAAATGACTGGTGAGGGAACAGTAAAAGCAAGGCTTACAGCGCCAAAACACGTTACACTAACCTCACTTCAGGGCAGCCGTAGGGATGTCACTGTGCGAATCCAATTGCATTGTCGATTGATTTCGCTATGAAGTTTTTGTAAACAAAAGGGCTGAGTGAATCAATCAATTGTTTCAAAGTACTAACTGTTGGGCTTTGGTCTTCTGAAGGATAATAGCATGTTGGAATAACTGGCTTTGGTATATGCCGCTGTCTTAAGAAAGGTTGGTAAGTGTTAGCGAATGCCGTCTCATGACAACAATCGAGACATTGGTCCTGATTGTTGGCTTCACGTGACTTTCGAAGCACATAAGAGATAGAGAAATTTTAATTTGGTTAAGCATCCGTTGACTCGATATTGTGAAAGTGGCTTAAATGCACTATTATTTTGTGGCAATATAAATTTAATTAAGTATATCAAACAAAATATGAATAATCGATTCACAGATAATTGTAAAAAACGGATTCAGATGTTAAAGGTAAATAGTGCTCGCTAATGACGTAGAAAAACAGTCATTTTAAAAATGTTACTGTCAAACAGTGGCTCAATAGCTAGATTAGAAGAGTAGTCGCCTAAATTGTAAAAGGTGTTGTGAGTTCCATCAAAGGTAGTTGTTTTTTTATTGTTGTGTTAATCAATAACTACTTGAAATTAAAAAATGGAACGCTAACTGATTTAAAAGTAACTATAGTAAAGATAAAGATAAAGATAAATAAACTTTATTGTACACCAAAAAATAAAACATTTGACAAAAAATTACATAAAAATAGACGTACAAAGGGCGGTCTTATCACTAAGAGTGATCTCGTCCAGACAACCTTTGGATGGACAAAGAATATTTGAATTTGAAGTGGGTTCGTCGTCGCGTCAGTGCATCATAAATAATTATAATATAACTAACAGCAATAAATAATGATAAATACTTAGTATACTATTGATAAAAACAAAATAGTTATATTTAAAAGTACATATAAGGATGTGTAGTACAGTATAAAAGCATATTAGAGAGACGATGGTTTTTGGGACAAGTAATGATCCTTCAGTAGTCTCTTAAAGGTTGCTAACGTTTTAGCATTTCTGATTTTTACAGGCAATGCATTCCACAATCGAGCAGCTAGTATAGTAAAAGATTTATCGTAGAATTTTGTGGAATGGGTTGGTATCTCTAGCGTCATGTTATTCGACGATCTTAATGATCGTGGGTCACACAGGAATCGGAATCGATTCTTAAGATAGGAGTACCTAATAAGAAAACATTTTACTTCGGATATTGCTGCTTTAGAGGTCCGTTACCTTCTGTATATTTGACGTCTGTTATGTGCACATTTAACAAACTCCTAACAAAATGAACTTTATAATATCGACAATGGTTTCCCATCACTAGTGGGGTATAAAGAATTCATATCAAAGAGAATGTTTGAGGTAAGACTCCTTCTGCCCGTTGTTTATGCGTGTTTTTTATTCGTCCCCGGGAATCGTTTATTTTGTTCGTTTTGTTGCTACAAATTGTATTAAGTAATAATTTATTTTATATAGTTACGCTTGGTGTAGTGACTTACATAAGTCCCCTCAGTGTTTCTATAGTAAAATGTATTACCACCCACAATTCACAAAACTAGTCGGTTTATGTAACACACTGTCAATAAATAAATGATAAAGTATTAAGTATTTGCTATATTCAGCTAATAAGCGTAAGTTAGAATATGCGTTAATCATAAGTATAATTAGGCACACTATGATTTAGAAACTGTGTAGATGATATGTATAAAAAAATATATTTATGACTTATTATAATAAAGTAGATGGATAAATAAAACAGTTTATTGCCCACACTTATAACCCTGAATACAAACAATGAAATATTTAATACAATAAGAGCAAATGCGAATTTTAGTAATAGTACTAAATATACTAAAAATACCATGGAGGAGGCTTATTTCCAACAGTGGATGAATACGGGCTCTATATAATTATGGTAATGAAATAAATTAGACAAATACAACTTTTACGGTTTCAAAAAACCACAATTTCAATATTGTTCCTACTTACTCACTCACTCCCTCACTCACTCATTCACAACTTTCGAAGTTAGATCAATGTAAAAAAACCGATAACATATTTCGCACCAAACGCGCACCGCGAAAATGAAATAACGCCGGAACCGTGAGTCGAAGCGTAAAATCGGAAATGGCGGACGTCCCGACCCCGAATCGTTCACTAAATCACAACACTCTCTATAAAAAACCCGTTTGCAATAAAATAATAAATATTCCTTACGCATTTATTGTGTGCTGTAGGTAATATTCACAAATCTTGTTGTACCGCTTGGTTGCGCACAAATCATTTTGCGTTTTATTCGGTGGGGACATAAACTACATTGCCATGAAGCGATTATTGTTGGGCAGCATATTTGAAACGGTGGTCTGTAAAGGCTATATTGAGCAATTCTAATAAAGACATTTTGACATTAATAATTTTATATTAAATAAATAGTTAAATAGAAAAAGAAGGACATAACTAAAACTATTGCAATTTAAAACGTTTTCGCAAATAGTAAGTTATTTTTTTGTACTTATACCCGTTTATCTAGTATATAGCTACAAAACCGTATACTTAGATAAACGAAGTATACTTAGTTAATATATTTTCAGTGTAGACGCGACATGCGGGTTGGTATAACCATCTTGGTTACTGTTTATGTCTTTAAATTTAGCTACTCATAATAATATAACAATAATAAAACTTCACTTCAAGCAAACGACAAAGCAGTAAGATCATTAATAACTCATGTTCTTGTTTTCCAGAAACATCTATGGATTTTTTTGTATGAGTTCAATTATTTCATCGCATCAAACCAACGGAGGCTGAATCTTAGACTAACCGGTACTAATTGCAACACTTTAAATAAACAACAATCACTTAATTAGAATTGGAATTGTTGGCAGTATTTCTCGTGCCGTTATTTATGTCCGAAGCGTCGAATTGTATCACGCTTTAGCTATAAATGTTGGGTGAAATGCGAACTGATAAATATCCTTTAAGAAATTGGAAACTCGCATTCGGTTCGGGAAATCTGTTGTAGCAATATCGAATGCTAGTTTAAAAAGTAAATTCTGTTCTCGGTTACGTGTTTAAATGATAGATATTTTGGTGAATTAAATTAGATTCAGTGAAACATAATAACTGATCGGCTTTTATTTAACGTAAGCCATATGAGTAGTAGTTAAATGATTACCAATTTCTAGTTACTAAGTTTCGATATCGATTAACATTGATCGAAGTACAGCAAGAAAACTTGGACCTACCCTACCGAATCGGTCAGCTGGCGCGCCCTTTCGTATGGAGAGGTCATTTTTAGGGTACCGTAGCCAAATGGCAAAAAACGGAACCCTTATGGATTTGTCATGTCTGTCTGTCTGTCTGTCCGTCCGTATGTCACAGCTACTTTTTTCCGAAACTATAAGAACTATACTGTTTAAACTTGGTAAGTAGATGTATTCTGTGAACCGAATTAAGATTTTCACACAAAAATAGAAAATAAACAATAAATTTTGGGGGTTCTCCATACTTAGAACTGTAACTCATATTTTTGAAGTGAAAACTTCTTTAGCGGCGTTGTGCACTTTTTTTGGAATGGGTAAAAAATGTTAAACTCGCGTCAGGACATGTGACCTGATCGAAAATTCGTAAGACGGATGGAGAGTAGACAGCTGGCGCAGCGTAATATAAATTTTTAATATAACTTAATATAACTTTTTAATGTAATATAAATTGTCATGTTTGTGTACGATAGCCCAATAAATAAATATTGTATTCTACCACATAAATGAGAGTACTTTTATACTGATAATTAAAGCAATTCGTGCAAAATTATTCCCTAACCATTCCAAAATATCAAAAATGCACAACGTTAATATTCAAGTTTTCACTTCTGCCGGCACTCCCAGAGTGCAACCCGTCGTTTTTTTTTAACAAACCCATGTGGGGTATCTATGGATAGGTCTTTAAAAATGATATTGAGGTTTCTAGTATCATTTTTTTCTAAACTGAATAGTTTACGCGAGAGACACTTCCAAAGTGGTAAAATGTGTGCCCCCCCCCTGTAACTTCTAAAATAAGAGAATGATAAAGCTAAAAAAAATATATGATGTACATTACTATGCAAACTTCCACCGAAAATTGGTTTGAACGAAGTAGTTTTTTTAATACGTCATAAAGTACGGAACGCACTTGGCCGGTTTTTTTTAGTTCATCAATTTCCGTTTTTAACACAGTTGTAAAAACTTCATGAATTGAATATGATACCAAAATATATATGTATTTTATTCCTTACGTGTTCATCTACCTACATCTGGAAGTGGATGTGCTTTACCCGGAATCATGAGTGAATTCCACGGAGGTAATCTCTATGTTATTTTCTCTCTTGATGATCTTCAATCTCACCTGATGATAAGTGATGATGCGGCCTAGGATATAGCATAATAATTTGTATACATTATAAATGTCGGAACACAACAATGCACGTAACATTTATGACAAATTTAGGTGAGATGAGCAATGTGCCCTGCCCATGGCCGCTGGGGCGGAACAGTCCTTGAGTGGTGACCGCGTACTGGAAAGCGCAGTGTGGGCAGGCCTCCAACAAGGTGGACCGACGATCTGGTGAAGGTCGCGGGAAGCCGCTGGATGCGAGCAGCACAAAACCGGTCGTTGTGGAGATCCTTGGGGGAGGCCCTTGTCTAGCAGTGGACGTCTTTTGGCTGAAATGATAGATGAGATGGTGATAACTAGCTATGCAGACTTAATCCATCGGCTGCCATGTATAGGTACAGATAGACAGATAGACAGAATAGAATTTTAATTGTTTGGCGGCGCTGATCAGCGCTCGCGCATATCAAAGGTTAAAACAAAACCCTATCACCAACTAAACCGAATACAAATCGCCGCTGAGAATTGAACTTGGGGCCTCTAGGTCTGTGACCGGTCATGAGTCTTACTCATTAGACCACACGGGCAGCTTATGGCAGTTTTTTTTATTAAAACACTAATTAAAACACCAATTAAAACCATTAAAAGCTTTTTAAAATGAACTATTGAGAAAGAGTACCGTAGCGCCACGTAGGTAAACTGTCCATAACTTTTTAAATAGTAACAGTTGGAGTTTGAAAACTGAAAGTTAGTATGCATTAAGTTGAACGGGCGACGGGCGTTTTTAAAAGCGAGCTGGCTGAGTCAAGCGGGCCAACTTTTAGGGGTGTAAAACTTAAATATTCTTGATAGCACAGTAACTTCCTTAGCTTAAAATAAATTTCTTGAAAAACGTTTCATTTAATAACAGTTATTATAATAGTAACTATTTTTCTTTAATTAGGTAGTCCAGCAGTGGACGTCTTTGGCTGATAGATGATGATGATGATGATATCGATAGTTAGCAAAAATACTGATCTAACAATATTGATTTTATTATTATAACTTTAACTTTTAAATTTCATTTTGTTTATGAATGTTGTTTTGTTTGTACAGTGTTAGTTTGTACTGAGTTAGAGAAATAAATACTTATTCTATTCTATATCATTAATGCCTGTGCTCGAAATACGAGTTGTGTTTGTTTGTATTTCAGAAATAGCATCAAATCAGTGAATAAATAAAATACAATTATAAATAATCAACACGAATCATAATAGCTCTAGAAAACAATCTTTTGAAAAAACAAATTGCTACAAGAAATACACGAAATAAAATCAAATCAATTCTCCTGTCGGAGGATAATGTTTGCAGTTCATTCTAAACGTAATGTCTACGTTTCGAATAATACGGAAAGGAATGAACCATTGTACGAGTACTATCGTTACTTTTCAAGGAATCTCTCGGGTGGCTCATTCGTGAGTCATTTCTATTTGCCAGCCTGTTGACATTCTTAGCAGCATCCCGTTTTCGTTCATTTGAGTCTGAGTCAGCCTTTACGTCTCATTACACTCTATAAGGAAATAGAATAGTCCGAGACAATTTTGTTGATTACAGACGATACAAAGAAAAAGAGTATTTTGTTTTAGTCAAACTTTTTAATTAAACAAATGAAAGCTACCTATGACTGTTGTAAAATAAACATGCATCGGACGCTAAGTTGGACATCTTAGGTACACGGTGCACGGTACACAAATTGGTCAAAAATGGTAGGTTATGGCCTAATCCTTACATGTGAAGGTAGAGCCCATCTCTGAACTTTTTTATTTGGGTTTTTGAGCAAAGTAAGTAATGCAAGTAGTAATGCCAAGGGGTTCAAGATCGATCGTAGTACAATATTTTAAAAGAAAAACCCTGACTCAGTTTACTGACTGGCTCATCAACGTCCAACCCAAGAAATTAGCAATTTTGCACAACGGCTCTCTTTATGATGTAGACAAGTAAAGGGCATTTATAAGAGATCAAAATCGCAGGTGGTCACTAAAGCCACTACGTGACTGACAGCTTACAAAGTGACCTTTCCTATAATTTAATAAGACCATACAACTTTATTAGGTACTTAACAAAAAACTTATAAATCAATATAAACGATCGGCTTAGTGGATGTTAAATAATTGGGCCTCCGCCAAAAGTCGAAATCTTTAATTAAATTACAAAAGCGGGACTTAAGCCGGGTTCGATTAGAGGCGAAATGTCAAGATTTATAGCCCACTCCACTTTTATTAAGTATTAATTAATTTCGTTTTGTATCATCTTATGATTTTCGTGGATTTTGGAGATTTATAATGGATAGAGATTTTTGTTGTCGCAATATTATTCCCAACACAAGACGCTGGTCGTTAAAGCTTAAGTAAAATGTTTAAGTTTTCAAATAAACCATAATATCATTATCAGTGAACCTTTTGATAAAACGTTTTGTCGTTAACATAAATTTTGTGATAAGAATACAATAAGTATGAGAAGTGGTTCTCATGCAAAAAATATTGAAGAAAACTTGGGGAATGATACTTGAAGCTAAAACTTCGTACACTGCTTGCACAGAGAACTGTAAGATTTGTTATAGTTGAAAATTTATAAAAAATACAGTGAAAAAATTAAACGCCCACCCGACCCAGCCAGGAATCGAACCTGGGTCTTCCGCAATCCGGGCGGCTGCACTGACCGTTATGCTACGTTTAATTTTTTCACTGTATTTTATATAAATATTTAATATTTTGGTATAGTTAGAGTTTAAATGGCAGAAGAGTCCCGAAAGATAAAATGTATGTATAATCGGTGTTACAAATAAATTAAAAATAATAAATAAACATAGTAGGTATATTTTGTGAATTACGATCGAATTTCGACTAATGAGTAACCACTGGTAAATCCCTACTATCCCTACTAATATTATAAATGTGAATGTGAGTTTGTTTGTTACGCTTTCACGCAGAAACTACTCAACCGATCATCATGGAACTTTGTACACATATTCTCAAAGTAATTGGGAAGGATATAGAATACATTTTTTTTAAGTGAGTTTATTTTTTGTTTGTTTGTTTGATACGCTTTCACGCGTAAATAATTAACGATTTGCTTGTTTTGTTGTCATAGAAACTGTCAAAGCGGTACGAAGTCCGCCGGGTCAGCTTGTTACAATATATTATTTATTATCAAGAGCAAGAGAGAGAATACTCAAAATAGAACCCTTTATAACAAGCTGTATGGCCAGCGTGGTATTAGTAAACTAATTTTCTTCTCTTAAGGGAAGAGACTCGGAGACCAGCTGTGGTGCGTAAATTGATATTATGATAATTATGGATAATGGTAAAGAAAGTTAAGTAGTTTTTTCCAAAGAATCAAAGATAAAATAACTTAAATTAAATTTCAAAAATCGCAATATAAACATTGTTACCTATATAAAAACCAATAAATCTTGCTCTCCTGAAACTTATTGACGAAGGGATACAGTTTTACTTGACGGGTTTGTTTGTTAAACAAAGCTCGTGGTAAATATTCAAAGAATATTATTCAAGGTATACCTACACACAAGGCATAAATAACTCGAGATTTTTCCTGCACGCATTTAAAAGATTTGTCATTACTTCATGTCAACCCTCATCATGACTTGAGTGGCTACTTTGCTATAAGTCTTTTATAACCCTCTTTTTATTTGGATATTTATGTATGAGAAATCTTTGTTTATAACACTTAGGTATAGGGTTACGCTGTTAAAGAAACCCGGGTTTATTGGCGAAATCAATCTTAGTTATCTGGGATTTCCTTTGGGTCAATACTATTGAGATCAAGGTAAAATCACCTCTCATGAAAGTGCTTCTTAAATCTTTTGTTTTCTTCTTAATTTTTCAACACCCCTGCCAGATCTTTTAAGTAGGAATTGTTATTTTGCCTTCTGTTACCATCCATACAGCTTTCATACCAACTTTATGAACACTCTGAACCATATCAGATCGCCGATGAAGCGATCGAACTCAGATGTTTGTTACTTAGTTTTTGAGACAGTCTAATTAGCTATTATGTTATTTAGCCCCTATGGATAATTCTCCTCAATGCTTCGGAAGGCACGTAAAGCCGTTGGTCCCGGTTGCATTAGCAGTCGTTAACAACCACCAATCTTCACTGGGCCCGCGTGGCGGTTTACGGCCCGTTCTCCCTATCCATTCATAGGGAAGGCTGGTGCCACATCGCATCGCTAGGATAAAAAATGGTGGATAATCGACAAAAATAACCTTTTTCATAGTTCAAATTAGAACTTAGCAATGCAGCCTGATATAACATAGATAGATTTAACTACTACCCAACTTGTAAAAAACCCTGCCAGGGTTTCTGTGTGTCCTTTTTCTTAAAGTTTCTTGGGTTAAAACTCACGTCAATCCACCTCGCTTATTCTTCGACTTAGTCTATTAAATTAACTTAATTTAACTTTAGCTACAAAGAATGGAGAACTTCCACCATCGCACCGCCTGCAAGTCCGCGGCGTGAAACCTAGTACTGACGAAACGGTAAGGTAATAAGGAGGAATACTCCCCAACGTACAAGCATATCTTCCATCAGACTATCTACCTACTGGCACAGAATTGTCTTTAACTTTATAACCTTGTGGTTGATAGGGGGTGTCAGGATAAACGTCGATTTAAAGTCGTGTGGAGTTGGGTTGTTGGCACAGAATAAGAAGTTCTGTTGGTTGGGTGTGTAATATACGATATCCGTACAACCGTGTTTTTCTTAATGCGTTCAAAAAAGCCAAATAGCAAAATATTTTGCGCGAGCCTTTCTAATATTTATTACAGCATCGACTTCCAATATCCTGCGTCGGCAACATCATACTGATTGATGGCTTCACACGTCACCACCTTGCCCCCAGATTATAAGCAATGTATTTGTCAGTGGAGCGAATGCAGGAAATTTTTGCGTTGACAAGCGCGCGCCGCGCGGTCCACGGAGGCATTCTCAAATTTGCAGATGTATCAGTATTCAGGCGCCGTAGAGAGGGGCTGGCACTAGCATTTCATTACAGTTTCCCTATGTAAGGATGGGGTGTTAGGTACAGCAGCGATGAGGCTGAAAGTTCTTATTTTATACGCTTTCGCTATCGTGTTTGCATTTTAAACATTAAAAGCATTTAGAATTAAAAGATCGCGACTTTGTTTTATAAAATTTGAAATGACTTCCTATTGTAGGATTGAAAAGTATGCCAAGTATTATATTAAAACTAATCACCAAGTAGTTTTAGGCCCAAAATTTTGGATGAGCTCGATAAGGTAACTAAGTAATAAAGCAGCTAAAGTGGGATTTTTTGTGTTTAATATCGTTTTTTATAATTTTTTAATTGCTATGCCCGGATTTATGATGATGATGATGATGATGAGGATTAATAATAGGATTTCTGATCAATGTTCTAAAATGTTTAATGTTATATCACCTTGTCTGCCTACTCTTTCTACACCAGTAAGTTATTAAAAAAAAAAATATTTGTTATGTTTTAAAATGAAATAATTAAATCGTACCGCTTATCCCTTAGCCGCATCTTTACACCGTACATATAGACTAAAAGTGACACGACAGGGATCTATCAGTGTAGCCATACACGTAGCGAATTTCGTAAAAAATATGTTTTGCTCTTATTGCGCGTTGCATTAGCCAGGCGACGCGGTGTTTTTTACATTTTGAAAGGTTTTGTTTTTACAAATAAATAAATTTATCACTGCATGCAATTTTGAGTCTAAGCGTAGAAAAAAAAATGTTCATTTGTATATGCCGCTGTCTTTAACTAATTATGCAAAGATAAATAGCAATAAAAAATTATTCGTTACTGGGTAAAGTCTAAAAGACATTTTGATTCCTGTCCTAGTTTGTACATTCTACTCGTACCTACTCTTTGAAAAGAGCTGTTTTGTATAAGCTTAATTAGAATTCTTTCCATTTTCCAATACACCGGAAATGAACAGAGAGCTTACTAGCGAAATAAATCTTTACCCGGTTTTAACTTCAGATTGAACTACGCTTTGGTTTTATTTTTTTACTCGAGAGGATTGGTTTATTTTTGAAATGCAGTAGCGATTGAAAGTTAAGCAACTTTTGCAAATCCCGGCCATCAGATGTAAATTTATTAACTATTAGTAAACCAAAAAAAAATATTATCTTTTGCTCGTCCATGCTGCGATACGCGAAAAACAGCTTATCATCTGCCTCTACATGATAAGTCTAAGAAAATATACCACGGTATTATTGGGTTGTTAAAGACAAATGCATAATTTATGACAAAAGACTTAAAGTTACTCCCTTTTCCAAAAGAATAGATTCATGTTTGTAATACCTCGAATCCGGATTCGTCGCACGTTTTGTCAGTATTAAGCTATTGCGAACCCTTCTAGACACTCGCCTTTTGTACGTATTATTTAGGATTACCGATGATGGGGGCGATAGATGTTGGTATAAACAGTTGAATCTAATCAACGTACTGGTACAAATTTAGGATGGAGCAGTGGTTCACGCGTTTGGACTAAAAGCTAAAGCTAAGCAACTTTCGTAAAGGCCGGTCATCGGATGGGTGACCAAACCTTTATCATCTCGAGCTCCGCCGTGTTTTGAAGAGCACGTAAAGCTGGTCCCGGCTGCTTTAGCATTTGTTAACAACCACCAATCTGTGGTGTTCCCATCCATAGGAGGCTCGAGCCCCAGCAGTGGGGACATAAAGTGAGCTAGTGGTGATGGTGATGTGATGAGTGTGATGAGTGGCACCGGCCGTGGTCACGGGCTAAGTCAGCTGTTTTACATTATGCTTTTACTATTGTTTTTTCTTGTTTTTATACCTAGCTCAGCAAATGACTCCACTCCACCTGATGTTAAGTGGAAACGGAGTCCAGTCGCAAGGACAACTGGTGCAGCGTGTAAACAACGCAGCATCCGTCACTCTCACCCTGCCGGCCCACAAGGTGCTTCTTCAAGCCTCGTTTGACTCGTTTGACCCCATGCCATAGGAAGGAGGGAAAACGTGTGCTGGTAGACTATTCCATCTTTTGGAAGTGCGACAAATAAACGAGTTACCAAATTTCTTTGTTCGCGATGGAATGTTCGAGGCCGTACAGCGGTGACTCCGGAGAGCAGCACGCGTTCTCCTATGGAGGGAAAAGGTGGTGGGGAAGGTAAATAAATTAGTTTAGGTATATCTGTAATGGAACGTCCAGAGATTTCTTTGGCATATCGCAAGTTTGAATTATAATCTTGATAAGACGTTTGTCTTATTTTATTTTATTAGTATTAGAATTTTTTTTAATGAAAATAATGAATGAAGAAACTCTCTTAAATATTGCTGTGGACGAAAAGGGTGACCTACTATTAAGTTCTATTTATAATGTTATCTGGTATGTACACTTGTTTAGCAATAAAGTTTTTGTAAGTACCGTATTGTTTTACAAAATGATACTTTTTAGGAAGTATTTGGTAGAAAAGTATATACCTACGGATGAAATTGTAAGTGCAATGAGCTGTAGGTGCCTCAGAAGGTCGTAAAACGCGTCGCTCGTAAACTATTGTGAGTTTTTATGATTCATCTCGTATGTTTGTCGAGAGTTCGAGACCCTTGCGGGTTGGTACTGTCACGCGCATAGGTTATTGCATCGCTTGAGTTTTCTTTTTATACAGACAGTAAGTTGTTTCTGTTAGTGCAATTTGTGTAACTTTTTATTCTGTTTTTTTTTTATGAGTTGCAATACTTTTAAATTATAGCATAACGTTTACTTTAGTTTCAAAAATTAAATGAAGAATAATAACAGAAAAACCCTTGGGATCGAACTAATATCTTTGGTATTCTTGACATGACATCTGTATTAAGTGTGTTAAAACATCACCTAACAATAACCTTACTAAAGATTTCAATTCAGATTTGTCACATTTCTCGGTTACATAAACCTATTATTTGTCAAATTTTCGATAAGTTTTTCCGCAGGTTTGTTAAATAATAGAGTGACGATAAATCAGAAGCTCTCTTTGTGTACTTTCTTTTTTCATCCATACAGATAACACAGTTTTACTCTTAACACAAATTGTCTTTGGTTTTTCTCAGCCCTCTCTAAGAGAATAAGAAAGTTCTTGGAAGTTTCAAAATCATTTTCACAGTCCTGTTGCAGAGTCGTAACAGATAAACAACAGCGCTCAGCAACTGAACAACAGTTACAATTAACTTCCACTTTCTTGTAACTCTGTTTCTTGTTCCTTTTTGTTATTTAAAAACATTAGAATGTTGAATTTAGAACGTATACAAAATAATAGGTAGGTCAATTAAAGTACAGACCCGAAAAAATATGTTTTTTGTTATTATTCACGGATAAATTGCTGAACAATATTAAATTCGGCCAAAGCATATTTTAAAATGACATTTAAACTTTCAAATATTACATCATAATGTTAAACTTTGACGTGATGTGTGCTGATGTGTGATGTGCATATACTTTTTAATTATTGGTATAAAAGCGCTTTAGGTATAGCAATAACACTAACATAGATGTTTTTATAATTACTTAGTATAAGAAGAGTCGAAGATCGTGCTCAGTGACATGCATAAGGAAAGGCATATGTCCATTTGTCCAGCTGTGAAAACAGGTTGATGATGATGGTGAACTATTTAGTGTCACTTTACTTTTTAATTGTTTTACTGTAACGCTGCTGAACTCCCTAATAAATAAAGCTGTAAAATCGATTAATATCAATCTTGTATCACTTTAACAAAAACAATTGACGTCAAAAACTTTTGTTACTACATGTACATTGAGAGCGTTTGTGCAGCGTTCGTGTCTAAGTAAATTTGGTCATCTCACCCAATCCCGCGGTGCTTGCGAGGGTCAGCCCTCCCAGTATCGAGATTTGAGGGCACTAACAATGAATCATGGCCGCGGCGACGGACCTTATTTAATTTGCCCTCTTGTTTGTTTCAATACTAACAAGGGAAGTGCGACTTTTATGAGTACTTTCAATAATAAGTTTCCCTCAATAGGAGGAAAAAACTGATATGTATTTTAAAACAGAACCTGATATCGTAACCAAATTCACATTATGAGTATCATCAAGTAACGTTATTTCTATAAAGTTAAATTCAAATACAAATGCAAATATATTTATTGCTTAAGTGTACATAAAGATCTTATACCAGGTAAAATATAGGTAGCTTATAAACTTAATTACCCTTTTTACTTTTTATTTTTAAGTGTTAATTGCTACACTTAAGCTGAATTAAATATTTATATAACACAGCTAGTTCTTAATAAAGCTAGATAAGTATTACCAGAATATAAATTCTAACTAATTTGCGATAACCTTTTTCTCTAAAAATATTTCGAACAGTTTCATCGGAAAACAAGCTGTATGTAGCGCAAACATCTTTTCTGCAAAATAAATATGTCAGAAGTGGGTAAACTTGACTAAAATACGAAGTAACGTTGTCTAGAAAAGTATCGTTACTTTTTTCGTAACCTAATTGCTTATATAGTCTAAACCCGCGTAGAGCGGTTAGATATTTTACCGGTAAAAATGCCAACCAGTTAACGATACCAGGGCATGTGGAGAGGAAACGGAGTCAATGCAGCACCTACTGTGTGACTGCGACTCTCTGGCTAGGAAAAGAATGAGACTCCTGGGGTCGGCTTATCCGAGACCGGAGGACTTCAGGCTCTTCGCTCTTAAGGACGTGGCCAAACTTATGGCATCTATCTTTACAGAGGAAGAAGAGTGAAAGGACGGGGTTGCACAAAAGATCCCGATGGGTCGAAGTGCTACTGCAAGAGGGAAACCTCGGCAGGCCCCACTAAGGTAAGATAAGATAAGATAACGATACCAAGCATAACTTTAACTTTGCTTTTAACGGTATCTTCGTTTGGCAGAAGTATCGTAACAAGACGACCAAAGGTGTTGGTGTATGTTATGTAATGCATAACACATTGTTTTTATGTTAAAGTTTTTGCACCGCCTATTCTTAAAGTGATTTACTACAAAACAGTGGTTAAAGTTAAACAATGGTTAAATACGTGTTTAAAATATTGTGTCTCTGTCTAAAAGTATTAGCTAAAAAGTGACAGCATCTGTTTTAAGCATTGTCTAACTTTAGCCATCGTGTTTAACTTTACCCATCTGCTAATCTGCTGTCTACTTTTAAAGCGATAAGGCGATTTTATATGGTGTTCCATTTAAAGTATTAACTAAAAGTATTTAATCTTACTTCAATCATTCAAATTGTGTTTTGTTATTATTATCTAATTGTAAATAGGTAAGAATATTTTTATTATCCCTCACACTCAGCTAACACTAAGTAGCCTTTAGTTATTTTAAATTATACAATAAATAAGCAAAATTCGACCTTAAATATAGAAGTTCGGTTATAACTAGTAACAAGTGTTTGTGCTTAGATAACCTTTTAAGGCACAGGTCAAAATTTATGTGAAGTACCCACTCACGACCTTTGAATAATTTATAAGAGATTAACCGTTAACTTTATGAAGTAAAGTCAGCCACAATTTAATCTTTAAGGTAAAAACTTAATGGGAAAATGTTAAACATGAATAATATTATTGCTTTTTACAGATTAACCCCCTTATTCATAAAAACTATTTAAGCAAAATTTTGTTAATCATTATTTTGTTTCTTTTTCTCAAATTCAAAATGACGTTTGTGTAACGTTGACAAAACAATATTTAACTAAATAACTAATCAAAAATTGTCGCTAGATAGTTTTTGCCTCATAGTTTAAAGTCAGAAATTTCATAATAGCTTACTGACCGGTTGAAGTTGAAGTAAAATCATTTATTCAATTGTTTAATGTAAATCTTCACAAGCCCTTTTTTTCCTTTAGTTAATGGCTTTGTGCGATTAGCACATTTAACCAGTGTCAAAGTAATTTTTCCACTCCAAAAGTAATTTTTACAAGTAATCGGTACATAAATAATCAATATTCCTTCCTGTATGATTATAATAAGTGAGAAATGATATACCCCCAACCCCTCGAGTATCTCAGTAAAGATGTGGAGCCTCGGGCGGTGTTCTTGAGAGAATTTGAAAAGTGACGTTGCACTGTTTTGTTTTTGCCAACACTCATGCACACCCACGAACACTTAACGGTTAATAATCCACCATTATTTCACATTAATATTCGACATAACACAAATTTTAGAAAATTAAACAAAACCGCAGACATGACTCTTCACTTTTCCATCAAGAAACCCCACAAGCCCTTATTGACGTCCAAAGTATAAAAATCCAAATAATAATAATCAGCATCATTATCATTGTTAGCCCGTAAGCACCCACTGCTGGGGACAAGCCTCCCCTTTAACACGCCAACTTAGCCGGTCCGGTTTTTTTATATATATTATTACGTGAGGCGAAATCTTTGTACCCCTTTTTACGAATATTGCGCGGACGGAGGAATATGAAATTTCGCACACTTTTCTATATCCTATTTTTTTTTTGGAGAGAAATTGCTGATTGCCTCAGACGGTATTTTCAGCTTCACCAGGCTTAAATCTATACTAATATTATAAAGAGGAAACCTTCGTATTTTTGTATGTATGTATGTTTGCAACGAATAAACTCAAAAACTACTCGACCGATTTAAAAAATTCTTTCACCATTAGAATGCTGCCATTAGCGCTGAGTAACATAGGCTATAATAAAATAAAAAAAGAAATGCGGTACGAAGTCCGCCGGGTATCCGGGCTCGTCTGTATCATTCTTACAGATCGATCTGAGAAATTCATAATCTGAAAAAATCAGAATGTCGGTGGAGCATACTGATATTGTATGGAATTCCGGTCTTTCTGAATTAATACTTTGAATTCAGATTATGAATCCAGAGAGCCATTCCGGATTTGTGAGGCCAGCCTTAACATTTTGCCATACAACTTTTCGTTTTCGTAAACGTTATCGAATAAATACGGTTAGTAAACAAAAGTCACACTACGCACTCAGGTCGGATCTTAGGAGAACCTGCGACCGAGAAGAGCTGGCAACAAATTCAGGAGACTTTTTTCTCCGTCTTTAAACCTGTGCTGTGGATATGACCTATCTCTCCATGCGCTATATAAGGTCACTTTTCATCAACTACAAATATTTTGACAAAACATCTAATTCTATCAGAGAAATAAGGACCTAGCATTTAAAAAAAATTCAGGCTAGTTTTTTTTTACTTTTCCTGACACAAAAATTGTAATATTTTTAAGAGCGGCCTCTCTGTCGTTTTTTTTAATGAAACTAGGGGCACGTGTATGCGGTGAAGGCATTGCGGCCTCTCTGTTTCGGCTCCTTTGAATTGAAACTACCGAAAGTGCTTTATTTTTATTTTTAATCGAAATGTCTTTTGGCGTTTTTCTTGAAAACTAGGGTATAAAAATTTATGGTTTTTTCATAAACATAGTTTATATATGTTGTTGAATTTATCCTCAAAATATTTGCAGTTGATAAAATGTGGCCTCTTATGTTAATCATAGAAGGGGTAAGCCCGCTGTGGGTTTTTGTGAGCTGATGATGATGGGTTTAGTTAGGCTTTTTCATGGCAAGACCGCTTCGTCTTCATATTTCTCAACGCTATGATAATGTGACCCTCCGAGCTTATAAAATATTTCCAGTGAAAATATTAAAAGTCACGTTCCACGTTAAACGCTGAGACTCGATGTTTAAAGATCACTTCAGTACGTACGCGTCGAATACAGATTGAGGTTAGCTCCTGAATAGCACTCGGGTATTTCACGATACTACTAAATCAAATCTAAAGAAAATCCTGAAAATCTTATGAAGCAAAAGTTTGCTTTCATCATTTGTAAGTACGTTCACACTGTTAATTAAAGTAGCTAGGTATTACATTTGACAAATACGAGTAGCAAGAAGCTAAATACTCTTTTACTTTTAAACTTTTGAAATTTGAAGACAATGCCGCTCGGAATCGAACTTACTCTAGACCGAGTCGGTCTAACCGATAAACTACAGAAACGCTTTCTTTGACGACCTCCTTGGTCGAGTGGCTTGCACATCGGTTTTCATTATGTCGCCATCTCTGAGGTCCCAGGTTCGATCCCCGGTCGGATCAATTTAGAAATACCTGTTTTTCTAAATTGTTTCGGGTCTGGGTGTTTCCTATGTTTAATAAGTATGTATTTAAGTATATTAATTATGTTTATCCGTTGTCTATTTAACCATTTATAGAGTTTCTTAAGGAGGCTTTTCTTGGGGTTAGATAATTGGTGCGAGTGTGGAAAACATTTATTTATTTATTTTATTAATTTATTTCAATACGATACCAACGAAAAAAAACGAGAATTGTATGGTATTCAAGCAGCGCCTCCTAGTGATAAATGAGGTGAGTTGCCAAATTTTCCATACAAATTCGTGATAACGTGATATAATGACAAATATAACTTGCACTATGCACCCAGTAATCAAAATGATAAGAACCAAACAATAGAGACGAGGAATTAGCATTTATGGTAATCGGAACGAAATTCTGCAATATAACGTTCGGTGGAGCGAGGTAATCCGGTGCATGGGCGCTGTGCAACGAAAAAGTTTTATTATGAAAGTTGAATAATGTATCTGCTGCAATGCAATACGGTGGCCCTACTGTTATACAGCTGTGTAGCTCCTGTGGTTCTCTTCGATGTCGGATACTGAACAACTTTTATTTCTACTAACATTTGGGACTGCGAAGATGTTATACCGTGTTGTAAGAGTAGCCTTCGGTGTTTTTTTAGATAGAGTTTGCCGTTAGCCTCAGACGGCATTTTCAGCTTCACCGGGCTCTTTTGGGGGCAGCGAGAAACTTAAAGGGTTCCTCAAGCCGTGTGAAACGAAACCCCGTCTGAGTTTTTCTAGAGGGAACAGCATCACGCAGTAGGGCGAGTCACCGCGCCCTACTAGATTCTCCGAGGAGTTCGGATCGGATCGGACCTTCGGTGGAGCGCGGTAATGTGCTGTATAGGCGCTGTGAACCTTTTTTTTTTATTATGAAAGTTCAATAATGTATATTGCTGCAATGCCCTGCTGTTATACAGCTGTTGGATACTGGACAACTTTTGTTTCTGCCAACATTCGGGACTGCGAGATGCTACGGACTACATGCTGGTGGGCGCTGTGCCGGTGCTCAAGTATGACTCCTCCTTCATCGAGTACAACAGAAGCGTGCTGCAGCTAGCTCAAGGTGGTGAAGAACTGATCTGATTGGTTGTAAGTCCTCTTTCTGTTCTTACTCTTCTCTCTCTTCTTACTGTTTGCTGTTTTTTATATCGTACGGATAAGCACTTGGCCGGCATCTTACCTGATGTTAAGTGATGATAATGTCGAAGGTGGAAACGCACTTCACTCGGAATCTTCAACTACTGAGGCATTGGCTATCTCATCTCTAGGTGCCGGAACACAACAATGCTACAAACATTGATATTATGGCGACATATTTAGATAAGATGGTGGTAGCTAGCCAGGTGGACCAACAAGCCCTCCACTAACCAAACCGAGTACACAAACATCTACCCCTCGCTGGGAAACGAACCCCGGGGCTTTTGGGTCTAAACCGGTGGTCTTACCCATTAGACCACAGAGACGGTTAAAACAAATTTTGTTTTAAACCAACATCTAGGACTGTTAGAGTGTTATACCTGTATAACATTCTACCATGAACAGGAAGTACTTACAACCTGTTGTAAGTACTTCAAGTTCAGGATCGGACAGCGAACGGAACCCTAAACATCGCAGCCAACTGAAACTGCCACCTTGTATTTCAGTCGTTTTGCATGCGACTTTTTCGCGTAAATTTGCAAAGCTTTTTTTGTCAATATTTCTACGAAGTTTACTTTTTCTCGTGAATATTAAGTGCTTTATATATATATTTTTTACATTTTATTGGAGCTACATTTTAAATTAATGATATAGTGTCTTCGCTGTTAAAATAACTTTATTCAGAGTTATTTTTCATGCTCAAAAGTAAAGTTAGTAGCAAATTATATTGTTTGCCTGAATTAAATAAATGTAAGGTTTTTGTGCAGATAAAAATGTCGCGCGTAGAATGGTTGGTGTCATTGAATCAAGTGCACAAATCATTAACGCCTGTATAAAAAAATTAGCCCAAGAATAAATTTATAACAAAGATAACGTTTAGCTGAATAGGTACACTACTAGGTACTGGTTGTGAATCTTAAACTTACACATTTTTTTATTTAGATGTAATTGAAATATTCAGTATGTATAATTTATTTTTATATGACTTTTGTGACCAATTGCAAAAATAACAATAACAATATTGTTATTATAACTATATGATTTTACAAAAATTAAAATTTGAAAAAGTATTTAAAAATGTTTCCACGAGCGGGATTTGAACCCGAACTCTCTGTCATAGGTCGGGTGCACTTCCAATTATGCTATCGTGACTCTGTCCAATCCGTGCATTTTTATCAACACTATGAATCTACAGCTACTTTTTAAGTCAATAAGCCTTATTCAATGATAACGTCTTTTTCTACATTTTTCCACATTGAATTTACTTTCATCATCTGATGATGAAATAGATGATGATTCATCAGCTCAATTTTATGTCTCCACTGCTGGGGCACGAGCCTTCCCTATGGATGGATAGGGAGAACGGGCCATAAACCACCACGCGGGCCCAGTACAGATTGGTGGCTGTTAACGACTGCTAATGCAGCCGGGACCAACGGCTTTACGTGCCTTCCGAAGCACGGAGGAGCTCGAGATAATACATTTTTGGTCACCCATCCGATGACCGGCGAAAGTTGCTGAATTTACTTTAAAAACTAGCAAATTTGACGTAACTGAATAAATAGTTTTCGGTTTTGTGGACAGTAATATAATATAACTTAGGGAAGGGGCACCAGTCCGACACTTTAAGCCCAGCGTTTGACACAATTTGCCTTTCAGTTACTGACCCCTAATTGTCATGATTAAAATAAAACAACGTCAAACACTGGATACCTATCATAGGTACATCAATCAAATATCAAATTTTAATAATCCATACAAACGATCACCGAATTGCCAATCGAACGCAATGTAACAATATGCTAAAACGTTACGTAGGTACCCAAAGAAACAATTGCGAGTGCAGCTGACGTCAAGGGTAGGGCCCTTCATTATTAATTTGGAGACTGACCGCTGTAGCGGGGCGCGCGACAACCCGCCCGATAACTGAACATCGATGTTGTTTTAGGGACGCAGCCGGCGCTTTTGGCAAAGAGGAAAAAGTATGTCCGACGTCATTTGTTATTCTTCTATGGAAATTGCGATCAAAAAGAAAAAGAAATGAACCATTCAAAATGGAATCAAAGAAGTCGAACTGTTGATGTGTAACATCTTTCCGCTCGCCTTCTATATATATAATTTGTAGGAGTGATTTCGTAGAAAAGGGACGGAAGTAAGTCGTAACAGTGTGATCCGTAACAGCCACCAGTGATCGACACTTTAAGCCCAATGTCCGTTGTAGGTAGTAATATTTGTGGGAGTGATTTCGTAGAAATGTGGTCGGAACAGTGTGATACTGCCGCACAATTTATGAACGCATTAAGTACAACTTACTGTGTTTGTGATTATGATATTTAAGGTGCTGACATTACGATATATTTTCTCGAAACTGTTCACTTGTTCTTTACTGAGTTCATAAATTACGCGGCAGATAGAATGTGTCAGTGTGACATATTTTTTGTTTTTTGATTATTTATTTAAAAAAAAAATTGCGTTAAAAATAATTTTAACATTTATTGATTATTTATTGATTATAAAAAGCACAAAAGAAAATTTTTTTGTGCTTTTTATAAAAACATAGCAACACAGTACATAATATTTAGTTGGATACATAATGATCAAAATTCGAAATTAAAATTAAAACACACAAGTAAAATTAGTAACGCTTTATGACATTATTCGACTTTCTGAGTGTTTAGTAAATGCTTTCTATAATTACTTACTCGTTACTTTTTTCGTAACCTAATTGCTTATATAGTCTAAACCCGCGTAGAGCGGTTAGATATTTTACCGGTAAAAATGCCAACCAGTTAACGATACCAGGGCATGTGGAGAGGAAACGAAGTCAATGCAGCACCTACTGTGTGACTGCGACTCTCTGGCTAGGAAAAGAATGAGACTCCTGGGGTCGGCTTATCCGAGACCGGAGGACTTCAGGCTCTTCGCTCTTAAGGACGTGGCCAAACTTATGGCATCTATCTTTACAGAGGAAGAAGAGTGAAAGGACGGGGTTGCACAAAAGATCCCGATGGGTCGAAGTGCTACTGCAAGAGGGAAACCTCGGCAGGCCCCACTAAGGTAAGATAAGATAAGATAACGATACCAAGCATAACTTTAACTTTGCTTTTAACGGTATCTTCGTTTGGCAGAAGTATCGTAACAAGACGACCAAAGGTGTTGGTGTATGTTATGTAATGCATAACACATTGTTTTTATGTTAAAGTTTTTGCACCGCCTATTCTTAAAGTGATTTACTACAAAACAGTGGTTAAAGTTAAACAATGGTTAAATACGTGTTTAAAATATTGTGTCTCTGTCTAAAATAATAATAATTCGTATTTTTGTATGTATGTATGTTTGCAACGAATAAACTCAAAAACTACTCGACCGATTTAAAAAATTCTTTCACCATTAGAATGCTGCCATTAGCGCTGAGTAACATAGGCTATAATAAAATAAAAAAAGAAATGCGGTACGAAGTCCGCCGGGTATCCGGGCTCGTCTGTATCATTCTTACAGATCGATCTGAGAAATTCATAATCTGAAAAAATCAGAATGTCGGTGGAGCATACTGATATTGTATGGAATTCCGGTCTTTCTGAATTAATACTTTGAATTCAGATTATGAATCCAGAGAGCCATTCCGGATTTGTGAGGCCAGCCTTAACATTTTGCCATACAACTTTTCGTTTTCGTAAACGTTATCGAATAAATACGGTTAGTAAACAAAAGTCACACTACGCACTCAGGTCGGATCTTAGGAGAACCTGCGACCGAGAAGAGCTGGCAACAAATTCAGGAGACTTTTTTCTCCGTCTTTAAACCTGTGCTGTGGATATGACCTATCTCTCCATGCGCTATATAAGGTCACTTTTCATCAACTACAAATATTTTGACAAAACATCTAATTCTATCAGAGAAATAAGGACCTAGCATTTAAAAAAAATTCAGGCTAGTTTTTTTTTACTTTTCCTGACACAAAAATTGTAATATTTTTAAGAGCGGCCTCTCTGTCGTTTTTTTTAATGAAACTAGGGGCACGTGTATGCGGTGAAGGCATTGCGGCCTCTCTGTTTCGGCTCCTTTGAATTGAAACTACCGAAAGTGCTTTATTTTTATTTTTAATCGAAATGTCTTTTGGCGTTTTTCTTGAAAACTAGGGTATAAAAATTTATGGTTTTTTCATAAACATAGTTTATATATGTTGTTGAATTTATCCTCAAAATATTTGCAGTTGATAAAATGTGGCCTCTTATGTTAATCATAGAAGGGGTAAGCCCGCTGTGGGTTTTTGTGAGCTGATGATGATGGGTTTAGTTAGGCTTTTTCATGGCAAGACCGCTTCGTCTTCATATTTCTCAACGCTATGATAATGTGACCCTCCGAGCTTATAAAATATTTCCAGTGAAAATATTAAAAGTCACGTTCCACGTTAAACGCTGAGACTCGATGTTTAAAGATCACTTCAGTACGTACGCGTCGAATACAGATTGAGGTTAGCTCCTGAATAGCACTCGGGTATTTCACGATACTACTAAATCAAATCTAAAGAAAATCCTGAAAATCTTATGAAGCAAAAGTTTGCTTTCATCATTTGTAAGTACGTTCACACTGTTAATTAAAGTAGCTAGGTATTACATTTGACAAATACGAGTAGCAAGAAGCTAAATACTCTTTTACTTTTAAACTTTTGAAATTTGAAGACAATGCCGCTCGGAATCGAACTTACTCTAGACCGAGTCGGTCTAACCGATAAACTACAGAAACGCTTTCTTTGACGACCTCCTTGGTCGAGTGGCTTGCACATCGGTTTTCATTATGTCGCCATCTCTGAGGTCCCAGGTTCGATCCCCGGTCGGATCAATTTAGAAATACCTGTTTTTCTAAATTGTTTCGGGTCTGGGTGTTTCCTATGTTTAATAAGTATGTATTTAAGTATATTAATTATGTTTATCCGTTGTCTATTTAACCATTTATAGAGTTTCTTAAGGAGGCTTTTCTTGGGGTTAGATAATTGGTGCGAGTGTGGAAAACATTTATTTATTTATTTTATTAATTTATTTCAATACGATACCAACGAAAAAAAACGAGAATTGTATGGTATTCAAGCAGCGCCTCCTAGTGATAAATGAGGTGAGTTGCCAAATTTTCCATACAAATTCGTGATAACGTGATATAATGACAAATATAACTTGCACTATGCACCCAGTAATCAAAATGATAAGAACCAAACAATAGAGACGAGGAATTAGCATTTATGGTAATCGGAACGAAATTCTGCAATATAACGTTCGGTGGAGCGAGGTAATCCGGTGCATGGGCGCTGTGCAACGAAAAAGTTTTATTATGAAAGTTGAATAATGTATCTGCTGCAATGCAATACGGTGGCCCTACTGTTATACAGCTGTGTAGCTCCTGTGGTTCTCTTCGATGTCGGATACTGAACAACTTTTATTTCTACTAACATTTGGGACTGCGAAGATGTTATACCGTGTTGTAAGAGTAGCCTTCGGTGTTTTTTTAGATAGAGTTTGCCGTTAGCCTCAGACGGCATTTTCAGCTTCACCGGGCTCTTTTGGGGGCAGCGAGAAACTTAAAGGGTTCCTCAAGCCGTGTGAAACGAAACCCCGTCTGAGTTTTTCTAGAGGGAACAGCATCACGCAGTAGGGCGAGTCACCGCGCCCTACTAGATTCTCCGAGGAGTTCGGATCGGATCGGACCTTCGGTGGAGCGCGGTAATGTGCTGTATAGGCGCTGTGAACCTTTTTTTTTTATTATGAAAGTTCAATAATGTATATTGCTGCAATGCCCTGCTGTTATACAGCTGTTGGATACTGGACAACTTTTGTTTCTGCCAACATTCGGGACTGCGAGATGCTACGGACTACATGCTGGTGGGCGCTGTGCCGGTGCTCAAGTATGACTCCTCCTTCATCGAGTACAACAGAAGCGTGCTGCAGCTAGCTCAAGGTGGTGAAGAACTGATCTGATTGGTTGTAAGTCCTCTTTCTGTTCTTACTCTTCTCTCTCTTCTTACTGTTTGCTGTTTTTTATATCGTACGGATAAGCACTTGGCCGGCATCTTACCTGATGTTAAGTGATGATAATGTCGAAGGTGGAAACGCACTTCACTCGGAATCTTCAACTACTGAGGCATTGGCTATCTCATCTCTAGGTGCCGGAACACAACAATGCTACAAACATTGATATTATGGCGACATATTTAGATAAGATGGTGGTAGCTAGCCAGGTGGACCAACAAGCCCTCCACTAACCAAACCGAGTACACAAACATCTACCCCTCGCTGGAAAACGAACCCCGGGGCTTTTGGGTCTAAACCGGTGGTCTTACCCATTAGACCACAGAGACGGTTAAAACAAATTTTGTTTTAAACCAACGTCTAGGACTGTTAGAGTGTTATACCTGTATAACATTCTACCATGAACAGGAAGTACTTACAACCTGTTGTAAGTACTTCAAGTTCAGGATCGGACAGCGAACGGAACCCTAAACATCGCAGCCAACTGAAACTGCCACCTTGTATTTCAGTCGTTTTGCATGCGACTTTTTCGCGTAAATTTGCAAAGCTTTTTTTGTCAATATTTCTACGAAGTTTACTTTTTCTCGTGAATATTAAGTGCTTTATATATATATTTTTTACATTTTATTGGAGCTACATTTTAAATTAATGATATAGTGTCTTCGCTGTTAAAATAACTTTATTCAGAGTTATTTTTCATGCTCAAAAGTAAAGTTAGTAGCAAATTATATTGTTTGCCTGAATTAAATAAATGTAAGGTTTTTGTGCAGATAAAAATGTCGCGCGTAGAATGGTTGGTGTCATTGAATCAAGTGCACAAATCATTAACGCCTGTATAAAAAAATTAGCCCAAGAATAAATTTATAACAAAGATAACGTTTAGCTGAATAGGTACACTACTAGGTACTGGTTGTGAATCTTAAACTTACACATTTTTTTATTTAGATGTAATTGAAATATTCAGTATGTATAATTTATTTTTATATGACTTTTGTGACCAATTGCAAAAATAACAATAACAATATTGTTATTATAACTATATGATTTTACAAAAATTAAAATTTGAAAAAGTATTTAAAAATGTTTCCACGAGCGGGATTTGAACCCGAACTCTCTGTCATAGGTCGGGTGCACTTCCAATTATGCTATCGTGACTCTGTCCAATCCGTGCATTTTTATCAACACTATGAATCTACAGCTACTTTTTAAGTCAATAAGCCTTATTCAATGATAACGTCTTTTTCTACATTTTTCCACATTGAATTTACTTTCATCATCTGATGATGAAATAGATGATGATTCATCAGCTCAATTTTATGTCTCCACTGCTGGGGCACGAGCCTTCCCTATGGATGGATAGGGAGAACGGGCCATAAACCACCACGCGGGCCCAGTACAGATTGGTGGCTGTTAACGACTGCTAATGCAGCCGGGACCAACGGCTTTACGTGCCTTCCGAAGCACGGAGGAGCTCGAGATAATACATTTTTGGTCACCCATCCGATGACCGGCGAAAGTTGCTGAATTTACTTTAAAAACTAGCAAATTTGACGTAACTGAATAAATAGTTTTCGGTTTTGTGGACAGTAATATAATATAACTTAGGGAAGGGGCACCAGTCCGACACTTTAAGCCCAGCGTTTGACACAATTTGCCTTTCAGTTACTGACCCCTAATTGTCATGATTAAAATAAAACAACGTCAAACACTGGATACCTATCATAGGTACATCAATCAAATATCAAATTTTAATAATCCATACAAACGATCACCGAATTGCCAATCGAACGCAATGTAACAATATGCTAAAACGTTACGTAGGTACCCAAAGAAACAATTGCGAGTGCAGCTGACGTCAAGGGTAGGGCCCTTCATTATTAATTTGGAGACTGACCGCTGTAGCGGGGCGCGCGACAACCCGCCCGATAACTGAACATCGATGTTGTTTTAGGGACGCAGCCGGCGCTTTTGGCAAAGAGGAAAAAGTATGTCCGACGTCATTTGTTATTCTTCTATGGAAATTGCGATCAAAAAGAAAAAGAAATGAACCATTCAAAATGGAATCAAAGAAGTCGAACTGTTGATGTGTAACATCTTTCCGCTCGCCTTCTATATATATAATTTGTAGGAGTGATTTCGTAGAAAAGGGACGGAAGTAAGTCGTAACAGTGTGATCCGTAACAGCCACCAGTGATCGACACTTTAAGCCCAATGTCCGTTGTAGGTAGTAATATTTGTGGGAGTGATTTCGTAGAAATGTGGTCGGAACAGTGTGATACTGCCGCACAATTTATGAACGCATTAAGTACAACTTACTGTGTTTGTGATTATGATATTTAAGGTGCTGACATTACGATATATTTTCTCGAAACTGTTCACTTGTTCTTTACTGAGTTCATAAATTACGCGGCAGATAGAATGTGTCAGTGTGACATATTTTTTGTTTTTTGATTATTTATTTAAAAAAAAAATTGCGTTAAAAATAATTTTAACATTTATTGATTATTTATTGATTATAAAAAGCACAAAAGAAAATTTTTTTGTGCTTTTTATAAAAACATAGCAACACAGTACATAATATTTAGTTGGATACATAATGATCAAAATTCGAAATTAAAATTAAAACACACAAGTAAAATTAGTAACGCTTTATGACATTATTCGACTTTCTGAGTGTTTAGTAAATGCTTTCTATAATTAATTTTAAAAGAGCTAATATTCTGACTATGTCTTATAGGTGGAGGGATGTTGTTCCATGGACCTTACAAAGTGCTTGAAACGTATGGATAAAATAATATGTCAAATAAATACATGTAGATAAATAGTAGAACAAAGAGTTTCATTCAATGTGCAATATTTGCATAAATTTAAAAGAACAATATTATATTGATTAGACTACACAAGTCCCGAATTCGTATTCAAACGAGTATGCCATTGGTATTTTATTGCGTTTGCTCTGTAGGAATCACAACTTTGCGAAAGAAATGAACCGGCAAAGGGTTGGGCTCGTGATACGAATGTTAAGTTTTATTTGCTGATTTGTCAAGACGTCACGCGCATACCAATGCGATAGACTGTTCAAATTAAATTGTTTCTAAAGCGTTTTTGCTTTTACAATCTTTGAAAGTGAAAGTGTCTACAATTTAAGTAATGTTTCGTTACTTTGTCGACAGATTTTTATATGTAAGTTGTTAATAGATTTTATGAAAGACAAAGTTCTTTTTAAGACATTCGATTTACAGAATTAATTTTATAGACTGACTGGTTGGCACAACGTTTTTTATAATGATTGCTGGGCTGAGGCCTTCCCACACAGGGAAAGTACGGGCCATTACCCACTAAGCTAGCCTAATTGGTGGTGGTGGTGGTTGGTGGGTTTACGACTGCCAACTCTTGGTAATTACCAAGACTAGCGGTTTAGCGTGCATTTCAAAGCAGGGAGGAACTCGATATGATTTTAAAATTGTCGACATTGTGAAAGCAAAACTGCTTATCTTGCTAGATCGCAACCCAAGCGTGCTAGTCGTTGCACCATCGATCTCTGGGTCGCTCCCAGACCTTCATGAATTTATTTCTTCCATCTCCATCGCTACCCTGTATAACCAATGTATGATTTTTTTAATTTTTATGTTAAAAGGAGGCAAACGAGCAGGCGGGTCACCTGATAGAAAGTAATCATCGCCGCCCATAAACACCCGCAAAACCAAAGTCTTGAGAAAGGAGTTGGATCTTGAGGAGGGAGTAGGAATTGGGAGGGGGGGGGGGGTGAGAGATGAGCCTTTTGGAAAACATTGGGCTTTGGAGTTCTTATTGGTTTCTTCTCCTACCATCACCATCACCAGCTTATATACGTCCCCACTGCTGGGGTACGAGCTTTCATATGGATAGGGAGAGAGGGTCATAAACTACCACGCGGCCCAGTGCGGATTGGTGCTGCACTGCTCATGCAGCCCGGACTAACGGCTTTACGTGCCTTCCGCAGCATAGAGCTTCCTTCGCCAGTAACTTTAAATAAGGACTTACATTATATTTAAACAAGCACGAAACAAATTCAGAGTTCTGACTTAAACCCAGTATTAATTCATGTAAACTTCATTTCATATTAGAGTAAAAGAGACAAAACACGGAGTAACTACTCCAAACTTACACTTTGTTTATTAAATAGCCCCTAGGTGTGCGAAATTTCATACTCCTCCGTCCGTGCAATTTTCGTCAAAAGGGGTACAAAGTTTTTGATTCACGTATTAATATATAGATAAACAGAGAACAATAATGTACCTCCGCTGGCAAGAGAAACTGGGACCTCTGAGGTCTGAAACCTGTGGAATAACCATTAGTCCACAAAAGCGGTTAATCGATCAATAACGGCGCGGGCGCGGATGGTTATGTGAGGGTCTCCCCTTCAGCTCCCGCCTCCCTTCCCAGGCCCGAAGGTCTCGACAGGGATTCTTTGACCACGAGGAAGGAAGAAAAAAATCAGTTTCAAATTGTTACATTTGTTCAACTTGTAAAGAAAGTTGTTGGTAATGTTACCTATTGAATGATTTGATCTATAATCGGTTGTGTGCAACATGACATGTTGTATCGGATAACATGCAGAGTAATAAATAACTAATTAACTACAGCTAATGGCCGGCAAATTAGGGTAAATTGTTATAACCAGAAACATGTGGGATTAATTGGGATGCCACAATGCATTATGATGACCTGCTGGCCAATATAAAAGTCGTTATTTTAGCTATGTTGTGGCCTATGTAAAAGTTGCTCAACTTCAGCAATCGCTGACCGAGCGCATAACTTAGGTTCGGTTTCGGCATATTGGTTTAGTTTCGCAAAGGCCGGTCATCCGATGGGTGACCAAATAATCACGTGCTTCGGAAGGCACGTCACACCGTTGATCCCAGCAGCATTAGCTGTCGCTAATAACCACCAACCCGGACTGGGCCCGCGCAGTGGTTTATGGCCCGTTTTACAAGTGGTTATTCCATCTATGAAATAATAATAGTTTTAGATAGCTTACTATGTAGGTATACATATAATACGATGTATATAATGATGATGATGTATACATATACTTTAATATACTATGATAGGTACTAATTGTAAATTGTAAGGGTTACTGTATTTCGGGTGCCTTACAATCAACTGTTTATTATAAAATAAATATTTAAAATTGAGTTAATGAATAAGAAAACATTTCACCTTCTGTTGTATAAAAGGTCCTGAAGCGAGACAATAAAATCCGAACAACAGCTCAAACGTGATCGAATCATCATAAACATAACAGTTCTCGCGTAATACCTCCTTACGACAGTAACCTCCTGCCAAACGGCTCGTTACCCCTCTAAGCACAAATAACACGCAACCACCATTGAGAGGAGGTGGCGAAACACCGAAAACCAAGATTAGGATGGCTTTACACTGGAGCGTGTGCGAGGTAGATAAGCGATGCGCTAAGAAATAATCCACCAATAGGATTACTTTATTTTCCTAGCCTTGCACAGCGCAGCTTTGGAGGACCCGTTCTGATTTGAACCTAGATCGGAGAATCTAGTCTAGTATATTCTAAACTAACCTTCAATCACACAGCTTGAAACTTTTTTCTTCTTCCCTTTAAGTTTCTCACCGCCCTCAAAAAATCCGGGGACGCTGTAGGCTGTTTACTGTGTGCTCTGGTGTGCTCTTTTATTACTAACATACAAAATAAGCGTGAGATGTGCTGCGAGTGTACTGCGAAGGAGGTGTTGCGAATTCCTCGCAACACCTTCCTCGCAGTACACTTGTTCACAGTGTTGCGAAGGAAGTGAAGGATCCCGTTCCACTACCTCGACTTCCGATCCGATCCGAACCCCTCGGAGAATCTAGTAGGGAGCGGGGACACGCTTGCGTGATGCCACTCCCTCTAAAAACCCTCTGTGTTTCACGATCACATTTGAGGAAACCTTTGAGTTACTCGCCGCCCCAAAAACAAGTCAGTATTGCTGAAAAAGCCGTGTAGGGCCAACAGCAAACTCTCTCAAAAAAAATCCGCTACCTAGCACATCTCAGGTGGAAAAGCTGCCTTAGAGGGAACGCCGTATATCAGGGGGGCGTTCGGACAATCACAGAATGCTTTTATTTTTTCAACTACCCCCATTTGTTGCCTCATCAGGACGGCCGTAGTTGGCGAAACTGCTGTTTCCGCGCCGTTCCTGTAATTTATGTATTTAAACGTGCGTACGGCCTTATTTGTGTGTTTTGGTAAGTTTGAGGTCTGTGGATTTGTGGAAAGGTTTTGTATTTTAATGCCTACCTTTTTAATTTATATACACCTTTTTTAATTTATATAAACCCTTTTTATTTTATATGGACCAAGATTGTTTGTAACTCCATGTACATTTATAAAGAAATTCAGGAGTAACTTGGGGGTTATATGACAAATAAACAGAGAATAAGGTCGGAATAGTTATTCCGAGTTTTGTCTCTTTTAGGGTGGATTCGACCAAACTTGAATTTATACGAGATTAACTATACCAAGAATATAACTATTCCACGATTTTATTCTCGAGTAAAGGAATGGTCATTTATCTACGCAATTCACAGATTAGTTACTCTTAGAATTGTTATTCTTCATTATTGAGTGAATAGCATGTGAATGGTGAATGAACATATTATCCGGCAAATTACCATTATTCTACAAACGAACTATTTAAAAAGCAAAGTACTGACAACTCTATTTTGTTGTCTAGAGCATAACTGTAGCTGTCAAAGTCGAATGTCAATGTCATGTGGTACGCGGACGCCATTAAAATACTCTTGGATTGCTGTTATTCCACGCTGGACGGTGGTGTAGTGACTATTCCCGAATAGACAAGCTACTCCGAGAATAGTGCATGGTAAAACGAAACGAACGATTTACTCTCAAATAACTGACGATTTAGCCTAAGAATAAAAGTTACTCTCGCTTGGTCGAATCCACTCTAAGTCTAATTTGATATGACGTTTACATGACAGGAACAAAACACGGAATAACTATTCAGACCTTATTCTTTGTTTATTTGTAAGGGGGATACTGTTTTGTTTTTCAATATTTACTTGTTAATATTTATTGACCTTAATGTGAATAACAATAACTATAAATAAAGTAATAAAAGTAATTGATTATATCTACCATAGAAAATCTATTCATATTATAATTACGTATTTTTTTATATTATTCTTGGATTCATAAACCAACATAGAGATAGAACAAGAGATCGCTATTGTTATGCCCATACATTATAGCCCTGATTTAAATCCCATAGAAAATCTGTGGCATGTCGTAAAAAAGAAAGTCTCAAACAAACGTAACTCCAGTCACAACGAACTCTACGAAGATGCGTATAATAAGGTGTCTACGAGTATAACTATGGTTACTTATCTATAAAGTACTCTTAACACTTCTTTCAATAGTCCTCCCATCGTTGGCTATGAAGCTCATTTAATTATTACTTTGCATTTCATATTTAAATACCGATAAAAATACTCCGAGTCATCGAATTGGATAACCAGCGTTAACACCGTGGTATAACTACTATTGAGCTTCAGCGTTGCACTGAATACCTGACGTTGGTAATAACCGAATGGCTAATTTAATTAACGGCATATTGGTTGATAAACTCGAATTAGCAAGGCGCAGGGCCGGATTGTGACCTATAACAAATAACTTCGCATCAGCAAATGCAACTTGGCCGAAACATTGAGTGAAAGGACATATTTTTCGTCACTATAATGTGAGCTTGCTACGAATTTTTGTAGAAGGAAGCGTAGCAGGGAGTTAAATTAAGAAAAACTGGTCGTATGGACTTCGTTTGACCTGCTTGCAAGCTTTGAGAAAGAGAGTCTATTGAAAATTCTTGCACACGACCACACTCTGTCCTTGCGATGGTCTCTATAAGAGAACAAGACTTTGAGTCAGCAAACAGATGAGATAAAACACATCAAATATGAAGATTTGATTTCATATCTGTGGTCTGAGTAGCCCGTTATTCGAGCATTTAAACAGTAGTTACTATAATGCAGAAACTTCTTCTTCTTCATGTGCCATCTCCTATCGGAGGTCGGCTATCATTACAGCCACTTGGGCCTGTGATGTTGCGGCAGTAACTATACCTACCCTACACCTACCAAAGCCGGCCCTGGCTATGCCGACATGCAGACAGCCATGATTAGCCTCCCCAGTATAGTCCGAAACCGCTAGTTGTTCAAACAATTCTATGATAACAATAGAGTGCCATAATCAATGCATCTGAATTTTAAAGGGTATAGCTGATAGTGTTGCTGAATAATACAAAGTTGACGTGAGAGTTTTATTTGTAAATGTGTATATGATGAAGAGCCAATTATTTTGTGTTTGTGTAGACTTGTAGAGGCATATACCCGTAGAAGCGGCATGAATATTTTTGCTATAACATTTTCTATAACATTTGCTATGAATTTGTTTCACTCAGAACTTAGTTATTTAAATTCTATGTAGTTGCATAGTAATACATGTCATGACAGCTTATAAATAAGACAACACTGTAGCTTGTAATCATGAAGTGTATACCTAATGCATTGTCTTGCTAGCTGTCCTTAAATAAATAAATAAATAACCCAATTATAAAAACACAAATGTTGAAAAAATTTCCACGAGCAGGATTTGAACCAGCACCTTTCTGACTTCTGTTAAAAATTATTTGAACATTTTATAAATAGCTTGCCTACTTCTTAACTGATCTTTAATATTTGTAAAAATATTATGATCGGATGTTAGTTGTTGACATTGAATGGGCGCCTTTGACTTTCAAAGTAAAAAGTGTTGAATAATTTCGGCGGGCTGGTTAGAACCACGATAGCTCGGAAGATAGGATAGATAGGACGAGCACCTGACCCGGTATATCAGAAGGGTGCAGGTTCAAATCCTGCGCGTGTAAATTTTTTCAACATTTGTGTTTTTGTAATTTGTTTGCAACAAAATGTATGGACAAACTCAAAAATGTATGGACACCGTCCCCAGCCTTGTAGCACTTTAAAACCTATGTTAATCGAAGAGTCATAGCCGTCTTATCATTTTATTGTATGACAGCAAATCTGAAATGTCTATCAGAAAAAAGTTATATCGACATGAGAACCGGAATCTGCAGTCATAAATTATGTTGATGATGTTTTAATCAAAACACTTTCACGATCCAAAGAAGCTAGAGGTGAGCAGGATAGAATGGTAATTAGTTATAATAACAGCCTTACGCATAGGTCAAATGCAACCTATTACATATATTTGGTATAGGTTGGCGGTGACCTGGACATTTTTGTGCCGACCCTCGCCATGTTTTACCGTACTGTCAGAGAGGTACTCTCTGAAATTGTATAAATGTTATTTTATAATAATAATAATAATAATAATCATTTATTTGCATTTAACATGGTATATAAGATGTTACAAAACTATTACAGAACAACATGTTAAGCTAATACAGGTTTAGCATGCAAATTAATAGCTAAGTTACAAAATTTATGTATGATTTTATACATTAATTAATAACATATCAAATTACAAACAAACACAAAATGTTAAATTATATATTATTCAAAAAGTCATTTATGTTATAAAAATTATTATCTTTTAAAAATATTAGTAATTTCTTATTAAATAAATTGTCATTCAAATTCTTAATGTCTTCAGGCAGTTTATTAAATATACGAATACACATTGATACACAGCTATTAATAAACTTTGCAGACTTCGGCATGGCTTTATGCACGAGTCTGTGTGGATTTCTTTTTAATCTGGAATTAGATTCGCCTGCTGTTTTAAAAAGCACCTTATGTTTTTTGACGAATAAACATATTTCGTAAATATACAGCGATGGCAGTGGCAACAAACCAAGCTCTCTGAATATGGGTTCACAAGACTCGTCAGGGGAGATTCCAGATATAGCCCTTATACATTTTTTTTGGGAAATAAACACCCTGTTGATGTCGGTACTATTACCCCACGCCAAAATCCCGTAACGAAGTATCGAGGCTACATAAGCATGGTAGCACGTGATTGCTGCCTGTTTATTTATAATGCGTCTCACTTCCTTTAGAGCATATACAAATTTATTAACTCTACTACACAGGCCGTCAACGTGTTCTTTCCAATTCAGATGTTGGTCAACTATGATACCTAAAAACTTAATATGACTAGTTTCTTGTATTTTTGCAATGTCCAAATTAAAATTGTATTGAGAATGTTTTGACTTATTGAATTGTATATATTTTGATTTATTAAGATTAATTTTAAGATTATTAAATTCTAGCCATTGTATTATGATGTCAATTGTATTATTAATGTCTGTCTCATGATTCTTAATTGATTTGTTGGATTTATTATTCTGTTGTTAAATGTTTTGTTTCACTGTATGTTTTTGGAATCCAATTTAATTAAATTAATTGTAACTTTATTTAACTCATTGTAATTTAATTCATTGTAATTTAAATTTTTGTAATCTAATGTAATTTATTGTAATTTGATTTATTTAATAAATTTGAGTATTAATTTTTAATTCTGTCGTGGTGACAAGTAGGTATGTTTGCGCAAAAATTTTATATAATACTGTGTGTACACGTTTTTGGGTCTTGATCTAGTTTTAAACTATTATAATTCCTGACTTCTATTTCTATTTGATTGTTACCTGTTGTGTATGCCAATAAATAAATAAATAAATCAATAAATAAATAAATAAATTTACTACTGAATAACGCACAGGGCATAAACGCTATTCAGGCTTATTATTACGTAGATTCCTTCCTCCCGAGGATTACGCTTGTGGCTTTGTTTATGGCCATAAGCTCCGCCTGGTACACAGTGAAGTACGCGGGTAAGCCAAGTTTGACGGCACACCGTGCTACAAAGACAGTGCAGACCCAACCTTACTGCACGTTGTACCGGTCTATCAGTTCTTGGTCTACCAGACAGACGAAGCTTCTGTCCACATCCAAAGCGGGATGAATTACTTCATCAAATCCTACCGCACGCTCAACCTCCCTGTCTTCTGGTATGTATGGGGTTGACTCTCTCCTCGCTGTATACAGGGCGGCTGCCTCATGTATACGGAGGTCTTAAGGAAGTAACCCCGACAAAACCAGAGCTGAGTTCAGCGAGACTGTGCGGTAGGATTTACAAAGCTTCTGAGCAAAACCTCTCTGGACTGAGTCTAGAAACCTACGCGTGCCTATTTTGTTTGCCGCAGGAGCCCACGCATATGCAGCGTACGTGATCACTGGCTCAACTGCGGCTGTATAGATGGAGCGGACTATCTCGGGGTGAAGCCCCCAGCTAACTTTGGCCGCTCTAGCCAATTGCCCGTAGAGTTTGAGTGCCTTGTTGCATACATTTGCGATGTGTGCGTTGAATGTGAGCTGTCGTGGATAGTGAGACCAAGCAGCTTGATACTCCGCGACACTTCGATGTTGACCACGGCCATATTCAGTGATGGTGTGTCATACTTAAGTTTCCTCGTCAACACCATGGCACAGGTCTTGTGTGGTGCAAACTTCAACTTGTTGCTGACGCCCTATTCCTGGATAAGTTCAAGGACCTCATTGGCCTGCTGCTCGATCTCAGCCGCATTGCTCCCAAAAGCCTGGGCAAAATGCCATGGGTGTCGAGGAGTTTAAGGAGTGGGTCAAGGAGAAGGTTCCATAGTATGGGGCCGCCAAGAGACCCCTGCACGCATCCTTTGTCGGTTTGCTTGGCATATGTTTTGCCGGCGTACCTTACCTCGACGGTTCTATCTTTGAGGTAGTTTCCAAGCAGCCTCTGGATGTTGACCGGGTAACTTTCCTCAGCAAGTTTGACCTTTATGGTAGGCCACTAGGCACTATTACCAGGTATGAGGACGGTTGGCATGTCGTGAGTATCATGTGGTACTATGGGATTGGAAGGCGTTTAGAGAATTTCCTTGGGTCAGCCTGGGACAATATTGTAATAGAATCTAAAACACCCAGTGATCTATTTGTTGTATTAAAAATAAAATGTTTTATTTTTGTAACAAAGCTATTTTGATTTGAAAACTCCTAAAAGGCTACTTCACGAAAACGACATTCAACAGAATTATTCATTGAACAGAGACATATAAAGAGAGTTGTTTGAAAACTCACAGAAGAAGAAAGGCATCGTGAGCTGTCACATCCCCGACATCTTTTGTCATATTTTTTAATAACAATGAACATTAAACGGCAACATAATTCTTCCTTGTGCAGTGCTCAACTGCAGATTCCGGCTTCTCATGCCGATATAACTTTTTTCAGATCGACATTTTAGATTTGCTGCCATACAATAAAATGATAAGATGGCTATGGCCCTTCAATTAATATAGGTTTTAAAGCAACAAGGGTGGGGACGTTTTGTGTATTGTTCTTTGTTGATATTATTACCATGTATTATTCTTTAGGATTTTGAGGATTTTCGGACTATTCCTAGTTTGTACTTTTGGTAGATAAATTCTAATCCTTAAACAATATCTAGAGAACTTGGAAATAAGGCTAATTGATGATGATAATAATAATCTAATAGTGATCAGACTTAATGGTCATGCGTTCTTCCGATGTTTTATATCATATCATATATTATGAGTAAGATCATATTTATTATTACTAACACAATATACTTTCACAATATCTTATCTTTTAATTGTAAGTAATTAGGTCTGGTGCTTTGATTATACAACGTGTAACAGAAAAATGTGTAGGGTGTTTTTATTTAATATTTTATTAGTAACGTCATTTCAAAATAAACAAGTGGGTCAGTGAACTCTGTGTACTTACAATCCTACTTGCCTATGCGCGCCTAGTACTTAGAACGCAGAATAGTTAGGAACTTAAAAGCACCGCACCACCCGGTTCGCTCGGCACACGACGGACGGACGGAGACGGCGAAAACAAACGGCCGCTTGGCGGCTTGGACAACGCAAAACTTCACCAATTTATGCTTCCCAATGAATTTAACAGTTTAACAATAACACTGAAACTTTCATTTCGCTTTTTAATATTAAAATATTTCACTGAGACACACACGGCATCATTACATTTACACAGTGCGAATAACGACAACTATGCATTTCTTCCATCTGTCCTTGCATCTCAAACTCGCCGACATAAACTACGTTTGTTATGTAGCTTCATCTATATATTAATACGTGAAGCAAAAACTTTGTACTCGTTTTTACGAAACTTGCGCGGGATAGAGGAGAATGAAATTTTGCACACTTATAGTTTATATAGAGAAGGTTATCCGAATGTTAAAAAATACATTAAATCAACAAAAACAACACCATGAATTTGACACACACGCATATGTATTTGACACACACGTATTATTTGACTTTAATGCAGCTGACATCTGTCAATGCCAATCCAAACTCACATTCTATCTTTTTAATTGTTCAATGCTTAGGATACAATCCGTGCAGACTTAATAAAATTACGGTCGAATTTCGACCACTGGGCGACCACTAGTTTAAATAACAATGCAAATAAATAGCAATTCTACTCGATTTGACAAATTACCATAAACAGACTGGCTGGGAAAAGAGAATCACCTTTTGCTAAAATTGCGTTGTTATTTTCTAACGCCTCTGTTGTCCTGGTACCTTAGGTTGACCGCCTAACTCTCTCGCTTTCGATCGCTTTGAAGGCGAGGCGAGGAGGAGCCGTCATCTTGTCATTTCGAAAGCAATATGAAAGCAATATCGAAAGCTATAGGTTATAGCTTTCGATATTATTCGATATTATATTTCGATAATATATTAGAAAGCGATGCGAGGGTCTCGCTTTCAAAGCGATCGAAAGCGAGAGTGTTAGGCGGTTGGGGGGCTGGTACCTTTCACTGAAATAGTTTGCCAACTTTGAATGATATTTGGGAGTCAAAGAAAACATGATGCACGATGCATGAAAGAGAGGTATAATAAGTACAGTGGGCTATAACTCAAGCTAACCATTTCCGGTTATGTTGTCAAGCTATTTCGCAAAAATACACATACAACGGAAGTGAGAGAAAACAAGGAAATGAAGTAATTTGTAAAGTTAATAATTACGTTTAAGTGACAATGCCTACAAGGCCTAGATCGGATACAGTTTGGGTTGTTTAATTATTACCACACCCATATGTTATACGTTGTGTACATGTCTATATAGTCAAAGGTCAGGTGAGACGTCTGTGTTCGCGTGCCAAAGGTCACAGAATCCCTAATAGTAACTACTACTAATTGAAATTGCGTAGTAATTTATTTACAAGCTTAACGAAGCCATTATGCTCTACCTGGCTTTGGCATGTTATGTATGTTTTTAAGTGCTAATTTATGCACTGAAGCTTACGTCAGCCCGGTAGCATAGCGGTCAATGCAGCCGCCCAGATTGCGGAAGACCCAGGCTCGATTCCAGCCAGGAATCGAGCCTGGGTCTTCCGCAGCAGGACGGGTGGGCGTTTCATTTTTTCTCTGTATTTTATAAATATTTAATTGTTTTTAGGTATTTTGTTTAATAGCATTGCTTTTGTTTGGCAGTGATTTGCATTTCTATGTAGGCCTCTTTCTATTATCGGATTCCAAGGTTCGGCAAAAGTGGGTATCGACTCGATCCATATTTACACATATACTACCTACCTACCAGATGATGATGTTGATCACATACTTGGGCTAGATAGGCCAGCCCCCCAACCGCCTAACACTCTCGCTTTCGATCGCTTTGAAAGCGAGGCCCTCGCCTCGCTTTCTATTATAATATCGAAAAATAATATCGAATAATATCGAAAGCTATAGCCTATAGCTTTTGATATTGCTTTCATATTGCTTTCGAAATGACAAGATGGCGCCTTCCCCTCGCCTCGCCTTCAAAGCGATCGAAAGCGAGATAGTTAGGCGGTCGACCCCCAGGAAGCTGGCTAGGCCCAACGAGACGCTTTTGGCAATAGTGGTGAATAAACCCATCAATTGTAGCATTGACTAGACTGTAATCATGGAGGCCTTTGCTCAACGGCGGGATAGTATACAGGCCATATACTTTCCATCATCATCACCATCACAAGCTCATTTTTATGTCCCCACTGCTAAGGCACGAGCCTTTCCTATGGATGGATAGGGATAACGGGCCATAAACCACCAAGCGGGCTTAGTTCAGATTGGTGGTTGCTAACGACTGCTAATGCAGCCGGGACCAACGGCTTACGTGCCTTCCGAAGCACGAAGGAGCTCGAGATGCTAAATATTGGTCACCCATCCGATGATAGGCTTATGCGAAAGTTGCTTAACCTCAGCACTCACTTGCAGACCGGGCGCGTTAACCACTTTACCATCTAGGTAGCTGCCCCATTTTTATAATGACGCCTTTGCTCAACGGCGGGATACAGACCAATTATTAGGTAAATATGTCAATGTTCCACGCAGTAGGAGCCAAATCGCAATTGCTACGTAGCGCTATGAATTTGACTCGAAGCACTTAACCCCCCAACAACTAGGTCCTTTGTACCCGCCGTTATGCGAGTCGCTGGCTGCGCTTCCTCTTCGAAGCTACTTCGGTACAAAGGACCTGCTAAAATTGACTTCCGTCTTGCATTTGAACCGTTTTAAAAGTTGTTTGTTGGCGTCTTGAATACTAATTAATTTTAAAAGGAACATTTTGAAGATGGAGGAAATAGTTTTAGATAGTAGGTAGGTAGGGTTGCCATACGTCCCGAAAAAGCGGGATTTGTCCCGCTTTTTAAATAAAATTAAACGTCCCGCCAGAATTTTAAAAGATGACCCGATTTGTCCCGATTTCTGTGTATGCGCCGCGCGCAGAATATAATAAACAAATCAATGACTCGGTATTATTTGATCAAAGTTTGATATTAAAAGACTTTATAGAATGAAAAATTACTGAAGATAAAAAAAATTAAGGATCTTTTGGCATCGGATAAGTGGGTGTTATTTTTCCGAGAATTTGGGAGTTCAGAGCAATATTCTGAATTACTTACATTAGGTATGTGAGTTCTACATTTATTTACCAAGCAGCAATGCTAATACTGCTGGACAAAGGCCTCCCCCAAGGATCTCCACAACGACTGGTTTTGTGCTGCTCGCATCTAGCGGCTTCCCGCGACCTTCACCAGATCGTCGGTCCACTATGGTGCAATATAATTTCAAGGAAATGTCTTGCATTGATTTTTATGATTAAATCAAATTCAAGAGCACACTTTTGAAAGACATTCTTACTTCAAAAAAATACGATTGGTATGGTACAATAAATAAAATACAAATAAAAACATACAAATACTCACATTTTTCTTTAATTTATTTTGTCCCGATTTTATGTGACGAAAACGCTGGTTTTCCCGCTTTTTTATACAGAAGTCAAGGGCGCTATGGCAACCCTAGTAGGCGTACCTACTCGTACGTACGTACGTACCTACTAGTACGTAGGTACCTATAGATAAATTTATGCAATTGCAATTTTCAAAGAATATAGTTCCTACCTGAAACAATCGCATTACTGGGTAAATCTTGAAATTCTGCTCATTCATTTGAATCTCATTTTTAAAGTATCTAAAAATTTTATAGTACTTTATAGGAAAAAACTGATCGTATACCCTACTGTGGGCATATTATCGATATGATACGATCAATAAGTTATTTTCGTTTCAAAATGATTTCATCATTACATTACTATAAGAACAACTGGATGAGAGTAGCGGCGCATCGTGCTCAGTGGCGTGACTTGGATCTCTCCTATATACAGCAGTGGAGCCTATATTAGTATAGGTTTATTATGATGATGAGGATGATGATGATGATGATGAAAGTAATGATAATATCCAAAGCCTTATTATTAGCCTTTAGCCCAACAGTGGGTCATTTATAAGCTGACAATAACTACTGAGTTTGTATTGTATTTAATGATAATATTCAATCATCTTGCGTGATTGACAGACAAACTACCTAAATATAAACTTCAGGTAGTTTAAGCCTGCTCCCTTCTTTTGAGCATTTATACCATTTTAATATCCTATTCAAAATCGTTCCTAAATATTTATAATTCGCACTTTAAAAAAAAAATTTAGATGTTCCTTTTTTTTCAAGCCAATTTAAACTTTCTATGCTTATGAAAAATACAGAAATCTAAACAACTATGCTATTTGAAACTTGATAAAGTGCACTTAAAATCTAAATTAAAAATCTAAATGTAAATCTAAAATGTACGTTTATAACGAAAAACAAATGTACTTTGAAGTTTGTATGGGATACCAAACTGTATGAACACTCATACAAATCTTAAAAACATAAAAAGATGACTGCTTGCGCGATGGACAGACCGAAGGACTGAAGGTTATTCAAGCCTACTTAAGTGCTGCTTGTCATTAATCGTTTATTTCCCATTTGTGTATTGAAATAAAGTAGGATAAAGATATAGCCGATAAAATCGCAGTATTATCATTAATGTAAAGAACTTTTTACGAGAAAACACATTGATGAATGTTACATTTTAATTTATGCTGAGTAAGCACTTAGCGAAGCAGCACCGAAGAAGGGTTAAATAAAACTGTTCGCTGATTGATTGCAACTTTTCAGTTCTCGCATAAAATGGATCCAAAATGTTTCTTCATATTGTGTTTGTTTGGTTACTTCATCGATTCACACCACGACTGGTTCGCACCACGCTGTGAATCGCAGAAGGACGCTTTTTAAATTGGCTGTTTCGAACCACGGCTCATACCATGGTATGAATCAGTGAATGTCTTTGTTGGACTTCTGTGATTCGCACCATAGTGCGCTCCTATTAGCTTCACTGATTCAGACCACTACCAAAATAAATGTGATTTTTGTACTAGCGAACAGAAAACGGTTACTGAAACAAGCAGTTGGTATAAAATATTTAATACTGTTTTAATTAGTTAAACAGATTTAATTTTTAGAATAGAATAGAACATAAATATTTACCTGCAACAAATGTAGGTACAAGATATTTTAAGTTTAGTTTTTTATACATTCGATATTTTTACTCGATTCTGTTATTACTTCCGCCTCAATAGCCGAGTGGCAAAGCGCTCAGCTCGATATCCGAAGATCCTGGCTTCAATTCCCAGGTCGGGCAAAGTGTTTTTTATATATTTGCTCGGGTTTGTAATCACCAACCCGCATTTGGCAAGCGTGGTGATTAAGCCAATACCATCAATTGTGGCGATTGCTTGATTTCAATGCTGGAGGCCTTTGCCCAGCAGTGGAACAGAAATAACACAGTCTATGTTTTTTTATTGAGAATGTTTGCTGATTGCCACTTTTACAGCTTCACTGGTCTATATTTAACACAGTCTATGTAAAATGTTCAAATATTATTTAACGCAAATTTTGTTGCGAACAAATTACAAAATCACAAATGTTGAAAAATTTCGGCGGGCTGGTTAGAACCACAATAGCTCAATTGGAAGAGCACCTGACCCGGTATGTCAGAAGGGTGCAGGTTCAAATCCTGCTCGTGGAAATTTTTTCAACATTTATGTTTTTACAATTCTACCACAAAGATTACATAAACATGTAATCTTTGTGGTAGAATTGTCCCAGAATTAAAGTTACAAAATTAAAACCTTTATAGCTGAAGATAGGCTTTAACTTTTTTTCCTGTTATTTCTTATTGTGTACTTGTATCAGAATCATCTGATTTAGTACACTAGAAAATCATTCGGCCTCTGTAACTAAAGCATCATCATCATCTTTCCGTTAGTTACCTATAGAACTAAAAGCTTAGACTTCAGACTTTAGACTTAGTTTAGTTACTTAAAAAAGAATAGGTAATATTATAACATACTTAGGCAGATCTGTTGAGACATTCAATCAACATAGTGTATTGGCCTTGTCACAGCGTTATGATTGCGAATATTAGTATTGAAGGTCATCTTTATGTAACGCATTAGTCGATAGAAACTCTTTGCATCCTTTCGTTGTATTTGTAGCTAGTTAATTATTTATATGAAAGATGCGAACACTTTTATCATTTTAAAATGTTCAAAAAATATTTAACGCAAATTTGGTTGCGAACAAATTACAAAACCACAAATGTTGAAAAAATCCTGCTCGTGGAAATTTTTTCAACATTTGTGTTTTTGTAACTTTTATCATTTACTCAACTTTAGGTGGAATGAAAAATCAGTTTAGTTTTCGACAAGAAAGTGCTGAAAATGATGCAAATGGAAAAATGTTAAAGTTAAAAGTTAAGCTACTTAAAAGTTAAACGATAGGTAATCTATTTATTTATTCTACGCAATATTCAACTCCATTGCCAAAACAGTTACATTCACAATTTATTCACAATCACACATTTGGCGTACTGGACCTTCTTTTTTTGATACTTTGTCCTTCATCAACATCATTAGCTGTTAATAAATGTCCCACTGTTGGTATAAGGCATTCCCACATAAACAGGAAGCTTGAAGATCGAACAATAACCTTCCACCCTGGCTATGGCAGCTTTCTTTTCGAGTTTACCACAGGATATCGAAATTCATTTCACCGTTTGACATAAGGTTGATAAAACATTTGGTCTTTCTGTTACTGATCCAACAAATTACTGACTAAGATATATTTTGTCGATATATCTATTGACATTTCTATAATTGATCGAGTGACCGTTTGGTCGAATGGACGTTTGGTAAAAAGAATTGTAAACTCCTCTCTGAGAGAAAGCTAAGAAAATGCTGCAAAAGGTGCATTTAGTTGTAATAATGCTAATTACACCTTATTAACCCACAATTTCATAAACTCTATTAAGCAAGTAAGCACAATATTTTCAATCCCATCAAGATCGAGAGGCCTTAGATCTATTTGAAAGGCGATAAAAAGCCTACAGTCCAAACGTTACCAAACGTCCATTCAACCAAACGTTTATTCGACCAAACGTATAGAAATGTCAATGGTAATATCGACAAAATATATTTTAATTATATTTTAGTCAGTTGTTTGTTCGATCCTTAGAGCATTAAACCAAATTAATGCTCTAAGGTTCGATCAGTAACAGAAAGGCCAAATGTTTTGTCGACCTTATGTCAAACGGTGAAATGAATTTCGATATACCGTGGTAAACTCTTCTTTTCTGTCTTTAACGTCTAAATGAAACTCTACGTAGGTATAGGTAGTAACCTAGTGTCCGACACTATCTTTCGTCGTCGAAAAATAATACAGTGTTTCATTGAAATTTTACTAGAAGACATAGCTGTCTTCCTAGCGGAATATAGTATATAAATATATGAAAACACGTGGTCTGCCGCTAGGGTGAACACTGGTGACTGCCAAACAGGTGATCCCAGCCATCCTAGCGGTACGTGAAGGGGATGTATAGTGGTTTTTAGTGGGTAGACCCCTCCCAAATCCCTGTCGAGACCCTCGGGTCTGGGCAGGGAGGCGGGAACTGGAGGGGAGAACTCTACATAACCATCTGATGGAACTCGGGCGACGTTTTACACTGTCAAAAAAAGGAAGCACATGGGCTGCACTCAACTGTTGCTTAAGTCAAAAATCTGTTGATGAACCTTATTTTAATGATTTAAAGGTAAAATATAATAAGTATTACAATCATTTATTCAGTTTAAGCTACGAGTAGCTCTTGTAAATGTCACCATGCCATCGGTTCGTAAGTCTACTCTGGGCGGGAGACCTTGTACTGAGAAGAACCGGCAAGAATCTCAGCAAGTGTCCAACTCTTTTCTCCCTTACAGCGTCAAATATATTGAAAAATGCCCTATCATAGCAGGACACTTTCCATTACAAATAAACACAAAAAATACAGAAGACAACCACAACATGTAAAAAAAAAACAAAAAAAAAAAGTTTACAAATTTACATCAGATAAAAGTTTCTCTGTCAAACACTGATGCTACTATCCTAGGTACATTCATTGTAATAAAATCTTTTTCATGTCGAATTGGTAAATCAAACGCAAACATAATAAAGCCATTATCAGTTGCGTTTAATTTCAAGTGCTTTTTAAACGGGATTAAGTTACTCGGGTGAATTTCAAATAATGTTGATTATTTAAATCACGGTTGCGATCCATTAAATGCGTCTGTTAGTCTTTAATTTAACAACAGGGGAGAGAGGACAGATACCTAATACTTAGATAAGCAGAAAATTTACGAGAGCACTGTTTATTAACAACAAACCATTTAATTTAAAGTTTACTATTTTTGATTTTTGATCATTAATTAATTGGTAAGATAAGATAAGGTAAAATAAAATAGTTAGTTTTTGACATGATTCTTCATCTCGTATAAGGCTGAAAGTAGGTATAAGCGCACTTCAACTCTTAACAATTAAGAAACTGTCTGTCTATTTAAAACTATATGAAGGCAATATATGCTACTAATAGTATTGTTATAGCAACAGATCGAAATAGGATAGTTGAAGCTAGACTGATTAATTTAAAACAAGCCCTTAATAAATGTTTTATATCAAAAAACAAATGCTTTACAAATAGCCCCCTTATTCATAAAAAAATATTTATGCATAATTTAGTTAATCATTGTTTTGTCTCTTTTTCTCAAATTCACAATGACGTTTGTGTGACGTTGACAAAACAATATTTAACTAAATAACGCTTAAATAGTTTTTATGAATAAGGGGGTAATTAGTTAAATATTGTTTTGTCAACGTCACACAAACGTCGTTTTGAATTTGAGGAAAAGAGACAAAACAATGATTAACTAAATTATGCATAAATATTTTTTATGAATATGGGGGTAGGGTGTTTAAAAATAAATAACTAAAAAAAACTCTTGTAAGCTTTCATAGTAGCTTAGCAGCTATATGCCAAATAAAAGCAAGTCAGTAATAGTTTACTTACTTGCTTTTGTTTCATGGAATTGAGCTGTCAGTGCATGCATGGAAGTGCAATTACCTGTGTATGCTTATGGAAGGGTACATACGACTTTTAGTAATAGGTTCAAAGCAATTTTACTTTATCCGTCTGGGAAGTACAACAGATGTTGGTATTTAGGTACACAGAAATAGGTAATTATCACACCCTGGACTTAAAGAAATACAAATAGTCGGTTTATACTAGAAATGATATAATGTAAAAAAAGGTTATTGTGGTTAAATAAAACCTTTCTCTTAATTTAACTATCTCTCTTCATTCTGTTCTCTCTTTTTCAAATCTTCAATAATATCTTTGTAAAAATATCACGTTAAGGACGAAAAAACTTGAGTTTATTTTCATCTACACTTCTCATCAGGTGAGATAATCAAGCGCAAACTAAATTTAATTAAAAAAAAGCGTTAATAAATAATTCTAAATGTTTTATTCAGTTTTTTTATTCACTTCAAAAGTAAACTCGTTAGTATACAGGGCAGAAGACCTTGTACTGAGAAGAACCGGCAAGAAATTTAGCAAGGGAATAATGTCAAAACAGAAGTTAAAAATAGATCTTCCAGTAAGTAAACAAACCATCTCTGTGTATAAATGTATAATCGAAGGAGGTTGCTAATTGCCGCGTCATTAATTCAAGAAATTATTACTAGCTTGGCGCAATTAACTCTTTCGAGTGTTAACGCTAGCTTCTGTCTGGTCTCTGTTTAACCAAAGAGATGTCGCTTGTCCTGTAATTACTGCAGTAGTGTTGTCGTGTCGAAGGAAAGCAATGATTCTATTTAGTTGGTAATTAGGGCTCCGCTTTTGTTGTTTTAAAGCGTCCACAATCATGTATCAGTGGCCTGATTTTGACAATATTTCGGATTATGAGAAAAGATTATGAATTATCCACCCATCCCAGAAGAATTTTAACTTTAGCTTACCTTTTCCTATATATAAATAAATCAGGGAGTAGATAAGTTTAAAATAACCAAAAAACCTTATGGTTCGATAAAAAACAAACCAATTTCGGTAATTATCAATGATCGGAATAGGTAGGGCTAATTCACCTAAAGTTTGAAGAACGGACAAAAATAATGGAGACTTCCTTATGACACAATTTTTTTTCGGAACAACTGTCCGGGTTTCCGGACATCGCATAAGAACATTAAAAAATAATATTACATTAATTTATTTTATTACTTATTTTGTATCCTGGAATTGCCGAAAATCAGTAGACGCGTTTTTTATTGTTTTTAAAAATGAAAGACAATCTCGTCGTTTATATTGGATTAAAGTGATGTCCCGAAACCCGGACAGTTGTTCCGAAAAAAAATATTGTCATAAAGAAGTCTCCATTAATTTTTGTCTATGTTCTTCGAACTTTAGGTGAATTAGCCCTACCTATTCCGATCACTGGTAATTATAACCACTCTGTGTTACTTCTTGCTAACTTTAAGTAAATTAGCTCTACTTACTTCAATCACTGATGATTATAAATACGTACTAAAACTTACAGATAAGTAATTGGCAGCACAGTATAATACCTAACAAAAGCATTTTTTGTATTTTGTATTTTTGTATTGTATGTATACATATACGATCAAAGAAACAGCGTGATCGTCCACAAAGTACCAAGAAGTTACTAAACCTAGCGGATTATCATTCAGGGAGTAGTTTAAGAAGACCAATAATTCCGTGGTTCCATAAAAAGCAAATAATTTTTCAGTTTGGTGGTTTTAACCGCTGTGTCTGTGTCACTTCACCCTAACTTTAGTTAAATTAGCTCAACTACTGATCATAAACGTACAGATAAGTAAGTCAAAGTACACAACAAAACAACATCAATTAACATACACACATAATATATTCGATTAAAAAAAACAGCGTCATCGTCCACAAAGTACCAGGAGGTTAGCAACCCTTAGGAGGTGATATTATTCTGGGAGTAGTTTAAGAAAATCAATAGTCCCGCAGTTTGGTAAAAAGCGTTTTCACCACTCTGTGTCACATCTCGCCAACTTTAGTTAAATTCTTCGATCAATTATACTCTAAATTAGTCTAAAATCTTATTCTAATCACTGCCGATATAAACGTTAAACTTTAATACAATCATACTAGTGAGTTATAAAATACTAAACACACGTACAGATATAAATTAATGAAAGCACAGTACAACACAACATCAATTAGCATACATACATACATAGTATATTCGATTAAAAAAACAGCGTGATCGTCCACAAAGTACCAGGAGGCTAGCACCCTTAGGGGGTGATTAATCTGGGAGGTTGCCACGCAACGCGCGGCGTCGCGACGCTACGGCGCGACCGGCTGGCGCGACGCGTGACGCACCCCGGCTATGCAACGCAGCCACCCTGTAGATATCCATTTAAAACGAGTGAAAATAAAAAAGTTTCGCACGACGTTTGAGGGGACAGAAAACTTTCCAATTTTAAAATGATTCATGTACGCCAGTCACATGGTAAGGATGTAGGTAGGGACGAGTTTAATAGTTTTACACCTCTGTATTCTTTAATGTTTTACGATTTTAGGGCGTTAAAGGCTTTATTTTATATGCTTCATAATTGGGACGCGCTTTGCCACGTTGATGACACATACCTACACTAGTATTTGCAGACAATAATGGATTTGATTTTAACCCACCAAATTAGTCCGTTTGACGGTTATTAACGAGGAATATTGAAACCAACGGCTTAACGTCTGTACAAACATTTGATTTCTAGATTTGCGTAAATAGTGCTTTTATTTTGTCTCTCATAAAAGGTTTATCTTCTCTAGTTAATTTTTTTATTCGTGATTCAAATTTTTAAATTTTGTGCTCTATGGGGATATCTATCTGGAAAAAAAGTGTCTTCTTATAATAAGGAGGGCATTGTCCAAGACTATTGAGTCTGCCGCTACAAAAGAAAGGGAGAAAAGAAACATCTTGCAGTTCTTCTCAGAACAAAACCTCTCGCCATTGAACCGAACCGGCGGCGTACTGGCTTCTTGAACCTAAATGTAGCCTTACATGATTAATTTTGACCACTCACTAACTCGATCGAAGTACAGACGCCAGCCACTTATCCAAAACTGTCAAATTTCTTCAGTACATTTTCAACCATATAACTAAGCTATAAAGATCAAAACCTATTGACTTGCAGGCGTGTGTACCACCTCAACCTGTTTAAGTATAAAGCCATAACTCCTCTTTTGGACCAATCGCTAATCTGCTTAATCCGCCCGATGCGTTGGGCCTCGCAGCAGCCTAATCGCCACCCGGCTTAAAAGGCCCTTTGCACTTTATAAATAAAATTCACATTGTTAACAAATAATAAAATGTTATAACCGTTAGGGTAAATGAGTTTATGTATACATGTTCAGTTCGGATGACAATGCATGGTTAATTGTGTGACGTCATTCTAAATCCGAGATGGCGGACTTATTATTTTGAATGCATTCCTACATTATGGGTATCAAATGAAAGGGCTTGCGGAGTGGAGACCGCGTTTCGGCAAACGTAGTGCAGGACGCCCTCAGACTAGGTGGAGCAACGATCTATGCAAAGAAGCTGGCATGAGAGTAGCCGAGGATAGTTTTTTTTTGGAGATAGTTTGATGATTGCCTTAGACGGCATTTTCGAGCTTTTTGGGGGCGGCGAGAAACTTAAAGGGTTCCTTAAGCCATGTGAAACGAATCACCTTCGGAAGTTTTCTAGAGGGAACGGCATCACGCACTAGTGCGTGTCCACGTGCGTACTAGATTCTCCGAGGGCTTTGGATCGGATCGGTCGCGGATCGTGCTCAGTGGCGTGCACTTGGAAAGGCCTGTGTCCAGCTGTGGACTAGTATATGCTGATGATGAAGATGATGATGATGATGATGATGAAGATGATGATGATGATAAATAAAATACTTATCTTTTAAACCTTTATTTTGTACCGTAACAAATTATGGTATCGAATGTTTTTGAATGGGTTGTATTTAATCGATCACCAAACTAACCTAACCTAACCCACAAAAATACTAAGTTAGCACCTAAAAATACAAATTTAGCACCTAAACTACTATTTAGATACTAACTTAGCACTTTAGGTGCTAGCCTACTATTTTTTTGTGGATCAATTTATTATTTCTCTTTTTGAATTAAGAGGTAGTTGAAAAGCTAAATTTAGAATGTAATTTAGAATCCAACTCAAAATTACCGTCAGGAGTTGATTAGTTTACTTCTACATCTTGTTTAAGCCGAGCTCGAAGGACTAATGCTAATTGACCCGATTAATGATTAAACGCACTTACCCTAAGTGAAGTGTAATTACAATTACTTATACAAAGTCTTCGTCTAAAACGATTAGATGAAATTACTTGTAGATATGAAGTAGTAAGAAATGTGTATTATCTCTTGTATCTCTTGTACCCATTGTAAGCCTCAACAGAGGCTTACAATGGGTACAAGAGAGAATTTTACCTCACCACTATCTATTCTATGAGCTAGGCTAGACAGACAGACAGACAGACAAACAGACAGACAGACATGGCGAAACTTTATGGGTTCCTTGTTGACTACGGAACCCCAAAAATGCAGCGTGGTCACTTAAATAGACCAGTTATGCCTCCGTGGTGTAGTGGTTAAACCACACTGCTCCATTATTCTGTTTTTTTTTGTTTGTGTACATGTATGAAATCTTTTTATTTATGTTATAAAAAGCTCAATTTAATTTACATAATCAATAAAACAACAATAGGTGTCAGATAACTTTAAAAGAGAAATGGATTACATTAATTAAGTTCTGAGCAGAGCAAGTGATATTTTATTGAACTAACGGTATGTATTTCCAATACCGTAGCAGTAAATAGCTAGTGTCAGTATGTGTAGTTTAACTTGTACCATTGAAAATATTCCTTTTATTATATTAAATATTTTCTTTTTTATGTCATACATACATAACGAGTATATGGTATATTCATTTATTCATTTTAAATAGGTTAATGCTTGGTCTTTCTTTTATCACATTCAATGTTAAATGACAATGAGCCGAGGTTACAATTGCACGGCATCTCGCAACAGCGCTCGTACTGTTCCGAGATGTTCCAAGATTCGTGTCGGTGAGAGGGTCTATGTGTGCGTTGCTTGAGCGCGGTATGTAAGCTTACCTTTTGTACAATTGCCGCGGGTGCAAGCACTCTTTACCCATCTCCCATTTCCGTAGGCCAAAACACGCTTTATCGGATCCCCCAATCATTTATCACGTGACCTGGATTGCCTACTTGCGGCCCGTCAGCAGCCCTTCAGGCTAAAGGCAATCCCCAGGGGTTTTACCAGGTATAACCCCGGCGAGTGGACCTAGCCCGGCTAGGTCCGGACGACGCAGAATCGAGTTTCCCCTATGTAAACAAAAGAAAGCGCTCTTTACGCGGATCCTTAACTATCCTCAACAAATGTCTGGCCCAGCAGAAGCAACTAAAATTGTTGTTAATAGCGAGAGAACACAGAGATGCCTTTATAAAGTACTTTATAAAAGTTGTAGAAATTGTAAGAATAAGAAACAAAACGTAGTGAATAAGAATGTCACCTAGAATAATAAATAATAAGAATGTTATATATACTGCGTATATATAAACATTTCAAATAGCACACTAAGTAAATAATAAATTTTTAAGAGTTTATGTTAAAGATAATACTCCAAATAAAAATGTAAGTAAAAATGTAAAGTAGCATAAGTAGGAAAGAAATGTTTAAACCACTGAAATAGTAGATTGTACAACAAGAGTATAAAACGAGTCATTTTACCCGAGACGTTCATATAGCCACACGAGCCAGTACAGCGAGTGTGGATAGTCATGTCGAGGGTAAAATGGGTTTGATACTCGAGTCTTACAGTCTGCTTTTCACTTCGATTGCAAGGAAATAAAACAAGGATTAAGCTAAAACAAGATTTTTTTTTTCAACTATGACGTTCGACTATGGTCTGAGCCATAATGCCAAGTTATTATAAATATTCGCGTTATATTTTTTTACGTAAATGCACGCTCGTAGTAATCGTGAATTTGTATTTAGATAGTAATACATATTATGTCGTAATTAAATTAAGATATAACCTAAATCTCATAAAAATATATCAATTAAATGAAGGTGTATTGTGTATGTGGCTGTAAGGCCTAATTGCCTTAGTCTTAAAAAAAGAAATGACTTTATGCACAAGAGCATAAAAACCCATTTTATGCAGCCTCCTCTCGACAAAAAGAACAACTTTACGAGCACGAGAAATAAAAAACTTATTTGCCCCATATGTATAATAGAAGTCATATAAAATAAATAAAGTAGATAGATAGAACAGGGATATAAAAAAGGCAGAGCACCCACTGCCTAGGAATGAAAGATGATGTATGAATGTGTAGTATGCGGTATTACAGTGCAAGAGGAAAGACAGAGAGAACAGGAAAGTGTTAGCGTACAATAGCTCCGATCATGTTGGAGAAAGGAGTAAAAAAATAAAAATTGGTTGTCTGTAAAGTCGGTTTACTGACGATAGTTGAACGTGACAACGTCTTAAGAAGGTGTCGGGAGGTGTTGGGGGTGTCGGGGGGTGTTGGGGGTACGTACCGCGGTGGCGATGCCGGCCACGGGCTTGCACAGCAGCCTGCAGCAGCCCGTCGAACAGGTAGACGGGAGGAGTTGGGGGTGTCGGGAGGTGTTGGGGGTGTCGGGGGGTGTTGGGGGTACGTACCGCGGTGGCGATGCCGGCCACGGGCTTGCACAGCAGCCTGCAGCAGCCCGTCGAACAGGTAGGCGGGAGTAGTTGGGGGTGTCGGGAGGTGTTGGGGGTGTCGGGGGGTGTTGAGGGTACGTACCGCGGTGGCGATGCCGGCCACGGGCTTGCACAGCAGCAGCAGCCCGTCGAACAGGTAGGCGGAAGGAGTTGGTGGTGTCGGGAGGTGTTGGGGGTGTCGGGGGGTGTTGGGGGTAAGTACCGCGGTGGCGATGCCGGACACGGGCTTGCACAGCAGCACGGCTAAATTTCTACTCAGCCGATTGTGCTTCTTTGTCGCTCGTTCCGCGCTCTCGCTTGCACTTCAAGCCTTACATGGAACGCCTCAGAGCGAGGTAACGCCGAACTTTTTCGTGCGTGCAGCCGGCTCTATCGAATTATAAGACGTTGTCACGTCAAAAATATGGCGATTACGAGAATTATGTAACATTCAGTAATTTTGGTTTTTGAGGCAAAATGAATCTTTTCTATTTTTTTAAGTATTGAAATGGCAGACGATCGAACGGCCTGCCTGGTTGGAAGGGGTCACAAATAAACTTGCAATTAAATAAAATTATAGAGAAGCTAATATAACTCTGTAATAAGTTTCGCTTACAAAGTTTTTATTTGTAAGGCTGTAAGGGTATTAAGAGCGCGTTGCTTTGAAGTGTTGGTTCTAATGACTCTATGTCCTGTGATTTCACTAGTTCCTCTAGTCTAACTGAAACACATCAATGAAAAACTAAGCTGCTTAGCTTGGGCCTTAGCCAGGCTAGTACTATAAAAACGCTGTACTAATAGGTTTACTGCAAATGTGTGGAAGATATTAAGCGTCAGGGGTTTTAGGTTGATTCACTATTCCAATAAAAACTTTTTTATTAATAACTTTGATTGTTTTTCGTTTTTAATTCACGTAGGCGGTTAAAATATAAGGTCGCTACTTCAATTAAAACTTTTTTAACATTGTACTAGTCTTATTGAACCCGTACAACATAAAAAATGGATTGTTTTTTGTTTTTACTCTATGAATGCGGTTAATAGTTTTCCTACTGTCAGTGCATCGTTACTATGAGGTCAATTTCCAATGAAAGTCAAAGATCGAAGCACGTACATTCGAAAATATTGCCCGGCGGTTTATTGAATATACTTATATCATTAAATCGATTGACTCTTCGCTAAGAAATTGAGCTTTGAGTTAAGTTAATACCTATTATTCGTCTCTTTGTTATGAATAAAAATAAAAAATATTAGGCAATACCTATCAACATAGCGAACATTCAAAAAAGCTGATCGTTACTGGAGCTGTCATAAAGTCGAAAATACGTAGCGCATGCGTCAAACGCCAAATTAAAAGAATCTAAAAAAAAAGTAATAAAGTTATCAAAATTAGTAGCTGTTTTTATTAATTACGAATATTGATGTTATCAATGTATTTGAGTGGTTTCCAAGCATATAAGTTAAGTAATTTTGTTGTAATTTCAACAATAGTGATTTTTAGTGGTGTTTTCGAAAATAATTATGATCGAGTCAAAACTGGGGGACGACAACCTGGTCCGTTTCAACGCCTCCAAAACACAAGCGTGTCTGTTCTCCGCCAAAAGGAGTCCATTTCTTCTGACTCCTACTTTCCGTGGTACGTCCATCCCAATCAAGGGCACCCTTGAGCTGTTAGGCATGGAGTTGACTGCAAGTCTCAACTTCGGCTTAACCATCGAGTCCAAAGCTCAGACTGCAGCAAAAAAGCTGGGCATCCTGAACAAGGTGCGGCAGTATTTCACACCAGAGCAGATCCTTAGCCTGTACAAGGCTCAAGTCCGATCGTGCATGGAATACTGCAGTCACCTTTGTGACGGATCTGCCAAATACCAGTTGGCCGCACTCGACTCGGTGGAACGCAGAGCTATAAGGCTCATCGGTGATGATGCGCTTGTTGAGGCCAAGCTTACCAGCCTCGCACATCGGCGTCGTGTCGCCTGCCTGTGTGTCTTTTACCGACTTTACCACGGAGAGTGTGCCGGGGAGCTTTTCAAGCTCATACCACCATCGCCCTTTTACCACCGAACCTCCAGACGTACTGCAGGATATCATCCCCACCTAGTTGAAATTCCACTATGTCGCACTAAGCGCTTCATGTCATCATTTTGCTGCGCACTGGCAAGGAGTGGAATTCTCTGCCATCGTCTGTGTTCCCAAAAACTTATAACCTGAATTCTTTCAAGGCGAGAGTTAATAGGCATCTTCTAGGGCAGCTCGCTCCATCTTAGACCTCATCTACGCTCACCATCAGGCGAGATCGAGGTCAAGAGCTGTCTTATAAGGCATAAAAAAAAAAAAAAAACTATACAATCGTGTATTTGAGCTAGCAAATTCAAGAGAAAGACATATAAAAAGTGTTTCGAAATGGCGTAGGTAATCCCATGAATTTATCTATATCAACATTTCTGATTCGTTAGTCATATTATAGTTGTAAACTATTCGACGAAAGTTGGTGTATTTTTCAGTGTGTCGCCTTAAGGCGAAGGATAAGGCACACTAGCACCACCAATTGATAATTTGACAATTACTAACGGACCGGATCTTTTTTTAAACATTGCGTACCGTCCGACAACAGGAAAGCATCCATAGTATTTAATTAATAATTGTGCACTACTTTTTGTTGCGTGGTTTATTCACAAAACGGGCTATCGCATTTATTCACAAACAATAACCACTTTTGGTGTTAGCGAATGAATACAAAAACAAACCTAAAAGTAGTGCACAATTATTAAATAATAGATATTTGCCTAGTGTCGGAAGGTCTGCAATGTTTGAAAAAAAATCCAGTTTAGCAGTTATCAAATTAAATCCATTAGCGGCGCTAGTGTGCCTTACCCTTCGCCTTAATTTGAATGCTTTGTTCGATTTCTTAGTTACCGTTTTGAATGACTATAGTGACACAACAGTAAAAATCAATGAACCATTATACATCGGAGATGGTAAGATAACTAATAGGTATCCATCTAAGACAAGATTTATCGTCGTCTTCCGATGACTTGCATTATAACAAGGCTAATCCCCGATGGTACCTTAGCGAGCCCCTAACAGGGGGATTCTGTTGGAATAGGGGTCTGGTTGGTTACTTATACATTACTTTTTAGGGTTTCATATATAATCTTTATATATATAGGTATATAAATCTTCTGTGCGTGAAAATGTTATTGAACTCCCTAAACGGCTGGACCGATTTGGATGAAATTTTCTGTGTGTGTTCAAGTGGATTCGAGAATAGTTTCGATTTACAATTGGACCCGGTAGGTGGTGCTGCTATATGAGTCCATAATATATACGGGATGCGGGTGTTCTTAAGCGAACTAAAAAAAATCTACTCTAGTTCAGACACCCATCCCGTGACAAGGTAATTCGAAAGTTACTTAGGTACCTTTCTTAACCACTGCGCAATGGACTTACTCATATTTTTATAACGGAACTGTGTGCCGAGTAATACGCTACAAATAGAAGGTAATGATTGTCAACCGTGACAAGTTAAGTATAATTGATGGGAAATTATGTTTTAACCGTAATGGCAAGATAACAATAGTTGAATTATGACACCGTGCAATTTTCTATATCACCTTGAACTCAAAAAATAGTAATAAGTAAGAATTACAAGAAACAGGCTATTAAAAGTTACGTCTGTGTTTTTTAAGATCCTAGTAACGTAACAGGAATTGAATACGTTTAGATAACCAACCATGGCATAATGACGTTCATAAGAGCTATTTGTAGCCTAAACTGAATAAATGATTTTGAATTTAGATTTTTTTTGAATTTGAACTATTTGCTATCTCTTATTGTATATAACTTTCTTCATGTTTAGTAAATTGTCGTCATGTTTGTTTCCGAAATAAAACCTAAAAACAAACAAGACAAATTTCCGAAACCGAAATCTATAATATTTGATTGATTTAAAAAGTTTTTACTTTTGTTTAAGTTTTTTAATTCAAACAATTTAAAACTAAACGTTAAGTTTTAAAAGGAGACAACAGCCACCACAGAGTTTACATTTTTCTACAAATGTTAGTTCAAAATAGTCCTTAGGCGTCACAACCATGCAGCAGTGATTATTCGTTGTGAAAAAAACTCATCGTTCATTGTTCCGTTTTTGTTTCACCATTTTTATTCGAGGATTAATGAGAATTGTCTTAAGTTGTCTTTTAGTCGGAAAATAATTAGGCAAGGAATTGGAAAAAAAATAACTATCTAGCGACTGCTGCGGTTTTATACGCGTAAGCTCGTATCCCATGACCCCAAGGGAAATTTTAAAAGTCCCTTTTTTGTGCATTACTTACTTACTAGGATCGTAATTGTCAAATTTTATTTATAGACTATATCATATTTCATGAATTCTATTCTCTGTTTATTTTTCTTTTACGAAGCAATTATTTATGATTATAACTTAAAATTTAACGAGAAAGATAAAAACTCCTTTGAACTATGAACTTTGTCTTTGGACTCTTTAGACTATGTTCTCATAGGATAAGATCTCATAGGGTAGAGTACTATTAAAAAGTTTATTAACAATATAAAGGATTATTTAAAGGTAACTAATAACAGCATAATAATTTAAACGTAATTTATCTTATTTCAATTTAAGCATTCAAATAAGAATGCTTAAACTGCCTTAAGGCACTTTCATAAATAGTCAAACTAGAATTAAAAAAAACTTACTTTCATCAGCTGCTATACCCACAAAAAATATAATTTCAACATTACACAAGAAAGCACCGTCCGCTTGCTACAAATTGTACCAAATAGACATTCTATCGCGGCCCTGTCGATTTCGCTACAACTACAAAATAATACGAACTTTGGAGAAATTTCTTTTTAAAACTCGTCAGTTATTTCTTAAAAACAACTATGTTATGGCGTCCGCGCCGGTGGCGAGTGTCGAAGAAAGTTTCCAAGCGTTACCCTATATTTATGCGAACGTCGAACTTGTAAAATTTCGCTGCAGGAACGGATATCGGCTGCGCAGCTGGGCCACCGCTCACCGACAGTGATTTGTGCACGAGCTAAGAATTTTTGATGAAATAGCTATGCAGGGCCGGACTACGAGGATTGTGCTTATTCATGTTATATTTATGGGCTTGGTGGGATTCGTACACACCAATGTCTTTTATAAATTTCTACGGGTAAGTAACTGGCCTTTGATGTTAAGTGATGCATGCATGCATGATGATGCTAGTGAAGATCGAAGATAGAACCGCACTTCACCCGGAATCAGCAACATCTATCATCAGCCAAGGCAGTCATAGTTAGGGAGAACTAGTAAGTAGTTCCTCGTTTGATAAAGGTGATAATAAGTGCATCATCATCATCATCAGCTCATTTAATGTCCCCACTGCTGGGGGACGAGCCTTCCCTATGGATGGATAGGGAGAACGGGCCATAAACCACCACGCGGGCCCAGTGCGGATTGGTGGTTGTTAACGACTGCTGATGCAGCCGAGACCAACGGCTTTACGTGCCTTCCGAAGCACGGAGGAGCTCGAAATGGAAAAATTTTGGTCACCCATCCGATGACCGGCCCTTGTGAAAGTTGCTTAACCACAGCGATCGCAGACCGGGCGCGTTAACCACTGCGCCATCGAGCTCGAAATAGATAATAAGTTATGATAGAAATATTTTATGATAAGATACCCTCTCCCCCCCACCCTTTGCAGATTTCGCAAACTTCTTGAGATAATAACTTTACATTAACTGACATTAATATCCGATAAAACTATGAAAAAAATGGAACCACTGTATGTTGTACGAGTACTCACACTGTACTAGTTTAAATTCAGCGTAATCGGTTTTATTATACAATTGACTGCAAAAAGGTATTTTTGCAATAAAATAATATCAACTGACTAAAACAAAAGTATTAAGAACATGCGGTTTTATTATAAAACAACGCTTTATTATTTGCCTCCATACTCACAAAGGATAATGAATGGCCCAGTCTTACAAAGCTCGCATGCTTAAACGCAGCAAATATTAAAGTTTTGTGCACAGCGTTTTCATTTAAATATTTCTAAAAAGTTACTGTTATGAACTGCAGGACAAAGCGCCGAGTAAGTTTAAATAAGTACACTTTACTGGTGGCATCGTTTTCTGCACAGACTAGAGAAAATTAAGGTAATTTGTATGTGGTCGAAACTTTCATACTTCGCTACTTACTATCCTCCTCTACCAACCATAATTTCAGATATATGTACGAGTTTAAAGATGATGAACAAGTGGCCCGCTCGCGACTTTGTCCGTTCCAGTAAACAGCTACGGGTGTTCACCATGATAATTTTAAACAATTTTAGAGCCCCTATTGCAGCGCTACCTACCGGGTCTAATTGTAAATCGAAACCATCCAGTGACCCACTCAACACACACACAAAAAAAATCATCTAACTCGATCCAGTCGTTTAGAAGGAGTTCAGTGATATCACACGTAATGAAGAGAGCTACTTTCATAGTAACACCAGAAATAATAACGTTGAACAAAAAATTTGAACATATAAATTCAATATGTATTAAAACAGGTTTTTATTTGAGATTTAATTATAACCCATTTTACGACCAGCGCCTTTCCAATAAGTAACAGTGACAATGCCTTTAAAAGTAACCTCGGTTTATCGAACATTATTATTTAAATGTTTTTAGACCCTTAGTACGGTCCTAGCAACTTGGCCGTTGTCTTGGCTTCAAGAAACATGCTAAGGATGTTGTCGAGAAATGGTTCAATTTGTGGAAATGCATGTCGATAGTTTGTCGCAGTTGCATAAACTTATACGAGTATCTAACTGTTCTCTCCTGTCCTGATTTCAATACAGTACAAGGAGAATACTATTTTATATATATTTTAAATGTGTGACTATTTGAAACTTAGTGCTTTTTTGTTTCGTCGGTTCTTTAAAATGAAATACAATTAATTAAGTTAAAAGAACACGATTGAGATTTTAGTGTTACAATCTTGTTCAAATGTTTATTGCAATCTAAGCGTAGTTACCCGCAGATTTAATTAATTTTCAGCTAAGTACTATATAAATTTGCCACACTTTCTGGCACGGCTAACTAAGATTTAAAGACTAAAATTAGTTTGCAAACTTAAACTTTGAATCGCGAGATTCATGAGTAATATTGACCACTACTATAGTTACCTACTTCAAAAAATACCTACTATAATTTTTTTTTTTTTAAATATAGTGAACTCGTAATTAACTAGCGTAATCATAGTTTAAACTAAAGAAGACTGAATATGCCGCACAATCTATTTAAAAAAAGTACTTTTTAGGAGATGTTGCCACACTCAAATGTAAAATATTTCATACTCAAATTAAACACTTTATACGGATCTACACGCGTTTATTTTACATAGATTATCCTTTTTTGTGATTAAGTTATTAAAATACATAACATTTTAACTATATGTATACAAACTATTACATACTTAACCTGTAGGTATTAGGTACTTACTAGCTGTGCCCTGCGGTTTCACCCGCGTTCATTGCTGCCACTCCTATTAGTCATATCGTGATGTAATATAGCCTATAGCCTTCCTCAATTAATGGACTATGAAACACAAAAATAATTTTTCAATTCGAACCAGTAGTTCCTGAGATTATCGCGTTCAACCAAACAAACAAAGAAACAAACAAACTCTTCAGCTTTATTATATTAATAGATGACGCCCATCCTCCGCCTCTACTCCTCTCCCCTGCGAATGAACACATAAAAGTCGTATTATCACAAAAAGTATTGATTACTTTACCTACCGTTGCCGAACATCCCAAACTTACCCCTGAGGTGGTAATAAGAGCGTACCATCTGTTCCATCTCCCCTCTTAGGCGACAAACTGTGCTCGGTTAGTTGGCCGGCTGATAATAACTACATCTAATATAAATAAGACAAGTTGTGTAGTATCTTGTCCTTTAATACAGCCATTATAACTTTAATAAGCTAATGTTTTAGGAAATGAGTTGAAATAGCTGTTGCTTGGATTACGATAAGTCTTTTTGTATTGTTAAATCTTGTTTAGTTTTCCGAACTCTCAACCTCTCGCCATACACTCGACTCCTCTAATTGTAATTGTCCTCTAATAAATGTTAGTGACGGTAGTTGTTGAAATTGAATGGGCGCCTTTGGCTTTCAAAGTAAAAAGTGTTGAATAATTTCGGCGGGCTGGTTAGAACCACGATAGCTCATTTGGAAGAGCACCTGACCCGGAATGTCAGAAGGGTGCAGGTTCAAATCCTGCTCGTGGAAATTTTTTCAACATTTGTGTTGATGTAAATTATCTTGTAATTATTAGTATCATTCATTACAAAATTTATGTTATACCTAATTGGAGCTGGTTGGCGCAAATTCTCGGGAGAAAAATGTCTTCTCTTCTTGTGACCATTGAGAGCGGTCACACGCGACGAAGGGAATATAATGGGAGCTATGGGGACTTACTTGGTAGTATGGGGAAACTCGAGCAGACGTTGATGGCGTAGCCACGATACGATTGTCGTGGGGATGGAGCTGAGCCGGTAGAAGTCTCTTCTTCTTCTTCTAGATAATGTCTATTTACAACTATAGCACGTATTAGTTCGCGCACACACACACGCGCACACGCACTTTATGAAGGGGGTTTCACCCACGCAATTGAATATTTATTTTCTTCGAGCGAAGAGAAATGCCCTTGCTGAGTTGGTTGCCGGTTCTTCTCAGCACAAGGTCTCCCACCTTGACCTTCATAGGTCATACCGATGGCATAATGACATTCTTAAGAGCTAATTTTTGTAGTCTACACTTGACTTTGAATTTTGATATTTTCTGCAATGGGCTGCTTTGCACAGCTTTTTAAATGCCGACCTTCCCACTACCATGCCATTTATTGATAACTTGGAAAGACTCGAGGCCAGTAGTGGGAACTTCATCATGGTAAATAAATATAATATCCAATCCAGGTAACACGCTCCGCAAGTATAACTACAATCACTTACATACAGCCAAATAACAATCAACGCTTCGCAGATCGGCAAGCTTATCAATGGCGACTGTAACCCCCCGGGTAACGGTCAAGCCCCAAGGGTCGGTCATGTTCGTCATACCGCACGCTTTTAATCTAAAAGCCATTTTGTGTAACAGTGACCTTAGGGAGATGCAGTGGGCTGTGCTGTGCATCAATCAATCAACGACGCACATTGCGCGAACTGAGTTGACTTCGCGTTTTTTTGTGAATTACATTGCAGCTTTTATTAAATTTACTTATATAGCTATGTTATGGTGCTAAGTGCAGGAATATAAAGAAGGGTGCGGTTTACCGGCGTTAATGCGGTGGATTGTTTACCAACACCAACGGAACAGTACGAGGAAGTGCGTAACAAAAACCTTCATCATCATCATCATCATCATCATCATCATCATCATCATTATCATCATCATCATCATCATCAATATCATCATCATCATCTCAGCCAAAAGACGTCCACTGCTGGACAAAGGCAAAAACAATGACCTTCAAAATCGTCACCAACATTTGCACTAGCATTTGTATGCTGTGTGAAACAAGTAAAACATAGAGATCTAGCTAAGTATACCACACACAAAAATACTTATTCTTATTCTAAAAAAATTCATAAGTGTGATGATGATGAATGCGTTTTACCAATTTCTGATTTGGCCACTGGTATGTGTTAATTTTTCCTTTATATTAGTTGCATTTGTAGGTATGTACTTTGTGTTTTGAACGTCAATTCGAAGCTATGAGTTCACCAGAAAGTCACCTGTGGTTAGCGCCTTCTAGGTCCAATAACATTTCCAGACATTATCGATACATTCTCAAAATACATCACATCTGGGGTCTAGGTGGAATACGCAAATCAAATCTCAGCAATATCGAATACTTACATATTTTAGAAACGTAACATTTCCAAGTATTCCCATGATGTAGGTAAACTTTCGGGATGTGTTGGCAGGTTTTATTGAATAAGTGAATATTTTGGTTTGTGATTTGAAATAAACTGGCTTGTGCTAGCGGCTTTGCCCGTTGGCCGGTAAATACCTACCTGAGGCGAATGTCTATCTAATATATATGTTACGGCTAAAGATGGGTATGAACATAAACTTAAGATTAGTTGGCTAAACATAAGTTTATGTTCATACTTCTAACCTAACCTAATCTTAAGTTTATGTTCATACCCATCTTTAGCCGTAACATATATATGAATATATATGTCTATATATGTAAACATATTTGTACAAAAACTATTTAAGTATTAATTCGTGTTTTACTTCTTCATTTTTCATTATTATCCGGAAGAATGGCATGAATTTCATCATTAATAGTCCTGTAAACCCGTCTAGATAGCTATGGGTCAAAGTCAGTAGCCTGAAAAAGCTATTGAAAATAGTACTCAAAGCAAAATGAGTATTTTAATAAGTTAAATAAATATATCATACATAACAAATTAATTACTACTAAAACACAAATGTTGAAAAAAATTCCACGAGCAGGATTTGAACCTGCACCCTTCTTGGGTGTTTTTGTAATTTGTTTAGCAACAAAATTTGCGATAAAAATTATATAAACAAAACAAAAACATTTTATAAATTAATTACTTATAAACTATTTATTAAAAACACCAACAAAAATTAATTCATTGAGCATAACATAATTTTACAAATATTGTATCGCTGAAGATTTTCCTTATTATTTATTTATTTATTTAATTACTTATTGGGAAATCAACAAAAACAGTAGGAATAGAGGGAATGCAAGATTTAATCTAAGTACAGTTTTCAGTTCAAAACAGCCTAGATGTGGACTATTTAATTATTCCCAGGGTGGAATTTATCAGGACTTGAGGATTCATGGTAAAGTTGCCTTGGGCCTTACCGTCCGGCCTACCGGCCTACTATAGTCCACTAATCAAATCAAGTCTACCAATTCAATAACGTTTTAATAGAGTATCTGTAGACTTTTATCATTAGGACTATGACTGAGTTTCTTGCCAGCTCTTCTCAGTCGAAGGCTCTCTCAAAATCCGAACTGGTGGTAGATTCAGTTGTTTAGTCTAAGCAAATTTTTTTCTTTTTGTAATTAGGATATTTTTTTTTATGTTGATGGCTTTGTGCGATTAGCACATTTAGCCAATGTCAAAGTAATATTTCTAACAAGCAATACATAAATAAACCTTTTTTTTTCGGTATGATGATGATGAATGATAATAGAAATGAGAAGTGAGAAATAATATACCCCCCAACCCCTCGAGTATCTCAGTAAAGATGTGGGGCTTTACTAAGTCCTCGGGCGGACTTCTTAAGAGAGTTTGAAAAGTGACGTTGCACTGTTTTGTTTCATTTGCCAACACTTATGCACACTCACGAACACTTAACGGTTAATAATCCACCATTATTTCACATTAATATTCGATATAACACAAATTTTCGAAAATAAAATAAAACCGTAGACATGACTCTTCGCTTTCCCGCCAAGAAGTCAACCAAATCAGGTATTTGGATTTTATAGTTACGAGTATGACGTCAATAAGTGCCTGCGAACGTTTATGTTGATTATATGATTTGTCTTTGACTTTGATGAGAAAAATGTCAAAATCGGATGTTTAGTAATAGCAGAATAAGATGTAAACCAAATCCCTCCCACACATTCAATGAAAAAATTACAGAATAATATACGACTCGTAGAATAAAGACTACTGAAAATGCTACTGATATCTCTCTCTTACTTACATAAAACCATTTACTTGGGTAATCCTCCCGAGAACGCAGCCAACGATTTCATAACCCGTAACGTCCTAGGACGGATTGCAACTTTCCTAATAAAGTTACAAGCGCCAATAGGACATTATATCCCCGAAGGTACTAATCCGCGTAACCATCCGCACAGATGGCGGTTAGAGATATTAGTTCCACTGAGCTGACATTTAAAATTTAATCAGAGACGAACGGAAACTAAATTGATTCCAAATGTAATAATATGAAGAGACTGTCCCGATTTGTATTCAGAGCGAAAAGTTCAAATATTTGGCGCTCGACACTGATTTTTATAAAGTTGCATAGGCTGTCAGTAGTCGATGTAAGTTTTATGTCAGTTCTTTTTAAAACGAACGTGTTGTGTGATTGGAGAAAGAAGAAAAATAACATTAACGTACAATAATATACTTATCGTAGCAAATATTTTCATTCAAAAATAAAAGTAAAAATACTACATAACTAATATAAATGATAATAATTACTGATAAGTAGAATAGTTAGTGTTTTCAAGGGGAGTCTCAAAAAAACCTTCAAATGTTACTTTCCGGAAAAAAAAATCTAAGTAATATTAAAATATCGAAAGGAATCACTATTTACCTACGCATCAATTTTTTTTTATTGTATTTTTTTATTTCTTCCTTTAAAGCGTAAAATTTCTGCATACAATACCACTGCAAAGAGCAAAGAGTTGGAAACGTAAGAATAAAATAATATGCGAAATAAACGCAAGTAGATTCGTCTACAGTATTTTATTTCAAAATAAAGTGATCGCGTAGACTTTCCAAAGTACTTGTATACTCGTAGATTAACGCATGTAAAATATTTTAACACTTTAACAGCCGATCACGTACTGGGTACGGGTGGGTGGGATCGACTCAGGACACTGATCACGTCCTCTGTACGGCATCGACTTTCTTAGCGTTTGTTTTAAAATGATGTCCGTGGTACGTGATTTAATGAACAAAAAAAATATATAGATGTATTACAAATAGTTTTTATTTTAAAAATCTTACAATATCGGCATGAATTGCCGGCGTACCAGAAAAGGCGCGCTTTAAAATAGTTGGCTGTTAAAGTGTTAAATCGATCTATACTGTCTTCCAAACAAAAACATAAGAAAAAATTGCCATTAATAAAATATTCTCGGTGCGTAGATGGGCCATTCTCCTAACACCGTAAGACGTAGCTCACGTAAAGTAACTCAATTTGGTTTACAAGATAATAGCACAGGATTATCGTTAACAGAAGTATAGACGGAAGAAAGAAAAAATTTTTACTGTTTATGACAAAAAAGTTCTTGTTGCTTTTAAAGCTGACGTTATCTTTATTTTTATCCACCTCTGTGGCCTAAAAAATGTATGTAATGAAATTCGTAGACTTTACTTAAACAATATCATTAACGAAAAATTATTAACAAAACTTGTTTTTAGTGAAAAAACTAAACGTGCAACTCCCGCCATAATACGTTCCAATCAACGCAATGATGGTTCGTTAAGAAAACAGCCTCTACATTTTGTATCTAAGATTCGAATCAGAAAACGAAAAACCAAGCTTCCATATGCGTGCTTTGAAATACTTATAACAGTATACGCAATATAACAAGTCGTCGAACGTTTCGATGTTGTTAGAGTTTACGTACAATTAGGGTAGGTGGCCAAAACATTTCACTAAAAGGAAAATTGTTTGCCCACCCCAAAAGGTTCGCTTCATTTCACGAAATTATCCTCTTTATCTCCATTTAGAACGTTATTCCCGGATGAAACCTGAGATAATTACTTACTGGCTGTATGTAAGCAATATTTACGAAAGAAAAGCGTAATTCCATATTGAAAGCCTCTTTTGTTTGATGTTATTATAATACCAATGCTTCTTTTATTCAGTTAGGTATTATGTTTGTCTGTATTGGCTTATTCTACTAAGAGTTATTCGTTATTAAAATAAATTTACTTGACTGGTAACAAACAATCGCTTCTTGAGCACAGTGAATCCGTAGCTTAATAATACTAAGGAGCAATCATAGGAGGAGGTCATGCAGGGCCGTAGCGAAGGGGGGGCATTGTGGAGCAATGCTCTACCTTAAAATACCAATGCCTTACCTTAATAAAATACCTGAATAATCAACTAATAATTAGCAAAGTACTGTAAAGCAGATTTAAGACGAAAAAAAAAAGACTAGCGTATAGTAGCATCTAGTCTTACAGTCATAATGATATAGTGTGTAACAAAATACCGAATGGGGGCATTTCACCCTTCAATACGAACAACTTTTACTATGGCACCAACTTCGAAATCACAATTTAAGGAAATTTTGTTACATTCTGTATACCACCCCGACAATTACATAAGTATTAACCTGACTCGCACATGTTTACGAGTCAAGGACACCATTTGATTGACCAGAACAGATCAAGAAAAATTTTATATCCGCCCTACCTGTAACCTTAACCTTAAATTCTATTCTAGCTACGGCCCTGGGTCCTAGATTGTATAGTAAGTACCACTTGAAACAGTCATTTTTTCAAACGTCTTTTTATTTTTAAATTTGAATTGACAATTCCGTAAATACCCAAAGTACTTATTTATATCTTTTAATTTTTCATATTATCCTAGCAGACGTGCGTCAACCGCCAAGACTAAAAGTCTGCAAAAAGCCTTGATTACTCAATAATTCCATAGGAACCTTTTTAATTAAAAATAATAAAATATGCGAGTTATTTTAAATATGTATTTTTATAGTGAAAAGTTAGTTCAAAAAATTATTAAAACTAATACAAAACAGTGCAAATCATATTTTTTGTTTTAAAATAATAGACAGTACGTCTTACTTTTTTAAAGTACCTACAATGCGCCATAATATTTTAAATCCAATTGGCTTGGAATACTCTTTACTGTCTTCAAACTTTATAACATTACCATTTCGTTAAATATTTAACAAACACCATAGAGCTCCGTATTTATTCGCAGGGGCATCAAAATTTAATCGCAATCGATCCATTAAGCGTTTTGAACAGACGATTAAGCAACGTTATCCCAACCCTTCTTATAATTCCCTCTTTTGTGCTTCTTTTCGGTAACAAGATGCGATTTACTTGAGGGGAGAGGAAAAACATGTTGCATTTCATTTCCCTATTAAAGGTCAGTGCTCACTCAGTGAGAGCGATGCGATGGATATTTATTTATTTGTAACAATATTTATTATAAACAATTTATAGTACCCCACCTCCTAAACTAGTATAAGGCGTAATATGGCAGCCAGTGTCTTCCCAATAATGTTACAGAGTACGTACTAAGTACAGTTGATTTATAATGCAAACAAAGCATAATATTATAATCCGTGTATTAGTTAAACAAACTTTGTATAGGATAATAAAATTACATTTAGACTAAAAAACTCCATCATCTTAAATTTGGATTCATTTGTATAAAAATTAATATTAATTATAATGTTTGATACGTCATATTCTATTGTTTTTATATGCTCTTTTTTAAAGGATTAGCAAAATAGTGAAATGCAGTAAAGAGTTAAACACATTTTGCTAAGCTAAGAAATGTTTAGTAGACAACATGCCTTACCAGATTTACCCTTAAAATTATCCAAAGGGTTGGTGAAAATGGAAAAATTTATAAAAATCATCACATTAAAGAGATAGTGAAAATTAAGTGCAGAGATAAAGAACAATGCAACGCCATTAAGCGAAGTTGAATAATAAATTAGTTTTGTTTACAAGATGTTATTTTTTGTGGCAACTCGTCGTAGAAAAACATACTCTATCACTGCTTGAGTAGTGATAGAGTATGTTTGACTGGACGGACAGGCAAGATGTATAATCAAGTAGGTATGTTTAAAGAAAATATTTACCAACCATTATACGAAACAAGTGTCCGCCCACGATTTTGTCTGCGTGAGTGTGTAAGTAAATAACTTGTAAAATATACACGATGCGTATACTTACAAATAAGTCCCTACCGTACGCGGAGTTTAAAAAAAAAAACAATTTTCTTTTTCCTGTAGCTACAAAAAAGGTTAGTCAAATAGAAAAACCTTTTTAGCTCTTGACAAAAAGCTCTGACCTCGCTACTACGCTCTATCATTAACAGAAACTCGTGTTTAGATCATAAAAGCCTAACTAAAGTTATGTGTTAACATTGTACTATCAATATTTAAGAAACAATTAATATTGTAGTCAACATCCCTATTAACTAGGCACTATGTACTTCTGAATTGTAAATGTAAATGTAAATGTAAATGTTTCCCACACTCACACCAATTATCTAGCCCCAATAAGAGCTTCCTTAAGAAACTCGATAAAATGGTTAACTAGACAACGGATAAACATACTTAATATACTTAAATACATACTTATTATACATAGGAAACACCCAGACCCGAAACAATTTAGAAAAACAGGTATTTCTAAATTGACCCGACCGGGGATCGAACCCGGGACCTCAGAGATGGCGACACCATGAAAACCGGTGTGCAAGCCACTCGACCAAGGAGGTCGTCGAATTACGATGATATAAGCATTACCGAACCACAACATTGCCAAACCGTGAAGTCTATTGTCATTAAAATTTTTGTGTGACACGATGGTTTGCCCTTGTATTGATAATGAGCATAATAATTGTTTAAGCCACTTCAATAGCTACTCAGTTGTGAGTTGAGTATTATGAATTAGTAATTACGGTTCACATTACACGGTTAATACGGTGAACTTTGTGTTACAGAGTTGTACCACTAACGGCGTCGGTTGCTGCAACAGAAAATATACTTATAATGGAATTCCACGCCATTATTAGGCCCTCTAAAAATAAGCGTGATGTTTACAAGCGAGTGCGACCCGTTTATGAGCATACAGTTTCTGAATGAGTGGCGACAGAGACACGTCTCCGCGGCTCCAGCCCTGAGCGCAATTGAAAAAAAAACAAACTCGGAACAATTTCGTTACGACGCGTTTCGGAACGCACGCTCTCACTGAATTCCAAATTTAAATGAATGAACGATATAATAAAAAGGCGCGAAATTAGGATACATGTGTCGTTGTTGAAGTTTTTGCTTGGAGAGTTTTATTTTATTTTTCTGTGTTCGTTATATTTTTTACAATTTGTTGCGTTGGTTAATTTTGATTATGTCGCTGTACGGGGTTTTTGTTTTGTTCGTTGCTATGCTGATGTTGAAAGGTGAGTTTTGAATTAGATTACTTATTGCAGTAGTTATACGAGATAAAAATAATAAAATTAATAAATAAGATGTACCAAATTTTTTATTTTTATTATATATCGTTCACGTTTATTACAAAAACGAGTGCTTAGCATCTAATATACCAAATGTTGCGTGTAAAAATCAGTAAATATACAAGTTTCATTAAATTAGTCAATATCAGTAAATACTCAGTAAATAGGTAGCTCGCTAAAAGCGACTGAGGTATTTAATTAGGTAAATTATTTTTTATTTAATTTAATGTAATGTTTTTTTCTTTCTTTATTTAAATGTCGAATTTGGTCAAACTGTGTACATTGTTTGGGGTTGCATCCCAGTTCAATATTTTTTGTATAATAATTGTTTTTATGTAATTTTGGATGTGACCTGTTAATGTACCTAAGTAAATAAATAAATAAAAAAAATTAAGTGTGATTAAGCTGTATCACTTTTTGGGCTCTCTGTGGTTTGCACGTACCGATAGGTACAAATTTAGTTAATCTTAGTACCAGCACTACTGTACCGATATTTTATATTTGTAGTTTGCAAACAGACTTTATACATATTAGGTATACTAACGGGTATTTTATAAGAGACCTTCGGACAAAGTGTTGAAGGTATTTGATCTTTGCTATTGGCCGCAAATGGCTAATGAGTTTTTAAACGGCGATAAGCTTTAAATAATCCTCAACCTTTAAACTAGCTGGAAAACCTTGTCTTAGGCATGCTGATGGCTTTGTAGCCCACTATTTAAATTTTAATATGTTTATAATAGCAGTTTACATATACACTTATAGTACACAATAATACACATAAAGCAAAAACAATAACATCTTAATACAAATTACAATTTCAAATAGAGCATGTCTGTGTCCAAACATGATTGTGTACCAGTATGTTTAATTTTAATTTAAGCAAGTCAATTCTAATTTGTTACTCCGTTTACTGGTTGCTATGAGCGTGAATATTTAAAGAGAAAGAGAGTCTAGAGATCCTTAAGCCTTTTAATATCTTTGTTGTATTACTATAAAGTCTCTTTTTATTAACTGCAAATATTTTGATAAAACATCTAATTATATCAGAGAAATAAGGCCCTAGCATTAAAAAAAATTCAGGCTAGTTTTTTTTTACTTTTCCTGACACAAAAATTATAGTATTTTTAAGAGAGGTCTCTCTGTCGGCTCTTTTGAATGAAACTAGGGGCACGTGTAAGCGGTGAAGGTTTTGCGGCCTCTCTGTTTCGGCTCCTTTGAATTGAAACTAGCGAAAGTGCTTTATTTTTTTTTTTTAATCGAAATGTCTTTTGGCGTTTTTCTTGAAACTAGCGTATAAAAGTTTAAGGTTTTTCTTAAAAATTGTTAATATATGTTGTTGAATTTACCCTCAAAATATTTGCAGTTGATAAAATGTGCCCTTAATTTTTTTGATAATGTCGTTACATTTTATAAAGATGTGCAGTGGTGCGTCCATTTTCCTCCACAGCTAAAAGATAGACGACCTGAATGGGTAGTAACCGTATGGAACCGGGACGTCGTACCCTTATCTAAGAGAACGGTGTCTTGGGCGTAAGCAAGTGGGCATGTTTAGGTTATCATGCAAATGTGTTGTGGCATTTTGAGGATCTGACGGGAGTTGCTTGTGCTACGTCTGAAAGTCCTTCAAACATGAAACCCGAGATCTCAGAGTCTGAGTTTTTCAAATGCATAGCCCGAGCTTGTAATCACCAACCCACAATTGGCGAGCGTGGTGATAAAGCCTTAAAATTATAGCATTCACTTTATTTCAATGATAGAGGTATTTGCCCAGCGTTGGTACGAAGCCAAATTACTACCACTTGTTATTACCTACTTCAAGCAGCATGTTTCTTTGTTCGTACCGCTAGCGAGATGACATAATACTTATAAACAAACCCTTAATTCAAGTAGATATGTACACAATTGGTTCAGATTCCAACTCTTTCTCCGTAGGCCTAGGGCGCATGTCCTTTGTTGTTTGCTTTATCTTTCATTGTAAAAAGGGACTGCGTTAAAAGGGTCTGTGTTTCTTTGTAACTTTCCTTTTTTGAAAATGAGGTTTTGACCTTTACTTGAGTGGTGCTATAAAACGTAATTACAACCATTACTAAAGATAAAAACCACAGATATACTGTGAATCTCATTATTTTGTTTATGTAATAAAAATCATTCCCATGATTGCACACATTTCACGTAAACATAAAATATTTACTTGTGGTTTAATTTTGAAACGCGTCCAATGAACATTTAGAGTTTGTTTACTCCTAGTTTTACTAGTGACCACCCGCGACTTCGTCAGCGCAGTATCCCCGTGATTCCTAGGATACGGAAAATTCTGTGATTGCCTACGACAGACATCATGAATCTCACCTTCCTGCAAAGTCCCAGCTTTCTAAGTCCAGTGGTTTGGGCTAAGCGATGATCACATTAGTCTAAAAAAATATATGATCATCTTCAGACTGGACTTTTTTTTATAAATTTAAATAGAAGTAAGTGGCATCGTGGATGTTTAATAATGTAAATATAAATGCTTATGTTATATATAATTTTACGCAAATTTTGTTGCGATCAAACGACGTCATTCGCCGTGCGCCGTCAATGTGCCAGCTGTATTGGAAACCAATGGGCTGGCTCGTGACGATGGAAAGAGGCCCGACGGAATGACGCTCGTTGCCTGGTCGCAAGGTCGGTCCCTGGTGTGGGATGCGACGTGCGTGGACCCTAGCTCCATCCCACATTAGGGCATCCTCGTTTAGTGCTGGCGCGGCAGCTTCAGCGGCTGAGGACCTCAAACGGCGTAAATATAGTTCTCTAAGCCTTGGGCACATATTTACGCCGTTTGGGGTTGAAACTTTGGGACCATGGGGACCGGCAGCTCGAAAGCTTTTCAAGAAATTTCCGCTCGCCTTAAAGAGACCACTGGTGACCCTCGAGCTGGCGCGTATTTTGGCCAACGTTTAAGTTTGGTCATCCAAAGAGGCAACGCCGCCAGCGTTCTGGGCACTCTCCCGCTTGGCAGCGTTTTGGAGTCCCTTTTTTATTTGTAAAAATTATGTGTATATTTTTATTTTTATTTCCTTTTTTAATTTATGTTGTAACTGTAAGATTTATTTTAAAAAATACATGAAATTATAAATTACTTACCTAAATATAAACTTTTCTAGCTATTAAAAAATTAAGACTAAGCTTTAAGGTTGTCCCTAGTGTGGCTTCTGCATGTCGAGTAATCTCATTAATATAGACTACTAAACGAAACATGCTTTTAATTTTTTAACAAAAGCCAACATTATTATGTACGATGAATCAGGATTTTAGAAACGGGTCACAACCATCTAAGCTTAGTTCAAACGAGTAAAACCATAAACAAAATGAGTAGTGCTGAACCACCAATTTGCTACCTATTTATATGAAGTCTCATACATGTACGTAAATTATAATGTATATGCCGCCAAGACCTAATCAATCAGTAACACTCAATAGAAATGTATTCCGCTTCGAATGGTATCGTAAGGTTTCCATTGATTTATCGAGTGTTGATTTCAATGCAATGGTTGTAATATGAATAGGTACGTTTCACTTTATTGTTGACTAGCGGCCCGTCCCTGCTTCGCACGGATGGACATTTTTTTTAATATAGCCTATGTTACTCAGCGCTAATGTAGCATTCTAATGGTGAAAGAATTTTTTAAATCGGTCCAGTAGTTTTTGAGTTTATTCGTTGCAAACATACGTACATACAAAAATACAAAGGTTTCCTCTTTATAATATTAGTATAGACTAGCTGACCCGGTGGACTTCGTACCGCTTTGACAGTTTCCATCATTGAGTTAAATATATGTCAATGGTTTCCATGACAAAACAAACAAAACATTTTGTATTGGAAAATTACATTGTCGTTTTTAGATTTTTTTTTAATATAGCCTATGTTACTCTGAGTTAATGTAGCATTCTAATGGTAAAAGAATTGTTTAAATCGGTCTAGAAGTTTTTGAGTTTATTCGTTGCAAACATACATACATACAAAAATACAAAGGTTTACTCTTTATAATATTAATATAGATAGCACTTGCTTTTGTCTGTTAATTTGAAATATATATGTATACCTAGTGGATTTTAGATTACTCGATTTGAAATCAAAGTGATTTCAATAAAAATAATGTTCAATCAACTTCATTGAATTGAACATTATTTTTTATTTAACATAATTTTCGTTTTAATTTACTTTAACGTTTCAATGTTTATTAATGAAAATAAAATAAAAAGTGCAACAATAAAGAAGTACAAATACGATCTCCGGGTACTTTGTACAATTTTTATTCTTATTTTTATAGTACAATCCTTATCAGAAGTATTAATTCGGTTTAAAAAATACGTATGCTTAAAAGTAACACACACACAACCCAGCTACACACGACTTTAAAGTTTATACTGACACCCCCTACCAACTGACATTGTGGAAATTGAAACTTTTGCCTGATGTAAATTTGTAAACCTAGATTTTTTTTTTGTTTTTTTTTTTTTTACATGTTGTGGTTGTCTTCTATAAGTATGTTTTGTGTTTATTTGTAATGGAAAGTGTCCTGCTATGATAGGGCATTTTCCAATATTTTTGATGCTGTAAGGAAGAAAAGAGCTGGACACTTGCTGAGTTTCTTGCCGGTTCTTCTCAGTACAAGATCTCCCGCCCAGAGTAGACTTACGAACCGATGGCATAGTGACATTCACAAGAGCTACTTGTAGCCTAAACTGAATAAAATGATTTTGAATTTTGAATTTTGAACCGTCAAAAAAAGTAACAGTAAATAGTTTTCATTTTGCACGAGTTGGGCAGAGCCACGAAAGCATAATGGGAAATGCACCTGACCTGGTATTACACAGAGAGTGCGGATTTCAAGAATTTTTTTTTTCACACAAAAAAATACATTAGATAGTAACCACCACGGCCGAAACGTCGTAAGTACCCACTTCATACCCATTTCGATAAACCGCTGTTACCTATACTAAATATTGCGCGTTAAACTTCGTCGAACATAAAATTTACAATCCCTACATAGATACCCTCTTTGTATGACTGCTGTTTTTGATCAAAACATCATTGGAAGCACCCACAGTTTCGGAATGCCACTCGTACATCGTACTCGTACAAACATGATATTAACAATAGAATGCGAAGGTTTAAAAGTGTATATAAAAATATTTATTGTTACTATAGACTGTCCAATACACATCTCCTGTCTCCCAGTCTAAATACCACACAGTTATTAAAAAGCTTGGAAACGAGGCGCGTGCACCGAACGACTATTTGATGCGTACGGCCACCAACCATTTGAGCTCGTTAAAGCCAACGCTGACAATTCCTAAAATTATTCCCGCCATATTGATGTCATGGTGCCGGTAAATAGGCCGAGTCACTACACCCAACATATACCTATATGTCTATATGTTGCCTATTGTATAACTACGTTGCATAACCGCAATCGCTGAAGGAAATAAGTTCTGCGCTATTTCCTGAGTTGGCACCGTTTCCTAAGTTCAGTTTTTTTTTTCTAGTACCTACTTACTGAAAGTAGATAGCTTTCTATCTATTTAGTCTTATGACTAGAGTTGTTTTCTAAAGCTTACGCGAACACTACACATTGAAATAAAACTTTACCTTTTATTCACATTTCGAATCCTTTACATTATAAGGTTGTATTGTTGTGTAGAATAAACTCCAGTAGATCCCTAAAAGTTGTTTAATTTCACTAGAGTATATATAACCGCCTCTGTGGTCTAGTGGTTAAGACCACCGGTTTAGACCCAGAGGTCCCGGGTTCGATTCCCAGCGGGGGGTACATGTTTGTGTACTCGGTTTGGTTGGTGGTAGGGCTTGTTTGTCCGCCTGGCTAGCTACCACCATCTTATCTAAATATGTCGCCATAACATCAATGTTTGTAGCATTGTTGTGTTCCGGCAGCTAGAGATAAGATAGCCAGTACCTCACTAGTTGAGGATCCCGGGTGAAGTGCGCTTCCACCAAATGGCCTTATCATCACTTAACATCAGGTGAGATTTAGGCACTGCGCTTACCCGTAAATATTAAAAAAAAAAAAAAAAAGAGTAGTTATTAAAGGAATTATTACAAAGCTTTTGTTTCTCTTTGAGTATATTATATTTAAGCACAGATTAAGGATATAATGGTTATACGGTCAGTAGCAGAACTTTTGCACTTTAGTACCTTTTCACACTAACTTAATAATCTAACACTATTATAGGCATTTTCATCAGCTTCAAGTAAAGCTATTATGACATGGTACTGTAGTGATCAGTGACTAGTGCTACTCAGTAAATCCGTAATTATAGCGGAATAATCGCGTTTATAATTACAGCTGTAATTAGCACAATAGTTTTAAATGTGTATCAATAGATGGGACGTTTACAAAACCATTTTCTATTTACAAATTTAACAATTGATATCAGATCTATTACTCACGTTTGTTTTATTACATGCTATTTTATCCGGACGTTTCAAACCGTTTGAAAATTCTGTCACTCTGTGACCACGGACCCTGCAAATGACGTCAGGACTATAACATTTAACTATAGTAAAACGACCGCGTGCTTATTTGCCATTCGATCACTAATCTGAAGTAGCACCTTGTGGTGACAAAAGAGGGGTGTTTTTATGCATACTGTCTAAGTATTTGACAACCAACCTGCCTATTGGTGAGCAGAATGTGGTATGCTCAATCTTACCTTGAAGAGACCCAGGTCGTAGTCAACAGGGAACACGTGACCAAGCAGCAAATTCTACTATTTGGCGGTTTGCATTAGAAAAGAGTTAGTAAACTTGGTACTGAAAGTTGAAATGTCAACAACGAACTTGAGGTAACCTGCGCCAGTACCCTAATGGTGGATGGAGCCTGGTGTAAAATAATACGTGATCGAATAGTACATAAAATTAGCACTAGGCACTCACTTTAACAATAGCAGTATAGTTAAGGTATATTGAAACCTAATACGTGTGTGCCAAGAAAGGGCGGACTCGGCGTAACTTTACCTAACAAGCAAAAGGACGATTATTTACCATCACCCTAGTGATTGTGAAGAGGGGAAGATACGAGTTCAGTAATTGGAAAATCCTCTATTGGACTGAGAAAAATAACGAATTAATATGAAAATAGCAATGTTTACCCACTGCTGGGCAGCTGGGCAGAGGCCTCCATCATTGAAATCAAGTCATCACTACAACCCGGGCTATGAATTCCAAAAGATCTGAAACACACTTTGCCCGACTTGGGTATTGAACTTTCGGGTATCGAGGAGTGATGGGACCTACCGAGGCGTTGATGAAAATATATAATAAATATGAAATCATAAAAAAGATTGATTGCCGTTTTTTTATATTTTCGAATTTCCAATACCTAATTTAACGACAATTTAATTAACTATTGCTTCGTCTGTTATTATGACATCATCCTTAAAAAATCAAGTATGAGAAGTAATAAGTGTAATACGTTCAATCTTTGTTCTTATAAAGCTGAGTTCAAACACCAAAATTCGTTCAATTGAATAATGAGACAATGTCTGGGCTGCACCAGAAATCTTGGACAGGAAGTTATTAAATTAAATGTACTTAATGTTATTTTACACCACTGTCAAAGTAGTGAGTTTTTTTTATTACGGACTTTTTGTATCGAAGATCTCTTAGATCACATAGCGAAGGAACGATACGATAGCGCTAACAATAGACATATAGTTATGCGAATTGCAAGTCCTAAATAGGTAGGCCTCATTGCTAGTTAGTGAATAGGCCTTCCCTCCCCCGTCGAGCTTTTCGTGCCTAGAGGGTAAAATGTTTATATTGCACTTATCTTATCTTATCTTATCTTATCTTATCTTATCTTATCTTACCTTATCTTATCTTAGTGAGGCCTGCCGAGGTTTCCCTCTCGCAGCAACACTTCGACCCATCGGGATCTTTTGTGCAACCTCATCCTTTCAATCTTCTTGCTCTGTAAAGATAGATGCCATAAGCTTGGCAACGTCCTTAAGAGCGAAGAGCCTGAAGTCCTCCGGTTTCGGATAGGCCGACCCCAGGACCCCTTAATATAAAGCAATTAATGCACAATAGTAATGAAGCTGTGGGTAAATGATATTGAGATGCAGAGTTATTGAAAGTTTGACTGTAGATCATTGACCTTTTTTGATTAGAATATTGATAGAAAAATATCTCTTTAAGCATCTTATCTCACGCACTGTCTGACCGATAAACGACAACGCTAAACTATAAGACCTAGAAAATCTAAAAAAATGCACTGAGGTTCCCCTATGATGTAGGTACCTATATAAGGAACTTGCAAGATCGCAACCTGGCTGGTTAGCCGTGAAGCTGTTCCTCATATGTCAACGCAAGCTTTCACTAAAGCACTTCACTATATCGACGGCAATTAGACCACTAAGTCACGATAATAGCTTTGAAGTGCCTATATTAAGGCGAAGGGTAAGGCACACTAGCGCCACCAATTGATAATTTGACAATTACTAACGGAGCGGATCTTTTTTAAACATTGCGTACCGTCCGACAACAGGAAAGCATCCATAGTTTTTATTTAATAATTGTGCACTACTTTTTATTGCGTGGTTTTTCACAAAACGGGCTATCGCATTTATTCACAAACAATGGCCACTGTTGGTGTTAGCGAATGAATACAAAAACAAACCTAAAAGTAGTGAACAATTATTAAATAATAGATGTTTGCCTAGCGTCGGAAGGTCCGCAATGTTTGAAAAAAAATCCAGTTTAGCAGTTATCAAATTAAATCCATTAGCAGCGCTAGTATGCCTTACCCTTCGCCTTAAGATAGAATTATATAACATAGTAGCTTCACCATTTTACGTAAACACTATTGAGTAACATTATTACCAAGTAATTAAAAATTGTATCGACTTAGAACAGAAATTGCAGAAGATTTCTTCAAAAATTATACTCATCATGAGATTGGAAAAAGGTATAGTAAGAAAAGTAAGTCGCTGGATGCGAGCAGCACAAAACCGGTCGTTGTGGAGATCCTTGGGGGAGGCCTTTGTCCAGCAGTGGACATCTTTTGGCTGAGATGATGATGATGAAGTAAGTTAAACTAGAGGATTTCATAGGGCATGTTCTTATACTCGTATACTCGTACCTACTAAAATAAAGTCCCATATATTGTATAAGGATTTCAAATTACGCTAAAAACGAATAGAATTTTACATTAGTTAAACTTACTCTCTGTACTCAAAGAAAACTTAGTGCCCTTTCTCGCCTTTTAATACTGTAGGTGTAGTTTGTAGTGAGGAAATTTAAGTGAATAGTGACTTTGGAAACCTGGTTCAAGTAGCGAGCGTAAAACAACGAGAGGAAGCTGGAATGAAGCTAGCCTTAAGAATTCTGAGCACCCTATACTTATATTCGATTGCCTTTTTATACTTGAAAAACACCCTTATACTTATTTTTGTCGTCAAGTAGCATAATTTTCCAATGGTGTGTTCTTCGTAAAAGGGTGATGATACAGAAAGATTACAGGGTATATAGAAGCACTAGTGGCCCGCCCCGGCTTCGCACGGCTGTACTTTTATTTTTAAACATTTTGAGATATAAAAAAAAAAACTTTTTTTTAAATATAGCTTTAGAGCCTTCCTCGATCCATTTGACTATTCAGAATCAGAATCAGAATCAGAAAATCTTTATTGCATAAAACTGTGTAACAACAAGTTGTAAGATATAATAATTAGGTATCAACAGTTTACCTTATCAGGTATACAATATAAACATATAAATAGAATTCTACATTAAACAGTTTTAAAATCAAAATGTTCTCGGAGGGTGTAAAAAACATTGTTATACAACCATATTTTTAAATTCCGCTTAAACATTTCACCATCAAACTTTAATATCAGGGGGTAAATGATTAAACACTCTAATACCATTTATGAAAGCACTCTTGTAGTATACATTATTATTCACTGTTGGTAAGTTTAAATTATATTTATATAATTTATATTTAACACAAAAATAATTTTTCAATTCGAACAGTAGTTCTTGAGATTAGCGCGTTCAACCAAACAAACAAACTCTTCAGCTTTATAATATTAGTATAGATCTAAGAATTGAAGCTTAGAAAGTGTTGGCATGCACGCGATACTCTAGCTGTCAAGCGTCCATGCTTTCGCTTTCGTGGCCGATTCCCATCGGACAGGGCGAATGCTCTTTTGTTGGAGCTTACATACTACTAACTACTAATAAATAAGGGGATAATATGCCTACTCCTTAAAATCTACCCACAGTGACTTAAATAAATCCGTGATCATAGTGCACGTCATCATCATCATCATCATCATCAGCTCATTATATGTCCCCACTGCTAAGGCACGAGCCTTCCCTATGGATGGATAGAGAGAACGGGCTATAAACCACCACGCGGGCCCAGTGCGGATTGGTGGTTGTTAACGACTGCTAATGCAGACGGGACCAACGGCTTTACGTGCCTTCCGAAGCACGGAGGAGCTCGAGATGATAAATTATTTGTCACCCATCCAATGACCGGCCTGCGGAAAGTTGCTTAACCTCAGCAATCGTGGACCGGGCGCGTTAACCACTGCGCCATCGAGCTAGTGCACGTAGCTATGCTGAAATATCGAGTTCGCTGAGGGCTTAAAATTGCATAACGAACGAATCTCTAAGCCAGGCTTTCCATAGTTCAGCATCACAACGACAACAGATCTCCATAACTGTTGTGCCATAATAATAATAATTCATATTACTTAGTTATACATTTCACGTTTAGCTATGTCGGACGACTTTTCGCTGTAATAATAAAAGTCTCTATCCTATTTCAATCTCTTCTCTATCCATCTCTATCTCTGTATTCGATTATTTACCAAAATATATAGTATTTGATCAATAGAAATAAATACCCAGACTTTTATAGTTCGACATCACTACGCGTACTATATGAACGTATATGTAACGCGTACCTACACGTTGAACGACCTTCCGTTGTAATACTAAAGCTCTATATTTATTTATTGACAAAAATATATAATTGATCGATAGTTTAGCATCACAACAGCTCCTATTACTAATGTACAATATATGCTGTTTTTACAACACCTACTTATATGACACTACCTTCTTCTGTTAAATAAGGCTGTATGTTTATTTTTTAAACAAAATATTTTTTTTTTGTAGTTGATCGATATTTTGACCGATAGTACGACATTACAACAACTCCTTTTACTATTGTGCAATAAGAACAGTATACAATCTACAACAACCTACCTTTATGAAAGGACCTTCCTATTGGCTCAATACTTATTAATTAACCAAAATATCTAACGGCAAGTTTGAAACAAAAAAAAAAATGTTTATTTTTTGTTACAATATTTTGTTTTACATTCTTTAGGGACAGGAGTCTCCTTTTAAGCTGTTACACTAAAGCAGTTCTCAATACCATTGTGCAATATAAACAGCGTACTCGTATATGCATCGCGTACGCATATGGAACGACCTTCCGCTGTAATAATAAGTCGCCATACAAACACGTGCATCCAAAGCATTTCGTTAACCCCACTCTGAACCAAACCGTGACCCACCAGCTATTTTAAGTTTCATTTTGATGAACGCTGATTAAAATGGACGTGGAGTTATCCGTGTCATATAAATAATAATATGACTCTTACCACCATGGTGGTTTTTTAGTATATGTTGCTTTAAAACAATAGAAATTTGTTCTTGGTACATATTAACCGGGAGCTCGATGGCGCAGTGGTTAACGTGCTCGGTCTGCGAGTGCTGAGGTTAAGGAACTTACGCAAAGGCCGGTCATCGGATGGGTGACAAAAATGTATCATCTTGAGCTCCTCCGTGCTTCGGAAGGCCGTTGGTCCCGGCTGCACTAGCAGTCGTTAACAACCACCAATCTATACTAGGCCGCGTAGTGGTTTATGGCCCGTTATCCCTATCCATCCATAGAGATGCTCAAGCCCCAGCAGTGGAGACATAAAATGAGCTGATGATGATGATGATGATGACATACTAATATCTGTTATTTATTCATTGTACTAAGAATAACTAATACTAACCAACAACTTTGGACAAATATAAAAGCCAGCAAATAATGGATCATCTGTGACGGTTCGTTTAAGTATAGTGTACGAAGTCTTGAGACCAAGACTTCGTACATTTGAATGAAGCATTTGTAAACATCATTATGTACAAATTTAAAATAACATGGATATGTTATTACTGTATAGCAACCAAACCGTACCGTATAAGAATATAAGTAGCAAAGTTTAAGAAAGCACTAAAACATTTTATCGTGTTTAATACAGCTTAAACTCTACACAAGAAATTAAAATCAAAAACACTGTTGTATTTTCTTCTAACATTTTTTTACAAATAACAACTAACATTAGCTTGTAAAAACCTTAAATATGTAAAATTTGAATAACAATTTTTTTTTACCAAAACTAAATGGTGGAATCGTAAAAACAATTGTATCGATTATTATTTCGTTCCTTCTTGTGCGCAGTAGTTTTATATCGGCAGTGTTTCTTCTTATATCGTATATATTAGACATAAACCAAAGATAGAAGGGCTTCATCCGCCCCACATGTTTTCCATGTGATAATTTTGGCACTAGGGAGAAATAACATTAAATCGTAGGCACCTCCGATACTTTCACTAACGAACCGGCAATTTAAAGGGGAGAAAATGTTTTTTCCTTAGATTTGCAATTTTTACGAGAGCACTCTACGCTACAAGTGCTGTTGTGCTTTACGATAATGAGGATTCGGGAACTTGCTTAATGGAAAATATTTTGTTTCTGTATACAATTGTACATTTACTATTAACGTTGATGTTGCTATAAAGACGTAAAAATGTAGAGAATATATTTTGATCAGCGTAACTGAATTGCTATTAATATAAACATATTTATTTCATTTATTTTAGTGATGGAGGTTAAATTGAAAACTGTACAATCTTGTTAGATCAATAGACACATTTTTTTTATTATACCTACCTAATACTAGTAGTCCTAAAACTAAGAAATAATCGTAATTTTGATTTAGCGATAGTATGTACTTATTTAGCATGAAAAAACATGTTTCTCTTTATCAAACAAGGCGTACAATATTTATTCTGTATTACATATAATAGTTTTGTTACGATGATAACCTTCGCGATAGTATTGTGCTGTGAGGCACCTCTAAACTCAGGTTCAAAATGTATGTATTTAAAACTAGGTATATTGAACTAAATTTTGCATTCTATTGTCAAGCCTATTAGTGTTCTAAATTATGTTGTCATATCGCTACCATAAAACCGTGTTCAAAGGATCAACTCTAACCAATGCCAATGTTTTTTTTAAACCAAAACAATGCAAATTGTTGGGCACAGAGTTTATATATAAATCCATTAGTACCGCTAAGTTTTGCTATGGTATACTTGTAGACGTTTGTATACTAGACAATTAAAATTAAAATAAAAAATAAAAAGCAAACTTAATAAATAAAAATATATACCTGTAATTAGCAAATAAAACTTAAAAGTATAAATACAAAGACCTGCCAGTCACATCGGCTGCTAACATACAATTGGGAAAGGACTATTATTTCTAAAAATTTAAATATAGAATAGAAAAAATAAAATTCAAATAATTATAATTACACATTTTTAACAACACCAGCTAATAGAATTCTCTCATAAAACCTCAAACCTTTTTTGCCGGACAACGTGTACTCTACGGATGCTGATTTTTTAATTTTCGCCATCGATATTATTGACCTCTATATATATACTTAAAACAGTTGTCTATAGTTCTTTAGAATCGTTTTTGGCTTGGTTTTTTGTGTTGACTTTATTATTATTGTGATTGTAATAATAAAATCTATTTAGACTACCATTGCTGTATCATCTTAGTGATTATGCTGATTATTCTCGTATAAGATCTATATTCTCATTCTCACACTACATTGCTATCTTCTATTAGGAGTGTGACCCAAATAAAGTTTATCGTTTCAAATATTAGTATAGCCAATGAGTGATAGTATTTGCTTAATAGTTTTGACCTTGTGCCCAACTAAACTTATGACTCGTCGAATTACATACAAACCTACTCAGTTAAATTGTCGTAAAAGCGGCGTCCCAGCAAATCCGTCATCTTGAACTAAAATAGGAGTGATATCACGATAATTCCACCATTCCTTTAGTGTGTTTAGAAACCATTTGCATGTGTTCATTAGCCTATAATAGATCGAGGATATCTTCAAAGAGAATTTCCTGCAACAGATTTCGAAGAAAACGATTATAAATAAACCCCTTTAAGAGTAAATGGTCCAAATCTCCGTAAATTCTTAAGAATAATTCTTATAGAATGAGATTCGCCGTTCTTCTGTTTATTTTTTATATTATAGTGAATAAAATTAATGTTCCATGTATATATATTTCATAATTATATGATCTGTAGAGTATTAAGTTGAAATCAGCTTAGCAGTAGTTTCTTGATTAGGTACCTATAGCCTTATGACAGCACAATAACCATGTTTTTAAAGCTATTAGTTTGTCTATCATTACTTATTGCGTCAGCTACAAAGATGAAAAACCTAACTATATCGACATTACGTAAACCGGTTTAAAATGTTGAAGCTGAATACTGTCATGCTATAAATTTTGTTGTTACAACAGAAGTCACTTAGTTGAGTATAAATTTGCTATGATTGTCTCCATTACTTTACTGTTCTCTAAATCCCTTTAGAGGTATCACATTTCATCTGCCTACATAAAAGTGATTGAGATAATTAACTTAGCTGAATGCAACAACGACAAATCCAGTACTTAAATTACCACTATAGTCGTCATCTCGCGATTACTATTTCCTGATGACAGTGGCTGGTTTTATTTTTAATACATTCTGTCATAAGCACATGTGATTTATATACAGGATGGATAGATCGGAAGTATAAAGAAGTGGGGAGACTGTGTTAATATTATGTATGTCACTCCAAATAGACTTTATTTTATCTTGATAATAACTGAAGCTTTATTCTTTTTTTTATTTTAATGACGTCTTGAAAAACAACAGACTAAAATGTTTAAGAGGATAAACTACATAACATAGAATAGTCAACATGGTTGTCGATTAAGCGTAAGAAAATATTCGGTCTTAAGTTAAAGATTTCAGAGTAACGGAACTCAATTTTTGACTTTTATTATGAAATAATATTTTTTTTTACTGAAGTCGAAAAAACAGTATTATTTTATAATATTGAGAAATGTTATTTATTTATTAATTTTTAGGAAACTATTAAATAAATGAAGTTTTTATATATACTTGACATTTTCAATATATATATGAAAAGCAATTCCTATGGAGTTTAGTCTATATACACACTCTTGTCAAATAATTTTAAGACTGCAAATAATAAAAATATTATATAATATAGCTTTAAAAGTATTCAATTCACTTTACAAAACACTGTCAAGTTTGAATAAAACATAAATTTATCTTTTGGTTTGTTTACAAATCAATAATAAATTAATGACATCATTAAATTGCAAAGGGAATATAAAGTTTAATGGATGTCATAAAAGTGCTGTCTGTATCTAACACCGATTACAACGAAAATGCAGAAACTATACGCTTCATAATGTTGATTAACAAACATGCTTTTGTTCAAAGTAATTAAAACTTTACAATCTTCGCAGATGTATAATTACTATAGCTATGTTAATGAATCTGAATATTTGGAAATTTACTGCTAGCTACTGTATTAACTATTCTGAACTATCTGATACTACTATAAAATAGTATTTAAATATAGCCTTGTTTGTTGGGATAAAACTTACGCCAAAGTTGGTACTCTATCCATTACCACGTCTACCATGACACTAATAGAAACGAGCTAAGCATGGTCAAAAGAATCTCGAATACTACCATGTTCTTTGAACCTAGAGGTGGACAGAAGGTTTAAAACAAATGGGTGGAAATGAATGAAACCGGGAGTTTGGGTAGATATTGAGGTTTTTAAAGGTTTCATGTCTGAAAAGCTCCATGCTTTGCAAGTACAGTAAAGCTGATGTTCCCTGTGTGGTGCCGGGGAAAAAGAATTGCACCACCCCATCTCTTCCCGTGGGTGTCGTAAAAGCCGACTAAGGTACCATTCCAGAGGATGGGCAGCAGCATCTCTCTGAGGTTACCCTCAACCTACTGCGATCGCCAACCCGCCTGCCAAGCGTGGCGATTACGGCAAATACCCCCCATTCCTTGGGGGAGGCCTTTGTCCAACAGTGGACGTCTTTTGGCTGAGATGATGAAAGCTGATGATACCGGTTATTGTCATAAGAAGGCAGTCGTATAAACCCACCAGCACGTATTGAGTCAAGGTAGTGAATTATAGCACATAGTAGGAGTAGGGAGGTCGTTTATCCGACAGCGTTTATCTTAAGTCTTATAACCAAATCTCCGAGCCGAGGATGGTGTTATGAGGTTATTCAAATTCACTTTGCTAAAATTGGGTCTACAAGAGTTAATTCGTAATTAACTATTAAAGTTTACCACATTTGGTTAGCAAATTTCAACTAGATCAATTAACATTCGACGACGATAACGACCGTTAGGAAATCAAAGAGGCATTATTGGATTTAAATCACGGATGAGTTTATACCGATAAAAAAAAAGCAGCACAAAACTGGTCGTTGTACGATCTTTGGGGGAGGCCTTTGTCCAGCAATGGCTGAGATGATGAGTTTATACCCAAAATCAGGTTTAAAAGCATTTATTAGTCGCAATTGTATGACGGGACATAGAACAGCTCGGCCACGACCACTGACTTTTTGGAGAGGTCCGGTTTGGGGGAGGCGCGCGTTTCCTCCGTTCATTGCGTTCTTTACACAACAGTAATGACTGTTGACTAAGACTTCCAAAGTATAACGCACAATGAACTAGAAATTCGCTTGCCGCATCGCAAGACGCTCGTTCTGGTTCTGGAACTGTTTAGAGAGCGTTGTCAGTCTACTGATTGCGAGTTTTATTAGTCCATAATTCGATATAATTATTTTTATTATCACAATCATCGACATACGACATCACGTAACGAAAACGAATTTTGTCTGATAAATGATGCTTAATTAAGCATCTTGCTAGTAGCTCGATATCGCAGTGGTTAACGCGCCTGATAGCAACTTCTGCAAATGTCGGTCATCGGATGGGTGACCAAAATTCCATCTTGAGCTCCTACGTGCTTCGGAAGTCACGTAAAATCGTTGGTACCGAGCTAGTGATGATGATGATAATGAAAGCGCAATAAGCTTTAGGGTAAAGTATAAACTTTGCCCTAAATATCTCGTTTTTGTTAACGTGATCGGATGTGAATCGAATGGAAATCGAAATTGTGTAGAATCCCATGCTGTACTCCTTAGCGATTCGCGTCGCAGTAGTAAAAAAAAGGCGTCAATGAGACGAAGGCGAGGACGAGCGGCAGGGCCTGACTGTACAGCTGCGCAACATTTCGGATCGGATCGGCTACAAAGCAAAATGTTCATATATGCTTTTGGTTTTCTCAAGCAAAAGGTCTATACCAGTATAACCAATCTTGAAGAGATTGTCCTGGGAGCAAATCGTCCACAATTTATTTATGTCCATAAGTCAAGTAGTCTATAATTGAAAACTGCCTGTAGACAAATCGTTCATGATGCATTATGTTAGCATTAATTCCTACAGACTAATAAAAAAGGATAATTAATAGATAAATATGTGCATACATCCTTCCTGTTATAATTTAATTTAATTAATATTATTATATTTAATAAATAAATGAAATTACCTATTACTACAATGAATGGATTTGTTTCACACATCTTCCTATCTTGCCCTCTATTTAAGGGGCTATTTCACTAATCGATCGATCGATAACTATAAGTTGATAGCACTATGCCCCAAATCTCCCTTGTATACTCATCGACGTAAGTCGATCGATGCCATCGATTCATGATGATGTGATTAGTCTACTGTTTTCAAATTATTTAACGCTCACTGATAAAGCATTATCTGAATTACAATGTAAGGGTTTACATTACCCTTAAAGCATTATGTAGGTAGTTAGGTGCAATTAGTCCTATCCTAATACACACACTGTTTCCAATTGTCATTCAACAATAGATAAATTATGTATTGTGGACGGTTTGCTTCGTAGCCAATATGCTGGTTAGATATTTTCGTCAGACGTCATTAAAACAATTTTTGGTTACATTTTCAAATGTGGACGATTTGTTCTCAAGTCTTATTCAATTGTGGGTAGTCTTAGTCAATAGACATTTTGCCTTGTAGCCGATCCGATCCGAAATCGCGTTTTCTTGATATTTATAGCCCACATACCTTTTCACTGTCTCATCAGTCTTGTAAGCTTTCTTTATTGATCACAAGTAAGACATCAGTCGGTCGACATTTTCGGCCACTCCGTCAATTTGATAAGATTAAGGTCTCCATGGGGTTTCTTGTAAGACTACGTCCAATGTAGTATGGGGTATTTGTTCCCTAAATTGGCTTAATTCGATCACTGAAGGTTGCATTTCAGTGAGTAATGATTAATTTATTAGTTGGGACAGGCATTATTTATTATATTTGGAGTTGTGAAGCTTTAGTGGTCCACTTAAGGCAATGTAAGCTACCGAAAGCTACGGTAGTTTTGATAGTTTCCGTAGTTTGTTGTTTGTTTGAGGAGCTCGATGACGCAGTGGTTAACGCGCCCGGACTGAGGTTGCTGAGGTTAAGCAACTTTAGTACAGGCCAGTCATCGGATGGGTGACAAAAAGTTTATCATCTTGAGCTCCTCCGTGCTTCGGAAGGCACGCAAAGCCGTTGGTCCCGGCTGCATTAGCAATCGTTAACAACCACCAATCCGCACTTGGCCCGCGTGGCGGTTTATGGCCCGTTCTCCCTATCCATCCATAGGGAAGGCTCGTGCCCCAGCAGTGGGGACATAAAATGAGCTGGTGAAGTAGTTTGTTGTTGCATGAAAAGTTTTCAGAGTAGGTACCTATGTGTTATAATTTTTGCCCATAAGGCTTTGTATTATTAAATTGCTATTTAAACATTTGTAGGTCTGTCACTGTGGAAGCGTAAAAGTATTGACTTATAAAAAAACATTATTAAGCTAGAGCTAGGTAATTCAGAAACAAACTGTTGGTATACTGTAATCAAATACTGTAGACATTATGTATTTAAACCTTCATTCAACGACAGCGGCAAATGCGTTTTGGTAGTGATTTTGCCAGTTATCCAACTATCCCACTGCCTAGCACCGAATGGGACCAAATAGACAATATCTCTAGCTGCACCTGGTGTTCCCGGTTGTCCTTATAAGTTTTCAACCCACTTTGTAATGGCCCGATCTCCCCATGTGCCTTGTGGGACGTTTGGCATCAGTCAGAGGAGTCCACTGCTGAACAAATGCCTTCCCTTACGATCTCCACAAAACGACCGGTTCCGTGCTGGTTGCATCCAGCGGCTACCCGCGACCGCGACCTTCAGTCGGTCCACCTAGTTGGACGATGATGAATGAACAAAATTAATTTATGAACAGCAGCCGCAGTATTATTGCGGTCTGTTGTTAAGATACTTTTTCAATAATGTTAACAACGTTGGTTAAATGTTGGCAACGCCAACAGCCTTCTAAAGACCAGTCGCGACGAAACTGGACGTAGACAGCGCTGTAATGCAGCACTCGTCCATCTCGTTAAAGACACCAAAACTAATTATAATACTTATTGCGCCAACTAATTTATACTAACATAGGTTTTAAGTTAAATATTGTTATTAACACTATAGAGACAGATATTAATTAAATGCGTTTTATTTTTTATTTGAATTTGAACTGTCTGCAGTAAGTTAACCTCAAAATCATAACAAAACTACAATATTTAGGTAGAATAAATTATTACTCTTTTTGGTTGTAAATAAATAAATGCAGGCTTTGTAAGCTTCGGTAATCCGTAGACACTTAATGGCGGTTCAATTATTCCTGATCGAAATTCTCTAAACTTGTTTTATATGAGCACAGTTTAATACAGTAAGTTTCGAAAGTGGAAGTATGACAAATGAAGTGTTAAGAAGTGGAATGTCATCGCGTTTTATGACGAGATAACAATCTTTCCACTCCGAGGGATTTCGCCAAACTTAAATAACCTTCTTGGGCGAACTCTCCCAATCTCGTTCCTGACATTCGGATTAAGATTTGATGTACCAATTTCAACAAGTTTAAAGGTAGCTTAGTTTGTTAGAAAAGTCAACGAGCAAACATTTTTTATAATTTATTTATTTTTATTTGACTAATTCATCGTTCAGCAGTATCATGGCAGTATGAAGGTTGCTGAATTTTTTAGGAAGGAAAATTAATAATATTCTGATAGAAAACTTTGTGAAATTTGTCCGACAGACCCCCGATAGCATAATAGTAGCCATATAGATATAGTAGATAGCTTAGTATATATCATCATCATCATCATCATCATCATCATCATCATCATCGTCATCATCATCATCATCGTCAGCCATATGACGCCCACTGCTGGGCATAGGTCTCCCCCAAGGATCGCCACAACGATCGGTCCCACGCCGCCCGCATCTAGCGGCTTCCCGCGACCTTGACCAGATCGTCGGTCCATCTTGTAAAGGGGCCTGCCCACGGAACGTCATCCGGTGCGTGGTCGCCAATCGAGAACCTTTCCGCCCCAACGGCCATCGGTTCTCTGCGCTATGTGTCCCGCCCACTGCCACTTCAGCTGAGCAATCCTCCGAGTGATGTCAGTTGTTTTAGTTCTCCTGCGGATTTCATCATTTCCGATTCTATCGCGCTTATTATATAGTATATATTTAGTTTTTAAAATGCTTGATCAATACATATTTTTTTATTTCTTTCTTTCTATATATACACAAATATCAAACAATAATACATACCGCATACAATTTTTTTTAAACGCAAAAGGGCAAAAGGGCCATAGCTCAGTTTATTATCACATCTCCATAAAATATTAAACTTCTTCTTTTCCTTTACAGAGAACGAGAGTTGTTTTACACGCACCGAGAATAACACGATATTCATGGAGAAGGGCACCGCGTTCTACGGCGAATGCACCTGCGAGACGCCTGGGTACAACGTACGCCATCTCAAGTGGGTGGACAGCCACAACGAGGAGATCGGCGCGCTACGGTAAGTGATGTTACTGTATGTCTTTGGGGATTAGCGGGAACTATATTCGTGTAGCTTGATGGAGATGATGACGAGATAGAGGAGCTCGATGGCGCAGCGGTTAACGCGCCCGGTCTGCGAGTGCTGAGGTTAAGCAACTTTCGCAAAGGCCGGTCATGACTGTGACTAAACATTTATCATTTCGAGCTTCTCCGTGCTTCGGAAGGCACGTAAAACCGTTGGTCCCGGCTGTATTAGCAGTCGTTAACAACCACCAATCCGCACTGGGCCCGCGTCGTGGTTTATGGCCTCGTCGTGGTTTATGGCCCGTTCTCCCTATCCATCCGTAGTGAAGGCTCGTGCCCCAGCAGTGGGGATATAAAAATAAGCTGATGATGATGATGATGATATTCATGTAGACAACTAGAGTAGGTTAGTGTCACCAGTGTTTGACAGGAACCTGTGATCGACATATCTTTCCTTCAATCATTAAACTCTGTCAGCAACTGGTTTTAATCTTTAGAATAGAACAGAATAGAATATTTATTTATTGAAGTGACCGAAACTCAATGTGTTACCATTAACTTATTCTATGTTAGTTTGCGGCAACGCGTCTGCGATTCCTCTGGTCTTGCGGGTGTCCATGGGCGGCGGTGATTACTCTCCATCATGTGACCCGCCTGCTTGTTTGCCTCCTTCTTTTATAAAAAAAATCTTATTATATCTTCAGCAACAATTAAATACAGACATTTTGCTTCCCAGCTGTCTTAAAGTAAAATTTAAATGATAATCTATATTATTATTGGCGATGAAAGTGATGTGGAAGACTGGACTTGAAGTGTCGGACACGGTGCCATTGCCCTAATAGAGAATCAGTAAAGTAATCTTTGTTAAGTTAGTAACGGTTCCAAGCGCTTGGCCTTCTTCTCATCACTAATAGTGGTTTTAAAGCCTAAAGTGGAAGTATATTCCACTCAGTGTCTTCAACTGGACAACTGGCTCTTTAATCTTACATCTAAGACAACCAGCTCTCCCGTCGAGGATGTCGAAACACAACAATGTTACATACATTGTTGTAATGGCGACAGATCGAAAAGAGTGGTGGTAGCTAGCCAGGCTCCACCATGGTGTTTATCTCCAGCATCCCAATAGATAACAAAAATATGTACCTCCCGCTAAAATCGAAGCCAGGACCTTGCGTATGACATCGGTGGTTAAACCAGTAGACCTGGCGGTTACCTTCTCCATACGACATGGGCTCCAAAAATGCGTGAAAAGGCATCTTGCCGTTCGGGAGGTATGATATAGTTGATGTTGTATAAGACCACGTTTTATAGTCTTCATATTTTGGCATCATATTTCCACTTACCATCAAGGCTTTAATTCTACTAAATAACGTCTACGATCGCGTCTCTGGTCTGTGTTTCACAACTTTCCCATAGCAGAGTGAACTTTTTAGTTTTGTTTTGTAAGGTAGGTAATCTGCTAAACTAAATATACTAAAACATTAATTACCGCCTTTGCCCACCTCTGTATAAATTTTTTTGTTATTTGTTTCATGTTTTTGAGCAATAAAGTGTGTTATATATCTATCCCTATAGGTGTATAATAAAAAACAAACAAATGATGTCGATAGCAGTTTGCGTTAAGTTCTAGCCCGCATATAGCTGGTCTCGCCATTGTTTGGTGTTCGACAAACAACTATTGGTAACCGCCCGTAACAACTATCCCTACCGTCCAAACAGACCAGATAGACAGCTAACTCTGACGAATAATGCCGTGTAAAGCAAACGTTACATTAAAAACTTACGTTACAGATTTTGAAGAAAACTTTTTATGCATAATCGAATTTGACGATTATTTCTGATCTACGCTAAATTGGGAGGCAATGTTAATTGGCTCCAAACACAAGATTAGAAAGTAATGAACTATCTATTAGCAGGTACTCCTATTCCTCAAGTTTTCACTGACGAACATAATGAAAGAGTGTTTTATGTTTTCAACCTTATTAATAACTTTCCCAAAGGCCTAATTTTTAATCACCCATCCGATGACCGCATCGGATGGGTGATTAAAAATGTATCATCTCGAGCTGCTCCATACTTCGGAAGGCACGTAAAGCCGTTGGTCCCGGCTGCATTAGCAGTCGTTAACAACCACCAATCCGCACTGGGCTCGCGTGGTGGCTTATGGCCTGTTCTCCAGCAGTGGGAACCTAACATGAACTGAAGCTGGCTAAAACGATGATCCTTGTCATTAGAACTTAACTAAAAAGAGGAATCAAGAACCTTAGATTATTTGCATTATCTACTTTATTCTATTCTTACCTATCTAAAGGAATCTACCTTGTTGCATGTCCACTGTCTGTTGATTCTCCTATGAAAATCTCTTTTTTTTTTAAATAAATAAAATAAAAATATTGCTTCCATAAGACCAGGTACAGATCAGAAGGCGTACACCGAGCGCCAGAGCGACAGTGTGAGCCTTCACATACCTAACGTGATAAAAGCGAAGTCCGGCCTCTACAGATGTGTGACTAACTTCGAGGGTCGGGAGTATTCGCAGAACTACTACATCATCGCGTATGGTAAGGATAACGGCATTTTTTTTGGTAATAACTGATTTCGGCTTGTCTGTATTTAATAACATCTGCCCCCTTAGACAAGTGGCAAAACGCTTAAATGTTACTTATGCTAAATGGTACATGCTACACATAATTTTACATCAACCTTACATTTAAAAATTATTCAAAACTATTTTAATGATTCTTTTTATAGATATCTAGTAAGTAGGTGGGCATCATTTTGAATAAATAAATTAAATCGCATGAATTTAGTTGACCAAAAGTTTTTTATAATTTTATCTTACTATAAAATGAACTTTTTTCCTCATTTAAAATTACTGGCTACTCAAAACAAAAATAAATATTGCTCAATAATGTTGATAATGTACAGATAATGATTGATAAGAAGATAATGATGCAAATAAGAAAGCATTTTCAGAAAAACTTTATTATTTACTTTATTAGATATTTCAAAATTACTTGGTCATTATGGTCTGATTTATAATAATAGTGCAGAGTCATATTTATACATTTCTATTTTCTTTTAGAACCAGTCACGATAAATCCACCCGAAGAACAATTTATCGTACTAGGAAACCGGTCGCTGGTCAAATGCAAAGTCCATGCTGAAGACGAATCAAAAGTCATAACTAGCTGGAGCAAAGCCGGAGAAAACGATAAAAGGACACCGGTATAAGAAAATTATCTATTAACTTTATATATATCAGCAAACAAAGTGAAGATTGCCCTCAGACTAGGTAGAGCGATGATTTTCGCAATGTGCCTGCAAGAGCTGGATGAGAGTAGACTCAGTGGCTTACACTTGGATAGCCAAGTGTACTACTACTGCCTATGTCCAGTAGTGGACCAAAATAGGCCGATGATGATGATGATGATAGAAATATGACATGACATTCTTCTTCTTAATCGGCCATTCCTGGCAAAGTGATCGAGATTATGGGGTATTGTTATGATTCTCCATTCAGCTTGTTTGGAAGCTTTGTGGGATTATATTATGACATACCTACATAAGTATATTTAACCGCCTCCGTGGTGCCGTGGTTAAAGCCACTAGAGACCACAAAGGGGCTATGGTCTCAGACCGAGAGGTACATGTTTATGTACTCGGTTTTGTTGGTGGTAGGGCTTGTTTGTTCGCCTGGTTGGCTACCACCATCTCATCTAAATATGTCGCCATAACATCAATGTTTGTAGCATTGTTGTGTTCCGGCAGCTAGAGATAAGATAGCCGCACCTCAGTAGTTGAGGATTTGGGGGGAAGTACGCTTCCACCTTCGGCCTTATCACCACTTAACATCAGGTGATGAAGGTCAACTGCTTACTCGATAAAAATAAAAATAAATCTTTAGCATAGGATTTTATCCTCCTCTATGGTCGAATGCTAAGACTGCCGATCTAAGACACAGAAGTCCCCGAGTTTAATTCTCATATTGAATACATATTGTGCACTTGTTGGTAAGTTTTATACTTTAGTCCACTTGGTAAATCCACCATTTAATTAAAATCTGTCAGCCGCAACAATGCTAGCAATAATGTAAAGCCGTCTTTATTGTACGCCGTAATAAAAAAATCTCTTATAATAATACAAAAGAATAACTATATTTCACATAGAGAAAGCGAATATGAAAGAGCGCTTTTCGCGGAATCCTCAAACACTATGAAATTGAGGGTAGGATAAAGCAACAAAATTGCACGTACTTCTTTAGGACGTACAGTCAATAGCAAAAATACGTGGTGTTTTCAAGATTTCAAAATGAAGTTTCGAAAGGTTCATTGGTATTTTACTATTTAACTTTAAAGTCTGTAGGTAGTTACCTACCTAATATTATGTTTCATAATATGCCTTTAAAATGTTTTGACATTTTCGTAATGAATTTATATTATGAAACCTGATCAATCATCAGTTATTGTTTTCTAAAGTTTACGCGAACACTACACATTTAAATGAAACAACTTTTAATAAATAATATAATAATAGAGAAGAAGGTTGGAGTCTACCACCAGCCTGGGACCCCATCATACAAAATATTAAATCCCAGCCCCAACACCATACTGCCAGACCAAAAGATACTGTAAGCTCTTTTTGCATAAAACGGAACGCACCCGATTAAATTAAATGAGGGTATACAAGCTACTAACTACTTATGAGATGACCAACACCTCAGTCTCCCTGTGACCACGGACCCAGCAAAGGATTTGAAACGTCAGGATAAACATTAAATAATGTGTAAAATAAAATAAACGCGAGTAGATCCGTAAAAGTTGTTTCATTTAAATCATCAGTTACTTTTGCTGTTGAGTACGTAAGCCTACCTGTCGGTTGTATGTGACTGTACTTCTTTTATTCCATTTATATGTGTCTGTCAATCCTATCCATGCTCTTTGGTAGTGTATGTTTGATAGCTTTAACCTAAGTGTCTCTTCAACTATTGTTGAGCCCAAAAGGGTTGAAGGTGATCTAACTTAATAACGGTCTTGGATTGGATGGTTGTGTTAAGATTTCTATACGTTTATGTTTTAGATAATGAACAGTGATAAGTATACAATCACAGAGGATGGATTGTATATCACTGACGTTGTGGATGACGACAAAGGCAAGTACAGTTGCTCTGCTATCGACAAGGAGACGCACGATGAAGTCGACAAGGATATCAATGTTAAGGTTAGTTCGTATTCAGAGTTAATTTTTATTTTTATGTAACAAATACAAATACTGTTTACTATGCGGATGCAAAAGTAACTACAAAAAATCATAAATATAATGTATTTTTTTAGTTGAAGTAACATAAATGCTATCATAATTTTTTATTGAAATTTTAGAATCACTATTCTATTTAATACCCAATTCTTATTTAGATAATCACAAAACCTGTAATAAAGGATCTGAAGGTATCTCCTCAAACAAGGATAGTGGCGGGTGAAACTCTAGTCATGGAGTGCATTGGGGATGGCATACCACACCCCGAATACATATGGAGGAAGACTGACTCAGTAAGTAAATGTTTTACCATTGAAAATGGTTATCAGATGCAAATCGCCTAAGACGTATTTTTGGCCTTAGCTCCAAGGATTTTGGGAGAATCGAGATGAAAATAGTACCAAGAGTTGAGGAATTTATCGAGACACGTGTGAGTTTTGAATTTTAAAAATCGGCTGGAAACTTGTATTGGAATTTTGAAAAATGTTAAAAAAATCGGGTTTTTTGGGGGGTCATCGTATACTAAATTGTAAATATTGCAAAAAAAAAACCGACTTAAGAAAAAATGAAAAAAAAGGCTCCTAGGGTATTAGTTTAGCTACAAAATGGCAAAATATTTTGAAAATCGTTTTATAATTGTGACTTGCAGGTGGTCCCTTTAGATTTGGTATTGTAAAAAAACGGATTGTTGTATTTATTTTCAATGTTCCAATTCTTGCGGGGACTGCGAAATCTGTGATTTTTGAAAGGCGTTCATTATTATCATCTTTACATTGATACACACGCCTGCACATAAGACTACCACAAACTGCCAAATTTCCATAACAGACTTTGAACTTTATGTAACCGCCTCTGTGGTCTAGTGGTTAAGACCACCCGTTTACACCCAGAGGTCCCGGAGGGTACTTGTTTGTGTACTCGGTTTGGTTGGTGGAAAGGCTTGTTTGTCCGCCTGGCTAGCTACCACCATCTTATCTAAATATGTCGCCATAACATCAATGTTTGTAGCATTGTTGTGTTCCGGCAGCTAGAGATAAGATTGCCAGTGGGTGCCTCACTAGTTGAGGATCTCGAGTGAAAGGCGCTTCCATCATTGGCAATATCATCACTCAACATCAGGTGGGATCAAGGCACTGTGTTTACCCGTAAAATATATTTAAAAAAAATTGCATATAGTTGAACGTTTATTGAAGAAATTTTACAGTTTTGGATAAGTTGATGTGCTGACTGACGTCTGTACTTTATACAACAGCACGGGAAGAAAATATTACCATAGAGCTTGCTGTTCTCGCATCTGAACTCCACGTCTACTTAACATCAGGTGGAGCAGAGACATTTCTCTTAAAATCCATAAAGTTAATATACCAACGGAATATATTAACTTTATGCTTAAAATCGGACAAGATTTTTTTAAATAAGAGAGAATGGAAAGCCTTGAAAGAGGCCTTCTAATTGTTGAAAGGAGAGAAAAGGTATTGCGTAATAAACAAATTGATTAAACAAATATTTTCCTTGAAACAAGCTATTTGACTTTTACACTTGTAATTTAAAATAAACTACATATAGACTCTGAGCACGCTCTTTAGGGACATATAAGTATTAGCTTCAAGTACAATTACTATGTAAGGTGCGAGTACGCTGCAGGTGCACTAATCTAATAGCTAAATTAAAATAAAATATTGGATTGACTTATTGACGTGAATGAGCTAGCAATTAGGTCAGTTAAAGGAGCTCTAGTGGCTGTTAGGAATACGTTAAAAGCTCATTTTATATGTTATGTCTCTTTAGGGCAAAATTGAGAACCCAAGATGGAAGCAAGAAGTGAACGCGATTATGATAGACCCAGTGCTGCCGGAAGACCAAGGACAATATGAATGCATCGCTCAGAGCTTGGCTGGAGTCGTTACCAAAGATGTATACATAGAGGTATGTACGTTACAATGAGAAGATGTAATTGCAACGTTTATTTCTCTTTAGCCTATCCTTTTGACTGCCACAGCATAAATGCGACGCAGTATCCCGTACGCCAAGCAATAATAAAATTGTAATTGAAATTGAAAGTAAAAACTTGCATCAAAAATAGGGATTTTTTTGTTTCAAATATCTTTATTTTGTATTTCGTAAACAATAAGTATTGTCGATCATTGCCGTCGTTGGTGTACACGGCCCGCTATCACTTGTCGATTATAGCCGAATGTGCTACGCTATTCTTCTGGCCAAGGACCCTCCCCAAGTCATCTATTTGAGCCGAAGCCACCACAAGGTGGACAAGACTTACGTCCAAGTCATCTCTAATTGGAACTTTAAGCGATACAATATACATTTTACTTTGAACTGTTTGATACATTGACGCTTTTAAGAAGAAGAATCTGCAAGTTTGACAGAGATGGAGAAATTTAAATTTTCAACCTACCCCAGGTACTGTTCGCGCCGAATATAACCTCCTTCCCAAGTATGGAGGCCGTGGAAGGTTCTACGGTGGAACTGGTGTGCAATGCCATAGGCCGACCGGCTCCCAACATTTCCATCATTTTCATTGGACAGGACGAAGACGATATCAGGTAAATTCTCATGCAAACGAGAATTTGTATTGCAAAATGTTACAAGAGTACACTATTCACGGGTTACTTTCTGTACACGCAGAAGTAGTATAGAAGGTAACTTTTTAGTATAGTTAGGTTGGAAAATGACTGCTCTGTCTGATGTTAACTCTTTCAGGGTCAGTAGTTAGCAACGCTAACCACATATTTCATTTGGTTTTTAATCTTATCTCAATCACATAAAGTTCAAAATTTGGTGGGAATATACATCCCACTGGGCCTATGCGAGGACAGCCAGTGGAGCAAGATTGTGCATCACTAGCCATCATCACCTTGCCGACCCGCAAGTTGTTTCTTTAAAGTGCATACTAGACCTTAATATACATTGACAACTTATATTTTTTGCTGAATTTGGATAATTTATACAACGTGTAACAGAAAGGTTTGGTCAAAATGAAAAGATCCAAAGTATATCCGATCTAGATCTTGTATGCAGAGTTACTAAGATAAAATTATTAACTTTAATTTGTTTTGCAATTTTTAATTTAATATTTCAATTGTGACGTCACAATCAAAATAAACAAGTCACAGCCTTAGTAGTTTAGTAACCTCCGTGTACGTATATTTATGATCACTGTTGCTTGCTTATGCGCGCCTGACGCGCATGACTTCACTAATATAAAAGTTGGGCCCTAAAGACACAAAATGAATAATCATTGTTATTACTGAAGCCTAAGTAACATAGTCTTAACTAAAGGTGTATAATAATTATTAATAATTAACAGCCGGTATTGACTTTTAGAAGTAGTACACTTATTAATAAGTGAAAAAAAACCCCAATTTCATAGGTACCCAATACATTAAATAAGACATGTCATGACTTTGTGATTCATCATTTTTTTTCTTTTTGTAGGGATTTGGATGAGGATGATGTAATGGATAATCTGTCATTCGTAAAGAAAATCGATAGGTCGCAAGAGGGTTTTTACGTTTGCAATGCCAGTAATGAAGGTTAGTACGCTACAATGTTTTTCTTTTTTTTTTATTTGTGTTCGAGATTCTTTCAGCAAAATAGTCTAGAGATGTCCTAGACATACTTTTTAATAGTTGACAACGTTTCGATTTAGTTACACTGGCCTTGGTCACGAGCTGACTAGGATACACGAACCTATCGTGCGCGAATTGTCGACTTCTTTAAGAGTAAAAGAAGCACTCTTATTTGATGTACTCGTAATAGTCGTGAGAGTTAATCACCTGTTCTAAAATTGCTCCAAAGGTGGTCATGATTATGTCTGATTGCCACCTCATAACATGGTAGTACTCGTATAAAACGTGTAACAGAAAGGTGTGGTAAAAATTAAAAGGTCCAAAGTGTATCCGATCTAGATCCTGTATGCAGAGTTACTAAGGCTTATTTATTAACTTTAACTTTGTTATGCAATTTTTAATTATATTTTTATAATGTGACGCCACATCAAATTTAACAAGTCACAGCCCTAAAGGTTTGGTAACCTCTGTGTAGTTACATTTATAATCACTGCTGCTTACTTATGCGCGCCTGACGCGCATGTCTTCACTTCTATATAAATATTTAATTTACAATTGCATGACAAATTAAAGTCAATAATTATGTCTTAGTAACTTTACCTATAGGATCTAGAAGGATACACTTTGGATCTTTTAATTTTTACCACACCTTTCTGTTACACGTTGTATAAAAAAAAACCTGTTAATTTTCTTTCAGTAAATTTTACGTTAGAGGAGATGTACTTATCCGTACATTACAAGCCTCGCTTCGAAATCAGCGAGGAGATAGTGTGGGGTTGGGACGGGCAGATGGTGAACTTGACTTGCCTGCCTGACAGCAATCCACCCCCCACTTTTTCATGGAGGTACATAATTTTCTATGACTGACATTAAGTAATTAGGCATCCGATATGCTATTTGCATTATAGGAATAAATTTACATGGGCCGTGGCCTCGAAATACTATCACTCGAGGCCACACTGTATGTTCAAAACAACAATAATTATGTTGTCAATTCATTTTGTTGTTTATTATAGCAAGCGGATATACTATTCTCGGTTAGAATTTAGAGATTCAGTATTTTTAAGTTCGTGCTAACGTGAAATTTTATTTATGGATTACAACTCTTCCTGATTAGACTATGATTTCTTTTACCTACTGACAATCATAACCTACGGTTAAAAGTGAATACGCCGCAAAAAAACAGATTTAGACCACAGATCCTGCGTATAGACCCATAATAGTATATAACCATCATCATATACATATATTAATCGGGTCCATATTGGTTCACCTAAAGTTTTTTTACCTCAAATTGTTATTCCTACCGATTTGTAATCCGAATGATCATTTTTCCTAAAATTTTTCTTTCTAAAGTTTTTATTCATACAATTTGTAGTACTGCTTCTGAAATGTGTTTCCGAAAATTGTAATTAATAATATCACTAATGTAAATGTATTTAAACTCTTACTGTTGTTTTTCATAACGCTTTTATCCCTAAACATAATTTCCATTGTAAAGCCCTAAAGCCCTAAAGCCCTAAACGCCCTAAAGTCGCTTCTGGCGCTGTGTTTTGAGAAAATATAGGAAAACAAATAATAGTATAATAGATGTTTATTGCTACTGACATTATGAAGTTGAATGATTCGGAATTATGAACATTAGAAACAGAGTAGTTAGGAATTGTGATTGTTAGGATGAAAAATGTAAGGAAGAACATTTTCGGAGTTCCAAATATCGGAGTTGAAAATTTAGGTGAACTTTGGCGCACCAATATTTATATGTACTCTATGTACTCTAAAAATATAGTATATTTTTATACACAGATTTCTCGGAGATGACATACCAACCTCCGAGCAAGTGGAAATGAATACATACCTGCACCAAGCTACGTTCAGCGGTGTATCATTTTGTTTGCCCGTTAACGTTTCGGAGAATCTATTTTTGTATGGGACGTATGAGTGCAATGCTACAAATGCTTTGGGCCGTGACTCCAAGTTGATCCACTTCATGGAAGGATATGTACCGCCGCCCATTAAAAATGTAAGTTACAATGAAGTTGGTTTGTACTTGATTGAAAATAAAAGACTACTTTAAACTATTTAAACAATCGTCGAACATCGTTACCAAAGAAATCAATTTTACCTGGCCTGAACCTGAGCTGGAGGACAAATAGAATCAAAAAATGAGGTTAAATTGTCGGTCGCCTAAAATTTTTAGTTTTTGTAATTTATATATTAATACGTGAAGCAAAAACTTTGTACCCCTTTTTACGAAAATTGCGCGAACGGAGGAGTAAATTTCGCACACTTATAGTTTATAAACTATTGCATATAGAAGGATTGCAGAATGTTAATTTTTTTTTAATTATGTATAAAAATACATCAAATCAATACACAAATATTACACACATTAACATGTATTTGATACACACGCATATGTATTTGACACCACGCATATTAAACTCTTTTCAAAAATTTCAAAAATGGAAAAGGAGCGGCCGAAATCTGTCAATGCCAATCCAAACTCACATTCTATCCTTTTTAGTTTTTCATTGCTTAGGATACAATCCGTGCAGCCTTAATAAAATTACGGTCGAATTTCGACCACTGGGCGACCACTAGTATAATTTAGTCCAAGCACATGCACAAAAACCGACGCCTCAATGGAAGACCAGCATTGTAGTGATTTACACCCTGTAACAAATGCCGAGTACTCGTTGAGTCTTTTTAGGACACATTCTCTTTATTTGTACAATCCTTTATTCTATGTTTTCATGTGTTTTCAATTAACAATTTAAGTTTTAAGTTTCCGTGTTTGATTTTAATAAATTTTATTTTAAAACAAAATCCAACAACATCAAACCAAATCACTAATATTGCCAATTACGGATTTAGAATACTAAAAACTATCATAAATAATTAACTAATCAAGCTATGCGAGTATTCAGTGTTGTACAGAAGAAAATAGTTGAACCAACTCCTTCCTACCTGCCTGCTTAAGAACTATCAGTATCAATAAAATTTTTAGGCAACCGCGGCTATCGTAACACCGACATCAGCTTCGTTCTACATAGAGCACCCTGACTCTTTCCAAGGACCACCCATCCTAGGCTATACCGCGGAGTACGACATCCTGGAACTGTACAACATCACCAATATCCACAACAACAGAACCTGGTCTGTGGACAGGCCCATCACTATAGAAAACTTGAGAGCGGACACAAGTTACGTCATAAGGTTTTCAGCTATCAATGTGGTGGGGAATGGGGGATGGAGCGATTATGTCGAATTTGAGACGCTTGAACCGTAAGTGTTGTTTTTTTTCTTTAGGAAATATCATTTATAGTATGCTATTAACAATAATAATACTCCTGCTACCTAATCCATAAATTCTACAGCAATAAGTCCTTTTAAATTGATTTGCATGATTGTGTACGTAAATCTAGACACGCGGCAGCGTGTCAAGCCAAGTTCAAGCTAACAGAACTGGCGAGCAGCACCGTGTGTAGTATTACGCAAGCCATTTGGAGCCACTCTTGCCCCCCTCATAACTCAAAAACTATTTCACTTACATGTCAAATTAAGCTCATATTTTGAGATAAATACTCAAAACACACACATATGAGAACTAGTCAAGTTAGACCTTAGGCTTCAATATATTATCCTAAGTTATAAGAAGAAATAATATTTTCAGTTGTTATAAAATATTTATGTTATTATAAATAAACAGGACTGACCATTGAACTTGGCACCCATTTAGATCTCACTTCTTTTATCGTTGAAGCCAACAACCAAGTGATATATCATAATATTGAACTTGGCTCTCATTTCACATTTATATTTTTGATGGGATTTATATTATAACTTGGTCTTGGTCTCTGTTTATCAGACTTATTATATTCTGTTTAATATTCTCTCTGTTACATATAATTTAATTTATATTTTAGGTCGTATCGTTTGCCTTATTGTGGCATTATAATTATGTTTCAGATCAGTCCCAAGCGAACCAATATGGGAGACGGACCAAGAGATGTTTCTCGACGACATTATAAATGTGACTGACACCAGTCAAGCTATAACGTGGAAGGCTCCAGACAACAATGGAGCACCTGTAGACTACTACACGTTGAAGTATTGTCCGGTAAGGAAAGCCTTTTAAAATAATGACTATCAAAGCATGTAGGGAACACAAGACTATCTTCTACGTGTATATTCATGGCGATTGTTGGAAAGTGGATTTATATATTAGACAGGGCATTTTCGAATATTTTTGTCGCTGTAAAAAAAAAGGGAGAAAAGAAGCCCTTGCTGAGTTTCTTATCAGTTCTTCTCAGTACAATATCTTCTATCCCGTAGACTTAGAAACCGATGGCTTAGTAATATTCATAAGAGCTTATAATTATTATACAATTATGACACCCTAAACTAATCAAAATATTTGAAATTTTGAATCACTTATACGATTTATATGTCTCGTAAAGTAGGTTAAATATATAAAAAATTGTCAAACCTCTTCTAATAACTAAAATTACATTTTTAAGGATTGATTATCAAGCCAGTTTCCTTAATTGAAGCTTTATGATAAGTTGTCCTTATCGCAGTTAAAGCTGGATTTATTTATTTTCATTCCCAGTAATCCGTTATAAAGCATGATTTGTTTGGTTTGTAAAAAGATCATTTAACCTTCAGTCTCATTAGAAAGGCTTCAGCCAATATATATAGACCGCAGTAACAGTAATGTCAAAGGTGAAAATTTAGGCAAGCGTTGGCTGCCCTTATTAGATTATAAACACGGCACAAAAAAGGGACTGTAACATAATAAACAGAAACCTGGTACCGCTGACCTCATTTCACTGAATGAGCACAATATTATTCTTAATTAATATTTACATATCCTTGTTCACTTTTGGGGATTTTTGTGTAATCTTCATGTCTTGTTCAAAAGTTTTCTTTAGATTTAACGTTTACTTTTTAGCAAATTATACAAGGCACAAGGTTTTTTCTTCTTCATCTTTTAATCCATAGAATAATATTACAGAGGAAAGAAATGTTTGTCCAATATATGGGTAATTATAAAAGGTAATATTTCTACAAAAAATCAACCAGCCTCAGGAAGCTCGAGTGGGAATCGAACCCACGACCTTTATAACTGGTCCAATGCTCTACCGCTGAGCTACCAAGGCCCCAGAAAATTCGTTGAATTCTTCTAGTAGTTTTGTGGGGTGCGCCAAATTTCACCTAAATTTTCAACTCCGATAATTGGAACTTCGAAAATGTTCGTCCTTACATTTTTCATCCTAACAATCACGATTCCTAACTACTCTGTTTCTAATGTGCATAATTTCGAATCATTCAACTTCATAATGTCAGTAGCAATAAACATCTATTATACTATTATTTGTTTTCCTATATTTTCTCAATATAACCGTCTTTTACACTATTATAGGTGTTTAACATTTTTTTAAATCTTTCTAGATTGATAAAGATGTGGCATGTGAAGAACAACAAGTTGAACCGACTACTGAATTGAAAGTAGACTTAAGCGTGTTAGAACATAACACAACGTATTTCATAGAGTTGGTAGCACATAACTACATGGGTAATTCTACTGCAGCTAATATCACAATAAGTATGCCAGGTAAGAGATCATCGATCTGCTTTTACTTATAGTCAATATTATACAAATGTATCTAACTTGTACTTCTCGTAGAAACAAGAAAATTGCAGTCTACCTGTTTTTGTCTATTTTTGTGGTTTTTAGTTACTTTTATCATTATGTAGAAATTAAGCTGTGTATGTAATTGAGAAAAAATACGTGAAGTATCAAAGATTGAAAAAATTATAATGAAGAAACTAATTTGGTAAAAAATATATGTGATTCGTGACGGCACTAAACTATAGAGACGTTTACATACGTATAAGCTAGCAAACAATAACATTGAATATGAAAAACATTCTGGAATATCGCTTTAAGTGGGATTCGAGTCAAGTTCACTAGCATTATTAAAGTAAGACAGAAAAAACAATCAAAATACTTGAATGATAATGTGTTTATTTTTCATTATAGCTAAGGTTGAAATGCCTGTGCCTCGTCTATCAGCGGGAGCCCTTATTGGCATATCAGTAGTGGTTGTATTCCTTTGCCTCGTACTACTAGACTTGCTGCTTTTATTGTGGAGGCGACAGGGCATATTGGCAGCTTGTTGCTACAGAAAGAAAAAAACGAAGGTGGAAAACAATTTGCAGACACGGTAAGAATTTCTGAAAAACAGTTGCCAATAATAGTTTAAGAGAAACGTCGATTGGTAGAGATATATGTACATGAAAAACAAACGCAAGTCTACAATCGTTCCTGAGATGGTTTTCATCATGAGAACGCACATATGGCTATTCAAGTGGACGAAGTCGCGCGAGGGCAGTTTTATAAAAATATATAACACACTAGTAATATAGTACCTAGGTATGTACGAGTAGATCTTAGGATTTGGTCCCCTTTAGCAGCTGCGTTGGTAAAAACAGAATAATAGAACAGATCAAACGTGGCGTGAAGAAGCACCTTGTGGGCCGGCAGGGTGAGGTGACTGATGCTGCGTTGTTTTCACGCTGCACCAGTTGTCCTTTCGTCTGGACTCCGTTTTCACTTTGTTAAGTGGAGTGGAGTAATTTTCCGAGCTATATATACAAAAAAATCTATACTAATATTATAAAGCTGAAGAGTTTGTTTGTTTGTTTGTTTGAACGCGCTAATCTCAGGAACTACTGGTTCGAATTGAAAAATTCTTTTTGTGTTGAATAGTCCATTTATTGAGGAAGGCTATAGGCTATATTACATCATTAATAATAACAGGCTGGAAGCGCCTTAACAAAAGAACGCTTTGATTCGTGAAAATTCCCGTCTATTGTTAGTTTATTTGCAACTAACGCTGTTATTAAGAACAATGTAATAAATTTTCAAGACTTTATTCGTTGTCACACACAAACATAATTTGAATTATTCGTATATTTCTCATTCATAGTAATAGAAAACAATCTTACAAGACTGGATATTTCAATGTGCGTCAATAAACAAAGAAATTTCATTACGCCGCTGAAAATCGCCAAAAATCTCTCGATAATATTTATAAAATTCCTTTTGAAGTTACTACTGCTTAGGTTTAAAAGGCGACCCTCAAGCCGGTAATGCCTCTAAGATTTTCTCGCTACACAAAAACGCGAAAAGATTTGTGTGAATAAAATCCCATTGATTTTCAGCGACAAAAAGGGGCTTTTGAAAGACAGCCACGATGACTCTGAGAGGCGGCCAGACAATAGGCACAAAGAGTTCGAATACAATAAGACCACGGGCATTATCACCGGCAAACATTCTGCCGTTTAAGCTATGGAGGAATATGCTGGACTGCTTAAGGAAGATTGTACTCATATCTGTTATACATATAAGTCAGTGTGTAATTAAAATACAAGTCAAATAACAACAATTATTATTGTAAACACAATTTGTAACGGGGTTCAACGGTTACTATTTGCAATAGGTATTCTAGGCATACACTTTTATACCCTACGTAAGAGCTTGTGACCACGACAACCGCGGCCAGTACATGTAATGCAGTCGAAATAAACTTCCATTATTCGGGCATAAAAAGGTATGCCTACCTAGTCTACCTAAACTTTGTTAAAAATGAAACGTGAAACCTTAAAAGCGTATTATTTTTAATATTATATTTAAATAAAATGTTTGACGAGGCTTAAACTGGTTGTCTTCGGGAACTTTTAGCGTCATAGCAATTACCTAGTATTATCCTTGAAGTTCTTAATGATATTCGATTATGAACTCCGCGGACTATGGTTTCAATTTAACGTTAGTTTTGTAAGTACAAAAAGTCGCTTTTAAACATTTTAAAAGTTTGTTTATTCAAGTGCTGTTTTGGATTGGTACACACGTCTACAAAACTGTCAAATTTCTTTAATACCTTAGAACTTGGAGTTAAAGTTTATTGAGGCGACAGTTTGTGGTAGGTTATGTGCAGCACTTTTTTGTAAATTGTGACTCTCTACAAATAAGAGTCACTGACTGTAAAACAATAAATAAAGCTACATTATGTGTTATTTACTTTATGTGACCATATTTTTTCGCAAATAGTCTGTCCCGTTGTTAGATTATATGGAAGTTTAATTGCCCACCCCGGGGTTCGAGTGTAGGATCTCCTACCTCTGGAACTGACATGTGACATATTGTTATTGTATCATGGCGCCAGTCGCCATCGCCAGTCGGCCGGACTAACCGAAATGTTCGCTGTATTTTTTTACGAAACGGCGGATATTTTTTTGACATAATTTTAATAGGATTGACTAAACTTAAATAAAGATAGATACAATATTAAATAGAGCTATAATTCAAGGACTCCATTATTTGTAGAAGTTTATCCCAGGTCAAGGCCAGCAACACCTTTTAGAAACAATGCTACATGGTATAATTTAAATAAATGTTGTGGGCAACATTTTAACTCTTCTCGTATGTCGCCAGGAGGCGCTGCTTCAACGCCATACTGGGTAATTTTCGTATTCGTAAACGTAATCGAATGATTACGGATAGTTTACAAAACTCACGCCTGGCACTCACGCACCCTGACAGAATGAGTGGTTTCAGATCTCGCTCGTAGAATTTTTCTCTACAAGGTTTCATAGTTGAAACATGTGAGCAATGACGTTTTAATATCAGAGGGCCAAGTACGAGTTTTGATGACTTATTGAGTGAATGAATAACTTGGATTAATTTGTTGTTGACTATTTCAGGCATATAAGCATAAAGGCATAGCACTGTTGTGCTGCCCTTACACATAAAGCAACTTATTCTGTTTATTTGTTTTCTAAAGTATACGCGTTACTTACATATTATTTTATCCTGACGTTCTTACTATGTATTAATTATGTATGATTTAAGACCTTTCGGTGATAAATTTTGTATTTTTTTTTGTTGCAAGTCCTAGTGTTACCATGCAAAAATAACTAATTATTATGTAACTTAAATATAATAGATTTTACATTGATATTAGTATGTTATTCATTACAATTTAAATGTATTTAATACCAACTTCTAATGTTAAATATTCAAAAACCATTTATATTTTAATGTTAACTCTTGATAGTTATTTATTTTATGTTTTAACTATCTCAGCTATATAATTATGTTAGCGTGTAACATTTGGATTCTTTAAATAAGAGTTTGTAATAAAATGTTATAAGTACAGTCTACGTCTTAAATAAGTTATACTTAAACGAGAAATCAGTTAAAAATCAGCTTACTTATGACTCAGACTATACAAGACCAATATTACCATAGCTTATACCTTCTTTATACCAAAGACAAAGTTGTTTATAGTTTCACGTAAAACAATTTTTCTGTTAGAGATAAATTAAATGGTGATAATTATTATTAACTGTGGCTTTTCTTTCAATATATAAATATTATATTGTTATATTATATAATTCCTATACCTCCTATACATGAATGATCCTAGCTTTCTTCAATTTAGATGCAAATTATAATTCAGAAGGTTATAAAATGTTCAAAATGATTTTTAAAGCAAATTTTGTTGCGAACAAATTACAAAAACACAAATGTTGAAAAATTTCGGCGGGCTGGTTAGAACCACGATAGCTCAAATGGAAGAGCACCTGACCCGGAATGTCAGAAGGGTGCAGGTTCAAATCCTGCTCGTGGAAATTTTTTCAACATTTGTGTTTTTGTAATTTGTTCGCAACAAAATTTGCTTTAAAAATCATTTGAACATTTTATAAAATAGCTTGCTTATTTTCTTAACTGATCTTTAATATTTGTAAAAATATTATGATCGGATGTTAATGACGGTAGTTGTTGACATTGAATGAGCGCCTTTGGCTTACAAAGTAAAAAGTGTTGAATAATTTCGGCGGGCTGGTTAGAACCACGATAGCTCAATTGGAAGAGCACCTGACCCGGAATGTCAGAAGGGTGCAGGTTCAAATCCTGCTCGTGGAAAAAATTTTTTCAACATTTGTGTTTTTGTAATTTGTTCGCAACAAAATTTGCTTTAAAAATCATTTTGAACATTTTATAAAATAGCTTGCTTATTTTCTTAACTGATCTTTAATATTTGTAAAAATATTATGATCGGATGTTAATGACGGTAGTTGTTGACATTGAATGAGCGCCTTTGGCTTACAAAGTAAAAAGTGTTGAATAATTTCGGCGGGCTGGTTAGAACCACGATAGCTCAATTGGAAGAGCACCTGACCCGGAATGTCAGAAGGGTGCAGGTTCAAATCCTGCTCGTGAAAATTTTTTCAACATTTGTGTTTTCAGAAGGTTATTTCAAAATCTTTTCCACCAGTCAGTGACTCGAACCCATATTAATATTTAAATTTTTTCAAGGCCAAGGCTTTTGATCGGGTCTGGACTCTGGCACAAAGCTCTTCTCTCCAAGCTCCCGGCATATGGTGTGCCTGCTCAGTTCTGCAACTGGGTCGCTGGCTTTCTGCATGAGCGCAGAATCCGTGTTCTGTCTTAAGGATGCGCTTCGCGGCTCATGTCAGTGAACGCTGGGGTCCCTCAAGGCTCCGTTCTGTCCCCCACGCTGTTCCTTCTGCATATCAAGGATATGCTTTCACTTGGAAATATTCATTGCTATGCAGATGATAGCACGGTGCATGGGGGATAAAACGGTCACCCAGCAGGGCGGGTCGAAACCGAAGTGAATCGAGTGAATCTTGTCATTGAGCTCAATCGGATATTGGACCTCATTTCTAATTGGGGCTTCAATAATCTGGTTGAGTTCAATGCCAAGAAAACACAGGTATGTGCGTTCACGGCAAAAAAGTCACTATTCCTTCCCCTTCCAACTCTTCAAATTTTGCAACACTTATCCCTTTATTACCCTATCGAAGTATTTATTTTTAATTAGTCCTTTGTTGTCAACTTTCCCATACTGCTCAACTCATATAGCCATTTCAAAGTTGTTTCATAGTTGAAATCCAAAGCGGTTTTGAGTTGAATTGCGGCATGCGTTAGCTGTAACACAATAGGTTTTGCATGGCTACAATGGCGACAACTCTGTCGAAGTTAGAGTGGCGTAGCTGCAATACTAATGACATCAATGGACGTGCTTAGCCACACATCACAGGTCAATGTACAGTATTGTACTGGCAGCGACAGAAGTAGCCGACCACTTAGTGCCATGCCATAATAACATTACTGCATTGGTAATTAATTGTTAATTTATTAAGGGATTGTTAGACATTTTTAGTTGCTTTCACAAAGTAGGTACTTACCCCTTATTCATAAAAACTATTTAAGAATTATTTAGTTAAATATTGTTTTGTCAACGTCACACAAACGTCATTTTGAATTTGAGAAAAGAGACAAACAATGGTTGACTAAGTTATGCTTAAATAGTTTTTATGTATATCCCCCTTAGTGTTTAGCTACTTTCGTTGCTAACAGTAAAAGTAATTAGTTGAATACGAGGGCATTTTGTATGTAAATAATTCAGATTACTTCAGCTATTTTTGTCATTACTGTATTCGAAGTAAATTTTCCTTTACATCTTAACTCATATAGCCATTTCAAAGTTGTTTTATAGTTGAAATCCAAGGCGGTTTTGAGTTATAATGCGGCAAGCGTTAGCGCTGTAACACAATAGGTTTTGCATGGCTACAATGGCGACAACTCTGCCGAAGTTAGAGTGGCGTAGCCGCAATACTAATGTGACGTCAATGGACGTGCTCAGCCACACATCACACGTCAATGTACAGTTGACGACAAAAGTAACCGACCACTTTGTGCCATAAGTCGAGTTTCATGTAGGCACAAGTTATACTTATTTCAACTTCTTAAACTTTGTGAAAATTCAATTCAATTCAAGAGTAATATCTCATTAATGAAAATATGAATTATACCGAAGCGCACCTGTTATTAAAAATTTATACTTCAGCGGAAGAGAATATTTAATTTGTCCGTGCAATTCATAAGCGTCTATATTCTTTTAGGATTAAAAAGAAGCAACTAAATATTAGTAGGTACTAGATTTAATGTGCCTATATAGTAGGTATATAGTATATATATAGTAACATAGTGTAGGACGCTCTCAGACTAGGTGGAGCGATGATCTTCGAAAGATGGCTGAGACGAGCTGTATGAGAATATGGACTAATGATGATGATGATGATGATGATGATGATGAAGATGATAACATATATACTATGTTATCATCATCATCATCATCATTAGTCAATAGAGTCAATAGTATTTTTTTTTATTTCCAGGTACATAGGTACTAAAGAAAACAATAAAGTAAAAGAAACATAACTTTTTTTTTCTTTTACTTGACGGCTTCGTGCGATTAGAACATTTAGCCAGTGTCAATGTAGTTACAAGTAAGACATAAATAAACAATATTTCCTTCCTGTATGTTGATATGAAATAGAAATGACAAGTGAGAAATGATATACCCCTATATATATGTGGGGCGTTACTAAGTCCTCACGCGTACTTCTTGAAAGAATTTGAGAAGTGACGTTGCACTGTTTTGTTTCATTTGCCAACACTCACGCACACTCACTAACACTTATCGGTTAATAATCCACCATTATGTCACATTAATATTCGACATAACACAAATTTTAGAAAATAAAACAAAACCGCAGACATGACTCTTCACTTTCCCGCCAAGAACCCAAAACATAACTTAATTTAAGACAAAGTTAAACCTATAAATAAATGTCGACAATGCTGGCAACATTACCTCTTTGGACAGCCAAGCCAATACGTTGGCAGATGTAGCTGCCAGCCTTCTTGCCACCGGAGGCTTCAACAGAGCGAGCACTCAACTTTATAAAAAGCTGCCTTGCCTCCAGCCCCAATTGATCCAATAAACTAAATACGCATCTTTAGCGGCTTTATAAAAGGAGTGTACAGAAAGAAAGAAAATTCTATTGGTATTTTTAGCAGTACCATATTTCTTAAGAAAACGCCTCCGTTTCTACCTTGCTCAGATGTTCCATCCAGCACAGCTGTACCAGTAACTCCGATATTGAATATTTTAAGGCAGGACGAACGATAATAACTCTGATTTTTCATTGTACAAAACTTTTATAATATATTTAGATAAATTTATTTTTATGTATTTTAAGATCACTCGAAATCTACAAAATTTATTCTGCAATGAAACCACTTTTAGAGCAAAATATTAAAAATATTTGGTTTGTTAACTTAACAGTGCTTGTTCAAATAAAATTTGTTGTTAAATAAAACACAAATGTTGAAAAAATTTTTCAACATTTGTGTTTTTGTAATTTGTTCGCAACAAAATTTGCGTTAAAAATTTTATTTGAACATTTTATAAAATAGCTTGCTTATTTCTTTACTGATCTTTATTAGTAAAAATATTATGATCGGATGTTAGTGACGGTAGTTGTTGACATTGAATGGGCGCCTTTGGCTTTCAAAGTAAAAAGTGTTGAATAATTTCGGCGGGCTGGTTAGAACCACGATAGCTCAATTGGAAGAGCACCTGACCCAGAATGTCAGAAGGGTGCAGGTTCAAATCCTGCTCGTGGAAATTTTTTCAACATTTGTGTTTTTTTTTTAACAGTGCTTATTGGTTTTTTTTTGTAATTTTATCGAGGAGCTCGATGGCGTAGTGGTTAACGCGCCCAGTCTGCGAGTGCTGAGGTTAAGCAACTTTCGCAAAGGCCGGTCATCGGATGGGTGACCAAAAATTTATCATCACGAGCTCCTCCGTGCTATGGAAGGCACGTAAAGCCGTTAGTCCCGGCTGCATTAGCAGTCGTTAACAATCACCAATCCGCACTGGGCCCGCGTGGTGGTTTATGGCCCGTTCTCCCTATCCATCCATAGGGAAGGCTCGTGCCCCAGCAGTGGGGACATTAAATGAGCTGATGATGATGATGATGAATTTTATATAAGTAGGTAGAGACTGCCAAAAATCGAGAGTAGTGAAATTTTTTTTGTTATTATTATTTTTTAATTTGAAATATGTTGGAGGCCTTCGCTCAGAAGTGGGACGAAAAAGGCAAAAAATCTCTATCCGTTTGGAGGGATAACACCGCCACACAATTTGTATTTGTATTACAAAATAGTTGTTTTATGAATGTAAATTTTTCTGGCATTGCAATAAAAGTATTATTGATCCATATCTTTGTATCTTTTTTGTTATTATTAAACAAAATAAAAGCTTTAAATGACAAGTTACGAAAAATTTACAATAAACAAAAATCATCTACCATCCATCGGCAGTATTTAGTGCCATCAATGCTATGATCTAAATCGACACAGATGTTTCTAATAAAAGTAAAACAAACTCTACAAACTAGCCTCCTGTTAGTGGTAATTGCCACGTAGGAGCTGCAGTTAGGCGGATTTATAGGCTTGACTCAAAATGGCTGCGCAGGTGTCAATAACGCCCGACGTACTCGTACGAGGGAAACGAAACCGAGAATTTTTAAACTATTTTCAAACGAGTCATTTGGAATTGAATTGTTTGCGTTGTTTATAAGGAGTTAGGTATGACTAATGTTTTATTTTTAGCTTCCTACATAACTTCTCCAGTCTGATCTGAATCTGAGGAGCTCGATGGGGCAATGGTTACCGCGCCTGAGGTTAAGCAACTTTCGCAAAGGCCGGTCGGATGGGTGACCAAAAACTTATCATCTCGAGTTCCTTCGTGCTTCGGAAGGCACGTAAAGCCGTTGGTCCCAATTGCATTAGCAGTCGTTAACAACCTCCACTGGGCATGCGTGTGGTTAATGGCCCGTTCCCCCTATCCATCCATAGGGAAAGCTCGTGCTCAAGCAGTGGGGACGTGAAAATGAGCTGATGATGACATAACTTCTTTAATCGCAGACCGGGCGACGTTACCACTGCGCCATCGAGCTCCATGCTTCGGAAGGCGTAAAGCTGTCGGTCCTAGCTGCATTAGCAGCCTTTACCAACTACCAATCCGAACTTATTCTGATCTCTTTGTGGACTGTCCATCCAAAGCGACGGACCCACTATCTATATGTTTTTCAAGGGCTTTATGGGGTGTCTTTTTTAGGGCTTTTGGGCATTTATGTCCCCACTGCTGGGGTACTGATGATGTTGACTGTGGTGATGATACAGCGAGAAGAGAAAAAGAAAAAAAAGGGACTTTTGCCCTTCTTCATTCTATAAATGAGCTTACACGGTATATTAAATAGCTCGCTATTCTTGAGTTTGTAAAATATTATGATGTCACAGATTCAGCCTTTTAAAATCCACTCGAAAATCAAATCAAACATGTGGAATGTGGAATGAATCCACAAAGAAGTAACACTTGGCCTAAATCTATAAGGCGGAATGTGGAAGCGCATTTCAGACGTAATCCTCCACTGAGGGTTTTACCTCGAAATATCGGAACACAATGGTACTAACTTTGTTTGTGTCAGGAATTGATAGCTTTAAAGACGTAAAAATGTAAACAATACGTATGTTAAGCATATTGTAAAAATGTCTCGTGTAAATAGTCAATTGAATCGTTATTATATAGATGTGTATTCAACTAAAGATTCTGTTAAAACAGTAAAACAAACATAACAAATTTAAATGAAACAAGTTTTAAGGATCTACTCGCGTTTATTTTACACATTACTTTATAATGTTTATCCTGACGTTTCGAACCCTTTGCAGGGTCCGTGGTCACAGGGAGACTGAGGTGTTGGTCGTCTCATAATTAGTTAGTAGCTTGTATACCCTCATTTAAATTTAATCAGGTGCGTTCCGTTTTACGCAGAAGGAGCTTACAGTATCTTTTGGTCTGGCAGTATGGTGTTGGTGCTGGGATTTAATATTTTGTATGATGACCAACACCTCAGTCTCCCTGTGACCACGGACCCTGCAAAGGGCTCGAAACGTCAGGATTATTTTTTATAATTATAATGTTCAACACAATGTATATTGTTACTTGAATAAAGAATTTAATTGAATTTAATTGAACTGAATTTGCAAATAAGCAATTTAAATTTGTATTGTTAGTTAATGTAAACTTAAATGGTGCCAACACCGCAACTATTAACAACCAAACCACACCGTGTCAGTAATAAAACAGAGTGTACAAACAATTTTAAAGTTGGCCAATATTAAGCATTCCGTTTGACCTGTCATAGTCAAACTGGACAAAACGTTTTTCGCTCGAACTGGCTCTACAATTCTCTTTTTGAATTTTATTCGTTATTTTTTCAAGATTTAATATCCTTTTTTGCATAATTGTTACCTGTCAAGAAATGAAGAAAGACAGAGAAGGCGACTTGACAGCGAAATGAGGTTGAATGATTAAATTATAATGTTACTAACACAAAAAATTATCCTTGTTAGTTTTAGTAATCGTTTTCAGGAATGAGGAATTTAGGAGGCGAACCATCTTTGATTCTTGGTGTTCTGCAAGCATTCTTTGTGTGTAAACAGTTAAGTCTAAAAATAATGTAGAATGTGCTTTACACCTCTCTTGTATGTGACTGTTATAAGTCTATTTAGAGTTTTTACCACAGAATAACTAACTTCACCTCTCTGTCTTGCATGAGCATCTTCGATCAACAATACACTAGATAACCGGTCAGGGTGTCAAAAACGGCCGAGCGAATAACGCCTCACATTCAAAGTGGGGTCTTATTTCTATTTAGTTCGCTGTTGACTGCGCCAACATGATGACGTACCACAATGCATCAGTGTATTCAAAAACTGTAAAAATAACTATCGAAATAAAAATATATCGGAAGGAATATCATACTTTCGGTAAGTAAATGCTTTTTCATAACATAAATAATAAAATACCTAACTGTTTTTATGAAATAACAATCTTTAATTTTTAAAACCAACCCACGCGCCAACATTTGCTAATGTTTGGCCAACGAAATTACTAAGTGGGACTCCATAATACTCTGTTCGGAGCAAGTAAAGTCAATAATGCAAAAATTCGAAATGAAGTAAGTAACATTTCGTGTCTGCCATTTGCTGTTTTATTTTTATGTAATAAGGTCGAATTTGGATGTAAAGGGTCTTTGTATATATTTTTAAATACACATGTGTTTATTTAAATTTCTTATCTCTTTCTGTCGTTTTCGACGTAAGATCGTAAGTGAATGTCTTAATAATCAAAACTGTGCTTTATTCCTTGCAAAAAAAGTATAAATTAGGTTGAAATTATCAAAACTTAGGATAGTTTTTCTCCATTTATAGTAAAGTCAGCCAGTGCCATATTTGAGATTTGTTTTAGTTCGTGAGGCGGTATCTAGTGTATTGTTGATCGAAGATGAGCATAGACATGCATACCTAGTTGTATCTTTTTATTTATAAAAGGGCACTTACAGATTATTTGAATCGTGTGATTTTATAACAACATAATATGTCAAGGAGCTATATTTTTTCAGTAGATACAAAAAATGATTATTATTTTAAACATGCGTTGCCTGCAATAAGTCTAATAGTAAAATATCTTCAAGTATATGTTACATATATACATACATACATGTATGTTAAATAGGGCTAAAGAAAAAGTTGCGTTCAAAAACTCGATTTCTAAAAAAGTGGCGTTTATGTTGTTTTAAAATCACACAATTCATAGGTAGGTACACCACATACTTACTACTTACTACTACTTACTTATTTACTTACTACTTACTAGCGTACACAGCAAACCTACATACTTACTTAATTATGGAAATATTATTATTCCTCTTATTATGGGTGTAGTTCTCCCTGTTGTATTTCCATCTATTATTCTAAAATATACATCTTCAAAAAAAAATTTTACAATATTTTATTTAAAAACGTATTTACAATATAAATTATTATAAAAACTTAACCTAGGTTGCCACCGGCAGCGGGGATAGACCCAAGCTATCGGTGGTTAGGGCTGCAGAGTGAGGAACCTCCTGACACGGTAATACTATCCGTGCTCCTGACAATACGTGCCGTGTCAAAGAGTACTGCCTTTTGTATTTGACCCTTGACCCAACCTTTCAGCGAGAGCCTCTCTCTAGGTGTCGTTCGAGGCTCTTGGCTAAAAGACCGTTTGCCGAAACGACTAATGGTTTAACTGCTGTTTTATAATTTCCTATATTTTTATTTGAAAAATGAAACATTTGGTACACATTTTGCATTTTGAAATGAAGAATTATGAATACAAGGAGCAGACAGCGAGAGGCAAATCCGGGCCATAACACTTTAAGCGCACGACCACCACCATTGCCCGCCTCGTCCAGCTCTCCGTATGGCGCGTCATCGGCCGACGGTTTTGCCACTGCAGCCGACACCGACGGATCGAGCGACGAGCTTGGGCCGACGTCGCCACCGCCGCGACGACCACCTGCGCGACGGGGACGACCACCGCTGCCGGCACGCTTGGGGCCTGCGAGGCAACCTGCCTTGCGCCCGGCTCCCGCTACCGGTGGTGTAGTGCGTCGCATGCGATGGACTCAGTCTATAAATGAGAACTGCATGCGCGCCTACTATAGGGCAACAGAAGGAGGAACTAATCTTACTGCGTATCGTGTTCGGCTGCTGTCTTTGTTTCAGGCCCTTGAACCTACCATCGACGTGTCTGCCCAACGATTGTCCGATCAGGTGCGGGTGATCCAGCGTAACAACTTGCTGGATCAGTCAACACTTGATCGGCTGCGCCTGGAGTCACTACGTATTTGTGCGGCTTCTTCTTCGGTGCAGGATCGCCCTGCTCCACAATTACCGGCGGTGACGCCGGTCTTGGTGGCGCGAGTAGATTCGATGCCCGAAGATGAAGATTTCATAAATACGAATGTAAGTACACAGGTAAATGAGCAATTGGGGAGCGCTTTGAACGATGCCATTCTACAGTATCGTGACACGCGTAACTCTAGACCGCGTATACCTTGTTTGTCCACGAATAGGCATAATTTGGCGTTAATGAGTGCCTTGAACGATTTACTGGTTCCTTATCTTGGAACCAGTGAAAATTTAATTGATACCCACTCGATCCTTTATTGTGGGGCTATCGCGGTGTGTCGCGTTGCTCGTGTCAAATTTCAGGATTCTGGCCGAGTACCGCGGCAAACCGGGACTGTCCCTGCTTGGCAATTGAGGATCGAGGGTCGTATTATTAGGTTCAGGACACTCATTGCAAAGCTAATTTGCTTCAGAAATGGCAATAATCGGCCTCGCGTCATGCGATTCGTCACACAAGCCTTTGTTGGGACTGATGTTCGTCCGGAAAACTATATGGCTTGTGTGACGGAACGTATTGACTTTCTGAAGCAAAAAGTCTATGCGTGGGCAAACCGTATACGTCGCTACAGAGTGCGTGTGGACCGATACCAACAAAATCGCCTCTTTCAAAGTGACCAAAGAAAAGTATACAGACGCTGGGAAGGAGCTGATCAACGTGTGAACGACGGGCAGCTGCCAGATGTTGATGCCATGACTAATTTCTGGCGCAGCATTTGGTCGGTGCCCGTTGAGCACATGGAAGGTGAATGGATGAGTGTTGTCAGGGAGGCGTGTGAACCTATCGAGACCATGCAGGCTATAAATATTAGTACAGCTGACGTAAGTTGTGCGATCCGTACGGCCCACAATTGGAAATGCCCAGGACCGGACGGATTGCACAACTTTTGGATCAAATGGTTTCGATGTTCACACGAGTTACTGGCAACACAATTTCAAGAAGCCATAGAGTTCGGCTCACTCCCAAGTTTGTTGACTACTGGTGTCACTTTTCTGCTCCATAAATCAGGTAGTACTACGGAACCGAAAAATTATAGACCCATCACGTGCTTACCAACTTTATATAAGCTTCTTACATCCATTCTGAGAACAAAAATTAACTCGCACATTGTTGCAAACAATATTTTGGACATGACTCAGAATGGATGTAGGGTTGGGTCCCGTGGTACTAAGGAGCTTCTCCTCATTGACATGACCATATGCCAGAAGGTTCGGCGTGGCAGAGTCCCTCTTTCCACAGCCTGGATTGACTATAAAAAGGCCTATGATTCGGTGCCGCATTCATGGTTGGTAAGGATTTTAGAGTTATATAAAATTGATATAACTTTAAAATCTTTTTTGATGTCATGTATGCGGCAGTGGACCACGGTCTTGTGTCAACCAGGATGTCGAGATAGTGTTTCTGCCACGCAGGATTTTATAAGGATAGAGCGTGGCATATTCCAGGGCGACAGTCTGAGTCCTTTATGGTTTTGTCTAGCCTTGAATTCTCTCAGTACTTTGTTGAGAAATTCAAGGTTAGGTTGTCGATTACGGAGAGGGGGTGAAGTTATGTCGCATTTGTTGTACATGGATGACCTCAAGTTATTTGCACCAAACCGCCAAGACTTGATGAAACTGCTGAAAATTACTGAGACCTTCAGCAGTGCCATCAAGATGGAGTTTGGGGTGGATAAGTGTGCGGTTATGCATGTACAGTGTGGGAGAGTAGTAAATTCAACCAATTTACAACTCTCCGATACGATAAACATCAGATCTCTTTCTGAAGTTGAAACATATAAATATCTTGGTATGTCACAGTCTTTGGGTGTTGATGACGGGGACATAAAACAGTCATTACGGGAGCGATTCTTTTGCCGCCTGAGAAAAGTACTTAACAGTCTTTTATCGGGTGGCAATAGGACGCGTGCCTTTAATGGTTGGGTTATGCCTTTGCTAACATACTCCTTTGGCATACTAAGATGGACTCAGACCGAATTGGACGCCTTGGATAGAAGAGTCCGTCAAATGCTCACGACTTCCAGAATGCTACACCCGCGCTCATCTGTTATGAGGCTGTACATCCCGCGGAGATGTGGGGGCCGCGGCTTTTTAAATGCCAAGGACCTACATAACCGTGAGGTGTGCAGTCTCAGGGATTATTTTCTTAACAGTGCGTGCGGGATGCATTTGGATGTCGTGGCTGTTGATAGACACTTTACGCCGCTGTCCTTGGCAACAGAAAATTGGCGCAAACCAGTGGTGCTAAGCACTCTCGATCGCAAGGAAATATGGAAGACCAAGGTGCTACACGGGCGCTACTATCGGGCTCTAACTGGGCCTGATGTAGATTTGCCTGCCTCGGTGAACTGGCTACGTTTCGGTGACCTCTTTGGGGAAACCGAAGGTTTTGTCTGTGCCATTGAAGATGAAGTTATCAAGACGAATAACTACCGGAAATATATTATGAGGGACGGCACGGTCGACATCTGTCGGGCATGCCGCCGTCCAGGTGAATCACTCCGACATATTATTTCTGGTTGTACTCATCTTGCTAACGGAGAGTATTTGCACAGACACAACCAAGTAGCCAGAATAATTCACCAGCAACTTGCTCTTGGATATGGCCTTGTTGAATCGGAAGTGCCGTACTATAAGTAACCTGATATCGTGGTGGTCGACCGATCCCAGCGCCGGGCAATACTGGTAGATATCACCATACCTCATGATGAGAACCTTGTGAAAGCCGAGAAGGACAAGCTCAGTAAGTACCTTGACTTGGCTCACGAGATTACCGCCATTTGGGATGTGGATTCAACCATTATTGTACCGATAGTCGTTTCGGCAAACGGTCTGATAGCGAAGAGCCTCGATCAACACCTAGAGAGGCTCTCGCTGAAAGGTTGGGTTAAGGGTCAGATGCAAAAGGCAGTACTCCTAGACACGGCACGTATTGTCAGAAGGTTCCTCACTCTGCAGCCCTGACCACCGGTAGCTTGGGCCCTGCCCCGCTGCTGGTGGTACTCTAGGATTAGGTTTTTATAATGTTTTATTGTTTTTATTTTAAAATATTGTAAAAATCTAGTTTTAAGAAAAAATAAAAAAATAAAGGAGATAATAATAATAATAATGATATGGTTCGAAGTGGCAGATACATAGATGTATAGTCGGCAAATGGCTTTCAAGAAAAGTAAGGCTCATATACCAGCAATGGAGAGATAAAATAAGCTGTTGATGACGCCAAAAAGTTTTTAAGAATACAAGACTTTTATCAGGATTTTATGAAATCGGCCAAGCAAAAATCACAAATCACGTACCTAGCCAGAAGCTGAACCGGCGAATAGTAAGCAAATGGCTTTACAGGAAAACTATGAAAATTCCAGAGAGCGCGCGGTCGGCCACGCTTTTTATACGGTCTGAGCACCTATCTTGCTTGGGATGCGCCACTTTTTTTCCTCGTAAATCACAAGGGAGCCCCACTGCGGTGCTCTAATTACTCCGTTGTCCTCCGCTCGCATAAATTATAGCTTTTAACACTTTAATTAAAATGACTGATTTATTTACGTTTCACGTCTCTCACGGACTAATGTGGCGTAAACAATTTATATTATACTGCTGGTTGAGTTTATTACGTTTCAAATGTAATGTAAATATATGTCTAATGTTTTTTTTCGACTATTGCTTCACTGTTTCTGCTATAAATAGACAAATTTAAACAATCTAGATGCCTTGTTAATACTTGTACTACCTAACTTAAAACTACTATTTGCTTTAAATACGTTGTAAAAGAAATTATAATAATTTAAATCTTCTTCATCCCTAATATTATTAAAGAGGAATAAAAAATACAACATTGTAGTTAGCTATGTAAACAGATTTCATTACGACTTATTCAAGAACATTACACCTTATTTTTTACAAACTCTAATCAACTGTTTTATACAGGACTAACGCTAGTTGAAGATTGAAGACTCCAGATTTATCTACATGGTTTGAACCAACTGTCTTAAAGTAGTGTTTATGACACATATTTTATATTCAGGCATTTGAAGTGACAGCATCGGCGTCGCGTGTTTATGGGAGAGATACTGGAGTCGATTTCGGGAAATCATTGTTATTCCTTTTTCTCCCCTCCGCCATAGGACCACGCGTGCTGGTCTTTGGTGTTACCGATGTACCATGTCTGGTCCCCTATCACTCCGCGAACAAAGAAATTCGGTAACGCATTTCTTTATCACCCTACCAGAAGGTAAGTTGCTCCACCGACACACTTATTCCCTTTTCCTACAACATACCTTTAACGGCGTGAATTAGGTGAAGAAGCTATTTGCGGTTTGGCAAGATAAAGACGGCTAATATGGCACAATACTGTTTCACTGTTCCTGTTCAGCTACCCCAATCCGATCCGAACACTTCGTAGAATCTAGTAGGGCACGGGGACGCGCACTAGTGCGCCATGCCGTTCCCTCTAGAAAACCTCCGAAGGTGATTCGTTTCACACGGCTTGAGGGACCCTTTACGTTCCTCGCCGCCACCAAACAAGCCCGGTGAAGCTGAAAATGCCGTCTGAGGAAATCAGCAATCTCTCTCCAAAAAAAAATGTTCAGCTATCTTCACACCTGAACTCCGGTGCTTCTAAACATAAGATGAAGGTCATTTGCCTATTTAAGATAAGAAATAACAGTGATACAAACTTCTTAGCTATGCTAAGCAATGATGCACAAACCCAACAAACAAGGTTTTTAACAGAATTAGGCTGTTTATTCCATACGTTAATTATATCTTTCACTGAAAAAGAAAAGCTTTAGACCTTCCAACTGACCTACTGAGCGTTAACACTCAGTATCACAAATAAAACAAATCGTGTATAAAGCAAAATGTTTATTTTTAAAATGTGCTTTATAGCAACGTGTTAAGATATAAAATCGAGAGGCATCGTTCCAAATTAACAGTGTGGATTTCGTATTCGCAAATCGTTACAAGTGTTTTGACAAAAACAGAACAACCACAGGAACATTCAGAGAGCTTGAGCTAACTGTGGTGCAAAAAGTCAGCGCAAATACGAGATACGATACCGCAGAGTTAAATGCCGCTGGAAGAAGCAACATTAGAAAGCAATTAGCTTACTTAGATTCTACCTAATGTTACCTACAAAGCTGTATCACAAATTATTCAGGATGGCATAGAATCAAGTGCATACATTTTAAAAGTGTGGTGATATAGCTAATAGAACTTGAATAAAATCGCTACAGCAGCGATGACATGATTTCAATAAGGAATTGTGCCCAACAGTGGAACGGTATAGGCTCACAAACTAGGTATGTATCGGACATACGATTTATCAAGTAAGATTGTAAATATATTTATAACTATTATTCCATGTTATAACTAAGAGTATCCTCAATACATTGAAATACAATATAGTACATCTTGAGTTCGCCTAATGTCTTCCGTCGTTAGAAGTTCTGTAAATAGTAACTCCAACCATAGTATGCACGTACTTCCACATTCTACAGTTTTACTAAAGCATGACCTTTGACCATTCTAGTAATACGAGCCTCCTTGTTGTTGAGCCAACAACGAGAAACTTCAGCCACATACGACCGAAAGACTATCTAGAACTCAACTGGCTGCTATTAACTTTTCTGTGAACGAAGAAGTACCTATCTAGTTTTACTGAGCTTTGGAGCTCACTAAAACTCCCATTTTAAAACACTAGCAAACTAGAAACGTATACTAATAAAATTGAAATCGCCTATCAAAGTTTTTTATACAATTAATGATAAATCAGCAAGTGGTTCATCTGATGGTAAGATTGGTAAGCGATCACCGCCACTCATGGTCATGAACACCCGCAACACCAGATTGCAGACGCGTATCTGGCTTTTATATTAAAGATAAGTTGACAAATTACTGTTATTCCTGTTGTTAAATTAAAGCAGAGTTCAGATGCAAGGACAGTTAATGGGGCAGGATTACGCCTCACTAGCCGTCCTCACCTTGCGGACCTTCTTCACACCTCGTATTTTGTATTGGTAAGAGGAAATACCACGCCAGAACAGTTGTGCCTTTTGTACAAGACACAGGTGCGGTCTTGCGTGGAGTATTGCTCGCACTCTGGGACAGTTCCGCAAAGTACCTTCTCGATACCTTGGACAGATTGCAGCAGCGCGCTATACGCATTATCGGCAATGCAGAGGTCACTAATGCTCTCGAGCCCCTGCAATTGCGTAGAGATATAGCGTCACTCAGCGTCTTCTACCGCTTATACCACGGCGAGTGCGCTGAATAACTCTTTGACCTTATCCCACCTTCTCCCTTTCTCCATAGGAGTACGCGTGCTGCTCTCCGGAGTCACCGCTGTACTGTCTCGAACATTCCATCGCGCACAAAGAAATTTAGTGACTCGTTTCCTTGTCGCACTTCCAAAAGATGGAAAAGTCTACCAGCAAACGTTTTCCCTCCTTCTTATGACATGGGGTCCTTCAAACGAGGCGTGAAGAGGCACCTTGTGGGCCGGCAGGGTGAGGGTGACTGATGCTGCGTTGTTTTCGCGCTGCACCAGTTGTCCTTGCGTTTGGACTCTGGACTCCACTTAACATCAGGTGGAGTGGAGTTATTTGCCGAAGTTTGAATTAAAAAAATACGTGTGCTGGGAAGGAATTTCCACCAAAATTCTTCATTTGACGAATGATTAAAAAAAAATAAAAAAAAATGTTTCCCACACTTACACCAATTATCTAGCCCCAAGAAAAGCTTCCTTAAGAAACTCGTTATAATAGATTAGGCTTTCTTAAAGGTCACTGAGTTGTAACGCTTCGTAAACTTTCGTATACTAATAGAAAATTTGTCCTTCTGATATCGCTACAATCATTGCTTTATAATCATCAGCAGAAGACATCTCAATTCTCAACTCGAGCTTTCTGTATATCATATCATAGCCCAGCAAATTGACCTGGTACCAAGCATAATGTTACGTTAACTAAGGTTAAGATTATCTCTGCTTTACCTTACCTTACCAAAGCCCTGCTCCAGATTTTTTAATTCTAGCTACTCTAATTTTTAAGGTAACTGGTGTCGTTTGGTTTTCTGATTGCGTTTTATCCCGCTTCTATTTCACAAGCCGCTGGATTGCCCGACTAAAAAGTTTCGGAAGATGAAAGAGTTTTGATTAGATTTGGTTATTCGAACGCTTAGATATGTAGATGTTCTACTTAACAAGTTGTTTGTTGAAGCCTAAACAGATTTATTTAAGAAGTAGGACTTTACTTGGGTTTGATGTAAAATAAAATTTGAAAATAACTCTATAATCTTCCCTAGTCACATTAAAATAAAAAATCGAGGTTGCTTTGACTCTTTAACATTAACATTGTACAGGAACTTTACTATGAGCTCTACAATATTACTTACAATATTACTTCAGTGTTGTTGCAGTTGTGAAAATCAAACGTGTGTAGCTACACCACAAAGGTATATATATATTATATGTATATATATATTCCCTCGTAAGGTACACTATACCTTTACCAACCTTCGTAACCTACTATCGCAGGAATACTTTTGTTACTATATAGATATTAATAATTAGCCATATTTATGCAAAACCAGCAAAAAAAACACGTTTGTTGTATGGGAGCCCCCCTTAAATATATGTTTTATTTTATTTTAATTATTTATTTTAAAAGTGAATATATAACTAAATATTCTGTGAATATTTCAAGCGTCTACCAGTTGTCGTTATCAATATCGAGCAAAAACGAGAAATAGGGTCCCGTTTTACCCTATGGGTACGGTACCCTAAAAAAATTTCCCGCACGTGGAATATTTTTAACACTTTGTCTTTTTGGCCGGTTTTTCAAATATCTTATTATTTTATAATTAAGTGGGGTTCCATCGTCAAACTAGATAGACTTTTCTTTCAATTACAATCTGTAGTGTCTTTGTTTAATTTTTGACAATAACATAGTCCCATTGAATCATGGTCCCCAGTCCTCACGCGTTTAATAGCGCTATTATAAGTTTAAGGATAAACAAAAAATAATTAATAAAAAATCTTCTGTGTTCACGGTGAAAAATCAAGAAAAAATTGTAGCTTTTGCCTGGATTCCTTCGCCCCGGAGCGTCGACGTCGCGTCGTAACCGCTGACGTAAAATTTTCTTGATTTTAACTCCATCCCGTTTTAATTTCAAAAGGCACTGAGATTTTTTGCTCGAAAATGGCTTTTCTACTGGCTAACTCGCAGTTTCCCGATTGCTATTTGCATAGAGAATGCACTAATTTTTTTACATTCCTTTTCAGTGTTTCCAAACGCAGGTAATAATCGCAAAGCTTTAATAAAAATTGAAAGGTATTTTTTATAGAGAACCACTTTGGTGAAGAGTTAAATGATTTGTGTATTCGGCCGTTTCAGTTTTTAAATGTTTGCTATATATTACAATTAAAGCTGCTCTTCAAATACCAGACTATCCCAGCGCTTGAGTCCGTAAAGTCAGGATCAAAAAGAACTAAAAGATCCAGCATGATAAAAAACAAACAGGGCTCTTATGAGTTTCAATGACCTATATTAAACTGCAGCAAGTAAAACTATTTGAGGAACAGAGGAGGCTAGAACTAGATAATAAAAGAGACTGATAAAAAAATAAAGCACCCTCCTCAATTAACTATAATTACATAAACGGAGCTCGATGGCGCAGTGGTTAACGCGCCCGGTCTGCGAGTGCTGAGGTTAAACAACTTTTGCAAAGGCCGGTCATGGGATGGGTGACCAAAAATGTATCATCTTGAGCTCCTCCGTGCTTCGGAAGGCACGTAAAGCCGTTGGTCCCGACTGCATTAGCACTCGTTAACAACCACCAATCCGCACTGGGCCCGCTTGGTGGTTTATGGCCTGTTCTCCCTATCCATCCATAGGGAAGGCTCGTGCCCCAGCAGTGGGGACATAAATTGAGCTGATGATGATGATGATGATGATGACATAATCGGTACCCTAACATGTCCTCATTGCAGATGGACCTTTACTGCTAAAATAGAAGACATGAGCCACCTAAGGGCCCACCTTAAACTTATAGATGAGCAATGGTCACCGTAGCCGAAATCGGCCAAGGAAGGATTATTATTATCTCCTTTATTTATTTTCTTTCTTAAAACTAGATTTTTACAATATTTTAATATAAAAACAATAAAACATTAAAAAAACCTAATCCTAGAGTACCACCAGCAGCGGGGCAGGGCCCAAGCTACCGGTGGTCAGGGCTGCAGAGTGAGGAACCTTCTGACAATACGTGCCGTGTCTAGGAGTACTGCCTTTTGCATCTGACCCTTAACCCAACCTTTCAGCGAGAGCCTCTCTAGGTGTTGATCGAGGCTCTTCGCTATCAGACCGTTTGCCGAAACGACTATCGGTACAATAACGGTTGAATCCACATCCCACATGGCGGTAACCTCGTGAGCCAAGTCAAGGTACTTACTGAGCTTGTCCTTCTCGGCTTTCACAAGGTTCTCATCATGAGGTATATCTACCAGTATTGCCCGGCGCTGGGATCGGTCGACCACCACGATATCAGGCTTATTGGCGACAATAGTCCTGTCCGTAATGATAGAGCGATCCCAGTAAAGCGTTGCATGACCATTTTCGAGTACTGGCGCAGGTGCGTACTTATAGTACGGCACTTATTATTATAATTATGTTCCAGAGGATAAATGTAGTTTAATCTGATCAAATAGAGATACCTCGAAAAATGGATTCTCGTTTCTGAGTGCCTATTTTAGTGTGAGAGGTGTATATTTTATAGTGTGAGTTTTGTTGACTACCCGTATTCATTCGATTACGTTTATGAAAACGAAAATTAGTATGGCATTTTAGCAGCGCCTCCTGGCGACAATCGAGAAGAGTAAAAATTTTGCCATACTAATTCTCGTGACCGAATAGCGAATGATGATAATAATAATAATAATACGATAATGATAATACGACCAGGTGGGATGATGACCTGCGAAAGACTGCAGGCAGATGCTGGATGCGTCAAGCTGAGGACAGGGCGCTATGGCGCTCATTAGGGGAGGCCTATGTCCAGCAGTGGACTAAGATAGGCCGATGATGATGATGATGATGATGAATGATAATACTCGCACTATGCACCCTGTTGACGTGATCAAATGGCAAATAAAACAGGCACTCTGGAAGGTACCGAAAAAGAGCCCTCTCTAAATTTTATTTTAAATGGAAGGCTGTACTTTAAAAGCGTTTTTAGTAACTCAATATTTTTGTAAAACAAAAATACAATAAAGCGTATTTTTTTTAAAACATGAATGGATGTGAATTTCCGTCATACATTTTGCTTGGCTGAACCAATATCCGCGTCACGTGACTCGTAATATCCGGTATGTATCTCGTTGCATAGTACTCGGCTGCTTTCAAGGATCTTTCAAGATGTTTTTTCGAAAATATATATATTTTTAAATTAAATAGCGTAAATAGAGGTGTATATTTTATTGCCGGAGAAGCTAAGTAAGTAAGAAGAATAATTTTATTTCTTATTATAAGATACAAAAGCAATATTTTAATATTTATTTTATTATTTAAATATAATTTTACGCTAATATTGTTGCAAACAAATTACCATTTGAAAAAAGACAAAGTGTTGAAAAAATTCCACGAGTGGAATTTGAACCCGCATCCCTCACGTGGAGCGTGCTCTTGGAGCCACGATAGCATAGTTGTTAGTGCTTCGGAAAGCGTTGGTAGGATGGTCCCGTATGCACCAATAGGCACTGGGCCCTCGAGGTGGATTATGGCCCGTTCTCTCTGTGCTGTTTTTCATCTACAAGTAAGGCTCATGCCGCAGCAGTAAGGACATAAAAATGAGCTGATGATGGTGATGATCATGACAACCATACAATTTTTGCTATTAAATATTTTTATTTCTTTTTTTTTCTTACCGTGAACCGCTTTATGCTACTCCAGCTACCCAGAAGGGCGCCCGAGTAGGGGACTCAACCGGCTTTCCGTCCTCCTTTCCCTGCGTCGTTGGGCTCAAGGCGAAGTGACCCTCAGCCAGTCATACCACATCGTAAAACACAACGTTGCCCACCTTCCGCACATACGTCGTCCCGGGCAATCGTCTGTCGGTTCTACCGCTACTGTGTGGAGACGGATGCCCTGCCGAGGGCTCTCCTTGACTCTATTTTGAGCAGAAGTCTTGCAAATTTCTGCTTGCTTATGGGGGGGGGGGGGAGGCGCTGGGTAAAACCACGCCTTCTTCGACCTGTTCGCCTCTTGCGAATTGACCTATTTTTATTCCTAATTCAAGTCAAGTCAACTCAAAGGTATTTATTGCAATTCATGAAGTAAAAATAAGTGTGGTGTGGTAATTCGCCTCTGTAATATTATTACTAAAAGGTATCAAGCGAATTGTCTCTTTTAATAATAATAATAATAATAATAATAATAACTTTATTTTCTCTCCACAAACACATGTATATAGTTCATGATAACTTTTAAACAATGTACATTATATAATAGTTTGTGTGAGACTGACGCCTGTGATTGATATTAATATATCAGTAGTACAGGTCATTATTTCTAGTCTCTCTTCTCTCTAGTCTTTATTAAATAATGTCTCAATAGTTGGTCGGTAGCCTGATTTAGACAATAGGCAATAGTATATTTGTCAAAATCGTGCCAACGACACGTGATTGTAAACATTTTTAAAGAGAAATAATAAATTGATCCACAAAAAATGTAGGCTAGCACCTAAAATGGTAAGTTAGCATCTAAATGTAGTTTAGGTGATAAATTTGTATTTTTAGGTGCTAACTTAGTAATTTTGTGGGTTACATTAGGTTACTTTGGTGATCGATTAAATACAACCCATTTTTAAATAGCAGAATCGAGGCTTACCTAACTATATATTAGACCTACAAGTCCCGGGATCGAATCGCAGTTTGATGAACTGGGTTTGGTTATTTCATTACTTTTATACTTACATTCAATATGTCTGAAATTCAGCCGTGAGTCCATTATGGGCCCCAAGTCACGTAAACTATTTTATACGTGATTTTATTACTACTTATTTTTGAAGGACACTAGGGCGCTGAGCACAGGCCTATTTATTGCAACATTACTCAGAGTTTAGTTTTAGTTTTTTATTACCTAAGTATACGTTTTATCACCTAAAGTCATGGGCCTATTAAATTGATGACTGATGAAAAATGCAAATTTTTTTTTTGACTATTTGCAATTTTTTTCAGTTTCTGAAATTTTTAAATTTGAAATCAGTATAAAAGAACTCACTTATGTATAACTATATAAAGCTTGTTAACCACTATTGCCTGTAAAAGGTCTGTTATATAACCACGAAAGAGTTGGAATTGTAACTCCTATATAAAGTTACAAACACAAAATACCGTACCGTCGATATTTGACAAAAGCTTTACAAAAAAAAAATACATTGCCAACTGAGAAATATTCAATTCATCTTTTATTTTGTTGGTTTATAGGAGCTTCAAAGTGCTGAAAGAAAATCACGCTATAACGGATGCAAATATTTTCATAAAGCCGGATGAAATGACATTTATGAAAAATCAATTTAAAATGTTTTCACAGGGTGGAGCGAGCGCAGGAAATATTGCTTTTGTGGTTAAAAGCAATAACTGAACTGCTCGGTTCATACTGTTAGGTATACTGTTAAATATAGGACAATGGTTTGGAATCTATATTTCTGTTTTGTGTAGGTAGTACTATAATTCATTCTGTGGCTATCGTCATCATCATCATCATCATCATCATCATTAACTCATTCATGTCCCCCACTGTTGAAGCACAAGCCTTCCCTATGGATGGATAGGGAGAATGGGCCATAAACCACCACGCGGGCCCAGTTCGAATTGGTGGTTGAATGCAGCCGGGACCAATGACTTTACGTGCCTTACGAAGCACGGAGGAAGAGCTCGATGGCACAGTGTTAAGCTGAGGTTAAGCAACTTTCGCAAAAGCCGGTCATCGGATGGGTGACCAAAACTGTATCCTCCGTGCCGGGTGACGTGCTTACCCGTAAATATAAACAAAAAAAACAGTGCCTTGATCTCACCTGATGTTAAGTGATGATAAGGCCATTTGGTGGAAGCGCGTTTCACCCGGGATCCTCAAATAGTGAGGCACTAGCTATCTTATCTCTAGCTGCCGGAACACAACAATGCTACAAACATTGATGTTATGGCGACATATTTAGATAAGATGGTGGTAGCTAGCCGGGCGGACAAACAAGCCCTACCACCAACCAAATCGAATACACAAAGATGTACCCTACGCTGGGATTCGATCCCGGGACCTCTGGGTTTAAACCGGTGGTCTTAACCACTAGACCACAGAGGCGGTTAAAACTGTGCGTTAATATACAAAAATAAAAAAAATATACTGACCACCAACTTCCTTGCTAACATCCCGTAATATTTCAATCAAAATCTATATGTTATTTTGGCTTCGATAACTCTGTGGAACGTCCCGTTACCCAACATAGTATAAAAAATATATATTCTTTTACTTGTTTAAAACAAAGAAACTGTACAGTATTCAATATTATGTATAGTATAAAAATATTTTTTTCTGAGTCACCGTAGCGTTCATAGGTACATACCTTAGAGCAGGGGTGGCCAACTTGGTTAGACCCAAGATCTACTGTTCACTGACGACACCCTGTGCGATCTACCAATTACATATTTCTTGAAATCTTAAATGAAACAGCATAGTTCAGTACATAATTATGTAGTATTATTTATTATATTAAGAGGGAAAATATAAAAAAAAATATTCTTAGTAGTTACTTATTTTATTAAACGGATAACTGATGAATTCCACCAACTTCTCAACTTTTTGAAATCTCTAAAGAGAATTTCGAAGTCTGATATCACTGCCTTAATTTCTGCCGTGTTGTCAGGAGTGAAATTGTAGGTGGTAGTTTGTTTTATGATCCTTGATGTTTACTCGTACAAATTGTTGAATTTTTTTCTTTTCAATGTCAACTATCATAGACGCTGTTTGACATCGATTATATTTTTGCCTTGCCACGATCGACTGGACTATTAGTCGCGATCGACCAGTCAGGCATCGACCGAGTCGATCGACCAGTATATTAGTCGCGATCGACCAGTCAGGCATCGACCGAGTCGATCGACCAGTAAGGCAGGGGTGGCCAACCGGTCGATCGCGACCGACTGGTCGTCGCGATCGACCGGTTGGCCACCTCTGCCTTAGAGCATTTAACCTTAAGATACATACATACCTATGGACACCGGGCAATGCCAATTTGTGTAACGCACGCGTGTATGAAAGGGACGCGGAAGAGACATTCGTCCGAGCCCCGTCTGCGTCTTACGTCTTTTCTGTGTGTTCAGCGCCTTACATTCCATAACAAATAATTTTTTAACAAGGTTTGAAGCTTAAACTAAAGCATACCTTTTTCAGTTTGATAAATACATTTTCTACTGAGCTTCCAAACATTTATAAACGACCGTAGTCCATACCTATCCCAGGACTTACCACGCCACAACCAACATTTAATTTTAAAGTTGCCGAGAGAGAATTTATAGAATTTAATCCTTGGAAAACAATTTTTGAAACTGTTTTAAAGAAAAGTCATTACCGATGATTTGAGCGGGTTGGAGCGCACGAAAGTTTCTGGTCTTCCGCGGCAAAAGATTCATAATTGAACCGTTTAATTTAAAATTAGTTTGTTTGAAATTTTCACGAAAGATTATTGATGTTACAAAAGATATTATTTTAAGGAAGTTTTAATCGCTTCTGTGGTTACGTAGAAAAACTTGTTGTTACGGAGTAAATACTCCTTTTTAAATGATATACTTTTTTATATTTTACTTACTTTTTAAGAGCTTGAGCGCGCAAATACTAGACACAATAGAATTTTAATTGTTATCGGCCACCTGGTTGTCGATCGACGCTCAAGGAGAGTATACGAGTAGTTTCTAATAGTCATCCTTCTTTTTGTGGACGGTGGAAGGATTCTATTCTGGAAGCCCTGAAATGCTACACGCAGGCAGTTTTCCGACCAGCCCAGGATACGACCTCTTTGAGAGCCCTGGTCTGTGATGGAGTGATTGGAGGTCATGCATGACCCTCAGGCATGAATAGCGATGACACAAAGAAGAAACAAACACTGTAAGTAAAATAAAGTAATAAGTAGCCTATACAGGGTGTTTGGAAATCCTGTACAATCCCGAATATGGCAGATAGAGCACAGGTCGTAGAACCCCGGAGAATTATAAACATACCAGAGAAGCACCATATGGCTGAGATATTAAGGTTGTTTGTTACTAAGTAAAATTGTAAAGTGACAACTCGCTGATACATTGTTCTTGTTCGTCAACCTCATGATCTAAAAAAAAAACAGAAGTCAAAGCATGTCAGGGTTGAACAAAAATAATGTACCTACTTAAGTAATAAAAAAAAATGAGTTTATATGGAAAAGTAAATCTTCATAAATATGATTTTGCATGTTACCATGGTGTTATTTATACTTGGCTGCATGGCTATGCTTCGGGATTATACACATATTACCAAACACCTTGTATAACTGTCCCACTGCAAAGGCCTCCATCATTGAAATCAAATCATCATTACAATTATTTATGTGTAACAACTAGTGATCGCGATAGGAATTGCTATTTCGCGGGATTAGTCTAGGTACGTAATCTTAGCATGGATATGCCTCACGAATCCCGAGATTTTAATGTTACGACATTATAATTAAAAACTATTTTAGAAATTTCACAAACCTTTTTATAATCCCGTCCCCTCAGCTCCTCGCGTGGTACGAATAAATTTCATTTTATGGAACAAATGGAGAAGCTACATCAAAAATTTAGTTTTAGACGTTTCTGCTTTGTTGCACTTCTTAATCCTATATTTTTAAAACCTACACTGTTACGAAAATTTTCACTAGACAAATTACTAACATTAAAAAAAACATTTTATATTTTCAAATGTAAATAGCTTTGTAAAACATGACGTCATTCGCGAGTGTTCTTACGTAATATAATATACGTAATCCCGGAATCCCACAGTCATGTCCATATTAACATCAACATTCGAGTTCATTCACCCCATTTAGCACTACCTATTGCGACCACTGGTAATGACTTAACCTCTCAGCTCAGCTGCGGCGAGCACTGATCTGTGCCCTAAACAATTAAAAATCGAAATATTCTATTGCGTGTATTCAGACAGACGATAGGTTATTTACCACGCTTGCCAAATGAGGGTGGTGATCACAAACCCAGGGCTAGAAAATCTGATACACCTTTTAGCCCGACTTGCTAATTGAACCCGAAATCTTTGGATATCGGGCCGAGCGCTTTACCACTTGCCCACCGAATGTCACTACACATTTACAAAATACACCAAACATGCACACTAGCATAGGTCCAAGACACCGTACTCGTAGAACAAGGGTACGAAGAACCGGTTCACACGCGCTCTATACCAGGTACAGACATGTACCTGGGCGCTTCTCTCCTCCTCCACGGCCCGGTCTACCCGAGCCGAGGTTCGAGCCTTTAGAGGTGCCCTCGGGTGGTTCCGCCCCCCGATCCGATCTGAACCCTTCGGAGAATCTAGTAGGGCACGGGGACGCGCACTAGTGCGCGATGCCGTTCCCTCTAGAAAACCTCCGAAGGTGATTCGTTTCACACGGCTTGAGGGACCCTTTACGTTCCTCGCCGCCCCCAAAAAAGCCCGGTGAAGCTGAAAATGCCGTCTGAGGCAATCAGCAAACTCTCTCAAAAAAAAAAAGAACTTGCCCACCGAGGCGAAACACTGTACGAACAAAAAGTTATATCACTGTAAAGTGTTCAAGTTGCCTTTGCAAAACAATACCGTACATTATTATACAACTCTGGTACGAACTTTCAGTACTTAGTGCCTATAGAGCGATGTGTTCACAATACGCATTAGCATATAAATTAAATTCCTAACAAATAAGTTTTGTGGGGGTGTCTCCAATGAATTTCGATTGGTCGGGTCGTATTAAATCACAGGAATTATTTGGCATTTAATTAGTTTTGACTTTATAGCGGTCGGCTGGCGTTCGCGGTAGTTCTGATTGAATTTTCCCATCTTTTTCATGTACCGTTCAGTAGTGGTTACGCTCTGGTTATTAGTATGCGATTATTCAGATTAAATTATGAAACTGGTGATATTATTATTGCCATGAATAACTTTTTATTTTTCAAATGAAACTCAAGTAGTCATGCATGTAGGTATTAGGTATTTACCGTTCGACTTCAGAAGAGTACGGCACACTAGCGCCGCTAATGGATTTCATTTGATAACTGCTAAACTGGATATTTTTCAAATATTACGGACCTTGCGACACTAGGCAAACATCTATTATTTAATAATTGTGCACTACTTTTAGGTTTGTTTTTGTATTCATTCGCTAACATCTATAGTGGCCATTGTTTGTGAATAAATACGATACTTAGCTCGTTTTGTGAATAAACCACGCAACAAAAAGTAGTGCACAATTATTAAATAAATACTATGGATGCTTTCCTGTTATCGGACGGTACGTAATGTTTAAAAAAAGATCCGGTTCGTTAGTAATTGTCAAATTATCAATTGGTGGCGCTAGTGTGCCTTACCCTTCGCCTTAACGAAAATAGGAATGAGAATTTATATGGCATTGAAGGAACGTCACCTGACGACCTGACTGAATGCCTAGTTTTTAAATTTTGCCAGAGTTTTATTAGCCAACGTTTTTTATTAGCATATCGTTGAATTGGCTCCTACTGGTGACAAACGAGTAGAGTTTAAATTTGCCATATTTTGTTATATATCAAAGAATAAACAAATATTTATTTTTATGTGTAGTGATAAGATAATGTTAGTATATCTATTAGGTATTTTATTAATTTCATTGTCATTGTTTGCTGTTAAATGTGATCCAAATTCTGTTGTGCCACACGAAATTAAAAAATGTTCGTCCTACTTTTTTTGTTCTTTTATTTATTGTCTGGGACAAAACGCGGTGCGCACTATTGAGTTACTTATAAAGTTTTTCATTTTCGTGTGTACGGAAATGTGCTACATTTATAATATAAATTGTTTTGTTTCTAATATGTCATTGTCATTTCTTACTGTGTTATGATTCTAATGCCCGATTTTTCTATCCTTAAATAAGTTTTATCCAACGAATAACATTGATTTATCTAACGATAACATATTTTCTATAGAGAATCTGTCATTATGTCAAAAATTTTCAATGAATCTAATACCTTTAAACGAGCAATTCTTGTATATATGTATGTATATGTATATTTAATCTAAATCTCGGAAACGGCTCCAACAATTTTCGTGAAATTTAGTATGCTGGGGGTTTCGGGGGCGATAAATCAATCTAGCTAGGTTTCATTATTAGAAAACGCCGTTTTATTCGTAAAAAAATACCGAGCAAAGCACGTTCATCCAGGTACCTAAACTTTAACTGACGATTGAAAAATCAGCCCTTTATTTGATGATGGGCCCACAGCGGTTGAAACAAACGGAATAACAAAATTTTCGCCCTATCTTTTTTGCTCTCTTATTTATAGTCTGAGACGAAACGGTGGTGCCCTCAAACCTCCATTGGTATGCAAGGCGCTCGCCTGCAGCGATTGCAGGCTGTAATGAGACCTCTTGTTCCGCCAGCTTACAATCCATTCGTTAGGCTTATCCCATAGGAAGAAAGAAAATTTGTCGAATTGCTACTATTCATATCTGTTCAGGATGGGAACAAGAAAGAAAAAGTCTTCTTCCAAATTACTTGTGTACTTGTTAAAGAATTACAATATTAATAGTTATAAGGCTAAATCGTCCAGAGGGGCCTGAGTCTTTTTTTTGGGAATAATCGTTTTTAGTGTCGGCCGGCGTAAACCCCCGATGATTGTCCGAGCATCGGCTTCGCTGATTGGTTGACGAGGGGTCAGGTGATCTCGCGCGATGGTCGTGTGATTTTTGGTCATAGACATCCTCCCGGCCTTTGAAACCCTGGAGGTTTCAAGCATCAGTAGGTATGGGCTCCAAAGAAGGCAGCTTGCACAGACGACTGAGGGAGCGTCGAACAACTCCGTTGGCAGTGGCGACGTCGACGACTCTAGCGATCCCGTCGGATCCTGGATACAGCTTGGCGACTCGTCCGAGACGCCAGCATAGTGCAGGGGTGTGCTGCTCCTTTATAAGCACAAGGTCACCAAGCTTAAGCTGTTCACATACTGACTTCCATTTAGTTCGCTGTTGGAGTTCAGCAATGTATTCTTGGGACCATCTAGCCCAAAAATGCTGTCTTGCTTGCTCAAGACGCTTGTAGCGGTCGAGGCGATGCTCAGGAACCTCCACGAAGTTCGGCGAAGGCAGCGCAGTCATTGGCCTACCGATCAAAAAGTGACCCGGGGTGAGCGGTTGGAAATCGTTGGGCGATGGGGATAGAGGACATAGGGGTCGGCTATTTAGGACAGCTTCTATTTGTGTGAACACTGAAGTCAGCTCTTCAAAAGTTAGGTGAGATTGGCCTAGAATTCTATGTAAATGAAATTTGGCTGATTTCACACCGGCCTCCGCCAGACCATTGAAATGAGGAGCGTATGCAGGGGAGAAGCGAAATTCAATGCCCTGGAGAGCAGCAAAGTCACAAATAGAGCCTTTATTTGATAGTAAAAATTGATTTATTTCTTTAGAAGCCGCTACAAAATTTCTACCATTGTCACAGTAAATAAACTTAGGGAGTCCTCTACGAGCTATAAATCTTTTTAGGGTTAATATGAAGGCATCTTTGGTCAGTTCACTAACCAGTTCTAAGTGTACACATTTAAATCTAAAACATATAAAAATACACAAATAACATTTGCTAATTTTACCTCCACGGCCCTTACGGTCCGTGATGAGAAAAGGGCCGGCGAAGTCAGTAGCAACAGTACTAAAAGGGAAATCAGGTTCAACGCGATCGGCAGGTAAGTTACCCATAATATTAGTCATAGTCCTTCCCTTAAATCTACTACAAACATAACAATGACGTGCCACGTCTCTCGCTAGTTTGCGGCCTCCTATAGGCCAATATTGCTCTCTTATAGCGCCTAGTAGAAGCTGAGGACCTGCGTGAAATAAGCGTAAATGTTCACTGCGAAAAATTAATTTACTCAGCTGGTGATCAGCTTTAATAACAATGGGGTGTCTTTTTTCATAGGGATGATTTGCAGCACTTATACGCCCTCCCACGCGTAATACACCTGCGCTATCAACAAATGGATTTAAAGAATTTAAATTACTTGTGGCCTTTAAAGGCTTGTTTGCTAGTAAATACTTAATTTCTTTAGAGAATGCTTGTGCTTGAGCTATTTTAATTAATGATGTCAGAGCTTTTTTTAGCTCATGAACTTGCAATGGTCCTACTTGTTTGTTTTTGGGTTCCTTACAGTTATGTATGTATCTGAAAATCCATGCGTACGTTCTTTGAATAATATTTAGGTTAGAAAATCTTTCAAAATCGGCTGCAGTGATTGCAGGAGCATCCTCGGCCACCAAAGCAGGCATTGCTTTTAATTCAGGAAGATCTATTTGCTTTGGCAACAGTACTGGCCATGTTGACTCTGAATTTTGAAGAAAGGGGGGCCCGTGCCACCATATTTGAGTATTGACTATCTCTTGGGGATCTACACCTCGTGAAGCAAGATCAGCGGGGTTCTCGAGTGTGGGTACGTGGCGCCAGGCTAAAGTGTTAGTTAGTTCAATAATTGTAGCTACTCTATTGGCTACAAACATTTTAGTTTTATTTGGTGTCCTAAGCCAGCCCAGAACTACATTAGAGTCGGTCCAAAAAAACTCTTTATTTATTTTTAACCTTAGAGCTTCTTTGACAGCCGACATTAGCTGTGCCCCTTGTAGTGCGGCACAAAGCTCCAGCCGTGGAATAGTACAAGCCTTTATAGGAGCAACCCTGGCCTTGGCACAAAGTAAGCTCACCTTGACATTTGAATCTGTATCAATAGATTTGACATAAATGCAACAGCCGTATGCCAGTTGAGAGGCATCGCAAAAACAATGTAGTTCAACATAAACACAACCACTAATTAATACGTGTCTATTAATTTTTAAATCAGATATTGCATTTAGTTGTTCACTGAACTTAAGCCAAGACCGTCGAATAGAGGGAGGCACTGGTTCATCCCAACCTAATTTTTCAATCCAAAGTTTCTGTAGTAAAATTTTTGCCTTTATAGTACAAAGTGTTAGCAAGCCTAGAGGATCGAATATTTTAAACGTAGACGATAAGATTGCCCTTTTAGTTAAACTGTTGCTAAAATTAATGTTTTCTATGGGAAAATGTATTTTATCGGTTGTAGGAGACCAGCCAAGTCCCAATGTATTCGTTGAATTACTAATTATTAAATTTGATTCTTCAGACTCTAAGGATTGAAGTAAGTTAGGTAAGTTGGTTCTATATTTTCTCAAAGGGAAACATCCTTTACCTAGTTCATGCGACACCGCCTGCTGGATGTAACGCAATTTGTCTTCAGTTTCCGCGCCGGTAAGCAGATCATCACAATAGAAATCGTTTTGTATGATGGTTTTGATATTTGGGTCATCACATTCAGCACCGATCTGCCATATGCATCTGGTGCATAAAAAGCCTGCACAGGCAAACCCATAGGTTACTGTGTTTAACCTTAGCGTGCGAAGTGGCTTAGTTTCATCATCGCGCCAGAGTATTAATTGTAGGTTTCGGTTAGACTCATTCATTAGGACTTGTCTATACATTTTAGCTATATCGCCAGAAAGAACATATTTGTGTTGACGGAAACGTAATAAAATATTAAATAAGGAGTCCTGAATAGTAGGACCTATTAGCTGAAGATCGTTAATTGAGAAACCAGAAGCTGTGGGTTGAGAGGCATTAAATACCACCCGCAGTTTGGTAGATTCGCTCTTTTCTTTTAGCACAGGATGGTGGGGTAAAAAATATGAATTAGGGGGTTTGTCTTCCGACAAATAGCTTAAATGACCGAGTTCGGCGTACTCATGAATAAATTGGGAGTAGAGAGCTTTAAGCTCTGGGTTCTTCCGAAAGCGGACCTCAAGGTTAAAAAAACGGCTTTTAGCAATGTAGTAAGATTCACCGAGACAATCTATAGAGTCCTTTAGGGGTAAACTTACACAAAAACGCCCATCATTTTCTCGAGTGGTTTGGGAGAGGAAAAGCTCTTCACACTGCCTTTCTTCTATAGAATAGGGTTGATAAGCGGGAATATTTTCAAGTTCCCAGAATTTGGATAATTGTTCATCAAAGGTAGGTACAATTTCATTTTTAGTTAAAAAGTTACAGAAAGTAGACTCATATGGAGTGATTTGCCTTTGGGTAGAATATAAAGGACCTGCAATAAGCCATCCAAGTTTAGAGCTCTGAAGATTAGGGCTGTTTGGCCCTAGAGCGTGTTGTTTAGTACCTATCACATTCCAAAATAGGTCAGCACCAATAAGCATATCGATAGCAGAAGGCTCACTGAAACTAGGATCTGCTAATTCAAAATTAGTTAGGTTTAAATGCCTAATATCTAAGGGTGTCTTAGGTACTGGATCGGTAATAGATTTTAACACAAGACAATTGACAGCAGTTCTATATTGAGTATTGATAGACTCCAAATTTAAGGTACAACGGTTTAGGCTTAAACTCAGTGGATTGTTTCCGATAGCAATAATATTCACCTTAGAAGGCAGAGAGGTTAAATTAAGTGCCTGTTTCACACTTTCAGTAATAAAAGATGACTGGCTGCCACTGTCAAGTATAGCTCGAACTGTGATTTTTTCACCAGTTTGAGGATTAGATAGGCGCACCCTGGCGGTACATAGCAAAATATCAGACGAACAAAACGCAGACATTGTGATAGATGCAGAAGGGCTACAGGTTAGAGGGGTTTTAGTCGATAAATGGAGTAAAGAGTTATGTCGCCTTTTGCATGTGCGACAAGAACCGGGCAGTTTACAAAATTGCGCAGTATGATCTGGTCTTAAACAATTATGACATAGTTTTAAATTATTTGCTATAGAAAGCCTTTCCTCGGGAGTCTTGCCCTTAAAGGAAACGCATTCGTAAAGGCGATGGTTGCCATTGCACAAACAACAGCTAAAAATAGACTTAGTATGAGAAATAGTCTCCTTAGAAGTAGCAATAAACGCCTTAGTTTGGAATTTACTTTGAGGTGATTGAGCGATATGTTTAGATTTGTCAAACCTGTCATTTCTATTTCTATTAACAGTTTCTATGACATCTGCACGGTTTTTGAGAAAACTAAAAAAGTCATCAAGAGAAGGTATCTCAGGTAGGGTATTGCGTTGTTCTTCCCACTTAAATATAGTACTGCTGTCTAACTTCGTCGTTAAAATGTGAATAATTAGGACATCCCACTTATCAGTGGGTAATCCTAAAGTGCTTAAGGCACGCAAGTTTTTGTTGACATGGTCAATTATAAATCTTAAGGATTTATCAGATTCACGAAAAGACTCAATGTTAAATAAGGACTTTAGGTGATTATTAATTAATAGTCTCTTGTTATCGTAGCGGTTGCAGAGGAGCGCCCAAGCTTCTAAGTAATTTTTAGAAGAAACCTCTAGATTGCTGAGAACCCGAGCAGCTTCGCCTTCTAAGTAGGAACTCAAGTAATGAAATTTGTAAATATCGGTTATTTTTAAGTTATCATGAATCAATGAACAATATATTTCTTTGAACTCTAGCCACTTGTAATAGTTGCCATCAAACTTGGGTATATTTATAATAGGCAATTTAAAACTAGTATTTTCATTGTGATGATGACAACTGTTGGCATGAGAACAGCTCGAAAAGTGGTCCTGTTCCTCCTTTGAAGGCGCGCAGTGTTGTTTAATGAATTCTTGAGAGAACGAAATGCAGTTATCAAATTCGGTTTCAATCAAATCTCGCGTTACTAATTCACCTTCTTGGTTAGATTCGTTTAAGATCTCTATTTGACTCTGCAGCCCGTCAAACTCAATGAATAAAGCTTCTATTCTTGACAGTTTCATTGCAATCTTGCTAACTTCCACTTGAGAGACATTTTCCAAAGTAGTTAAGTTATCTAAATAAACCTTGAACTTGGTTAGGCGTCCTTTGATGGACCCTCGTTTAGCAATTAATTCTTTATACTTAGTATCGGAAGCCATTGCAATATAACGTCAACAACCCAAAATAAATAGTTAAAAATAAATACGCTACGCTCCTCGTTTCGCAGTCTCGTCGGCAGCGGCGGCGGAGGGGCAGCCGGCTATTGTTCGAAATCAGCTGATCCCCGACCGCTTGCACCGTTGTTTGTAGGCCAAGGTCGCGCGGCGAATCAGTTGTGCAGGAGCGTCGCGCAGAAAGGGCGCGCGCGCGCACAAGATGATTTTAGCTTCACCTGGAATCGTCGTTGGTGCAATTGAATGGAATGGTAGTGTTAAATGCGTTTGTGAGGGGTGATAATATCGTATGTTGAGGAAAAGGTTTGCCGTTAAATGTGAAAAAGGTGGGTAACAATGTTTTATAACTATCGATGAAATTGCAAGGAGATAATTTAGTGTGTAGTTACACTATAAATAGGTAAGTAGTTGCGTAATTAGCAGATAAATTAGGGTTTAGTAAAAATATAGGCGCACAAATTGCGGTGGTGGGTAGGTAATAAATAAATTAGGCGATGAATTGACTATATTAGGCCCTCTGAAAATGATCTAAAATATGAGAAAATAGGCTAGGCACTTCTGAAATTGGAATTTAAGGAAAGTCACCTAACTTTAGAAAGGCTAAGCTTATCATTCACACGAATAAAGGAGGAGAGAACTAGGAGAAGAAAAGGAACGGGCTCACGATTTGAAACGGTAGTAGCCGGCAAAGCTCGCAGCCTGGTTGGCGATGACTTCCTCAGCTTGGCTGTTCGTGGTTGGCGTCCCTGGTCCCGGTACTCTTTCCCGCGTTTGTAGTGCTTGCGCTGCGTCACCTTGCAGCGAGCGCGGAGATTTTGTGCAGTAGATTGTGTCCTGTCACGGTCGCCAATTTTCTTGTTCAGGATGGGAACAAGAAAGAAAAAGTCTTCTTCCAAATTACTTGTGTACTTGTTAAAGAATTACAATATTAATAGTTATAAGGCTAAATCGTCCAGAGGGGCCTGAGTCTTTTTTTTGGGAATAATCGTTTTTAGTGTCGGCCGGCGTAAACCCCCGATGATTGTCCGAGCATCGGCTTCGCTGATTGGTTGACGAGGGGTCAGGTGATCTCGCGCGATGGTCGTGTGATTTTTGGTCATAGACAATATCTTTACAATATTATTTATGTCATAGCTAATTCTATAACAGAATTGGAGGAGATTTCAAGACTCCCTATCCATTTGATTTAAGTTTATCTATTGGAAGACAACTGTACAATGAATGTTGTATATACCTATAATTGGCAAACATATTTAAGACACTACCCTTGTAAAATTTATTTTAATTGTTTATGTGTATTGCTGTTGGTGTAAGTACCTTAAAATTAAAAAAAATTTAAAAATAAAATATTCCTACCTATTTGAAAAGTCTTATTAGTTACACGGACACTTACTTTGTTTTTTGCATTGCTATAAATGTAATACACACATCAAAAACGTCTAGGTGCCAAGTACATTTTTAAATATAAAAAAAAATTCTAATAATAATTACCTAATCTGGTTTTCCAGACTGGATTCTTGCTCTATTTCTTATGTTCTAGTAAACAATTTTATCCATATTATGTTGAAATAATTAAAATAAATTGCAATTTTAACAAATTGGGGAAAATTTGCTTACGTCAAGTTCATCACCTAATTGGCAAAAAAAAGCAAGTACAAGGTTGATATTTAAAATTTTATTGTGAAAATAAATAAATAAATAATGTGTATTTCTACCATTCACACAAGCACAGCGATTTGGCATGATTAAAATCAGTTCATCCAAATCACTTTGATGAATAGCCGCCCACGTTCTTTCTAACAAGTCAAAAAGTTGAAGGTAGTGGGGTGTGCACGGCATCCATACTCGGCAGAGCTGTTTTTAGAGCATGTCCCATGCATGCTCAATTGGGTTGAGGTCTGGTAATTGTGCAGACCAAGGCAGGATGTTGATATGAGAATCGGTAAGAGTGCATGTTACGACTCTAGCAATGTGTGGACGTGCATTGTCATGCATTAGTCGAAACGAAGCACTCAATCGGCCACGCAAGGGGATGATCACATCTAAAACAATCTTCTGTGCGTAGATTTGAGCATTGAGGTTGCCCCTGATCCAAATGAGATCGGTTCTTCCACCGATCCAAATACCGGCCCAAACCGTGCTTGTTCCTCCTCCATAAGGATGAACTTATTTTGGATGTACCGGTCTTGTCTTCGAGTGGTGATACGAGATCTTCTTCCATGTCGCTCGGCCACACTGCCCGTGATACGATAGCGTGTCTAGAGGCGGCCTATGCTGTTTAGTGCCAATGGCAGCAGCCACAGTAGGTACGTTGCCTGGAACCAGCTTCCAACATTCCAACGGCTCTCAACATCTCTTCCCTTGTCGAATGACGCCGTCGCTCCATATCGTTGCAAATTTTTCACTTCCAGTGCAGAATTTGTACTGCTTTTGTAAAATTGCCATTACGCTCTTTTATAGGAATTCAGATTGACAGTTAATTTTCCATATTTAAACAATGTAAAAAAAGAAATTTCAATCATATCGTTAATTTCACTAAAAATAATCAATAACGATCCAAAAAAGTTAAAATATTAATTATATAACGCAACGATATTTTAAAATGTACTTGATCCCTACACATTTTTGATGTGTGTATTTTATATAAATGAATTAACTTCCGCAGCTACGAAAAATTATTATTTTAAAGCAGAAAAATATACTATACCTACGACAAACACAACACAACAGAGTACGTAACCGTAAAATCAGTCCAGAAAGTTAATAAAAATGTAAGTAGGTACCTACCTAATAATGTATACCTTCTGTATTGTCAATTATTAATGAACATATCACTAGATACTTACCACCTAAGTGTTAATTAACAATTTTAATAAGTAAAGTCATTTAAACCCAGTTGGTATGTCGGGTAAGACATTGAGCCACCACGGGTTATGCTTATGTATGACCCGATGTACACTCGCCTTCAGCACATCAGACGCACATGAGACTACCACAAACTGTCAAATTTCTTCAATAAACTTTGAACTTTACGTCCTAGCTATATGGTTGAAAATGTATTGAAGATATTTGACAGTTTTGAATGTTGTGCAGGCGTTTGCTATTGTTCATGCTGGAAGTTCTGATCCCATTTCTTTATTTTGTTTTGTAGAAAGTTTGCAGATTACCTACCTCCATTGGCATTTCAACGTTACCAGACTTTTTTGGAGGAGCTCGATTTTTGAGGACTTTTGAGGAGCTCGATGGCGTAGTGGTTAACGCGCCCGGTCTGCAAGTGCTGAGGTTGAGCAACTATCGCAAAGGCCGGTCATCGGATGAGTGACCAAAAATTTATCTTCTCGAGCTTCGGAAGGCACGTTAAGCCGTTGATCCCGGCTGCATAAGCAGTCGTTAACAACCACCAATCCGCACTGGGCCCGCGTGGTGGTTCATGGCCCGTTCTCCCTATCCATCCATAGGGAAGGCTCGTACTCCAGCAGTGGGGACATAAATGAGCTGATGTTGATGATGATTAGACTTTTTTGGAGGCGGCGAGAAGCTAAAAAGTTTTCTCAAGTCGTGTGAAACGAAACACCGTCAGAGCATTCTAGAGGGAATGGCATCATGCGCTAGTCTCCGTTCCCTACAAGATTCGAATCTGTCCAGGAGCGGTGATTCGGGGATTCGGAGCCCAGCATCGGAACGTTTATAGGCTGACGGTGATAACACCACGGTAGCTTTAAAGTAATAGCTTCGTTAACAAAGCTAACAAATAAATTTCGTTTGATAATTTTTTAACAAAAAAGTTAAATAATAGGCGCCATCATTTTCACCGCTAAGGCTCCATTGTGTATTGTTTCATGTAACAATGACACAATTTATTATTTTGACTTTTTTTGATGTGCGAAGGTGAACTTTGTGTTTCTGTTTCGCAGTTTCATTCGATTTTGTGTCGCTATAGTCGAAATGAAATTTGGGGGTGAGTCACGTTGGCTCATGGTTTAATCAATCAGTGTCGCTGTGTAGTTTTATATTCTGTGGATGTTTGTGCGTTGGAGTTTCGTCGAATTGACTAACGCTATTTTTACCTCATGGTCAGTTTCAAGAAAGCTATAATGTATGAACTGCATATAAGTAAGGAGTAAAGAAAAATTTTACATTTTCGTTAATTAGGAAAAAAAAAACCCGCCTGCTTAAAAATCAACTGAAAAGGCCGGAACAAGATAAAAATTCAATTTATGCAACATCATAGGTACATAACACACAGTCAGAGGCACGCACAAAGTGAGAATGATTTGACTTATCATTAAATTTTATGCCTCCGACTGCATGTTATGTATGATGTTCCTAAATATAGTTACTTATTATTTTTTACAAAGCGGGTTTTTGGTTTTTTTTTTTTTTTTGTTTTATTTATGTCTTTTTAGTTAGACAAATTTCATGATATACCTTTTTGAAATCCTTGTGTTGAGCCCTTTCATTTGATACCCATATAATGATATATTCGAAAAAATAAATTGTTTTTCACCAACTCCAATAGCGTCGCACAGCCGCCATGTTTATTTTTAACGTCACCTATCTAAGAACACTTGGGCAGTTAAGACGAATCTAACGATACCTCAATTATGTAAATCCGTTCAGCGGTTCTGGAGATATGAGGTAATAAAAAATATTACATACAACATAGAAGATAGGCGCGAAAAACATAACCCTTCCTTTGCAGTCGAGTAAAAAGTCAATGCTTAAGAAAAATACAGAAATGTTGATAATAACCCCTGTCCCAATCATCAACATCTCAGCCAAAAAATATTCACTGCTAGACAAAGGCTTTCCCCAAGGATCTCCATAACGACCGGTTTAGCAGCAGCTAGCAACCAGCAGAGAGATGGCATTAGGACCGTACAGGTAGGCTACTCTTGACGCAAACTCAATCTCAATACAATTCCAATGCGATTAATATGTATCGATATTGGGATAAGTTTCGCAATTTTGGAACGCCCCATCTCGATAAAAATTTGTTCACTCAATTTCCACGCAATTTAATTCCAATGTACGCTTATTATCGCTTTTAAGAGTGCCATTTGAATTTTTTAGATTTGTGATTGGAAATTGATTAATGCAATTGTGTTTCAAGAGTAACCCACCAGTTATGGTGACAGACTTATTAGTTTTTCTGTCACTAACATATTCAAAAAATAATCTCTATTCTCGTAATGTATTGCGTGTGATACCTACCAGTCCACCATCATCATCATCATGGGTTGAAAGCGGAATTATATTGAAGTGGGATGAAAACGGAAACACTTCATCATCATCATCAGCCTAAACACTTCCACTGCTGGACAAATTTAATGCCTCTCCAAACGCACGCCACTGAGCACGATCCGCGGCTACTCTCATCCAGCTCTTGCCAGCCACCATAAATAAATATAATCTCACTTAAATATAAAACCGTGGAATTACAATTAAGAACATTAATTAAGATAGTTAATCCATGAAACAGCGGCCGTATTTCGATCTGCATCGCAATTGCCGAGTACCTAAGTGATTGGAGAGGACCGCAGCCAGAACACGTCCCGGGCATAAGTCGAGATGCTGTGCCATGCCAACCGTAGCGGCTTGAAATGTACGTGCCTTTTCAGTTAAACATATTCAGATACTAGCGAACGCCCCGGTGACTTCCGCTGTGTGCAAGAAGTATACTTACTTCTACATGATGTATCCCATGATCTTAAGATAATTACGTGCCTTTTCAGTTAAACATATTCAGATACTAGCGATCGCCCCGGTGACTTCCGCTGTGTGAATGAAGTATACTTACTTCTACATGATGTATCCCATGATCTTAAGATAATTTTCATTTTTTTTAAATTTATTTATTGTAGAGTTATCAAAGTATTTACGATAAAAAATTTTACAATTATATTATGTGTTGTGTATCTTAACATAATAAGTGATATGTGTAATTCAGTTTTCAACAAAATTAGCAATGATATCAAATTGATTCATTTACATGTGTATTAATAAAATGGCTATTAGAATAGCACTGCTTTTACAGTGTTATTGAATTTTGAAGACAAACTGTAGTAGGTATTGTCATATTATAATTTTAAAAACTGAGCGCTAATTTTAAGAATGTTATCTACTAATAATTTACTGTACTTAAATATTTATATAAAATACAGTTAAACATTATTAAACGCCCACCCGACCCAGCCAGGAATCGAACCTGGGTCTTCCGCTATCCGGGCGGCTGCACTGACCGTTATGCTACCGGGAAGGCTGACGTAAGTGCTGAATTTTGTCACTGCTTTTTGATTTTTGATATGCTTTAGAGCGACATTAGTGCCATCTATCCAAAGGTGATTGCAACCCATGAACATGCAGATTCATCTTTGCAGATGAATCTCTATGTCCATATAGTCCATATAAATACTTCATTCAACTTAAGTATAGCAATTAACACTTTTAAAAAAAAAATTAAAAAGTAAAAAAAATACTGAACTTATTCTAACAAATAAACTTAGTTACTTATTTAAGTAAGAAAATGGCTCCACTCCACCTGATGTTAAGCAGAAGCAGAGTCCAGGCCAGATGCGAAGACACCTAGTGGAGGAGAATTATATGTGCCTAGGCTTACCAGATGGAAAATTGAAAAGTCCTGAGAAAAAGGATGATTTCCATAGAAAAGTCCTGAGATTTTGTCGTATACGTAACTCACAACTCTGTAAAAAAACTCTGTGTTTTTGTGGATGTGCGTATATCCTGTGGGTTCTTTGGAAATCACGAGTCACTCCGCCACGCGAGCGGCCGCGGGCTCGCACGGGCGTCAGTCAGTTCGAATTAACTTATAAGTCATATATTATTTTGATTGAGTCGTATTAAAAAAATCCGAATTATGTACTGTGTTAAAATCCAAAAGATTTCCAAAATCCGTCCGCAATCCTGTCAGGAGCCTACAAATCCTGAGATCTCAGGTCAAATCCGGAGATAATTGTGCCTCACTATCATTAGCCGACCTCACCTTGGCGACCCTCACGCTAGTTGCTTTTCCCCACCTCGTATAAAAGACCCCATGTTGCAGGGAGGAGGGATTTTTTAAATAAAATAAAACTAAACTGCAAAGCTAATACACTTTTCCGCTAAAAGTTAAACGCTTTACATAAATAATGTAAAACTCAATGGTACTCACACTGTATTATACTAATCGATTTACCAATCATTGGCGGTTAAAAACTAATGCAATAGCTATTAGCTATGCAATCACATGCGGAAATAACTACTAATTGCGAATCTGTACAAATCAAATACACGCGGGATTGAAAGTTATATAATTCTAGTTGACGTGTGCAATTTCAATTAATGTTTCTGCTTTTGACCGTTGAAAACCACATTACGGCATAATACTCGTAGAAATTATTGTCAATAAGTGGGTACTTACTTAACTACTTAGATACAAGTAATAACCATTAGAGTATTTATATAAAAGCTTAGAAGATCAAAGAATACAATTTTGAATTCAACAATGTTGATAAGCCACTTTTTGTGTTCGTGCTTTTGACATTTTGTAATGGTTCTGTGGGCCATTTTGATAGATAGATACAGAGAGAAAGCTATAAATAAAGTTTTTATAGTTACATTATAAAAATGAACATTGAAAATAAAACAATAGCTCGTGTTGGTATTCCAGGAATATAAAAACGGATCAGCCGTTTTTACCTACCTATACCGCTTTTTAACAAACAGCTTTCAGAATGTGCGTTTATTACATACTTTCTATAGCTGACCCGGCGGACTTCGTACTGTATTGCTTTTTTTAAATATAAGTAGCCTATGTTACTCAACGCTAATGTAGCATTCTAATGGTGAAAGATTTTTGAAATCGGTCTAGTAGTTTTTGAGTTTATTCGTTGCAAAAATACAAAGCTTTCCTTTTTGTATTATTAGCATAGATATATCGTATCTCTAACGCCAGTAACGTAATTAGCATAATCATAGTAACGCAACAACCGGGGCCACCAGCGCGCGGCATAGCGTAATTTGTACACGACGATCCGAAGTATAAAATGCAGCTATTTTGCAACAGGGAAACAGAAAATGACGTTAATATATCAACGTATGCAGAAACGCAATATACGACTTTCAGTCCGGATTCCCGTTTCATAATTTGCCTGTGCACCAGACAAAATGCCGACAAGGAAACACTAAATCGTACGCCAGCACTGGCGCTACAGTTTTACATGACATCCAGTGAATATAAAAAAATATACCTACCTACATAGAGTGGGGTGTGAAATACAGGTTGTATTTACAAAAGGATGGACAGGCAGGAACACCGGTGCCGACTCTTTTTTTTTTTTTAGTTCGTTCCCCGAGGAACCGGCTAAGGTCATAGACCATGCTGCCATGTCATTAGTTTCTTAATTTCATTAGTAGTATGATGGTGATGAATGATAATAGAAATGAGAAGTGAGAAATGATATACCCCCCAACCCCTCGAGTATCTCAGTAAAGATGTGGGGCTTTACTAAGTCCTCGGGCGGACTTCTTGAGAGAATTTGAAAAGTGATGTTGCACTGTTTGTTTCATTTGCCAAACTCATGCACACTCACGAACACTTAACGGTTAATTATCCACCATTATTTCACATTAATATTCGACATAACACAATTTTTTAAAAATAAAGCGAAACCGCAGGCATGACTCTTCATTTTCCCGCCAAGAAGTCCTCCGGTGCCGACTCGCGAGCTTCCTGTGCTCATTTTGACTTTTTTTATTCAAAAACCTAATAAGACCCTTTACGCCATGCATCCATACACACGCCTGGACATCACTACCACAACCTTCAAAATCAAAATTTAACATCAAAATCGTCAAATTTCCTCAATAGACTTTAAACTTTATATATTAATGATTTTGGTTGAAAATGTATTGAACAAATTTGACAGTTTTAGATAGGTTGATTTGTGATTTGAAAGGAGTTAAAATTTTGCCATACAAATTCTCGTTTTCGTTAACGTGATCAAATGGCGATTAAAACTCGCACTTCGCACTCTGTACGTGCATAATGCGTAGGTGTACTTACGCGTGTCTTAAAAGGAATAAAAAACTGAAGTATAGAATGTATTCAGCTGGAACTCAATTCTCTTCTATATCTGTAGAATACTTACCTATTTAAAAATATGGGGCCTCATATATTTTTCTTGATCTCTTAAAGTATTAAAAAAAAATTCAACTTTTTTTTAGATTGAAGGCATACGTAAACCTTGGTTGCATTAGGCAATCGTTGGCTCACCTGTCAAAACCATAATTACCTAAAAGTATTCAATATTTTTAGGTTATTATGGTTTTGACAGGTGAGCTAACGATTGCCTAATGCGGCCCAGGGCCAGTGGCGTAACTATAGGGTGGCAGGGCTGGCAAAATGCCACGGGCCCCGGGCCATAGGGGGCCCCCAGCCCGAGAGGCCGCGAGCTCAGAATTAACCTAACATTTTTAACAAAATGTAGTTAATATTATAAATTTTATACAAGAACTTAAAATCATCTAAAGTTACTCATCTTTATATATATAATGACTTGTCCTGACTGACTGATTCATCATCGCCGAGCCGAAACCGCTGAAGCGAATAAGATGAAATTTGGACTGTAGATTAATTGAGTGACGTAATCAGCCACTAAGGATTTTACGGAAATCATCCCTTAAAGGGGTCAAACAGAGGGAGAAAGTTTGTATGAAAATCCGTCCGTTTTAAAGTAAAATACATGAAAATTGGTATTTAGCTTTTTGAATAAAAAATAAAGAATGACGTGTCTCAGGAATTTCGTTTATTTTTCTTTAAATGAGTAAAAAAGGGAAGAAGTTATTTTTGGAGAAAACGTTATTTTTAAAGTAAGAACTATAACATGGATTATTTTAATCGATAATTATATTTTTCAATAAAAATAAAGAATTACGTGTTTTAGCATTTTTCGAAAAACATTCCCTAGATAGATGTAATACGTGAGGAAAATTGTACGGAAAACTGTAATTTTTAAAGAAATTATGAAGTGTTTTAGAGTTATCCCTATTAGACCAGGGCTGAAGCCTTCGAAAATGGTAAAAAAGAGAAACAAAATCTTAGTAGGATGAAACCCATTGGAAATGAGAAGAGAATATAACAAAAAAGAAAAAAATAATTTACGGGCGATCTGAGATCGGGAAGTGGAAGGGGTGGGGGGTTTAAGGGTAAAAACAGTTTATCTCGATTTCCGGCAAAACTTGTAGGTGGCAAAGTTGTAGGTAATTAAAAGATCTACAACTTATAAAAGTTGAAAAAAGTGTTAATATAAATTAACACTTTTTTCACATATGTAACCTCAAAATTTATGTGAAAAATTCAAATAACCAAGTTTTTGGTTTTTTTTATCTTTTACAAAAAAATATTTTTTTTTACGAAATTAGGTGAAAACTTACCTTTTTATGTCCCAAACACACTGTATTTTTTATTTAAAGATATTTTTTGTTTTTCACCTTATTTTGACTTAATATTGAAAAAGCACCCTAATTTTCAATCACAAAATTCTCGCGTCAAAATATCTGCTTTTAATCAAGTCGGTGGGCTTTTTGTTCGTTGAAATCTCTACTCTCTGATGGTGTTAAAAAAATTTATTTACTATGGTAAATGTTCTCAGAAAATGCAAAAGTTATCTATACTAATATTATAAAGCTTAAGAGTTTGTTTGTTTGGCTGAAATTATTTTTGTGTTGAATAGTCCATTTATTGAGGAAGGCTTTAGGCTATTTACATCATATGACTAATAAATAAGAGTGGAGCAGCAATAAAAAATTTCGCAATATTTAATAAGACATCTACAATATTTTGAGAAAGTTGTAGAATCTTCTTTAAGTTATATTCGTAGATGCTTATTTATTACTATTGATAACTTATATACCTGAGTGACCTACGAAAAATTTTAGCCCATCAAAGGTATTTCATTGAGAAGTGGGGAAGAGGCTATTTTGGAATATTGATAAATCCATCAATGACAAAAATATTCCTGTAAATAAGGGTCGAGGACAAGGATATGATGGTGCTAACAATAAAAGGCACTTAAGGTGGAGTTCAAAAACTCATAAAAGATATCGAGCCAAATGCAGTATATATATACTGTGCTGCTCATGACTTAAATCTAGTACTTTTTGATGCAGTTAGAGAGGTTACTGATATAGACATTTTTTGAACAAATTATTATTTTGGGCATAGTATCAAAACATGGAATATCTTATAAAAATTTTTTCTGAGGGGCCCATCTAATAGATTTGCCACGGGCCTCAGATGGTATAGTTACGTTACTGCCCAGGGCCCTCCTTTCTAAAAAAAGTTGAAAAAAATATTTAAATAATTTAAGTGATCAAGAAAAATATAGGAAGCCCCCATATGTAGGTATTGCATAATGTGGGACTAGCGAAATATGAAGTCACTAGTAGCATAGACTAAATTTAATAATATACTTAGTAGGTATGGTTCATAACATTTTTATAGTTTTCGAAAATTCCAGATAACTGAAGGGGACTTTTATTCTCATTAAGTAGATACGAATATTACAAAAATAGGTACCTAGTCATATGAAATATACTGTGTGCGAGTGATACCATGATATAATTATAGTTATTGTTCCAAGAGCACTCGTAACTCCTCAGTTTGAAAATGGCATTATCTCTCCTAAGTAAGTCAGGAATCTGCGAGACTGATAATTAATAATGTCACTTATGGGACGCTCAGGTAATGGTGTCGAAAGCCATCAGACATTTTTGGGCACAAAAGTGTTGAAACATTTTGTGACGTCCCGTGAAAAGCCGGAGCGTTTCGGGGTCACAATCAATGTGCTTTTATTAAGATAAATGACGCCTCCCCTCGATGAGAAAATGGCTGGATTAAGGAATTCGCGTTAATTTAAATTTTTTCGATTTTCAACTTAAAACAAATCTTGCAAAATATTCCTAGAAAATAGTTGTTTCACAAACATTTAAGAATTCAGTAAGGAATTTAATGAACTTATTTATCTTGAAATTGCTACTTTTTTCATATTGTCACCGGCAATGGGATACCTATAAAACGCTTAGGGAAATTGATGCCCTTAGGTCTACAAAATATAGGTGCACGCTGTGTAGGTACCTAAGTATGTAGATAGGTGGAGGTATATAGGAACTGTAGTAGTTAGTACTTGTATAATAGACTACAGATTGGAAAAGTATTAACCTAAATGTTATATAAAAAAAAACCATACGACCTCTGTTTTTCAAAAAGTACTGCTTTGAACAAAATATTTAACCAAAATTACATAAGTTTTGTAGGAAATATACGTGCCTATTCAGGCGTAGCCCGCCAGTTTCCGTGAAAAATTCCTTCCAACTTTTGTAATTTCAATCGGAACTCACCTTTGAGGCAAGTTAGCGGTTTCAAAATATTCATAGGTATTCTTTAGTACCTACAGCTGCGATAGTTTATTATAAAGGTTCTTTTTGCAATAGGAGACTTCGTATTGGCAAGTCTTCGACACCAGATTTGGCGCCAAAAATAATAGGTGTCCAAGTATAACATTTCAATTTCAAGGAGCTCAATAGCGCAGTGGTTAACGCGCCCGGTCTGCGAGTGCTGAGGATAAGCAACTTTCGTAAAGGCCGGGCCGATGCCCGGCCCATCCGATGATGGGTGACCAAAAATTTATAATCTCGAGCTCCTCCGTGCTTCGGAAGGCACGTAAAGCCGTTGGTCCCGGCTGCATTAGCAGTCGTTAACAACCACCAATCCACACTGGGCCCGCGTGGTGGTTCATGGCCCGTTCTCACTATCCATCCATTGGGAATAAGACTCGTGCCCCAACAGTGGGGACATAAAATTAAAATTATTTTTTTAATTGAAAGTAAGTAATGTATATAAATTTTATATTATTATTTTATTTTTTTTATTAAAAGGAGGCAAACGAGCAGACGGGTCACCTGATGGAAAGTAATCGCCGCCGCCCATGACACCCGCAAAACCAAAGTAATCGCAGATGCGTTGCCGGCCTTGAGGAAGGATGTGGATCTTGAGAAGGAAGTAGGAATTGGAAGGGGGGAGGGGTGAGAAATGGGCCTCCGGTACTTTCACTCGCCAGACGAAACACAACAGCAACGAGTGCTATTGTTTCACGCCGATGTTCTGTAAGAGGGTGGTATTACGCCGGGCGAGCCGGCCTATTTCGTGCTGCAACGCAGCGTGGCTCTACCACTCATACAAGATATTAACTTTTTTTTATTTTTTTTTTCTTGCATATATTGAATTATTGAAAAAGTGTTGTTAAATTTTCACATAGGTATTATTATTATTTTCTTGAATGCTGTGCATAGCAATAATGGGTCAATTGACCGATAATGTTATATGTATAATTACTTTATTTTTATTTTTAATAATGAATTTAATGCAATCAGACGGTTCACTCGAATGAACGTTCACTCCAGTGAATGCTTAATTTTTCTTTCATTCCATGTTCAAACGGCGGAACTGGAATGACATAAAAAACAACATTCACCTGTTCTTTTCTTTCATAATGTCGTCGAATGAAGTCGTGCGTTTTGGAGTCAAATTAATTTGTGATCATTTAATCAAAGAGTTAACAAAAAAGAAGCAAAGAAAACATCGACGGTGGTGGGTGCGACCATGGATTGCAAGAAGAAATATACAAATATACATACCTAAATATAAATATAAAATATTATAATATAATATAATAACATCGTCAGACGAACAACCACTTTTAGTAGTTTCTTTATTTTGGTTAATTCCAAAATGTTCAACAAATTTTTAACTCAAATATTGTTGCGAACAAATTACAAAAACACAAATGTTGAAAAAATTTCCACGAGCAGGATTACTTACACATACATATACCCCCGCTGGGAATCGAACCCGGGACCTCTGGGTCTGAGACGGGTCGGTGGTCTTACCCACCGGACTCACAGAGGCGGTTTATCATTACATAGCGAGTTCTCAGGGGAGGACATGTGAAGAGGTGTGGTGTGGCACTGGAATTACAATTCAAATTCAAAATTATTTATTTCTATATAAAGACTTACATAAATTATCTAGTTAACGAAGCCTCCTTTTAGACTTACCCATATTAGCACTGTTCCAGGAGGCAAAAATATACAACGATGCTTATCAACTTTCGTAATATTGTGTAGTTTTATGGGCACCGAAATTATAACATCTACGACTGTTGCTTTGTGCTTTAGAAGGCACGCTAAGTCGTTAGTGCAGGCTTTTGTCGCAAGATGGCGGTCGCTACCTCACCAAACCGCACTTTTAGCATATTGTGTTATGAGACCCAAAGGGGATCCCTTCTTTGCGCATAATGTTTTTGTCCCTAATATACTTTGGCGTACCAATTTCCTCCGTGCTTCGGAAGGCACGTAAAGCCGTTGGTCCCGGCTGCATTAGCAGTCGTTAACAACCACCAACCCGCACTGGGCCTGCGTGGTGGTTTATGGCCCGTTCTCCCTATCCATTCATTGGGAAGGCTCGTGCCCCAGCAGTGGGGACATAAAATGAGCTGATGTTGATGATGATGATACCTATTTTGGCCTAATCTTTTTTGTATAACAATACTTTGACATAATTGTCTTTTAGGCATATTTGTTTTGGCATAATTCTAATTCGTATAATGTTTCTAGGCATAATGACTATTAGCATAATAGTATTTAAGCATAAAAATCAATAGGAAAACGGAAAACATTTAAGTTATAATGAATAATAGGTTAAGGTGAGGCGGCGGGCGCCAATGTTTAACATACATATAACAATATACAAAATTTACCTTTTCTCTAATTTAAATTCAAAATATTTATTCGGCGTAGCAGGGTTAGGTTCTAACAATAAAACTAATACCTACATAAAGTGAAAATTAAAATGCTACGACGAACTGGACTCCTCTCAACATAAGTTGCAGCTTCAAAAACTGCAACGCTGATTTTCAGGGTTAAAAATGTGTCCAACATTTTAGGAGTTATAATTGTTTTGCCGCCAGGAGCTTCTTCAATGCCATACTAATTTTCGTTTTCGTAAACGTTATCGAATGAATACGGATAAGTAGCAAACAAAAATAGCAAAATAGCAAAAGTAGCAAATAGACATTAGTGTTGGGCCACCAGTGACCAACCCTTTTTTCCCTTAATTTTTAAAAATAGGGATCAACAGCTGATTTTTCACTTTGCCAAAAATGTTCTAAAGACTACTTCTTAGATGTCATCTAGCAAAATTTCAATAAAATTCTACACATTTTTTGGCGGCGAAAACTGGTGTCGAGCGCTGGTGTTCCACAATACCTACGTAAGCATATTCTTTTTTTTACAACGTCAAATACATTGTTCTGATCCCAAGGTAAGATAAAGTTAAATAACAGATAATAATATATTGGTGGTATAATGGATATAATAAAACATGTACTTAACACGAAATTTTTTTTTCTTTTTGAAAACATAGCATTGTTACCTACTTACTATCTTATTAGTCCTTCTGAATTAACTTTGATTACTTAGAAATATTTAATCTTTTATTATTATGGGCTATGGCTGATATAATAATAATAATAATATTATACCTGCTTTGACTGAATAGTGCTAATGGAAGGTTGCTGGTGCTTATAGCACGGGTTTTCCCAGTTTAAGCACCAGCTGTAAAAAATCTGATGTTTGTACCTAGAACATAAGTAGGATAAGCTATGATGTATGTTACAAACTGTATGTACCTATGTCTTGAAAGAAATAAACATTTATTATTATTAAAAGTGGCTAAAGCACTCGTTCTATGGAAATCAAAAATAACGATGGTACCACAACCACCCAGACGCGACACAATATCGAAAAGTTCGTTTATCTACACTAATGTTGTAACATTCTACTTATGTTTCCAATACTTGACTTATAATTACTACTGTTATAGCGCAGACAACAAAACACTCAATTTAAGCAATTTCACATGATGGTATAATATCCACATTGATATCGTAAAATCTCATTATAACATCAATAAAACGCGACCAATTAGCCTTATGTCAAAATCCTCATACAAGTTGTATAAAATTTTGACATTAGGCTGGCTTTTGAAAACAGTTGGGTTATACGTGAAAACTTCGTCGAAACTACTAAACTTACATACACAAAACTCTTTGGTAAGATCTTGTGCCAATTGAATAAAAAAAGAACAGCGCGCGCTCGCTCCTGATTGGCCCTGCGCGCGCAGCTGCGCTCTCATTGGTTATTGGATGGTGGATGGATTGGTTTGGTTGGTAATTAACATTAACTTTCAAAATTGTACCATCCAAAATTTGAACAATTATTATAAATAAACTATTGTCAGCTTTTACTCTTGTTGTTTGACTAATTGCATTAGTGAAGATAAAGTAGTGTATGCAACTGCATATAACACGGGTATTAAAACACTCGTTACTATTATGAAACTCGCTGCGCTCGTTTCATAAACTCACACTCGTGTTTTAATACCCTTCATTATATGACAGTTGCATAAACTACTATTTCGACATTGACCCGGCCGGGAATCGAACCCGGGACCTCAAAGTTAGCGCCGCTCATAGTCCGGCGGGCGTGCAAGCCACACGGATGTTGTCGATCGATCTTATACATTTTTAATTGCCTCTGTAAACAGTTTACCTTAATAAAACACCATGTATACTCTGGAATTGTTTATTTTCGTATTGTAAAACTATCCTTTCGAAGTATTTACACAATTATAGAAATATCAATCTAAAAGTCATCACATAAAGAGTCGCCTATCTAAATTAGTTCTAAATACTAGTTTTACTTATTCTACGCAATACAAGTTTGTTCAGCTGTCAACAATAACAGTATTGTGTGTTACTTTAGCCCTAGAAAGCTAAACTACGTCGATACGACGATCGCCGCATCCCAATACGATTGTGTGGCTAAGAAACTCTGTCCCCAGCCAGATGATGTGACGGGAGGCAGGTAAATTCAACTGTTCAGTAATATGGAAATATTGAGTCGTTTCGACGGTAGGGTAGTTTCGAATACTAACGTTAGTTTTAAATAAGCGAAGTACAATATATTTGAATTGACTAGTTTATTTCAATTACTGTTTTCTGACAAAACTCACCAGATAACTGGATTTGTTTTGTTTAACTTTTGAATCTGTCTTTCTAGAATCTCTGGTCTCTAGTCTCTGGTGAGTTTTTATGAAAACAAGAGTTCGTTTGATAATGATGATTGCTTGACCCGTTCGTAAAACACTCTTACACAAGCAAGTTACTTTTTTAAGCTGCGATTGGTCGAAATATGAAATTGGGAATAAATTAATAAAAAACAATGGCGGCTTGAATTTGAACTTGATTTGAAGTATTGAACCATGTCATAATAAATTTGACTCATCAATGGGAGATAGTACCGTTTAAGAATGTAGGTAAGTAATATAATAATATGTTAAATATAAATAGTAAATAAATAATTAATAAATCTAATCAATCATATCTCCAAAGGGATTCTTTGCAATTATACAGGGCGAGCAATGCAAACGGGTCAGTATTGCAAAGTCCGAAGCTAAGAGATATGAAATCTCATAATCAATATTTATTAGTTTCATAAATCTTTCATAAGGTTAATTCAAATACGTGTACATCGTTTTTACAATAATAATTATTTATGAATTACATACATCATGCAATTTTTTTCTAGTAAAACAAATTCATTAAAGCAATTATCAAAATCATTTAAGTATATTATTTATTATGCACAACTGGTTCAATTCGTGAAAAATCTCAAGTTACAATTATTGTTTTCAGCCATTAAAAGTAATTCAAAAAGTTGATAAATGGGAATATTTGTTAACAAATTGAAAAAAAAAACAACAAACAAACATGTAAAATAAATATGATCTTCTAAAATTTTACTATTTAAATCTAAAGCTTTATAATATTTATTGTTTCGCATCAAATATTGCTCGAGATTTCTATAATGTACATGTAAAATTATGAATAATTACAGCTAATAGATTAAAATACATGATTACAGTTTAAGTACACGTAAACTACTAGAAGATACTAGAAGGTACCATTGATTAGACCGCTTCGTACATTGAGCACTTAGTTTTTATCTACGCAAATATTATGCTTTATAGTTCAATAAAAATGTACATCATACAGGATGTTTGGTAATAAGTGTATATTCCCGAAACATAGCCATGCAACCAAGTATAAAGAACAATGAGATAACATGCAAAATCAAATTTACGTAAATTTCAACATCATCAGCTCATTGTATGTCCCCACTGCTGGGGCACGAGCCTTTCCTATGGATGGATAGGGAGAACGGGCCATAAACCACCACGCGGGCCCAGTGCGGATTGGTGATTGTTAACGATTGCTAAAGCAGCCGGGACCAACGGCTTTACGTGCCTTCCGAAGCACGAAGGAGCTCGTGATGATCAATTTTTGGTCACCCATCCGATGACCGGCCCTTGCGAAAGTTGCTTAACCTCAGCACTCGCAGACCGGACGCGTTAACCACTGCGCCATCGAGCTCATCCTACGTAGATTTACTTGTCCATAAAAAAACTTAAATTTATTTTGTTACAATTATTTTGTTCATACCTGCAATGTTTCGACTTCTTTTTATGTTTGAACATGAGGTTGACGACCGAGAACAGCGTATCAGCTTGACCTAGGGTTGTCATTTTACAGTTTTACTTAGTAGCAAAAAACCTCAATATCTCGACCATGTGGTCCTTTTCAGTTACGTCCATAATTTTTCAGGGTTCTATGAACGGTACCCTATCCGCCATATTCGGGATTATACAAGTATTACCAATCACCCTGTATACAAGTAAATCTAAATGTTACAAATAATTTAGAAATACTAAAATTGAAGTTTTAATTCAAATTAATCCTAAATACAAATTGACAAAGTGCATTTTATAAACTTTTGAGCCGAATTATTGCGATGTTACGATTAGTTGAATCTAGGTCTAGGATCTAAGGGTGCGTTGCACTATCAACTTTAACAATAACTTAGATGGTTTACATTAGATGATGCAATGCAACTCACCCTTAGTACCGATAAAAATGATATGACTTTCGTTTTGCCCGAAATAAATAATTAAGAATCATTATACTTATTAATAACAACTTACATCTTAAATTAAAAATAAATAACCGAAATTATATACACAAAACGATACAAACCAAAATTCACTTGCTTATTTCAAGAATGAAAAACAAATTCAAAATAAGCAAATAAATATAAAGAGCGACCAGAAATCGTTACATTTTAAGGAATTGACTGCATTGAAAAATAATTAAAATTAATATAAGCTTCAATTCTTTGAGGCTCATTTAACACAATTTTATTACGTTTTTTATTGAAAAGTAATATGCGTTTGGCAAACATACGTCGATTGCGATGGCAGCTTTCCCTCCACACAAGGTCACAAGGGTCACAAAGGTCACAAAGGTCACAAAGGTCACAAGGGTCACAAAGTCACAAGGGCAACAAGGTCCATATCCAAAGGTGTCCAAGATAAGATTATGATTATGCGCCCACATCTTGTATGCCATCCAGTATGGCTCACCCAGTACTAATTGAGCCTTGCTGTTTTGCTACCAACATCGGCAATACAATAGTAATGTTGATATAAGTAAATAAGCTATTCAACATTCTAATACACTAATAGAACAATATGTTTTACAAAACATACGATTGTAGGTACATAAAATGATTGTGATTTAAATTCCAATAAATAAATAAATAAACTTTCCTACACTCACACCAATTATCTAGCCCAAGAGAAGCTTCGTTATGAAACTCGTTAAATGGTTACTAGACAACGGATAAACATACTTAAAATACTTAAATACATACTTATTATACATAGAAAACACGCAGACCTGAGACAATTTAAATTACAATACCACTAGAAAATAGTGTTGCAGTATAAGACCTTACTTAACGGACATCATCATCTTACCCATATCTATCATCAAGCTGCAGTACCCAATGAGCTGAGCACGAACTAAGATTCAAAAAATCTAAGCTAAGACATGTAGGGCCGCACTAATAAACAGAGTATAAATAAGCTTAGATATAAATATTCCGTGTTTTGTTTTTGTCATGTAAATTTCAATTTAAATACGAGTAAAAGAGGCAAAATACGGAATAACTATTTGGAGCTTATACTCTGTTTAGCCACTGGGACCGCGACACGACTAGCGAATTCTCTCGTTATTACGCGGTCATAGTGCGGTTAATTGGCATCGCGCGCCATCCCGCCCGATTCTCGAAATACTACGCCACAGAATAAGTAGACCTACAGAAAGGTAAGCTAAATAATGGACTTGAGAAAGATAAAAAAAAAAGTTTATTTATAACCTATATACCATAATACGTTATTCCAAAACGTATAGTTTTTGTTTCACTTCGGTACGGTAAGTATTTACAAAGTTATTGTACATAATTAATTTGCTTAAAACACGCTTAGTACGCTGGCAGTCGGCTTATATCGGATGGCGTGACGTCACCGTATCCGACAGCCGCTCAGTGATCTTTACGGAAAAACAAAATCACGTGGTGATTGTGAAGTAATTAAGTAGCTACTTACTACATAAAAAAACGTCATATTTTAAGTTGAAACTAATAGAAGAGAAAAAAAAAATAAAAAAAAAATGTCGACATCAATAGGATAGAATCAGTACAAGTCCGTTTCTTGCGTTATCTTTCTATAAGATCAGCAAAAAGGCGTACTCTTCCCGAATACTCAAACAGGATGAGCTACTTTGGTTTGGAGTCTTGAGACGAGAAGAAAAGTATGTGATTTGTGCCTATTACATAAAATTGCCAATGGTCTACTCAGTGAGCATTTATTAAACATGTTATATCTTAATACCCCTAGACGATCACTAAGGAACCCCCCGGCTTTTCAGCATTCCACTTACAAACAACAACGTAACATAAAATAATGTCATTTATAAGATGTGCAAATTGTACACACGGCGGCAGATCAACCTAACCAAAACTGTCAAATGTCTACAATCAATTTTGAACTTTAATGTTTGGTTATAAGGATTAATATTCATTGGAGAAATTTGACAGGTCGCCGCCGTCTGTACAATGATCTCGCCTTTCCATTTGATATCTTTCATCAAAGTATCAAAAAATTCAAATATGCGCTTTCACAGTCCCTATATTAACTAATTAGTAAGTTAAAATATTATATATATTTTTTCATTAGTAAAATTGTTAATTGAACATTGTGTACCATATAAGGCTTTCAAATTTATATTGAAATCTCTGTTACTGTTCTAATATATTATTTTTTTAGTTTGAAAGCTGCTTTTGTACCATATAGTAAATAAATAAATACCGCGAATTATAACCACGAAAAGAGTCTCGGTCTCGGAAAACAGTCTGAACGCAGGTGTTGCAAGGTTCCGTGACCGTGAGGGATTGTCTAAGCTATCTCTCCAAATAGATGAATTCCGCCTAACACTCTCGCTTTCGATCGCTTTGAAAGCGAGGCCCTCGCCTCGCTTTCTAATATAATATCGAAATATAATATCGAATAATATCGAAAGCTATAGCCTATAGCTTTTGATATTGCTTTCATATTGCTTTCGAAATGACAAGATGACGCCTCCTCCTCGCCTCGCCTTCAAAGCGATCGAAAGCGAGAGAGTTAGGCGGTCGACCCCCTGGCTTATGTAAATTGTTCCATGTACGGATGTTGTGACTCTGTACCAAATTAATCATTCTATAACACTGACGAAATTCTCTAATTAGGTCCACTGTAGTTGTGTTCCGGTTTAATTAATAGGTTTGAATTCCAGAGGTATAATTGGGCATCGCAGCATAACGACTTCAGCTGTATGCAAGTTATACTGTAACTATGATGTTACAATCACAAATTACGCTTTATGAAACGAAATTAACGCATTTAATAAATATAACTAAAACGAGTTAAATATAAAATAGTTCGAAAACCAAATTTTTTTAGTAATAACAAATACATGATTTATATCAAATAGGTTTTTGTATAATGAAATAAGAACGTAATATCTGTGTAAGAATAAATAATTAGACTGTAGTAGAATAATAATATTAGATACCAATATAATCCCCAATCTTTAAAAAATCTAAAACCTAGCGTATGCTATTGTAAAAATCACTATAATAATATGAGTTAACTAAAATGTACCTAAAATATTAATATACAATTTACTAATACTGAGTTCAATGGAATATAAGTAGTTAGAGAAGTCATGGATTCATTAGGTATAAATTGTGATTACAATAATGCCCTATTTAAAATTTGCAAACCAGTAAGTCTAAGAATTTTATGAAACTATGACAAAAATTATATTAAAGATACGGTCGAGATTATACATGAATACATATGTATTGTAGAGATATCTTGCGTTATCGAAATGGGAAACAACCGCAAAATTATAAAAGGAAATAGTACGCTTAAACCGATTTCCATTTAGTATAAAATCATGTACGGAGGTGTTTCCAATTCCATAAACGTGTACATAAGAAACATGCCATGCCATGCAAGTTTACGATTATCTGTCAAAAGCCATATATATTGATAAAGTGAATTATCGCTTGCAATTCTACAAACTGATAATTCTTAGTTCGCGTTAGATTATTTTAATTTACAGGGAAACAAAACATAGTATTCCTGTAACAATACAAAATATACAAAGCCAGTACAAAATATCTTTACACTAATCGTTGTGACGAAGCTCATCAAAACTCAACTTTAATTACTGACCCTTTTCTAACTATTACTTATTATTGTTTTTTTTTTACATAATTTTGGCAGGATACACCTGCCAAATATTGTGTAATAACTGTAAATAATATTATAAAATTTGATTTTATAAAATGTTACAAAAACACAATGTTGAAAAAATTTCCACAAGCAGGATTTGAACCTGCACCCTTCTGACATACCGGGTCAGGTGCTCTTCCAATTTACTTTTTACTATTTACTTTTTACTTTGAAAGCCAAAGGCGCCCCCATTCAATGTCAACAACTACCGTCGTTAACATCCAATCAAAATATTTTTACAAATACTAAAGCTCACTTAAGAAGTAGGCAAGCTATTTATAAAATGTTTTTGTTAGGTATGTATGAAGGTGTTGGAATGTTACCCAACACTAGTAATGTACAAGGACAACACTAGCCGCCCGCCATACCTACAATGGCCTATATAAGCGCTGGCGCCACCTTGTCTCGCTATCTCTGACCGGCATCGCACACAAGGACGGTCCTGTTTTTCCTCTGTAACTGTAATATTACGTGTGTCTGTATTAAAGTTAATAAACCTCATTTGGTCAGTATTAAATCAGCATTATTATTTATATTATCATCAACGTGGAACATCCACTACCCACGAGCGCAACCTACCGCGCCACAGAAGGGTGCAGGTTCAAATCCTGCTCATTGAAATATTTTCAACATTTGTGTTTTTGTAATTTGTTTCGCAACAAAATTTGCGTTAAAATTATATAAACAAAACAAAAACATTTCATAAAATGTGTAAAAGTTATTATAGCTTATCCGAATATCGTACCGAATTGATTGGCATACATACATTTCGTTGATAAAAAGCATTCAGTTCATTTTTAAATTATACGTATGATTATGAATGCTTTTTATGAATGCTTTATTTGGTGATTGTGACAGTAGAATTTACGTACTTAAAGATACTGACAGAAATGCACGCTTGTAAGCATGCTTAAAACATTTTATGTGCATGTCTGTCAGTACTATAAGTCTGTTTGGTCATTGCTTCCATACGAATCTACATATGGATACAAAATTCCTTTGCAATATAATAATGACGGTAGCTCATGGATTCCACAGGGCATTAATCGTGGCCTTAATTGCGAAACGAATTGAATACGCATATTACATACCTTAATCCTATAATTTATTGCTAATACTATACAAGCATAATACCTTTAAGCTACTTTTAAGTCACGTTGATAGTGCAGCTATTGTATAATTTAGGCAGATTTATATTAACTGGAAATTATACCCGACTATATATCTAGAGTATACTTATTGAGTATTTACAGAATCAAATGTTCGAAAGAGTCAACGTATCAGCGATAATTAAAAATATAAATAAAATACAATTAACTTATTTAACTAATGTGTCCTATTTCACAAAGTGTCATATTTGACTAAGTATCATATTTGACAAAAGTCATATTTGACATTGGGTCGAAACCTTGTGGGGCTTTTACATCATAATGCTGGATAGAGCAAACGTGAGGTAAAAAATTCTTGTAGTGTCGTCATTGCGCCAATTTTTTACCCCTACAATAGACAACATACGATTATGTGGGTGATGTTGTTTCTCCTACAAATGGAATATTTTTTATTTTATTTTATTAAGGAAACATACAAGCTTTATATCACACATATAAACAATTAAAGGAAAAAGTAAATCGGAATAAAGCTCGATGTAAAACCTTTTATTGCGCTCTATTTCTGAGTTAAGATGTAATCCAACGTAGCAGTTCGCCGTGCACACCGATGGCCTCTAGCTTTAAAGTTAATAGGGAATGTGAAATTTTATCAAATGTTTTTGAAAAACTTTTCCAAAACTTTAGGTAAAACTGACAATTAAGAAATACCACGATAGTTGCGAATGTTATGTCTATCCCCACTCTTATAATTGGTACTACAAAAGATCGCTTCACATCTTCATCTTCGAATATTAACGACGCCCTGCATTGTTATAATGATATCCAACTGTCTTACGTTACCAGCTCACACTTCGATGTTTTCGTCGTACGGTATGACAGTGTGCTTCAGTTTCTTCGTGTTGAGAATCGAAGGCTTCTGTGTGCGTGTGTGCCAGACGTAGACTTTGGTACAGTTTTCGGCCAACGGCTCCAATTCGTCTTTGGTTGTGAAATATTTGAGTATTTCGCTTTCCTGTAAGTTAACAGAGGAAATCCCGTTTATTTCTGAATGAAAATGATAGCTGGATACATAATATTGATTAGTAATCCAACCAGCGACCCTGTATAGTTATCATCAGTTTCCGATCCGATCCGAGTCCTTCGGAGAATCTAGTAGGGCACGGGGACGCGCACTAGTGCGCGATGCCGTTCCCTCTAGAAAACCTCCGAAGGTGATTCGTTTCACACGGCTTGAGGGACCCTTTACGTTCCTCGCCGCCCCCAAAAAACCCGGTGAGGCTGAAAATGCCGTCTGAGGCAATCAGTAATCTCTCTCCAAAAAAAAAGTTTATTTTAGATCCCCGCTGCTGGGGCACGGGCCTTTCCCATGGATGAATAGAGAACGGGTCATAAATCACCACGCGAACCTAGTGCGGATAGTATAGTGAAAGTTGCTAGTTACGAAAGTTGCTGCTTGCTAAAGTTGCTAGACTGCTTTTTGTGGAGAGACTTTGCTGATTGCCACAGGCAATTTTCAGCGGGGCGCCGAGAAACTTAAAGGAATCCTCAAACCGTGTGAGACGAAGCACAGTAAGAGGTTTTCTAGAGGGAACGGCATCACGCTCTAGTGCATGTCCCTGTACTCTACTAGATTCTCTGAGGGGTTCGGATCGGATCGGGAGCGAAAACCCGAGAGCGCCTCTAAAGCAATTTTTTTATGCATAGCTCGGCAAATGACTCCATACCACCTGATGTTAAGTGGAAATGGAGTCAAGACGCGAAGATAACTGGTGCAGCGTGAAAACAAACGTAGCATCAGTTAACCTCACTCTGCCGGCCCACAAGGTGCTTCTACACGCCTCTTTTGATGGACCCCACATCATAGGAAGGAGGGAAAACGTGTGCTGGTAGACTATTCCACCTTTGGTTCCTAACCTGGGGGTAATTACCCCCTTGGGGGTAAAACCGTCTTTTCTAAGGGGTAACGAGCAAAATGTCTTGCTACAGTTATTTAGCGCGGCGCCACACAGTGGAAACTACTAGCTATCAACGTTTTGGGAAAAAATTGCTCGGGAATACCCCATTATTGCTGAAAGGCCTCTTAAAATATTAGTCCCTTTCGCGACTACTTACGAGTATAGGTGCGAAAGTGGGTATAAGTCACGGAACAGACTGAATGTTGAACACGACTTGAGATGTGCCCTGGCGGAGACGAAGCCAGACTTTAAGAAACTTTTACAAAATTGACTTTTTTTAGTTAAGTTGCATTTTTTTGTTAATAAATGTGGATACATTTAATTTGTTTCATTTCATGAAGGGGTAAAGATAACTTTGTACAATGGTCTCAAAAAGGTTAGGAACACCACTGCTTTAAAGGCTAGGACCTTGGCTCAGGTCGACCGGGTCGTTGTACCCTTGTTTTACGAGTACGGTGCTTTGGGCCTAAGCTAGTGTGCATGTTTATTCTGTAAATGTGTAGTGGCATTTAGAGGATCGGCCGGGGATGCTAGTTGCTGACAACCGCTGTGGCAACGAACTTCCCAATGAGTGATTAAATATCAATATCTATACTTCTATACTAATATTATAAAGCTGAAGAGTTTGTTTGTTTGTTTGGTTGAACGCACTAATCTCAGGAACTACTGGTTCGAATTAAAAAAATATTTTTGTGTTAAATAGCCCATTTATTGAGGAAGGCTATTGTTCGCTAATTAACGCGGATGAAACCGCGGGGCACAGCTAGTATTGTAATAATCCTTGAAAATAAATTTTCTATTAAACCAAGATATTAATACTAGTTTATTTAACGGCTCATAAACTCTGCTTTTGTTAGGGTTAAGGCAGTAAAATACTGAATAATCCTTTCATGCTAGATTCCAATATGTCGTGACTACGCAAATTGGTAAGCACAGTAATGATGTTAGTTCATTTATTTCAGGATGCGATAAGGATGGCGTTAGAAAACTAATAGTAAAAGTTTGTTTTGATAAGCGTTATCGGAATGTCCGTGGGCCTCATACAATTTGTCAATGCTTATTTAAATATGTATAAGAAATTACCCGTAATTTCATTGTAGGTTTGGGGAGGTTTTTTTGGTGTTTTTTTGTGTTTTATTTTTCAATTTCTAACAGACAACACGATGTCTCCAAAGTCGTCTGAAGTCTCTATAGGCTAGGCTAAATAATTTGTAATATACACATGAAAGACCAATACCCGAAGCTCCTAGGTTCAAGTTCCAGGGTTGGCAGTGTGTTTCGCATTTGTAGATACATATTTGCCCGGGTTTGTGATTACCAACCCGCCTTTGGTAAGCAACCACGCTTACAGTGCGATTCAAATAGGATGGCGGCTGTGAAGTATGCTGCGAGCGCCGGTGCGTGCAGGGCTTGAAACTGGTTCAAAATTAACCGGTTTCATTAGGGTAAAACCTGTACTATCGTAAAGTACCGTTCCGGTGCGGAACCAAATAGGAGCGATATTTCGAACCTAAATAAATCGGTTTATTTCTAGCGATCGCTGGCTGCGACTTGTTGTAGTTGTTGAATGAAATACCCGCGCGGCGCGCGCCAATGTTGCGTCGCGAGCGCAGTCTCATTTTGATATTTGCGCGCATCCTATCAATATGGGTCGAAAACGTAAATCAAGTATTTATCATTTTAAATTTTAACCGGTTAATAAAAAACTTAAAATTTAACTGAACCGGTTCAAAAACCGGTTCAGTGGAACGTAACCTTTTTAATAAAGTTTCATGCATATGATAGTTTCGTGAAACTGGTGCAAAAAATTAACCGGTTTCCAAGCCCTGCGTGCAGGTAACCCGCCCTGTAACGACCCGCCTGACGTCGTCATCGTCGAAATTCACTACTGCGACGCGACTTGTGACTAACTTCACAGCCGCCATTCTATTCGAATCGCACTATACCTACTTAGTTAATAACCATATTAGCCAATGCCCATCAATTGTAGCGATGACTTGATTTCAATGATGGAGGCCTTTGCCCAACAGTGGGATAGTTAGGCTTTTTACTTACTTTTACATGAAAGACTAAGAAGAAAATAGATAAAAGAATTGATTTTCTCTACGACTATCAACGACATCATTGCGTAAGAAATGGGTTCATAGGGGCCGGAGGCCAAGCAGCTTGTTAAAGAGTTGAGTGCTCGCCTTGAGGCCTAAGGTGACAAGAATGCTGGCAGCTACCTCTGCCAACGTATTTAGCTTGGCTATCCAAGGAGGTAATGTTGCCAGCATTCTTGGGACTGTTCCCATAAGCCCACAGCTGGAGGACATTTTTTATTTATGGTTTTTATTTTGTCTTTAATAAGTTTATGTTTCTTTCGCTTTATTTTTTCTTTAATATAGTAAGATAAGTTATGTTTCTTTCCTGTTATTATTGTTTTAATTAATTAATTAATAATACAACATATGATTATGTTGCATAACATAGTGATAAGGGTTTAACACGTTGACTGCCTCAAAACCAGACACAATAGAAATTTAATTGTCGCCACGCACCCGTGCGGGATCCGGCATTGAATGGGTTAACACAAATTTTAATTAACTAGCAAATTTAAATAATGTAAAATCATTATTGGCTTGTATGTTAAAACTTATGCTAGTTCAAAAGAAACAGAAACATTACATTATTCATACATTTTGATTAAGAAAGAAATCAATCTATCATGCCATGAATATTCCACCTTTACTGGGCCATAACAAACGAGTGGAACAAACAGTTAGAAATGCTTAACATATATTGTTTTCTAAAGTTTACGCGAACACTACATATTGAAATGAAACAACTTTTACGGATCACTCGCGTTTATGTATTGTAAAATAAAGGCCTAGGTCAGGCCAGGCCAGGCCCAGTAAAGGTGTACTATTCATGGCATGCTTGACACGATAAAAAGTAGTGTGGACAGGATTACGTTTGTAATTGTTACGATTGTTACGTTTTAAAAACGATGTAATAGACCAGCACTTAATCACTACAACTATATTAAAGATGAATAGAATATGAAATGCTTTTACAAATTCTTTAAACAGGCTCGGTTATCTCAACATGGGAACGTATATTTTATGTTTTAATTTTGAATTTTGAATAACATCTATTGGTCGAAATGCTTTGACAATTAACGTGATTCGCGGAGTGCGACTCTTTTATAGGTCTAAGCTTTTATGTTGTGTAAAACGAAACTGCCATATAATAGTTGTTTAACGCATTGTACCTTTTCAGCCAGTGGTAGAAGAGTTTTTTTCATTAAATATTTCGCCAATCAGCAGTTAAAGATTTAAAGGTAATAAGATCTAGTATTAAGTGCTAAGGCATAATGAACAACATATCAGCATATAAATTAGTTAAAACTAAGCCCTTGCCAAGTGTGTCCTCTTTATATCATACAGGAAAACTAACATTTTTACTTTTTTTAATAAATCTACCAAACCTAACTGATTGGGTTATCGGTTTGTTGTGCATCCATTGCTCTTTCTGCATGAACAAATGTTTGCAGGCGCAGCCGGTGTGTCGGTGCTTGCGTACTGCATACAAGCTTTATAAACGACTATAGTCTGTTCATTATAGCTTGATACCCGTGAGTGTGACAGATGTCAAATTGTCATGCCTAGACAATACTGACGTAATAACATCAAGTGATAATTGAAGTTATTAATTGAATATTATTATCGTAATAAAGTACTGTTCCTATCTAATGTGCCAATTGATTTTCTTTTCTAATAATTACCTAGTATATTGGGTGATGAATAATAAAAAAATAATAATAATAAAGTAGTCAAATAAATTCATACGCTTTTACAAAGTCACGTCTTCGATTTTGATGCCTGTCACAGGTATCAAGCTATATTGAACAAACTATAGCTGTTCCGTGACCGCATCGCATCGCGTCGCCCGAACGCGATAGTACTTCGTATTCGCTTAGCGTTCTTGATAGTACTTCGTATTCGCTTAGCGTTCTTAACTTTTTTTTTGCTCTTCTCTCGTGATTTTAAAAAGCCTTTCACAAAAATTGGGCTAACAAAAAATTTTTTTTTTAAATTCCGTTCTAGAGATTAGCGCGTTTAACCAAAAAAAACAAACTCTTCAGCCTTATTATATTAGTATAGATTAAGATGGCGGAAATAACTGTACAATTATACATTTTAATTGCATTTTTGTATGCCATGGATTTCCGCAAAGTAACGCCTGATTCTATTAACTACAATATTTAAAAAAATTAAGAAATCCTCACCTGAAAACCCGACTGCACCTTCCTGGAGAACTTAGCTGCTGGTTTGTCCAAAAACAATGTCGCGTTGATCGCGAACCCGGCCATGTCGATGGGGAATGGCCTAAAGGGCTTCCACGCCGCGTTGTAGCTGAAAACCTTGCCGTCTTTCACTACAGGCATCTCTACCCGCATCCCGCCGACGATGCCCACTGGCCAAACGCCCACTTTTTCGATCTTGCGCATCTGTAATTGCAGAAATATTTGGCTTTAGTTACGTTGGTACTTTTATTGAGAAATGACCACTGCAGTAACTTAAATTGATAGATAAAATAAAAACTAATTAATAAAAACACAAATGTTGAAAAAATTTCCACGAGTAGGATTTGAACCTGCACCCTTCTGACATTCCGGGTCAGGTGCTCTTCCAATTGAGCTATCGTGGTTCTAGCCAGCCCGCCGAAATTATTCAACACTTTTTACTTTGAAAGCCAAAGGCGCCCATTCAATTCAATGTTCGGATTTCGAATTTGAACATTTAACTAATTAATAGTTTATAATATACATTAAGTTATTACCTCTGTACTATAAAATGCTGTTTGTTTCTCAATATATAAAAAAATAAGTATAGTACAGCTTTAAAGTAATACTGATAAATATTTATAAAATACAGTAAAAAAATTAAATGCCTACCCGAGGCAATCATCAACCAAGCGGCCGTAGCTAGCTCAACTAAATCCGCCGATAATCCAATCTCTTTGGTTGGTGATTGTCCCCGCCTGCGACAACTATCAACAATGTATTTAATATATAATAATTTATAAATATTTCACGTTGCATTCAACGTTGCTCAAATTGAATTCTGGGATCGTAGAGCTTGTTTTTTTCTTTTCAGTTTTTTTCTCTTTGCAGTTATTTTTATGTTAGTCCGGTTTTTACGAGTATAGTATAATTGTTTTTATATAATTGTTTTAGCAGTCGAATTTTTTGTTTTATTTTAATAATTTTTAAGAAATAAATTCCCAAATTGTATACTTTAATAAATAATAAACATATTTTCGATAGATGGTCTACTTTTTTTTTTCATTGGTCCACTAAATATAATCTTTCTTTTGGGACACCTTGTATAAGTGGCATTATGTATCTTGTAGCTATTTATAAGTGGCATTGTGAATGCAAAATTTAAAATAATAAAAATAAATATAAAAATTATAAAATGTTTCACATAACATGTAAAAACATCTAATGGGAATAATTATTCTCAATTATTAAATATATGAATAATTGTATTTCTAATAAACATTATAATGATGCCCTCTTTCTTTCTCATACTATAAGCTGTCCAGGGTGCGAGTTTCATTCGCCATTCGATCACGTTAACGAAAACGATAATTTGTATGGCAAAATGTTAACTCCTCTCGTATTTCGCCAGGAGGCGCTGCTTCAATGCTATACTAATTTTCGTTTTCGTAAACGTAATCGAATGAATACGGATAGTAAACAAATCTCACACTAGGCACCCAGAACTGATACCTTTGTAATGGTGTCAACATGATGGGATGAAAATAGTAATGAGTATTCTTTTGGAAATAGCTTGACCTTTATCTTAACGGGAAGGTAAACCCGAAGAAAAAGAAGTCCCCTCTTGGCGGGAAAGTGAAGAGTCATGTCTGCGGTTTTGTTTTATTTTCTAAAATTTGTGTTATGTCGAATATTAATGTGAAATAGTGGTGGATTATTAACCGTTAAGTGTTCGTGAGTGTGCATGAGTGTTGGCAAATGAAACAAAACAGTGCAACGTCACTTTTCAAACTCTCTCAAGAAGTCCGCCCGAGGACTTAGTAAAGCCCCACCCACATCTTTACTGAGATACTCGAGGGGTTGGGGGTATATCATTTCTCACTTCTCATTTCTATTATCATTCATCATCATCATATAGGAAAGAAATATTATTTATTTATGTATAACTTGTAAGAAAAATTACTTTGACACTGACTAAATGTGCTAATCGCACGAAGCTATCAACTAAATGAAAAAAAAACCCAAATGGGAGGTCAAAATAAGGCTGAGTGTTATAGCTTGCTTAGCCCTGAATTCTTAATAATATATACATTCAATGCTTTCAAAAAAGAAAAGTGTTTCTGCCATTACATAAAACTGAAGAATCAAACTGGCAAACAAAGGAGTAATTTTAGCATCCTGCCTTCTACTTGCTTTGTTACAGAATGAAAGAGTCACATTAAACAAGCAGTAATAATAAATCTAGTTCCTGAAGATAGTTTTGGCTTTCAATGAAGCAAATTATTTGCATGTTATTTGCAAGGTAGACAATCACAAACCAGAAGTATTTATACGTTAGTTTCATATGAAAGTTGCTATCTCCTATGATGCAAATGGATAGCATTATCAAAGGAGCACGATCCTATTTAAATGAATGATGACATTAACAAGAGAAACCTTCTTATTCACCAGACGGTAGCCTTCATTTGACACAGCAAATTGTTATTCTGATATCGAATTAGATTAACTGGACACAACGCTTGACCTGCTTTCAAATAATGTACGTACGGTAAGTACACAATACGGAATAACTCATTTGAACAATTATTCATGTTCCAGTTGCTAATGTAACAATCAATCCTTCGTTTTTGTATAGATTGGAGTGCGACTCGCGTACGATGTTACTCGGTAAGCGAACATTCATAATGTATTCTTTGAAATATAAATAACTTTAACCTGAATGATGATATAAACAAAACTGTCATCATCATCATCAGCCCATTATTATGTCCCCACTGCTGGGGCACGAGCCCTCCCTATGGATGGATAGGGAGAAACTTAACGTGCCTTCCGAAGCACGGACGAGCTCGAGATGATTAATTTTTGGTCATCCATCCGATTACCGGCCTTTGCAAAAGTTGCTTAACGTCAAATCGCAAACCGAGCGTGTTAACCACTGCGCCCTCGAGCTCCTCAGAGAACAAAACTATATTTTACCTCAAAGTTTTTATTATTAGTACAAACGAAAACTCATCACACACGTTATACCAACTTACTAGAAAAAAGGTTTTAAACCGCTACACATCATATTCATAGTATAGTAATGATTTTAACTTCGCCTTCGTTTCAAGTTTGGTAAACTGAGATAAGCTGACTAGAAACTTGGCAGGTTATTCAAAACCATCTTGTGTAGATTTTTTGAAGAGAAATTGCTAATGGCTTCGGACGGCTTTTTCAGCTTTACCGGACTTGGTGGCGGCGAGAAACTTAAAGGGTTCCTCAGGATCAAAAGTTTTCTAGAGGGAAGGCATCACGCAAGCATGAGGGCGCCTCTAGAGGCTAGGACCTCGGCTCGGGTTGAACGAGTCGAAGGGTGGGGTCTCGTGTAGTGTGTGTTGGTGTTGGCTGATCACGTCATCATCACAGCCTCATAGTTTCCTGTGGATGTCGTTGTCGTTATGTGCAAATGACATATCAAGGTGGTTGTTCCACCAGGCCATAATCTGTCAAACTGGATGCATTATACAAAATTGCTAACATTTGTATAACACATTGCATGGTCTAACATCGGAGCTTTTGGGAATCGGAACTATACAAGAATAGGTTAGAGAAATAAGTAAGGCATAATAAAGTAAGAAAATGTAAATAGATATAAGTACAAATAGAATAAGCATAGAGTAGATAGGGCACCAAGCGTGCGAGAAAAATGGAAATAAGTAGGTATATAATATTGAAAAAGTGTATAATTTTAGAATAGGATAGCTGAAAGCAGATATGCCAAGGATATGTAGGCTCAAAGCCACTCCTAGCTATAGAAAAAATCTCCGACCCACCAACCCATAACCAAAAAAAAAATTAAAAAATAAAAACATCGGAGCTTTTCTAGGGCGTGGTCATAACACCATTGAAGTGACCCAATACTTTACGATTATACGGGTATTTTAACCTAAGTAGTTCAAAGGCCAGGTATCGAGACGGGGAAACTGTCTCTAAAGGCAAGGACACTGGTCTGCTTGGGTTAACCGTGTAGTTAAAGAAAAGTGCGCTAGAGGATGGAAGTGCTTCGATGCCACATCGACTGGTCCAGTATGCCCAAGTAACTGCCCAGTATCAAAGTAAAAGGCAAATAGCCAAATATTTTTTATTCAAATAGTTTACAAAATAGCTTTTGAACCGTCTAAACATTTTATTACCTACTACCCATTCAGGTAGGCTACTCTTGACGCAAACTCAATCTCAATACAATTCCAATGCGATTATTAGGTATCGATATTGGGATAAGTTTCGCGATTTCAGAACGCCCCATCTCGACAATAATTTGTTCACTCAATTTCCCCGCAATTTAATTCCAATGTAGCGCTATTATCGCTTTTAAGAGTGTCATTTGATTTTTTTAGATTTGGGATTGGAAATTGATTATAGCAATTGTGTTTCAAGAGTAACCCACCAGGATGTCTATTTTTCAGCTTTTTATCATAATAATTATTAGATCATAGAGATGTGAGCATATAGCACTACCAATAAAATACTGTTGCAACTTAAAATATATCAATATTTGAGATTTTACCGTATTCTAATAACAGTACGGTTTAATCTCAAATATCAGTATTTAAGTTACAACAGTATTGTATTGGTAGTACGATATGTATAAACTTCGAAGAGTCGAATACCAAGATCATAAATCGATTATTAACAATTGCCGAAGTATAAAAATACATGAAACATATAGAAACGTTGACTAAGGCAGCAAAGTATTGGTAACATGACATTAATATTCGCTAATTGATGATATGTACATGTCGTATACGACCATCGCCGTAACTATTTGGATTGGAGTAATATTACGAGTAGATTACGAGTATGTTTGTCGACAAAGCTGTGTCAAGGACGAATTTATCTAAGTTTATTTTATGAAAGTGAATTTGAATGGAGCAGCGATAAAACTGTACTGAAACACGTAATAAATATTCATGGTTATCGATAACATAGACTGTTCGAGTATTGTACAGTCACCTGCACATGAACTTATCCAAAATTGTCACATTTTGATGTGTAACATCTTTCCGCTCGCTTTCTATATAATTAAGCAATTTGTGGGAGTGATTTCGTGAAGTGGGACGGAAGTGTGTGTAACAGTGTAACAAGTGTGTAACTGGAGGTCGGTGAAGCTTGTGGGAATGATTTAGTGAAATGTGTAACAGTGTAACTGTGTAACAGGAAGTCGGGGAAACGCGCAAGCGCGCGCCATTTTGTAATTTTAAAATCGGTATTATGAACATGACATATTATTATTATATGTGACATATTGTGTCATTTGACTATCAAAGGTCATTTTGAAATGTCAAATGTCTTCTAATGAGTATTTACTGCATTCTCTTTATGATTTGTAAAAAAATATACGTAAGTAATTGTTAATTCTACGAGTATATTCTATTTTCTACTGTAATATTGATTTCAACAATTTCGTGTGTAATAGACTTTTAAACTATACCTATTAATAAATATTTACTGTTGATAATAATCTCAATAAAGTGCAGATCATTGATAAAAAATCCAAGTAAGTAATAATGAATAATTATTCGAATAAAATATTTCAGTAAGTATATAGCTTTTGAGATTAATTTCTGTCACTGCTTAATGGAAAAGTTTCCGTATTTTCAGAATATAATGTTATAATTGTAGTGTAACTTATTACTAGGGTGAGATGTCAAATGTTACACATCTACGACTACTGTAATGCTCGCTCGTTTTTTTTTAAACAAATATTCGACCACATGCCTTAGACATAAAGTTCAAAGTGTATTGAGGAAATTTGACAGTCTGTGGTAGTCTCATGTGCGGGCACATGTACTTGGCGTTAGTGACAAGATCTTTTGTAAATCTGTTGTGCGAATTGTATGTAATGGTGCATCCAAACACCGTTGTACAATTACTCTTCATGTAGGTTGCTACAAAATGTTACCATTTAGCAAATAAATACATCTAAAAAATATATAAAGTTACCCACTTCATAACATCATCGTAATAAACTGTAAAAGGGTCATACGTAATTTACTTCATTTTATTTTAATAAATAACATATTTGAATAATGTTGCTCAATGTTGCATAACAAAAAAAAAAATAAACAGCACATTAAAAAACTATATTTTAACACTATTATGGTAAATTGTAGTACCTGTCTTTTTTTACTTAATTTTTTTTTTGTATTTTTGGGTGTTGTGATTGTCCTTTTTTGTGCTTGTTTGTGATGGAAAGTGTCCTTTTATGATTGGGTATTTTCCAATATTTTTGACGCTGTAAGGGAGAAAAGAGCTTGACACTTGCCGAGTTTCTTGCCGGTTCTTCTCAGTACAAGGTCTCCCAGAGTAGACTTAAGAACCGATGGCATAATGACATTCATAAGAGCTATTCGTAGCCTAAACTGAATAAATGATTTTGAATTTTGAATTTTGAATTTTGTACCGATCGTACAAATTTTCTAGTAAATAATTAGATCTATGATATAAAATAAAATTCCTAGAAATCTGGTAAACATAAGTCATTCAAAGACCAAGTTTAAATGTTTTGCAATATGCAGGTACCTTAACTGAACATAGAAGGGAGCTGCTTGTATCTTAACACGGAGGTGTTAAGGTCGAAGTGTCAAAACCCGTGATTGGAATCTTCAAATATTAAATTATCAATATTGCCATCAGCGACTACTGACGTCATAGCATATGAACTATTATTTTTTATAATTTCTATTTATTTATATGATATCATGATTTATTATTGTTTTAATTGTAATTTTTTATTGATTTCTGTATCTGTTTTTGACTAAGTACTTATTTTAGTTTAAATCAGGAATGTGTTCGCAACAAAATTTGCGTTAAAAATTATTTGAACATTTTAATGTGAATCTATATATTAATATGTGAAGCAAAATCTTTTTACCTACCCCTTTTTACGAAAATTGCGCGGACGGAGGAGAATGAAATTTTGCACACTTATAGTTTATATAGAGAAGGATCGCAGAATGTTAATATTTTTTTTATTATGCATAAAAAACACATTAAATCAATAAAACAAACATTACACACACTACCACGTATTTGACACACACGTAAACTCTTTTCAAAAATTTCAAAAATAGAAGAGGAGCGGCCCAAATCTGTCAATACCAATCCAATCTCACATTCTATCTTTTTTAATTTTTCATTGCTCAGGATACAATCCGTGCAGCCTTAATAAAATTACGGTCGAATTTCGACCACTGCGCACTGGGCGACCACTAGTCTTATTAATTAGAGTAAGTGGTCATGTATTGGCTGTACATAATTGTACTAATAAAATAAAACAAATAATATTAAGCACACATAAATGAATAAATAAATAAAAATATTAGCACTAGCATTCATATAAATAAAAACGGTGATTTTTATGAAAGACTTCTCACCACCATAGATTTTGAATAAGTAATTGCTCAAGACTACTTCTTATTTTAAATGCACAGAACTTCTATGCTATGCTAGCTAGCTATGGGTAATCATAGTGTTTCGGCTGTTAACGTATTTCTGTCAGTTGCCCTTTGCACTTGATGCAGAAAAGCAGACCGGACGCACGCCATTGACGTGGAAGTACATAGAGTTGCAACAGTTCCTTACTTATTTTTTTATTATTTTTTGAATTTTGCATTCACAATTCTATATATGTTACAGCCAAAGTTCATAACCGGTCAAAAGTACCTACTTTTGACCGATGCCCTTAGTTTGTTCGTCGTCGTTTAGGCGCGCAAAAACTAATTACTTTTACTGCAATTGCGTTTGTTATATTATAATAGACATTGCCCTAGTTGATGTCAATAATATATAATTTATTAAACAACTACATCACTGTTTGCATTGCTGCATGATTAACGTTTGTTGAAAGTAAACAGACAATCTGATTTGTAAATATTCTGCGTTGACATCCCAATCGTGATATCAAAGGAAGGACAATGAACTTTGTTGTAAACAAAAACATTTAACTACTCTTTAGTTGTAAACAATAAAAAGCAGAAACACAATCACTTACTTACCTCAACATGCAAATGCAATGCAAATGCAATTATTACAATACACCTATGTTTGTACTTACAGTAAGTTTAATATTAAATGAAATGTCATAAAATCCAAAAAAAAAAGTTATTGTTTATACTTATATGTTTTTACTTATTCTCATTAATATATTAACGGAAAATGTCTATGCAAAGCTTTGCATGGTTTTCAAACCTAGTAATAACTTCAATCAGAATTAAATTGATGGTTGCAACATTAGTGGTTAAAAAAATATTGGCATTTAAGAAAAACAAACCTTACAATACATGTAATTAAAGTGCGTTTTGACTAACACTGTCATGAATTTTGATTTGACTGAAATATGAAAAGACTTTGGCATTAAATGTGAATCACTCCCTGTATAAAGTGTTTGTCTTTATTTTTTAACTCTGATTCTGTACATGTACTATAATGGTATGTACATTGCATAAATGACAATGATTGTCATATAAACAAATAGCAGTTCAGTTAAAAGTTATCAAATAGCAGGAAGACCAATCACTTAAATTATGTAGACACTGGTTGATAAGTTGTTACATCTGTATACTGTGTTATCATTATAATGTATTCATAATTCTTTGACTAACCTCTTCAAACACCTTAAGCGCGTAAGTGTTATCGTCATCCATGAAATACACAATACCCCTCTTATCCTCTGCATCTTTTAAATGTTGCCTGAGCCAATCCAGCGCAATATTCCTTTGCTCGACACCACTTGCCTAGAAAAAAGTAGAACATAACATTTGAAGCATAATATTTAAGTATCTGAAAATAACAAACAATTAGTTTTAATCAATAAAAGCTAAAACTCTGAGAAACTGTTATTGCTTGTAATGTGAAAGCTACAATCTACCTACAATCACAAAAATACCAACTTTTTATTGTTCTACAATATTATAAACTCAGTCATTATTAGATTAGAACAATAAAAAGTTGGTAATTTTGTGAAAATAAACTATTTGAAGTTTTTGATTAAATCATATTATGTTTTATATTATTCAAACAAAAAATCTACAGCCAATGTTATTGTGACTTATTTGCCAAAAAATCAAAATGAATACTGACGGCACAGGGAACAGGGATCAAATCTTGAAACTTCTACTAGGTATTATAATATTTAACCAACTCAAAATTGAGAATTGCCAGTTATAAAAGCAGAGGGCTGAAGCTAACTTTTTTCTTAATTTGCTTACATAGCCCTAAATAGGTGTCAGGTGTCAGATCAGGATTGCAAAATCACTAATTAGTAGTTTTAGATTATACAAGCTAAGTTAGTAGTACTAAGTGTGACAGAATCTAAGTCAAAATAAATATACCTAGTTTTGTTTCCAAGTTTATTATACACGCACAACTACCACAAGCTGTCAAATTTCTTCAATTAGGCATAAGTTGATAATTTATTGAAGAAATTTGAGTTTTGGATAAGTTGCTGTGCAGGCATCTCTGTACTAGCATATATTTCACTCTGTACAGGCGTTGGTTTTCTCAAAACATATATAACAATGTAGCTAATATGCTAATGCTATAAATATTATGTACGAGTTACATACATGATTTTAGTTAATTAGGTTTTTGATTTGTTCATAGTTTTACTACCATTTAGGAGCGATTAAATATTGCACTTTTTGTACCTACTTTTTGTACATTGCCATTAGGCCAACTTGGCTGAATGCATACATCATTACAGTTAGTGTTCAATTAGAAGCCAATCGATTAACTTGGGAGTTTCATTTTGACAACACCTTTTATCCCTTGGACACTCAATCTGACTATTACATTTACATTGACGTTGACGTTGATGTAGCTAACCGTTACATATTATTTTTAACAAGCTGTACTCCATTTTATACAAATTGATCTCAAGGCATCTTTTATTTTTGCAGTATGGTGCATGATGCTAGGGTTAGGATTGAATAACATGTATGATTGGATTCCAGGAAGGTAGCAAATATAAAAATACTCTTTTCTAGTGAAATTCCAATATTTACTTCATATGTGAAGTAAATATTGGAATTCATCCTACCTGAGATCCACATTACACTTCATTCAAGCTACATCTGACTTTATATCAATTTTGATTTTTTGGCAATAGTTTATGTCACATGTTATAAAACAAATTTATTCAAAGATACACAATTTAAATAAAAAACATATATCATACACAATACCAAGTTGTGTTGTATAACTCTGTTTTAAACAAGCAGATATTGACATCCATAACCTGAAATATTAATACTGTGTAAATTCCTTAAAATTCTGACATATTACATTTATTTAAAAAGTCACAAATGTTTTTCTTGGGCAGTATGCTGATGACATAAAAAGAAATATTATCAATTTAAATATTTTCTCTTGCTAGAATTTACTATTATTATCTCCTTTATTTTTATTTCTTTAAACTAGATTTTAACTTTTTTTTTATTATTAGCCTTTATTGCCAACATTTATAAGTACAATTTATTCTACAATGTCATTCTAGCTAGTTCTTTATAACCCTTTTGGTGTGTTTTATGACACAATGGCCACTTCACACCAACAATTCTTTGTATTAAATAAATAAATAAATAAGCTACTCTAAAATTCAGATCATGATTCATTTGGCCTAATATAGATGGTGCCAAGTGATAGCCATTTAAGAAGGAAAAGAAGGAACAGAAGGAACCAACAACTTATACAAATATGACAGATCTCTTTGCAATCCATCCATAGCGAAGGCTCATGCCCCAGCAGTAAGGAATAAAATGTGCTGCTGACAACAAAAGCATTTGGGGATATTGGGCCACAAACCACATCACTGGCCCAACGCAGATTACAAACTGCTTTGCCAATTAGCTCCATACAAATGGAATCTCCCTTAATATAAAACACAGAAGTTCCAATTTACTTACCGTAGAATGCTTTGCTTTGTGGGTTTTCACATTTAGATGAGTATATTTCAGTGTAGATTCCTTCAGGAGATTTTCAACTAGTTTGGTCTTTGTTTCGGAGTCCTCAATGACTATCCAGTGAAAGTTCTTCACCAGCATCAGAGTTTGTGACAATCTTAAATAGTGGACCACAAAATAATCATTTTAATAATATTTTAGCTCTAAATTGTTTTATAAATGGGACACAACAGAGTGACATTAGATAATACAAAAATATTATAGGATAATATTCTACACTATAAAAGCTTTTATAAGATAACAGCTGATCTGCACCTGGACAACGGTTTTTGGGACTGTTTGTTTGTTTTTTGTCGTTATTAATTTATAAATTAAAGACTTCGCAATAATTCTGTATCTAATTATATTTTTAACTGAGATAGCTGTTGATTTTTGACTTGCAAATTAAATTCGCCGCAGCAAATTTATGGAACTCCAAGTAGACAATTAAATTAATTGCGGTCGGGATAAGAACCATTGCCAAATTTAACGTTAGCCAAACAAACGAGGTAATATAATCGATGTTTACAAGGGCAGGAAGATCACGATTATAATCATATGTACCTTGTGAGGTCAGCCTTCTGAGCGAGTCTCGAGTACGTAGGTGTTATCCCATAGATTGTTGGAACACCAATAACCGACCCCTCTGGACTAAATTGGCATTGAAAAGAAGGTTTGCTACTGAAGAAGAATAACAAGACAAATATCAGCATCGCGATCGCCAAGTATTGCTTCTTTATGTTAACAAAAGGCATTTTATTATCACAATAACACTTTTACAGTGAACTTCTTCAGCACAACGCCTGTTTGAGCTCAATGCTGATGGCGAAATGATAACATTATTTGTTTTTAATACAGTAATTATCAGAGAATTAACCGCAACAGCGGCTTTGGATCGCGTGAAATCGGATGCCCGAATTGCCCGATGGATGACGGATTTGACGGATGAAAGTTGAGTAGATTTCAATTGAACTAGAGAACGGAAGAACGACACGCAATTGAATGACGACACGAAAAAGTGAGTGATTAGAATGAGTTTCGCACATTGCGAACACTATTATAGTGATGGATAAGACGTATCCGCATTTAACGTTATAGTAACTGGGCAATAACGATAACTTTAACGATACGATTAACTAGTTACTTTCGTAGATAAGTTAACTTTTTTTAAAGAGTTTCTTGGCGTCGAAAGGTAGAATTCAAATTATCAGATCATTATTATTTTAGATTATTATATTATTATTATCTATTTAATAATACGTGAAGCCAAAACTTTGTACCCCTTTTTACGAAAATTGCGCGGACGGAGGAGTATGAAATTTCGCACACTTATAGTTTTTATAGAGAAGGATCGCAGAATGTTAATATTTTTTTAATTATGTATAAAAATACATTAAATCAATAAAACAAACATTACACACACTACCATATATTTGACACACACGCATAATAATCGCTCATTGAATGCAAAACGGCCACAAACCAGAAACCTCACTTTTTACAGGAGAGCCAAAACAAAATTAAGAACATGATTTTTGGAAAAAAATAATGTGATTCTTGTTAAATATTATGATGTTAATACATCATTGTTTTTGTTATTTTTTGCTCTATGTTTTAAATTAATTACCGTTGTGATAGCTCTCACCCAACCTGAAAAAAAACTACAAAAGCCCTTTTTGCATTCATAATTTGAACCAATGTTAAGATAATTATCTCAAAAAATTAAACAAATTTTAAAATGAAACATTATTTATTTAATGTTTTACTTTACAAAAAAGCAAAAAAATAATATAAATAATTATTGTTCTCATACATTTATTTGTAAGTAAACAATTGAAACATAATTATAAGTAGTTCACGATTGATATAGACTGAGCATTATCTCCATCTTTTGTACACTATTTTTATTTTAATGTAATAGAGAAAATATAAAATAAAATGTATGTAAAACTGTTAAAACAAAGACCTATCGAATCATGAAATATTGTATTAAATTGAAAAATATTAAATTAATTTTATAAAATTTAAATACATATACAGTAAATACTCGTAGCTACTGAATGTCATGTTGATTTAAAATAGATAGTTATTATATTTTAAAATAATAAATATTAAGTATTTAAATTGTCACTATAAAATTTTATGTTAATATAAACGGCGCTTAACCAATATAGATTATATTGCCTTAATTTAAATTAATAGTCGTAGTTTAAAACGAGCCTTACAAAAGTCGCATATTATGATTTGTACACATCAATAATCTCTTTGTTAAATCAAAACGTATCATTCTTATTCTTTTAAAAACGGACGTGAGATCAAATCAATCTTATAGAAAACTACACGAGTATTTTGTATAGTTAAATGACGTATAAAAAAGAACAACTGAAAATATATTCTTTTTATAAAATACAGTAAAAGAATGAAGTTTTTTTTTGGTTGGGTAGGCGTTTACCTACCCAACCAAAAAAAAACTGACAGCTAACACATGACATACGAAATATCGTTACTTGTTTTTTTTGAATTTGAATTTATATAAAACGTAGATAGATAGATATAATTGAATTTTCTACATATTTATTACATTTTTGTAAAACTAATAATATTATGCTGTTGCTGCTGTTCCTTAATTTCTCCTTCCTTTTTAATAAATAAATAACAAAATAAAACTATATATACCCTAATATATCAAGTATGCACCTACCTCACCTCATTCTTAAACTAATACACGCCACTGGTGTAGGACTAAAAATGTTTTGATCGATTTACATGGTGACAAAGACATAAATATAAAAACAGATGATATTCCTAAATAGCAGGTAGGCATTGCTTAATTGCATAAAATGTTCTTTCTCAATCATTCTCTTAACTTGCAACTTGCCCTATGCTTAAGAACAATGACATTAATGTAGCCATTAAAAATATTCTGCAAATAACTGTGTGTGTAATAACACTTTTACTGTATTTCATATAACTTAATTTCTGGATTGTCAAATTTCACCAAAATTTTCTTCTTTCAAATAAGGTAACTTTCATAGTTACTTAACACCTGGGCCCAAAAATATATGGAGGCCTTCCTTTCTCCTTTATTTTTAAATAATTAAACATTTCATCATCATCATCATCATGTCAGCCAAAAAGACGTCCACTGCTGGACAAAGGCCTCCCTCAAGGATAAATAATTTTGAGGGGAATTTGCCATAATCGCCACGCTTGGCAGGCGGGTTGGCGATCGCAGTAATGTGAGAATAATCACAGAGAGACGCTGCTGCCCATCCTCTGGAATGGTTCCATAGTCGCCTTCTACGACACCCACGGGAAGAGATGGGGTGGTGCAATTCTTTACCCCCGGCACCACACGGGGTATTAAACATTTAATATAATATTATTCCTATTAATTGGACACATTTCCAAACTTAATATTATTAAACACGGGTGTTAAACGTGTACGCCGTATTAGCAAGATAACATGCTTAAAACCTTAGACCATATAACCTAAAACTTACAGCTTGACGTTTCGTTCGGGTTGCACCGAACGTCACAACAAGTGGACTAGAGGCACGAGAACGAACCCGAACGAAACGACAAGCAGTATTTTTATCTTGCTAATACCGCGTACGCATTTAACACCCGTGTTTTATAGTCATTAAGTACGAGTATACTAAATTAGGTTATACATGAAAGTTTAAAATCTTACATTTCCAAAACATCCGGTTTAGCTGTAAAAAAATTATTATTACCCCTAAAATAATTCAATACAAAAAGTACACATTTATAAATATGGCATTGCTTTATTTCATATTGGAATGCAAAATGTACAGATTTAAAATTATGGCATTGCTTTATTTTCATGTTGGAATGAAAATGTACAGATTTGGAAATATGGCATTGCTTTATTTCGTATTGGAATGCAAAATCTACGTATTCCAAGATATGGCACTAATGCATTAATAATTCTGAATGTACTTATTTTAAATTTGAATGCAAAACCGACGCATTCCAAAATGTGGCCCCTTTACACAGAGCAGTGAACTCAATGTTGAGTGTTTTTTTGAATTGTGGCCGTTTTGTATGAAACTGACGTGCGTTTGCTTCAAGTTCTGAGTCGCAACTGAAAAAATGGCGGTTTTGATCTGATGTTGTCGCGTAAGTCAGCCTAATACAAAAAAGGTGGTTGATCAGTTTAGCATTAAAATGAGCGAAAATGACGGGTGTCTTCAGCAAAACGTAAAATATTGTAGTTTTAGACCCAATTTTACAATAAAACAATTTTCATAATTTTTTGATTTGTGGCCGTTTTGTCCAAACTCACATTCTATCTTTTTTAATTTTTCATTGCTTAGGATACAATCCGTGCAGCCGAATTTCGACCACTGGGCGATCACTAGTTATATTAAATATGTTATCTAGACACGCGGTAACGTATCAAGCCAAGTTCAAGCTAACAGAACTGGCGAGCCGCACTGTGTGTAATATTACACGTACCATTTGGAGCCACTTTTGACCCCCTCATAACTCAAAAACTATTTCATATAAACATGTCAAATTTGGCTCGTATATTGAGACTTGCGAAATACATATGTGCTCCAAGTTTCATAAACACACCTCAAACGGTTATTTAAATATTAACGTCCAAAAATCGTCATTTTTGTCACTGACTGACTGACTGATATATAGATAGATCAAAACTCTAACCCAAAGTGGGTTGACGATGACAGATGACCTAGAAAGTTCAAATTTGGCATCCAGATAGGTAGTTGAGCAAATACAAAGGAATAAATCAGAAACTAGTAATTTTTTTTCAATTTCATATATTTTTCAATTAATTGATTTTATTAGGAACAGTTACCTATAAATAAAGGTGTACGGATCTGCTATATTCATATAATATAGCATAACGTTACGCTATATTATAATATTATGATTTTTTACTGCTATAATATAGCATCTGAAATTATATTTATACCTAATAATCGCTGATCGATTGCGATTCTTATTTGTGATGTGCTATTCTACTTATTATATTCGATTTATTGGTTACGCATAGTGTTTAAATTTAAGTACACCTAAAAGTTCGTTATTTTATTATATTAATTATTTCACAATTAAACCATATTAATTTGTCCAACACGCGGCATTTTCAAAGAAAACGTTAGTATTATCATAGTAGAATGAAACAAGTAGGGCGACTCGGCCCCCGAGCAAGCGATAATCACCTAAACTTGTAGGGCTGTCGTTTTTAATTAGAATGAGGTAGCTCTCTACATATAAAATAAGAACATAGGTACTTAGAAATATGAATTCATGGATTCCAGAGAACCCCCGATCTACCTAAACGTAGTTTGTCAACTGTACAACACAACAACTTACAATAGGTAAGTAGGTGCGGTCAACAGCACATCACGGTAAACACTTGCAGTTCGATATTAGTACTTATGCCCACAACATAAGAGCGGTACAAAGTCCAAAGTGTTTCGTCTGACTGTTCCTAATTAGTCCCTTGTTTTCGCGGTAGGGGGTACCGTGTAATCTAATAAATTAAACTTACAAATCCGTAGGTACATGTATTTACCTCTCTAATCTACGAAATCTGGAGTAGAACTTAACTCTTTCAGTAGTAAATAACTGACACAAAATTGTGTAATTAGGTTAGGCAGCAGGTACTCACTCACCGTTCTTGTTCGGTAGGTAAAGTAAAGAAAGAAAATTCTGGATGGACAAGCTGCTATTAAGACATCCATAAAAACTGCAATATCTCTTGTTTTTGAAGTGAAAACTTCTTTAGCGGCGTTGTATGGGTAAAAAATGTTAAACTCGCGTCAGGACACGTGACCGTCAGGGACACGTGACCGTCAGGCGCGTCAGGACACGTGACACTGTGAAATTGTTTCAAGCAACGTTTGAAAGATGGCGCTGCTAGTTCTCCAAGCATGACTGTGCTTCTACAAATCTTATAAGGTTATCCCAGCTGCCGACAGATGGCTCTAAACTTCAATTATTTTTATCTCTTGTACGAACAAAACTATTACAATTTCTTATATTATAGAAAATATACAAAAAATGAATGACAGGGTTTGTATGTACGATCAAAGAGAACTTTTTTATTTTGATAGCTATAGAAATGCCAAAACGACTTCTTCTTTGGTGTGCATGAATCTTTGAAATGTCTACTGTATACCTACTATTTAGAAAGGACTATATTAACACTACTATAGGCATATATGAATATATTACCGAAAAAAGCAACGCGACTTATAGTTGCGGTTGATAAAATAGAATAGAATATTTTATTTATTTGCTAAGAATATGGTTGGTATTACAAAATTGGTCATATTTTTATAGTTTCACATATTCTGCCATGTAGACATGCAAAGTTTATAATAATAACTTTTTAATGTAATATAAATTGTCATGTTTGTGTACGATAGCCCAATAAATAAATATTGTATTCTACCACATAAATGAGAGTACTTTTATACTGATAATTAAAGCATTTCGTGCAAAATTATTCCCTAACCATTCCAAAATATCAAAAATGCACAACGTTAATATTCAAGTTTTTTTTGTAACCATCGTTGACCTTGACTTACGTTTAACAAATTATAATCTACGTGCGAGCGGCAGCGGCGCCGGCGCAGCGACGAAACACGCAGGCGCGCGCGACATTACGTACGGCTCAGTCGCGACTGGCGTAGCATTAGCAGCAATAAACTTTGTCAGTGCGTGCGTGCGACGATGCGTACGGACGGGTTGGCTCGGCTGCGCTCACATACAAGCCGCGCTCGGTGCGTATGTATGAAGATTACCTACTTGTTTCATTCTACTATGGTATTATCAAAAAACAAAGCGATTTGCACGTTTACTTTCACTAAACGTAACACTCGGCTGATTTCGTATGATTTATATTATTAGTAATAAATAGCAGTAAAAATAACGTATTGAATATTTTTGGTAAGTTAGAATATTAGGCCTTATGTCTTACGTAATAGAATCCATAGTAGTAGTTCATTCGTCAAACCAAAGACATACGATATAACGAATAGGTCTGTAAAACAGTCCCAAAATTAGGTTTTCTTGACTAAAAGCAACCTTTAATGTGGTGCAAAATAATACATCTCGTAGGCAATAGGTGTCGCTCGCTACCGTCTGAAAGCAACTGTCTAATCTACCGTGGAGTTTACACAGCGACGAAACTAGATGGCGTTATGGTTTACCGACAAAATTATTTTATTGGAAAAATAGCAGAAAATGTTTTATATTAATATTATGCGTTATTGGTATATTTTTATAAGCTTTTTTTTTTTTTTTCGTCTCAGGGTCGTCATTACGACTACCGGAGCCTTAAAGAGGCACCCGGTTATGTGGGACTCACCCGTCCGCCTTTCCGCACCCACAGACATGGCGAGAAGCCTCAAGTCAGCTGCCAGGAAGAAGTCCCAGCTGGGAGGGCGAGACGGAGGAGGATACCCACTAAACCCCTGGGGGACCACAATCCGAGCACTAAATAAGATGACAATCACGTTATACATCCGTTAGGAATTTAACCGCGAAATATTTTATTTTATTTTTATAACCTAACCTAACTTAACGTGAATGTTGGGTGCGGTCCATTTACTGCTAGTGCCGTTCCACACCCAACATTATATATATTACAGAACAGGAATTTAAACAGAAGCTGGAAAACTTATTAGAAAAATATAAAGAGATTTTTTCAGACAAAGTAGGTGTCATAAATACATATCAAGCTGGATTCAAGCTAAAGGAAAATGTGAAACCTGTTTTTTGCAAACCAAGGCCAGTCCCATTCGCTCTTAGAGAGCAAGTAGAGAATGAAATTGACAGATTGGAAAGAGAAGGAATATTTGAGAAAGTTACTTACTCTGAATGGGGCACTCCTATAGTTCCTGTGGCAAAGTCAAATGGCCAAGTGCGTCTTTGTGCAGATTACAAAACCACATTGAATAAAAATTTACTTGACGACAATTATCCAATACCAAGAGTGGAAGAGGTGTTCGCTAAACTGAGTGGAGGAAAATATTTCTGTAAATTTGATGTCAAACAAGCATTCCTACACATGGTTGTAGATGAAGAGACTGCAAAGATGCAATCTGTAAGTACATGTAAAGGTACATTTAAAATTAAAAGATTGATGTTTGGCGCTAAAGTAGCCCCCAATATATGGCAAAGATTTATGGACCAGACATTTCAAGACATGCCTGGTACTGCATGTTTTTTCGATGATATAGCCCTACAAGGAAGAACATACACAGAATTACTACAAAGAATAAGGACTGTATTTCAAAGGTTACAAAAATGTGGTTTACATTTAAACAAAAATAAATGCCAGTTTGCTGAAAAGTGTATTACCTACCTTGGTCATAAAATTGATGAAAAAGGATTACATCCTATGGAAGAAAAAATCAATGACATCAGGAATAGCCAACAGCCAACTGACATATCTTCATTGCGCACAATGCTAGGAATGATAAATTACTACCAAATATTCATTCCCAACCTAGCATCAAAACTCAATCCATTATACAAGCTACTACAGAAAAACACAAAGTTTGTGTGGACGCAAGAGTGTGAATCAATATTCAATGAATTGAAAGTAGAACTATGTAGCGAGAAAGTACTGGTCCCCTTCCATAATGACTTACCTGTGACGCTGGCCACAGATGCTTCACCTACAGGATTTGGAGCAGTGCTATCCCATATTATGCCGGACAACACTGAAAGACCCATAGCTTTTGCATCTAAATCACTTACAAATGCTGAAAGAAACTATAGCCAACTAGATAAAGAGGCAGCAGCACTAATTTGGGGTCTTAAAAAGTTCTTTCAATTCTGTTATGGCCGCAAAATTGTTTTGATCATAGACAATCAGCCTTTAGCTAGAATTTTACACCCAGACAAAGCCACACCAGTCACTACTGCAATAAGATTGATACATTACGCAAATTTCTTATCTGGCTTTAACTACGAAATAAAAGTAAGGAAATCCTCAGAACATGCAAATGCAGATTATCTTTCAAGAATAAGAAACAATAAGCCTGAAAATGAAAACAAACTAACTAATGACGATAAATTCTACTTGAATCAAATTTCAACATTACCTATCACACTTAATAGTATTAAAGAGGCTACAGCTAAAGATACAGAGTTACTGAAAATGTACCACGATATACAATCGGGAAAAGATATGGGAAAACTTCATGAATTTTCCCTTCAAGAAAATTGCATATTTTATGGAATAAGAGTAGTAATACCAAAAAAATTACAGCCTGAAATATTACAAGAACTGCACTCAGCTCACACTGGTATTGTTAAAATGAAAGCTTTGGCTCGCAGTTATGTCTGGTGGAGAAATATTGATGCAGATATTGAAAAGATGGTTAAAGAGTGTAAAGCATGTTCATTGATGCAGAAAAATCCATCCAAGGTTCAAATTCACTGCTGGGAATATCCTAAAGAGCCATGGAGCAGACTTCATATAGATTATGCAGGGCCCTTCATGCACAAATATTTTTTGATTGTGGTAGATGCCTACACCAAATGGCTGGAAGTAATTCCAACAACATCAATTACTGCAAGTTCCACAATAAATATATTAAAGAAGTTATTCACTACATTTGGATTACCAATTACAATAGTGTCTGACAATGGTACACAATTTAGATCAGAAGAAATGCAAAATTTTCTAAAAGGAAATGGGATACAACCCAAATTTACAGCACCATTTCACCCTTCAACAAACGGCCAAGCCGAGAGATATGTTCAGACTTTCAAATACAAATTAAAGAAGATGTTAAATGAGGAAGGCAGTATTCAAGAAAAATTACAAAAATTTCTAATGGTTTACAGGAAAACTCCAAGTAGTGCAACGGGCCTCAGTCCTGGAGAAATGATGTTTAAACGACTGTACAGAACTAAACTAGATCTTGTGAAAAGAGAAATTTCTACGAAAATTAATAATAGAAAGGAAGAAATAATAATAAATAAAGAATTTCAAGAGGGAGAAAGAGTACAGATCAGGTCCTATAATGATGATAAATGGATGTTCGGAACTATTACAAATAGAAGAGGAAAATTACACTATGATGTGAATGTTGATGGCAGAACACATGTAAGACATGTTGACCAAATACTAAAATCATCATGCTCAGAAGGGAATCAACAAAAGATTTACAGTAAAATACCTATACCTGGCACTAACACAAATAAGGAAAAATGTACAGCTCAGCAAGATCTTCCCATAAGTCCCATAACAGAGTCCCAGATTCCTGAAAGGATGGAAACCTATGAAGAAACACCAGAACATGAAATTGAAACTTCTGACAATACAGAACACATAGAAGATACATCAAGGAAGGTAGAACAACCAGTCATACAGCCAGAAAGGATAGTACGCTGCAGCACAAGAGTACGAAGAGCACCAGATCGTTTAAATTTATAACATGGAGGAGTGTTGGGTGTGGAACGGCACTAGCAGTAAATGGACCGCACTATGTCTATGGTTCAAGCTAGGAAACTCTATGTGCTCTCTGATTACAAAAATGTCATTCAACTGTGTTACAACATTTTAAGTGAGAACATTAAATAAAACTTTGATTGCTATTCAGTTAGTTATTAATTACGAACACAACAGTGAATATAATATTAGGGGTATGTTCCGATATGCATTGCGAGCACTGTAAGGTGTGTAGCCGTTCCTTTATAGTTAGCTATACTGGTTACTGTTTAAAACGGAACGCAGTCCAGTATACTGTCATCCATGCTGTCATCCATATCATTTCTGGACGCTGTTAATCACGTGATCAAAGCACTGAGAGCACCTTACCTCCAAAATACCAGTGCTTACAGTACAAAAATGGCGCCGATTTATGACGTCATATATTTCCCTAGGATACTGCTGTCAGTCCATAACGGAACAAAGAACAATGGCAAATATCCATACTAAAAATTGTCTGATATAAAATATGAGCGCACGTAAACAAAAAATATGTCTTAAGATTCAGCGTTACTTGTAGATTCTGTACTTATGTAAAGTTATTTTTATCTGAGAAAGCCGGAAAAAAAGATATCGTGGTTTGATTTTTGGTTAGGTTAGGTTAGTTTTTTTTATTATGACATCCAACGAGACATACCGACACTGATACGAATTTGCCAGTTTCAGTTCGGTGTCAAAAGTAACTTAGTCTAAAGTCTAAGTCATAAAGAATGTCGCGAATGCGAAGTAAATTCAATTAACTAGCTATAGCATACGGTAACGTCACGCTTAGAGTGAAAGAGAGGGAGAACCCGTGACGTTAGCTTGCACGCTCGCTCGCCCGGCATTGACTGGCAGATCGGCGCTGGAACAACATCAGTAAGTGATTTGTTTTTGCTCAGTGCATGCATTACCAGATTTATCAGACATTACAATGTGTACCCATCAGTCTTACCAGTTGCCGATGCGATCGGTCTGTTTGCGAACAGTGACCAGTATCAGAATCTGAATCAGATCAGACTACCAGATGCGAGGCTCGGGGTGGCTATAAGGGGAGGTTGGAGGCCACTTAGGGGAAAACACCGCCCTATCCTATAAGATCAGTATTCAGTTACAGATAATCAGTAATCAGTACACAACAAAGCCTATCATATTACATATAGGCAATGCAATATCAGTGCATTACTTTCAGCGTGTAATAATGTATAAGCTTGTACACAGATATTCGTCATAACGTTTAGCTAATTGGCGACATGGTGGAGGTGCTGGGATCCTATAAATAGCATTTAAAACAAATTTGTTTCGTTTAAATCATTGTTTTTTACAAAGAGGGTAGTTCGATTTTGTGTTTGCAAGCTATGTTCATAGTAAAAAATGGTTTTAGTAAGCTAAGTAGATTAAAGGCAATTCGTATAGAAGTGTAAAAATAATTGAGTTACGAATTTAAATGAGTGTTTTACGTGAAGTTAGTGTCCAATCATATTATTAATTAGTGCCATAGTTAACCAGTGTACTTAACGTAAAAAAGAAGTGCACCGCGTTATTATTTTATGTAAGCAATGCAACTATTCACTATTTTGTGAGTTTATTTAGTAATATCGATTTTTACAATTATCGCACATTGTATTCTTTGAATGTGCTTACTTTGTGTAATCATCTTGCTGTGAACATTATTTTTATACAATGATTTTACATTGAAAATTATTAGAGTAGAAAAGAATACCTGGCATTCTCCTTTTAGTTTCTACGATAAATTGCAAACGTAAACAAAGATTACGGTTGAGTTACACCACACCTTACTTTGATTTGCCATTTTACCTAGCAAGGAAACATATTTCATATTTAATTCTTAAGTGTGTTTCGTACTATGTTGGTATAACAATAAGCATTCCTTTATGGAGTTTTAGAGATTTTACATTTACTTAGTCAATTTTTGTTTTAGATTTTCAAACATTTCAATAAGAAGACAATAATCTACAATCTTGTTCTTGGGTCATTTACGAATAGTATTTAAAATGGAAGACGTCATCCGAACTCGATTAAAACTAATTTATGATTCTGTCCAGTCGTACTTGAACTCTGCTCAGTGTGCTCTTAAAGAATTATCAGATTGCGACGATAGCTATAATGCATTAGAATTGGCTGGGTCTAAACTTAAGGGTGCAAATCAAAGGTTCGTTTCGGAGATTCATAATTACTGTACACTTATAAAAGAACCTAACGTTGATGAAATAAGTCAATATACATTAATCCAAATTCAGGCCGAAGACTTACTGTCAGAAATAGAAGTTACTATCAGACGTAATAACCGGAATCGTGCATCTTTTTCAACCAGCAGCGAGAACGTTAATATTACTAGCAAGTTACCGAGAATGGAGTTAACTAAGTTTGATGGCGACGTCCTCAAATGGTACCAATTCTGGGACCAGTTTTCATCAAACGTTCACAATCGGAATATCAACGATGTCGATAAGTTATTGTATCTTCAGTCAGTTCTTGAAGGTAACGCGAAGCAGGCGATTGATGGATTAGACACAACAAACAAAAACTATAGTATAGCGGTCAATACATTAAAAGAGCGGTACGGAAAACCTGGCGCGATTATTGATGCTCATTATGTGGCACTATATAGGATTAAAACCGCTGCAACTAATGAAGTTAAAGATTGTAGACATGTTCTCAATGAAATCGAAAGACATCTTAGGGTTTTAAGTTCCTTAGGCGAAGATGTCAATCACAATCACTTACGGGTTATGATTATGGAAAAATTCCCTGAAGACCTTATTTATGAATTGAGAATGAAAATTAGTGGCGAAGACGAATCAATTGATAGTATTAGAAAATATTTAGAGTATATAATATCGGCTAGAGAGACATCGAACAGGTTAAAGAAAGCGACAGTAGGTACTACCAATATAGATACAACAAATTTTGAAACCAAATAAGTTTCGGACCATTTTACACTAGGCTCCTTACATGTCAAGTCTGATGAGGTGAGAGATAGTAAACAACGCAGATACCCCACTTTTAGAAAAGATAAGCCTAAATATGATAACAGTTATAAAAGCAAACTACCTCCTCGTAAAAGACCACATGATACCTCTAATAGAACCGATGAGCCACCTAAAAAGAAATTTAATAGATGTATATTTTGCAAACGAGATCATTTCAACGATCAATGTATTGTTTTCAAATCAGTCCAAGAAAGAAAATCTCAATTAGGTAACCGTTGTTACAATTGCTTTGGTGAAGGGCACAGGGCTGACAATTGCCGTTCCAAACGAAAATGTCGGCATTGCAATAAGTTCGGTACTCATAATCGAGCCTTATGTCCTACTAAATTGACAGAGCCATTGAAATCAACACATACTGATGGCTTGCACGTCAAGTCTGAAGTAAGCACTACATTTTTACAAACATGCCTAGTTAGTGTAGGTAATTCCGAGACGAGTTCCGAACAGTTGCAATGCAGACTATTACTTGACTGCGGTAGTCAGCGCTCATACATAACAGAGTCTACTGCTACGTCACTAAATTTACCCACAGTTGAAAAAATAAATTTATCAATATTTACGTTTGGTTCCAAATCCCCACATCAGTTAGAAAGTCCTGTAGTACAATTTAGAATGACCACTCGAATTGGTGTTAAACGGCTCATACATGCAAACGTAGTACCTCATATCACACACAGCATATGTACACCGGTTTTTAATAATCAATCTAAAGTGTGGAACGATATCAGATTAAAGAATCTTACATTAGCAGATGATGGTTCTTCTGGTGATAAAATAGATATCTTAATCGGCAATGATTATTATCATTCGTTCATGTCGCATGAAAAGATCACTGTTAAACGAGATCTTTTCTTAGTTAATTCCGATTTTGGTTGGGTGTGGTCGGGAAAACTTTGCGAGAATGTTGACAGTTCAGATCAGTTAACCGTTTTGACTTATTTCCAATCCGATGGATTATGTAGCAACCAATTAAATGAACCTGATCTGCCATTAAAGTTAGATGATGTCAAAAAGTTATGGGACCTAGAATCTATAGGTATTACAGATTCTCCAAACTCTACACGTGATGAAGAGGCAATCAAGCATTTCAATAATACCGTTCAGTTTAAAGACAATCGCTATCATGTTCAGTGGCCGTGGGCTGAAAGACCGCCAATCTTACCTAGTAATTTGGGGTTAGCTTGGGGTCGTCTCAAAAGTTTGGTAAAGCGGCTAGATGATTCAGAAATGAAAACTTACGATCATGTTATTCATGAGCAGTTACAGAAAGGGATCATAGAATTAGTGCCTGATCCTACTGTGTCACAGTCTCATCCGGTTCATTACCTTCCACACCATTGCGTTCGTAGTCGAGATAAGTCAAAAGCGCTTCGTATTGTTTATGATGCATCGGCTAAAACAGCAAATAACCGAAGCTTGAATGAGTGCTTACATCGGGGACCATTGATGTTAGAAGATCTTACGGGACTGTTGATTAAATTTAGAGAACATCCTATAGGAATAATAGCAGACGTTGAAAAGGCTTTTTTACAATTAGGCCTCCAAGATTTAGACAGAGACGTAACACGATTCCTTTGGTTTAAAGATATAAAATCTGATAGTCACCCGGATAATGTTTTGCACTTACGGTTTTGTCGTGTTCCATTCGGTGTTATATCAAGTCCGTTTCTACTAAATGCAGCGATTAGGTTTCATTTAACAACATCAAATAGTGACCTTATGAAACAACTGGCAGACGATATATATGTAGACAACATAGTAACGGGAGCGCAGACAGATTTAGATGCGCAAAAGTTATATAAGGCGTCTAAACAAGCATTCGATAGTTTGTCCATGAATTTGCGCGAGTGGAACTCAAACTCGAAAGAATTAGTTGCGTCTATACCAAATGAATTTCAAGCTAGAGATCAAAGGACAGTAAAAGTATTAGGTTTGATTTGGGACATACGTAATGATCAGCTATATTTGAAACCAACCTTAAATAATAATGATTTAAATAATGTTCAATCAAAACGAGCCGTGCTAAAGACTATTGCTTCAGTATACGATCCTTGTGGGCTAGCAGTACCAGTGATGCTCCCAGCAAAACTATTCTTTCAGAAATTATGGACAGCAAAAATTAAGTGGGATGTAAAGTTAAGTGATGACTTACTTTCTGAATGGAAACATATAGCTTCAAAATTTTCTTATTTAAAAGATATTTCCATTGATCGTTATTACGCGCATGGTCTAAACAGGGATGAATCTGCGGTACCAATTGAGTATGAGCTGCATTGCTTTACTGATTCATCTATGGAAGCCTATGCAGCGATAATTTATTTACGCAGTTCTTTGCGCGCTAGTAATATTGTCAGTTTTGTTATTGGCAAGTCTAGATTAGTGCCCTTAAAGGACAAGAATAACCTACAAATTCCGAGGTTAGAATTGCTGGGAGCACTCATTGGGTGTAGGCTTTTAAAATACGTATCGAAATTCTTACGGCTAAAGATCAGAAATCAATTTTTGTGGACTGATAGTCAGATAGTTTTGAGTTGGCATAAATCAGACAAACTGCTTCCGCCGTTTGTGTCACGAAGAATAAATGAAATAAAGGAGATCCACCATTTACAAGTCCGATATGTACCAACCAAACTTAATCCATCCGACGTAGGTACTAGGGCAGATAGAGTAGACTCTTACAATAGATGGCTCACGGGTCCTGATTTTTTGACGAGGGATTCAGAACAATGGCCTGCGTATCCTAATACAGATGTAATTAACACTCAAATTTCTGTGGCCGGGGAGGGTCTTCCGAATACAATGTCTCCAGATAGTATAGATCGATCAGATTCAGGTAGGATTGAAGTGATGATAATAGATAATGATAACGACGATGAAATCAAACAGATATTAGAAATTCAAACTGAATATTTCCCTAAGGAAAATAAAGGTCTTACTACTGATTTATCAAGGTCTCTTCAATTATACAAAGACTGTAACGGACTAATTCGATGTAAAGGTAGATTTAAAAACACGGATTTGACACATGATCAGAAAGAGCCCATTCTACTTCCGAAGAATGCAGATTTTACGCACGACATCATAACTAGATTACATCAGAAAAACTATCATGTTGGAGTTTCTCATACACTAGCACTATTAAGGCAGAAATTTTGGGTTCCACATGGTAGGTCTACAGTTCAGAAAGTTATTAGAAAGTGCCCACAGTGTGTAAAACACGGTGGTGGTCCTTTCAAACTACCAGCTATGCCCGACTTACCAGCAGCAAGAGTAAAGCTCAGTTTGCCATTCGCGTTTACGGGCCTAGATTATTTTGGACCACTCTTTGTTGATGAAGTCACTAGAGAGAAACGATGGGTATGTCTCTTTACGTGCTTAACAATAAGAGCCATCCATATGGAAGTCGTTAAAGATTTATCTGCCGAAGAATGTTTACTAGCTATAAGGAGATTTATTGCAGTTAGAGGCTTACCTCAGCTGATTGTATCAGATAATGCCACACAGTTTAAACTTACAGCTGATGTGATGATTTCGGATTACTGTATAAGGAATAAATTGCGTTGGAAGTTCATTCCGGAGTTAGCTCCCTGGTTCGGAGGTTTTTACGAGCGTCTGATAGGATTAGTTAAACACTGTTTAAAGCGAACATTAGAAAAACATCTTATTAATCACAATCAGTTATGTACAGTAATTAAAGAAATTGAGGCTGTAATAAATACCAGACCCTTGACAACAGTAGGTGCTGAGTTAGAGCACGTTTTAACTCCTACCGATTTCCTACGTGTAGGCGGCCCAGTTACTATGCAAATTTCAGACCTTGACTATTTAGAACCAGCTACTGTAACCAAGACCAATCTGATTGACAGCTGGAAGCGTGGTCAAATAGTTATTTCAGAATTTGCGAAGATGTTTAACAACCAATACTTGACCAGTCTTCGTGAGCGAAGCGACAAGCATCGTCAACCCAGAGTTGTTGTTAGTAGATCCCCTAAGATAGCAGAAACAGTTCAGTTAAAATCAGATGGCAACAGAATAAATTGGAGGGTTGGTAAAATAGCAGAGTTAATAAGGGGTTCGGATGGACAAGTTAGAGTAGCTAAAGTCAAATTATCGTCAGGAGAAACCTTTACCCGCTCCATCGGCCACCTCTTTCCGCTTGAAATTGACGATCAGAGCACAGATCCTTTACCAGATTCTGAGCAACCAGTACAAGTCGAAAGTGATCCACTCAGAAGCAGTTACAAATCAACGGATAGTGAAGTCGGGAAATCGGCAACCAGTAGTGAACCCCAATTGCCAGTTGAAACTGAAACAGTTACCGATACTGACACCAGAAAACGATCATCTAGAGTATCGGCAGTCAGAGCTAGGGAGAAGGTTAAGGAGTGGACGTCTCAGTTAATGATCAGATTATTTGAGCAGTAGAATCAACCATATAATTATAATCTTTATATAACAAATTATTAATTAGCCGAAATCAGTTTGATTAAAATTTTAATTAGTCAAATCACATAATGTCTTTTCTTTCTATTTTTTGCCCTGGGGGGAGTGTCGCGAATGCGAAGTAAATTCAATTAACTAGCTATAGCATACGGTAACGTCACGCTTAGAGTGAAAGAGAGGGAGAACCCGTGACGTTAGCTTGCACGCTCGCTCGCCCGGCATTGACTGGCAGATCGGCGCTGGAACAACATCAGTAAGTGATTTGTTTTTGCTCAGTGCATGCATTACCAGATTTATCAGACATTACAATGTGTACCCATCAGTCTTACCAGTTGCCGATGCGATCGGTCTGTTTGCGAACAGTGACCAGTATCAGAATCTGAATCAGATCAGACTACCAGATGCGAGGCTCGGGGTGGCTATAAGGGGAGGTTGGAGGCCACTTAGGGGAAAACACCGCCCTATCCTATAAGATCAGTATTCAGTAACAGATAATCAGTAATCAGTACACAACAAAGCCTATCATATTACATATAGGCAATGCAATATCAGTGCATTACTTTCAGCGTGTAATAATGTATAAGCTTGTACACAGATATTCGTCATAACGTTTAGCTAATTGGCGACAAAGAAACTTGTTTATACGGAAAGTCTAAGTGCTGTCTCAATTTTAAGCAATTGTGTTTCAATTGTAAAAATGAAAATGGTTTATGTTATGTGTCGCATAGCGGTGAAAAAATACACCATCCCTTCTCTTTTCTTGAGTGTCGTAAAAGGCGACTAAGAGACTAAAGACTGCACATACATCCGTAAAGCAGTCCAGGTAAAGAATAATATTAACAAAACCGAAAAAACACGTAAAACAATCAACTGAGAAATAGTACCGAGCAGTGATGGGCAAAAAGTAATCAGATTAATGATTAAGGATTACGACTACAATTTGTAATCTTCAATCACGATTACAGATTACAGAAATTAATCAAAAATGTAATCATATCGGTGATTAATGATTATAAATCTGTAATCGTAATCTTGATTACTTTTATGATTGATTTGATTGATTAATAAAACCAACAGTCGGAACGTAAAAAAATAAAAGAACTTTATTTTTTTATCAGTCTCATACACTGTGCTTTTAGGATAATTATTTTACGCAAAAAAACTGCTGAATGGTAATTTTTCTGGTACTCGATACTTTTAAACTTAAAAAAAATACTCGATCACGTACGATAAAAGAATTACGTCGTCTCGTATCGTCTCCTTGAGCTCGATTCGTTTGACTGATGCGCACTGAACAAAATGGCGCGTGTGCACTTGTCGACTATCGACAATGCGGACGCGGCGATTGGCTAGCCGGTGATCGTACAATACCCTGTCCTCCGCACCCTTACCGCGCGTCTTACGTAGTAGGTATAATTTATAGTACAATAAAGCCAACCACTCAATTTCTAGATGCATACCTACAACTTGTGATAATTAATGACAAATTTCTTAACCATAATTCATATAAACTTAGTTAAGAATAATCATGTAATTTAGATTACTGATTACTGTAATCAAGATTAAAGATTATATGTTTAATCTTGATTAAAAGTAATCACGACTACTTTAATCTGATTAAAAGTAATCATGATTACTTTCAATCAGATTATTAATCTGATTAAAAAAGTAGTTGATTACGCCCAACTCTGGTACCGAGCAATTTGTCCGTTTGTTATCTGTCAAAGTGATAGGTAGATAGGGCAAGACTTCACTACAACTTGATTCGATACTTATAGTATCGATACATCACAGTAATTGGTTATTTTAACTCAATACAAATACAATAGATGCTTGAATGGCATTAAAGCGGCTTCTACAGACACCAATCACCATTAATATGGTAGGAACAAGAAAATTACTTACTTCGAGGGTGGAAATCGACTTTCGGTTGATCAATAACGTTCAATTGAACATTAAAGTCGATAAAAAATAATTGTATTCACATCCCGATTTTCAACATGGCTGATGAATTATGAAAAAACACATCTTTGATATTCTTTTAAAAACATCGATTTAACGCCGGCTTTCAAGGGAATATAATATCTAGATATTTGTAAAAACGTGCGAAAAACAACAAATTCGTCTGGTGTAAATAACATTAACAGACAATTTTTTGCCATTGTTTTTTCTCACCAGTAAGAGCACTGGACAGTGCTCGCAGTGTATATCGGAACATAGGTACCCAAAGTATCAATAATATAATATTGCTCACAAAAATTAATAAATTAACCCGTTTCGCGCCGTAGGTATAATTAGCGGGCCCCCTTATGCACTACTCCTTATATACCTTCAGGACTGACCATTGAACTTGGCACTCATTTAGATCTCACTTCTTTTGTCGTTGAAGTCAACAACCAAGGCAATAGGCATATAATAATAATTATCCTAATATTGAACTTGGCTCTCATTTTACATTTATGTTTTTGAGGGGATATATAATTTTCACGACTGACCATTGAACTTGGCACCCATTTAGATCTCACTTCTTTTGTTGTTGAAGTCAACAACCAAGGCAATAGGCATACAATAACAATTATCATAAATTAAACTTGGCTATCATTTTACATTTATGTTTTTGAGGGTTATCTATACGCTTGTCCCTTCTAACAGCTCACAGCAATGTGAATTTTTTGCAGTAACGCCATCTGTCAATAACACTGATAACTACATGATAACTTTTTGTAGTGCTATTAATTTGTTTTGAGTAAATTACAACAGATGCCGCAACTAAGTAAATATGTGTCTTATTTTGTGTAGCAGCATGAACTAAATCGTAGCTTGCAATATTTTTGTGATTTTTTTTATAGAAAATAATTTTTTTATTTAATATTTGTTTAGGTAGGTAGATGGTACTTTTTTAAAAATGAGGTTACGAGCGGTACTTTATCGACCCACGGCTGAAATAAAATCATACTCATAACTGTCTAAAATAAAGTAAATTTGTTGTAAAAAAAAATAGTTTAGAGGTTATATTTTGTCATTTAGTTTTGCGGGTCTTTAAAGGCCCGCTAGTAATATCCACTACTATTATGGTAACGATGTAGATTAACAGCCGAAATTTATAACCTATCTCTGGTAAGAGATAGGCCTATCTTAGTTTAGTTACCCAGCAACCGCTGTTATTTTCCGATAATTAACAGAAATAACTAAGCAACAAAGCTCTAGTAGGCCTATTTCTTGCTGAGGATAGGTTATTAATTTCGGCTGTTAACGATTATTGTTTTTGTTTTGTCTTCAGACCCCGAAAAAGAAACTTGAATTTGAGTGAAATTCTGGAAGAGCTAGAATTTAATGAGGATGCGTCATTGCCAGACTTCATTAATATTTTGCCACCAGAAAATTTCAACGTCGACGTCACAGATGAGGATTCTGGGGACGAAAATCAAGTCTGTTGAATGCCAAATTTGTAAATTTTGCGCCATTTGAAGAAAATTCCAGCATCGACGAGGCAATGGTCCCCTAAATTATGGAGGCCATCCGTGAAAACAATTTATCAGAGACAAACCAATTTGATGGGGATACAAGTTTTGGGTTGGAAGTACTCGACTTGGTTACATAGTATGGTTTGAGCCTTATCAAAAAAAGGTTGGTTTGGATGCGAGTGTAATTTTGCAATTCGCAGACATTCTTCGCAAGATTGATGCACAGGCCCCATTTCATCTTTTCTTCGACAACTTCTTCACCAGTGATGGGCAAAAAGTAATCAGATTAATGATTAAGGATTACGACTACAATTTGTAATCTTCAATCACGATTACAGATTACAGAAATTAATCAAAAATGTAATCATATCGGTGATTAATGATTATAAATCTGTAATCGTAATCTTGATTACTTTTATGATTGATTTGATTGATTAATAAAACCAACAGTCGGAACGTAAAAAAATAAAAGAACTTTATTTTTTTATTAGTCTCATACACTGTGCTTTTAGGATAATTATTTTACGCAAAAAATCTGCTGAATGGTAATTTTTCTGGTACTCGATTCTTTCAAACTTAAAAAAAAATACTCGATCGCGTACGATAAAAGAATTACGTCGTCTCGTATCGTCTCCTTGAGCTCGATTCGTTTGACTGATGCGCACTGAACAAAATGGCGCGTGTACACTTGTCGACTATCGACAATGCGGACGCGGCGATTGGCTAGCCGGTGATCATACAATACCCTGTCCTCCGCACCCTTACCGCGCGTCTTACGTAGTAGGTATACTTTATAGTACAATAAAGCCAACCACTCAATTTCTAGATGCATACCTACAAATTGTGATAATTAATGGCAAATTTCTAGACCATCTATACTAAACTAATATATACTACTAATATTATAAAGCTGAAGAGTTTGTTTGTTTGTTTGTTTGTTTGTTTGTTTGTTTGTTTGAACGCGCTAATAATTCATATAAACTTAGTTAAGAATAATCATGTAATTTAGATTACTGATTACTGTAATCAAGATTAAAGATTATATGTTTAATCTTGATTAAAAGTAATCACGACTACTTTAATCTGATTAAAAGTAATCATGATTACTTTCAATCAGATTATTAATCTGATTAAAAAAGTAGTTGATTACGCCCAACTCTGTTCTTCACATCGGTACCTCTAGTTGATGAACTAGGTGAAAGAGGCTTCAAAGCAACTGGTACAATACGAGAAAACAGATTGTCAAAGTGTCCTTTGGAGTCGAATAAGGAGCTTCAGAAGTCTGAACGAGGTACATAAATTAAATAAATAAATATTATTGTATATTATTTGTATTATATTCAGCTGTCATGTACACAAAATTAAGGTTTTATATAAATTGTTAGTAAGTTACATGAGCCCTGTAGGGGCATAGCAAAATTAGAATTATTAGAATAAAATTTACTTAAATCTAGGTAGGTATTACAATTATCTGAGATCGAGGGCAAAACTATTTATTGTTCATTATATAAAACTGTTGGTGCTTCGTCTATTCTGCTTTAGAGAGATGGCTTTCCAGGAGTATTTCAATGATTCGTTTTATTTTCGCTTTCTAAAATAACGTATATTTCAAATTTTTAATACAATAATTAATTTGTAGAAGGTTAACGCTTAGGACGATTAGGATTTGAGTCGCAGAGATGAATGCCGCATCGCCGCCACTCCTCGCTTCACGCCGGTCGCGATGGATGCAAGCTTCACACCAGTAATCGTTTTCGCCGCACGACAACAGATGGCGCTAGCAGTATATTTTATACACCGTAACATGCCGGCCACCTTGGAATGACCCTGTCTTCCAACATAACGATGATCGTCATTCTATGCCTCAGGTGGTACCGGCGGTGTAGGAAGGAGACAGATCTTGGAGCAGGCCCTCTGAATCGTGCCCGCTGCTGTACGGATCTCGGCAACCCTGGAGACACCATCCTTTCCTGTGAACAGGCGAATCACTCTACCCATTCTTCAACGTAAAGGGGGAAGGTTATCCTCTTTGATCAAAACAAGGCTGTCCAGTGGGAGAGCATCCTTGTTTTCTATCCATTTTGTCCGTCTTTGTAGCTCCGATACGTATTCCTTTGACCATCTAGCCCAGAAATGCTGCCTCAGCTGCTCCAGCCGCTCATAGCGCCCCAGGCGCGCAGTCGCCGTCGTAGTCATGTCCTGGCAGCCCAGCGAAGTCAACGGTCGGCCAATAAGGAAATGAGCTGGTGTAAGGGGAAGGTAGTCATTTGGATCTGTGGACAGAGGGGACATGGGACGGGAGTTCAGGACGGCTTCGATTTGCGTCAATACCGTGCTGAACTCCTCGTACGTTAGTTTTGCATTTCCGACTACCCGTCTCAAATGGTACTTGCACGACTTTACCCCTGCCTCCCATAAACCACCAAAATGAGGAGCATACGGCGGAATGAATGAAAAACGAATATTATTTTCGCTAGCAAAATCTACAATTTCTTTTTGATTTTCTAAAATAGGTGAAAGTGTCCTTTCAGCCCCTGCGAAGTGTAAGAAAAACCCTTATCCTATAGTATTATTATTAATTTATATATTAGCACAATAAAACTCACATTCTTTTAAATGGTGTATTTCTTCCAACAACCAGTTACCGCTCAAAATAAACCGTCCACTACGAACGCCCAAGCCAAAGTGACCGTCATTTAGTGACTCGATCCGCCATGTTATTTTCCCTCCATTCGTTCCCGCCAACACTAAGTGTTGCCAGTGAAATAAAAACATTAATCTCGTTCGGAAACGAGTAGCAAATGGGATATAAATTACTAAATTATTAATCAACCTAACACTCGTCCATCCTGACGAGGTGCATGTCCCCATGCACTAGTAAACCTAACACATGGCCAATCGAGTCACTTTACAATATCATAATTATCTTATACTTACTATTCAGTTCAATTAATAAAACTTACTTATTAATAATCTCTCTACTCGTAATAATGACAAATATCCAATACATCGCATCTCTGAGCTTAAATTAAACTCTAGTTTTATTTATTAATATCACACAATAACTTAAATTTGTTTTTACTAAAAACGCAAAATAACTCTAGTCGTCACTTTCATTGTATTTAAAAATAGTTAATTATTAATTAACAAAACTTAATCAAAACATACTACGATTCCGATAAATCAATATTACTAATTATAATACTGCAACAATACTCAATCATTGTGGTTTGATTAAATGTTTTAATAAAATAGTGCATCAACTGGAAAGATATCCAAATCTTACAACCATAATTTATAGAAATACAGTTACAGATCTCCAATTTACCCATCAAAATAAGTATTTTTTTTTAATAAACCAAACTAAGTCAGACTAAGTAACTATTTTTAATAGTAGGTACTTTAAAAACAGAACACAACCACTTTCAAAACCCTTCCTTCTTGCAAGTGATCGCATAGGGTAACGATCTATGAACCCTCCCTTCTCATAGATAGTCTCAAACTTCTATTCATGTGAACCCTCCTTCTCATACATACATTTCATCATAATCGAATCAATATTCATATATGATAAATTATTATTATTCATATCTATTGTTGCTTATTTGTTGTTTATTAATTTTTTGTTTTTGCCTTTGTTAACTTAGTAATAATACTCTATAATTAATACTTTTGTTGTATAAAAAAATATTAAACACCCCAAATTGTTGCAATACCCAAGTATTTGTTGCATTGTTGCAATACAGGGTCATGTTAAGGGACTATTTATAATATTGTAAGATCTGTACCATAACAACATGATGCAATACACAATTATGACTATGACCATGACTATGACTATAACTCCATTGCTGCCGCTGTACCTAATGGTACTCAAACAATCCAAAATATGATTTTCGTCTTAGCTACCACTACAGCAAATAAGAAAATAAGTCTTAGAGTATTAAATATTTACACTTATTAATTTTCATCATATTAACATCATCATTTATATAAATTATTTACTCAACAATGGTCTTCAATTAGAACGTACAAAATACCAAGTTAATAATCATTAATTTATTAATTATTACACAACAGTGCCATTAAGTTAACAAAACAATAAAATAAAAATAACAATAAAATGGAAGTTACTAACAATAGCAAACGACTCAACTAATAATTACTTTCTGTGTCGCTTAAATTGAAATTATTATCCATAATAATATCATTATCAACATTCTCACTTAGATAGACTAAATTAACCCAGGGCAACATCCTATCGAAGGGGGCATCGACGGTGGTCTGTGACGCTTATACCATAGTTTCATTCTACTATGCTTATACTCAGTTTATAGCAGCCACTCTGTAGCGTTCGTCACCTAACACTTCCACGATTCGGTATGCCCCTGTGTAGAGGGCTATGAGCTTCTTGCTTTTGCCATCATTTGAAAAAGAAGTAAGAGTAAGTTTAGCTAGTTCTCACTCACCGTATATTCTAGCTGGACGTCTATTTAGCTTTTTAAGTTTTAACAGTTTCTCGAATTGTTACTAAGTCTGAATTTTCACGAGTCTCCTGCAGGACCTTATTCATTTTAGGATCCATTTCCGAATGCATATTTTAATCAAACATAACCTTAGTTGGCGTCCTAACCAATGTTTCCTGGACAGTATTACACATTCCCCTTTGTACTCTATCTACTTTGTCGTCCTAATCCTTCGTCAAAATTAAGGTTCTAAGCCATCAAGAACTAAGAATGGTACGGTTACATCTTTTCGCTTGTCCGTTCCACCTCGGACTTTCAAAGCGTAACGTATACCCTTATTAAACGCGTAAGATGTAATGCACGTTTCGCGATCGCTAGTTATACGATCAGGATTACGAAATGTATAAAATACATCCTCAAGCGCCCCGAGAGCTGTCAGAGTCTTAGTATTACGAACAGGCCTAATAAATATATATTTGGTAAACACAACTATTATATCAAGATATGAATTTCCTCTTTACCGCACCCAGGGGTTCAAGGTGGTCGGCGTGTAAGGTGTGAAACGTTACCTCCACCATAGCCATTACATGTAAATACCCTTCATTTGTACTTGTCTTCTTAGCATACGTGCACTCAATGCAAGCCTGAACGTACCTTTTAACGGATCTAGACATTTTCGGGAACCAGTATGTCTTTCGAATACGGTCAAGGTATTATCGATCCCAAAATGTCCGATTTCGTTATGGCTCATGAGACAAAGTTCCCACTTTGCACCCTTTGAACCCACCCAACGTAAGACCATTGTTCTGCGTCCATACATACACTCGCACACCTATAAAAACTACTATTACCACAATTCCAACCATCAAGACGACACTCTGTCTGACCCATCCCATACTAAAGTCAATAATGTTACGGATCCGACAAAGTTCGAAGTCTCATAACTGCAAAGGGTGGAGCCAGTCCTGACTACAGATTGATATTATGCTTGGATATAGTTTTAACTCAAGCCTTGGCCTTGAGCCTTGGCTCTTGAGTGGTATTCCTATACAATGCGTTTACTTTCGCCATTTTGCCAGCACGATGTTCAATAGAGCGTTGGAACTACTGTAACAGAATGCCTCCGATACCGATTCTGTCACAGCATTTGAGACATAAATTACCAGTAGCCGGTCTATTAGCTAGCTTACTCTAAAGGGTGCGGAAAAACTTCTTCTTGAAACAGCAGTGTTTGTTTATGTTACTTGCTGATCGAGGTGCATATATGAAGTTGATCGACATCTATGTCATAGTATTCTCATTGAGGAACTTTGCCGATATATCTGCTAACACGATTAACACCTAACTTTTGAAGCTCTGCTAATTATACTTCCTGCATGAAGAATACAATTACTTGATAGTGGATTAATGTATACAAAGCTGCCCACCGTTAACCTTATAAATACCCTCAAACAATATTAAATTGTTGGTTTGGTTTACACACCACCTTCCATTCTTTCTTTAATCTCGAAATCAAAATCAAAATCTAAAATCTTTTATCAGTCATATTTTCAAACTTTAATAGTTCAGTCTTTATAAACGACAATGTGTAACTGTTCAGTATGTCCTACCAGTAATAAAATAGAATATTTATTTATTAAAGTGACCAAGACTCATGTAACGTAATGAAAACGTAATCTTTTTTTTTTTGCAAATGTCGTTTTCTACACGATCCAAAAGCACTTTTCGTAAGTTTGTTTGAATAAAAATGTTGACTTTGACTTTGAATGGAAATCTAGAAACTTATCGTTAACTACCTGACATGAAACCTCGCACGCCCACCTTCGATATCTAATTCATTTAAACATCACCCATAGACTGGATTACATAATTACCAAATCCCTTAATGGATATAGGACGATTACGACACAATAAACCTAAAGATGTTACGGTAGACCGAGAAAGTAAAGTCACCTTACCTCACCTTACAACAAAAATCTATAAAAGATTTCAAGGGAAAATCGTTTTTACCTTAACTTCCCTAATAATCTCAAGAGTTCGACTCTTGTCGAATTACAAAATGTTTTGTGTAGTAGTAAGAGTAGTACTATTGTTAAACGCCTGTAGTTTCGGATCGAACCATGCAACTATCAGCTTTGTGCCCAAACCTACGAACTACCTATTTTGCTCATTGAATTAAATGCTTTATTACTTTATTTACTAGATGACCCGGTGAACTTCGTATCACCTACCTATATTTGTGAAAAATATGGCCAAAACTTAATAAAACATTTTTATCTACATACAACCAACTGACACCTTTACACGTTTTTTTACTTTTTCTTTATTTCTGAAACAGAACTGTTTTGTATTGCAACAAAACAGACCAAGGAGATCTGACCTCATACTACAGCTATGACAGAAATTTTTGAATGCACCTATAAATATTTGACTCATCATCAACAACCTTTAAACGTCCCACTGCTGGGCACAGGCCTCCCACGTGAACAATAGCACGTGGGGATATATATAGATATATAAATATTTGACTACCAAGTGACAAAAGACAGCAAATTTTTCACAGCTAGGAACATTTTGTATTGGAAAATAAAATTGTCGTTTTTAGTATTTTCCGTTGCCACACCGTACGCTTGCCATGGACGTCACACTGGTTCAATAAAGTCAATTTCTCATAGTACCTAGTACGTTTCTACAGGTTCGTTATACCTACTCCTTTTTAACATATTCTCCAGGGATTGACCATAATTTTGCTCGAAAGGAAAAACGTTTAACAGTTTTTATTGCCATTCGGGCAAAGTGAACAATATCGAATTCAAACTTTCATACCAAATAGCAAAATAAATAATAGTCTTCTCATTGCAGCCATACACAGCGGCACACTCGTTCACTTTCTTAAGTCACATGTCTATACGTTCTATACTCTTTGAGGAAGAATCAAAATCTTGCAAAGTGTTTTTGAAATTCATGCTTTACTACTATGTGACTGAGTGGCCGGCACCTATGCCTAGGACTGAGCCTTAGCCTCACGTAATGAATTTATCATATTAAAAACATCCCTAGCGGTAAAAGTTTAACTATCTGACCGTTTAGATTGTAGCGCCAGGGCGTAATCCTCGATGTCTCGGTTCACACGTGCTCGTCGAACTGCCAGGCCGCGTGATCGACGGATGCTCTCCCTGTCTGCGCGGTCCTCTTCACGTGCACTTGGTTAAGCTGCCGCTCACGACGGCCGCCGCGTCCACGAGACTCCCAACCCGAAGTCACACGGCGAAGTAAACCACTGCCACGCCCTTGATGTCGCTCAGCACTGCGCAGTCGGCTACCCGCTTTTCATCGGGCGTCGTCAAACGGCAGCGTAGTGGAGTGATTCGTTCTCATGAGGCTTGATTCTGAAACTCAAAAACACAAGCTGTGTACTTTGTCCGAAAATTTCGCCATCTTGGGAGTAAAATAGTAACAATTACATATTAAGTTAAACTCAATTATCTCGAAAACAGTGCGACGTAGCGCAAAAATAACGAAATTTTAGCCCCCCGGACACCCGCAGTCCATCTCCAACACTACCAATTGACACCCTTTAAACAACCTTTAAACAACCTTCAACCTGAGGAGAAAACTTCAACGGAGAAAAACGCCAAGCATAAAATACAATAATATCAAAAACGGGACTTCATTGATTAAGAATAACGTTATTTTCAACACTGGGACTTACTTTAACTAACACCAGACGTCCACAACGTTTAAAAGGTAAACCTACCATCACCAATAAAAAAAAAGGAAAACCTTTAAATCACTTTGAAGCTAACACTTTCATGTTATTTTAAAATTATGATTAGTTTACTTATTGCTTTTAAAATCAAGTAGTAATCAGAGCTATAGTAAGTAGGCTGGCATTATCCCACTTCTGAAATGTAAGAAAAACCCTTTATATTGTTGCGGTTTGTTAGGGAGATGATTGAAAGTCGAGTACCACAGTCGTAATGTATGTTTATTAAAATTGTTAGCCACTTTTATACAAAATCAAGGAAACAAAACTCGCACTATTGCGGGTCAGCTGATAGTTAACAAAAGAGACCGACATGCGAGAGCGGGACAGCAGGAGCGTAAATATTTCGCGATGCCTAGTTCCTCGCCAGTGGTAACAGCGTGCGCAGGCTGCTACTACGTCGTTTTCGCTCTCAGCCGAATGCGAGACACGTAAATACTGCGGCACGTCGTTGCTCGCGCCAGTCTTGTTGGGAGCGCGGCGCGCGCGGTCGTGCGCAGGAGTATGAAATTTGTATGACACACGTAGACACGTAGGTAGCTATAATATTATTATTATTAATAGTATATTTATTATAGTATTATATATATAGTATAGTATTATTATTAATTTATATATTAGCACAATAAAACTCACATTATTTTAAATGGTGTATTTCTTCCAACAATCAGTTACAGCTCAAAATAAACCGTCCACTACGAACGCCCAAGCCAAAGTGACCGTCATTTAGTGACTCGATCCGCCATGTTATTTTCCCTCCATTCGTTCCCGCCAACACTAAGTGTTGCCAGTGAAATAAAAACATTAATCTCGTTCGGAAACGAGTAGCAAATGGGATATAAATTACTAAATTATTAATCAACCTAACAGAAGTTTCTCCCACTATCGGAGAATATTTGACAAGGCTTGCCTCGTCATGAATGAAACGCTTTAAACTCAGTAAATATTCCTGTGTGGATAAACTACCAACCAACTCCAAATGAATAGCCCTTGTAACAAAACAAATAAATAAACAAATATAACATTTAACTAATTTCGAACCGCCTTTTCGGTTTAAAATGTACATGGGTCCCGCATAATCGACCCCACATCGCATGAAAGGGAAGCTGGGTTTCAAACGTTCTGAAGGTAAATTACCCATTATAGGTGTTAATGGCTTACCTTTCATGCGAGTGCAGACTACACAGTTGTGTACTGCTTGCCTGGCTAGATTTCTAGCACCGAGCACCCACCACTGATCACGCATAGAAGCCACTAACAGCTGCAGTCCCGCATGAAATAATCGCTTATGTTCATATTCACACAAAAGTCTCGAAAATAGATGTTTACCACACAATAATATCGGATGCTTTTTATCGTAACTAAAATCAGAATTACACAATCTACCGCCTACTCTAATGATCTTATTTTCATCCAAAAACACATTTAGACCCGATATACGTTTATATTGTGCACCTTTATTACAACGCAAACCTTTACTTAAATCGTTATAAATATCAGCAAACGATTGCACCTGTGCGAATCTAACTAACGTGCGCTCCGACTCGAGCATTTCGTCCACTGATAAGAAACCGGTTTTCGCTACTAGTGGCGGCTGCGCTCGTTTGCATCGCAAGTTGTAAATAAAATGTGTTGTAATAAAATTCCTTTACTAACTCATTATTTTCTATCACACAACGAGGTACACGTATATCTGAAATATGACATAAATTAGACATAAAATTATGCCAAACGGTTTTAATATTAGACGGAATTACGTCATCATCCCAGCCCACCTTAGCTTGCCATAATCTTTGCAATAATATCTTTGCTGTAACGACTGCCGGAGCTAACAACCCTAAGGGATCGTATATCTGGGAGATGACAGATAGCATCGTGCGTTTTGTGACCACTGAATCATTTTGGTTTATTTTCGTCATCATCAGCCTATAAACGTCCCACTGCTGGGCACAGGCCTCCCACATGATCAGTAGCACGTGGAGATATTGGGCCATAACCCACCACGCTGGCCCAATGCGGGTTGGTGGGTTTTAACGACTGCCATCTTACGACAACAACCGGGACCAACGGCTTAACGTGCCTTCCGAAGCACGGAGGAGCTCGAGATGTTTTTAATTGGTCACCCATCAGGCGACCCGGCATTGCGAAAGTTGCTTAGCGGGCAAGATCGCAAGCCGAACGCGCTAGCCGCTGCGCATCGAGCTTATTTTCGTAGTGAAGTGCAATTCATCACTGTTATTGAACCACCCTAAACCTAACGTTTTAGATTGACAATGGTCACCCATGCATAAGTCTTTAGAAAATTGAGATGACACATCATGATTAAAAACCCACTTCCTAAGGGGAAAACAAGCACTTTGTAACACCTTTGCCGTTTTACTACAAATTTTATGTAAATCATCAAGATTATATCTTTTTTAATGACTGATTTCTAATGTTATTCATTCATATATTACGTATGTTTTGTCTAAATTAGTCTAATTAGTTTTTAGTGTTTAATTGTCTTTATTTCTATGCATGCAGTGTTTACCTGTAATTAGTTGTTACATTTGGCTCAAGTAACTTGTAAGAGTCTATAGTAGTATTAATGTAAACAACTGTTGGTAAACCTATTAAAAAAAAAAATATCATTACCGTAATTCAAATCATCAACGAAAAAATGTTCATCTATGACGCGAGCGATGACGTCATCATCACACTCACGAGCTAGTTGTATTATGCAGCGAATACTTTGGTAGGGAGCGGAAGCAGTACCGTAAGTTACAGTATTCAAACGATACATCTGAATCGGATCGTTACTATTCGCCCTCCACAAAATAAGTTGTAAATTTCGCTGATCAACTTGTATTTCAATTTGCCGATACATCTTTTCAATATCCGCACACGCTACGTATTGATATTGTCTGAACCTAAGTAGAATTGAAAAGATCATTATGAAGTGACAACCCTACATGTTGAATACCATTTAATGACCTTTGACTGGTGGTCGCTGCACTAGCATCGAAAACAACTCTCAGTTTAGTTGTCACACTATCTTCTCGATATACACCATGATGTGGTAGTATACAGTACGGCTTTTGCAATTTATCGATATTATCGATATTTTGCAAAAGTGTCATATGACCTAACTTTTCATATTCACGCATAAAATCAGTATATAATTTACGATAGTGCGGTGCACGCTCAAGTTTCCGTTCCAAGGACAAAAATCCATTTTTTGCCATCGTATACGAATCACCTAATATCTCAGGCGATTCCTTAAAGGGTATGCGAACTAAGAATGTACCGTTTTCTAAACGATTAGTAGTATTTAAAAATAATTCTTCACAAAATATTTCCTCTTTTGTCTATCGTTTTGTATTTCTTCTAGCTCCCAAAATTAACGTAATTGAGAATCTACTTGTGAAAAATTACATTGCACGTCGGTCGTGCTATTCGTATATATACGTTTATCATAAATGGGTCCGGCTATTATCCACCCTAATAAAATAAAGTATGTAATAAGTACGGACCGCTTTTTAATTTAATTTTCCCGTCACATATTAAGTTCCAAAAAACGTCTACGTCGATCAACAAATCGACTTCGGATGGAATGTGATACGAGGGGTCTGCAAGTTGAACATTGCTAGGTATACGTATGGAATCACTATTAACGTCTATCAAAGGTAACCTTGAAGTGATATTAGACAAAACCAAACAATGCAACTGCGTGTTAAAATCGTATAACCGCGAACGCATATTTACTTTGCAAGCGTAGCTGGACTGTGAGACCAGTTGCCCTATGCCACAAACACGTATAGTGGACTGTAATTTCTCAACGCCTAAACGATTACATAATCTATCCGTAATAAAACAATTTTGGCTGCCATTGCCTAAAAGAGCCCGGACTGTTTAATATTCGTTATCAGAACCGGCAACTTATACTAACGCGGTGGACAGCAAAATCGTTTGCACGCTACCCTCACACTGCAAATATTCTAAGTCACTGCCCCTGAACGTATGTAAGGCAGATGACTGTGCCAACGTATTATTTTCTACCACTAATGAGGAGTTTTGCGAACGTATATTATCATGATTCACCTTTTGATCAAAGTGTAACAACGAATTATGTTTCTTATGACACAATTTACATGGACCGAATACACAATCGGTTGACGTATGATTAGTTGAACGAATACAATTGTGACATAAGTTTTTGCTTTTAACTAGGTTTATCCTATCTTGTAGTGACAAGTTTAGAAAACTAGCACACGAATAAAGTGCATGATTACTGCCGCATAAGGGACATGTTTGACTATGAGTCTGCTTATTATTTTTATGAATTATATTTTTGCTACCCGACGAAACGTAAGTATTGGAATGTTGCGTAATTAAATGCTTTTTAAATCTACAGTAGTCTTTGGCTCGGGGTTCGGTTTGGAATGAGAACTATAGTTTTTAGTATTGTTGGATTTAATTGTCTCCAACATATCGGCCCTATTTCTAAGGAATGTGAGAATGTTTTCTACCTTTGACGGTTGTGAATTTAAGTTATCTAGTAGATTGCCCTTATAACATTCCCATTCGCGAGCTGTGACCGGGTCGAGCTTAGAAACGATTAAATATATGATTAATGTATCCCACGAATCGGTGGGTTCGTTTAAGGAGTTTAATGCGCGTAAATTACGTAGAAATGAATCAAATAACTTTCTTATCTGAAATGGAGACTCACTATTTAGCGTCGGCGCATTAAATAAAGACTTTACTTGATTTTGAACAAGTAAGCGATTATTGTGGTACCTTTTCTCGAGTAAATTCCATGCGTGACCGTAATTGGAAGCAGTAAATTCCAAAGCACTAATCACTTCTAACGCAGAACCAGTAAGAGACGACTTTAAATAATGGAATTTTTGAATCGAATCCAGATCCTCACGGTTATGAATCATGGACAAATACGAACTTCTATATTCTATCCACTGGTCGTATAAACCAGAAAAGGCGGGTAATTTGATGTCTGGTAATTTAATTGCTAAAGGTCTACAACATGAAGAATTAGTTGGTAGTTTAGGTTCACACTGCTTTATCATGCATTGAGCCGTAGCTAAAAGCGAATAATACTGAGTTTCAAACGTTTCCCTATACTCTAATTGAGAACATAAGTCACTATCATCAGCATTTTGTTCAATTTTTGACTGAATGCCATTAAATTCCACAAATAATGTAATTATTGAATCTATTCGCAATTTAAGTTGAGTTTTATTAACTGAATTCAAACTGATAACGTCTAATTTACTTATGTACTTTTCAAAATTCGTTAATCTAGCTTTAAGCACACCGCGTTGTTTCTTAAGGTCACTAAGGTCACACATTTTTGGTGACAATAAACGCGGAGATTTTGGCTTTGATGTAACTTTAGAAACACTAGCGGCTAATTTAAATTCGTCGACACTCATTTTGGCACTTTATAAAAAGGTAAAGGGTACTTACAGTCTAAACTGCAATCGGGTTGGCAAACGGGTACTCGAACGTCGTAACAGATTTGCAAATCTAAAGCAGAAAAAAGCACGGCATTAAACACAAATCAAAAGAAGGATGGAAATTGGAAAGGATGACCGACGTTATCTTGATTTCTGCTGGTTTCTCCTCCAATCCAACCTTTGGTCGCTGATCTTCTACGAAATGGATCCGGCTCTGAAGGTCCAAAATGTTGGTGCTTCGTCTATTCTGCTTTAGAGAGATGACTTTCCAGGAGTATTTCAATGATTCGTTTTATTTTCGCTTTCTAAAATAACGTATATTTCAAATTTTTAATACAATAATTAATTTGTAGAAGGTTAACGCTTAGGACGATTAGGATTTGAGTCGCAGAGATGAATGCCGCTTCGCAGCCACTCCTCGCTTCACGCCGGTCGCGATGGATGCAAGCTTCACACCAGTAATCGTTTTCGCCGCACGACAACAGATGGCGCTAGCAGTATATTTTATACGCCGTAACAAAAAGTATTTTATTATTCTAATATAATTTTTAAAATCTTTGTATTTTAAATATCTATTATCGAAGGGCAGTTACGAGATTGACATTTTAAATAGTTATAAATGTATTATTACTTTATTTAAGGCTTTTATCAGCAAAGAATTCTGTGATAGAATAGTAACATTTGTTTATATAAAGTCTTTGAGTTTCCTGTTAAAAATTATATCTTTTTCCTCGAACTTTATACTATCAGGTATTTTATTAAATATTAGTATGCAACGGTAATACGAAGAATTTAGGCCCTGGTATTACTAATTTAGTACTTCGGTGACTATTTTTATTAAATTTGAACAATCTTAAATGTTTTCTTACAAATCGTGTTACTTCTAGAATGTACAGAGATGGTAGGGTTAAAATCTTTTCCTTGATAAAGTGGGGTCTACAACTATTTGGCTGGCGGATGTTTACTATGATTTGTATAGGTACATTTTTTTGCATTAAGAACAGATCATGAGCTTCGGTACTCTGTCCCCAAAAAATGACTCCGTAACGCAGCCAGGAGTTAGAGTACGCGTAGTAGGCAGAGATCGCGCACTTTGAGTCTGTGTTAGTTTTTAATATACTCAAGGCATATAAAAATTGTGACAGTTTTGATCTAATTTTTTGAACATGGTTTTTCCAATTTAGATGAGAGTCTAACATTAGCCCTAATAGATCGATATGGCTTACCTCTTTTATATTAAAGTCTTTTGACAAGCTATTTAAATTTATGCTATTTAAATACTGGTCTGCCAGAGCTGAAGATATTGTGATTTGCAAGTGGCATGATGATGATGATGATAATAGTGTCGTAACTGTTGCATCAAACGCATTGAAGGTAGCCTTTACTGCCAACTAATAAGATAAAAAGGCAACTCAACAGCAGAAAAAGTACATCCAAGTTGATCAACCAGCTACAATCACAGCGTACAATGAGAATAATGGGTGGAGTAGATCGTTCGGAGCAAAGGTTAAGCCTGTACCGAACATCGATCCGTGGTAAAAAGTGGTATTTTTCCATAATCTGCTACCGCTGGGACATCTTTGAGTACTCGGTTTGGTTGGTGGTAGGACTTGTTTGTCCGCCTGGCTAGCTACCACCATCTTATCTAAATATGTCGCCATAACATCAATGTTTGTAGCATTGTTGTGTTCCGGCAGCTAGAGATAAGATAGCCAGTGCCTCACTAGTTGAGGATCCCGGGTGAAGTGTGCTTCCACCAAATGGCCTTATCATCACTTAACATCAGGTGAGATCAAGGCACTGTACTTACCCGTAAATATAAAAAAAAAAACATGGCTTTGCATAACGTATGGCAGTTATATAAAAAAGATGGTGGAGACAAGGACCATCTCCATTTTCGGAGAAATATTGCGACCACTTTTTTGGAAACACAAGAAATCTGGAACTAGAAAGGGTTGCAGGTCCTCAAAAGGCCTCCATGAAGAATCACGATATGATGATATAGGTCATTTGGTGAGACACATGCCAGAACGACAAAGATGCAGCATTTGTCACACAAAAGCAAACTTCACATGCATCAAATGTAACACCCTAAAGTTTGCTTTGAGAAATACCACACCAAGGAATAATTCCATCTAGCAAGAGTTTACATTGTCACTTTGTACTTTTATAGTCCAATAAATTATAAATCATTATATTGGCAGTGTTTTTATTTCATTTTAGTTAAAAGCCATTTAAAAAAATATTCTTAGCCTACGTCAATCATAGCAGTCCATATTACTAGCGGGTCTTCAAAGGACCACCCATTTATCGCTTTTCTGACGCAAGATTATTTTTTTTCGTATTTTTTCTACACTTCTTATTCGTACACAAATACAATACTTAAAATTGATATTGATCTGTTAGACTTTTTTTCTCGTAACAAGTGGGTGATAAGCAAAGCAGCAGCTGTGGTGTAGTTACCTACCTTATTTTATTAAAACGAATTGTTTCACATTTCACTTTGATGATGACCCCGACAATGCTCTTTCCCGAAAGGGAGCTTTCTTCAAAGTAACTAGGTTTCTCAACAATCTATGACACAACATAGTGGACTGGAAAGTGTAATAGCGTAAGTAAATCAGTAATGGCCACCGCAACCGACTTCGTATCTTTGGAGTAACTGTAACAAGTGAAATAACCTACGTTTAAATTTGGAACAATAATCCGATGATTTATTGTTCAAAATTTTAATTAAATTTTATATTTATTAAAGGTATTTATTACACGTCAATAAACTATTGCGAGAATATTAAAATCTTTTTCTATCCTTATAGTTTTCTTATCAATGTGATAGATAAATAAACGCGAGTAGATTATTTTATTCAAATATTACTAAAAGTACCATTAACAATATCTTTTTTTTTTTTTTTTTATACGTAGCACGGCAAATGACTCCATTTCACCTGATGTTAAGTGAATATGGAATCCAGATGCGATGACAACTGGTGCAGCGTGAAAATACCGCAGCATCAGTTACCCTCACTCTGCCGGCCCACAAGGTGCCTCTTCACGCCTCGTTTGAAGGACCCCATATCATAGGAAGGAGGGAAAACGTGTGCAGGCAAACTATTCCATGTTTTGGAAGTGCGACAAATAAATGAGTCACCAAATTTCTTAGTGCGTGATGGAATATTTGAGACAGTGAAGCGGTGACTCCGGAGAGCAGCACGCGTACTCCTATGGAGGAAGGGAGAAGGAGGGATGAGGTCAAAGAGTTCTTCAGAGCACTCGCCATGGTATAAGCGGTAAAACACGCTGAGTGACGCAATATCTCTACGCAATTGCAGAGTTTCGAGAGTATTTGTGACTTCTGCGTTGCCGATAATGCGTACAGCGCGACGCTGCAATCTGTCCAAAGCATCGAGAAGGTACTTTGCGGAACCGTCCCAGATGTGCGAGCAATACTCCACGCAAGACCGTACTTGTGTCTTGTACAAAAGGCACAACTGGTCAGGCGTAAAGAATTGCCGCACCCTGTTCAGAATACCGAGTTTTCGTGAGGCTGTTTTGATCACGGCTTCGATGTAGTCTCTTTGGTTTAGATCGCAGCGAATCGTCATACCGAGCATGTTGATACTGCTCTGCAGGCTTAGAGATGTACCCTGAAGAGTTGGAAGGGGAAGGAATGGTGACTTTTATGCCGTGAACGCACACACCTGTGTTTTCTTGGCATTGAACTCAACAAGATTATTGGAGCCCCATTTAGATATGAGGTCCAATATCCGATTGAGCTCAATGACAAGATTCACTCGGTTAACTTCGGTTTCGACCCGCCCGGCCACTGGGTGACCGTTATATCCCCCATGCACTGTGCTATCATCTGCATAGCAATGAATATTTCCAAGTGGAAGCATATCATTGATATGCAGAAGGAACAGCGTGGGGGACAGAACGGAACCTTGAGGGACACCAGCGTTTACTGACATGAACCGCGAAGCGCATCCATCAGACAGGACACGGATTCTCCGCTCATGTAGGAAGCCAGCGACCCAGTTGCAGAACTGAGCAGGCAGACCGTATGCCGGGAGCTTGGAGAGAAGAGCTTTGTGCCAGACCCGATCAAAAGCCTTGGCTATGTCAAGGCTAACAGCCATTGACTCACCACGCTTGTCAATAGCCTCACCCCAGAGATGTGCAACGTACGCTAGAAGATCACCCGTTGATCGTTTCGGCCGAAACCCGTATTGGCGATCATGAATTATGGAGTGTTCTTCCAGGTAGTGTATAAGTTGTCTTTAAACGAATTATACTCATCGCCAGTCTTTTTAACCGACTTCGAAAAAGGAGGAGGTTCTATATAAAGAGCATACTTCCGAGGTGGTCCCATTGCCACCAAGTCAGGATCTGATGATAGAATCCCAGGGAAATCAAAGGAAACCGTCAAATTTTATAGGCACGTACTATGTATTTCATATAATTTCTAATAATAATCGTATTTGCTTCTTGTAGTCATCATCTGATGACAATGTTGATCTGATGATGATGGGGGAAACAACTCCTCAACGATTAGGAGTTAGGAGACTATTCATTTAATCGATTTATCGATTAAGGTATTTGTAGTGCTCGAAACATCTAATTAAGAGAATACTTCATGCCCCTTTTAAAGCATTTTAGAGGCTCACACTCCACCGTGCTAGCTGTATAGTTAAAGTTAATATGGAGGAGTCCCGAAATATAAATTGTATGTAACATGGCTGTGTTACATTACATTGTATAAATAAACATTGTATATTTTGTTTTATAGTAGAGTGGTATGAGGTGGCCGATGGTAAAGAAGAGTGGAGCCGCAGAGGAGAGGCCAGCTGTAGGACACAAAATAGAGTAATAAAAAACGACGGGTTGCACTCTGGGAGTGCCGGCAGAAGTGAAAACTTGAATATTAACTTGTATTGTGCATTTTTGATATTTTGGAATGGTTAGGGAATCATTTTGCACGAATTGCTTTAATTATCAGTATAAAAGTACTCTCATTTATGTGGTAGAATACAATATTTATTTATTGGGCTATCGTACACAAACATGACAATTTATATTACATTAAAAAGTTATATTAAGTTATATTAAAAATTTATATTACGCCGCGCCAGCTGTCTACTCTCCATCCGTCTTACGAATTTTCGATCAGGTCACGTGTCCTGACGCGAGTTTAACATTTTTTACTCATTCCTCTACTCTCCATCCGTCTTACGAATTTTCGATCAGGTCACGTGTCCTGACGGTCACGTGTCCTGACGCGAGTTTAACATTTTTTACCCATTCCAAAAAAAGTGCACAACGCCGCTAAAGAAGTTTTCACTTCAAAAAATAAAACAATTTTGTAAACTACTGTCGAATTTTCGACCACTAGGCGACCATTAGTTATTATTATTATATAAATTATATGTTGGCATAGCTGGAGAGGCTCATGCCCAGGCGCTGCAAAGTGACATAGATGCTATAGCCACCTGGAGTGGTAACAATCGACTTCCTTTTAATGAAGCTAAATGCAAGACGATTACATTTTCGCGTAAGAAATGTGTTCTAAAGACTGACTACACATTATTTGACGCTCCTTTGGAAAGAGTTGACGAAATACGAGACCTAGGTTTAGCTATAGGTAGTAAGATTGACTTTCGCAAACATGTGACAAATGTATGTAAGTCCGCTAGTAGAATTTTAGGCTTTATTATTAGGACATCCTCGGAATTTAATGGTGAATTAGTGGCTAAATTTCTGTACAGTGCGTATGTGCGCAGCAAACTCGAATATGGATCAGTCATTTGGGACCCTCATGAGAACAAGTACAGTCTCATGATAGAGAAAATCCAACGAAAGTTTGCTCGTTGGCTGTTTAAAAGGATTCACGGGTACTATCCCTTCCTTTATCCATCCTTGTTTGTATACGGAATGGTGGGTTTTGATACGCTTGCCTCCAGAAGAAAACTGCTTCTTATGGTGCACTACCTCTCCATATTATACCATAAGGTAGATTGCCCGTATGTGCTCGAGAGAACATGCCTCTCAGTGCCTTTGCGAATCCCCCGTGACGCCTCAGGTCTGGTGGCTCCGCGCCGCCGGCCGCGCCTACTGCAAAGGCCCGCCACGCGGACCCACCATGCCGCACAAGCACCAACCGTGCGCGCGCACAGCCTGATTGGGAACATGCTCGCTCAATACAATGATTTAGATCTTTTTGCGGATGGTCTGGGAAGGCTAGTGGCAGTGACTCACCAGTTTCTTAATATCTTTAATTTCGAATTTTTATTGACATTAGGTATTTTAAGTTGAATCTCATATAGAAAATAAAATGGAGTCTCACACATGTTATTACGAGAAGGACTCGGGTGAAACTCCTACTAACTATAATTTGTAAGAAAATTACTTTGACACTGGCTGAATGTGCTAACTGCACGAAGCCATCAAATAAGAGAAAAAAATTACGTTTCGTTTTGCCTTGTTGAAAATGCTAAATAAAAAGTTTTAGTTTACACTATCTACATATCATAGTGGCACCAATTGTTCGACACATTAAGCCCAGAGTTCGACATAGTTTTCGTCGCCAAATAATAACATAGATTTTCATAAAAAAACTTTACGACAAGACAGCTAGCTGGTGTTCTGTATTAAATTTTTGCTAAAAAACTTAAATCAGTTGCTGAGCCCTGTTTTCAATGACAAAAGGCAAAAAACGATTATTGGATCCTGTCGAGCACTAGTGTCACTACTCTAAGTACCATGTAAGTACACACACACACACATCAGACTACCATAAACTGTCAAATTTCTTCAATAGACTTTGAATTTCAATCCCATGATATATGGTTGAAAATGTATTAAAGAAATTCGACAGTTTTGGATAGGTTGACGAGCAGGCGTCTACCTCTGTAATTTGAAATGTTTGTTAATTGCACTGTGATTCAAGGTAAAAAGGCTTAGCGGAAGGTTAAAGCCTGGAGCAGTAGATACACAGTTGGCCTCCATTAAATTGGAAACAAGTTGCACTAAGTAATTACGTCTCTAGGGTAACCTTAGTTGTGTTGAATGTTGAATAAAATAAGGTCTCATAAAAATACACTTTAAACTTTAAACTAAAAGTAGTGCACAATTATTAAATAATAGATGTTTGCCTAGTGTCGGAAGGTCCGCAATGTTTGAAAAAAATCCAGTTTAGCAGTTATCAAATTAAATCCATTAGCGGCGCTAGTGTGCCTTAACCTTCGCCTTAAGAGTCGCTTAGAGTCAAAGGCGGCCATCTCACTTTTTATCACTTCTGAGATAATAATGCAAAAAAAATCAATAAATTTTAATTCAACTGATTTTTTTGACATCATCATAATCATCATCTCAGCCAAAAGACGTCTACTGCTGGACAAAGGCCTCCCCCAAGGATCTCCACAACGACCGATTTTGTGCTGCTCGCATCCAGCGGCTTCCCGCGACCTTCACCAGATCCGGTCTTTTTCGACATATCATAATCAAATACGGCCATGTTTCTTGCAAATCATTGGATTGCAAACCACACGGAAGAAGGCCGTCTTTGAATCTAAACGTTGATTTACTCAATAGTACGGCCTTCTTCCGTGTGGTTTGCAATCCAATGATTTGCAAGAAACATGGCAACCAATCACAGCAGTGAATTCGGAAAAAAAATGGCAAAAATGGTCCTTTCCGTAGCTTGGCGTCAAAAACGGCAATCTTTGCAAACTAAGTGGTCATTTTCATTTGTTGGTATTAAAGTCGGCCTTACTGATGTTTTAGGATTAAATAACGTGACTGTTTTATTATTTTGATTTTGAATCCCAATTGCTATTGTTATTAGTCACTATGCTCTCGAAAATATTGCTAATGCTTTTTAAAACGTTTTTTTCGCTTTACCAAAAATGGTTAAAAGTGAGATGGCCGGTTTTCTAAGCGACTCTTAAAATACAATTTTATGATTACTTACATATACTCGTAATTTTACGCAAATATTGTTGGAGAACAAATTACAATTTGAAAAAGACAAAGTGTTGAAAAGTTGAAAGGATTCGATGCCGGGTCAGGTGCACTACCAACTATGCTATCGTGGCTCAATCCAACTCGCCGAAATTATATTTAATTAATTTTAGTTTAAAAGTGTATTTAACCTTTTTCTAATAAAGTGATCAACTGCAGGATGACATGATATTGGCAGAGTTTTCCTAGCCGTCCAGCGTTTGCCTTTGCGAGCCTTTGACATTTTTTTTCGCGCTTCTGGCTTTACCTTTAAAACACCTGATGGTAACTGATGATAAGGCCAAGATTGACGTATTAATTTTTGCTTGAATATAGTGAAGTTATTTCTTCTTATTGCTACTTAATTGGTGACAAGTTTACAAACATATGTGTATTGTTTGTAAATATTTCACCTGAATGTTCTTACGGACTGTATTGTTAATAAAAGGAGCGTATAAAATTTGAGAAAAACTGTTATAAAAAATAAAGACTTTCAGGAAGCAAACGATAAATGAACCATGGACACTTTTTGGCCTTACAATAAAATAGCCTGAGAAAAAAAAATGTTCATACCAAAGAGTTACTAACTAAAACGGCGAATGAACAAGAAATACAAAACAAAAAAAGTTTTATACCAATGAGTTCATAACAAGTTTCAATAAGTGAGCCATATTTTTGGGCGGCACTGTATTTTCCTACTCCCTTATTCCCCGCAGCCTTCCATTATCAGATGCTCATGAACAATCAACAGCGCCGTTGTGCGGAGTGCTCTCGCCGCGCCCGACTACAGATACCACTTTCAATTAATTAACGTGAACCAAGCTTCTACCGCCATTAAAATTGTATCTTTCACAAGTAAAACTGTTGCAGAAAGGGACTGCTAAATCTTATCTGTACCTAGGCCACAAAATAAGGAGACACAAAAGGTAAACTTAAAACATATCGCGCTCGAGCAAGAGGGTTTTGCACTAAGTACAAGTACTAACAAGGACTTAAAAGATTACTTCGAAAACAGGCACGGCATCGAATGGAAAGAGCAGCCGGGTATGAAACACTTCAAAACCTTCCTTTTGTAAGTTTCTTTGTAAGTTTAGTAAGAAAATCCTTCCAGTGCCGTATGTCAATCAGCTTTTTTTACAATAATAGTGTTGGCAAATGACTCTTTTTACCATGATGTTATGCAGAAACGGAGTCCAAATGCAAAGACAGCTAGTGGAGCAAAATTATATTTACCAACATCATCCTGACTCCTATTATAGCAAATTCATTTGATGGGCTGATGTACAAATACTCCATCAGTTTGCTATTACCCTTCCAATTTACATAACTAGATATAGAAGTAACTTACGCATAAACTTCTTACTAACACTACTATCGATTTGTGTAATCTGAAATAAATATATTATTAATATCTCTTTAAATTAATACGTGAAGCAAATTCTTTGGATCCCTTTTTAAGCAAATTGCGCGCATGGAGGAGTGTGAGATTTGGTATAGTTAAAGTATATATGGAGTAGATCTCACAAACGTTAAAATTTATGTATATTATGTCTTACAAATACATTTGTTTCATACATATCTCAAAAACTTCAAAAATGGAAGCGGAGTGGCCGAAATCTGTCAATGCCAATCTAAACTCACATTCTATCTTTTTAATTTTTCATTGCTTAGGATACAACCCTGCAGCCTTAATAACAATGAAGTAATAGGGGTTGGGGGGTACTGACAAACACTAAATCACTCATCTTCCAAAAGCTATTCAATATATATATATATATATATATATATTAATTGACATATGTACATATATAATATATCTATAATTTTGCTTGTTTTATATTTCATTTTAAGTTCTTACTACTTTTACTTACTATTTTTAGTTCAAAAGAAAGTCGATGTGCAAACAAAAATGTGAGATACGATAATTTTGACGGCGATGTTTTCTTTTGGCGTGAAGAAACTCCATATTGGCCTGTGGTGAAACAGTCGCCTAGAGTAAAGATTGTCTTAAAGGAACTTATGTTTAAATTCATTTAACTAAGTAAACTAAATAACTAAACTAAAAGCTTTGTCCCCCTTTTTATGCACATTGCACGCACAAAGGACTGCACATAGTTAAAGTTCATAAGGAGACGGAGTGCAGAAACATAAAATGTATGTATAATATGTATGTGTTACAAAAAAAAACTTCAAAGAATATAAAAAAATGCGGATAATTTTAATCTGTCAATGTCAAACACATATTTTCTAAAATTGACATGGCCTTTGGTACCTACAAATCCTTCAGCAGAAATAGTAAATATCTTTTAAAAAAAATTATGGTCGAATATCACTTTTGTGATATTGACCCGTAAATTTCACAAATGTCAAAGTTCTTGAGCCTTGCCTTTTTCTTATCATTTTTAAATAATAGCTATGTATACTTGGAAACGGCCTAAAATCTATATGATTACCGTAAAATTCAACCCTACACTAATCCGATGATGAGCCCTCAAGTACGTGTGAAACTTGTGTACTGTTTCATTGTAGAGGCAAGTCATAAAAACGAAACGACATTAATAAAGCATGTATGTGAAATAACGAGACAATAAACTATTAGTTTTACAACCGTGGCCTGGTTTGTGCTATGGTTAGATAGTAATGTCTATGCATGTTAGTTTTTTAAAGTTTACGCGAATACTACACATTGAAATATAAAAATAAGGTTCTCACACTACTGTACGAAGGCCTCCATCATGGAAATAAAGTTTCCATTAGTGGCTTTGTCATCACACTTGTCAGTTGCGGGTGGTGAGATCAGTGTGGTGTAAAACAACTTGACCACATAAGTGGGCTTAGTATTTAAAATATATCACTTTATAATATTACTAGCGGCTGCCCGCAGTTTCACCCGCGTGGTTCCCGTTCCCGTGGGAATATCGGGATAAAAAGTATCCTATGTGTTAATCCAGGTCATAAACTATCTGTATGCCGAATTTTGTCCAAATTCATCCATCCGTTGCAGCGTGAAGATGTAACAAATATAAACACATACACACAAACTTTCGCATTTATATTATTAGTGTGATTAAGAATATGTGCTGTGCTGTACTGTACCAATATGTCATCATCATCATCATCAGCTCATTTTATGTCCCCACTGCTGGGGCACGAGCCTTCCCTATGGATGGATAGGGAGAACGGGCCATAAACCACCACGCGGGCCCAATGCGGATTGGTGGTTGTTAACGACTGCTAATGCAGCCGGGACCAACGGCTTTACGTGCCTTCCGAAGCACGGAGGAGCTGGAGATGATACATTTTTGATCACCCATCCGATGACCGGCCTTTGCGAAAGTTGCTTAACCTCAGCACTCGCAGACCGGGCGCGTTAACCACTGCGCCATCGAGCTCCACTCCAACATGTATTGAAATGAAATAAAATATAATTAGCCGGAGCATATTCGACAATAGAACATATTGGACATTTTACAATTTTACATCAGTGCTAACGAAATGGTTGACACCCAGCTCATGACGTTGTATCACTCAAAATAAAATGTCCATCAACTTTTTTTTTTTACAGAAAATTTATCGACTTTGAACGCGTCGAGTCCAATTGACCTAGTTTGTAATTTTCGCCGGAACGACCTTCAATACAGATTCTTTTGGAGCTGTATCATTAAAAGGTGTGGAGGATTAACTTATTCAATGCCTCTGCCTTTTATTATTTGATAATTTAATATGAAGAGCTTAACATTATGTTAATTGATATAATTTTAAATAATTAAGCATTCTCTCTCGAAATGAGCATTTTGTTTTTGCATTTATTTTAAAAGGCTATTTGGCATTGATAAGGAAGTGGCAAAACTGGGACATAATACTTTAATCACTGCAGAAAGTATTATAATTATATAATAAAGTAGCTGACCCGGCGGACTTTGTACCGCATTTCTTTTTTTGTATATAGCCTATGTTACTCAGCGTTAATGTAGCATTGTAATGGTGAAAGAATTTTTTAAATCGGTCCAGTAGGTTTTGAATTTATTCTTGCATACATACATATATACCAAAATACAAAACTTTCCTCTTCATGATATTAGTATATATAATCTACTTAGTTCTTCCAGTTTCAAAGAGGTTCCAATAACTAACAACACCTCAACCTCATTAGTTTGAAACTTTCGTCTCTCTTATGTAACGTGTAACCGTGTAACGTTTATCATTCATGAGTATCTAGTTTATTTACACAGATAAAATAATAAAACACGCTGTCGCAAAATCCACTTTATTTTGTTTTCTCAACCAAAAATGCTTCATCGCTGACTCAAATTATTTACTTAAATAATAAGTAAAACAGAACACGTAAAAATAAAATAAATTTTACAGAAAACAAAACAAATAATGTTCTGTTAATTGTATCACTTTCGAAAATGGACGCGGTTTTTCTTTCAAAGTATCAAATCATTTCTGTAGCTCACCTACGCCGTAGCGCTTCGTAGCTTATCTGTAGTCCGTAGCGACTACGAAAGCTACACGGCTACGAAAAGCGCAGTGGAGTGTGTCAAAGCGCATTGCTCAGTTTTCAAACAAGCTGGAAATGTTTATTTCACAATGAGAATACAAGACAAAAAGTTTTGTTTCTGTATTTTACATAACTATTTTCATGACTATATAGTAACAATAGGAGCTTAAATGAGTATATCTAACTCTTAATTTCTATTTCAGAAAACCTTACGATTGTACTTTTTGTAGGATTGTTTACTCAGCAGAAAGCTTGTTAGGGTTACAATTAATGTAAGTTAACTATGTCGTATTAATAGATAGGTCAACAAATAAAATATATTTCAAGCTGTTCTTTGTTTCGAAAGGTACGAACTATGGAAGTATTATAATATATATTTATAGTTATAAATTTATTTATAATGAGTAAATGAATATGAATAGTCGTTGTCAGTACGAAATGTTCATGTTCGACACCTAGCTGTGGAACATTAAAGGGTAGGTTAGGGTAGGTACCTATATGAAAATCAAAACACTGGTAAAACTTAGTAACTTTTCGTTATTCGACTATATTAAAATGTATTTGGATTTTTTTAAATTATTAAATTTAATATTTTACATCAGTATTTTCTAATTACATCTTAAGTGACTATTTGTAACAGTGAAACTATGTTATTTAAGTATCGAAGTCTCACCCGCTAAATAATTATCAGTAACACGCGGCAGTAAATTAATCACATGTTACCACCGAGCTGAAATATCTTAAACGCCCTCCTAATTTACCTATACTTTAATAACCGGAAAGCTTTACATTCACTGACAACCGCGTTACAATATAATTAACTTCGTCTGCCTCAGCTCTCTTTAATTAAACAAGTTAAATTGATATAAAATTTGCCGCCAACTATGACCGACATGCGAGGGTACACTAAACAAATATGTAACAGAGCTTCGTAGGACGAAGTTTTAGGGTAAACTCAGAGCGTCGACCTTCCATAACATTCAGTTTTGTTTTATAAAACAAAAACAAGAACAAAAGCGGTCGAGATACATGCGTTGTAGTAATGTAGCACGCAGGTAGTTGGTGTTGAGCGAGGCATTTCATTGTAAAAGCGGTATAGATAGATGGCAGAGTTGCCTGGGGGCCGCCGGGCCGAGCTCACCTGAACCAGACTAGTAGGCGCGTCTCGTTCACTCACGAACGCAAGCCTGTGTGCACGCCGCCCCGCACACAGCTAAACTGACAATGAAGGTTGCAATAACTCAAAAGGGAAACAACCCGACCTCATACTAACTAGCTAACACAACATTCGCATGTACTTGTAAGCTGTAGCGACACGCAAACACGAAGATTCTGGGCGCATCTCGCGTGGCGCGGGAAGAGCATGCGCGTAGCTCGGCGTTCACACACAAGCGTAACTCGGCTTGTTAAGGGCGAGGAGTTGCGTTACCCGTGCCTACGTCACTCCGGGCTGGCGCACGCACACCAAGGCGGGCTGCCACCGAGCCGGGACACTGGCGGGCGAACGCTGCCGCTGCGAGGACCTGCAGGCGCGACCCGCGTCGTCGCCCGCCCTCGCAAACCACTTGTTGAATCCACCACACTTTGCACATCTCATTCGAACTTGTAAGAGGCACGTCGCGCGCGCTCTCAACAACCCTTGTGTCTTGTTTTAACTTTTTTTTGTAATATATTCGGATTGGATACCCTGTGCGTTTCCAGCCACTTGTGATGCCTACTCTTCGCTGTCCAGCTGCCTTGTTTCCAATTAATACGCTTCGTTTCGTCTTCCCAGTGTTGTTGTTGACACGGACAAGCCGTACGGTATCATGATGCGACGCCGCGGTTAACTTGTTGTAACTTTTGAAATATTTAGAACACTGTTATTTAATACTCGTATCTGTGTTATCTGTTGACTACTGTACTTAATATAAATGTTTGTATCCGTTTCTGTATTGGCTAACTAAATAAAAAAATACGCCGCTGTAATTATAGTTGTGATGTAAAGAGCTCCTGACTTCTTGGTAAGTAAAAAAATAGTTTTAGTAAAAGTTATATGTTTTGTTTAATTTGATTACAAATCCAATTGATTTTTATTTCACATGACATTTTAATGTGCTGTTGATGATGATGATGATGATTATGATGAATGTATATGTTATATATTATTTATTCATTAAGTAATATATTAATTATGTGTAGTAAAAATTAAAATCATAGCAACTATTTAAATTAATTTATTGGCTTAATTTTTCTTTCATTCTTAGACATTGAGCGTTTATAGTTAAAAACGAACATATTAATACCTACATGAAAGGCTACTAATAAACTAATAGAGTAAGTTTAATTACTCATTAAAGTTTTCTTTTTTGATAACGTACAATAAACACACATAAAATAACAAACAAATTTAATTTAATTTCAAAACATATTTTGGTCAAAGTTTAATAACTCTACTCAGTCACATTGCAACAAGCATTGTACCTATAAAGAGTAAAACATTAACCCTAAAGCATTATTCACATAAAATACCAGATCTGTGTAAAGATGGACCTAAAATGTCTGGAATTCGGGTCGAGGTTGAACTGAAATTATGAAAAATGTGCTCTTTGTGACTTCTGGGCGCGAGTTCGGGGCTTTAGTAAGATATTTAGGTTTAAATTACTGTTTTTAAAGGAAAATTTAACTGTCCATATTTTTAAGATGTGCCTACCTATGTTTATTAGGTGATACAATTAAACCTAAGCTATCATTATGTATTGGCCCCCAAATTAAACCTAATATGTATCGATATACTAAAAACAACGTAAGACTACATTATTAATTAAACGAGTACCTACCTACTTTCAAGGAGATTCAGTGAAAAAAAACAATTAAAATTAATATTAACAAAAAATAATAGGTAGATTAATATACTCGTATAGCAAACACTTTAAAATTTAACGCTACACTAAAATTCAATTTAAAATTCAACGCTGCAAACAATAAAAAAACAAAAATCTATAATTTTAGAATTAAAAATGTCGTCGTTTGAGGTTTTCAATTAATAACAAAAAGAAAGAAAGATTAAAATATATGAATAAATCTACGCGCCTTTTACCAAATAGGTTTTAACTACGCAATTACCATTTTGCAGAACTGGCTGTTTATCAAAAATTCAATGACCATTCTAATTTCAAATAAGTTTTATTTAAAAGAAACAAGGACAATTTTTTTGTACACCGTTGTTTGTTTCATAATTATTATTAGTGTTCTGTTTTCATTACATTAAAATATTTGAGTATAAGATTCGACGTGGTTCCTTTTACCACACGCACATTGACGACGACATACGCAGCGAAAAAGGAACGCCCATTCAAATAAGGAATTCCATTTTTAAATTCTGTTAATACCTAGTTCGTTAAAAATTGTTTTGTTTTCATCACAATCAAATTGATGTACTTAGTCAAAATAGAACCGTACCAAATTCGATTGATATTTTACAAAAAGGTTTTGTTAGGCGATTTAAAAAGGTTTTATTTATTTGGGAAACAGACTATATTTTAAACTATTATTAGAACGAATACATTTCTTAGTGAAGTTTCCTCTCATATTAACACAACGAACGAAAAGAACATGAGAATTAAGAAATAAATTCAAAATAAAACACAAAGTTTTAAATATAAGTTATTAAAAAATTCATCATCATCATCATGATCAGCCCCTCTCTACCCACAGAAGGCATGGGCCTCAAAAAAAAAAAGAATCATCGGTTAATATTTACAATGTAGATTACATGAAATTAACACGTCGCAATTGGGGATTACATTAATTTATTTATAATAAAGTTTTGCTGTGTCGGTAACTTAATTGTTAATCCACCTTGGTTGGTAATACAATATAACGATAATTCAGTAATGGAGCGTCAAATAACAATCGCATTATCATAATTATGTCCTTTACATCGCGCGGGACGCGGGAGCAAAGCACTCAAGATGGACGTCATTATTCCGTTGCTCAACTAAGCAATTCAAATTCATTAGTAAGAGATGTTGTACTAGGTTTGGTTGGTTGTGTTGTTATTCTTAGTACGTCTTTGTAGTTACGCTTATCTTATCTAAGTCTGTAGTAAATTTGCCATACTAACGTTATTTTTTACAGCATTTTTGTTATCCGACAGTATAAGATAGCCAATTCCTCAGTAACGATTTCGGGAGAAATTCGGCTTTCATCTTCGTTTAAAGTCATTTACCATCGATTAGGGCCTTAACTCACCTTGGCTCTGCTTTAAAAACCTCTACAATAGTGTGCCTTTTGAACAGAATGAAGCCACTGATTTCGATATCACGACACGAGGTTAACGCACTTGGTCTACGATTGTTAAAGTTAAGCAATTTTCGGAAAGGCCGGTCATCAGATGGGTGACCAAAAAGATATCATCTTGAGCTCTTCCGTGCTTCGTGCGCGTTAAGCAGATGGTCCCGGCTTCATTAGCAGTCGTTAACAAGCTGCATTAGCAGTCGTTAACAACCACCAATCTGCACTGGGCCCCTCGTGGTGGTTTACGGCTCGTTTTCCCAGTGGTGTTTCCATCTATAGGAATGACCAGTGTCCCAGCAGTGATGACATAAAAATGAGATGGTGATGACACTGGTGATGACATAACACGTTTATGAACGATTTAAAACAGCAGTGTCTGAGATGAAGACCAATATGGGGAAGCTGATGTACATCAATAAGCCATAGTACAAGACCAGCTTAATTTGGGACTAAACTCTTGGTATGATAAAAGAATGTACTTATTTTATTTTTAAATATGAATATTCCGTATTCCGAGCAAAACCATAGCCTCAGGTGTCAAGTGATAAACGAGTAGGTATATCACTTGAGACCAGAGGCTATGGTTAATAGAACTTTCGATTACCGATAGCTGTCATAGTATCGAGATACAACATGACAACGCGCGTATGCCGTATATGTCACTATAAATTGACAGTATAAAATCGCTCTGTGATGTTCAACAAAACGGTCTTCAATGATCTAATGTTCGATTTATGGAGTAGGGCCCAAGATGACGACATGATTGAGACGGGTTGCTACGTGGCGCGGACGTGCCATATAGGTGTGGTCTACTAAAGAGGAGGAGGAGGGATGGTAGGATAAATACTTGCTTATATTACTTACTTAATTTCGGTTAGGTGTTTCGAGGAGGTACTTCGGTACCTCCTATACCCTAGCCCTAAATATATGGAGGAGCTCGATGGCGCCCAGTCTGCGTTTGCTGACGTTAAGCAACTTCCGCAAAGGCTGGTCATCGAATGGGTGATCAAAAATTTATCATGTCAAGCTTCTCCGTGCTTCGGAAGGCACGTAAAGCCGTTGGTCCCGGCTGCATTAGCAGTCGTGGTGGTGGTGGTTTATGGCCCGTTCTCCCTATCCATCCATTGGGAAGGCTTGTGCTCCAGCAGTAGGTAAATTATGAGCTGGTGATGAAGTGTATTGTTTAAGTCATTATTTGTAATTAATCTACTGTGTCACTGCTATGCAAAGGTTATCATTGACGACCTCCTTGGTCGAGTGGCTTGCACACCGGTTTTCATGGTGTCGCCATCTCTGAGGTCCCGGGTTCGATCCCCGGTCGGATCAATTTACAAATACCTGTTTTTCTAAATTGTTTCGGGTCTGGGTGTTTCCTATGTATAATAAGTATGTATTTAAGTATATTAAGTATGTTTATCCGTTGTCTAGTTAACCATATAACGAGTTTCTTGAGGAAGCTTTTCTTGGGGCTAGATAATTGGTGTGAGTGTGGAAAACATTTATTTATTTATTTATTTATCATTGTAATCAAGTCAGTGCTGCAATTGATGGGTATTTAGTGCGGGTTGGTTATCTTAAACCCACTTGCAGTGAAAACTCGTCTCTTTACAGCTTCCGTAAAATTCTAAAAGAAATCACTTTGGAGCAACAACCTTACCTTTTATAGATCCCTGGTTACATCTGAGGCTATCATTATTTTTTTTATGAGTATCTTTGTATTGTGCATATATTTACATTGCCATTTAACTGCGTTTATATATATATATATATAATATATATTTTTTTATATCCACATCTTTACCATATATCTTGTATATTCACTATATAATACTACAAGACGTATTTCTACACAACACACTATCACCTTCACCTTTGTTATGCTTATCTCATCCCTTGTCATGGGTCCAGCAGAATACCAGCGTTGAGGCAACAGCCACAACATTAAGCTGAGCTGATCAGACCATTCGGCTTTTAGTGTATTTATTTATTTCTGCTTGTTTCTGTTTATTTTGTTGTTGTTACTCGTATATTGTGAAAATGTAACTCTTTATTTTGTTTTTGTAACTTTATGTTTATTTTAACTTTTGTGTTATATATTTTTTTTTTCATGTCTGTTCTGTGTTGAAAAGCCGAACAAATGTTTTATTATTATCTCCTTTATTTATTTTATTTCTTAGAACTAAATTTTTACAATATTTTAATATAAAAACAATAAAACATTATAAAAACCTAATCCTAGAGTACCACCAGCAGCGGGGCAGGGCCCAAGCCACCGGTGGTCAGGGCTGCAGAGTGAGGAACCTCCTGACAATACGTGCCGTGTCAAGGAGTACTGCCTTTTGCATCTGACCCTTGACCCAACCTTTCAGCGAGCCATCGAGCCATCGAGCTCCTCTGTCTATATATGGTTGAACATTTATTGAAGAAATTGGACAGTTCTTGATAGTCCGAGTGCAGGTGTCTGTACCTCGAACCTCCTGATAACGGGCCAAGTGCTTTGCCATTTGGATATCGAGGCGTTTTTGTATGTATTAGATCTTTTCTTACGAATTAGGTTCATTCCCCTTAGGTATGTTATGACCTTTCGATGTTTTGCTAATGATGTTGGAACGGACACTTATTATAATCTGCATTCTCATGAAGTTTGAAGTTAGAAGAGCACATTATAGTGCAAATATTTTATGTTACAGCATGTTTTAATAAAAAGCTTTTGAAATAGAAATACAAAAGTATTGTATAACTAGTAAAGTTTTGCAATTGCTCACACTGGCTCACACGAACAAACCAGAGCAACTCTGTTTTAATTAAATTTCATAATTACAAACGTAGCAAAAACAACTTACAATAAAAAATTCAGAAGCACTCAAACATTTTCATTTAATATAAAGCTGCCAGACCACCAGACAATGGATATTGATTTTTGCACCTCACTAAGTATATTTCGGGATTCGTAAATCTTATACGCGCCAGGACTGTCCATTTTGCTATAAATTTTAAATGCCCCGCTGAAAAAGGGGACATGGGACCGTAATGTAACGAAAACTGATTTATGGCTACGGCACGTGGAATATTATGAAACAATGTGGTGAGAGTTAAAATGTAATTGGGGCTAAGTGTACCTTTATAACTTTCTATGCTGAAAATTAAGATAATACCGAACAAAGGTTTTTTTTCCAGTTCAACACATGGTTGCCTGGAAGAAATTGCTTTTTAGCGATAAGGCTGTTATTTGTATTTCTTCTTGTATTGTCCTCTTTTTGTATTTTGTATGGTGTACAAAAAAGTGTATTTTCATTTCATTTAATTTCAAAGGGATGTTTTCACAACATCTTGTATATCTGTACAAAACACACGTGCATTTATTTTTGTTCATTATTTTATATTCATCAACCAACATAATATAAAATTAACATAGGTTATCTTCGCACTGAATAACAGCTTTCTTACTATTAAATAAAATAATTTAACTTTATTATATATCAAAAACAAAACATTCCAAAAAATAAAGTAAGACGTCGAAATGGTTTCTTAGAACTAATATCCCTATACTAATAGTTTCGGTTTTCCCTGAACTGATCTATTTGGTTTGCTCACCCTGTATAAACATCCATTGATTTGAGTACAAATGTTATTGATTATTACACAAACAATAGTCACTATAATTATAGCACGATAGATTTTATATCTGTCCTCGTACCATACTGGATTTTCAGTTTTGAGTCGAATAAGCATAGCGAAGAATTTGAGAGTGCCTCTAATCTAAAGGCCACGACATCGGCTCAAGCTTCCATTTCGTAGGTGTGAAAAACCCCCGGGTACATATCTGTACCTGGTCAAGTAAAAGCGTGGACAGGGTTGTAAACACGTCCATTACTATGGCCAACCAGATGTAAGATAATTAAGCCTCTGGTAGTCGCTACTTCTCTATCTCTCCTCAGCATTTACTAATGCCATCTGATGGTTAGGTCTGCTTTAGTGGTCATTCTCTTCCCATTGCTTTGTATCAGTATCTCGTAGTCTTCGTAATTTGTAACTGATTGTAATTTGGTTGGAAAGATGGAGATAAAGAAAATGCCTTCTGGGTTTCTTGCAAGCTCTTCTCGGTCTTCTCTCCCAAAATCCGAGTTTTTCATTTTCATTTGGATATCATCATCATTATCATCATCAGCTCATTTTATGTCCCTACTGCTGGGGCACGAGCCTTTTCTATAGATAGATAAGGAGAACGGGCCATAAACCACCACGCGGGCTCAGTGCGGATTGGTGGTTGTTAACGACTGTTAATTGTAATGTAGAACTTCTCTACTCCTCCTGTGGGGAGGCTACAACGTAATAAAAACACTCCACAATTTACAAAACAAGGTATTTTATTAAAATAACAATAAAAATTAAAAAATTAACCAATACAAGGTGGGTGATTTACAATGTTACTGATTTAACTTCTTTAAAAAGGGAAATGATGAAATATATTCGGTGTAGTAGCCGGGACCAACGGCTTAACGTGCCTTCCGAAGCACGGAGGAGCTCGAGACGATAAACTTTTGGTCACCCATCCGATGACCGGCCTTTGCGAAAGTTGCTCGCAGACCGGGCGCATTAACCACTGCGCCATCGAGCTCCTCAATTTGGATATAGTTTATATCTAAATATAATATAGTAATAGTATTGACGTCAATAAGTGCCTTTAAAGGCTTATTTTGAATAAATGATTTGACTTTGACTTTAGTAATAATGTATGTCCATTTTAATTTCGGCAGTCAATATAATCTAAACCAAAAGAATAAAATATAATTTTCAGTATAAACTAAGGCCTGATTTTTCAATCCTCAGGTAAGTTTTAGCCATCAAAACATACTTGTAAAAAAAACCAAGTCTCGCAACTCAGTTCTTCTCTCGTAAAAAGTTGTGAGGTCCATGTAATACCAAGTCAGTTAATTTATTTAGTCCCTACTTAAGGGACCTTCTGTCTTAAGTTATAACGTAATTAGCTAACCTAATAACATTTTATAGTGACCATATCAATCTAAAAATCTTTTATGTTTTAAATATATAGATTGACTTGGCCATCTCATGAAAACACAATGTTTCTCACAATTAATACATATATTATATTAAATTAAATTGTTTAGTGCGATTACCAAGTCAATCTATTTATTTAAAACATAAAAGATTTTTATTATCAATATGGTCAATATAAGATGATGTTAGGTTAGCTAATTACGTAATAACTTAAGACAGAAGGTCCCTTAAGTAAGGACTGAATAATTTCACCGACTTAGTTATTACATGGATTTCACAACTTTTTACCGCCATATCCGTCTCTGTTTGTCTGTCTGTCTGTATGTCTGTTCTCATAGACTCTCATAGACTGTGTAGCTCATAGACTCTTAGTACTAAAAAGCTGTAATTTGGCATGAATATACATATTAATCACGCCGACAAAGTGGTAAAGTAAAATTTTGAAAAATATTTTTTTTAGGTTACCTCCCCTACACGTGAAGTGGGGATATAATTTTTTTTCTTGTCTGCCCCATAGCACACTATCGTCGTTGGATAGCAATTTCAAAAATATTGCGGGTTTGTACAAACAGTTTTTTGATTGAGGCATCTGTTTGTGAACTATTAAGCTTAAAAGTGCAAAATTTTGTTAGAGTCAAGTGTCCCCCCCCTGGCAGCCAAATGGTTGATTTGGATACGTAAAAAAACTCACGGTAGTATTATATATGATGAAGTTAAAAGGAAAACTATCACAGCTAAGTATGCTTTAAAAGTTTACGATTAATAGTCGACCAACTTATAAAATGTACTTGGCGCAGTACAAATTCCTCACTTAAATAACGTTGCCAGGTATGTGAAACCGGTAGTATATACATTTAAGTTTAAGAGCCATTTAAAAATATACGCATTATTGAGATGGGCTACGAAACCCTACACTGCGCGTGGCCCGACACGCATTTGGCCGGATTTTTTACAAGTATGTTTTTGATGGCATCTCATTTCTTTTTGTAGATAGTCCTACTTTTTTTCCTTTCCGGTACCTTCTACTTCTTGAATACCAACAACGGATTTTCTTAAAGCCCACTCTCTGTCTTATGAGCTTTTCACTGCAAATGTAACTTTGTAATCCTATATTTTTTATTTGTTATTTACGCAGTTGGTGTATCTAGAAAACTGGACTTAAATTGCAAAATATTTTAGTTTTCCCTTGATCTATATACTAAACATTAATTGTATTCTAAATTTGAAGCTTCTATGTCTGCAGTGCCTTAGAGTTTGATGATCGGTCAATCAGTGAGTGACAAAATAAGAAACTTTGACTAGTTATAATTCTTAAACTACTGGTTCAAATTGAATGAAATATGAAATATACCGTGTTTATACAATGCCTGCTTGGTTACTGAAAATTCAGGCTTCTAGTTTTATCCACAATGAAGTTATAGGGGGTCAAAAATGGCCTGAACTGTTTCGAGAAAAGGATAGTACGGCCGTGCCGTTTTTGTGCTCGACTTGGCGGGGGCACTGCCGTGCACATAGATCCACCGAATAACATTGTCATTGTGACATATTTCCTAAATAGAATCTGTCATAATGTCAAAATTATTTAATGAATAAACTTTAACTGACGATTGAAAAATTTGCCCTTTATTAGCTAAAGTTTACGCGAACACCACGAAATGAAGGTTTAATTTGAATTTTGAAGACCACGAGTATATCAATGTAAAATGTTTCGTTACAAAGATATTAGTTTGAAAGCTTTTTCGTGAGATCCAAACTTCAGCAAGAGAGGAAGTCGCTTTTAAAATTCACTGTAGTCTATATTTATCAATTCAAAGACTCTTAAAATTGTGTGATAATTAGTGTAAGTGGAAACCCGCAGCGAAAATACTGACAAGTTGTCCAAACTTCCTTTTATATTACCAAGTTACTACTTCGCAATAGTTAGCTGGAGTCTTTCAAAACTACCAAAAGTTAATGTTGCGTTTAATTGAAGTGAAGTGACATTTTACGATACGTTAAGTGGTCGGGTGCGATCCCTCGTTACTGAAGTTATTGCAAATGTTTGAGAGCAGTTCAAAGTCGACGTCAAAGTTTCTAAGAATAAATTTCCCTTTCTCTTATATCTGCATAGTTACAGACTGTTTGGACAGTTTCCATCATTGAGTTAAATATATATCAATGGTTTCCATGACAACAAAACAAACAAATCATTTTGTATTGGAAAATAAAATTGTCGTTTTTAGTATTTTATTTATGTCTATGTTACTCAGCGCTAATGTATATAGCATTCTAATGGTGAAAGAATTTTTTATATCGGTCCAGTAGTTTTTGAGTTTGTTCGTTGCAAACATACATACATAGGTACATACAAAAGTACAAAGGTTTCCTTTTTATAATATTAATATAGATTTAGTCAATTTCTAAGCTTTTTAACTTTTGCATTTGCATAGTTTTTGACTACTGTTTAAAGTGCTACTTTACATCAGTTTAAAAAATGGCAACACCAACAATAACTACATACGACTAACAATATATCATCATGATCCACTGCAGGTCCACTTCCACCGCTGGCCAAAGACCTCCCCCAAGGATTTCCACAATTGTCGGTTGAATCCACTTCAAGTATATCCGTTATGCTACCGGGAAGGCAAAATAAGTAAGCACTGAATTTTTACACTGCTTTTTAATTTTTGAGTGCTTTTAGCGGCACAGTGCTATCTATCCAACTGTTATTCCCGGTAGCATAATGGTCAGTGCAGCCGCCCGGATTGCGGGAGACCCAGGTTCGATTTCTGGCTGGGTCGGGTAGGCATTTAATTTTTCACTGTATTTTATAAATATTTCATTCAGCTTCAGTGCTAATTGCTGCACTTAAAAATAAAAAGTAAAATTGGCTATTCCATTTTCAATTCTTATTTGGACAGGCTTACTATAAGATATTCAGTGAAAACCCATAATAGGATTAAATCAGCTTTGTTGCGAATCTTATTTGCTCATAATGCTTTGAGGAACAGTCTACAAAGTATGTGATGTGGAGAGAAAGTAAATACAAAAAAAACTGTAAGATAAGACTTTGTTTATGGAAAGAAGAAAAGAAAAACCACTTTGCTGTCTGCTTTGATGAATCGAAGTGCATTTTGAGTTAATCTTAGTAATAGTTAATGTAAGTAAGTGTACTTATAAAAGGTTCGGTATCGAAGCAAGGTAACGTTTATAATATACATAATTAACAAGGGAATTGTATCGAACAATTCATACTGTAGTTATTAACGGGATCATAATTTCGACTGCCATACATCATATGGCATAAATATCAAAAAGCATCATATTATTTGGCATAATATTTTATTATGCATAAACATAATAACGCAGAATTTTTGAAAGGCATAATGTAAAAAATCATAATCGTTAAAATCTATATTTTTGTTTGACATAATTTTATTAAGCATACTTTAAAACGCATAATTTTACTATGCATAACTGTTAACATTCATAATTTGTTTTGACATAATCTTAAGTTGTTTTAAGGGGTGCATTTCATTTCATACAATTACAAATGAACTAATTTCAAAGGATAAAACGTTCATTGGATATAGTTTTTACTTGGTGTAAATACACTTCTTATAAAAACATTACGTATATTATTCACTTGCTATAATTTTACTAAGTTAACTTATGTTATTTTTAATATAAATATCATTTAAACCTTAATTTGATTTAAAATATAGTCTTAAAAGTTAATACGTTGTGTTTTTAGTAATGTTGTGCTACAAAAGTCAGTGACAGAAACGAATCGCTACAAATCCGACTCCACGTAGTCTGGTCTTTCCGACCCTAGAGTGTAATTTAGAAGCGCGTAGGCGCGGAGGGGCGAGGCGGCCCGCGAGCTGAGGAGCAGGTGGTTTTAACGTTTTTAAGCTGCGGTGGAGAGCGAAAACCATCTGCGACGATAAGCTCGCGTGGGACCGCCGGAGCCCCGCAGCGCCGGAGCCGTGACAGAAACCATGCCTGCTGCATGTTGCATGCTTGCTTGCATGGTTCATGCTTGCTTGCATGCTGCTAGCATGCTGCTAGCATGCTGCTTGCATGCTGCTTGCATGCCGCATGCTTGCTGAAGCTTACTTGCTGCATGCTTGCTGCATGCATGCATGATAAGGTGTAGTAAATAAAACAACATTTTAAATCGAAATATTTCTTATAGGGTATAATTTAAAAAGGAAATACCTACATATAATGTATTTATTATTTATTATTAGATATTAGGGATTTAATCAGTTATGAATACCAAATGTATGCATTATGGTAAACAAGTTTTATTCCTTAACAATACATGGATTTTGTCAGTTTATGCTTATTAAATGTATGCCTTTCCATGATTATGCCTTACAGATTTCGGCCATATGATGTTATGCGTTATGAAGTGATGCTATAAAGACTTATGGCAAGTGACGATTATGACCATGAACATTATACATTTTCAGTTTATGCCTAAAAACGTTATGCGTTTCAATAGGTAACCCGTTGCATTAGTCTAACTAAAACCACAAAGACAACAATAACCACCACTAAGTCAACCAACCAATAAAACCACAAAGCCGTTTCGCGTTCTGATACTGTGAGTGTAGTGTGTCGGGAGCAATTTGAGTGAATAGTGACTTATAAACCAGTGGTACGGGCGTCGAGCGCAAAAAACGACAAAGGAAGAGGGTAGACCGTTTTGTGTACTCATAAAAACCAACCCGCAATAACTTAGTAATTCCGTGATCATGGCGCAAGCAACAGTGCCGAAATAACGAATACTCACTTATAATAAACTCTAATCTAATGCAAGTGACCATGATAGTTTAATTGTTTTTTATATTAACGGTTAAGCAGTGCCTTGATCTCAATTAATGTTAACTGATGATAAGGCCAATGATGGAAGCGCACTTCACCCGGGATCCTCAACTAGTGAGGCACTGGCTATCTTATCTCTAGCTGCCGGAACACAACAATGCTACAAACATTGATGTTATGGCGGCATATTTAGGTAAGATGGTGGTAGCTAGCCAGGCGGACACACAAGCCCTACCACCAACCAAACTGAGTACACAAACATTTACCCCCCGCTGGGAATCGAACCCGGGACATCTATAAAACCTAAAAAGCCGGTAAACCGAAGTCTATATTACCTACCATTGTGTTCGAAAGGAATAAAGATTCTTGATGTTAAACTAAAAAACTAACTAAAATTGATGATCATCATCATCATCATCCATCATCAGCTTATACTAATTCACTGCTAGACTTAACTATGTTACAACATGCAATAAATTAGCAACTAAATGTATACTCACGTCAAATTATCTATGAATAAAACTAAATACACGTTCCGGTTTCAACGAATAACTATTTTCTATTACTATCGAAGTTCTATATAAATGGCATGTTTATTGAATGCCATACCAACTATTAAAATATTGCCGAATATGTAAAATGCCTCGTTTCCGAATGAAGCCTGATCGGTACTCAGCAAAGAATTTGTTAATAAATAATATGAACCTATACCGATATCTACCTTAAAAAGAAAAATTAATTCTTTTATTTTATGACAAGCTTTCGCATGGAGCTTATGATTGCTCTGCGTTATTGAAATTTCACCTTTGATTCACGTAACGTAGATATTATAAAAAAACAAACACGGTATATTTGCACGTATATTTTGACGTTTAATTAAAATACTGCATTGGCAATGGTAAAGTTAAATTTCGCCAATCGTTCACGATAAACGGGTATGATGGATTCAATTCAGAAATATTTAAAAATGTTTTAACAAATATTATTGCGAAAAAAATTTAATTCGGCAAAAGTGTTAATTCTTTTTCCACGAGCGGTTCTGGAACCCGTACCTACTGACATGCTGGGTCCAGGCGAACGACCAATTAAATTGTCGTGGTGTTAACCGACCAGCCAAAATTTATGAACACTATCTATTCTTACTTCGGAAGCCAAATATATATTCTAATAATAGAATATTCATTGTAAAAACTACCTCATCGAAAGCCTTCTGAGACACTAGCTTTCCATATTACCTTGAACATCCGAAAGAAACACTTTACGTTTCAGACGAGACATATATTGCATTGTTTAAAATTGATATTTTTAGATTAATTATAAAGTTTTTATTACACATGGAAGCGCCCTGAAAATGTATTACCCAGGGTCGATTTTTCAATTGACGGATAAAACTTATTCGTTTGATAAAGTATTAGATAACCATTTTAAAAATGTATTGTCATAACATGACTTTTCTCTTTAAACAGGTGACATTTTAGCTTGATTGCATAATACTTTATCAGAAGGATAAGTTTTATCCGATGATTGAAAAATCAGCCCCCAATCAAATAATTAATGTCAGCTATATCACGACAAAAGATAAGAAACGCAAACACGTTTTAAACACGGCTGTTGAATATGTAAGATTAATCAGTAGACAGCAATATCAGCCTACGCCTACCAATAGAGAACCATTAACATTGATTGTAAAATGAATTAAATATCGTATTAAATAAACAAATCGTTAAACAAAAGAAAGTCACTTATTATTTAACTTTGAAAGTCAAATAATTCAAGCTTGCGCTGAATGAATGGCTTCAATTATTCATTACAAAAATGCCAAGTTTCAAAACCAACTGTTGCCCTCGTAAAGTATACTAAATGGAACCTTTTAATAATAGTAGCACTCTCATTTGGTTGTAATTATGTAGGCTGAAGAATTTGTTTGTTTGTTTGGTTGGTTGAACGCGCTAATCTCAGTAACTACTGGTTCGAATTGAAAAATATTTTTTGTGTTGAATAGTGCATTTATTGAGGAAGGCTATAGGTTATATTACATTACGCTATGACTAATAGGAGTGGATCAGCAAAGAAAAATGTTGCGAAAATGGGAAAATAAAATAGTTTTTTAATAGATTGTTCGCTAATTAACGCGGGTGAAACCGCGGGTACATAAAAATGTGTACATACATACTCTCACGCCATCAGTAGGTATTCAATTTTAAATTAGATAAGATGGGGTAGACAGAGCGTCAATTCACCAATTTAGAGTAAACTCTGTGAGTGATCTCGACGCGTCATTTAGCGTAATCAAAAAAGGGCTCCGATCCGAGATGGAATAGATATAACATCAGCGATCGGCTGCTACCAGGTCATCTGATCGTTGGATCTTAAGACATGCACTTGGAAGTTGGGCAGCTAATACATTCTTTTCTCGTCCCAGACCAGCATGGGATAACAAACTAAACGCCCACCCGACCCAGCCAGGAATCGAACCTGGGTCTTCCGCAATCCGAGCAGCTGCACTGACCGCTATGCTACCGGGAAGGCTGACGTAAGCGCTGAATAATGCTTACGTCAGCCTTCAGGTTCGATTCTTGGCTGGGTCGGATGAGCGTTTAAATTTTTCACTGTATTTTATAAATATTTAATTCAGCTTCAGTGCAGCAATTAGCACTTAAAAATAAAAAGTAAAATTTACTCTATCGTTGTGTTATCAAATTTGTGGTATTTCATCTGCAAAGCTTTCGGTTGCAATAACCTTTGGATAGATGGCACTGTGCCGCTATAAGCACTCAAAATTTAAAAAGCAGTGACAAAATTCAGCGCTTACGTCAGCCTTCCCGGTAGCATAGCGGTCAGTGCAGCCGCCCGGATTGCGGAAGACTGTATTTTATAAATAGTAAATTCAGCTTCAGTGCAGCAATTAGCACTTAAAAATAAAAAGTAAAAAATGGGATAACAAATTTAAAGAATTGAAATAGTTTCGTCACCTAAATCAACCCAACTAGCACTCAGTTCTAAACGCATGTTACATACTAATGTATCTACATACAAACCCCAATTTTAGTGAAAAGCTGTTATAACTATAAATTTTCAAAGTTTCGCTCTGGGCGCTTCGCTTTCTGCTGTCGACAAATGCTAACTTCGTTCGCTTGGCTCGATGCGGTCACCGGTCCAATCTAACCTATTCTGTCCAAGTTTCAATTTCGACCAGATTTCACAAACCAAACTACGTCAATTCCAATACGCTTTACTACGAAGCAGGCTTAGTTGTGACAAGTAATTTAAACTTTTTGAAATCACTCAAGCAAGACAAATGAAAATCAATAAAATAACATTAAAATAATTTTTATTAATTACCAAGTTTTCAATCAGTTGCATGCGCCATGATCACGGATGTACCCGGGTACTTTCAAATAACAAAAAACATTCCATTAATAATAATTAAAAATATTATTATTATTATTAAAATCAACAAAGTTTTATTTTTAATTACGAAGTGTTGGCACAGTGACACGTTCTGAAAACAAGCAGTCATAATTGAGCATTTAAGATGCCGTTGTAACATCGCTTATGGACGATTCGCGGTCCCTTTCTTTTGTTACTTATATAATAACAGGCCGTGCATGAAAAAAGGTCATTGTAATGTTCCACATTTGTCCGAGGACACACCCGGAACACATTAGAGCAAAGCCTTAGGTAGGGCTGTCAAAAACGTGACGAATATGTCTCTCTTTGTATGAAATCAAATGGTTTCTTTTTTATTATCAACTGTATGTATTGTTCGAGTATTGCAAAAGCCATTAAAGTAACATTATCGTGGTTTTTTGGAGAGAGTTTGCTGATTGCCTCAAACGGCATTTTCAGCTTCACCGGGCTTTTTGGGGGCGGCGAAAACTTAAAGGGTTCCTCAAGCCGTGTGAAACGAATCACCTTCGGAGGTTTTGTATAAGGGACGGCGTCACGCAGTAGTGCGTGTCCCCGTGCCCTACTAGATTCTCCGAAGGGTTCGGATCGGATCGGGGAGCGGAACAACCCGCGGGCGCCTCTAAAGACTTGGATCTCGGCTCGAGTTGACCGGGCCTTGGTGGTGGAGAGAAACGCCCAGTTACACGTCTGTACCTGATATAGAGCGCGTGTAAACCGGTTAGTACGCTTGTTCTACGAGTACGGTGCCTTGGGCCTAGACTAGTGTGCATGTTTAGTGTATTCTGTAAATGTGTAGTGGCATTTAGAGGATCGGGCGGTGTTGTTGCGTTAATTCGATAACTAGCAAAATTGACATTATACGAAACCAACAGCAAATGTTGTTTAGTCATTATACAAAACCGAAGGATAAGTTACATTAACTTATTTAGTCCGTAAATACGGAAACTGTTGAAATAGATGATTGTTATGCAGATTTATGGGGCCACTTCGCGGAGCTCGACTTAAAAGCTTGTAAAGTGTAAACAATGACAACCCTGTTTCCATGGGACAAAGGATGGACGAATAAAGGAATATGAAAATTATACATTGTTGAAAACACATTTTACGAGACGCCGCCCACACGCAACGGTTCGTAATATGGAAGCACCATTTAGGCAAAAATCGCGGCAATCTTCGCAAATGTATCGGAAGAATTTTCTCATATAAATAGCGAACTTTTGTATGGAACGTTATTTCACGGCTGTGTACCGCTCCACTGTGAAAGTACCTGCTCTATATTATATTCCTGATCCCCACTCTCGTATGAAACTAACAGGCAGCTTTACGTCAAACGTTTCAGATTGTGCTTTATACAATTACATTGAAATGAAATATGGAGCAGACGACAGAATGAAGTACATATATTGTTGTCAGCGTGTTTATTTGAAGCTGTTTTTGTCGAATAGATATGTATAATATGTATTTTCTTTTCATAATAATATGAACAGACACATACTTATAGTGATACGTGGCTTGCATTAGAGATCACATTTAACGTTTTAACATTAATATTGTCATTGTATTTTAATAATTGCAAGGCACTGTGCCGAGTCCTAATAATGTGTATTATAACAAATCAAGGTACGCGGAAAAACTTAAATTAGTTGATGCTGTAACTTTTTGTAAAACATATGTAATGTTTTGTAAAATTAATTTAAAAAGAAAACTTTTAGTTGCGCCGAATCAAATTCAAATTTGTTTATAGCATGTCACATTACATTTTTATAGATGGTACATAAACAGGAAATTCCAGTAGGTATACATGTGACGCCCTGCAAGGGCACAGCAAGTACTTAAGAGGTCTAACTAGATTACTTAACTACTATTAGTAAAATTACTGAAAAATTACAATGTTTAAGTAAATGTTTTTATAAAATAAACAAAAAATAGGTAACACATAATTAAACTAACAACATTTTATTGGATTTTTATATCAAGATATTTTACACTATTAAGGGGGTGCAGCGCGGACGCAAAACTGCGAGTTTCAAGTTTCTTTATGATAGCGAGCGAGCGGCGCGTGGCAGTGGTGTGACAACGGCGCACGACAAGAATACGCACGCACACTAATATCTGTACAGAGTAGGCTGGTGATTTAATTAGAGCAATGTTTACTTTCGTAAAATCATAGGCGTTTGGGTAAAAAATAAGAAGTCTTAATATTTTCATATTCATGTTTTTTGATTGAAAAATAAGACAACAGTGACCTGCGGAATATCAATACAAACATTTTGATGTCGTATCATTGTTTAATTTGTGCTATATTTACAAAGTTTCTGAAGAAATAAGTTTTTAGATATCATTATTTTACGTATTGTTTATGCAGTTTCTGGGTATTTGTTTTAAATTCCAAGACAACCACGACCTTGTGAAAGGATCAATCTAACATACACTAGTCTTTTTAATGTATAATACCTATTCAGCGCCTAGCACCAGTGACTTAAAAACACGTAAATTTTCAAATTCCGCGCTGCACCCCCTATCGTTGAAGAAATCTTGTATGTCATAATAACATTCATTTATAAGAAAGTTTTTAAAGTCTTATTAAAGATTGTAGGGTTTTCTAAGTTATTTATGTAGTAAATGATTGTAGATTTCAATTATCATATTGTGTGGGCTAGACGAAATTAATTGTAATTTAGTGAAAGGGAATCACCAATATTGTGACACTATATAGGTCATCATGATGCCAATACCGGAATTTTATATGTACGGAATATTATTTTACTTTATCTGTTTATAAGTATATACAATATTAAATTTTAAGTAATGTTTAATGTTTATTGTCTTTATTTGCATTACACAATTTGTTGCTTCTGCTTAAGACTGTTCAATTTCGTGTAAGGTATCTAAGTGTTATATTATAAATTCGCCTTTAATAAACTGCAATTAAGTTAACACTAATTTAACAATATTGTTACAAGTAGGTACCTATTCTAAATATTGACTTTTCATCTTAGTGGGGCACCCGTTATTGGGATATTTAGTTATTGAAAATGAAATCCCTCAAAGTGTTTTTTAAAAGAAAGAACAGCTGCCATTCAAGCGAGCCTCTTGGGGATCTGCGTCGACTTGACATGACTGCATTTCTATTTTACTGAGAATTGAATTATCCCGAAAAATGCTTAACTGCAGAAATATTTTTTTATCATAAATAAAGTTGGTTTTTCCTCTACTTTCATACAAGACCGATGGCACAGCGGTGATATGATCTTGTCAGTTAGACAAATTTCGCATTGACGAGTCATCGGATGGGTGACCACTGCACTGTCGAAAGATGTTTCTTCTATGACCAGGACTACTAATAATTGTTGAATTTGCCACGTACCTTGCCACGTTGTCTATTGTTTTTTACCACATGGCCATTGTGATTATGAATTAGGCAATGTCGTAGTTTTAGTGATGGGCGAATATGAATGATTCTTTCAAATGATTTATGTTTTTCCGGTGGGTTCGGCAAAGGAATCGTGCTCACTGGAACCTTAGTTATTATATTATTTGTTTTTGACTGCATTTTTCCTTTTTTTTTTCTTCTCATGTCCAATTGTCTTTTTTTCTTTTCTACTTAGTATTGTTTTAATCTAATAATTATTTTATTTCATTTTTTTTTTTTGTTTGTAATTTCTTGTCTTGTCACTAGACTATAAATATTCAGGCCCTGTCAGAATAACAGCGCTTCTGTGTCATTCTGAACATCTATGAATGACACAGCAGCTTATGCTGAGACAGGGCCCTTTAACTTCACACTCTACCTACCTATTTTATTTTTTATTACTCAACTGTTCTTTTTTTTCTGTCTGTTTTTCTTTTTTTTCCTTTATTGTTTTATAATTGTACTAATTAAGTGTGTGTTAATAAATTCTATTCTATTCTATTCTATTCTATGAGACAAGTTACTCTGAAAAAATATCAAATCTACCAGAAGTGACAAAAAAAGATACCCGGTCTTATAAATTTATATTTCCGCTAAAATTCGGTGACAGTGTAAAGACTGGCAGCAGCTGAACCAATCAAATAAAAAAAAGTATAAGTTTAAAATATGTGCATTTGTTTTCATATTTTATTGAATATACCATGATGACTCTATTCAATGAGGCTATAATCAACATAACGACCTCCTTGCACCAAATTAATATCACGCCACATCCAGACACTATATTTCGCTGGATGATTGGCGTGAATGTGTGCCGAATATTCCCGAGGCCCGTGCGCAAATATTGTGTAGGCCACTCAGATTCCTTGTCGTGTAAATTAGCTTGCGAAAAGATTGAGCGGAGGTTTTCGTTGCGTGCGTACCGTGCCAATTGGCTTTATGATTATTTCATTTTCTTAGAAGTATATTATGTTATCAGGCTTAGGGGTAAAGATCATCGATATCATATATTACGTTTACTTCATGCTCTTCCCTATTTTTCAACGTGGGAGCGCTTCGAGGAATAAAATTTCAATATTTTTAATTGTTAAGCGCTCCTTTTATTAGCAGTTATTAAAAGGAGCGCTTCGAGGAATAGTTTTGGGGCGCTTCGTTGGGAGCGAATCGAACCCGGGACCTCTGGGTCTAAACCGGTGGTTTTAGCCACTAGGCCACAGAGGCGGTTGAATAAATGATTTTAATGAAACTTTTCACCATCCGTGGTTGGACCTATCTATGGTCTAGTGGCTAGACCGATCGTTTTACACACAGGTGCCGAGTTTAATTCCCAGCGTGCGTATTGTGTAAATAATTTATCGACAGAATATTGTTTATGGCTCAGTGGGTATTTCAAGTTTCTTACAATTTATCCTTAATTCTTCTTCTTATACAACAACCTGCTACTCTTACAGCAATGCCAAGGCGTGGTCGTATTAAAAATAAAAAATAAAATCTAAGTTAAAAAACGGATACAACATTTCATAAACTCGTACAACTCCGTATTAAATTATGTCTATATACATCTGGTTCTTGAGCAATCAAGGCGTCGAGTAGCCAGACTTTGTGACGTAGTCCGAGCGAAATGAGCGGTTTGCGTGCGAGTAGGCAAAGTCGCGACCAGAGAGCACCGATTCTGCTATTTTAAAATGTGTTCAATGTACCAGCAGCGGCGATATTCTGACATTTTCCTATAGTGCAAATGATTAAATAAGGCTGAAAAACTATTGTAGACACACATCAAAGTGATTGTAGACATCTATGTTTATGACCAGGTAGCCTAGGCAGGTAGCAATGCGTTTTAGGGTGCGGAAACACTTATGACTATTTTGACTTAGAGTAATTGTATAGTGCGATAGCGAGGAGCTCGATGGCGCAGGGTTAACGCGCCCGGTCTGCGAGTGCTGAGGTTAAGCAACTTTCGCAAAGGCCGGTCATCGGATGGGTGACCAAAAATTTAGCATCTCGAGCTCCTCCGTGCTTCGGAAGTCACGTAAAGCCGTTGGTCCCGGCTGCATTAGCAGTCGTTAACAACCACCAACCCCCCTGGGCCCGCATGGTGGTTTATGGCCTGTTCTCCCTATCCATCCATAGGGAAGGCTCGTGCCCCAGCAGTGGGGACATAAAAAATGAGCTGATGATGATGATAAATTATTAATTATTATATTAATTTCAGTTGTCATAAAAATCAGAGTTACAACAGAAAAACATCTAATATGCAATAATTCTACGGACTGATAACACAACGGCACATTACGCATAACGATATGAGACAGATGACAATAAACAACCATCAAACAAAATACAACAAAAAATAAGAGACAACAATTTAATTACGCTAACGAAACGTCTTCGTAGGTCGGCGTTAAATTTCAACGAAATTAACAATTACTTAACGTTAGCAAGACGACGCAAATTATGAAACACAATATCATCATCGCATCATCGCCAGCTCATATACGTCCCCCCTGCAAGGGCACGAGCCTTCCCTATGGATGGATAGGGAGAACGGGCCATAAACCACCACGCGGGCCCAGTGCGGATTGGTGGTTGTTAACGACTGCTAATGCAGCCGGGACCAACTGCTTTACGTGCCTTCCGAAGCACGGAGGAGCTCTAGATGATAAATTTTTGGTCACCCATCCGATGACTGGCCTTTGCGAAGTTGCTTAACCTCAGCACTCGCAGACCAAGCGCGTTAACCACTGCGCCATCGAGCTCCTGAAACACAATATATTCCTATTAAATTACTTGTTAATTAAAAGTACTCTAATGCTTGATTAAATTTACCATAAATTACAGATTAATATTACCACGCGGTTTCATTAATTTAACATCCAACGTCGGAAACTGGAAGTTCGCACTGACAGTTGACTTTCTATGTAATCGACAAGGTAAATTAAAATGTAATAAGGGAGAAGTAGCCGCCGTCCAATTATATTAAGTGAATTTACAAATATTTATATAGGTCCTCGCTATCTGTCGCCCTTCGCAAATTAACGTCCGTGAAGAGTCCCGGAAATTGTGACTGTTGGAATTGGAAGTACATAAAATGTCGATAGGTTAACTATGTATATTGCAATTGAAGAATTTGAAAAATGACAAAGTGTTGAAAAAAAAATCCACGAGCGGAATTCGAACCCGCACCCCATGACATGCCGGGTCAGGTGCACTACCAACTATGCTATCGTTGCTCAATCCAACTCGCCGAAATTAATTAACACTATCTATTTTTACTTTATAGGCCAAAGGAGCCCTATTCAATGTCGACAACTACGTTTAATTTTTACGTTTACTCTTTAATTTTTTTATCTCTTCCGATAATAAATCGACTCCCATTATAATATGATTCACAGCATTAAAACTAAGATTAATACCTTAAATGCTACACTTATATGATACTTACAACTTTGAATATAACTTTTTATTTATTTATTTTATTGTCTTAGGTGAATCAACAGTAACAAAACAAGAGTAGGTATGCAGTTATACATCAGGCAACCAATGACAGATTCACACCATTTTCTCATTATCTCGTTTCATCTCTTACTTCTAATTTTCATTTAGTCAAATGTCGTCATAATACTATATTAAAAATGCAATTATAACAGTAAATAGCGTAATTCAATAAACATTCAGCAGCACTAAAACGTTAAGCACCAAAAGCTACAGGGATTTTCCAAGAAAATGATAGCAAACAATATGATAGAAATTTGCAAAAAATTCCAGAATTTATTTTTATTATTATGAGCTTCATATTTGTAGGGACGCTCATTCCACCTGCCAGTCAAAATAATTCTTTGACGTCCTCCGCACTCGCGTTATGAATTTACCTCATTACCTTTAATATCCTCGTTGTCTGGTGTAGTCGTGATATGTGTGTCACAATTAGCTGACAGGGTTGTATTACGAACGTCATGTGTCACACATATTGTATGTACAGTTTAAATTGCTATAATTTAATTAATCAAAGGAGACGAGGTTACGTGTGCTAATAACGTCTCAAAGCGATGGCTTAACACTTGTGAAAGAGACACATGTCTAATAAAAGTACACTTTTTCAAAAGTAAGTAAAAAATTTTAAAACTTAAATACATTTAGAAAAGCATATCAAGCCATTATAGTTAGTAGACCGCCATCCATCAAGATGGTGTGGATGGAAAGACAGTCGATTGCGTGTAGTGCGGTGAAGGAAATCGGCAGGGATCAAACCGAACAATTCCTAAGAGCACTCCCCATGATAAAGGCGATAAAAAATACACAGAGACACAACGTATCTCCGAAGGGCCAGTAGATCGAGCCGACCAGAGGTTACCACGTCGTCGACAACTCGAGCAGCTTTGCGTTTGCGGTGAAATGGGAGGAGTTGGTACTGGGGTGCTTCAGCCCAAAGATGGGAACAGTATTTCATATGAGGTCTGACCTGTGCTTTGTAAAGCTGTAAGCGATGGGTCGGCGTGAAATACTGTCCCACTCAATTGGGCACACCCAGCTAGTATTTAAAATTTAGTTAAAAAACGACGGAACTGTCTATTTTTGTATCAACTAAGAAATAAATATATAGATCCATGGTAGCAGTATTTGACACTTTAAGCCTAGTTCGACACAGTTTTCGTCATCAAAAAATAACAAAAATTTCCTTGAACAGGATGATAGCTAAGAAGCAAGCAGTCTGCATTCAATTGTTAATAAAGACTAACCAGTTGCTGACCTCTATTATTATGATTTAAAAAAGTTACGTTATATACAAATTAATAATTGATTTCATACATGCTGTCGGATCAAGTACATACAATCCTGTATATTTCATAAAAGCATCGCCATTGGTATTGCTTTATGTATTTGCAATTTTTATTTGCATCCGTGATAGTAGCGCGGTGTTAGTGGCGAGAAAACTCAATTGTACATGAGAGATATTATGGTGTAGAACGCGCGACCGTCTGGTTGGAAAATTGTAAAGTTTTAAATCTTTCATAACATAGGAAACAAGTTTCCTCAAGTTTCGACTTTCATTCTCAATATGCTTAATGAAAAACAGCCTCCGTAGCCCAAGAACGAGAGCTCTTTCGACAACGAGAAGCTTATGCCTCTATGTCCTATAATATCACTAGATCTAGTACCTTTAAAACCGAAACACAATACTGTTTGGCAGCAAAAATACTAATTAGGGTGCTCGCCATTCAGTCAAAATGGTCATTTATAAAGAATTTAAAACAACTAATCAAACTTCTCATCATCATCATCATAAACTCATTTTATGTCCCCACTGCTGGGGCACGAGCCTTCCCTGTGGATGGATAGGGAGAACGGGCCATAAACCACTACGCGAGCCCAATGCGGATTGGTGGTTGTTAACGACTGCTAATGCAGCCGGGACCAACGGCTTTACGTGCCTTCCGAAGCACGGAGAAGCTCGAGATGATAATTTTTTGGTCACTTATCCGATGACCGGCCTTTGCGAAAGTTGCTCAGCACTCGCAGACCTGGCGCGTTAACCACTGCGCCATCGAGCTCCTTATGGAAAATATAATCAAAAACAAACTTGTAAAAAACCAAGTCTCGCAACTCAGTTCTTCTACCGTAAAAAGTTGTGAGAGCCATGTAATACCAAGTTCTCAGTGTTAAAAATCTTTTATGTTTTAAATAAATAGATTTTTTACAAGTTTGTTTTTGATGGTATCTCATTTCTTTTTGTAGATAGTCCAACTTTTTTTCCTTTCTTGAGCCATCTAGGTACCTATTTACACTTACTATTCCATTATATTATACATAAACAGGTACACTGATTCATTAACTGCAAATGTAACTTTGTAATCCTATACATTTATATGGGAGTACAAAGTATTTATGCAGTTGGTGTATCTAGAAAACTGGACCAAAAAGACATAAATAGCTGAACATCAAGTACTTTGTATAAGTAAACAGGCGTTTGACAGTTGTCAAGCGCCTTTACTGTACGAGTAACTAAGCGACTCGTACAGTTATTATGACATAGTACTGAAGTGTTCAGAGACTCACTTCGTACTTACTAATATGAAAAACAAAAACCATTTTCGAACAGTACTTTATCAAACAAAACAATCTAGCTGTGGCAATCAGCTGTTAACAGTAATTCATTTCCAAAGTCATTTGCTCAGGGAACCAGTTTTTTCCTAATTGCTTACCAGACTCTTAAAGCAAATAAGATTTCCATTTTGTATACGAAGTATGCTAAAACGTTAAAGAATATTACGTTTTAATTAAGCCCGAGGGAGATGCTAATTATTATCCCGGGTGCCGACGAGTTATGCATTCCCGCTAGTTTTTTTGTTTAGGCTTTCTGTTTTATGTATTCGCTTTATATATAGTAACTTAAACAGGATTATGCGATAGCACAGTTTATAAAACACTTACCCCCATATTCATAAAAAATATTTAAGCATAATTTAGTTAATCATTGTTTTGTCTCTTTTTCTCAAATTCAAAATACGTTTGCGTGACGTTGACAAAACAATATTTAACTAAATAATGCTTAAATAGTTTTTATAAATAAGGGGTTAAAACATTATCTATATATATAAAAATCAATTGATGTTCGTTTGTCTAGCAAAAACTCGAGAATGGCTGGACCGATTTGGCTAATTTTGATTTTGAAATATTTGTGGAAGTTCAGGGAAGGTTTAATCGGTGAGAAACATAAATAATAAGTAACGGAAAATACTAAAACGACAATTTAATTTTCCAATAGAAAATTTTCCCACGATTTGTTTGTGTTGTTGTCATAGAAATAGTGGTACGAAATCCGCCGGGTCAGCTGGTTAAGTATAAAAAAGAGACAATGACAAAAATCTAATTGTTTTTATCGTTGTACTCGTATTAAAAGTATGATCGTATGAAAATAGGGATAACTAGAACCAAATTTTCTGATATGAAAGACTCAAACATCTATGATAATATTACTTGATATTATTAATTAGCTTGTTATTATATCCTTATATATTAACCTTCTTATTAATCTATTCAGGACATAAATGCAATGAAATGAAATTGATTGCAATAACTTACCTATTACATTTTAAGTTCAGTGATTCGTATAGTAAGCATAAATATAAGCATTATAAGAGCTATATAAGGTAATTTTTTGCTAACTGCAAATATTTTGACAAAACATCTAATTATATCACAGAAATAAGGCCCTAGCATTTAAAAAAAATTCAGGCTAGTTTTTTTACTTTTCCTGACACAAAAATTGTAATATTTTTAAAAGCGGCCTTTCTGTTGGTTTTTTTTTAATGAAACTAGGGGCACGTGTAAGCGGTGAAGGCATTGCGGCCTCTCTGTTTCGGCTCCTTTGAATTGAAACTACCGAAAGTGCTTTATTTTTCTTTTTAATCGAAATGTCTTTTGGCGTTTTTCTTGAAAACTAGCGTATAAAAATTTAAGGTTTTTCCATAAAAATTGTTTATAATGTTGTTGAATTTATCCTCAAAATATTTGCAGTTAATAAAATATGACCTTATATAAATAGCTGATTAAATTCGTGGAAATTGAAGAATAGTAGTATAATTAACATCAAAGTCATTTTTAATTATAAAAAAATAATTCTCATAATGAAATTTGAAAGAGAAATACATGTTACCTAGACATTACAAATTGTCATAATTATAGCAAAACAATACATAAGTATATTAATATATAAGTTATATCAACAATGATGGTTAGCCTATAAACAATCCACTACTGGGCTGGGTGGGCCTTACAATAGGTCAACAGCGCATGGAGAGTTCTGGCTATAAACCATGCTGACTGAATACGGGTGTAAGCGACTACTATTTTACGATAACAACCGGGACTAACGGCTATACCTTTCGTAGCACGTGGGAGTACGAAATGTTTATTGAAAGATAGGTTTAGATAGATAACTCTTATATTGCAACAACACAGCAATAAACAATTACAATTTTGGAGAGAACTATTACTGTCTAAAATTGGAGGTGCAAACCATTTTAACTAAATTAGAATAATGTCAAATTTAAATTCAAATTCAAGTTTGAAATATTTATTCGGCGTAGCAGTTAGGCTTAGGTTCTAACAATAAAACTAATACATATAATTAATATGCTACGACGAACTGGATTCTCTCAGCATAAGTTGCAGCTTCAAGAAACTGCATTGCTGAGTTTCAGAGAGAGAGGGTAACATCATTTATAAATGGTTTTGCAGCATTTGTTCACCCATCGGTAACACAGCATATAATCAACATTTCTGTTACAAGGTGAAATAATACTTTTGCACGTTGTGTTCACATCTTGTAGGATACAAACTACTGCATGTTTTTATATAACTGTAAGAATGTTTAATTATTAAGTTTAAGTTTGTAATCGTTATTGTGAATCGAACAAATAAAATAAAAAAAGTTAGTTAACTGGCTAAATCGCTTAGAAACGTGCTAAACGAGACTTTATTTTCTCACTCTCTTTTGGAGAGTTTGCAGGTAGCGTCAGGTGGCATTTCCAGCGTCGCTGGACTTTCTTTTTGGGGGTGCTTAAAAAAAGAAGAAAGACTTGAAGAAGAAAACTTAAGCCAGAGGAGCTCGATGGCGCGGTGATTAAGACGCCCGATCTGCGAGTGCTGAGGTTCAGCAACTTTCGCAAGGGCCGGTCATTAGATGGATGACCAAAAATTTATCATCTCAAACTCCGCCGCGCTTCGGAAGGCTCGTAAAGCCGCTGGTCTCAGCTGCATTAGCAGTCGTTAACAACCACCAATCCGCACTGTGCCCGCGTGGTGGTTTATGGCCCGTTCTCCCTATCCGTCCATAGGGAAGGCTCGTGCCCCAGCAGTGGGACAGAAAATGAGTTAATGATAATGATGAGACGAACGAAGCATCGTGAGAGGTATTCTAGAGGGAATGGCATCACTCACAGGTGCGTGTCCTCGTTTCTTACTAGATTCACCGAAGGGTTCGGATCGGATTGGGTCGCTAAAGGCTGCGAGAACGAACTCCCTCAGATAACGAATAGGTGTACCTTTTCGTTATCTGAATCATGGTAATAAACTTACACACTGTCTCCGGTTTGATTTATTTATTACATAATACGAGTCTGGACAAAAAAAAGACTGACCGTATTATTTTGTTCAATGTCAAAGAGGTTGTCGTTAAGTGCTCTCCATTATTCAAACCTGATGGTAGGTACTTTACTTGATTAAAAACACCAAGTATTCATGAACCACAACTTTTCAGACGTTCATATACTATGATTACACTGGTACTTTTGTGATATACTTTATAGCGACCGTCTGCGAATTCGAACGGTTCGTCCACTTGAATACAAGAACCTTGTGGTTTTTTTGGGAAACAAACAACACAAAAGACCGTAGAATGCGTGATCTCATTTCGGAACCGAATAAGAAATGGATAAAAGAACTAGTTTGAAATATCAACAGAGATTTGGGTAGCGCCAGGCTGAAGAAGAAGAAAAAGTGCCTTATCTTCTTTTTTTAATTGTTTAAGATATTGAAAAGAAATGTAAAAAGAAAACTATTCTATATTTTTAAAATAAATTGCATTTATGAAATTTTGAAAATTAGCTTGACTTGGGGAATCACATTTAGTAATTTTATAATAACAACTAGCTGACCCGGCAAACGTCGTTTTGCCATAAAAAATAAAAAAAAAATTTAGGGGTGGACTACCCCTAACATTTAGGGGGATGAAAAATAGATGTTGGCCGATTCTCATAGATACCGGATGACCCGGCAAACGTTGTTTTGCCATAAAAAATAAAAAAAAAATTTAGGGGTGAACTACCCTTTAACATTTAGGGGGATGAAAAATAGATGTTGGCCGATTCTCATAGATACCGGATAAGCACAAAAAAATTCATCAAAATCGGTCAAGCCGTTTCGGAGGAGTATGGCAACGAAAACTGTGACGCGAGAATTTTATATATTAGATGATGCCGATCAAATGTATTTCGAAAACATTGTGAGTGTATTCAATTATAGTACTTATATTGATAAGTTTTTGTAGGATCTGTGAAATCCTACAAACTTTTATGTTTCGAGTTCAAAACCGGCGGGCGGTTAGAGTTACTTTCACCTTTCATATCTTTATGTATGTATTTTACCAACAAAATTATTATTTATAACTAAATAAAAATTACATAACCTATTAATAACTAAAGTCCGAAGTATTATTTTCCTGAGACTTGTTGATTTTTTCCAGTAAAAATTTATGGAACATAATATATAATTATGTACAAACTAATAGCTTATGACTCTTATCTCTTTGTAATTAGACTGGAAAACTATTAAAAAGTGTAACAAATCCAAAGTGTTACGATTACCGTCGCTACGCAGTTCTAGGCAAAAAAAATACTATTTCATTTTATTTCAAACAATAATAAGGGTACTATTTTCAGAATCACATGCCAAAATCCATCCAATTACTCTGAAGCGACAAACCGCCAAATTGAAAGTGCGAAATCCGGCTCGGAATTCAATCATACTCGCGACCCATTAGGAGAATGGTATGCGGAGACATACGGCCAGCCGTGATCGCAATAGTAATGAACGGGCCACAGAATAAATAGTTTTACATTTTTATTGTTTATTCAAGTAATGTAACGTATATTTTATTACGGTTTGCTGTTTTCCAGAATGCGTAAAGTTAAAACACAAGAGGCTAAGTAGGTACTCGTATAATTATAATTTGAAGATATAATATGGGGGTGTGATAATTAATATTCAGCGTACGTCCGGAATTTTGCCCGCTTGAAATGTGACGTAAGTACCCGGAGAAAAGGAGTTTCTATTTCTGAAATAAGTTGGCCGTGGCACTTATGAGCCCTTGTGCAAAAATTTGTGCAAATATTAGAAAAATGTCATGTAAAATGATAACGAATAAGTATCGTAAACGCGGCAACTTTTAGTAAACTCTGGTTCAAAACAACGACGGAGAAAATTAAATGAAGTCTTTGCTGAGTTTCTTGCCGGTTCACCTCTACAAAGTCTCCCGCAATAAAGTTAAGAACCATCGAAAGCAAAGGTACATTAATGAAATCTGTACTTTGTAACCGAAATCGAGTAAAGATGTATCGAGAAAGAAATAAAGTTGATTTTTGTTAAAACAATTTTTTGTAAAGTCTCAACGTTTATAGTATTACCACATACTACTATTATGTTTTCTACTGTGGCAGGGATAAGCGATGGAGCACAGTGGAACTCTGAGCAAAAACTTTGAAGACCAATTACCTTCCATCATAATAATCACTTTTTTTATACTTTAATGTGATGATACTTAATCACAAAAAAATGTTTATGGAGACATGAAAAGAAAATTATCAAGTCCCATTCTTTACTAACTTTTAATTGCCAATGTGGTTTTGTCGGGTGTGGGTAAAAACAAAGTTTGCTTAGAAAATCGTGTAGTAACTGATAATTTGGTTTGAAAATCCATAGTACTAATTCCATTGAAGGTTAAACCCAGCACTCACAATAAAATTTTTATCATATATAAATTCAGTTACCGACTCTTTTTATTGTTACTCCTCAGTGTAGTTTTAATATCAACATTTTGTAAAGAAACTTTGCTCAAACATCGTTACTTTTAACTTCGAGTGGCTACAAAGCCCAATGTTAGTAGAGTAAGGGCTGCTTAAGTCCTTACGTGGCCACTAGAAAATGGTGGGTCTTATATGAAAGTGCTCTATTCAACCGGGAGTCAGGTGGAAATTACAAGGTTTTCCAATTTAGTGCCGGCTTTATTGTACCCGGGCGTCCATTCTAAACTGTCGCCTTTTTTACCTACACAATCGTTATGACATCATTTGATGTCGTTAATCCTCTATAGGGTGATAGGGATACAGAAAAAAAAACAGTTGTGTATTTAAATGTATTCTTCTATAAAGGATCACTGCGTATATATTTATTTTTTATTGGTATTTTATTTACCTTACCTATCTCTTATTAGTTAGACATAAGACAGTTCCTCGGTAGTTAGAATTACGGGTGGAGGGTGTTTTCATCATCGGTTTTATCGTTATTGTCTATCAGGTGAGTTGAAAGACAAAGTCTTGCTCGTTCAGATTTAAAAAAAAAAAATTAAATTATTGTATTTTGTAAAAGTTAATCAAATTGAAGTTTTGAAGAAGTAACACAAAGTTTTATATATGCAAAAGACATATCTTTTGCATATATTTTTATTTATTTATTTATTTATAGGAAGACCAACGGCTATGATACAACTTAAAAACTTAAAAATAGTAACAGAAAGCCAATTATAGGTCCTCACTAATATATAACTCATAAGTTTGGATGGTAACACTTCTAAATAAAAGGCAGAAACACCCTGTTTTCAATCAACAACACGCGTAACATAAGGGAATGCGAGCGTTTTGCCTTCGATTACTCAGCAAGAATGGTTTTAAAGCATAACGAAGAACTAAAGCTTTGTAAAAATGGGAAATAACCCCATTACTTTCCATTAGACATCAATTTTATTGCTCCTTTCCTATGTATCGTATTTCGATATAACAACGACCTATTTTTTAAAGGCAACGTTAACATGGGAGAGTCTTTAAAAGTAAATGTATTATTCCCTTGAAATTTTAATTAGCGGTAGGTATCCGACGAACGATGTCAAACTTTTTGTTAGAAAAACTGGTGAAATGTTTTGAAACATTAGTCTTTAGAACTTCGTAGAGTTTTTTGATGATTGATGGACACAATTTCAGCAATGATAAAAAAAGTCTCTGATGGGTTGGCATTGGTAGTATTATTTGCGGAAACTGGCAACTAGTTTTAGTTCAGCGGTTTTTACACACAAGGATGTTCTTAATGAAGTACGGTCAGCTAAAGGAATCTTCTACCAACTTACGGTTGAAATTCTATTGTGTATAGATTTAAAAAAGGTGGTCTATATGTAGCTGGCTAGTGGCGGCTCAGCGAATAAAACTCCTTCCTATTGCTTGAGTTTTTTATCTGCACCTTGCAATATTGCACAGATAAAATGTTCCCATAGGTAAGGAAGAGAAAAATAATTGTATTGTAAAAAGTATTGTTAGGTTCTGAGTGTATCCATTTACAATGTAGTGATTTTTAATATATTTTTTATATTTGTTTGTGTTGGCCAATGAGGACTCCGGACTCCAGACTCGGGACTCCGGACCCTACACTCCGGTCCAGATACCTGACCTCACTAGCTATCCACATTTGATTTTGTGAACCAATCTCTGCAAGCTACTCGGTATATTTATAAATTATAACATGGTGACTCCGGTCATGGACTTCAACATTTTGTACAACAGTACCATAAAATTATGCAATACAATTTTCTATTTTATTTTATAGTTTCTACCATTGACCATAGATAATAAATAAATAAATAATAAATGTTTCCCACACTCACACCAATTATCTAGCTCCAAGAAAAGCTTCCTTAAGAAACTCGTTATATGGTTAACTAGACAACGGATAAATATACTTAATATACTTAAATACATACTTAATATAAATAGGAAACACCCAGACCCGAAACAATATAGAAAAACAGGTATTTCTAAATTGATCCGACCGGGGATCGAACCCGGGGCCTCAGAGATAGCAACACCATGAAAACCGGTGTGCAAGCCACTCGACCAAGGAGGTCGTCTGAATAGAATGGCGTGTTCATTGATATCAGCCCAAGTTTGTCAAACGAGTTATGAGTAGAAGTTGTCATGGTGCCAATGACTTGAGGCGAACAGTTTGTTCCTAAGCAGATTTCGTGGGTAATTCTCAAGTGAAAGTTGTGACTCGCTTGGATGTAATAAAAGTTACCGTATTTATTCAGCGGCGAACTTAAAAGTTTTAATATGACTGTCTAGGAAGTTCGTTACTTACCAAAAGTTTATGGTGAAGAAAAATATATCATAGTATCCAATATATAACTGTTCTTAGTTATAGAATATTCAGAAATATTATGAAAAATAAGGCTTAGTCCAAAGATATGTCAAATGAAAATTATTAAGTTTTCCACAATTATTTTTGGGGAAATAATTATATATTTTTTACTATATCTCGCATATTTAAAAATGTTATATCTGGTAACTAATTACTAGTCCATTGTAATAGAAATATGATATAGTTATTCTAGTTATCATGTTGCATAAATGCTTAGCCTTTCATTTGAGTTTTAACTCATATACATTGAACGATAGCCTTGTTAATAAAAATAGGTTAGATATTTGTCAGATATATTTTATAAATGATTTTTATATTGTACATATGTACATACTTCTACATCTTTATAATATAAACGGTCAATCAACCCGTTTAAGAGGTATACTGCCAAAGCACAGCACATCATCATCATCATCATCATCAGCCCATCCATGTCCCCACTTCTGGGGCACGAGCCTTCCCTATGGATGGATAGGGAGAACGGGCCATGAACCACCATGCGGGCCTAGTGCGGATTGGTGGTTGTTAACGACTGCTAATGCAGCCGGGACCAACGGCTTAACGTGCTTTCCGAAGCACGGAGGAGCTCGAGATGATAAATTTTTCGTCACCCATCCGATGACCGGCCTTTGCGAAAGTTGCTTAACCTCATCACTCGCAGACCGGGCGCGTTAACCACTGCGCCATCGAGCTCCTCACAGCACATAATTAACATTTATTTTAAATATGATATCAACTAAGATGTGTCTTAGTCTTCTTTAAAAAGTATACTTTGACTACGTATACTTAGTTGATGTATACTTTATCAAATATTTTGCTAGTAATTTGTATACAAACAGGTAACAAAACAAAAATGAAGTAGTGTAAAAGGTTCTACTGGATGCGACCTCTTTTTGAGATGTCAAACGAGCCGGTGGCGGGCGGCATGATATTATTTCGTCACCCACGACATTTTAATTACCGCCAGTGCCCTGCATTTGCCATTTAATTTAGTCTCTGACGTACTTTAATGAATATTTTTGTTGTGGAACAGCAATAAGCACTTTTTAACCGACTTCAAAAAAAGGAGGAGGTTCTCAATTCGACTCAATGTTTTTTTCAAAGTCTTGTCTATGCTGAATGTCGGTGAGCGAATAACATTGTTACAAAAATTTTGGTTGATGTATTTTATAATAGTACTAATATATAATAATGTCACTCATAATAATTCTAAACAAACTTAAATACAGAACTTAACTTGAAAAAAAAACAAAAAAATAATAAATAGAAAATTAAAAATTAAAGACCTATAAATAAAAGATGTCCTCTAACTGTGGGCTCATGGGAACGGTCCCAAGAATGCTGGCAACATTGCCCCTTTGGATTGCCAAACTAATACGCTGGCAAAGGTAGCTGCCAGCCTTCCTGTCACCGGAGGCCTCAATTAGGCGAGCACTTAACTCTTTGACCAGCTGCTTTGCCTCCGGCCCCCATGGACCCATTGTTTCCACCGCAAACGGAACAAATAAATAATTTCGACCTAAGTTTGCGTATTTTGGTGAAAAAAAAAAACCGACTGGATGCACTCTGGGAGTGCCGACAGAAGTGAAAACTTGAATATTAACGTTGTGCATTTTTGATATTTTGGAATGGTTAGGGAATAATTTTGCACGAATTGCTTTAATTATCAGTATTTTTATACTCTCATTTATGTGGTAGAATACAATATTTATTTATTGGGCTATCGTACACAAACATGACAGTTTATATTACATTAAAAAATTATTATTATAAAATTTGCATGTCTACATGGCAGAATATGTGAACCTATAAAAATATGACCAACTTTTTGTAATACCAACCATATTCTTAGCAAATAAAATACTCTATTCTATTTTATCAACCGCAACTATAAGTCGCGTTGCTTTTTTCGGTAATATATTCATATATGCCTATAGTAGTGTTAATATATGCCTATAGTAGTATAATATAGTCCTTTCTAAATAGTAGGTATACAGTAGACATTTCAAAGATTCATGCACACCAAAGAAGAAGTCGTTTTGGCATTTCTATAGCTATCAAAATAAAAAAGTTCTCTTTGATCGTACATACAAACCCTGTCATTCATTTTTTGTATATTTTCTATAATATCAGAAATTGTAATAGTTTTGTTCGTACAAGAGATAAAAATAATTGAAGTTTAGAGCCATCTGTCGGCAGCTGGGATAACCTTATAAGATTTGTAGAAGCACAGTCATGCTTGGAGAACTAGCAGCGCCATCTTTCGAACGTTGCCTGAAACAGTCGCGCCTGACGGTCACGTGTCCTGATGCGAGTTTAACATTTTTTACCCATTCCAAAAAAAGTGCACAACGCCGCTAAAGAAGTTTTCACTTCAAAAAAAAAATTTGGTGATATTGAGTTACAGTCATATTCTTTTTTATTTATTTTATTTATTTGGTACACAAACAGAATACAACATAGAGTGTTAAAAATATTACACGATAAGTATCAGGGGCAGGCTGTAGTTCCTATGATGTGTGTACACGACATGATAAATTTCTTACAAGGCAACATAATCTACTCTGAATTAGATACATTATTAATAAAATATGAATGTAACAATTATTGAAATATTATATAAATAATCGATATTCGAATACAATACAAATACATTTTTATACCAAATTAAAATTAATTAAAATTAAATATGATATACATTACTTTCTTAGTAATAATAAGACTGTAACACAACACCCAACATTTGAAATAGGAAATAATTATGACTGACGGTAGATTCTGCCCAGAATTCGAGTGATTGATGGCGATCACTTCAATACCCATTTATACTAGCAAACAAACATCAATGGGTTACGGTTTGATGGGTACTAGATCCAGGGTATTCATAGCGCATATGTGATAAGAACTTAAGCCTCAGGGTCGGCTAGGCGTTCGTTGCAAGCGTTTACGGATTGCGTTTCATCAGACCGATCGTCCTCTAATTTTACCGGTTTATTGTGGTAAACAACACAATAGCGGTATTTAGTTAAATTTATTTAATAAAAAAAAATGCGCGTTAATGCGCTTTTAAAAAATTAAAGCTACTATGCTACAGACATCACACAAACGCCTGAAAAACGGGAAGGGTTAAAACCCAAAAATACACATTTGTATACACATCTACAATGGATCTCCCGTTTTCCACCAATTTTTTTTACATGGCTGGCAACCTTTTCGTACCCCTTCTTGTTCGGATCGCCTGCTTTTGGTTTGATACTATTTAAGTTCTAGTGTATTATTCTGTGTCTTTTTTAATTGGTATACATAGACAAACGAAGACAGCCTGCTCTTTGCCTATGGTTAGCGATCGCCGCGGCTCAACGACATCAGCAACATCAGGGATGTTGTTTTTATATTGCCGTACTGGTAGAAACCTCTTTTAATCCCTTTTGACTTATCTATTTCGTAGCGCAATGTTATTTTTTTTCCTTTTGTCGATGACTTCGTGCGATTAGCACATTTAGCCAGTGTCAAAGTAATTTTTCTTACAAGTAATACATAAATAAACAATATGTCTTTCCTGTATGATGATCATGAATGATAATAGAAATGAGAAGTGAGAAATAATATACCTCTCAACCCTTTAAGTATTTCAGTAAAGATGGTGGGGCTTTACTAAGTCCTCGGGCGGACTTCTTGAGAGATTTTGAAAAGTGACGTTGCACTGTTTTGTTTAATTTGCCAACACTCATGCACACTCTCGAACACTGAACGGTTAATAATCCACCATTATTTCACATTAATATTATACATAACACAAATTTTAGAAAATAAAACAAAACCGCAGACATGACACTTCACTTTTCCACCAAGAAGTCCATGTTATTTTATTAGTTAATGAACGAAATCATAAACAAAAGAAAAAAGCTATTTTTTTATTCACTCCGCAACTAAGCTACCACCAGCCAGCAACATACAGTTCACATTTTACAAATCTCTACTCAACAGTTTCTCAACCGTAAGTTGGTTAAAGATTTATTTGACCGACCGTACTTAATAAAGTAACATCCTTGAGTGGACCGCCTTAAAAGACCGCTGAACTGTTTCGAGTGGCCACGAATAGTTTTGAAACGCTGACTGCGGCACTTTTGATAACGGAGAGGCACTTTAGAAGATCTGAGGAATGACACTGCCTATTCACGTTTCGAGTGTATCAAGGGATGCTTATAGAAGTACGAGTTCTCTTTAATGTTCAACTGATTGTAAACAGCAAAAACTTTACGCATACATTTTTAAGAGGATTTTCATGTAATGTACAGTACACTTTGGTGTGTTTCTAAGACTTTCCCAAGGCTTAGAGGCCACAAGTTATAAGCAGCCAGTTCCATTTTTATTTTAAGAGTGTATGTTGATTTTTTCAGCCTCAACGGGCTTATTTTTGGGGGCGGCGAGATACTTAAAGAGTTTCCTCAAGTCGTGTGAAATGAAGTACCGTCAGAGGTTTTCTACAGGGAACGACATCACGCACTAGTGTGGGGGGGAGAGGGGGGTCTGGTTTGGGGCGGTTCTCCGAGGTGTTCCAATCGGATCGAAGGCCAGTTCCATGGTAGTGTTGGGACATCATAGATTATTATTATATCAGTCTTTTTATCTCACTCCAGGGCGAAGATCTCCCCTTTTTTTCCACTGCTTTCTGCCTGATGTTGCGGTGATCACATGTAAGGCCCGTTCTTTTAATGCCATTTAAGAAATAATCTAGACTCTTTTGGCCATAATTTTAGACACCGTGTTTTTACCGTTAGCCTTTATTATGTTGCGTTAAGATTATTCTCCATCTGAATAACTGATCTTAAAATTGTAAAGGACAAAGAGCACTACAATAAATTTACCATGTAATCAGTTTTATCGCGACGCGAGCGTGGAAAGCAAACGAAATTGCACCTAATTCAATTTAGCATTCGTCCCTGTTTTGCAAAGGTGTAGGCCCATTCTGAGGGCAATTTACAGGGTTGAGATCGTGAGCCAATATACTTGTAGGGCTGGCGACGTTATAATAATGTTTTTTTATTTATAAACATAATACTAGCGGCCCGATCGCGACTTCATCCGCTTGAGTGAACACCCGCACCGTACCCCATTACGGTTCCTAAAAAATTTAAACCCTATTAGAAGGCCTATTTGTTAATTTTAACCGTCCAGGGGCCATCCACTCAAAATCCGCACAGCCGTTTAGGGCATAATAAAGTAACATACCTGATACAAAACGTACGAAAATATTAAATACTTATTATAAAGATAACCAAAAGTATATTTTGCTACCGTTGTATTTTGATGCTATGCATTTTTGTGTGTTAGCTGTGTCGTAATTTCCGCATATTTCTTTACCTGTGTAAAAAAATATTATTAAACAATCAGCCGGTTACATAACAGCTTTATATCTTATATTTTTCAATTGTATTTTACACAAAACGTATGCAAACACACATACAAAATACGAATAGCCTATAAAATGTATTCGGGAGGACGCGGCGGTTTAACCGAATTTTAAAGATTAAGTTGATCCCTTACCAGTACTTATTATTATGGATCATAATTAATTATTATGAAATAATAAAACCTATAAGTACAGTAGTTCAACTGGTTGTAATAGTTATATAGTAAATACTAAATATATCACAGTCGTGATACCAATAGTTCAAATATCCAATAATGTATGGTCTATGTGATTTGGCACTCGTCAAATACTTATTTAGTCATATCCTATACAAGTTATACCAACTGCAGATTTTCACAAACTTTTTGGCTACCAAAAAATAACGCAAACAACTATATTTATATTCTAACCGTACATTGCAGAGCGTTCGGAAAGTTTGGCACGATACGTGCCTATTTTCTTGAGCTGATAATTTTCTGCGATATCATTGTTTTTGACTTTCTGGAAGTTTCGGAGTAATGGGTTTGTCAGAATGGATTTATTTATTATAAGATAAGATATAAGAGACGCTCAAGACAGTAAAGAATAAAATGACTTATTTTATCACTGAAAAATAAAACTTGGCTTTGTTTTCACCTGATGTTAAGTAATGATAAGGCTGAAGGTCAAAGTCGAAGGTCGAAGTATCAATCGGCCCTTCCCTGACGTATGCACCAGCTATGTCGACCACGAGCGCACCAAGGCTGTGTCCTATCAAGTGCATATCATCCATAGACACGCCCTCGTCTATGAGGAAGTTTAAGAAGTCCGTCAGCAGCCTCCCGACCATCGCGACGTTGTAGTTGGCCAGGATATAGTTAACGTTTGCAGTGTTTCCCCAGTCTACCACTATTATGTTCAGATCACTCACGTTTAGGTAAGCTGAAATGTAAATATTTTAAAATTAGACTCTTACTTCGTCACAAGTGGTATTAGCACAAAGTTGGATCCGGTATCCTCAACAACTGAGGCATTACTAACTACTAGCTACCGGAACACAACAATGATACCGACATTAGTGTTATGACGACATATTTAGATAAGACGATGGTAGCTAGCCAGGCGGACAAACAAGACCTACCACAAACCAAAGTACACAAACATGTTCCTCCGCTGGGAATCGAACCCGAGAACTCTGGGCCTGGGACCGATGGTTTAACCACTGGATTACAGAGGCGGTTAGTTTGCCCTCTGACCGGATACTTAATATTTTTCTATAAGTATGTGATTTTAATTTTTGCATGGTTGCGAGCTTGCTTTAATTCGTAAAGAGGTTTAAGATTTAGACAAAATATTAATTAAACGCGATTGACCAATTTGATTGAGTGGTGTCTTTCTCAAAAACATACCTATACAAGTAATTAAACGGAAGTTGAAAGTCATTATAAATTCATTTTTTTAAATTTATTTAAAAAATAGAAACTTAACAAATATATTTAGACTTGTAGGAAAATAAATGTTATGTCATGTCAATGCATGCAATAATAGACGACTTATATAAAGGAGCTGGTACCAGCCTGAAACTTGCCGGGACTCAGCCTCTATGAATGCACGCTTAGTGGCATCCCCCTTAAGCTCCGCTGCGTATTAAAGCGATCTGTAAGCCGTCGATTACCTCTGCCTAGTATGGTAATAGCTCTACTATATACCCTTTTTAGGTATAAGCAACATGCTATGTACTTAAAACTTAGTTTTCTAAAGTTTACGCTAAAACTACACGTTAAAAAAACTACTATTTCGGATCTATCCGCGTTTATCACACATCTTATTGTAACTTGCATAATCTAATTTCAATTTAATCGAGTGCGTTCTCATAGTTACTAATTACTTATAAGACGATCAATACCTCAGTCTCCCTGCCACCACAGACTCTGCAAATAGTTTGAAACGTGATGATAAAATAATATAAGATCAATGTGTGAAATAAACAAGTAGATCCATAGAGGTTGTTTTATTTAAATGGAAATATAGTCTAAGATACAAATAATTTCGTGAAAGCAAAATACTAATTGCAACGTGACCAAAAAAACTCGTGCACTTGTTTAGATTTTGTTCTAAGACACTAGGTACTATTAAACTCAAAGTCATGTCGTAACATTTCTATATACCTTCTCGTTAAACGTAGCAAACTGCATTTTGCTAGTTTAACTATGCATACGATCACGTTAAAGAAAACGCCAACTTTTATAGTATTGCAGCATCTGCTGGTGACAAAAGGTGAGTTATGCCTAAGGTTGAAATATGCCCTACAAATTTGAGCTGACACAGCAAATGGTGAATAAAAGTCCCGCGTTTTTCTTGCTCGCCTTGCAGTTCTCCAACACAGCCGCGATCAAAGGCTGTTTCAAGAATGCCGCCGCAAAAAAAAAAGCGCCATTCCCCCCCTTTCCCCCATTTTCGAAACTGACTACAGTTCCTATAGAAAAATACAAGATCATTTACTATTTTGGTAATAGTACAAAAATTAACAAAAATCTAAAATTAAACACAAACGTAAATAAAAGGTAGGTAAGTACTTGTTATTTCTATTCATATTGTGAATAGACTAACTAGAATATTTCAAATTCAATATTATAATCTCTTGTAAAAGTACTCATTCCACTGGCTATAAAATCAATCTATAAAACCTCAAAACACCGGCGTTACAGTCCAATCTGTAAAACTCACGTAGCACCGATATGAGGCAGTTTTGGCTTTTTGTTAGGTAGGTATATCCTGAATCATCACACGCTTAATAATGTTTGCATTATGAATGTACATTATGTGAAATCCTGAATAATGTTCAAATAATAAAATCCAACAAGATCAAGTTCTCTATTCATAGTGTCGTTGTCCTTAGTCCAGTAGATTTGACACGCGTTCCGTTACTTTTAAAATTATCTGGGGGCACGGCACGGCCGCCTGAAAACACGTGTAAATTCAATCGCCTGAAAACACATGTAAATTCAATTATTTAGTGCGATGGCCAAGTCTCAATATATTTATATAAAACATTAAAGAATGTTATGGACCACGATCGTGGTCTTAGAGACTGGACGTATTAAGACAGAAAGTCGCTTAAGTAGAGACTGAATAAATTAATAACCGACTTGGTATTACATGGATCTCACAACTTTTTACCGCAGAACAACTGAGTTGCGAGACTTGGTTTTTTTTGACAAGTATTGTTTTTGATGGGATTATTATTTACTTCCAAACAGAAAAAAGCACTATTGATATTAAAGACGTCACGCCTTAGGTCTCAGGAATGTTATTTAAAAAAATTATGAATAGGTTTTATTGACACAGACCTCTGGATCTTGATGTTTTTAAAATGTAGCGAACTTTTAAGATCAATTTTACACTATCAATATTTATGAGAACTTTAAGATTTTTAAAGTTAATCCCTCTTCGTGATTCTCCGTGAGTCTTATAGTTGTTTCGTAATTATACAAAGTAAGTAAGTTGCGCCTAAAATAGAATATTTACTTCAAAATTTCACAGTTTAATTAAGTTACGGCCGACTCCGAATAACATAAGAAACAAAAATGTTTACTTGTTACGAAATTATATCTTTCATCAAATAGCGGTTCCAAATTCTGGACTTATATTTACCTTGTCCAAAAGGGGCTTTGTCCAATCCACATTAATATTTCTCCGGCGTCGCTGATATGAAGTGGTTTTTGTCCATATTTAATGTTTTAAGTGCTTTCCTGTGTCGACGCTTATCGTAAACTCCTTGCTAGGCATTTTCTGTTTTAGCTAGAGCGTTCCCATTTTCTTTGATTGCACTGGATTGTACCGAACGGGTAATTGTTTAGATTGACGTTATTCATTAACAGTTTTGTTGTTGGGTATAACCAATAAGCAAAAATATGATTTAGTCGTTGACAGTAAGTATAGTGTGCTGTTAAAAATACCTCCCTACTATACTATAGCCAAATTCGATAAAGAATATTTACCAACAAAGCGTTGCCAAGCAACCAGTGACATGCATGAAAGGTTGTCAATCCTTTTCCAGTTGGTCAACAGAAAAGATTTTACGTAAAAGATTTATTTATACTAAATTTTGTATGAAAAATTTAAAAACCAAAAACCATAGTACAATCATAGCTTATTATTTTATTGATTACATAAATTAATCAACTGCTGACTGTTACAATCCAATTTTCTTTAACGTCAATTCAATTTGTTCATTCATGAATGTTTGTTTTACATTGAAAATGTACTGTTTACGCTGCAGATTTCAGAAGTAGTTAAGATAAATCGACCCCATATGGATACTAGTGTCATCTTCATTTGGAATGCTAGTTTCTAATAACGGAATTCCGTTATTAAAAACCGTTTTATTCCGTAGGTACTAAAATTGAGGTATTCTAAATTTCTAAATTCTTTAAAATAAAATTAAGTTATTCTAAACAATTGTTTAGAATACCTCAATTGTAGTAATGACATATTTTGTTTATTAGAGTTAACAAGTGGAAATAGTTAACGTTTTTTTTACATTCTTCGTATTATAACGTTTTTACCGACGTTGACCGACTGATTTAAGGGTCGAAATCAAAATAATTGTACATTTCGGTCAACAGAAACGTCCACGTGGGGTAGACTGATTTAGACTATGTATTTTAAATATTAAACAGCTTGTATTGTTAGGAAAAATTATCTTCTAGATGAATAACATGACGGTAGCACCCTAAATTGACAAAATATTAAAATAAGTAAAATATTGCTGGCTGACCCCTTACTCTAACCATACATAAATATTCTGTCCCCCACGACACGCATGTTACAAAAAGTGCAATAAATACAGATCTATTAGTATATTTACATCTTTCTATAAAATAAACTATTAAAGGATATTTTAATAATGTATAACTTCAGTTTACAAGCATATAATACTATATATACCATAAATACAGGCTTATTTATTACATGACCATATTTTCTTTCATTTTTGTTTATCATGTTTGTAACGGATATGAAATGGTAATTTTTTTTTCTTTAAAGTTTCAACACCGTTTATTTCAAATGGACCAATCAGACGGTACGATCGCCGTAAGTCGGTCATTTTGTAAGCGTCTGTTGCTCGGTGCAAAGTGTGTACAACAGTGAATTCGATATTTTCAACAATTTATTGTTCATTTTGGTTTATCGTGTGTGAAATTAACGGTAAGTGAGACCTGAAGTATTTATACAAACTAGCGACGAATCACTTTGTCTTTATTTGGCTGTGAAGCCAATTTGTATCAAACAGGTACATAAGGTTACATTAAACACATGAATTTTATTCCTTTTTGTTATAATTTGTTACTTCTTTTTGTAACGTTACAAAAATGATGTAACAAAAATGAAATAAGGCTGCTGTTATACTGCATAAGTAATATTTTACTTCAAGTAGCATTTTAGTTTAACAATCTAGGTATATGTTACAGTAAATGTGATTATTTAATTGAACATTATTAATAACTACCAATATTAAATGTAAAAGTCATAAATTATTAACAAAAACCGGTCATTATTAATAAAATAATTATCTAATGATTTGTTAATTATTTTTTATTATTATTAAATGATCAGTTATCATTAAAATATTAGCCCCTATTAGTCACTCCTAATACTAAAGGAAAAAATATACATGAAAAAATTTTGACGAGTTCAGATTTTTTTTGAGGGCGTGGTGTTACAGTTGTTATCACGTTGCTCCAGTATTCCAAAAGTCGCGGGTTCAAGTTCCGCCTTCATCTTAACCGGTTATTATTAATAAATTAAAAAATATGATATAATTATTAATAATGACCGAAAATTAATTATAATAAACAGTCATCATTATTATTGTGAAAATCGATGGAAAAAATTAAATTAACCATTTAATTTTTGTGCAGAAGTTGCCGATGACGGCCGCAGAGCGACAACGCAGATATAGAAAAAAGTTGAAAACAAATCCGGAAAAGAAAAAAGAAATACAAATTAAAAACTTACAAAGGATAAAAAAAAATTATGTCCCAATAAATAAGTTATCAGAATCTCAAAAACACTTACGAAGGAGAAATTGGCGAAAACTTAAGAAAAAACATAAGGATTTACATACTTTAAAAAGCTAACATGCAGCATGATGAAGAAATATTTGTAAAACTTAATTTCCAAACACTGTTATCTTGAGATATTTTAAATAATGTTCGATCTATGTTCGACTTTTTATTTCCTAATTACTCGTAATACCTATTTACTATGTGAAATGGCCCTTACAGTTTCATTTTGTTATTATTTTGTTACAGTGTTCATCTTTGTAACACACTTCATTTTTGTTTCCTTTTTGTAACTGTACCAAAAAAATGATTTTGACCCTTAAGTGAGATGTGTAGTGAGAATAATAAGTCTTACAATATCTTATATGTAAAATGCAGTAATCAAGTAATAATACGAAAAACACAAAAACATTTTTGCCCAGATTTGTGATTACCCTAATTTGGTTTGTTTACATTTATTCTTTATCGAGTTTGGCTAGAGTATAAAATATACTTACTTTAAACTTTAAAATAAGATTTTTTGATGTCAAAATTTTATTAAAAGCTACATTCGTAGCCAATTTACCACAATATAAGGTGCTGAGAGACACAAAATTGCATTTTCAAAATCTTAGTCTCAGCTAACTATACCCAGTCAGCCTGCCAGTCCAAGATTGGTATCAAAGCCGTAGTGCCACTTACATTATTAAAAGAAATGAAATGAATACATATGACTTTTGGCTTTTCTGAAATTCTAAGGAATTCGCAACATTGTGGAAAGTATGTGGTATGTGGATGTAGGTAGGTGCTGATGGCTCATCCATCACACACGGGTTTTATAAATAAAACGGGCTTGTTTCAGACAAAGCTTATATTAAACGCTAGGTGCACGGTCAATTAGACAAAGTTGCTATACGGTAATAATAAATAACCTAAATTAATAATGTTGCTCGATACGACTAGCGTCTCATTAAGTTTTAACAGTGCTCTAAATATCTGGTCGATCGCATGACTACGCGTACTCACTAGCTACTCAAAAATTGAAATGCTATTAATTTAGTGTAGGCTACACTAATTGGACCAAGAATGACACTTTTCACTACATTTTACTCAAAACGACACTTATTCACAACTTTTTCATAACGACACTTTTTCACAAAATGCCTTGAATCACCCTTTTACTCGAAACGTGATAGAATTTCGCCTAAAACCATGAGCTGAAGGCATTCCTGGAAATCTCAGTGCTCGGAATGTATTAAGATATTCGAAATTAATTCACAGTGCATTTTTTCTCGGCTGATACTTTGAAAAATTCAATTATTTTTCTCGAAACGTACGGACACATTTAGTATCCTAAATATTTTTTTATTAACGTAGGTAAGCAACGAGCTGACTTTTAATGATATTATATTTTTTTTAGTTCATTTAATGCCTGTTATTCCTTATAAAGCCGCCTTAACCGCCTCTGTAGTCTAGTGGTTAAGACCACCGGTTTAGACCCAGTCCCGGCGATTCGATTCCCAGCGAGGGGTACATGTTTGTGTACTCGGTTTGGTTGGTGGTAGGGCTTGTTTGTCCGCCTGGCTAGCTATCACCATCTTATCTAAATATGTCGCCAAACATCAATGTTTATAGCATTGTTGTGTTCCGGCAGCTAGAGATAAGATAGCCAGTGCCTCACTAGTTGAGGATCCCGGGTGAAGTGCGCTTCCATCATTGGCCTTATCGTCAACGTCATCGTTAACATCAGATGAAATCAAGGCACTGTGCTTACCCGTAAAATATATTAAAAAAATAAAATAATAATATAGTATGCATACTGTTAACTTCAAATAAACACACTATTGCACTTTGGTCATAATTGCTGTAGCTCAGCAGGTCGGCTTGGTGACGCATCATAGACGATGTTGCAGAACATTAAAAATAAGCGCAAAATAATGTTGGTAGAACGGAGCTACTTTAAATCAAATGTTACATTCGTCACAGCTCCTGTTTTAGCACAAGAATGGAGTTTCTTCAAAAATAAGGGAGGTATGTTCTCTAAAATGGTCTTTCATCATCAGCTCATTTTATGTCCCCACTGCTGGGGCACGAGCCTTCCCTATAGATGGATGGGGAGAACGAGCCATAAACCACCACGCAGGCCCAGTGCGGGTTGGTGGTTGTTAACGACTGCTAATGCAGCCGGGACTTCGAAGCACGGAGGAGCTCGAGATGATTTATTTTTGGTCACTCATCCGATGACCGGCCTTTGCGAAAGTTGCTTAACCTCAGCACTCGCAGACCGGGCGCGTTAACCGAGCACCATCGAGCTCCTCAAATTAAATCAAATTGTCTTTCATTTATGTTCTATTGTATGATTTTAGAGGTTATCACACTAGATACGCGAAAATTGCTAGGGATACTCATTTTAGCAGATATTTAAGAATCCTGTAAAAGATTTTAATTAAAATGGATCTCGTTATTTATTAAAGTTCATAAAAAAATATTTTTAAAGACCTAAATAGACAAGCTTAATTGAATATCGACGAAAATGGTTCGGTAGGTATTATGTTTTAGCCCCCAGGTCCAAACGACGCAATGTCATTACATCGACCTATTGATACGCCGCTTGTTTTGATATTAAGTTTTGTATTTCTATGTTTCCTTTCGTTTCTCGTTCTTTTTCTACTCACAGAAAAATTACTGTAATGGCGAACTATAAATCTTGCTTGACCCTTGTGTATTGTCATTTGTCTTAAAAAAAGGAACAATATTTTACCGTGGCGCACTACTAATTTCGCCATATTTCTCTACTTTTGGGAGTGACCTATTTTATGAAAATCCTTCCGTACTGAATGTGTTTTGATGTTTTTTTACGAGCTTTTTTTGCTTTCTTGTAGAATAGAATAGAAAATGTTTCTTAATATGCTTTTAAATAGGGTATACAGAAAATATAAAAAAACTCGATAGATAAACATGTTATTTTCCACTCAACTTAAGGGCGCTTTCAAATTAGGCGTTTTGTGTCAGACCGCTGCCGCTGCCGTGCGTTTGCACTGCGTTCCTCCCGTCCCGCGCCGTAGGTATAATTAGCGGGCCACCTTACGTACGACCGTGCGTACATACGTACATACTAGTATTAATGACAATTGCAAAAACAGGCTCCGATTATGTTGGAGGTAGAATTAAAAATATATATATATATCCGAGGAGCTGGATGGCGCAGTGGTTAACGCACCCGGTCTGCGAGTGCTGAGGTTAAGCAACTTTCGCAATGGCCGGTCATCGGATGGGTGACCAAAAATTTATCATCTCGAGCTCCTCCGTGCTTCGGAGGGCACGTAAAGCCGTTGGTCCCGGCTGCATTAGCAGTCGTTAACAACCATCAATCCGCACTGGGCCCGCGTGGTGGTTTATGGCCCGTTCTCCCTATCCATCCATAGGGAAAACTCGTGCCCCAGCTGTGGGGACATAAAATGAGCTGATGATGATGATGATGATATATATCGACAGAATCCCTAGCAACGGGTGTTACTGTTGGGTAGGTTGGTGGTGGACTTGTTCTACTTGGCTAGCTACACTATATATTTTACGTTCAATTATGAGCCTTAATCAGTCATGTAAAATTTGATTTCATTACTGTTCATTGAAACCGTATTAAAAGAGACAGTTGGTTATTTCAGATTTAAGGAAACGTACATCAACTAACGAAAAACAGTGCAAAATGGTGAAAAGGTCGAATTAATTTTGTTACATAATATTTGGTAATGAAAAATTAATTAATTATTAATTAATTACCTACCACTGCAGATCGTGCTTCGTGGTGTGGACTTGGAGAGGCTCATGTCTATGATTTGATATGATGATTTGGTTACGACATCCTTATTTTTTTTGTGGAGTTTCTTGCGCCCATTCTTCCCCACAGCTAAAAAAATACGTCCTGAATGGGTAGTACCTAGGTAAAGATAATGTTTGGATGATTCAAAAGCACTTCTAAAGTTTATTTGAATAAAAAATATTGACTTTAACAGTGGACTTTTTTTATATAGATAGCTCGGCAAATGACTCCATCCCACCTGATGTTAAGTAGGAATGGAGTCCAGACGCGAAGATAACTGGTGCAGCGTGAAAACAAACGTAGCATCAGTTAACCTCACTCTGCCGGCCCACAAGGTGCTTCTACACGCCTCTTTTGAAGAACCCCATAATCATAGGAAGGAGGGAAAACTAACAAAACTAAACTGATTTAGACTGATGATGACATTTATGTCCACTGCAGCATTGATGATGATGATGATGATTACTTCGATCGACTTCGGTCATAACAACGACTCTCGTCGGTCAGCGCTGGTGCGCCCGAAGATGGCTAGCATAGCCTATCTTCTTGGTAAACAGGCGTGCGCCCTGCAACATTATTATGACGAAGACACATAATTTTATGTAGATTTGTTCTATCGAATAAGCGTATGTACATAATATACTTGTTTGCTTGTGATATTGCAATGAATTATTTATTGATGCAGTTCATTTACATTTTAAAAGAACAATGAACCTAAAACTAAAAACCTTAAAAAATATAATAAAATAACTAAAATAAATTATTAAAAGGAGTCCCTTTAGGCAAGGTTCCGAAGATACTGGCAGCGTTCCCCCTTTGATAAGCTAGACTAATTCTTTGTCCGAGGTAGCTGCCAGCTCTTCGGTCTCCTGTGATGCCGACTAACCTTTTTACTATTTCCTTAAAAAGCCTTATAGCGCTAGGACCCCACGGACCAAGGGTCTCGACACCGAATGGGACAAAATCATAAAAAGAAAAGAAAAAAAAGTGAACAAAAACCGAGTCTGTTTCTTTAAAACTTTGACCTATGAAACCTTTTGTGCATTTTTCGTAACTATAAGAGCTTGTTTGTTACTGCATTTGCTACGTAGATACACAATTAAGAAATAATTGTTTCAAAGACGATTGAGTTCATAGAAGTAAGTTGTAGTCGTAGATAAAGTAATGAATAGAGCTACTGAGAATTAAGAGTCGGAGGTATTACACCTAAGCACGTTACTGTACCAAGCAATTAGTATAGGTCGCGTCAAACTTCTAGTCCCCTCTGAAGTTGGCGCGATTAGCGTCGCAGTAGTAAAAAATAGGCGTCAGTAGGGCGGAGGCGGGGACGAGCGGTAGGGCCTGACTGTACAGCTGCGCAACGAAGCAACTTCAGAGGGGACTAGAAGTTTGGCGCGATCTATACTAACAATTAAGTTTAACCGCCACTGTAGTCTAGTGGTTAAGATGACCTATCTCAGACTCAATGATCCCGTTTTTGAGCCGGAGAACGTTATGTGTAGGGCATATGGTGAGACGGGTCATCTTATGAGAGCACTCACTATGGGACTGTGTCATCTTCAGGAAGAAGAGTGTAAGGATGGTGTCCTTGTAGTACGAAAGATCCAGTGCGGATTGGTGGTTGTTAACGACTGCTTATGTAGTCAAAGATTCGATTCCCAGCGGGGGTACATGTTTGTGTACTCGGTTTGATTGGTGGTAGGGATTGCTCGTCCGTCTATCTAGTTTCCACCATCTTTTCTAAATATGTCGTCATTACATCAATGTTTATAGCATTGTTGTATTCCGGCAGTTATAGATAAGATAGCCAGTGCCTCAGTAGTTGAGGATTCTGGGTAAAGTGTCTTATCTTAGCTCAAGATCAAGCTCAAGATGATAAGTTAAGTGTCTTAACTTATCATCTTGAGCTTCTTCGTGCTTCGGAATGAACGGAAAGCCGTGGGTCCCGGCAGCATTACCAGTCGTTAGCAACCGCCCATCCGCACTGGGCCCGCGTGTTGGTTTATGGCCTGTTTCCCCTATTCTAAAAATAAAGCTCGTGCCCCACTGTTGGGGTAATAATAGAATAGAAGAATAAAAACGAGCTGTTAATAAAGTATTTTAATTAATTTTCGATGTGAGCACTTAAGGCGAAGGGTAAGGCACACTAGCGCCGCTAATGGATTTAATTTGATATCTTCTAAACTGTATCTTTTTTCAAACATTGCGAACCTTCCGACACTAGGCAAACATCTATTATTTAATAATTGTGCACTACTTTTACGTTTCTTTTTGTATTCATTCGCTAATACCAAAAGTGACCATTGTTTGTGAATAAATGCGATAACCCGTTTTGTGAACAAACAACGCAACAAAAAGTAGTGCACAATTATTAAATAAATACTATGGATGCTTTCCTGTTGTCGGACGGTACGCAATGTTTAAAAAAGATCCGGTCCGTTAGTTATTGTCAAATTATCAATTGGTGGCGCTAGTGTGCCTTACCCTTCGCCTTAATGTATGTTGGCGACATTAGTTTTAAAACCAGGGCTCAGCGAAGTGGCAAACGCTTGTGGAATATTTATAATGATAAGTGTATGGGATTAACTTGAGCCTACGACATAAATGGCATGTCTAATCGTCGATCTATCGTATCGAACTTCAGATTTGTAGTCATGTCTATGCAATAACATTTAACGTTAGAGGAGAACAACATTCTCCTTACGGATTTACCGTAAATGGTTTTTTTGACAAGCGTGTTTATTTTTTATTTTATTTATTTAATCTTTTGCAACATAAATATTACATGGCGGACTTACTGCCTGAGGCTTTCTCTACCAGACAGCCATAGAACGGTGCAGAGATAACATTGGCAGGAGCAATTAAGATATATTATAAATAATTTAAGTGTAAATATAATACATGCATAAATATTATATATACATAAACATATATGTGTATTGTAAATACGTAAACTACAATAAATAAACATACATAAAATACATAATTCTAATAAGAAGTTATTGAGGTGATTCTGCCATGGTTCTATCAAACATGAGCTCGCGGACTTTCTTTTTAAAAGCGTCACAACTCGTAGCCATCCTGATTTCGAGAGGCAGCGCGTTCCACAGAAGAATGGATTGAATGTGAAAGGAAGAATTAACAAAACCAGAAGTATGAGAGGGACAGAGAAGGAGAAGTGTTTGTTTGAATTTTTCAATAACAAAACGAACGCCATTATGTTTTTGGCATGCTCAACGCCTCGGTTGCCGAGTAGCGAAGCGCTCGATCCGATTAGATTCCTATTAGGAAGCCATTGGGTCAATTCCCAGGTGGGGCAAAGTTTGTTTCGGATTACTAAGCAATGCAGCTAGTCATACCATAAATGACTACCGAGTCATTTATGGTATAACTAGCGGCATTGCTTAGTGGTATATAGTTTATGGTTTTAAATTAGTTATGGTTTTAATTTTAACCCTTTATGATTGAGTTCCTACATAAATCTATTTAGACTTAAACAAATTCAACAGCAAATAAATGCCATCAAAGAAAGAAAAATAATGTAGAGCGAATCTCCATCTATATTCATTTATATGGCAACCCTCCCAGTTTTGCCAGTGTGTCCCCGGGGACGATTTAAGTAGATCTCTATTCAATTTCCTATAAAGCGGGTTTCACCGCGCCTAATTTACCAAAAACAAAGGGGAATTCTATTTGTGAGAATGGAACCGTTCTTAGCTTATATTTCATCGTGGAAACCTGTGAGTCATTCATGACAGTGCAATAAACTATTGGAGAAGTCACCTTACTGTTTGTCGAGCCTTGAAAGGCTTTCGAGACAAGCTGGAAGCATTGAATATATCTTAAGATATTTTTTATATACCATTTTTTTTTAATTTTCGTTTTTTTATAATTTATGCAACTAGATGGACTAGATGTTAAAAATTTATTAACATAGTCACAAACATGATTAGATTATCGTCTGATTGAAGTCTGTGGCGAAATATAGCGATACAGCTTTAGTTTACTGCAAGCGTGATGCAAAAGTGATGTCATAAGCATGATAATGCTTCCAGGCAGCAGGAATAATTATGAAGATGGTGGACGGAAACCGGCAAAGGGCTTATTGTCTCCATGTCTTTGTAATTTATATTTAAGAACTATTGTTACTTACCTCAGTGTAACAATACATATTAAAGCTGTGCAGGCTCTTGCACCTATTCTTCTCTTACAAAGTCGTCCTGAATAGTTAGGTAGTAGGTAAACACTATATCGTCGGTGATACTGCAAATCGTGCTATATCAGCTAAAACTGATTTTACAGTAGAGGCAAAAAACTGTTTTTTTTCTTTGTATAAGTCGCTAAATATTTGATAAGTATGTACGTGGTGCTATAACGTTAGCAAGAGCTATTAAATAATATGTGAATGAATTTTGAGTGTAGCTCTAATGTGGAAATAGTTTGACTTAGCACATTTTACAACGAATTATTCTAAGCTATTTCTTTGACTGGCTTAAACATAAAACATATTGATGCGTTGCAATTATGTGCTATGTCATTCAAAACCAAAAATAATTATATTGCAATAAGTTCTATGTCAATGACTATAACATATTGCAGTACCCAGTCAACTGACAAGACTTGACAGTGACATATTGCAACACATTGAAAACTACCTTGTGATTGGCTGACGACTTAGAACGATTTGCAAGTGTGTTCGGATACACGCAATTGATAATTTCCAAAATCGATTTTTCTTGACATGGAACATATTGCAGTATCACCGACGATATGTATAATTGAATCATCATCATCATCATCATCATCATCATCATCATCATCATCATCATCATCAGCTCATTTTATGTCCCCACTGCTGGGGCACGAGCCTTCCCTATGGATGGATATGGAGAAAGGGCCATAAACCACCACGCGGGCCCAGTGCGGATTGGTGGTTATTAACGACTGCTAATGCAGCCGGGACCAACGGCTTTACGTGCCTTCCAAAGCACGGAGAAGCTAGAGATGATACATTTTTGGTCACCCATCCGATGACCGGCCTTTGCGAAAGTTGCTTAACCTCAGCACTCAATTATAATAAATAAATTTTTCACTTCAGTAGCTCAAACATGTAGGTTTTGCTGCCTGAAATCAGTGAGCAAAATGCGATTTTGCTCACTGAGTGAGACAAAGTAACTTTTTAATTTTTTTTTATTTAGAAAGCCGCGAATATTTTATTCAGCCTTGGGTTAATCATTCAATTTGAAACATTCACACATCTCATCTCTTTCCCGCCATTAGAAAGAGAGAGAGACAAAGACCAGCCCTTTCGAAGTTCCAATTTTGAATTCGACCTCAAAAACAAACACGTTCGGAATCTCGTACTAACTAAAGAAATTTTGCAAAAAGATAATTATGCCTTTTAATGTAATTTATTGAATGTTTAACTTATTGTTGTATTTAAACGAAAATAAGTATTTACTGCAAATAAAAATGATATTTAACCTGTAAATATTTATTTCTAGTTTCAATAATGTTACGTAATATATTTTAATCTCCTAAAGTGTTCTCGCTGCTGAAGTGAAAAGTTATGTGTGTTACACGAGAGCAAAGGTTTTTGCATCTCGTGCCTTTAAATCCCTCGCCACACTCAGGATTCAACTTTAGAATCACTCGCTACGCTCGTGATTCAATCTTTGAATCCTTCGCTTGCTCAGGATTCAAAATCGGCACTCGCAGCAAAAAACGACTTTGCTCTCTTGTTGCACAAATAACTATTGACTTTGTAGTATAGTGCATAGTTTGGCATTTAAAACTACACGTTATACTGCGGCAGCATTTAAAAGCAACGGAACTAAAAAACAATAATTCATGAATCCCAAAAATTAAGTTGGTAGTCCTAAAAATCTTTCAATAGCTTATGTGATTTTTAAAGCAAATTCTAAAAAGCATTGTTAGCGTAAGCTCCTAAAGCGAAACATATTCAACAACAAATAGGATACACGCCCGAAATAATATGCTACAGCTTTTCGGTGTAAAATCACAAAATGTGGAAAATGTTCCGTGCACGGCGAACGACCGACGTGGATGGAGTGATATTGCTAAAAATAAACGCTATGACATTGGGGCTAGTCCGTTTTGAAGGCTGAATGTACTGTACGTTGATAGACTGAGGTTACAGCCGAATAAATTCGTTGATAGGTCAATTATACTTACTAATCCTAACGACAAAGTAGAGGTAATAAATTCACATTGCTAAACGTGTGTTACTTACATTACCAGTTAAAGTTTGTTCATATTTTTTAAACTGGTTTTATGCATTCACAACAAGAATGGCGATCGATGGCGCGTCCGGTCTGCGAATTTTCGCAAAGGCCGGTCACTGGATGTGTAACCAAACATTCATCATCTCGTGCTTCCTCGTACTTTGGAAGGCACGTAAAGCCGTTGATCCCGGCTGCATTAGCAGTCGTTAACAACCACCAATCCGCAGTGGGCCCGCGTGGTGGTTGATGGCCCGTTCTCCCTTTCCATCAATAGGGAAGACTCGTGCCCCAGCAGTGGGGACATAACAATGAGCTGATGGTGATGATGATGCATTCACTATTCTAAACTTACGAGTAGGTATATCGAAACTGAAATTAATAATTACAAATAATTTGTCTAAAAAAATGATCAATTCTTCTTTGTTTTCTTTCAGATGTCGTGATTGTTCTTCGAAGGAAATACACTGGTATGTAAGTATCTATTGTAATAAGAACTCTTGCCTTGTGTAACCCTTAAACATGTTGTGTTAATTTAAATCACTGTCAGATTAATTTTTTTTTATATTTTTTTTATATTTTATTTTAACAGTTTTTAACTGTTTCGCATTGAATGAAAAGCCAAGGGTAACTATCTATTGCATTATGCGGAACCTCCTATAGTACAGTGGACTTTATGGTAATGATGGCAGTAGATAGTGGTCTTCAGGTGTTTCAGGGCTGTTCATTGTGGGTTTAAAATTAATATGCTTATGTAAAGACAAAACGTGTATTCGAACTCAGAAAACACAACTAAAAAATAAAATAAAAAATTTAAGTTGCTAGTTCCAAATCTCACTAAAGTCTGGCCGGGCTCCTCTTTAGTTTTGACCTCCAGACTAAGCTAAGATAAGCTTCAGCTACCCTCCAACCCCCACAACCAAACACCCTACAAAATGTAGTGATGTCGTCATTCTCATTAGTGGCCTCATTAATGAGAAGGACGAGAGGGAGCGACAACAGCATCCTGAAAGCAATGGCAGATGATCCGCATGCACCTTTGAGGAGACATTGCATGAGCGTGATGTCTGAGGTAGTGGATGAGAGTTCCTCAGTACGTCGGGCGCGTGCTATGCCTTTAAGGTACATAGATAATTAAGTTACATATAACTAATACAGCATAATTATGCTAATGCTAATAATGCTAATAATTATGCTAAGTTAATTAACTTACTAACATAGTCTTAAGCAATTGTACTAACACATTGGATCTGAGTTGACTGAATAAAAATGTTTTGAATTAGAATTTTTTGAAAAATGGTTTTACCCAAACTTTCAACAAGACTTACACGAATAAACCACCACAAATTCTTAACTCAATTGCTGTCACCACATCTTTTATTATCACTGGCCGTATCGTACGAAACGCAATGATCTCAAACGAAGTGATACATATGCCTCTTTATACCGAAGTACTCCATATTTCTTATTTCATTTACGTTTTCTCATAAAGGCTTTCTTTAAATATGCGGGAGCTTTATTTAATAGCGTTGTTTTATGTACGCGAGAATCTCCAACAAAGTTTATGGAGATTCAATAATACGAGATTGATATACCTAGTATGTATGTGTATGTATTTTTACCGGCTCAACAAAATGAAATGTTGTTTCCCTTCCTTTTAAACCCTGCTCCACTTGTTTGCTGCAAATGGATTAAGTTCTATGAAAAGTCATGTGTACATACGTATCTATATAGAATACAAATGTCCAAAACATTTTCCAATAAAGTTTCAGTGGATTTAACATGAAACGTTTGCGCTATTTGTATTTGCTTCGTTTCACTTTATTTGCTGAAACATTTTAACTCAAAAATATACAATCGAATAAAAGTTCGGACGGAAAAAGGTTATATAATTTTATATTATTTATTATCTGCATTTTCTTACGCAATAAGTGGTTTCAAGTATTGTTCTACTGCGGGGAAGCGTTGGCTTTTATCTTACTTGATAGTTAGTGACGACAAAGCCGCAAACCCAAGTGCACTTCTTTCGGAATTCTCGATCATTGAGAAACGGCTTATATTTTGATTATAAATTTAATTTTTTTATTTATGTATTTTTATATTTATTTATTGTGGTGGCAGCTAGCGTGGCAGCACAGCGGTGTACGAATTTGAAATCAAACTCATTACCTCTGGGCCTCTGGGCCTGGGGTAGAGTTGTAAAACAGCGATTGTTATCGAGTAGTTATCCAAAGCAGCCGATAATAACGTATAAACAGCAGCTGACAACCGGTTGCTCACCGACTCAACACCAAAAGGTCTTATAATTTTTTCAGTACCTTACTGTTTTTTGTCTTGTTTTTTTCTCTTGACGTAAATGGTTTAAAACGTTTCAAAACGGTTTCACATGTATACCGACGACGTCCATTTTGTGTTTCGTGTTTTTGGTATTATGTGATCAGCCCGAGTAAGATGAAACATTAAATTCAAAAGTTAAGTATTTCAAAATAACATCGACGCAACTAAGAAATAGGAAAGAGCACTTACCTGAATTATTAAATCTGATAAATAGAAAATGTGAGACGGGCGATTTGTAGTTAAGACATTGGTGATTGTTTAGACATAATTAGAGGTATAATAATTTAGATAAACTATAAGATATCAACTAAACCCCGCCACTCGTTTTCATGATTTTTGCCCAACCTTAAATGATATTGTAGAAAAAACTATGGTGTGTTATGAATTTGTGGGTTGGACTAATTGTAAACACGTTCTCTTTGATACTAAATACATATTTTGTTTATTTAATACGATGGTTTTTTCATCACATTTTAACTTAACCGTGACTACACTTTTGGCTTTTTTTGGTCGCCCGTAAACTACTGGCTTTGGAGTCAGAGCAATGCGAAGTTGTCTAATATTTTAAAAAACAACAGTATCTACTGTAATGCCTCCTGCCTGTATGACGCCTCGGTGGCCCAGTGGCCGAGTACGGCTCGATATCCGAAGGTCGAGTTCAATTTCCAGGTGGGGCAAAATGTGTTTTGGGATTTTTGCGATGCATTTTTATGATCACCAATCCGCACTTGGCAAGCGCGGTGATTGCGGTGAGCAAATACCTATCAATTGTAATGATGACTTGATTGTAATGATGGAGATCCTTGCCCAGCAGTGGGACAGTTATAGACTATTTATTACTCTACTATTACAACTGTAATGAAATGTTTTTAAATAATTTTAACGCAAATTTTGTTGCGAAACAAATTACAAAAACACAAATGTTGAAAACAAAAAATCCTGCTCGTGGAAATTTTTCTTTTTTCAACATTTGTGTGACTGTAATGGATACAAAGAGGATGATTAAAACCCATTACTTTTGATGGCATTTGTGAACAGTACAACTTCATTACATAAGTCGCGATCTAAAGATCCATTTGGGGATATTATGAAGTAGTCAGTGCTCACATATAAAGCGGTCTTGTCACAATACGAGCTCTCATTAACTTGATGTATTGATCCCAGGCTGACCTTTTGTGTTCGAAACCGTCGGACGTTTCATACGGATGTTGAAAATAATGTGACATTTTTTCTCTCGTTTTTTCTTGGTAATTTTTGTGCAATGTGATTTTTAAGTCGATATAAATATTTATGGTTTATTTGTATTGTACTTTTATTTTTTGTTTGATATTCAATTTATTTACTTATTGCTTCAGAAAATAAAAATATCGGAAAATACATCTAACAAATCAATAAAACAAATTATAATTCTTGAGCACAATATGAACCCTAGAAAAGCAATCATCATTAGTTACAATGTTAGACATGTTGTTACATAAGTTCACCATTTTATTAATTACGAGCTGTGCCCCGCGGTTTCACCCGCGTAAATATTTTCCCGTTTTTGCAACATTTTTCATTGCTGCTCCACTCTTATTAGTCATAGCGTGATGTAATAAAGCCTATAGCCTTCCTCAATAAATGGACTATTCAACACAAAAATATTTAAAAAAAATTCAAACCAGTAGTTCCTGAGATTAGCGCGTTCAACCAAACAAACAAACAAACTTTTCAGCTTTTTAATATTATAAGTATAGATTCATTATTAAAAGTGTAATTATGTGACTATATTTATCTTAGTCTGCTGCGAATATAGAATTTAAATTGTTTGTAAGACGGATCTGGCACTAAGCAGACAAAATGTCAATAATGTAAGATGTAAGATAACTCTGACATTCAAAAATTGATTTATATTTTTCACATACGAGATGCATTATCATCACAAAATGTTTGCAGTGAGTATTCTCATATTTACTTATTATTCTGAGCCTTTTTATTAATACTAGTGGTCGCCCAGTGGTCGAAATTCGACCGTAATATTATTAAGGCTGCACGGATTGTATCCTAAGCATTGAAAAATTAAAAAAGATAGAATGTGAGTTTGGATTGGCATTGACAGATGTCGGCTGCATTAAAGACACACAATACGTGTGTGTCAAATTCATGGTAGTGTGTGTAGTGTTGTTTTTGTTGATTTAATGTATTTTTATGCATAATTTAAGAAAAATATTAACATTCGGATAAACTTCTATAAATAAACTATAAGTGTGCGAAATTTCATACTCCTCCGTCCCGCGCAAGTTTCGTAAAAACGTGTACAAAGTTTTTGCTTCACGTATTAATATATAGATTCCTCTAAGTAGAGGAATCTATATCTCTATATATTAATAAAAGAAGTCTTTTACCTGAATGTTTGCTTTCAGCTAGACCCGCTGTTTATTGAATATTTAAATCTTTTGTCAGAGTTCTGCAGACGTCAGGGCAGCATAAAGTTTCCGAGCCCCGCTCCACTTTATGTCTCATTAATAACATTTCAGTAGATATTCAGAAAGGAGGCGCTGATAGAGTGTTCAACACTTTTGAACTAGACATTTACTAGAAGGTACCTACAGATTAAAGTTTTCCTTTTTTCATTTGATGTAAAATTGTATTTTTTTTTAATTAATATTTTTTGTAATATGGTGATAACACATCCACATTAAGGAGCTCGATAGCGCTCGGTTTGCGAGTGATGAGGTTAAGCAAATTTCGCAATTTCGCTTTTGTCGTTGAAGTCAACAACCAAGGCATATATCATAATATTGAACTTGGCTCTCACTTCACATTTATGTTTTTGAGGGGATTTGAATAACGAAAACGCACTTCGCCTAGCCCGGGAGTTGAATTCATGATCTCCGGATATTGAGCCTAGCGCTTTGGTACTCAACTACCGAGGCGTTTATTATATAAGTATATGTAATTATGATGTTATTTTACCAAATTAAGGTTAAGTAAACCCTGAAAACCGTAGCTTTCTCAATCAATCCTTCGTCGTAACAAATCTCGACAGGTCGAATCGCTTCAAATTAAGTGAGTGATCATCCGCGAAAATCCCGGCAAAAAGATTACTAAAACCTTTGCGCTATTCCATTAGACGGCAAATAAAATGAAAATATTATTGGCTTCACGTCAATGGATGCGGAATGGCGGGAAGGCTGTGACAGGACCATTTACACCTAGTGACGCGTTTATGGTTTATTTTTACGAAACTGAACTTTATTGCATACTTGACATAAGCCTTAGTTATTGATCTGAGCTTGCCATAATATCACTTATTTGACGTGAACTACATGTTTCAATAGGAGTGTGATTTCAATGCTTTTCTTTGCGTTTGTCCTATACTTGCTTATTTGTTTGACTAGTACCTATTTCCGTTTGTATACCAACAGACGTTTTCCGAAGTTCTTTGATCTGGTGAAGGTCGCAGGTAGCCGCTGGATGCGAGCAGCACAAAACCGGTCGTTGTGGAGATCCTCGGGGGAGGTCTTTGTCCAGCTGTGGACGTCTTTTGGCTGAGATGATGATGATGATACGTTTTCATCGATGATAGACTTCAAGAGAAGCACCTTGTGGGCAGGGTGAGGGTGTGTGACGTTGCGTTGTTTCCACGCTGCACTAGTTGTGTTCGCGTCTGGACTCCTTTTCAACTTCTTCAAATCTCTCTTAGACCTCATCCCACTTTCTCCCTTCCTCCATAGGAGAACGCGTGCTGCTCTCCAGAGTCACCGCTGTACTATCTTGAACATTCCATTGCGAACAAAAAAATTTGTTGACTCGTTTCTTTATCGCACTTCATAAAGATGGAGGAGTCTACCAGCACACGTTTTTCCTCCTTCCTGTGAAATGGGGTGCTTCAAACGATTCGTGAAGATTGTGGGCCGGCAGAGAGAAGGTGACTGATGCTACGTTGTTTTTAAGCTGCACATATTATTGTCTTCGCGTGGGCTGAGCTCCATTACCACTTAACATCAGGTGGAGTGGAATCATTTGCCGAGCTAGGTTTAAAAAACATTGTCCTACCCCTTTCAGGCTGAGCTGATACGATCGTGCGCTTCGAACACAAATTTGACTCTTAACGCCAATTGTTGCGCTTGTCTGTGTTAGACCGGATTTTATAATTTATTTATTTTTTTAATTAAAAAAAAATATATATAAAAATAGCTAGAAGCCGGCGGCGTTCCGAAGAAAGATAATATTTTTATTTTATTTTTATTTAATTTTATATCATAATATTAATCGACGACTCGTTATAAACTATAGCCCGGCGATTTTAAGTCGAGATTCCGTCCGAGAGACGGCGCAATCTCGGTCTGAAAGGGCTACAGATTTCTTATAATGCTTCCTTTCTATATGATAGGGGTCACACGTGTTTATGCGAACGATTCCTCACACACTTAATCATTACGGCGCCTATTAAGTGGCATAGTTACAAAAAAAATATTCCATCATTCTAAATTTAAAAAATATTATTTACCAATCAAAGAAGGTTATACTCAACCAGAGAATATGAAGATAGAAGAAGAAGAATATCATTTTTTTAATACACACACTCGAATAAGCAATCGATCTCTGAAATTTGATGGTTAACACAATTTGAAGTTACGAGGGTGTTATCCAAATGTCTCCACAATTTTCCCCTAGTGTCTCCCTCAGGACTCGGAGACACATTCACACCTGGTTACACTGCATCGGTGCGGGAAGCGTCGTTTATCACACCCCAGGGCTTTAGTTAGTGACATATTTGTTCATATTTCAGTAAACACGAGGGTCAGATTTCGTGTGGTATACTTGACATGTAACATGCGAGTGGATTGTATTTCTGTAATTGTTTTTGGCTATTATTTTGTGTTGATTTTAATATTTTCTTCTTCAGTGGCCGAGTTTAAAAGCGTTTTGCCCGATATCCCGATCTCCTTGGTTCGATTCTCGGACCAGGCAAAGTAGGTTTGAAATTTTTCTATTTTTTGTGATTATTAACCCGCTTTTGGCAACTGTGGCGATTAAACCAATACGTAACAATAACGATAAATTGATTTCAGTGAAGAAGCCTGTTACCCAGCAGCGGGACATTTAAAGGCCAATTATCTACCCTATGAATTGCGAATAGATTTAATAGCAAAATACAATATACTTTATTACCAAATAGCTGACCCGGCGGACTTCGTACCGCTTTGACAGTTTTTCATTGGGTTAAATATATATTAATGGTTTCCATGACAACAAAAGAAACAAATAATTTTGTATTGGAAAATTAAATTGTCGTTTTTAGTATTTTATTTAATTTTTTTTATATAGCCTATGTTACTCAGCGCTAATATAGCATTCTAATGGTGAAAGAATTTTTTAAATCGGTCCAGTAGTTTTTGAGTTAATTCGTTGCAAACATACATACATACAAAAATACAAAGGTTTCCTCTTTATAATATTAGTATAGATGTACTCAAATTATAAACACTTCCGAGTAGATAATTCAGGAATTTACTTTTCACAAAACTTTCTCGTAATACAGCTACAGGTACCAAGGAACATTGACGCGAGAAATGGTCGTTAATCACACGTTGCGAATCTACTTTGTGTCATGTCTGTTCATATTTCATTATGTACCGACGCCATTAGATATATCGTAGCAGATAAGGTAATCAGAGACATCTGCGAATAAGTTTCGATCAATAATATATGAACAGTTATTTTTTCTGTTATTACAAATGAATGAGTCTTTCGGCTCTTTGATTTCGCTGTTATGACAAGTCATTTTAGCATGTTCAAAGGAGTATTTCGTTGTCTATACTAGTATTATAAAAAGGAAAGCTTTGTATTTTTGTATGTATGTATGTATGTATGTTTGCAACGAATAGATTCAAAAACAACTAGACCGATTTAAAAAAGTGTTTCACCATTAGAATGCTACATTAGCGCTGAGTAACATAGGCTATATAAAAAAAAAAGAAATGAGGTACGAAGTCCGCCGGGTCAGCTATTACATAATAAAGTATATTATTATTTATAGTGCTCTAAACAGCTGCATTTCTTAAAATTTTTTGGTTTATCTTTGACGTTATAAAAACAAGAACACTTTATATTTTGATATGTTGTGTTGTGTTGACAAATTTACGAACGTACGTTTATACGTACGTCCGTAAATACGTCTATACGTCTAACGTCTATACGTCTAACGTCTAACGTCTATACGTTTAACAGAAAAATTTAGCTGCCCATATATATGATTAGGAGCTCGATGGCGCAGTGGTTACCGCGCCCGGTCTGCGAGTGCTGAGGTTAAGCAACTTTCGCAAAGGCCGGTCATCGGATGGGTGACCAAAAATTTATCATCTCGAGCTCCTCCGTGCTTCGGAAGGCACGTAAAGCCGTTGGTCCCGGCTGCATTAGCAGTCGTTAACAACCGCCAATCCGCACTGGGCCCGCGTGGTGGTTTATGGCCCGTTCTCCCTATCCATCCATAGGGAAGGCTCGTGCCCCAACAGTGGGGACATAAAATGAGCTGATGATGATGATGATGATGATATATGATTAAATTTTATAGTGTACAGAACTTATTAGCATTTAAACTGTTGTGACAATAAATCTGATGTATCTAATCACATTGTCTGCTATGATATAAAATATATCGGTTGGCGACTGTACCTACAATCAGGGTCAGATTCCGACATGATATATTTAACACTTACACGACATTTCGCGATTAGGTCCGATTCCTGAAACGCCCTTGTAGATGTTCTACTTTATTTGTTACGTGACGTGCTACTTCTGAGAACATCTAAGTTGTAATTAGTTAGTGTTCTTTGATTACGACTTCATTACAAGTACCGATTTCGATAAAGTAAAAGAACCAGGATTTTTGCCTTCATGGAAGCTAGACTAGACTAGGTTTTAAGAGCGTTTACCCCGCACACTAGCGCCGCCAATGAAAAAAAAAACATATCAAGTAGTTAGAGATAGAAAATCGAATAATGCTCAACAAACTATTTGAATGAAGTAATTTATCATTTTTACGTCATCTAATGAACATCTGACATGTTATGGTTTAGTTAAATACGGCGTTATAGTTATAAGTGGTGGTTTTTAGCTGTGTTTTTCTCATTAGGTGACGTAAAAATTACTTAATTCGAATAGTTTGTTGAGCATAATTTGATTTTCTATCTCTAATTACTAGATATGTTTTTTTTTTCATTGGCGGCGCTAGTGTGCGACGTAAACGCTCATAAGTATTTATGAAAGTTCTCTAGTTGTAATTACAGTACAAACTTTTTAATTAGGTAGGTATTGTGAACCCAAATTGTTGATTATAATTATTGTAAATGTTTGCGTGTCTTGGCTGAAACTAATAACAATATGACTGATTAATTGTAAAAGTCGTAATTGTAACTAAATGCCTCAAGACCAGAAACGATAAGATATATATAGGTGTAGTAATTTCAATAGGAACAGTTGTTGGCTTACCATCAGAGTTCAGACGAATCGTACATCAAATAAAAAACAAACCAGAAAAAGCCGAATTATTTATCTAAAATTGAATTTAATACAAAACCTGCCATTACCCATTATATGTGTGCTACATGAAACGGTTAATTAAAGTGAGCACTGGCACGATACCTCTTTAAGACAATAGCTGACGTAAAATGCGGAGCCGCCAGTATAGTGTTACATTCTCCCCGAGCACAATGCTCATTGTAAGCACGTAAACATGTAACGAGATAATAGAATTTCTGCATGCAAAGAGGGTTGAATCTGATTTTAAAAATAAAAAGAGGTTTTACGGTCAATGAACGAGATATACAAGTTGCAAATCATTACTAGTAGGTGTTACAAATGCGAGTTTCTTCGTTCTTCTTTACATCGAAAAGAGCAACGGATCGACGTAATTTTTTGTATACTACTAAAGGTTTTAAGTACCTATTTAGTTATTTAGTTGTTTACTTGTTCACTGAAGTTAAGACATCCCTGCAGCTGAAGACCTGCATTGCTTTATCCAGATTTGAAGGGTATGAACATCGAAAAACTAAATCTTAAATAATGAAACGAAAAATTTACTTAGGCAATAAATTAAGAATATTACTATTTTTAAAATAAAATAAATAAACAGCTGTTATCCCTTATAATATATGCGCTATTATTTGTACATGAAACGGTTTATTGAAGCGAGCACGGGCAACGATACACGCTATGTAGTGTTACATTCTCCCCGAGTACAATGCTCATTGTAAACACGTAAACTGTAACGAGATCATAGAATTTCTACACGCAAGAAGGGATAAATCTGATTTTAAAAATAAAAAGAGGTTTAAAATCAGTAAAAGAATTATAGAAGTTGAAGGTCCTCATATACATAATACAGAAGTTAAAAACCCTTACATAGTAGTTACTTACTACAAATGCTTTCTATACTCAAACTGCAATTGTTTTTTAGTCCTTCCTTTACGTCGAAAGAAATAACAGATCGATGTGATTTTTAGCACACGGCTAAATGACTTTAAGTATACTGAGCCCGTAGCCAAAGTAACATTACAAAAACGATAGCGAAACGATAGCGAAGTTCGAAAAGAATAAATGTATGGGATTGACATGACGTTGACCACGTGATTTAGCGCGGCTTATGTCAATCCCATACATTTTGTTCTTTTCGAACTTCGCTATCGTTTTTGTAATGTTACTTTGGCTAAGGGCCCAGTTCTTTGTTTCATCATCTTTCACTTCACTTTTTGATGTGTAACATCTTTCCGCTCGCTTTCTATGTAAGCAATTTGTGGGAGTGATTTCATGAAATGGAACGGAAGTATGTGTAACAGTGTAACAAGTGTGTAACTGGAAGTCGGTGAAGCTTGTGGGAGTGATTTCGTGAAATGTGTAATAGTGTAACTGTGTAAACAGGAAGTCCGGGAAGCGCGCAAGCGCGCGCACCATTTTGTAAATTTAAGATCGATATTATGAACATGACATATTATTATCATATGTGACATATTGTGTCATTTGACTATCAAAGGTCATTTTGATGTGTCAAATGTCTTCTAATGTGTATTTACTGCATTTATTTTATAGTTATGACATGATGTAATACCTGACCCATTTTTTCCAGAATATAATGTCAAAATTGCTTATTACTAAGGTGAGATGTCAAATGTTACACATCATATTATGTGTCTACTGTTATGGCTCGCTCGTTTTTATTTTTATTTTGTTACTTCTATTAAAGCTGTGGAATTGTTTGCGCCCATTCTTCTCCACACCTAAAAAATGGACGTCCTGGATGGGTAGTAGGTAAAAAACTATGAACGATCCAAAAGCACTTTTCTTAAGTTTATTTGAATAACAAATGTTGACTTTGACTTTGACTTCATCTCTAACGTCCACTGCTGGACAAAGGCCTCCCCCAAGGATCTCCACAACGACTGGTTTTGTGCTGCTTGCATCCAGCTCTTTGTACCCGTCCCGCGCTGTAGGTGTAATTAGCGGGCCACCTTACGTACGACCGTGCGTACCTACATATGGCGCGCGAGGGTTTAAAGTTTAAACGAAATACTTTAAACGAGTATGCTTATGTATATTTTTATATGACCAAAACAAAAGTAGGATCGTATAAAGAGGTTGATTTCAAAATATATAGTCTGTTTAGTTTCAACCTTGATCTAAAATCTTTTTAATATGAATTATACATGCCTACCAAAAAAGCAAAAAAAAAAACAAAACACTCGGCCTAATTTTCACCAAGTCTGTACACCGCATTTCACTTCAATGAGCCTAAATTACAAAGGGGAGGGCAAAAGAACGGTGTCTGATGTCTCATTTATCTTCATTGTACTAGTGTAATGTTGGTCCGCCACAAACGTCCTCAAACATTACTTTGCATACCAATAGCTAACTATGATTATACTTTCATATTTTTCTTTTCTTTTATTTATTTACCAGATAATTTTTTTTTAGAAAAAATCAACCAGTCTCAGGAAGCTCGAGTGGGAATCGAACCCACGATCTTTGGTTCCCGGCCCAATGCTCTGGCTGATGAGCTACCGAGGCCCCAGAAGACTCGTTGAAATTTTCTAGTAGTTTGTAATTTACGCTGCAAGCCAGTTGTGCACAACTTCACAGTGGCGCACTGTGAAGTTACAGTCGAAAGATCTATCGATTGTTAATAAACACTTCAATTTCCTCAATAGACTTTAAACTTTATGCCTATGGAATAAGGTTGAACATTTATTGAAGAAATTTGACAGTTTTGGATAGGTTTGATGTACAAGGGGTCTGTACCATTTTTCTGCGGCAATGATAAAATGCTTTTTTGTAGTTTTCCATAAGAGGGTGCCGCGCGGAATTTCAAAAATTTACGTGTTTTTAAGTCACTGGTGCTAGGCGCTGAATAGGTCATGTACAATTAAAGGACTAGTGTAAATTAGCTTGATCTTTCACATGGCCATGGTTGTCTTGAAATTTGAAACAAATACCCAGAACTGCATGAAAAATACGTAAAATTAATGATATCTAAAAACTTATTTCTTTAGAAACTTTGTAAATATAGCACATGGATCAATAATCCGGAATCAAAATGTTTGTATTGGTATTCCGCAGGCCAATTGTTGTCTTATTTTTCAATTAAAAAATATGAATATGAAAATATTACGACTTTTATTATTTTTTACCCAAACGCCTATGATTTTACGAAAGTAAACATTGCTCCAACTAAATCACCAGCCTACTCTGTTCAGATATTAGTGTGCGTGCGTATTCGTAGTCGTACACCGCGCAGTTGTCACAACACTGCCACGCGCTGCTCGCTAACTTGAAACTCGCAGTTTTGCGTCCGCGCTGCACCTCCCCGTTAATTTATTGGTTACCTCCCTAAAACTCGTCACCTAACATAGCTTAGGCAAGGAGATACCTAAAATTTCTATCTTAGAAAAAATTGTCACGTCGCCATTTTATACTGGGCTCCGCACTGCCAGTCAAATTATTGTCAATGTCAATTTGGAGCGTACAATCGAGTTTTGTATGTTCACGAGTCATGATTTTTTTTTAACTAATGGTCTGCATCTGACTTCTTTCGCGTTATCATCCGAACCCCGTAATTGTATTACCAACTCAGAAACTCGCGAGGGTGAGCACAAAGCTTACCAAAGTTTCATCGCAATCGGATGAATGGTAAAGGAACGCATACGTGACAAATTAAAAAAAACATTATATTATATAAAAACTAACAGTTTATGTTTCAATAATTTTTAACATAAGTTGTAACGAACACAAGTCACTTCAAAATATGTTTCAAGTTCAGTTAAAAATTTATTATCCACATTAATTACTTTCAATTGAGATCTATACCAATCATGGTTCACAAATTAAGTAGAATTACTGAACAATTAACGTTCAGAGAGATACCTCTCGTACCTACAGCTAATTCAATAAATAGTTTGTAACACATTTATATACATAGTTAATGAATGTTTCCACATGAGCAGAGGTGGGTAGATAACTGAAACTACATGAAGTGTGTCTAATTTGTTGGGGGATAATTTGTAGTCGCAGTGTGACTCCGTGCGTAGTTCAATACTCAATTGTTTTAGGGTAAAATTGAAACGCTCACCAGAAATAATTTTTTCATCCCCCCATCTCGGAAAGAGTATTTTTGCTCTTCGATATCTGAGTGCAAAAGCCGTTTTTATCCGCTAGAGGATAAAGTAAAATGAATTTAGAACATCGTGTGCACTAAGTTTGTGAATTCAAAACATCATTAAACCTATTTACTTCTACCTCCATGGTGCCTCCATCCATCCATTTATCAGTACACAAGTCACTAACACCAACATTACAGTAGTAGTTAATACCTAAACTGAAATAAAAGTATCTTGTGATTGTAAATGTTTTTTTTGCATTTAGTCATTTCCTCGCTGAGGTGGGATGAAAAGTTACGTGTTGCACTCGAGTGCAAAGATTTTCCACCTCGTGCTCTTTTGATTCCCTCGCTAACGCTCTGGATTCTAATTTTTTTTAATTATTATTAATTTTAGAATCCTTCGCTTGCTCGGTCATCAATATTGAGCACGCGGTTAAAAAGCAAACTCTGCACTCTTGTATAACAAATAACTATTAGACCCTAAGCCTAAGTACCAAATAAATTAAATGACTGTACAAATATTATTTTTGCTTCCTAAAATGTATAAATGCTCACCAAATTTTGACACTACTATTCAAATGATTGAGGATACTAGCTGCCCTACTCCTGTAGGTCACGGGATAGGTCTTGAATTTCGAGGTTATTTTTTTTATTAGACAACAAAAAGCAAAAATTACCAAATTGAAATTACAATATTGATGTTATCTGTTTGGTGACAAAATAACATATTTGGTCTGAAATGCAGTTATAAGATATTCATATATTTTTAAGGCATTTAATAAAAATATAAATTGTATCCTTTGTATAATATTTTAGGAAACACAATTTGGTGAGCATTTATCCGTTTTGGTAAGCGTTTCGAATTTTATTGGTAGTAGAATTGATACATTTTGGGTAGGCGTTTAAACACAAGCCATTGTTGTATTGCATAACCATAATGTACATAAAGCCGGGTCCAGACGTACGTAACGTGTAATGTAATATAATGCGAATAGTGTTCAAGAGCCGTCCACGAACAGCTACGAACATGCCGAATAGGAAGGTCGTGATAGCTGGTGCTGTTTTATTTGTATGTAGGTATTTATTAACATAAGACCAGAAACGTTCGGTGCGTTGATTGGGGAGAACAAGCAAACAAAGAGAGTATCTTTATTACTTGCGGAACTAAAATCTCTAAAAAGCAAATAAGTGGCCAATATAAAAACGAACTTGAGTCGAACGAAGTTTATGTTTGCTGTGCCTAATGAGATCTCTTTATAAGTAAGAACTAAATGTTTGTGTTCAATGTGCTTGTTCGCGGTGTTTTTTGTTCGACTATGCGTAGGGTTGCCAACCATACTTTAAAATAACGTATCCTACGTTATTTTCCCATACTTTATTATTTTTTATAAAAATAAAAATAGTGCATGCGTTTGAACGGAACATTCCTGTTGACTTAATTTCTGAACTACTGAATGATACTCAGGCTCAGACGAAGTGAAACGAAACGCAACGCTAATTTCTGAACGCGCTCTTTATAAACTGTCACTGTCAAAAAAAATGTCAAGTTCTTGTAACATTTAAATAAATAAATTTGGAAAATACTTTATTTTTTCTTCAAATCCATTTTTTATACTAGTTAGTGATAGATTTACTTTAATTTCCTTAAAAATAGTTGGCAACCCTAACTGTGCTTTTAATGTACTCACGCCTGCATAATATCAGCATACCACAAACTGTCAAATTTCTTCAATAGACTTTTAACTTTATGTCTTAGTAATATAGTTGAAATTGTAATGAAGAAGTTGACAGTTTTGGATAAGTTCAGGCGTCTGTAGCTACCAATGTATGGTAACAAAATACAACATGTTACAGATGTTGCGATACGTTGTTCGCGGGACGTTTAAATTGAAAGTGTCAGCTGCTCGTGATTTATATGACATGTGTGATTGTAGAAAGCTGACATATCGTAGTTTCGAAGTTGTTGATAGCGATAATAACTACAATGTTATTTGTTTGGTTAGTTCTATCCATATGTTTAAGTTTACAAGTAAACGTTCATGAATTTAAATTCATATGACGGATCTGCCCGCGTTTAAGTTTCATCTATATTTAAAACCGGTCCGAGTGTGTTTATCGTCCGCAAAAAGTTAGCAACGCCTGGCTAAATTAATATGTCCAATAGTCTCTAGTTACGTAGATAAGAAATAATCCAAATTATCGTGATTATAATGGCCCTAAGCGTCATTTGAACCAAAATCTTTATTTCTTTTACCTTACTCAATAACAAACTTCTCTCTCTACAAACTTAAAAAAAACTGACGTACCTACTATCGCTACTCTGTCAGTTCTTTTTCTCAATTTGATATTTTTAACAGGATTAGTAAGTAAATCTATATTTAGTAGTGAAACATTTTGAATACAAATCACTTACGCTCATAGTACATGCACACACACGCGCACACATATGCACGCACGTACGCACGCACACGCACACGCCCACTCATCCACGCAGCCTCTTACACACGCACACACACCCCCTCACACATGCACACGCATCCTCACACACACCCTCACACCTTCACGCTCACACGCACACACACACACACACACACCCCCACACCCACACACACACACACACGCTCACACACACACACACACACACACACACCCTCACACATGCACACGCATCCTCACACACACCCTCACACCTTCACGCTCACACGCACACACACACACACACACACACCCACACACACACCCACACACACACACACACACATACACACACATACACACACACACACACACACTCCCTCACACACACATACACACACACGCTAAGTTTTGTGACGTTGTTTTATTTTATTTTATTCCCATTTTGTATCATAGCTGGTTATTGCTATTGCTATTTTTATGTTACTCCTTTTCTTCTATTTTATTTGTATTTTTTTTGTTTTATTTTATTTTATTACTATTTTTGTAGACCTAACGGTACATAGTCTGGGCGGGGCACTGAAGTCCCGAAATTCAGGGATATCCTAGCTTAGGCTCCAGTCCTCCCAAATATTCTAAGTTTGTATACCACATTGTTTTGTTTTTGCTTGTCTGTCTGCTCGTCCCAAACTTGTAATGTTTTGGGGAAAAATAAACAATTTTTTATTTATTTTATTTATTATTATTTATTTAATATGTAAGATTATTGTTTCATTACTCAAGCTTTTTAAAGTAACCTACTTAAAAATATTTATTAAATAAAAAAGTAAGATAGTGCAAACTGCTACTGGGATTCTCCGTGTCTAGTAGAAGCTAAATCCTATTACAAGTTGGTTCTTATTTTTAATCGCTAAGGGGATATAGATTAAAGTCGTAGTCAGTCTACTTAACAACTTTATTCTTAATGAAAGTGTTTACACAACTCACGAGCCACCGGAGCCAGCTGTAAATTGCTTCGCAAACGGACGTGCATGTTAAGGGAAAATAAATGTGTTTGAACATTTAGGCACTCCGTAGATAGAGCAACTTTAGTTGAAAAAGCTATTGACTTTTAAAAAGTTTTCGTTAATCCGTCGTCTGCCGCCGTGAAATAGAAGAACAATAGAATTTCAATTGTTTGGCGGCGTTGATCAGCCCTTGTGCATATCAAAGGTTAATGGTTGCCAGTTGTAGCAACAGATTACGGCTGCCGCATTCTAAATAAACTTTTTAAATACACTGTCCATACTTTAGGCACGTTAAGCCGTTAGTCCCGGCTGCATTAGCAGTCGTTAACAACCACCAATCCGCACTGGGCCCGCGTGGTGGTTCATGGCCCGTTCTCCCTATTTATCCATAGGGAAGGCTTGTGCCCCAGCAGTGGAGACAAATGAGCTGATGATGACATACACTGTCAACAGTCAGGGTTGGCCAATTGGGGAAACTAGCAACTTCACACAATTAGCACAAATTTCAGAGTTTCTAGTAGCAGCAACTAAAAACCTTTGTCGATCATCGAATCTCGCAAATAGAGTTGCTACTTGTATGTCTGCGTATTTTCTTTAGGTTATATGGATACAGCTAGTTGCGAGTTGCCTGTTGCCGCAACACCGAACTCAAAGTTGGTATGTCTGCAGAGTGCCTTAAGTTTGCTTTCGTTGGACAAACGCTACTTTCATGTGGTCGCATGTTAGCACAACGACCGCTGTGATGGCACGCCGTGTCCAAAAAGGATCTAAACAGAATTGGAATAAGTTTAAACCTTCATGCTGGACATAGACAATCATTTGTTGAAGAATGTAGTGTACTACACACACAACAAACATGTACACAAACACAACTGATGTGACGGTAAAATGAATGTGTTTGAGCACTTAAGTGTGCCTTCGTTGGGCAAACGCTACTTTCATGTGGTCGCATGGTAGTACAACGATCGCTGTAATGACGCTTCGTATTCAAAAAGGATCTAGTTAGAAATTAACTTAACTATTTACCTTCATGTTGGACATAGTCAATTAATTTATTGAAGACTTTAATTATACTTTTTAATCTTTATTTACTTTGTTAGCGTTCTTTGGTTTTTGTTGTCGTTGAGCTGCATTTTATTTGTGATGTTTTCAGCTTTCATTTCTTGCTTTTTTAATTATACATTTAACTTCCACTATTCTATTTATCTTACGCCTTCGTTACAAGTATAAAAGAGTGATGATTGTTTTATGTTCTTCTACCAAAGGTCGGCGATTATCACGAATACTAAACTTGTCGTACTCTCGACACAGCTGCTCTGAATAAAGACTAGGTGCCCTTTTATCACTGGCATAAGATCTTAAGCCAAAATGTTCTTTGTCTTCTTGGAGTTCTTATTCCCTGTATAATGAGGTTTGACAGGTCATTTTTTTGGGTACGTATTAAAAGATTTACGTAAATCAAAAGTAAAATTTGAAACCATAGATGATATTATATAAAAATTGTCTCTTAATTGTTATAAACTGATAATAATAATTATGAAACAACTCCACACTTCATGTGTATTGTAAAACTTGTCGCCTACTTCATACAAACTTCGTCAACCTACGTATTGTTTTATCGAAATAAAAGAAAATGTCGGCATTACTCCCACTCAGAATTATCGCGTACTACCGATCTTGAGCTCTGCCCACTCGTTACTTAGGTGCGAGTACTACCTACAAAAAGGCCTCCCACACAACATTTTGCTTACTCACGGCCTCACTCGAGTAAACATTACCCGTAGTGTTATTGTTACTCAGAACGATATTGCCTCATATGGCTTACAAACCTGTTTTTTTTACATCACTGATGAAAACGGTAGTAATTTATGAAGACTTTATAGGTTTCTTATGTTAGACATTTTGACGTGGTTTAAGTTATCATCATTATTGGTCATTCTACTGCTGGTCTCACGTATGGGAAAAAAGCTTTCTTACATAAATAATAACACGTGAGGAAATCAGTCAATTTGGCGATTTGGACCCCCATGCCGGGTGGCATTACGTAAGGTGCTTAACTTGTAAGATCGTAACACGACCGCGCAAACAACTACGTTATTGAGCTCCTACTAGTTTTTGAGTATTGAAATAACAAACTTTTATTAGCTTTAATAAAACATTCTGTTTTATTGGTAGTTAGTACATGGTAGGACAAGTTTCTACCACCATCTCATCTGAAACCATAGCAACAATGTGTTTCCACTGTCCGATATAAAATAGTCAGACTCTCAGTAATTGTATTCAGGGTACGTACTTTTCGAGAAAATTCGCTGAACGTATCATCCCGCGGGGCTCCACCCTGCAGGGCTATGTTGGATTGATTTATGATGAAATATTAATGGTATGGTCGACCTACCAAAACCCAGGGCAGTCAAGACCCGCCGCGGTAGTTCTTTCGGACTCTGTTCTTAGGAGGCGACTAAACCCCGGGTACGAGGGAGACGTCTCTATGCCTTGAGGAGTTGTTCGCCAGAAATGTAGAGAAATAGCATTCCCCACTCCCGTGGTAAGGCTAGGACGGTGGAATAGCCCGTGCTGCCGCCTCCTCCGATTACCATCAGGACCTAAATACTGTTGTGGATATACCACAACAGTATGGCACAGGGCTCTTCTCTATAAACTTCCATCATATGGGCTTCCTGAGAAATTGTGTTCGTGGATCGCCAGCTTTCTTTCTGGGCGTAGCATCAGAGTCGTAGTCGACGGTTCGTGCTCTGATATGATCCCGTGAATGCTGGAGTCCCACAAGGGTGCGTGTTATCCCCTACTCTGTTTCTTTTGCATATCATTGATATGTTGCATAACAACAGCATTCATTGCTATGCGGACGACAGTACTGGAGATACACTTGGGGCCGACGTAACCTAGTCCACATTGACCCGTCCAAAATACAAGTTTGAGCATTTACCGCAAAAAAACTGCCGTGCGTTTTCATATTAAACGCCAGCCGCACGCTTGTTTTAATATGGAAGTCAGTGCAAACGTGCGTTAGCCGGCCGACAACAAACGTCTAAATTGAAAGAGCCCTAAGTGCTTTCCCGTAGTAGCATAAAAAGCGTCTAAAATTATCAAGGGATCAACATAACCCAATTTCGTGTCCCCCAAGTCCCTAATAAGTGTCTAGCCGTATACGTTTCAGTCAGTCACGTCACGCGCCTCCGAATGTTGAACAATATCGCCCATTGACACCTTATAAACGTGTTTCTACTTTACATACAAATAGCTCTGACTGAGGGTTCCTAACATTTATTTGATCGCTGTCGTTGTGCCTTTAGAGGCACTATAGACCTTTGAATTAGGAACGTCGTCAGGAACTGTTTCTTTAACAAAAGAAGAATTCAAAAAATTTTGGAAAATAAGGAGGTATTATTTTTAAAATATCAGCATAGCTTTGAATTACTTTCTTTAATAATTGCAGCAGCATTGGTTTGAATAGAGAACTAAATCAGCGTGGTAGGTTTCTTAATGACTTACATAAGTGGTATTAATAACAATAAAATTTTGAGATCAGCATCCATGTCAATTAAATTAAGATACTTTTCTTTAATTAAAATTTAATCTAAGAAAACAATTGTATGTAACAAACTTTAGCTTATCATCTAAATATCAAAATCACACTATACCCGACCTGGGAATTGAACCCACGTAATCGAGCGCTTTGCTTCTCGGCAACTGAGTGTGTAAACGATCATGGATCTTAAGTAATTTTCTAAATGTGACCATCACGGCGCTTATCAATTCGTCAGTGTCGTAAAAGCAATTTTATTTTCTTCAATAAGGATTCTAAAAATACCGAAATAAATTAACTTTTCCAGATATAAAGTAATCATTCCGTAAGAGCTATGACATTTGCATGGCACAGGGACGCAGGCGAATGATTTATCATCTCTGTATTGCTCGCAAATCTCACTATGAAAGTAGAATTTTCTAATTACACTCTTGATTTATTAAATTTTTGTTATTGACACAGTGCAGCCCCATATGTCACTGGATAGTGTAGATACAAATATATTGTTACATATTACAATTACAAAATTCACAAAATAAAATTTGTGCTATGTAACTGTTTGCTTCCCAATTAAATCAACCGCCTCTGTGGTCTAGTGGCTAGACCACCGGTTTAGACACAGAGGTCCCGGGTTCAATTCCCAGCATGGGGGTACATGTTTGTGTAGGTACTCGGTCTGGTTGGTGGTAGGACTTGTTTGTCCGTCTGGCTAGCTACCACCATCTTATCTAAGTATGTCGCCATAACATCAATGTTTGTAGTATTATTTTGTTGCGGCAGCTAGAGATAAAATAGCCAGTGCCTCAGTAGTTGAGGATTACGGGTGAAATGCGCTTCCTCCTTCGGCCTTATCATCACTTAAAATCAAGTGAGATGAAAACCTACTGCTTACTAGTAAGACATATAAAAAAAACTTTACTTAGAATCCTACACTCCTCGTTGTTTTGCCCTATGTAAGAGAGCCCACAGTCACAGTCCAGTTTGTACACGCCTGCATCTTATCTCATGTAACATTTAATAAATAATACTACATACCTATTCCTATTATATTACTCGTACTATCGTGCTAAGCGTAATCGACATCGCTTACACAACAAAACTATTTACCGAAATGAGAAGCCATTTATACTTGATATTGGAACAACAGTTCCCGGGAATCACGACCGAGATATCTGATACATCATTATGATATCAGGCTTCACACTAATCACTTAGTTGTAGCGGCTCTCGCTTATGGCTACGAAGCATCAGCTACATATTGTAATTGTTGATGGTTTTAATGAATGATAGGTAGGTAGTAGGATAACCACAGTCGAGCGCCAACCCACCTGTACTCCCATATATGAAAGGTGTCACTGACAAGATTAGACATATTAAAACAGGTGTCAACTTAAAGGTAGAAGAAGAAGAAGTTAGAAGAGTATGCTATTTTATTCTTAATACCTATAACGGGTTCGTGCCCCAGCAGTGGGGACATAAAAAATGAGCTGATGATGATGAATTAATAAATAGAGTACTTGCCATATACAAGACACAAGTAATAACAAAGTTGTCGTTAACAGAGTTTGTCGCCAACCAAACAATGTTTGCGCTTGTTCGTATGTTCAAAAATATTGGGTGTGTGTGTAATATATAATATAACATAATATCGTATAATGATCAAAACATATACAATCTAATGATATAGTTTTGTTTAATATTACACTTATTTAATATAATGATGGAATGGTATAATTTTAAAATACACAATTTTGAAACGTATAACGAACGATCGAGTTAAACTCATTTAATATAACAGCCGTTTAATATAACCTTTCAAACCTTATTTAACATTTGCCTGTTTCCTCTAAAGCCTTTGAAACACACGACATAAAGTAAACTCGAAAAGATCATATTACTTTAAAGTACTCGTACACTTCGTTAATTCATCGTGCACACTCCAAGATGTTTCCCGCCAGCTCTAAAACAATTTTATTTTGAAGCAGTTCCCCTTTCACGCTTCACTCAGCGAGTTTATCATGATTTTGGGAGTTCACGATTTGGTTGGCCGAAATATTATTTATTTTTCTCCTTTAGGGATCCGTCCTTTTAGAGCCTTTTCGAATCCGATAATAATGTAGAGGCTTTTAAATTCTTGTCGTGAGGTTGCCCTTTTACTTTTGCGTGCTTTTAGTCAAATCAATGCGTTTATTTCAGTCTTGATATTTATTAATAGGTACTTTTTGTCTCTATGTATTTATACTCGTACCAACTGTTGTTTGGCGGCATAGAACGATCTTGTACTGGAACTGTCAGCAAGTATTTATTTTTTAGAGACAATTCGGAATTTTGACGTATCAATAAAAGTTATATAATCATAATAAAAGGTCTGGGAGGCTGTATAAAGGATTTAGAATCCTTTCGGGGTAATAAAGGATACGTTGTTCGTCTGAAACTGACTGCTTTATAACAATTTTTAGATAATATTTAAGAATAATGTGATGTTACGTGCGCGACGATACTATTCCAAACGTGGAAGAGAAGCAAATGACGTCTAGGCGACTTGACGGAAAAAATGCGTAACATTTTATATGAATCCTAAAAAGAACATTGTGAAGCCATTAGAGTACTAGAGTAATATAAGAGTCCATTTTGACGATGATACTAAATATTGAGTAAAGGTCTTTGTGTAGATTTAAAAAAGAACACTCTTCCTTCTTTATTCAAATTGGCACCTTCATTTGTTTTGAAAAGTTTAGTTCTTCTCTTGTTTCATTTGTCTCTTTCCTTTTATGTATTTTATAGAATTTAATATTAGCAATATCTTTTACTCACGTACAATCTTTTGTTACACAAAAGCCGTTCGAGCCTTTACATACAAAACGTCTATTTTTACGCAAATGTCTTTCTTCTTCGATATTAAGACGATCACTGACATCGACTTCAGGACTCCATCATGCATACTGGAAACAATATTAATCCTTATAAATAATGTTTATTAAGTACTTGGTATTGTTATACATCAACAAATCCAAAATCGCCTAAACTTGAAGATTCATTTTTTAGGTTCCGCTTCCAATAAGCATCACATGAGATAAGATTGTTTGCATTTAGGGAAAAACTATGTTGATGGCGGCATTATTTCATCCCATACTATGAAATTTTAATGAAACGATCAGTAGTCTTTTTTAATGTTACTGAACCGGCAGCGAACTTCCAGTCCGCTTGATGGAATGCAACCATTGCAGTCCACGAACGGTTGTATAACATCATAATTATCACGTTTACATTGTAAACCCTGGCGTTTTTTTTTTTTCCATTTATTGGGGTTAACAAACAGTTTCACAATAAGGATTATATTAATAACATAATGTGTACTTAGGTAAGTAATTGTGAAACCAACACCGTTAACCACAGATTATAAAATAGTGAGTAAGTTAAAGAAACGTGTTCCGATTTATACAAAACTTAATTAGTAACAATGTGAAAGTAACTAAGTAGTGTTGAGGTGCAGTGTTGATTTCAGATTTCAAGACAGAATTTCTAAAAGAATTAACATTAGTACTAAATAGATCCAAATTAACGAAGAACTTATTATAAACATCAGGTAATCGAGACATTGGTGATCGTTTACCTACATTTGTTCGAGATTGTTTCTTGATGATGATTGTTTTTGATTGTTCGAATAGTTTAGGTGTGCGACAGGCTCGCATACGCGGTCTGAGAGGCACTTGATAACATATTTTATTCACAATATCAACACAATCGTACCTATCATTACAGAAGTTATACAACAACATTGCCTGTAAGTGTAGTCTTCTCGCTTTAAGATGAGTTAATTTATATTGTCGCAACAGTTCGGCGTAGGATAGTCGACTACGAAAACATTTGAAATGCATACAACGCAGGTATTTCTTTTGCACGCTTTCAAGGCGATCCGAATATTTACAATAAAATGGATCCCATATGGAGGTGGCATATTCTAATTGTGTACGTATTAATGACTTATATAAATGCAAATATGTGGTTGGGCGTCTAAACTCCTTGCTAGATCGATAAACAAAACCGTACATTTTGTATGCCTTATTACAAATATTTTCAATATGAGTATCTAAAGTTAGTTTAGTATCTAAAGTAACACCGAGGTCTCTTATATTTTGCACCCTATCAAGTTGTAGTTCATATTATTAAACTTATAAGCCCTTTTTTCTACTAGGTATAAGTAGGTTTCTGTAGGCTTTCCGCATACACAGGGGCTAGGTGCCAACCCGGGTTATTTGGAACTCACCTCTTCTCTCGACCAGCTACTAAAAGCTCAACGAGTGAAGGTATGGCTCGGGGTCAAGCACAGATTTTCCCTTTTTTTTGAGAGCGTTTGCTGATTGCCACTGGACATTTTTAGCTTTACCGGGCTTTTTTAAGGGCAGCGAGAAACTTAAAAGGTTCCTGAAGCCGTGTGAAACGAAGCATCGTTAGAGGTTTTCTGGAGAGAATGGCATCACGCATTAGTGCGTGTCCCCGTGTCCTACTTGATTCTTCGAGTGGTTCGGATCGGATTGGTTACCGATTTCCTCCCCGCAACGGCCAGCCAGAAGTGGGACGCCCGGGATAGTTAGCGTCCCTCAGACTTCCGTGAGGCTGTGTATTGCAGCTAGGGGTTGCTACTAAGCCCTAAAAGTTTACTGGTTAAATTACTATAGGAACAGCAATGCAAATGCAAAACAATAGTGCTTTACGGCAGAAATGAGTATTTTGGTAGTCGTCATTCAGACGTATTCTAGGCAAAATCGTACCACTGGGCTCTTTAATTTAATCCCCATTTCAGTGCAATTCAAAAGGAAGACCCAAATTATTAATTCTTAGGTAACCGTAGACCTTGCGCTCTTCATACAATCTTAGTACCACAACATCAGCTGTTTCTAGTTTAAGGGTGCAGTACATTTACTGGCACATATTCAAATTACAATTAGTTATGCGGGTAATAACTCCATTCTGTAAATGCAGGAAACAGCAAAGAGAAAATTATTACATTCACTGAGGAAGACTTCAAAGACAAGTGTGAGCTTTCGCAGAGCCCTAACACAAAGGTGAATGTGGGAGCGACTAATTAATATTCAGTCGTTTGCAAATACGGTTGTGGGACATATTTCTTTGCCGATCCTTATGTTAAGACATACTAAGGTACGTTCTTTCACGACGATACTCAATACAAACAAGTAGGTAACAGACTATAGTTATCAATGAGGTAGGTATACGTGGGGCACACTAAAAGTTTCCGGAATCAATAATAAAAAAATAATATTAATGTTCAAAAATGAATTTATTGTTTCTCAAAATATTCTCCCTTTGCGTCAATGCACTTTTTCATACGATTGAACCAATTTTGAAAACATTTGTGCCACTCCTCCGTGGTGACGTCAGATACATGTTTTCATACTCTTCGACAGCCTCTTCTAGTGATGAAAACCGTTGATCGCGTAATTGGTTCTTGATTTTTGGAAACAGAAAAAAATCACACGGTGCCAGGTCAGGACTGTATGCTGGATGACTCATAAGTTGTACCGTTTTCGCCTTCAAAAACTCATTTGTCTGTCTGGCCATGTGGGAACATGTGCAAGATGATGCGGCGTTTACCGTTATTTTCACGGAGTTTGCCAATAATTTCCGGTAAACAAATGGTCGTGTACCAGTCACTATTCACTGTACGACGATTTTCTAAAGCAACAGTAACCACGTGTCCAGTTTTATTAAAAAAAGAAGCAATCATCCGCTTCGAGGCACTTTTTACATGAGCCACTTTGGTTGGTTTCGGCTCATCTCGATAGACCCATACGCTCGATTGCTTCTTCGTTTTGGGATCATAGCTGTAAATCCATGTTTCGTCACCTGTTACTATGTCCCACACGAAATTTAAAGCCCATTCGTTGTATCTGGCAAGCCTAGCATGGCACTAAGTGATGGGGTCCATTTTTTGAGCATCGGTCAAATTGTGTGGGATCCATCGGGAACACAGCTTTCTCACACCCAAATGTTTGTGTAGGATTGACTGTATTTGACTCATGCCTATGTCCAAAGATGTCCGGATCTCATGATAGGTCACATGCCTGTCTGCCTCTTCAATAAGGAGGCCTTCTGATGTTTGTACCCTACTTAAGGCCACGTATGCTTGACCAGCAGCAAAGAGCTTCGAGCCTAAGTGTGCAACGGCATTGTCGACGGTACTACTGTTCTTGGTCGGCAACCTCATGGTCAAACATAAACAGAAGTCAAAACATAGCAGGAATGAACCAAAAAATTGTAATAAAATAAATTTGAGTTTTTTATGGAAAAGTAAATCTACGTAACTATGATTTTGCATGTTATCACAGTGTTCTTTATAAGTACTTGGTTGCATGGCTATGTTTTGGGAATACACCTATTGATAAATAAGAAATAAATGTCTTTTATCCTTTATTCTTATTCTTATTACCAAACATCCGTATATGTAAGACAACTTTTTATTGACGATTACCATTAATTGCGAGCGTTAGCGTTATGAAGCAGTTATATATTTTTTATCAGTTTTAAATTGGTATGAAAAACTTTTTACGAATCTAGCGCGTTCAACGCGTAACATTATTACAGAGCATAATTATAAAGTTTTAGACAAGCTCAAATTGACATTTTTCATTTTGTTAAAAGCGTTTTTCTGTTATTTTGGATAGTTAACATTGCATCTCACTTAATAATTACGATGAAAAATCACTAAGTTACAGGTTTGGAATAATGTAGGTAATATTTTGAGCTAAAATCCTCAAATAAACGTCCCAAAATATTCTGTTTCAAACTGTGAGCCGTCTCGGCTGCTCTTGTCACGATAGAGAACGTTATCGTCAAAGCTATGTAGTGGTTGTATAGTAGAATATTCGGTCATGTGGCAATGTGGTTTTTGCTTTGACAATGTCAATGCTTTTAGATTGGTATTGGTAGTAGACTTGACAACGAAATTGACAAAGCTTGCTTTGTTTGTTAGCAGTAGAACTTTCTCTGTTGTTTATGGTTTAAATAACATTAGAACTGTATATCTTTGAAAAGAAGAAATATATAAAATGTCTCTTTGATAAGAGACACATTATTTACCATCAGGGCACCAAGTACAATGAAATTGAAAATATTACTTAGATATTTAAAATAGTTAGTAATTTAGTAAACATAGTTATTTTATATAGTTTTAAGCAAATTATGCATGCAAACAAATTACAATTAGTAAGTGTTGAAAATTTTCTACAAGCGGGATTCAAACCCGAACCCCGTGACATACCAGGTCAGGCACTACCTTTAAGTATGCTATCATAGTTCCGTCCCACCTGCCCACTATCTACTTTTACTTTGTAAGCCAAAGGGGCTTTATTAGTAGTTGTCATCATTGAATAAGGCTTCTTTGGCAAAATGTAATGATTAGCAGACCCAACAGACGTGGTTCTGTCTAAATTTTATTAAATACTAAGCTGACCCGGCGGACTTCGTACCGTATGACAGTTTCCATTATTGAGTTAAATATATATCAATGGTTTCCATGACAATAAAACAAACAAATCATTTTGTATTGGAAAATTAAATTGTCGTTTTTAGTATTTTATTTAATTTTTTTTTAATATAGCCTATGTTACTCAGCGCTAATGTAGCATTCTAATGCGGAAAGAATTTTTTAAATCGGTCCGGTAGTAATTGTTTTTCACCAACTCCAATGGCGTCGCACAGCTGCCATGTTTTTTATAACGTCACCTATCTAAGAACACTTGGGCAGCTATCTAACGATACCTCAATTATGTAAATCCGTTCAGCGGTTATGGACATATGAAGTGATAAAGAATCATCTATACTTATAATATTATAAAGCTGAAGAGTTTGTTTGTTTGTTTGTTTGTTTGAGCGCGCTAATCTCAGGAACTACTGGTTCGAATTGAAAAATTCTTTTTGTGTTGAATAGTCCATTTATTGAGGAAGGCTATAAGCTATATTACATCACGCTATGACTATTAAAAAACAGAATAAACTAAACGAGCAGTAGAGAATTAATTTCGTCCATAACTTTTACACGAAGCAATTTTCGTGAAAACAAGTTGACAGGAGTTAATTTGTTTTGTCGTGCTAAAGACGGGCTGTAGGATTGGAAACATAGATTTATTAATTAATAAGGTTAATAATGTTATTGGGAAACCCTTTCGTGGGCTGAAAGGGCTCTAAGGAAGGGTGGTCGTTTGATAGGTGTAGATAAGTAGTCTTTTGTTTGTGATAATAGTGTAAAGTGATTGTGAATAATTCAGTGTTCCATTTTAAATGGTTTTTAAACGAAACTTAAAACAAAAGACTGTGATGATTTTGTCGTTTGTTAAAAGTTTCGTTTTTAAATATAATAGCAGATGCTACCTATTTATCAATGTTGAATTTTATGTTAATTTGTATTAGAAGTTCGTTGGCGCAAAGTAAAAGAAAAATACGAGTAGAAAACCTGTCTATAATTTTAAACTCATTATTAATACATAATACAGTTAATATTAGGTCCTTACCTATGAAATTGGTGTTTTGTATGAAGATTTTTTATAAAATTATATTTTTCATACTAACGTTTTATCAATTTTCTTAGTATCTACTTAGGTTAATACTATAAAACTTGTAGGGCAGTGTGTTTGTTTCACTAGCTAAAAATAACAGACCCTAAAAAGAAAAAAATACAAGTACCTTAAAAGCTACAATGAAACAAAAGGTCAATTCCGGTAACAAAAAAAGAAGTAAATTAAAAAAAAAAATTTGGGCAAATAAAGACACAAAATCAAAAATCATTGTTATTACTAAAGCCTAACTAATACAGTCTTAATTAAATGTGTATGATGATATTAACAACCGGCATTGAGTTTTAGAAGTAATACACCTAATAATGAGTGAGTAAAAAAAGGCCAATTTCATAGGTAAGGACCCACTATTAATCATATTTGTAGTATGCTTTGGTTATTTTAAACAGTAATTCAGTTACATTCAAAGTGTAGTTGACAAACAAATACCAGCTCATTTTATACCCCAACTGCTAAGGGCCATCCCTATGGATGGATAAGGAGAACGGGCCATAAACCGGGCTCAGTGATAATTGGTAGTTCCTAACGACTGCTAATGCAGCCGAAACTAACGGCTTTACGTGCCTACTAGACGACGGAGGAGCTCTAGATGATATTTTTTTTGGTTACCCATCCGATGACCGGCCTTTGTAAAAGATGCTTAACTTTAGCAATCGCAGACCGGACGCGTTAACCACTGTGCCATCGAGCTCCTTAAACAAACCTCAGACAAACAAATATAAAAGAGCGTAATTGATTGACCTTTAAAAAAACTTGAAATGGAGATGAACTTAATAAGGTAAATATTTTACAACATTTTCAAATAGAAGTTTTTACGAGAACAACGTAAAAAGGCTTTAGTGCTGAACCGCGATCGTAAGCTTATGTTTCGCAATTTTTGTTTGAGATCTTCAAGAGAACTTGGGCTTGAGAATGTTATACCTACAATTTTATGTCAGTTTCATAGCGTCGAGGCGACTTAAATTTTTATTTATTTTGCAACATTTAATAAACTCAATAAATACTTAAGTAATATTAATTGACTCACTAATTGACAGAGGCCTCTATCATTGAAGTCATCGTCAAAATATTTGAGTATTTTTATATTATTTTAACTAACTAAATAATAGTACTTACTAGCAGTCAAAGTGGTCGCCAAGATCGAAATCGGTCGATACAATCATCATCATCATAATCATCATCAACATTATCCTTATCATCATCAGCTAATTTTTATTTCCCCACTGCTGGGGCACGAGCCTTCCCTATGGATAGATAGGGAGAACGGGCCATAAACCACCACGCAGGCCTAGTGCGGATTGGTGGTTGTTAACGATTGATGACCGGCCTTTGCGAAAGTTGCTTAACCTTAGCACTCGCAGACCGGGCGCGTTAACCAATGCGCCATCGAGCTCTTCAATCCTTAAAACCATCATCATTATCATTATCTAATATTATTATAGTTAAGTTAATGGTTTATAAATTGTACCACTGCTTCTACCCAGCAGGCTCCGTCGTTGAAATCAAATTATCACTAGAATTTATTTCAATTATATGCATGTATTTTACTAAATAAATATTAAATATTTAAATTCATTAATATTTTCACTAGCCTATGTTAGTCTATATTGTCTATATAAGTCACTGGTGCTAGGCGCTGAATAGGTCATATACATTAAAAGGACTAGTGTAGGTTAGCTTGATCCTTCACAAGTCCATGGTTGTCTTGGAATTTGAAACAAATACCCAGAAACTACATAAACAATTCGTAAAAGTAATGATATCTAAAAACTTATTTCTTCAGAAACTTTGTAAATATAGCACAAATGAAACAATGATCCGACATCAAAATGTTTGTATTGATATTCCGCAGGCCACTGTTGTCTTATTTTTCAATTAAAAAATATAAATATGAAAATATTAAGACTTTTATTATTTTTTACCCAAACGCCTATGATTTTACAAAAGTAAACATTGCTTTAAATGAATCACCAGCCTACTCTGTACAGATATTAGTGTGTGTGCGTATTCGTAGTCGTGCGCCGTTGTCACACCACTGCCACGCGCCACTCGCTCGCTATCATAAAGAAACTTGAAACTCGCAGTTTCGCGTCCGCGCTGCACCCCCTTAATTATAATTTCTTTTTCTTCGACCATGCTGTGGTTATATTGCTTCAAATAATTAAGATGTCAAGTGATGTTATTTAAATAACAACTTAAAATATCCTAATTAAGGTAAAGGGTGAGGGATGTTCGATTCGCCGCAGCCAGAATTTGCATGCAAACGAGCAAGTTGATTGCGTTACGGCGGCGGGCGTTCGATCGCTAATATTTATTGAATTAAATCGGACTAAACAAGTTACTCTGTTCCGGGAGATTTCGATGAGTTTTCATTTACGGTTCGGTTGGTGGGAAACGTTCTCTAAATACTAACGTTGAATAGTTCGACCGTTTGATGGATTCGTCGTTCATTAGATTGGCGTTCATTGTTGTATCATACCTATTTTAAAAATGCTATTCAAATCAAATCAAAATCAAAATTATTTATTTTCGACTTTTAGTATGACATTTTTGACATTTATGTTTAACTTCGACATTTTGTATTAACATTTGCATGCTCTTTCATAATGGCAAAACATGTGCGCATTGTAAATTTTATACCATCCATAAATAACTATGTTTTTTGGCAAATAAATTTCACAACTTAGGTACTTAATGCTAAATCTAAGTTAATATAACAATTGAAGTCGATATATGAAGGACTGGTGCCTGAAATATGTTTCAGAAGTGAAACCCGTTGCTACAGGGCACCATGCCCCACCCTCAGACAGCAAAACAATATATGACCAACTAATCTATATTATAGCCTAGGGGGTGCAGCGCGGACGCAAAACTGCGAGTTTCAAGTTTCTTTATGATAACGAGCGAGCGGCGCGTGGCAGTGGTGTGACAACGGCGTAAGACTACGAATACGCACGCACACTAATATCTGTACAGAGTAGGCTGCTGATTTTATTAGAGCAATGTTTACTTTCGTAAAATCATAGGCGTTTGGGTAAAAAATAATAAAAGTCTTAATATTTTCATGTTTATATTTTTTTATTGAAAAATAAGACAACAGTGGCCTGCGGAATATCAATACAAATATTTTGATGTCGGATCATTGTTTCATTTGTGCTATATTTACAAAGTTACTGAAGAAATAAGTTTTTAGATATCATTACTTTTACGTATTGTTTATGCAATTTCTAGGTATTTGTTTAAAATTCCAAGACAACCATGGCCTTGTGAAAGGATCAAGCTAACCTACAATAGTCCTTTTAATGTATATGACCTATTCAGCGCCTAGCACCAGTGACTTAAAAACACGTAAATTTTCGAAATTCCGCGCGGCACCCCTTTAAGTAAATAAATAAATCGAAAAACAGTGAGCATGCACAAAGTATGTGTATATGGTATGTATGTGTATGTGTTTTCTATTGGTGAATGGGTGAAGTGTGTGCGTTTAGATGGAGTATATGTGTAAATGGAATGAAAGGACATTAAAAAAAATTATGTAGAGTAGAGACTTTTTAAAGCAATTTATCTCTAATTAACTGTATATCTAATAAATGTTTGACGGTCGTTGAGGCAGGAAAGTTCTTTAATGGCTTCTGGAAGTCATATTGTCTGGTCCAGACCACCGAAAAAGTGGGACCCGCTGTTACACGATTTGGAATATTTGAAATAATTAGATTAAAAGCTTTGGTGTGGCATTTACAGATATCGGCCGCTCCTCTTCCATTTTGAAATTTTTGAAAAGAGTATATATGCGTGTGTGTCAAATACATGGTAGTGTGTAATGTTTGTTTTATTTTTTTTAATGTATTTGTTATGCATAATTACAAACAATATTAACATTATGCCATCCTTCTCTATATAAACTATAAGTGTGCGAAATTTCATACTCCTGCGTCTGCGCAATTTAAGTAAATTTTCGTACAAAGTTATTGCTTCACGTATTATATATAGATTTTAAATTATTAAAGGAAGAAAGTGTTGGTCACTGCTATAACACTATAACCCAAACAAATACCTATTATTCTCAACGTATTCATTAATAACACTCTAATTTACTGTCTCAGTAAATTATGTTTAAGGAAGCAGTGACTCCGGGCCCAGGGTCAAAGCCTGCTTTAATTAATAAAGTGTAAAACAAAATACCAGAAAAAAATGGGAACACCTAATTTACGGGTCCACTTTGTACCTACTATGGGAACAACTTAATTGAACTTCGTAATAACTTCATAATAAAGTAACTTTTCCTTCCTTATTGTTGGCTGTTCATTACCGACTTTGACTGGAGGACAAAACACAAATTAAGATTTAACATCTTACGAAATTAAACTTAAGCAAAAAAATTTTACTTCGTCGCCGGCCGTCCGTCCGTCCGTCCGTCCGTCCGTCCGTCCGTCCGTCCGTCCGTCCGTCCGTCCGTCCGTCCGTCCGTCCGTCCGTCCGTCCGTCCGTCCGTCCGTCCGTCCGTCCGTCCGTCCGTCCGTCCGTCCGTCTGTCTGTCTGTCTGTCTGTCTGTCTGTCTGTCTGTCTGTCTGTCTGTCTGTCTGTCTGTCTGTCTGTCTGTCTGTCTGTCTGTCTGTCTGTCTGTCTGTCTGTCTGTCTGTCTGTCTGTCTGTCTGTCTGTCTGTCTGTCTGTCTGTCTGTCTGTCTGTCTGTCTGTCTGTCTGTCTGTCTGTCTGTCTATCTGTCTATCTGTCTGTCTGTCTGTCTGTCTGTCTACTACTAAGCTCAGCTTTTTTACCAAGATCAGTAGACACTACTATAAACTGTCGTAAAGCAACCGTCGCACCCATAAAAGTTATCCCGTAAGGCTCCGCACAGCCACCTTGTAAAGATAAACGGTCGCTCATAAAACTAGGTCGGGAGGCGTTGTATCCATTTTTTACGGCCCGATTATCGTACCACGCGACGTTACCTCGGTTACACATTGTGAAACCGCAATCTGTTGCTTCAAGACGGTTAGAGTGATATATTTTCTTGAAAGCTATCGGTTTTTCTAAGGAAGTTCTAGAATAGCCTATTTAATTTAGCAGACTTTGTTACGGATTGCAAAAAGGATGATAAAAGGCTCTTACAAAATGCTTAAGCTCTCCAAATGTTATTATTAAAGCTATTGTAATTGTCTTAAATTAAAAACCCCAATGAAAAGATAAAAAACAGCAATACAAAAATGAACTACGGATACTTCTAATTCCACTTTTGGAGTTTTTCAAATAATCACTGAAATTTACAAGTTTGTTACAACCTCATTTTTAACGCCTTCGTAGAATAGTGGCGTGAGCACTGGTCTCATAATCAGAATTCCAACATTTAAGCTATAAAAAAAAAGTTACCACAATCTTAGTAAAATTTGTCACCGTAAAAATCCATACGCAACCTATATCTTTTGTGATCATCGAGATCGCGCTATAAGCATGTGAAATGTTTTCTAGGCTCTACGGCGTTTCTTCCAAGTGTAATAAGAGCCTAACTAAAGTTTTGTTCAAGTAAAATTAAGAGATTACAAACAAGTATGAAAACAATCAAACAAGCCATTAAACACAAACAAACATACTCGTTCGTATTTCAAAATTTCATTTAGTGGAAAACCTTTTTAAATGAATTCTACATAAATCAAAACCTTTAGATTATTGTCAAACGAGGTTTGATGTTTTACACAGGATGCCAAAGATAAACTGAGGTCGTAAAGATAAGCCGAGCGGGTTCGTGTCGTGACGCGCCTTTACGCCCGATTATTATACGTATCGATTTCATGCCGCCGAGTCACATCGGCATCGTCACAATCTGTTGCTTCAGCTAGTTCAAGGGCTGATGTGATGCTCAATATGTTACAAGCGTACATTTTAACATCTCGAGCTCCTTCGTGCTTCGGAAAGCACGTAAAGCCCCGTCCCGAATGCATTAGCAGTCGTTAACGACCACCAATTTGAAATGGGCTCGCGTGATGGTTTGTATCCCGTTCTCCCTATCCATCCATAGGGAAGGCTCGTACCCCAGTAATGGTAAAATAAGCTGCTGATGATGAAATTTTCTAGATTTGTAATAAATTTCAAGCACATTTTTCCTTTTCCTTTTGTATTTCTTCTTGTGAGTATCTCTTCAAACTTTTTAGAGTCTTGTGCTAACTTTTCAGCACATTGAACGAAATATTAACACGACGTGCGTGTGATTAAATATTTCTTCGTTGGCCATGAGGCAGGTGTAAAAGAAAACCCATATTTATGTTAAAGATAATTTTACGCAAATTTGCTGCATTAGCATAAATATTATATTAACATGAAATACCGAATATTATGAGTTTTCAATTTGAAAAACAAGTGTTGAAAAGAAAATTTTCGACACTTGTTTTTAAATTGTAATTTGTTCGCAACAAAATTTGCGTAAAATTATCTTTATGGGTTTTATTTTACACCTGCCTCATGGCCAAAGAAAAAGCGTATTTAATCACACGCACGTCGTGTTAATATTTCGTTCAATGTGCTGAAAACTTAGCACAATGACACGCAGAGACTCAATAATGTGCCAAACTTTTTTAATATTGGTTATACGTACTTTCTTTTACTTCCCATCTATACCCAAGTATACTGCAAAATAATCTCTCCTTTTCACTTTTATTCACTCTCAAAAGTCTCACAACGTAATGGAACTCCGTAATTGGTTTTAATCAATAAATAAATAAATATGTCCAGCTAATATTGTTTTGTCAACGTCACACAAACGTCATTTTGAATTTGAGAAAAAGAGACAAAACAATGATTAACTAAATAATTATGAATAAGAGGGTTACTGTTTATTTTGTTGTATAAAAAAGCGCGAGTAGACTTGGCCTTATTAAACCATTTTCTACGTTACCTCTAAATAAAAGAGGCTTAGAGGGCGTTCAAGTATTACGTTACGCAATTTTTGAAGGTTTTTAACCCTCCCTCCCCCATTTAACGTTTTACAAGACCCTCTCCCCTCCTTCCAAATTGCGTTACTTAATACTTGAATAATACATACACACATACAAACATACATACATACAAACATACATATATACATACATACATACATACATACATACATACATACATACATACGTACATACATACATACATACATACATACATACATACATACATACATACATACATACATACATACATACATACATACATACAAACATACAAATATACATACTCTTACATCCTTCTCCCAAAAGGGGGTAGACCCGAACATAAAAACCACCATTTTGTGGTAGGACATATAACATCAGTGATAGGTTGCTAATCAATAGCCAATCACCTGATCTGCGAGCACCTTGGAACCCTTGTACCTTAGTCGGCTTTTACGACATGCACGGAAAGTTAGACAGCTGACATATTTATTTATTCATTCATTCTGAGTGACAGCAAAGCTGCGCTCAAGTCACTCATATCGCCCCGGTTCGACTCTGGCCTTGTCCTAGAAACCACCAAAGCTCTAAACAAGCTAGGTGGACGTAACAAGGTGAGATTGATCTGGGTCCCAGGCCATATGAGAATCCATGGCAACGAGATGGCGGATGCACTTGCCAGGGAGGGCTCGGAGACCCAGCTCATTGGTCCTGACCCGTTCGTGGCACTTTCACCAAGTATCATTAACAAGGCCTTAAAAGCTTACATCGTAAACGCACAACATCGGATGTAAAGAACAGCCGGGTATGAAACACTCCAAATCCTTCCTATGTGAAAACGCCTTAGGACGGAGTAAGTTCATATGCGGAGACAGAACCGATTAACCATCGGTGCCTTGACATGGCACTATGCCACAAAACAAATGCTTTACAGAATGCATCTATCAACAAATAGCTTATGTAGGGCATTTGGAGAGGAAACGGAGTCAATGCAGCACCTACTGTGTGACTGCGACTCTCTGGCTAGAAAAAGAATGGGACTCCTGGGGTCGGCCTTTCCGAAACCGGAGGACTTCAGGCTCTTCGCTCTTAAGGACGTTGCCAAACTTATGGCATCTATCTTTACAGAGGAAGAAGAGTGAAAAGATGGGGTTGCACAAAAGATCCCGTTGGGTCGAAGCGTTACTGCGAGAGGGAAACCTCCACAGGCCCCACTAAGATAAGATAAGATAAGATAGACAGCTGATACATTTTTTTACGTCCCAGACCAGCATGCAAAAGAGGCTTAAGTCTAAAGATATATCGGCCAGGTTTCCCGTCCCCCCAGCTAGCCGTCTATGTTATTGGAACAGTTATTTTGCCGTTTATTTGTTGTCGCGGCGGGATGTCGCGGATTTAGTGTCGCAATGTTTTCTATTTTATTGGTTTTAGACTTTATTGAATCGTCGCTGAGACCGTTTCGTAAGAAAATGTGCTTTCTGTCTTTGTCTTTTGGTGTATAGATAATGTTGTTGATGGTTGTAAAATTATAAACACCCCGTTTATGAGTTTTAAACCCATGTCTGTACGTTGTCTTATCTTTTCCCTTTCAGAATTCATTTTATGTGATTAAAGTAAAACGCAAATTTTGCCGGAAAACGCCGAATACATTTTATAGTATATTAGCTGAGCCCTGCGGTTTCATCCGCGTAAATATTTTCCCATTTTTGCAACATTTTTCATTGCTGCTCCACTCCTTTTAGTCATAGCGTGATGGAATATAGCCTATAGCCTTCCTTAATAAATGGACTATTCAACACAAAAATAATTAAAAAATATTTTTGTGTTATTTTGTATGAGATTAGCGCGTTCAACCAAACAAACAAACTGTTCAGAAAATTTTACTTTTTATTTTTAAGTGCTAATTGCTGCACTGAAGCTGAATTAAATATTTATTAAGTATTTATAAAATACAGTAAAAAAGTTAAACGCCCACCCGACCCAGCCAGAAATCGAACCTAGGTCTTCCGCAATCCGGGCGGCTGCGGGATCAAATTTGTGGTATTTCATCTACAAAGATTAATCTGCATAACCATCTGTTGCAATAACATTTGGATAGATAGCACTGTGCCGCAATAAGCACTCAAAAATTAATAAGCAGTAACAAAATTCAGCGCTTACGTCAGCCTTCCCGGTAGCATAGCGTTCAGTGCAGCCGCCCGTATTGCGGAAAACCCAGGTTCGATTCCTGGCTGGGTCGGGTGGGCGTTTAATTTTTTCACTGTATTTTATAAATATTTAAACTCTTCAGCTTGAAATTATTAGTATAGATGTCAGCGGTTTTTTTGTATGCTATTTAGTAAAATGTAAAACTGTATATTGCAACTAGTTGTAAGACATATTCTTTCTCCTACCCTACTCGTTCTTCTGTTAAATTAAAAAAAAAATCGGGCTCATGTAATTTGTCGGTGCAAAATATGGTCGAACCTACGCTTTGTACAAAATAAAAAAGCAGACAGTAATAAATTTGCAATTTAAAATAATCCAACATTGTACGTTGAAATGTAGAAAAAAAAAACAAAATTGAATAGGCGACAAACTCGCATGATGATCCCGACAAAACTTCACCCTCCGAAAACATTTACAAAGGCTAAGCAATTATAATATCCGAAGCCTGTTTTTGTTGTCCAGAAATAGATGATAAAGCCCGCATGTTTAAAATGCATGAAGAAATAATTACGTGGAGCGGCGGCACATAGAGCTACATGAGTAATTTTGAATGAAACATTACTTATCGGCTCAGTGTATAAAATAATATTTATGAATATGATCAAGTTACATATGTGTTGCGACAGATTAATGTAGATCTATCAAAACATCATCATCATCTTCATCAGCCCCTCTCGACCCACTGCTGGGCAAGGGAAAGGCCTCCTTTTGTTTATGTCATTCGCCTCGATCCTGCAATATAAGAACATATTCTTTCAAAAAATAAAACTGATAAACGCAAATTAATCGTCATTATTATCATCATCGTCATTTTAGCCAAAACATCTCCACTGCTGGCTAAAGGCCTTTCTTAAGAATTTCCACGACGACCGGATTTGTGCTGCTTGCATCCAGCTGCTACCCGTGACCTTCACCAGATCGTCGGTCCACCGTTTTAGAGACACGCAAATTAGAATAATACTAGCTGATCGGCGGACTTCGTACCGCTTTGACAGTTTTCATGACAAAAAAACAAACAAATCATTTGTCCGCTTAAGAACACCCGTATCACATGATGGACCCCTATAGCAGCGCCACCTACCGGGCCCAATTGTAAATCTAAACCATTCTCGAATCCACTTGAACACACACAAAAAAATTTATCCAAATCGGTCCAACCGTTCAGAAGGAGTTCAATTTCATACACACGCACAGAATATTTATATATATAAAGATAACACCAATTAAAAGCACGTTTAAATATTCAAACTCACGATCTTGGATATTTATGATCCTATAGTATGAACTGTTGGACTCTAGCTTTCTCCCATGAATAAATAGCACCAGATCGTCGGTTCATCTTGTTGGAGGCCTGTCCACACGCAAATTATTTAAAACCAATTATTGAACCAAATTCCCGTTTTAATATTCAGACTCATATGATTTTGGGTAATTCATCATCATCAGCCCATAAGCTGCTGGGACCTGGTCGCCCCCCATAACCATAATAGCAAGCAATGATAGAAAATTAGGAGATCACACCACATTTATCCACATAAGCGTGAAGCGTTTCCTACGGCTTAAATGTTTTCTAACGCATGAACGAGTTCCAATTTTAAATTTGGTCACATATCCGGGCATCCGAGATTGACCCGGTTTTAACAGCTATCCAAAATGGGCCGAGAATTTTTTTTTTACCCTTTTTTAAAATCCCTGTCTCATGAATTACATGTGACCCTTAATAATTGATGTTCAATATTTTTTGTTATCGGATTTTGTATTGTTTACTTGTTTTATTGTATGTTATGGTATTTGTTATACTTCTTCGTCAGCGTACCATTAATACGTTTTACGAAAGGCATATGTATAGTATCAAAAGTATGTATGGCATACTTTATTCCTTTTAGTATAAGGAATACGTGTATTTATTATGTACAATATGGTATTCAATGAAGACATAAAACATTGAAAAGTTAAATTTGAAATATAGTTGTTAATTAAATTACCAAAGAAAACACATTTAAATTATTGAACCCTTTCACGATATATATTTCAGTGGAAAACATATGCCTCATAGGTATTATACACACACCTCTTACCTACTCAAAACGCATATTGCTTTTGTTGTGGTTCCATCCATTAAAAGTTTTAAGCTTCTAGAGTCTGTGGTATTAGTGCAGCGCTTCAACTAAAAGGTTTTGGAAAGCTGGACATAAAAGGATAAGTTATTGGTAAGAGATATCTTTGAAGGTCACGTGTTGCGGGATCATTATAAAATAAATAAAATAAAAACAAAAAATAAAAAAGCTTTTATTTCCCAAACACTTCACATAGTTAATAAATATATAATAATATATATAATATAATTCTAAAGAAATGAATTTTTGTTAGTATTGTTAATAATTTTAGTTCTTAGATTAGGTTAGTAGTGTTAGTTTTCTTCCGTGTGGGACCGCCTGCAAAAAAGATTTCATTACGAAACAAAAATGGTAAAGTTCAATAATTAATTGCATAAAAGGATTTTCCGGCCAATGAATGTAAACCAAACGTTTTTAGTGAAATTAATTTAATTTAATTTTTATTTTTGCTTTTTATTACATTTTAGCTCTGTGGACCTCGAGCGAACCAAAGTAAACCAATTAGGTAATTATACATAATTTTGTCATTAACATAATAATTTTATACTTGAGTACATAAAAGTAAACAGCAACTGTCCCACTGCTGAGCAAAGCCTCCATCATTAATAACAAGTCATCACTACAATGGATGGGTAATGGCTTATCTTATCTTAGTGGGCCTGCTGAGGTTTTCTTCTTGCAGTAACACTTCGACCCATCGGGATCTTTTGTGTAACCCCGTCCTTTCACTCTTCTTCTTCTGTAAAGATAGATGTCATAAGTTTGGCCACGTCCTTAAGAGCGAAGAGCCTGAAGTCCTCCGGTTTCGGATAAGCCGATCCCAGGAGTCCCATTCTTTTTCTAGCCAGAGAGTCGCAGTCACACAGTAGGTGCTGCATTGACTCCGTTTCCTCTCCACATGCCCTACACAAGCTACTTGTTGGGTAATGGCTTAATCACCACGCTTGCTAAATGCGGGTTGGTAATCACAAACCCGGGCTATGCATCGAAAAATCCGAAACACACTTTGCCTGACCTGGGAATTGAACTCAGGACCTTCAGGTATTCTATACAAATATTATTAATATAATGTTTTGGAATATTAACTTCCAAGTACGACCGGTTTTGTGTTGCTCGCATCTTACCTCGCCCTCCACCAGGTTGTCAAATATACAGTTACAGTTACAGTTAGCCTGTATTATCCCATTGTTGGGCAAAGACCTCCCCCCATTCCTGCCACTCCTAACGATTTTTGCCACCGTTTGCCAGTCTTATTTGAAGGCGCACTTGTCCCGCCGTCTCTTGCGAGCTCTACCGACGGTCATAAATATAAATCAAATAATAGAACCTATTATTTAATTTAGATCGGATGGGTGACCAAACATTTATCATCTCGAGCTCCTCCGTGCTTCGAAAGGCACGTTGGTCGTTAGCCGTTGGTCCCGGCTGCATTAGCAGTCGTTAACAACCACCAATCCGCACTGGGCCCGCGTGGTGGTTTATGGCCCGGTCTCTCTTTCCATCCATAGGGAAGGCTCGTGCCCCAGCAGTGGGGACATAAATGAGCTGATGATGATGATGAAATAATAGAACACTATATTCGTCGTACATTGTAATTTCGCACAAGGTCTGTGTTAAAATAACTTAGCATCCATTCTAAATCTCCATAACGAAATAGTTTGTTATTACGATACGATCTTAATTATTCTCAAATTGTTAAAGAAACGCATTTTTTTTCCGTAATAGTGGAAACGTGTAGGGGGTGAATCCTAACACTTTATAAGAATGATAATTGATAAGGAGAACGTTTAGGAATGATAAAATAAAACCGTTCAAGTTGAGTGTTGAAATGTCACTGAATTTATTGATAGTAATTAAAATGCACAAAATATTTATTGCATGCGTTTGCAAAACGCGATACCGCCAGCCACTTATAATTATGCATAGTTTGCTACAAATTTATGTACGATCGACAACTCGTACATCCTGCGCCTCCAGGAGGACGCTGTATAATGATAAAACAATGATAAAAAAGTTAATAATAAAAAGATAAGTAAAGAGAATATGTAAAAACATTGTATAACATGTAAAAATTAATGTATAAAGTAAAACACAAAAAATAAGTAATAAAGAATAGTAATTTGACATAGGTACGTCCTTTCGTTAATTACCTACTCCCTAGGAATTTCAAATTTTATAGAGCGACTGACCATAGGGGAGGTCGCCTTGTCAACACTTAGCATTGATTGACTTATTTCACTCGACACACTTTGGATACCCGGCACATTCACTACCACTTCACTAACACTGTGGTCTGCCGACGCAGTGGCGGTGGCCGCGGCGCCCTCCCGGGGCCCGCGAGAGCTGATCTCGCCGGCAGCCGCGAGGCACCTACTCCTCAGGCGCCGGTACGCGATCACACCCGCCGTCAATGCAATTAAGCCGATGATACAGTACCCGAGACTATAGTGGTGAACGTCGTGTATGGTTAGTTCACCAGTAGATTGTTCCTTTATCTGAGAAATCTGTGATTTTAATAAATGCCAATCATTCTTTAAGTTATCAGGTGTCGATATATTAATTATCGATGTGTCGATTATGTTATTTAGAACGGAGACCTCTGGTATTTGTAATGGTTGGTTGATATTCAATTTATTTGAGTAGTGGTTGTGTGAATGTATAATGAAATCATTACCCTTCAAAGTACACATAGGACGCAAGTGAATGAGTCCCCTGCCCGATAATACCTGTGACGTAACTCCAGCTGGGCAAATTGTGCGGACACTGCATTCTTCGCAACACACAAATAGCCATGTGTTATCGGCATGTAACTTAACCCAGCTCTCTTTGCAATTTGATACCTCCGACTTGCATGGCGATAAGTCCGTGCCGCCGTCAATTAAATTAATGTCGCAAATGGATAGCTTTATTTTTGTATTGTAGATTGGTTTATCTAAAACGCATAACAATTTTTCATCTGATAAATGACGACATTTTTGAAGATCTGGTTCTGATATAAATATTAGTGAATCCTTGTTGATATTGAATCCAATGTAAGGGTATATAGTGGTGACATGATAAAAGGTTTGTCCTCTTCTTCGTGGGATGCTGATAATCTTGTCCAACTCAAAAACTTCGCTACTTAATATAGGTATCTTTATTTCAACGATAAGGAATTTGTCAGTAACTCTCGCCGATACTCTTAATAATTTATATAAATTAATGATATTTGAGCTGTATGTTGGTAGTATGAGATCTCTTTGTAATTGACTGGAAATAATATTCATTTGTTTCTCCAGCTGTTCCGGTGATAAAAAGTGAGTATTTAAGTGACCTTGATTGATGTCTGCCACTGTCTCAATTAAAGTTTGTTGGATTCGCCGCACGTTGGATATGATGATATGGGCCTCCAAGGATGATGAAGTTATGTACATAGCGTGTGATGTATCCAATCGAACCTGACTAATGTCTTCCGTTAAATTTTTGATACAAGAAAACTGCCTTAGCATCATATCTTCGTGTCTTTTTAGTATATTACTTTCTGCTTCTATTACTAGGGTCTGATTGTGAAGTAGGGTTTGCAAATGATTCTCATTCTGCTTAATTTTTTCTATATCCTTTTGATATTGATTAGCGAACCTCTCATCTAAGACTCCAAATAACGAGTTGGCAATGTAACCAACACCATTCACTAATCCTCTTTTCTGTCTTCTTCGATACTGGTTCTGTAGCAGCTGATTATAATGATCGATTTCGTTAAGCTCGTGTTCAAGTTGCAATATGACACTTCCATATTGAGAAGCAGTAGATAAAGAACTATCCTTGATAAACGAGACATATTTTTGTAGATTACCTAAAGCTTGCCAGTAGGTACTTATGTTGTAGTAAACAACAAGGTTCCATTCGTCTCTTATAAATTGGAGATTTGACATTTTATCGAAATATATGGTCTGATTATTATCCAATGGCGTGATATTAAAATGTTGTTGTTCTTGTTGTAAGCTTGGTGATAATAAAAATGATATGAACATGAAGAGACTAAGGAAAAAATTCTTAAAATTTGTTCCGCGATTTTTAGCGCGACGCTGGGCCGCGCGTGTCTTTATTTTGTAATCGGAGGATGATGATTCTTGATTAGGCTCCTGGGCTGATGATAACAAGGGCACTAATTTGATAACGGGTCGTTTGATACTGCTATTTTTCGTTTTTAACGATACAACCCTGACATGTCCGTCTTTCCCTGGGTGAAGCTCTTGCACTCTACCCATAGCCCATTTCCCCGGTGGCAGATTATCTTCCTTCACCAGTACAACGTCGTCAACTTCAATATTTTTGTCTGGTGATTTCCATTTCGATCTGATCTGAAGTTGTTGCAGATAGTCAGATGACCAGCACTTCCAAAATTGATTATTAATCGCCTGTACAAGTTGCCATCTCTTTGATAAAGTTAATGATTCCGGATTTGATTGAGGTTTTGATAGTATCGGTCCACCGATTAAGAAATGTCCAGGGGTTAATATCGTGTCATCTGGATCTTCCGTTAATACGCAGAGCGGTCTGGAGTTAAGGCACGCTTCCACTTGATGTAGGATTGTATTGAACTCTTCGTATGTGAGTTTTTGATCGCCAACAACACGCTTCAAGTGGTATTTCAAGCTCTTAACGGCGGCTTCCCACAAACCTCCAGCGCTGGGGTAAGCCGGGGCGTTAAAGTGCCATTCTATGTTCATTTCTAAGATGTTATCAAAGAACTCCTTGTTAATGGATGCTGTGATCTCTCGGTACTCTTTAATCAGAAGACGGTTAGCGCCAACGAAGTTAGTTCCGTTGTCGCTGTACATGTGGCTTGGTTGTCCCCTACGTGAACAGAATCTACGGAATGCAGCAAGAAAAGTTGGAGTGCTCAGATCCGAAACTAACTCAAGATGAATGGCCTTTGTTGATAAACATATAAAAACTGATACATATCCTTTTGTAGTCCGAACCCCGCGTCCTTTATTTAATTTAAGTTCCATTTGTCCCGTAAAATCGACTGCACAGTTTTCAAAAGGTCTAGATGGTACCACTCTTGGCTGTGGTAAGTCAGCCATTATTGGTTGATACCTGTTCTGACTGAATCGACGACACTTTATGCATCGCCTTAATTCTCGCTTAACGGTAGACATCCCACTTATTATCCAATACTTATTTCTAATGTATGTAAGTGTAAGTCGCGCGCCACCGTGTAGCGTAGTAATGTGCGCTTGACTAATGATAAGCTCCGTAAATCTACTCCGGCTGCTTAATATGATTGGATGTTTTGCGGACCAGGTGATATTCGAATTATTTAGCCTGCCGCCGACTCTAAGCAATCCTTGTTCATCGATAAAAGGACTCAGGCTGGCTAACTTACTGTTTCTATGAACCTGCCCCTTTCTATTTAAATAAATTAAATCTTCACTAAAGTCGATTGATTGGATTGTTTTTATAATAATGTTATATGATTCGGTAAGTTCCGTAGGTAACAATACGCTTCCGACGGTTGCGTCACACCGGCCTCGTGAGCGCTTGATGAAACGTAACACCCATGCTATTGTTCTTGCTATCTGGGTGATTGAACTTAGTTTGTTTATTAATTCTAATATAATTACGGTCGATTTATAACATACGGCTGCTGTTACACTGGGTGCTATTTTCTTTACTTCTATACTGGGCTCCTGATATGAATCGGTTAAGGCATGATCTGATTTAGAGGTAGGAAGCCATGTTGGTCCTTCCCACCACAAACGATGACCTGATAACTGTGTCGCTGTGACTCCCCTGGTAGCACAATCTGCGGGGTTATCTTCCGATCGTACATAATGCCAGTGCACTGCTGGTAAAACATCTTTAATTTGCTGAACTCTGTTAGCAACGAATTGTTTCCATCGCGATTGTTCTCCGTGAATCCACCCTAAAACAATCATGGAGTCTGTCCACGCGTGAAGATTGATATGATTGCTTGATAAGGTCTTGATTACCTTGCTCATTAGCTGTGATAATAACAATGCACCACAGAGTTCAAGCCGAGGCAGCGATATCCTTTTGTTTAACGGTGCTAACTTAGTTTTCGCTGCTACCAGTCGCGATGTGCGCTCGCCCTTATCATTTGTCGTAACACAGTATATGGCGCATGCATATGCCTTTGTCGAGGCATCGCTAAAGCCGTGCAAGTGATAATCATTATCGGTATTACCTAAATAACGAGGAATGTTGAAATTATTGACGTTTTTAAATTCATTGCACAACTGCATCCATTCATGTATGATATCGGTTGGTAGTTTTTCGTCCCAGGATAAACCTGAGACCCATGCCTTCTGGAATAACAACTTAGCCTTAACTGATAACGGTGATATCCAACCAATAGGGTCGAAAATCTTCGAAATATCTGATAATAACTCTCTCTTCGTGTTGCGTTTTGGCTCTGATGTTTTAAATTTATTATCGTATGTAAAGGAGTCAGAAGAAGGGTTCCACTTTAAACCTAATGTCTTACGTGATTCGGAACACCTAAACTCAAAGGGACTGTTTAACTGATCGTCTAATAAATCTTGTACGAGCTCCTCGTGGTTGCTGGACCACTTCCGGATGTTCATTCCGGCACCGCGTAAAATGTTAATCAGTTGAGTTTGTATTTCCTTTGCAACTGCTAACGAGTTATGGCCCCCCAAAAAATCATCCATAAAAAAGTTGTTTTTCAAGGCCATTGATCCTAAAGGATAATTTTCAACGTCATCACTTGCTAATTGCCTGAGTGTTCTCATAGCAAGGAATGGCGCTGCCTTAGTGCCATACGTGACGGTCGTTAGTCTATAATCCTTTAAACATTCGCCGGAATTTGATCGCCAAACAATGCACTGTAAATTTTGATAATAATTACTTATGAAAATTTTTCGAAACATTTTTTCAATGTCCGCGGTCATGACATATTTAAATTGTCGCCAGGCTATGATAAGTGTTTGTAGATCGGCTTGTAGATTTGGACCGCACTCCATAAGATCGTTTAGGCTATGTCCAGTGGATGTCTTAGATGACGCATTGAACACCACCCTAAGTTTTGTTGAAGTGGAGTCTAACTTAAGAACACCGTGATGCGGTAAATAGCACATAGGCCCATTATTATCTTGGCTCGGAACCATGTGTTCAAGATGTTGGTATTCTTCCATGAAATCCTTGTAGCCATCTGAAAAGGTCGCGTTGCTATCCATTTTCCTTTCTAACTGATAAAATTGGGCTACAGCCTTTGCACGAGAAGAGCCCAGCCTTTTCTCATAGTCCGGTTTCATAGGAAGGCCCACCTCATACATCCCGTTTGATAGGCGTCTTGTGGTTGATACGTAAAAGTCTTCACAGTATTGTTCTCCCGCCGACAAAGTAGCAGAAGGTGTAGCGATCTCTTCTATCTCCCAATACCGAGACAGCTCTGATATATCATTGATCACAACGTGGCAATTAAAAGTTTTTACATTGCCAGATAAAATCCAGCCCAGACGGGTCTGCTGTGCAATAGGTGACCGTGCTGGTCCCTTGATAAGTCCATTCATTAGTATTTGAGAGTAAACACTAGCATCTAATAATAAATCTATAGAGCGTGACACGTTGTAGTCGGGATCTGCCAGGTTAACGTGCTGCAAGTGTGACCATGATGTTTTTGTAAATGTATTATTTGGCAAGTTGTTTATAACCTTTGATATAATTAATGCTTGAGTTATAAAGTTATAATCGCCGTAGATCGAATGACATTCTAAGTTAACCATTCCCTTGCTTTGCTTGGAGCCTTGACCAATGCCGGACACTGATGCGTGATACCTTTGTCGGTGTAGCCCTAATATTTGTACAGCATTCTCAGATATTAACGAAATCTGAGACCCTTGATCTAGGAGCGCTCGTAGAGTGATAGAGGTACCGTTGGCTGATAAAACCTTTAATAAAACGGTTGTTAAGAGAACCTCTTCATCGTCTCCCGCAACATAATTAACATTATGTTGCTTGATATTTTGTTTCTCTGATACATGTTCGCTGTGTGATGGAGACGAAATATTATTGGAGGTGGACGGGTTGTTATTCGTACATGCCTCATGTAATAAAGAATTGTGGTCACCCTTGCATTCTTTACAACGCTTGATAGAAAGACACGGATTGTCATAATGCTTATACAAACAGTTTTTGCATATTTCATGTTTCGCAATAAATTTCAACTTTGTTAACGGGGCCATGCTTGTAAATTTTCTACATTGAAATAAGTTATGATTATTATTGCAGAGCGGACAGTTTGCGGCACGAGTATAATATGACTTGCTTTGATATTTGTCCCGGTTAAAGTTTTTAGACGGGAATGATAATGATCTGGAGTTGGTTGCCGGCCTTGGTAGTGATGGTGTATTCTCTCGTTCCTTTTTATGCATCGGTTCGAGGGCCGTAAACTTAGCTTCCAAGAATGATATGAACTCATTAAGTTCCGGTAACTCCCGTGGTGACTTCCGGGTTTCCTTGTAGTCTTTTAATGTTTCAAAGTCCAATTTCTTTGATAGGATATGCACAAGTATGGGATCCCACGTGTTGGTGTCCACGCCCAAGTTGTGTATAGCATGGACACACTCCACGGAGGTGTCGTGTAACCTTTTCACGTCGTACGCAGTCTGCTTTTGAATACTAGGCTGATTTAATAAGATTTCCATCTGATTTGTAAAAAGTAGCTGTTTGTTGTTGTATCTGTGTACTAAGATTTCCCATGCAGCTTCGTAGTTTTCGGAGGAAATATGAAGATGTTGGATAAGACGCTCTGCCTCTCCCTTGACCTTGCCTTTCAAATGCTGCATCTTTTGAGAAGTCGTAAGGAAGTTATTACTATGAATGGCCTCATTAAAAAGGTCGTAGAAAGTAGGCCATTGAGAGTACCTACCTGTAAAAATAGGTATCTCGAGTTGCGGTGTTGACTGTTGGGTATGTAGCGTCGAAGATAGTTTGCGATTTAATATGCGTTTTGTATCCTTAAAATCCTTTTCATAAGCAGCGTATTCATCTTCGTATGAAATATCTTCACCTTGTAAAATGTCATCTATTTCTAAGTGTAACCCGTCAATGATGTTCCAACGACTTTGTACATTGCGAAGTTCATCTTCCAATTCCCACTTCTCTGATATATCATCCACATTAATACCTTTAATCAAGCGACTAAACGCCCTGAAGTTGGTTCGTTGCTTTGATAGTAACTCATCTATTTTTCCAGACGGTCCAGCAGCTCTATCATGTTTTTGATAGGTTATCAAAGTATGCTGAAGGGTAAGATACATTTCTTTCGTTCTTTCGTACACATTTTCTGTATAATACTGACTGCCTTTGTCCTCAAATTCCAACAAACGTAGATTATTCTGCTCGAACTCCGTCCAGAGGTTGGCTAGTGTATTAAGCCTCCGTTCTAGGTATTCCGGTGTCTTTCTGCTTGCGGAATCCTTCCCGAAGTTGGTTTTGATATTCTTGATAGTATCTATTATAGCACTTTGACGTAATAAAATAGCTTCCATGATGGCAAGAATGAAATGACAATTATTAATAAAAGGGAACAATCTTACTTTGATCTGGTCACGAAGTACTTAGTCTCGACGACGCGATGATACCAGCAGTAGCAAGCCTCCCGGCCCGCCGTGCGTTCGTACAGGGTAGCTAGCCTCCTTGGCCTGCTGTGCAATGATACAGGGGTAGCAAGCCTCCTGGCCTGCTGTGCGATGATACAGGGGTAGCAAGCCTCCGGGCCCGCCAAACGATGATAAGCAGTAGCAAGCCTCAAGGCCAGCTGATCGATGATACAGGATAGTGAACCGATATATTCACTATGTTATGTATGATATGACACACACGTCGATAGTCACAGCGCGTTAGTACGTTCGATATTTAACACTGACTAGGTCACTTAGGATGCCACGTGTAGCACAAAAAAAATGATAGAGTCCACACAAGATCCCGCTTTTGACACAACCGCACAAAATATCAAACGCTCGAAGGACCAAAAAAAATGTAGGGGGTGAATCCTAACACTTTATAAGAATGATAATTGATAAGGAGAACGTTTAGGAATGATAAAATAAAACCGTTCAAGTTGAGTGTTGAAATGTCACTGAATTTATTGATAGTAATTAAAATGCACAAAATATTTATTGCATGCGTTTGCAAAACGCGATACCGCCAGCCACTTATAATTATGCATAGTTTGCTACAAATTTATGTACGATCGACAACTCGTACAAAA